>CM055124.1:200062176-201532176 GCA_029206835.1 Rana muscosa
AGACTCGGAGAGACTCTGCTCTCATGCACCTCACTTGATTGAGATGGGGCTCATGTAAGTTGGGGAGGGTTGGGGGGTTGTTGTTCTGCACCCAGAAGGTTTTTACATTAAAGTGGAATTTCAGGAAAAATATAACCAACAATAAACCTGCTCTCTGCCACATTCTAAACCCTGTAAAGCAAAAAACGCTATACTTACCTATTCTGCAGCCGATCCGGTCCAGTCCCAGCATCAGTGGCGGCTTCAGTGTGGAGGCGTGTGCAGGAGAGGCATCGGACAATGGAAGCCTCATTGTAGGTCTATGGGTGACATCATTTCACAGCCATTGTTGGTCCTCCGCTGCACACAGCTTCTGCCGTTGGAAACTGGACCGGATCGGCTGCAGAATGGGCAAGTACAGTGTTTTTTTGCTTTACAGGGTTAGATAGAGATTAGGATTAGAATGTGGCAGAGAGCAGGTTTAGAGTTAGCGGTATTTAGTCTTTACCTGGATTTCCACTTTAAGGTAAAAAAACCTTCTGCCTTTAGAATCACTTATTAGGCCTCTATAGGCAGATGGGTGTAAATGTATGTGTGTCCGTTTACATCCTTTTACCTTCGGTCCATCACATTTATGTCCAAAAAAAAAAAAATGGAAGAGGACACAGACCTTTTACATATTTTTTTTTTTTGGACCTAAACAGACTCGTACGTAATGAGATGTAAAATGGCCACATATGCCTATCGCAGTCTGTTCTCTCTATTGGACATTTGGGGGTATTTGCTAAAGGCAAATCCACTGTGCACTGCAAGTGCAGTCGCTGTAAATCTAAGGGGGACATGCAAGTAAAATAAAAAAACAAAATTTTTGCTTGCACATGATTAGATAGAAAGCAGCAGAGCTCTCATTTTAGATCTCCCCCTCAAATCTACAGTGACTGCACTTGCAGTGCACAGTGGATTTGCAAATCAACCCCATTGACTAACGGACAAGGAGGACCGCATCTACCAATAGAGCAACATGAAGCTTACGTTCAGATCCGCCTGAAAAACTGGGAGGTGGAGGTCATTGAAATGCCTATGTGAAAGGGCCCTTTTATACTGTTACCTGGTGATTGGTCACTGGCAACAAAAAAAGTTGCAGGGACATCCCTCAATGTTACCTCTCCCACTCCCTGCTAGCCCCAGTTTTGTAGCAAGCAATACGGAAAATACAAGAACAGAGGGTAGAGGGTACAGTGCCCTATACAGTAGACATGTGCACACTGAAATATTTCATTTCGGAATTTCGTTTTCGTCCGAAAAATAAATTTATTTAGTTATTCCCGAAATTCGTTTTTATTTATTTAGTTTTTCATAAAAAACTGCATTGGTCCGAAAATCCAAATAAATTAAGGTTGAATCTGTCATTGAAGGCTTATGGTGTCTGTCGAATGTTCTAAGAAAGTTTGACGGAGCAGTGAAACTGTACGATGCCGCAATCATACATTTTCGGTCGAATGCTCCGCCTACAAGCTATAGTAGAATTCTAATGTTGTATGACTAGTAATAATTATATTTATTAATTATTATTACTAGTCAACCAACATTAGAATTCTTCTATAGCCTATGGGCAGAGCATTTCACCATAAATGTCCGCTCGCTGCGATCGTATGTTTTTAGCTACTTCGTCGAATCTTCATGTCTCTATAATGTCTAATTCTATGTCGAATAATATTGGACTAATAGAGTTAAGGTTAGGCACATTCGACCGCAGGTTCGATAGACACAGATTGTTATTGTCAGCATCATGTCGAATCTCTTATCTATATCGAACTGTTGTCGCAACGAAAACAAAAATAAAGCATTTGTTTATGTCGGATCTTCGGTTTTCGGATTCTGCGCGTTCATTATCGTTTGTTAAAACGATAACGAAAATACCTGAAATTTGGACGAAAACGAATGCACATGTCTACTATACAGTACTCCAAAAGATAAATTTTACTGGCAAGTGAGAAAATAGGATTTTTTACTCACCGTAAAATCCTTTTCTCTGAGTCCATGGACCGACACAGCTTCTCTATTGACAAAGTGGGTATTATCCGTTAATTAGGAGTGACTAGGCAGAAAAACTTGTAAAAAGTGTTGCATCACACCTTCTACAGTACCCGCCCAGGGGGCGGACCCTCTGGGTATACCCTCTCAGTCTGCATCTTTGCAGATCAGTTCGTCAAAAAGCAGTACAAACTTAAAAGGAGGGGTGGGTGCTGTGTCGGTCCATGGACTCAGAGAAAAGGATTTTACGGTGAGTAAAAAATCCTATTTACTCTTTCGTCCATGGACCGACACAGCTTCTCTATTGACAAAGTGGGACGTCCCAAAGCAGTGTCAGAGAAAAAACGAGGGGTGGTAACAGCATAAAAATAAACTTCACCCCAAACACAAAACAGCACTCCTCCAACGGAGGAGTTGCAACTCTAAACAGCCGCTTGCAAAACCTTGCGGCCAAAAGAGGCATCCGAAGATGCACCTACATCAATTTTGTAGAATTTTGTGAAAGTGTGAGCGGACGACCAAGTCGCCGCTTTACATAATTGGGAAACAGACGCTTGATTTCGGAAAGCCCAAGAGGCACCTATTGCCCTGGTCGAATGCGCCGTGACAGGAAAGGGGGGCGCCTGACCCTTTAAGGCGTAAGCCTGGATTACTATCTGTCGGATCCACCTAGAGATGGTGGCCGATGAGACTGCTTGGCCCTTCTTGGGACCAGCCACCGAAACAAACAGTGAGTCTGACTTCCGGAACAGGGAAGTAGCAGATAGGTATACTCTCAAAGCTCGGACAACGTCCAAGGAATGCAACGCCGACTCCTTAGGATTCGACGGCTGAGGACACAAGGATGGAAGTACAATGTCTTTGTTGAGATGAAAAGCCGAAACGACTTTCGGAAGAAAGGAAGGCTGTGGCCGCAGCACCACCTTATCCTTGTGGAAAATCAAATAGGGAGCCTTGCAGGACAAGGCTGCCAGCTCAGAGACTCGTCTAACTGACGTAACAGCCACCAAAAAGACCACTTTCTGAGAAAGTGTCAACAGGGGAATATCTCTAATATTCTCAAACGGTGCCTTCTGAAGCACTGAGAGGACCAGGTTCAAGTCCCACGGAGGTAACGGGGGACGGACCGGAGGGGCCACATGTCGGACCCCCTGCACAAATGTACTCACGAGAGAGTGAGTCGCCAGGGGTCGCTGAAAAAAGACAGCCAGGGCAGATATCGGACCCTTAAATCGTACTTAAGGCAAGCCTTTGGTCCACCCCATGCTGTAAAAACAGCAGGATTCTGGAAACCAAATAGGTACGCGGATGCCATTTCATTTCCTTACACATGGAGATGTAGGCCCTCCAAGTGCGGTGATAGACCTTCCTAGAGGACGGTTTTCGAGCACTTCTCATAGTAGAGATTACTGAGTCTGACAGGCCCCGGTCTCTCAGTACCTGGTTCTCAACAGCCATGCCGTTAAAGCCAATGACTGTAAAGCAGGATGGAATATGGGACCTTGCGATAGCAGGTCCTTCCGTAGTGGTAGGCGCCAGGGGACGTCTGCTACCAGACGTACTAGATCGGCGTACCAAGGACGCTGAGGCCAATCTGGAGCGATTAGGATCATTGGAATTCCCTCTGCCTCCACTCTGCGGAGCAGAAGAGGAAGAAGCCTTAAGGGAGGGAAGGCATAGATTAGCCGATACTGACCCCACGATGCTACCAACGCGTCCGTTGCGTCTGCCCATGGGTCTCTTGACCGGGCCACAAATCTCAATACCTTCCGATTGAGTCGGGAAGCTAGAAGATCTACGTCTGGTGTGCCCCATCTTTGGCAGAGGAGTTGGAACACCTCTGGGTGTAAGGACCCTTCTCCCTGGTCCAGCATCTGGCGGCTCAGGTAGTCCGCCTGCCAGTTTTCCACACCCGGAATGTACACGGCCGACAGTGCCGGTACGCTCCTCTCTGCCCACTTCAGGATGCGAGCGATCTCCGATGTTGCAGCTGAGCTTCTTGTTCCTCCTTGATGATTGACATATGCCACTGCTGTGGCGTTGTCTGACTGGATCCTGACTGGACGCCCTTGCAGCCTCTGAGACCATTTGAAGAGGCACAGCCTGATCGCCCGGATTACCAGGACATTGATCGGCAGGAGGGCTTCCTCTGGGGTCCAGCGACCTTGCGCCGACTGAACACCCCAGACTCCCCCCCAACCTGTAAGGCTGGCGTCCGTCGTGATCACTATCCAGTAAACCGGAAGAAATGACTTCCCGGCCATTAAAGCCGGTGCTGTCAGCCACCATACCAGGAATCTCCTGACTATGTGGCTCACTCGGATTTGATAATCCAGAGATGATGGACATCTGTTCCATCTGGACAGAACTTCCTTCTGTAACACTCGAGTGTAGTATTGAGCATATGGAACCGCCTCGAAGGAGGCTACCCTGAGGCCCAACACTCGCATGCAAAAAACGGAGTGACGACCAATTCCTGGAAGTCAGGTGCTGTACTGCAGCCCGGAGGGTCTGCAACTTCTCCACAGGGAGGAATACCTTTGCCTCTGAAGAATCCAGAATCAACCCCAGGTACCCTAGGCGTTGAGTGGGCACCAATACTGACTTTTGCGTGTTTAGTATCCAACCACAGTCTCGAAGAGTCTGACAGGTAATGGACACGCTTACCTCTAATTCTGAGCTTGAAGGGGCCTTCAGCAGAAGGTCGTATAAGTAGCCTGTGATAGCGATACCCCGCTGTCTTAGAAGTGCCAGAATCGGAGCGAGCACCTTGGTGAACGTCCTGGGTGCTAAGGCAAGGCCCAACGGGAGGGCCACCAACTGGTAGTGGTCCTTCCCGATAGCAAATCGCAGAAACCTCTGGTGTCTGGAGTATATGGGGACATGCAGGTATGCGTCCTTGATGTCCAAGGAGGCCAGAAAGTCCCCCAGATGGAGAGCCGTGACTACAGATCGAACCGACTCCATCCGAAAACTTTGTACCTTCACAAAGCAATTGAGGGCTCTGAGATCCAAGCTTGGACGAACCCCCTCCTTCTTCGGCACAATGAACAGATTTGAGTAAAAACCCTGTTCCAGTTCTGGAACTGGAATAACTACCCCGCGTTCCAGTAGACCCTGGACCGCCCCATACAGGGCCTCCCGACGGGTCGGTAGTAGCTGGAGATTGGAGGTGTTGAATCTGTCCAGTGGACAAGAGAGAAACTCTATCTTGTAGCCTGAGGAGATTACTTCGCAAACCCACCTGTCGGAGATTAGTGCTGTCCACTGAGTCGCGAATTTGCGAAGACGTCTTCCCACCCGAGAGCTGGGTGGGAGTGGACCTTCATGCGGACGCAAATTTGTCCGCAGGCTTATTGGGTATGCGGGACCAGGGACGCTTTTGTCCTTGGGCAGGCGCTTTATCGGCCTGGGGTCTTTTCCCTGTCGCCCTAGGGGGACGAAAAAACCACTTGTGTGCAGTAAAGGAGGGCCCTTGCCCTTGGCGTGGCCCCTTATCCTTGCTAATTTGGGGAAGCAAAGTGCTTTTACTTCCTGTGGCATCCTTGATGATGTCATCCAGAGAAGCCCCAAAAAGTCTGTCGCCCTTAAAAGGCAGATCCAACAGGGCTTTCTTGGAAGTCTGGTCCGCAGACCAGCCTTTTAGCCAGATCAGGCGGCGTATTGCTACTGCATAAACCGAAGTTTTAGACAGCAGGGGAATAGTATCCATGTCTGACTCGCAGACAAACCTAAGGCCCTGGACCAACAGGTCGGCCAATGTTATCTCATCAGGAGGAGCATCTCGCTCCTTAACCCCTGGAGTAGCAATCTTGCCCATTCAGTAAGTGTGTGAGACACTAGGGCCCCCGCCAATGCCGGGCGTACTGCCGTGCGTACTGCCGAGCCTACCACTGAGTATAGGTAGCAAGCGAGTGCTTCAGCCTTCTTATCCACAGGGTCCTTGAAAACAGGAGCCCCTTCTACAGGAATTGTGGTGGCTCTATTAAGTCTGGACACCGGAGGGTCCACTATAGGGGGGAGAGGTCCATTTCTTCAGAAAACTCTCCTCAAAAGGGGTACCGTACCGCAAACCTCTTTGGGGCTGTAAAGACCCTCAGTGGGTTCTCCCATTCCTTGTATAAGAGTTTATCAAAAGACACACAAGGGAACACCTTAGCAGTGCGGGCAGGTCTATGAAACCCAAGTGGACCGGAGTCTCTGCTGCTTCTGCAGTATTTTCCAATTTTAGCATATCCCGCACTGCAGTAATAAGGTCAGATACCAAAGCCGTCTCGCGTACTGACCTGGACTTGGAGTCATTCTCACTGTCCGGTCACGGTCTGCAGTCTCTGATGCGTCAGAATCTGGGCCCCGAGCCGTAGCTGGACCTGGTTCTGCACCAGAATTATCCCCAGAAGCTTGCAGGGGATGGGGCATTTACTACCCCCTGTATTCCCATGTGCTGCTTCCACCCTGGCAGAAAACGTCTCTAGGATTGCAGTCATAGCGTTCATAGACACCTCAGGGGCACCAGCTGCTAAATCTGGTATTTCAGGGGAGAAGACATCTGGCTCAGATGCCATGCTGACCACACGCTGACACTCACAGGGCTCCAGGCAAGATATCAATAGGCCACCCTCCTGTGCTGCAGAGAGGCCGGGTCACCCAGAGGACTCACCACCCTGGATAGGTACTGCTATGCTGCGCCTGTGATGCTGTCCCCCTACTGCTGTGTCAGTCTGCTTCTTTTATCAGCACTTCCTGTGTGAATTTTTGCGCCAGTGTAATGCACCCTAGAGGCCGGAGGCTCTCGAAAAATGGTTGCCAAAAACGTCTGTATGGAAGATAATGTGGGCTCTAAGAAAATGGCCGCCGACAGAAGATAGAGGTCAAGCAGCCATAGCCCACAAAAAGATGGCCGCCGAACGGCAATATCTGCATACAGGGTGGACAAACATGGCCGCCGATCAGCTGATAGGGGCCAGTGGGTGTGGCCAAACCACAGGAAGATGGCCGCCGGGCAGTCACAAGAGGCCAAACTTGGCATGGACCACCTCAAAATGGCCACCGACAGCATGGAGGAGGAAGGACACAAACACAGGTAAGAAAAAATGACATTTCTTTTAAATGTTAGTTACAGCCAGCCCCGCTCCAGTGGGACCCCCTAGGTGACCCCCAGCACCCAGCAACCTTTAGCTAGAAGCCCAGGGAGGAGGGAAAGGCAGGGAGAGAGGGAAGAAAGGGGCCACAACCACTTACTTGATCTCTCCAGGAATGTCCAGCTAAATCACCCAGCCGAGGCAGGGGAGTTTTACTTACCTATCCTGCATGTATTCTGCTGGAAGACATTCCAAACAGATCATCGTCCACGCACGGAAGGTGACTGTTGGCCAGGCATGCTGTAATTGGACCCAGAAGGGACGATCATATGTATGCCCTGGAGCATGACGCTCACCGGACAGGCTGCTGCGACTCGGCCGTAAGGTCAGCCGAAGCTGAGCGGTCCGATGCAAGCCTTGGAGCGTAAGCTCACCGGCCAGGCTGCTGCGACTCGGCCGTAAAGTCAGCCGAAGCTGAGGGGTCCGATGCAGGCCCTGGAGCGTAAGCTCACCGGCCACCCGTGGAGCGACGGGCATGTCGTGGAAAACCCAGCGCGTAGCTAGGGTCGGCACACGCTCGATGGCCGAAACTGGGGAGACTACAAGGATCGAGGATCCAGCCTGTCACCTAGTCGGCAGTTGATCGAAGATCGCAGGAAACAACAAATGTAGCAAAAAAAATAAATATATATATATATATCTTTTTTCCCCCGGACCAATGGGCCCGAAGGGAGCCATGTCCTACTCCTTGCTAGACAGAAAAAAACTGATCTGCAAAGATGCAGACTGAGAGGGTATACCCAGAGGGTCCGCCCCCTGGGCGGTACTGTAGAAGGTGTAATGCAACACGTTTTACAAGTTTTTCTGCCTAGTCACTCCTAATTAACGGATAATACCCACTTTGTCAATAGAGAAGCTGTGTCGGTCCATGGACGAAAGAGTAATCCTAATTTTCTTTGTTGTACAGGGACATAGAATCTTTAATCATTACGACTGGGATGTCCAAATGAATCCAACTAAAGGGATGGGGAACATAGCAAACATCAACAAGTCCACATAACAAATGGATCAACTAAGGATCAACTAAGACTTGACAGACTCAAAGAGCAGCTTGTAGCACCTTATATCTGAAACGAACATCAGAGGAGGCCTGAACCTCCATCTGTTAGAACGTAGACAAGTGAACAGAAGCCCAAGTGATAGCATTGCAAACCTGGGAAAATAATGTCCAATGATGAAAAGCCCATGTCTGGTAGAGTGTGCCTTAAAAGGAAAGAGAATAACCCTATCCTTAAACTATAGGCGCTAATGGTAATTTGTCTGAACCACCTAGCAATCAATGGTGGAGTGAGAAGAGGGGGGACCTAGGAAAGTACAAAGAGAAACCTTTTGCCTTAAAATAAATAGTAGCAGAGATGTAAATTCTCACAGTGTGCACTACATCTAGATAGTGGAGAGAAGTTTCTCTGAGATTGGAGCAGGATATAAGGACGGACAATATTCTGAATCAGGTAGAGAGAAGAGACCGCCTTTGTGAGGAAGGAGGACTTAGGCAACACTAAAAATAGTTCCCCGAAGGATAAGGCCACTAACTCAGAGACCCTCCTTGCAGAGGTGAAAGCAGCAAGAAAAGTTACCATGCGATTAAAGTGTCATTAAAACCACATCATTAAAAACCTATCAGTAAATTCTGTATTTCATGCTGTTCATACTCAGTCAATATGGGATTTGTTTTCTGTATTCTTCAAAAAAAAAAAAAAAAAAAACTTGGTTGGTCCTGCTGGTCTCTATCTCCCCTTTCTGTCCATGTCCCCAATTCAGTTGTGGAATTTGGAGAGCAGTGGTGGCAGCTCTGCACATGCTCAGCTTTCAGTGTATTTTCTACCCTGAGCATTTTCTCCCCATCACATCCGAGCAGCCCATGCGATTAAAGAGTCACACATGTGGGCTTATACACAGCAGTAAATGGCAGACCACTTCCTCCCTCCACCTCCGCCATGCCCACTAACCAGCTAAACTCAATGGGGCAGAATATTACATCTTGATTGATGGTTGCTTGACCTCCCTGTTATTCTAGGACACAGGCTGGAATGACGCAACAAAGCCTGTGACTGGCAGAAATCCGCCCACACCAAAAAATATAAAAGATAGATTTGATTTCAAATAAATATTTGTATGACAATTTAAAACACTTTATGAATATTAAATATTTATTTTTACTTTTGCACATGTGACCAGTAGAAGAGGATGGGATGCTCTTCATTCCACCTTTTCTCTACAGACAGGCTAGGAAAGAGCTAGGTCATGTGACAGGTGTATAGCGAATAGGGGGGGAAAAAAAAAAGGTACTTTTTTTTTTTAACTATTAAAGAAGTACAGTGCCATCATCCACATACAGAAAGAGAATGGATAGTGTAAATTAAACAGTGTGTGTTTAGTATGACTAAATTCAGAAAATATTCTTAAAACTATGAAAAGGCAGCTTCTTTGAAGCCAAGAGACCCAGATCGAAGCCCTAAGGGGACACAGAAGAGCGTATGGGGGAAAGATGTGTGCTACACCTTGAACTAATCCTTAGCTAGGAAGCGAGGGGCCAAAGATCTCTTGAACAGGACAGCCAAGGCCTAGCATTATTCTTTGATGGTACTGAAGGCTAGATGCTTACCCAAACCACACTGGAGAAAAGAATACATTACATGGAGTATTTACTAGGATTAAAGTTCCTCAACTCACAACAAGAAAAACTGGCTTTTCAGGTGTGATGATAGACTTTGCATAAGCTCATATTCTTAGCCTTCCAGAGGGTGGGGATGACAGAGTCTGGTAGGCCCCCGTTTCTAAAGACATGCTGTTAAAACCAGCGATCAAGGAGGATGAAACACTGGCCCTTGAAACAAGAGATCTGGGACGGGCCCACAGAGCATCTGCAAGGAATCTCAGGATGTCCAACTACCACATCCTCCTGGGACAATTTGGTGCAATGAGGATCTTCAGAATGCCCTCCAACTTAATCCCGTAAAACTGACTAGGTTGATTCTGGAAGGGCAAAAATACATAAATCAGGTTGAACTGATCCTATGGTGTCACTAACACATCCACTGTGAATGTCCAAGGGCATCTGGGAGATGCATCCAGAGATAACTTTCTCAGATTGAGGATCCATAGCTTTGCAGAGTCTGAACTCTGTTGTACAATGTCTGACAGGGATGACTGATACCACACAACATTAATCTTTGAGCATAGAGCAGAGCCAAAACCAGGGGAAGGCATTTTGGTGAAAACCAACAGGGCTTTAGACAGACCAAAAGGGAAGAGCAACAAACTGTTAATAAGGATCGCCCACTGCAAAATGCATATAGCACTGAGGTGGACGGAAAGATGAGATATTTAGGGAGGCCAGTAAATCCCCTAAGACAGTGATGGCAAACCTTTTTGAGCCAGAGTGCCCAAACCAACTTATTTCTTTCAAAGTGCCAACACAGAATTAAACCTGCCAGCGTCATCTGATCATCCCTCTAATTAAGCCCTAAGGGACCAAAAAGAATGCAGAATGCACTGTGCAACATACACTCACCTACCTGACCATTGCACTCACCTACCTGACCCATGCACTCACCTACCTGACCATTGCACTCATCTACCCGACACATGCACTCACCTACCCGGCACATGCTTCCTGCACGACTAACATCCCCCCACACAGTACAATGTAGATCAAAGGATCCATCCTCCTTACCTTTCCATGGCCTCATCGTCGGGCAGTATTAGAAGGAATCCCCGCGATCCAGCCGATCCTCGATTTCCCCGCCGCCTGGATGTCAGCTAGCAGCCATTGCACCTCTCCCCATGGAAGTTCAGCTCCGAGGAACGCCCCACCCCCTCCACTTTTTCACAGGCTGCACTAGGACAGACTGAACCAAAGTCGTCCTGGAGCAGGGGGAGCTGGAATAGGGTACCTGCAGAAGAAGCCTTGGAACCCGTTTTGGTTGCTTTGGAGGGCCATGTCTTTTTACAAAAGTAGGTTTCTGTTGTTTATTTGGCATAGGAAGACAGAGGGACAAAATGAATGCCTTACCAGAAGTGTAGGGGTCCGGGGGAGGCAATAAGCTGCCGAACAGTCGTCCCGTGGAGGAAGAAGAATTTAACACCCCTCCTAAACGACGCACATGGAACAAGATGATTGGCAACCCACCCCCCTGCCGACGTCACTGGCACTGATGCAAGGAAGGGAGCCGGCTCCTCCCTGCCTGCACTGTCAGTGCAAGTGACTGCCTGGCTGGGGGAATCCCCTGGCGTGCTGACAGAGAGCTTAACGTGCCAGCTGTGGCACGCGTGCCATAGGTTCGCCATCACTGCCCTAGGAGATGGAAAGCAATGACTGACCTAGCAGTTGGGATTCTTCAAATCCAGAATAGAAGGGACTCTTCAATTTGGTTTAAGAACCGTAAACCAGTTGGTACGGGAATGACGACCCTTGAGACAAGAGAATCTGGACAGCAGCAAGCAGATTTGCATGCCATGATGGAAAAGGAGACCAGTTTGAAAGCATGAATCATGGAGAAGGCAGAGTGTGAAAGTTGGGGCACCTAATCACTGGGAAGAAGCCTTGGAACCCGTTTTGGCTGCTTTGGAGGGCCATGTCTTTTTACAAAAGTAGGTTTCTGTTGTTTATTTGGCATAGGAAGACAGAGGGACAAAATGAACCTTTCCTACCTCAATAGTAGAAGCCCTACCAATGGAGGAACAAGCTTTCCTGTTCTGAAGTAGAAAAGTACTCTAATGCCATGTAATAGTCTTTATTTATTTATCCAACAGGCCTATGCAATCAAACAGTAACCACTCAAAGTTGAATAGGTGCACTTGCATAGGAGCTCAGCTGACCAGCATTTAAAGCAACACTAAACAATAGCCTTATGCCCCATACACACGATCATTTTTAATGTAATTTTTAAAACTGCCGTTTTTCTCGTCATTTTTTTTCTTGTTTCCTCTCAAGCCTGTCTTGCGTACACACCATCATTTTAAAAAATGTTCAAGAAAAGCGCAGTGACGTACACCACGTACGACGGCACTATAAAGGGGAAGTTCCGTTCGAATGGCGCCACCCTTCATGTTAGTAAAGTTTGTTGACAGACGATTCGCTCTTTTCAGTCTTGTGCTTTTCAGTCCGTTACAGCATGACGAATGTGCTATCTCCATTACGAACGCTAGTTTTACCAGAACGAGCGCTCCCGTCTCATACTTGATTCTGAGCATGCGCATTTTTTTTCACGTCGTTAAAGCATACACACTATCGTTTTTCACGTCGTTAAAAAAAACGACATGAAAAACGACGTGAAAAAAGAGAGCATGTTCGAAATTTTTAATGCCCGTTTTTCACGTCGTTAAAAATGCTCTGGAGCATACACACGATCATTTTTAATGGCCATTTTTTTTAATGGCATTTTTAACGGCATGAAAAATGATCGTGTGTATGGGGCATTATACCGCGTACACACGACCGTTTTTAATGTCATTGAAAAAAACAACGTTTTTCTCGACGTGATTCTTCTCAAGCCTGCCTTGCATACACACAATCGTGAAAAAAAATGCTTGAGCAAAGCGCGGTGATGTACAACACGTACGACGGCACTATAAAGGGGAAGTTCCATTCGGATAGCGCCACCCTCATGTTAGTAAATTTGGCGAGAGACGATTCGCGCTTTTCAGCCTCGTGCTCTTCAGTCCGTTACAGCGTGACGAATGTGCTACCTCCATTCTGAACGCTAGTTTTACCAGAACGAGCGCTCCCGTCTCATAACTTGCTTCTGAGCATGCGCGTTTTTCCTGTTAATAAAGCGTACACACGCCCGTTTTTCACGACGAGAAAAACAACGAGAAAAAATAGAGCATGTTCCAAATTTTTAAATGCCCATTTTCTCATTGAGAAAAATGCTCTGGAGCCTACACACGATCATTTTTAATGACCAATTTAAAAAAAAAAAAATTTCTCGTCATGAAAAACGGTTATTAGTCTCAAATAAACAAAAAACTTCCACTAAATAGTCCTATGAACTATTTTTCATGAAATTGTTTCTTATATTTTTCTGCCTCCTTGTAACCTTCTCTGAACTCCCAAACCTCTTCTTTGCCCCCTCACTTCTGCATGTTTGGAACAAGCAGTGTATGTTAGCTGCAGTCATGTGAATAGTTCTAGACAGACACACTACACTTACCACAGTCCCTAGCCCATCTTAGTAGCGAGTAAGAGAGGGTGGCTATGTTCCTACATACAGTGGAACCATGGAGACTTAAAGTGGAGGTGCCGCGGAAAAAAATAAATATTAAAAGCCAGCCAGCAACGTCCGCAGCAGAGGACGAGCAATCGCTCGTCACTCTGCTGCCCCCACCGCCATCCTCGGTGAGGGAACCAGGAAATGAAGCCTTGCGGCTTCATGCCCGGTTCCCTACGGCGCATGCGCGAGTTGTGCTGCGCCGTTCTGAATGGTCCCCTGTGTTCTGGGAGCCGAGTGTCTCCCAGAACACTACGGGGAATCTGCGGGAAGTGACGTACTTCCCGCAGATTTCCAGCAGAGAGGACTCCCGGAAGTGGGTGCAAATACCTGTCTTAGACAGGTATCTGCACCCCCCCTCCCCCCTGAAAGGTGTCAACTGTGACACCGGAGGCGGGGGAGGGTTCCGATCAGCGGAAGCTCCACTTTAACATAGCCAGCCTCTAACAGGAAGTTGGGTCACAGAAAGAAAAAAAAAAAAGGAATTTGGAGATTTGGAGGCTACAAAGAGCAAATTACGGTATTTTTTGAGTTATAAATACATACTTGTAAGTTTTTTTTTTTTAAAAACAGTTTGTCACTCTAAGCCTAAGGCTCCTGTGCAAATGGATGGAGAGAAGACCAAATCCTGGAGATTTGGCAAAGTGTGTACACCAAGCCATTTGCACAATAGCATAGGGTCATAACCAGTCCAACTGCCTGAACTAAGTGATTCATTATGATGGAACTAGAATTTCAGACCATGCATTTAGTTTAGACAGCAATCGTCTGGCAAATTGCCATAGAAGCAACCACAGCTTGCATAGTGGGCCCGCCAAGAAAAATAAATAGTGAGAAGCCTCCACAGTAAAGGGGTAAGCTTCTCTCAATAAAGAGAACGAGGGATGCTATCAAAGTGTGTGTGTGTGTGTGTGTGTTATTCAGGGGTATGTCCCTGCAGCCTTCTTTTATCTGTCCAATCACCTGAAGGTAGTAGCATACAGTATAAACCTGTCATATTGTATGACTAGGAAATGTCTTTTGTTCAGCCAAATCCTAAATACAGGTACATGCTAAAGTAGATGTAAACTCCAACATGACTTAGTTTGCTGTACCATAAACAAATACTTGTGTACATATTTTTTTCCATCCTTTGTTGCATCTCAGTGCTACTGAACGCCTGCGGCCTCTTTGCAGCCTTCCTGTCTACATGCACTTCAATGGTTGTATAGTATTTCTCAGGGCTTAATTCCTGATGGCGACAACAGTGGGCCATGCCCGTGTCAGGTTTGAGGTATTTATTTTTGTTAAAATTGTCACTTGTAGTCATCAGAAGGTCAGTGGCAGGGGGACAACACAGAAGCACAATTAGTAAAAACAAGGATAAAGTTCAAATATATGTCAGAGTAAAAATACTACGACATTAGCAGCGCGGCTAAAGTCGTAGTATTTTTACTCTGACATTTATTTGATCCAATTTTTCTATATTATAGTAGATTCTCTTCTTTGTTTTTTAACAATCTCTGAGAGAGCTGAGGGAGAGATATAGAACATTGTTTTATTATTTTTGATTAAGGATAAAGTTCAGCCACCTTCTATAGCAAGAACCTACACAAGAATCCTCATGGCAGAATCACCAGGTATTTAAAAGTAAAATCTGTAAATTTAAATATAATGAAAATTACTTTTGAAACGGCATTAAAAGTTTGAGCAATTCTCTTTTAGACAAAAAAAAACAAACGCTTATATTTTTTGCCCCTTTGCAATGACCTAAACCATTCAATCCTTCCCCTCCACAGATGCAAAGCACAGGCGTGATCAGGACAGGGGGATTTGCCATGTTGGATGCAAATAAGGTAAGTTAGCATCGGTAGAGGGTAGTTTCGTTTAGATCAGGGCAATGGGGAAAAGAGAATAAGGCCCCTTTACACTGGGGCGGGCAGGTGCGGTGGCGGTATAGCAGCACGATTTGCGGTATGCGGCCGCTAGGGGGGTGAATTTAACCCCCGCTAGCGGCCGAAAAAGGGTTAATACCGCCCGCAAACCGCGGCTATTGCCGCGGTTTGCGGGCGGTATTACCGCGGTGTCCCATTGATTTCAATGGGCAGCCGCGGTAAAGGAGCGGTGAACACACCGCTCCTTCACCGCTGTGAAGAAGCGGCTAGCAGGACTTTTGGAGCGGTCCTGCTAGCGTACCGCTTCAGTGTGAAAGCCTTCGGGCTTTCACATTGAAGGCTACAGGCACAAATTTTTCATGCGGTATAATAGCGCTAATATTAGCGCTAAACCGCATGAAAAACGCCCCAGTGTGAAAGGGGCCTAAGTCTTAAAGCCCCCTAAATCCTTTAGAAAATGGACAAACACTTCCGGACTCCAGTTCATATGGCTATGGTGAAGTATCTATAAGACAGAAACAATCCAAAATTAAACAGCTACTTCTAGGGTATTCTATTTATTTCAGTTACTTTCATAGCGCTGTCAATGGTGCAGTGGTTTACATATACATTGTACATTCACATCAGTAGAAATCCAGAATTCTCTGCAGACACAGTGCCATGAAAGAAAAGTGCACCTGGGCAGTCCCCCATCTCAGATCAGCAGGGAGATCGGTGTACTAACATTGCATACTTAGTACAGCAAGCTCTTCACTTTTGTTCAGCCCACTGGGTAGAATAAAAAAAAAAAATCCTCATATGGTGTAAGAGGCATCAAAGTGGTTGTAAACCTCAGACATGAAATATGAACAAAGCATATCCCTCTATAGTGTGTACTTGTCTCAATCTAGAGCACCAAGTAAGATTTCTTTCTGCTGTCCAATTCTTCTGTTATCACCATGAGTCAGACGGAGCGGATCCGAGGAAGCCGGGGTGTACATGGACAGCAGAGTCCGTTTTCTCCAGGCCTTATATAGGGCAGAAAAGGCTCTGCCTGTGTCCTCTCTGCAGATACTGAGTGGACATGGATGTGTTATCCACCGACTCTACTCTGATCAGCAGGGGGATCAGCTCACAGACCCCCTGCTGATGATAACGAAATCCGCCCTGTGTGAAAGGGGCCTAAGACATTCCGTACAGCTGATCTTTTCTCATAGCCAAGCTCCTCTATGCCTCTGATCAGATTGGTTGCCCTTCCCTGCACTCTCTAGTTCCCCAATATCCTTTTAGTGAACTGGTGCCAAAAACTGAACTGCAAATTTCAGATGAGGCCCTATCTTGCCAATGAGTTGCACAGGGAAAAAGGACTTCTCTCTCAGGAATCTAGACCTCTTACTACAAGAAAGTCTATGATCTACCAGAACACCCAGATCCTTCTATACCATTCACTTCCCCAGCTGTTCTCCTAGAATGTATAATGCATGCATTTTTTTTTTTTTATTTACCAACATTAAACCTCATTTTCACATAGTCACCCAATCAGTGCATTAAAGTGGTTGAAAACCCTGAGGCTGGGTCCACACCATTGCGAATTGGATGCGGGATCCCTGCATCGGACTGTAATGTTAGAATTTCAGTGGGCAGCAAAACTGCGGCCCAGCTGTGTTTTTACTGCCCCTGGTCACCAGTGTGAAAAAGCCCTTTGTCCCCCAGTCACCACCTCTAAGTTATGTTGTAAAGGACTTAAATAATCAGATTTGACCTATTTACAATTTGTTATAATATATTTGAAGAATTTTTTGAGGTTTGTCTTACTTTCGCAAACCTGATGTTCGTTTTGAATTTTTGCGGTCTTCGTTGTTTTTTTCGTTGTTGGATTTTAGTCCGACGGACTTGTGTACACGCGATCGCATAATCCGACGGAACACATTTGTTGTCGGACAATTTGAGAGCATAACCATCCAACATTTGTTGTCGGAAATTCCGACAACAATTGTCCGATGGAGCGTACAGACGGACGGATTATGTGACAAAACCCTGTCATCACACAATTGTTGTCGGAATATCTGATCGTGTGTACGAGGCTTTAGAAAGCAACCCTTGCAAAATTTGCTCTCAAAGTGTTTTTACATTTCTAGTATATGCTGCTTGCTTGCAGCGGACATTAAGTTAAATCATGTTATGGTCACTGCTACCCAGATGTTCTTAAATTGACCTACGTTATTTGAAATTATCAGGTCCAGCAGAGCACTGCTTCTAGTTGGGGATTCTATAAAATCATAAAATTATCTTGTAAGAGATTTCTAAATTCCCACCCTCAGCAGTGCCATTACTCAATTCAGTCAATTTCAGGGTAACGTCTCCCATTACCGTCACTGTCCCAGCCCTTTCTATCTGTTCATGCTCCATATCTGCCTCCTCATTAGCACTGGATGGCCTGTAACAAACTCCACAAGTTCACTTTGAAGCGCGCACTCCCATATGAAGCTCTACCCATAATGCCCTTCTCTGAACCATCACAGCATCCATCAACAAGGTCCTCTTTCACACTCTCTTCTCATATAGAGACAGACACCGCCACCACCTTTTTGTTTTACCCTTTTACAATTTTGACGTTTTTATTAATACACTACATTATTAAACAGATTTCTATAATTAGGCAGGTTGTTAATAGCAGTATTTAGTACTCACAGTTTCACAATCTGAGCTAGGTCACAAAGGCTATGGCTATTTGGGCAATTATTAGACCAAGTTAGCATTAGAGGCTAAAATCTTTTGTGATCAATTACTTCCTTTTTAGGGTTGTTACACAAGAGATCAGTAGTTACAACGCTGCAATCGCTCTCCAATGAGAACTCTAGGATTCCATTTAATAGAGTAGAAAATACACAGCTCTCTGCACTGCCCTGTGCTCACTAGAGCGCTGGGCTGTAGAGGGGGCAGAAGTGGCCTGAGCCAGGTGCCAGTCTAGGCATGTTGGTGGATCCCAACCAGATGGTCGCGTTCTTGCCCGAGCCTGGACTGGCTCTGTGACATCAGCCAACAGTGGGCTTCAGCCCGCTGTCTACTGAAAACAGGTCACAGGAGTACAGAACTAACTGCAATCCTGTGACCCACAGGAGAAATACAGCCAACCAAACTTGGCTGTACTTCTCCCTTTAAAGGGGAAGTTCTGCTTGTTTGCATCCTCCCTCCACTGACACATTTGGCACTTTTTTTGGGGGGGGGGGGGGAGGGGGGAGCTGGTACCTGGTTTTGACCGGTACCCGCTCTCACGTCCGGGTCAGAACACTGCAGCGATCTATGAAGATGTTCAACCCCTCCTCGTTCCCCCTGCAGCCTTCTGGGACACACACAGGTCCCAGAAGACCGTGGGACCATTCACAAAGAAGTGCAGCTTGCGCATGCACAGTAGCAAACCAGCTGTGAAGCCAGATGGCTTCACTGCCGGTTTCCCTTACTCAAGATGCTGGTCCCTGCACCTAAAGCCGATTGAAGAATTGGCTCGGGAACAGAAATCGTGGGATCCCTGAACAGGCAAATGTGTTTATATCAAAAGTCAGCAGCTACAGTATTTGTAGCTGCTGACATTTAATCTTGGGGGAGACTGGAGCTCCCCTTTAAAGTAATCCCTGCAAGACTAGTTGCTTAACAACCCCTCAAATATCTACTGTTAGCAATTAATAGTGATTTAATTACAAGGAGAATTAAAAGCCATTACAGACACAAGGCGGTAGTCAGACTTGCAGGCATGATCTGGCCGGCCTACTATGTCTATACTAGAATCCTTACACAAATGGTTGCATTGTTCAACTGTCCACATTTCACCTATGCAGGGGATGTGCACTGCAGAAACTGCTGCCACTGGCTTATTGAGGGGGGGGGGGGGGAATAATAGGGATCGGACGTTTTCCACTCCGTCCCATCTCTTGATCACCTGGTAAGCCTCGTCCAGTCATGTCTGCTGGTGACCCACAGACATTTATTACAGGTACTTCTATAGCGTTGTCAATTTACACAGCACTTTACATATATTGTACATTCACATCAGTCTCTGCCCTCAAGGGGCTTACAATCGAAGGTCCCTAAACTCACATTCATACATACACATACTAGGGCCATTTTGGACAGGAGCCAATAAACCTACCAGCATGTCTTTAGAGTGTGGGAGGAAACTCACAAGCACAAGGAGAACATACAAACTCCGTGCAGGTAGTGCCGTGGTTGGGATTTAAACCGACGACCCTAGTGCTGCCATGCTGAAGAGCTAACCACTTAGCCACTGTGCACATTAGATACTTTAGTGTCCATGGATACCCAAGGCTGGCCTCACATTTGTACATTTGCAATAAATTGTGCATGATACTGTAATGCGCTCATGGGTACATGTGCATTGCTGTGCCATTCATTTTGAAATGCACAACACACATATACAAAGAATATGGCACCTTTAGGCCCAGCTGTGAGGACTTGATTCGCTGTAGTGTGCGGCGTTGACAAAAATAGTGCAAGTGCATTTTTTCTTGAGTAAAGACAAGTTGAGAGCCCATTTCAAATTATTAGGCTTCTATCAAGTATATGAAAACCCATTTACTAAAATCCTACATAAGTTCAACATGCCAATGTAATTTCAAAAGTCGTTTTTTTTTTTCAATTTGAAGCTTTTATTAAATACCTGTTGATCATGCCATGAAGATGCTTGTTCAGGCATTTTCTGGTATAAAGTGACAACACTCTGACCTTGGCCCTCAAAGGCCATGTCGATCAAACCATTTAACCAAAGTGGGTATCGACAGAAGATCCATGTGAGAAATGAGATCGGAAACATCTAGCAAACCGTCAAAACTGAAAATTTAAAGCTACAGCCATTTGCTCCACACATTTTAAAAGCAAGGGATAAACCTAAGCAATGGTGAGGTCAACTTTAAAAAAGGGATTCTAGTCAGTTAGCCACAGTTTGGCAAAGAAAAGTCACAGCCAAAATAGGCTGAAGCCAGGGTCTTTCAGCGAGAACCGTCCTGGAGAGGGCTTCCAATTGCTTTTTAGTTGTCTGGGAGCTGTGGCAGCGTGTGGCGCATTAAGAACCCTCACATGGCCACGCAGGACGACACTGCTGACTGCGTGTCTCATTCAAAGTCCCACCCTGTTCTCTTCTTCTCATCAATTTGTCTAAAGACTAGGGCCGAAACTAATCGATAACTAATCGATTATGAAAATAGTAAAATCGATTAATCGGCCAGTAACATAATGGGTTAAAAAAAAAAACGAAAATTAGCCCTTTATAGTACAAAAAGAGCAAATAATCACTACTGTTAATATTATATTAATACGAAAAATCTTTGTACAATCGCTGGAGGAAAGAATGTTGTTTGAAATTTTCACTTGCTTTTAACATTCAGTTTTAAAATGAATGTAAATTCTGAACGAAAACCACATACACGAACTGAAAATTCCTTTGACCAAGAAGTTTTCTATTATCTCTAAACTTCCCTGTCACTGTGGTTGAAAACAAACGTGGATTTGACCCCACTGACGATTAGAAAATCGAACAAACGTTTAAAAAAATTTTTTTGGAAGGAAGACGTTGTATGGCCACTTTTTTTTAAGGTTATTAACCGATTAATCTAAACAATAAATCGGCCAACTAATCGATTATGAAAATAATCGTTAGTTGCAGCCCTACTAAAGACTAAATAATTTTGTCCCACGGTGACAGGAAGTCGAGTTGTAGGGGTCTGGTGGGAAACTGGGTAAATGACATTGCTTCAAAAGAGACTACAATGAGCTCCATGACTTTAAAGCAAAAGTGAAAAGTCTGTTGACTCTTTGATTGGAGTGTAAAATTTGACTTGTGGCACAAAAACAAACACTCTGGCTTGAGCTGGCTGTGTCCAAGATCAGACCCAGATATACCAAGAGACACGTCGGCTCCAACTCATGTGCCTGAAGAAGATTCAAGATTTAAGCAAAACCTTTCAAAGGTCTGAGTCGCATGCCACATTGTTGGTCAAGACAAGATCTGTGCCAAATTATCTCTCAACAGGAGGCCTTTTAGATATTTCATAATGGGGATGCCCTGAGAGCGCAACACGCCAAGCACAGGAGCTAGAACCTTGGTGAATTTATTGGCGAATGATGACAGGCTGAATGGGAGGGCCACAAACAAGAAATCTGATGTGTATGCAATTACACATGCTTTAGGTCTACAGAGGCCTAAAAGTCTTCCTGATGAAGCCATGACAGACCTTGCTGGTTCTATTTAGAACTTTTGGGACCCAAAGAAAGCATTCAGGGTCTTAAGATCCAAGGTGGCACAGATGCCCCCTTTTGGAATGGTGAAAAAAATAGGATTTTTGTACTCACCGTAAAATCAGTTTCTGACGTCCATGGACTGACACAGCTGGATACTGCAAAAGTTGTGCCTATATGTCCCTGCTTACAGGAGAAGATCTAGGCAGAATGTTAGATGTTAGAAACATACATTCTAGAACAAACCAGAGCTGAACAGCCCCGCCCAGGGGGGCGGTCCCTCCAGACATTACCCTCCCACCTGCAGCCAGCAGCCTCAGTTCGTAACCAAGCAGTACAAACCTTAAAGGAAGGGTGGGTGCTGTGTCAGTCCATGGACGTCAGAGAAACTGATTTTACGGTGAGTACAAAAATCCTATTTTCTCTTATCGTCCATGGACTGACACAGCTGGATACTGTAAACGTGTGTGACGTCCCAAAGCAGTATCAGAAGGGTGGGAGCAGTAGTAAAGGAACAACCAAAACTTCACTCCAAACAAGCAGAGCTCCTCAACGGAGGAGTTGCAACATTAAACAGTGGCCTGCAACACTTTGCGGCCGAAGGAAGCATCCAAAGATGCAGCCACATCAACCTTATAGAACTTAGAAAAGGTATGAACGGACGACCAGGTCGCCGCCTTGCACACTTGTGCAACCGACGCTTGATGTCGGAAAGCCCAGGAAGCACCAATTGCCCTAGTGGAATGCGCCGTAACCGGAAAGGGAGGCGCCAGCCCCTTAATGGCATAGGCCTGTATAACGGTCTGTTTGATCCACCTAGAAATGGTGGCAGACGAAACCGCTTGGCCCCGTTTTGGACCCGAAACTGACACAAATAGTGAGTCAGGCTTCCGAATGGAAGCAGTAGCAGACAGGTACACCCGTAAGGCTCGTACCACATCCAAATTGTGAAGCGCAACCTCTCTAGGATGCGATGGATGAGGGCACAAAGGACGGAAGGACAATGTCCTCATTAAAGGTGAAAAGCCGAAACCACCTTTATGAGGAAAGATGGTCGCGGGCGCAACACCGCCTTATCCTTATGGAGGACCAGGTAAGGCGACTTGCATGACAGAGCCGCCAACTCAGACACCCGTCTAACAGAAGTGATGGCCACTAAGAAAGCCACCTTCTGAGACAAGGTTAAAAGAGGAATATCTCTGATATTTTCAAAAGGATGTTCCTGAAGAACAGAGAGCACAAAGTTCAGATCCCAAGGAGGGAGCGGGGGCTTGGCAGGGGGAATCACATGGCGAACCCCCTGCACAAAAGTGTTAACTAAAGAATGACCTGCTAGGGGTCGTGGAAAGAAAACGGCCAAGGCGAAATATGACCCTTAATAGTGCTCAAAGCCAGCCTTTGGGCTACACCACGCTGCAAGAACCGCAGGATTCTGGGGGCAGAGTATGTCCGTGGACGCCAGTCTAGCTCCTCGCACATAGCGATGTAAGCTCTCCAGGTACGGCGATAGATCTTTCTAGAAGACTTCCGTGCCCTAAGCATGGTTGAAATCACCGAATCAGACAGGCCTCGGTCCTTCAGCACCTGGCTCTCAATAGCCATGCCGTTAAAACCAGAGACTGTAAAGCAGGATGAAAGATAGGACCTTGAGACAGAAGGTCCTCCCTTATGGGCAGTCGCCAAGGGACGTCCACGATGAGACGTACCAGATCGGCGTACCAATGACGTTGAGGCCAATCCAGGGCAATGAGGATCACCGGAATGCACTCGGCCGCTACCCTGCGAAGCAGACGAGGAATCAACTGCAGAGGAGGGTAAGCATAGATCAAGCGATACTGACCCCACGGAGCCACCAACGCGTCCGAGGCATCCGCCCAGGGGTCCCTGGACCTGGCCACAAACCTTGACACCTTGCGATTGAGTCGAGATGCCATCAGGTCCACATCCGGCGTGCCCCACTGCCGACAAAGGAGTTGAAACACCTCCGGATGCAAGGACCACTCCCCCTGGTCCAAGGACTGGCGACTCAGATAGTCTGCCTGCCAATTTTCTACGCCCGGAATGTAGACGGCCGACAGCGCCAGCACGCTTCTTTCCGCCCACCTTAGGATGTGGGCAACCTCGGATGCCGCAGCCGAGCTCCGAGTGCCCCCCTGATGGTTGACATACGCCACGGCCGTGGCGTTGTCTGACTGAATTCTGATCGAGCGGCCCTGTAGTCTCTTCGACCACGCAGAGAGACACAGTCTGATCGCTCGCAATTCCAGAACGTTGATTGGGAGACGAGATTCGTCCGGAGTCCAGAGGCCTTGCACTGACAGGACTCCCCAAACTCCTCCCCAGCCCGTCAGGCTGGCGTCCGTCGTGACCACCGTCCATTGAATGGGGAGAAACGACTTTCCGGCCCGAAGAGCCGGGGATCTCAGCCACCACGTCAGGGATGCCTTGACTGAGTGACTCACTCGGATCTGAAGATCCAATGACAATGGGGACTTGTCCCAAACAGACAGAATTCCCCTCTGCAATGCCCGAGTGTGTAATTGGGCATACGGGACTGCCTCGAAGGAGGCCACCATTAGTCCCAGGACCCTCATGCAGAAACGGATAGACAACTATTTTCGGGCCGTCGGGACCCGAACTGCCGACTGAAGTGTCAGTAACTTCTCCGCGGGTAGAAACACCTTCGCTGCCGAAGTGTCCAGGATCAGGCCCAGATGTCCCGACTCAACGTTTGGAGTCGGGACAAGAACCGACTTCTGCATGTTCAGAAGCCAACCGAAGTCCCGGAGGGTCTGACTGACTATTGTCACATTTTCCTCCAATTCTGAGCCAGTTTCTGCTCTTAGAAGGAGGTCGTCCAGATAGCCCACGACAACAATTCCTCGCTGTCTCAGCAAAGCTAGAACCGGGGCAAGCACTTTGGTGAAAACCCGTGGTGCCGATGCTAGGTCGAAGGTAAGAGCCACGAACTGATAGTGGACTTTGCCTATGGCAAAGCGCAGAAACCTCTGGTGACCTGCGCAGATTGGGACGTGCAAGTAAGCGTTCTTGATATCCAAGGACGCCAGGAAATCACCTTGGTGGACGGTCGCAATGACCGTGCGAATAAATTCCATACAGAATTTTTGTACCTTCTCGTAGGCATTCAAAGCCTTGAGGTCCAGGATTGGCCGTACCCCATCCTTCTTCGGGACAACAAACAGGTTTGAGTAAAACTCCTGAAACCTCTCCTGTAATGGAACTGGCACAATCACTCCGCACCTGAGCAAATCCTGTACGGCCCCCAGGAGGGCCGCCCGGCGGGCAGGAAGGAGAGGGAGGTTTGAGGGGAAGAACCTGTTTGGGGGCCATGAGCGGAACTTTATCCTGTATCCGGAAGTGACCACCTCGAACACCCACCGGTCGGAGATCCGGGAGGTCCACCGAACCGTGAACCTGCGAAGACGTCCCCCCACCCCAGAGTCGGGCAGGGGCAAGACTTCATGCGGTGGCAGGCTTGGGAGCTTGCTTGGTGGGCTTACGCACCCAGGGACGCCTGTGTCCCCCCGCCGCACTTTTTTCAGTCTGGGCGGGCTTACCCGTGGATTCTGACGGACGAAAAAACGTCTTCTTCGCCGGAAAGGAAGGGCCTGACCTGCGGAGGGGCTCCTTTCCCTTAATAGACTGAGGGGTTAAAGTGCTCTTACCCCCTGTGACATCCTTAATGTCATCCAGGGCGGCCCCAAACAGTCTACTGCCCTTAAAGGGCAAGTCAGCCAGGAGCTTTTTGGAAGCTAGGTCGGCCGACCAGCAGTTTAGCCAGATAAGGCGACGCAGCACCACAGCAGAGATAGAGGCCCCAGATATTAAAGGGGCCGCATCCAAAGTGGCATCGCACACATAGACCAGGCCCTGCACAAGTTGATGAGCCAGTACAATGGTCTCAGAAGGGAGATTATGCTCCTGTACCGTCTGGTGCAAAATCTTTGCCCATCCCATGAGTGTCTGAGACACAAGTGTCGCCGCCACAATAGGGCGTAAGGCAGACCCCAATAAGGCAAACATAGTTCTACTCACCACCTCAGACCTCCTGTCAGTGGGATCCTTAAATGCAGGAGTCCCTTCCATTGGGAGCATGGTAGCCTTATTCAAACGGGCGACCGGGGGGGGGGTCGACCACTGGGGGGGTGAGCCCACTTCTTAACCAGGTCCTCCTCAAAAGGGGTACCCTATGGCTAAGCGCCGTGGGACCGTCAAAGTCTTCTGCGGCTTATCCCAGATTTGGTCAATGAATGTATTAAAAAAAGGCACATATGGAAAGACCTTTTTTTGAAGAGACAGTTTTAAAGGAACCAAAAGGAGACAGTTTCCACCTGGGGTTCCTCAGTCTCAACATTCAGCTTGAGAGTGTCCCTCACAGCATCAATGAGTTCACTTACAATCACCCTGTCAGGTACTGGTTCAGGACTGGAGTCTTCCTCACAAGGAATGTCCTGTCCAAAGACATCAAAATCCTCAGAGCTAGGGTCCTGAGCGGCAGTAGCTAGGCCCATATCTGAGACAGAGCACTCCCCCTACAGGAGAATGTGTGGGGAGGGGGCGCTTTACAGCTCCCTTGCGCTCACACACCGCTTCCATTCTGACAAGGAATGATTCCAGGGCTCCCGACAACTGGTCCATAGGGACCGCAGGTGCAGGAGCACTGCCAGTTGCCTCAGGCAAGTGTGGAGAAGCAGGTGTACCAGACTCCATATCGCCACCCTCTGAGACCTTATACATATCGCCACCCTCTGAGACCTTATACACTACAACAGTGAATATACAGTCCACCCACTGGCTACGCTGAGGAGGGGATACCCGGAGGACTCACCAACCCTTAAAGAACGCTCAGTTCTGCTGAAGAAACCGCGCTGTGAGCCTGAGGAGAGTGAAGAAACTGAGGAGATTCGCGCCGCAGCACCGCCGCTAGAGGCCAAAATGAAAGTAAAAGCGCTGCGGCTACAAGAAAATGGCCGCCGGCCGCAGCTATAACTGCGCAATTGAACCACGGCAAGATGGCCGCCGAGCACAATATTCAAAAGGCATACAGCGCTAATGGCGCACACAATAAGTCCCCACCTCACACACCAGGAAAACTGCCCCTCTCCCCAGAGTCCACTACAGACATGAGCGCCCCCAGCCAGGCCAGAGTGACCCCCACAGCACAGCACCAGTACAGGGTGCAGAGAGCAGCATAACAGGGGGGAGACAGGGAGAAACCTCCCCATATAAAGAAACACAGCCAGCATGTACTCACCTGCAGTAGGAGAGACTACTTACTCGTCCCTTTCAGGGACCCACTGGCTTGTTTCAGACAGACCTATCACAGAGCAGTACTGCGTAGCCGTCGACCCGGTCCACCACGAAACATACAGTCAGTCAGGTACTGTTCAATCTTGAGAGGACCGCGGGAGCATAAAAGCAACCCGGCCACCCCTGGAGTCATGGGGCATGTCGTGAACCGAGTCTCATGCACACAAGGCGAGAATCAGCACGCTCGATGGTCGGACAGGGAAGACTACGAGGATACCAGTGTACCCAACCTGTTGCCCAGCCGACAGTTGATTGAAGGTCTCAAAAATAAAATAATAAAATTCCCAAAGGAATAAAATTTAAAAGTAAAATCTTCCAGGAGACTGGCTCCTGAGAGAGCCACGTCTTCTCCTTCTGCTAGGCAGAAAATAACTGAGGCTGCTGGCTGCAGGTGGGAGGGTAATGTCCGGAGGGACCGCCTCCCTGGGCGGGGCTGTCCAGCTCTGGTTTGTTCTAGAATGTATGCTTCTAACATCTAACATTCTGCCTAGATCTTCTCCTGCAAGCAGGGACATATACCCACACGTTTACAGTATCCAGGGTCAGTCCATGGACGATAAGAGAAAAATGGTTGGAATAAAATCCCTGCAACCTTTCCGATACAGGAGCAGAGGCAATAATCCCTTACTTCAGAAGGCCTGCAAGGACCACATGGAGGTCTGATAATCAAAGCAGTAAAATCTGAAGGTTGAAAGACATGAATTCAGGATGGAGATTTGGGAGTAAAAAACCACCTCCCATAATTAGGCATCTAAGTTGCTGTCTATCCAAAAGTCTGCAAAAGCTCACAGATGTCGTCCTACTATGGAAAGTGGGTTCTCCCCTTTATGCCAAAGACTTATTGGGGGATTTAGGGACCCAGGGCGTGCAAGGACACAGGACTCCTGTATTGGGTTCGTCCTTGGCTGAAGCCTGGGAGGCTCTCCTTAAAGCGGAGTTCCGCCAAAAAAATTAAAATATTAAAAGCCAGCAGCTACAAATACTGCAGCTGCTGACTTTTAATATTAGGACACTTACCTGTCCTGGAGTCCAACGACGTCCGCAGCAGAGGACGAGCAATCGCTCCTCACTCTGCTGCCCCCACCACCATCCTTGGTGAGGGAACCAGGAAGTGAACTGCCCGGTTCCCTACGGCGCATGCGCGAGTCGCGCTGCGCCGTTCTGACTGGTCCTCCTGTGTTGTGGGAGCAGAGTGTCTCCCAGAACACTACGGGTATTCTGCGGGAAGTGAGGTGCTTCCCGCAGATTTCCCACAGAGAGGACTCCCGGAAGTGGGTGCAAATACCTGTCTTAGACAGGTATCTGCACCCCCCTCCCCCCTGAAAGGTGTCAATTGTGACACCGGAGGGGGGGAAGGTTCCGATGAGCGGAAGTTCCACTTTAGGGTGGAGCTCCGCTTTAAGAGGGGAGGAGAATTTTCTCAGCTTGAGGCCTAGGCCTCTTGTTAGTGGTAGGCAAGTACTCTTACCCCCAGTAACATCCTTGATGAGGTAGTCTTGGGCAGCTTTAAAGAGACGTTCACCCTTGAAGGGCATATGCCTGCTCCTCAGCCCAACATTTCAACCCTTTGCTATGAGTTTGGTCCATTCCACTAATGTTTGACAAACATTAAGGCCATGGCAGGTTACAATGCAATATCTGCCAGGAAAAACAAAGTTTTGGACGTGTCTCTAGACATTTTTCTATATGACTGTGGGAACAGCCCACCACTTGTTAAAGACACCCTCAAACTGGTCCTGGATGGCAAAACATTTGACAGATGTAAACAGTTTATCATGAGTTTTCCAGTAAGTGTAGAGTGGCTAGAAATAGAGTGAAATGGGAAAAATCTTTGTAAGCTTAGAGCCTCGGGGGCCGTAGATTGATAGCAGCACTAGTATAAGCTATAGGCTGCATCTCAATTTTTAGGTTGACATGCACTGCATTAATTTGGTCTCTCTAAAATTGCAACGGCTGCCTGGAACTCCTTATGGAGAACCTCATCCAGCAAGGATGTTTTGTAGACTCATCAGATAGAGCCTCTCCAATCAAAGATTTAGAGGCCACTAAAGCTGCAGGCAGATCAAATAATGATTTTGCAAGAGAAGGCATCGAGGGAATGTTTGCGTTTTCTGTGGGCAGACTTTGCGATTAAAAACTGCAATTTGGCCCAAAAAAACCTGTATAAAAGTATTCTTGAAAGAATCCATTCAGACTATTGTGCTTAAATCTGCAGTACAGTAATAAGTGTCTAATCACAAATACCATTCCACCCTATTCAAATTCCACCCAAAATGCTGCATGCATGAAAAAGGGTAATCATGTGGAAGAATTTAAAATAAAAATAAAACCCATGTATGGCTTCTTCTAACACCATCAGTTGTTGGGCGTCCACAGGCAGCATGGCTCTCATAGATTTCAATTTATATTAAAGCAAGGCAGGCACAGGTTACAATAATCAGTTTGGCGTTAACCTATTTTGCATATTAAATACCCTCCTATGCTTCAGAAAATGAGACAATTGTAAATGGGCTTTACCTACTGGTCTGTCACCCACCACATTAAAAGGCCCATTGGGTAGCCTCGGGAGCCGGTGGGAACAAGTTAGACCTTTTTATAAGAAGGTTGAATTTTTCCTGGAATGCAGTAGACCTGTGTTCCAGGCATACATCCCTGGACACACATGCCCCTGTGAGTACCACTTGGCTTCCAGCTGCAGCATATTTCAGACTGTCCTAGACTGAAAGGCTGCAGGCTGGATGCTGCAATTGTGCCTCCCATGCACATGATCATATACCATCCATACAAGTCTAAGGAAGAAGCCCCTATACTACAAGGAGCGCAACATCATTGAAGGATTCCCTAAATGTAAAGGATAACACTGAGACTTCACGCATATGGCAGTCAGACTAAGCACAGAGGTCTACACAGATGTACAAATCGCACCTCGAAGTTGCCAAAAGTAGTACAGAAACTACTTTTTGGAATTGGTGGGGGGCCGCAAAGTCGGCGTTGCACAGATTTGGACAGTGCCATTGCTGGCAATAGCCGCCAATTTGACATGTCGAATCGCTGCAAAGTGAACATAGGCTCAGGGACATTTTCTGCATGGGCTTGAGAAACAATCATTTGTTAGTTCAAGTTGCTATACTAAACTATATAATGGGAACTAATATACAACAGAGGTTGTACTATAGTTTAAAGGATAAGTTCACCTTTAAAAAAAAATAAAAAACAACAACTACTACTACTACTACTATTACTATTATTAAATGCACCATTTTTTGGAGGTCACAAAATGTGCATTTTTTCTTTTAACCTGTAAAGCATTGTGGGCGTAATGCCAGGCTCCTGCAGACCATCAGTGTAGCTGTCTGCCCGTACCTCTGATATAGGCAGTCAGTTACTGAATGACAGGAAGCTCAATGAGCTACCAAAAGCTCTCATCAGTGCCCTGGTAGTTTTGAGAACTACAAGCTGTCAATTGCAAGACTGTCAGTACTTGTAGTTCATTGATTCACAGGACTCTGATTGAATGACCTGGTAGTGTGGGTGGAGACCCTCACTGTTTGAATTGTGACAGTGGGTGCGGGGAGAAAATCCCAGCTGTCACAGGGGGGTTGGGTAGGGGAATTAGGGGTAGAGTAAGCAGTTGCTGAACATGTTACACCCATATTTAGGGTGCAACATGTTCAGAAAGGTGAACTTATCCTTTAAAATGTTCCCTAATCTTGTAATACATGGCTGTGATATACTTTCAAATTAATGAATATCCTGCATTGTGATCTAAATCTAGACATCAGGGGAAGGAGATTTAGGGGAATAAAATCAGTAATCATAGGGGAGATCTTTAAACCTAGGTATTTAGTCTGAGACCACCTTAATGTGCGAAAAAGAGTAGAAGCCACTGGAGCCAGGAGGGTAATCTAGGAGCATAAGAACAGGATTTATCCCAGTGAATTTGCAAACCAGAGAACTGACCAAATTCAATAATAAGGGAAATCGAGGCCTGGAGGGCAGTGTGGGTGTCCGAGAGAAAGAGAAGCATGTCATCTGCAAAAAGTGCAATTTTTTTTCCCTCCTCTTGTCCCCAATGGAAACAAACTATTTCAGGTGCTTGTTGGAGCAGGCATGTGAGTGGTTCAATCCCCACTGCATAAAGCAGATGCAAAAGTGAAAAACCTTGCCATGTTCCACGATGTAGTGGGAGGTCAGGTGATAACAGACCATTAGAACGAATGAAAGCTAGGGGACGAGGATACAGTAAGCAGAGCCAAGTACAGAAATTTGCTCCAAACCTAAATTTATTAAGAACTGTCCAACGTTTTAGCTTTATTGAGATAGAAGGGCTTATTGTTCGGAGTATCGACACATGTTATTGAATATCTAATTGTTATAAGATTGCAGGAGTTTCTTAAAGTGATTGTAAAAAGTCTAGTTTAAAAAAAACTTTCCTCCTCTGTGCAGTTGGTTTTGCACAGAGCAGCCTGGATCCTCCTCGTCGGGTCCCTCTCTCTTATCGAGTGCCCCCTCAGCCAGCAGCTTTCTATGGGGGCACCTGAGCCGAGTTAGAGATCAGTGTATCCGTTCAGACACGGAGCCCTGGCCTGGTCCGCCCCCTTTCTCTCCTGATTGACAGCCGCAGGAGCCAATAGCGCCGCTGCTGTGTCTCAGCCAATCAGGAGGAGTGTTCCAGATAGCTTAGACATTCGTGGACATCGCTGAAGAGAGATGGGGCTCAGGTAAGTAATTAGGGGAACTGAGGGGGGCTGCTACACACAATTTTTTTTTTATCTTAATGCATAGAATGCATTAGGATAAAAAACCTCCTTTAAATGTAAAAATGTAATGTTTTATATTGGGATGGGGGAAAACACACACACACACACACACACACACACACACACACACACACACACACACACACACACACACTAAAAAATGGTTTCCGCCACCAATGTCATTCCAGTAAACAAGTGGCATACACAATGTAGAACACATAAAAGTCACCCATGTCCACTCTTTAGCAAAAGTGGGATCCTTCTCTTTATTGCTTGGACCTGTTCAGTAGGCTAAAGCTGGGACCCTAAAGTGATCCTCTGCCCGCGTTTATAAAGTATTTAAATATTCTAAGCAAGCAGTGAAATGTTACGGACTTGTTCCCACCACGTGTTGGTCAACTTGGCTCCAAAACACATATACACAACAAAAAGTCTAGTTTTCTTTTGCACTGCGTTGGTTTATGCTGAAAAACGATGAAGCAGGCAGCATTTTAACGCACACGTCTAGCTGCAATTCATCATGCTGCAATGCTTATTGGCTAAAAGAAAAAGTACAATGCATGTAAATCACAGTGCACGCATAAACAAAAAACACACATCACCAGTGCATGTGCACTTAGGAGTGAACTGACCTTAAAATAGGTCCTCATTGACATTTGTAGCTGTAAGTATTGTGGAGAGATTCATCTTCAGATTTCACAAGAGAATTGCTAAAATCACAGCTTCTCATTTTCTACCACAGCAGAATCTTGTCCTGTGTTTTAGACACAGCAGGTGTTTCTAAGAGCTCATTTACACTTATGGTTGGGGGTGTGGTAAAAACAGGCAGTTAAAATGTGTCTTTACTGCCCCCCCAATTAAAGGCCGATTTCAACTTTTCCAGAAAATTGCAGTCAAGAGGCCATAGTAGATATGAAAAATCTGAAAGCTTTGTTCAATGATCATTCATTTTATTGTTTTACCTGTAGACCATTTGGGTCCCCTGAGAAGCCTGGCTAAAAAACAAACAAACAAAAAAAAACCCTAGTTGGCAACATCCCGAATTATTGCTAGGACATGAAAACCATTGGATGCTCTCTTCTGGTATTGCAGTCCTAGCAGGCAGGACAAGGTAGGCTGTGGTTGTTGTTACATTGCCTTGAAAAAATATTCATACCCCTTGAAAATTTTCCACATTTTGTCATGTTACAACCAAAAACGTAAATGTATTTTATTGGGATTTTAATGTGATTGACCAACAAAAAGTGGCACATAATTGTGAAGTTGAAGGACAATGAAAAATGGTTTTCAAAATCCACCTGTGTGTAATTTAATCTCAGTATAAATACAGCTGTTCTGTGAAGTCCTCAGAGGTCTGTTAGAGAACCATAGCGAACAAAAAGCATCATGAAGGCCAAGGAACACACCAGACAGGTCAGGGATAAAGTTGTGGAGAAGTTTAAAGCAGGCATAGGTTTTAAAGGAAAATATCCCAAGCTTTAAAAATCTCACGAAGCACTGTTCAATCCATCATCCAAAAAATGTAGAGTATGGCACAACTGCAAACCTACCAAGACATGGCCGTCCACCTAAAAACTGACAGGCCAGGCAAGGAGAGCATTCATCAGAGAAGAAGCCAAGTGGCTCATGGTAACTCCAGAGGAGCTGCAGAGATCCACAGCTCAGGTGGGAGAATCTGTCCACAGGACAACTATTAGTCGTGCACTTCACAAATCTGACCTTTACAGAAGAGTGGCAAGAAGCAAGCCATTGTTGAAAGAAAGCCATAAGAAGTCCCGTTTGCAAGAAGCCATGTGGGGGACACAAACATGTGGAAGAATGTGCTCTGGCCAGATGAGGCCAAAATGTAACTTTTTGGCCTAAAAGCAAAATGCTACGTGTGGCGGAAAACTAACACTGCACATCACCGTGAAACATGGTGGTGGCAGCATCATGCTGTGGAAATGCATCAGCAGGAGCAGGGAGGTTGGTCAGAGTTGATAGGAAGTTGGATGGAGCTAAATATAGGACAATCTTAGAAGAAACAAAGAGACTGGTGTAAATTTAGTCAGGGGACACACTGGGCACCTTTGCTGCCATTGCGCTGTGCTGGGTTGTCCAATGTGTCCCTGTGCCTTTAAGGAGGATTGGGCTTTCTCCAGGCCCACCTGCCCCTTATCTATCCATTAGAATGCATGTGCTCCCATTGTGGAGACCCTCATAGATTTAGAAGGTTGGGACTGCAAGCGATACAGGGTGCCGTTTAGAGGCCTTGCAGCTCATGCATGCGTTTGTAAATGTGTGCCAACTAAACCCCTGTTTTTAACGCATACTGTTGGACAGGTTTATTCGGTTGGAAAGTTGAGCTGGGAATTTTCTCAGATTTTTGTCTTTCAATCTTAGAAGAATACCTGTTAGAGTCTGCAAAAGACGAGACTGGGGCGGAGGTTCACCTTCCAGCAGAACAACAACCCTAAACATACAGCCAGAGCTACAAAGGAATGGTTTAGATGAAAGCATATTCATGTGTTAGAATGGCCCAGACAAAGGCCAGACCTAAATCCAATTGAGAATCTGTGGCAAGACTTGAAAATTGCTGTTCACAGACGCTCCCCATCCAATCTGACAGAGTTTGAGCTTTTTGCAAAGAAGAATGGGCAAAAATTTCACTCTAGATGTGCAAAGCTGGTAGAGACATCCCCAAAAAGACTTGCAGCTGTAATTACAGTGAATGGTGGTTCTACAAAGTATTGACTAAAGGGGGCTGAATACAAATGCACGCCACACTTTTCAGATATTTGTAAAACAATTTGAAAATCATTGATCATTTTCCTTCCACTTCACAATTATGTGCCACTTTGTGTTGGTCCATCACAAAAAATCCCAATAAAATACATTTACGTTTTTGGTTGTAGCATGACAAAATGTGGAAAATGTCAAGAGTTATGAATAGTTTTTCAAGGCACTGTAACTAGGTTTTTTTTATCCAGGCTTCTGAGGGGAACCAAATGGCCTAGAGGTAAAACAATAAAATTAACAATCACTTTACAAAGCTGGACAGATTTTTAATATCTAATGGGGCACCTTGACTGCATAGGCCATTTACTGTAAAAAGTGAACTTAGCCGTTAAGAGCAGCTGGATGAGGGTGTACACATGCTGTGGCAAAAATTATACCCAGTTATGTTCAGCAGGCAGTAGTGCATGGATGTGGCACTGCCAAGGTTTAAAACGGCATGAGGAGGCAACATATCACTTCCTCACTGCCTGTCAAGCACCTCTTAAAGGCCATCTATCGTGAATAGACACACCCAAGTTTAGCCTAAGCTGTTAAAACCAGTCCAACACAAATTACTTTACTGTCCACGTTCTGACATTTGAGGAGGAATTACATTTACAGTGTAAGCATCTAGAGCAGGGGTCTCAAACTGGCCGCCCTCCAACTGCTTTACGAAACTACAAGTCCCATCATGCCTCTGCCTGTGGGAGTCATGCTTGTAACTGTCAGCCTTGCAATGCTTCATGGGAATTGTAGTTTTGCAACAGCTGGAGGGCAACCAATTTGAGACCCCTGATCTAGAGAGACCAGTGATATTTAACATTTTACTGCTTGTTAGGAATATGTAAATCTTTAATGTACATAGCTTGGGCACAGATGCATATTTTTACTAGTCATAGCTTGATGACCAGTTAAAATACAAAATTTGAATTTCATGTGTACTGAGAAAGAGAGCAAGAGGGTTAAGGGGTCACAAGCTTTCAAAGCTTACTTTGAAAACCCTTTAAGAAATATGTAGCAGGCAGTGTTCTGCCTGCCTCTTTTTTAACCCTTGTCAACAGGAAGTAGCTGTGATATGATGGTAGTACAAACTTTAATAACTAGCTGAGAATGGCATGGGCAACTGTTTAAGGTTCAAAAGACCCTAAGGTGGTGTGTAAGCAACTGAAAAACGGCCTGAGAAGATAACTAAAGAGCTCTTGATGGCAATCGCTACGACTAATTTTCAACATTGCAGCATAGAAAAGAAGTTCCAATAAGGCATCTAAAAGTCCATAAGATATCAAATAAAACACATTTCATTTGGGTCACTGTGGTGATGAAGTCAAAATGTGGGGTTGTCAGTGACCATTAGTAATGGTTACTGCTACCATTATTAAGGATGGCTACGCTAACCTCAGCCAGTGGAACACCCATTTAAATATTCAGGCAATAGGGCATATTCTTTTCCAGCTCTGGCCCGATAAGAGTGCTCCATTAAATTTAAGGAAAGTCACATTAAACCAAGAGTTTACAAGAGGGCATTTTATTGGCCCAAGACAACAATACAGTGACAGGGTAAAACATTTGCCTTCAGTCTTGGCTGTTACTGTAAATTAGTTTATAAAAATACATGCCATGACATTTATCATACTCAAAACTTTGCTGATAAGACATCTCTTGGCAGACAGAACATTTATTTGTATTTATTTTTTGTTAATTACGCAACATTACATCTTTAGATTTCCCGAACATCTAAAAGTTTATTGAAAGCATGCTACTGTAGAGTCCATTAACTGACGCAATTTAAATATATCTGTAGGTATTCATGCAAGTATTCAGAAGCACACTTTCTATCCAAGGCTCACACTGTGGCATTAAAAGGAAAAAATGCCTACCAACATTTTTGCCAGATAGACTGGTAGATGGACAGGCCAAAGGATATGTCCCACACAACTCTGCAGTCTCTTTGCACACATATTTCTCCTCCGTACTCAATAACTGAGTGGAAGGTGTCACAGGTGGACTATCTATGAGGCACCACTGTCCACTGAAGGGGAGCAAATTTGGGAGGAAATATATTGGGTATAAAGCCACAAGACAGATTTTTTTTTTCTTTTAGCCTCTTTATAAAGCATCAGTAGCGCTATGGGTCACTACCATTTGCACAAAGTCTTTTAGAACAAGTGTCTGCATTTTTGCATGCAATCAGAAAATGGAAAAAAAAAAAGTGCGAAGATCAGATTGTTGTTGAAACACTCAGGCAATGCACCTGCTCTTGAGGAAATGGAACATACTCCACGAAACGCGTCAAGCTTTTTATATGGTTATAATATAATCATGTGTTTACATCTAGACCTTGTATATGAATTTTTGGGAATTTTGTGCAATTGTGGAATTTAATAATTTGTCAAGGAATGCAGATTAGCTTATACTAACATTTTTCATTTCTGTAATGTGGCATGTTTTATTTGTACTCTATGTATCAATAAATGTGCCGTTGTGCATCTATTTTACCAGTTGTGTGTCACGCGCTTCATTTAACCACTTCAGCCCCGGAAGATTTTACCCCCTTCCTGACCAGAGCACTTTTTACAATTTGGCACTACGTCGCTTTAACTGAAAATTGCACGGTCATGCAATGCTGTACCCAAACAAAATTTGTATCCTTTTCCCACAAATAGAGCTTTCTTTTGGTATTTGATCACCTCCGAGGGTTTTATTTTTTGCGCTATAAACAAAAAAATGAGCGAGAATTTTAAAAAAAAAGAAAAAACAATGTTTTTTAATTTTTGCTATAATAAATATCCTGAAAAAAGTTTTTCTTCATCAGTTTAGGCCAATATATAATCTTCTACATATTTTTGGTAAAAAAAGAAAAAAAAAAACGCGTATATTGATTGGTTTGCGCAAAAGTTAAAGCGTCTACAAACTATGGGAAAGATTTATGGCATTTTTACATTTTATTTACTAGTAATGGCGGTGATCTACGATTTTTAGCGGTACTGTGACATTGTGGCAGATAGAGCAGACACTTGACACATTTTTGAGACCATTGACATTTATACAGCGATCAGTGCTATAAAAATACACTAATTACTTTGTAAATGTCACTGGTAGAGAAGGGGTTAACTCTAGGGGGTGATCAAGGGTTTAAATATGTGTTCCCTAAATGTGTTCTAACTGTATGGGGATGTGACTGACTGATGGAGGAGACATATCGTTGTTCCTACTTGGTAGTAACAAACAATATGTCTCCTCTCCCCTGACAGAACAAGGATTTGCGTGTTTGCACACACACAAATCCCCGTGCTGGCGCTCGTGCCCGCCAGCCACGTGCAGCGGGCATGCGTGTGCCGCCTGGCGGCTCTTAAAGGGTACAACGTACCCATGCGGGGTTTCGCCCAAGACAGCCATTCTGTCAACATATATCGGTGTGAGCCAGTCAGCAAGCGGTTAAAGTCTTGACTCCTTCCCATTAATCATATATTAGGGATAGAGGCGCATGACCCGTTTGATCATGTGCTTCATTCAAAGTCCCAAATTCCCTTTTCTATTTATATTGCTTCAACTATGGCGACTGATAAAGGATTCCCTTCTTTTTAGTGTTTGATGGTTGCAATTAAAAATTTTGACTAGCTTAAGCTTAAAAGAGAAGTTCTAGAGATGAACAATCAATCATACTCACCTGGGTTAAAGCAGCATTGGTCTGATGCTGCATTTGTCCCCTGTAAGACCGAGCGATCAAATGCCACTGATCGCTCAGTGAGCAGAGACCAGCTCTCTACTCTGCCCCTCCAACGCTCACTGGAGAGCCAGGCTTTGGAGGGGGCTCTCAGCAGCATGCTGAGCCAACCGTTTCAGGCATCTGGGCAGATCCTGCCATTAAAGCTGGGATCAATCCAGAGCCTGGACCAGCTGAGTGACTTCATTTTACTTTAAAAGGACAAGAGATGAGTCAGGCCAGGCTCACCTCCTAAGCTATCCCAAGTACCGTTTTGCTGTCTGGATATAGACAGGGCTCGTTGTGTGGCTGTGGGGCCAATCTCACAGTCCCCAGCTCTTCAAAACCGCTTCCCCATAGCCTCTCCCTCACACAGCAAGGAGCATACAAGACTGGCTGAAGGGAAAGCCAAATGTCTTTGAAACGGAAAAGAAGGAACCTGTTGATATAGTCCTACTTGTACAGCTGGATCTGGCTTAGTCTGCTGTTCCATTTCAGACACCGATGAAACCTCAGTCCTATGTGCTTTCACTCAACTGGTCACCAAGATGAACTGCAGTAGTTGAAACTAGACATGTGCATTCGTTTTAGCCTGAATGCATTTTCGTCCGAATTTCAGGGATTTTCGCGTTCGTTTTAACAAACGATAACGAAAGTGCAGAGTCCGAAAGATCAGACATAAAAAATGCTTTATTTTCGTTTTGTTGCGACAACAGTTCGATATAGATAGAAGATTCAACATGACTGTGACAATACCGATCTGTGTCTATCGAATCTGCGGTTGAATGTGCCTAACCTAACTCTATTAGTCCGAGATTATTCAACAGAGAAAAGATTCGACATTATAGACATGAAGATTCCACAGAGAGAAAAGAGTCGACAGAGAAAAGGATTCGACATTAGAGACATGAAGATTCGACGAAGCAGCTAAAAACAAACGATTGCCGCGAGCGGACATTTATGGTCAAATGCTCTACCCATAGTCTATAGAAGATATATATTACTAGTCATACAACATTAGAATTCTACTATAGCTTGTGGGCGGCGCATTCGACCGGAAATGTATGATTGCAGCATCATACAGTTTAGCTGCTTCGTCGAATCTTCTTAGAACATTCGACAGACACCATGAGCCTTCAATGACAGAGTCGACCTTAATTCATTCTGATTTATTTTTTTACAAAACAAAACAACGAATTTTGGAAGTAACTAAATAATTTTATTTTTCAGACGAAAACGAAATTCCGAAACAAAATATTTCAGTGTGCACGTCTAGTTGAAACCATAACTAACCTTGCCATGCAAGAAAAAACAGCTTTGGCAAGCAACAACTAGTATAATGTTTGGTAAGGTTGAACAGCGAGAAAAAAAAAAAAAATGCAACACACAAATATAGGGAAAGGATACCACAAGAAACGAAATATGTTAGGATAGACCATTACAAGCATGACACGTCTGTGGGAGCTACATCCGTGGCTGGCCTATGGACTAAGACAGCAGCAGAAGCTTCTTTGAAGTCGGCCCTGTAAAGCTGGATACACACTATACAATTTGCTGTAGATTTTTGCCTTCAGATTTACCAAAACCATATAATGAGGTCAAACCTTAAGTTTTAATTTGTATTCAATCAGGCAGGCCCTTGCACTACATGGTTTTGGTAAATCGAATTGAAATCAGACAACAAATGTTGTATAGCGTGTATGGGGTCTTAGCTATAGACCAGTAAAGGAGAGCACAGAGCTGTCATCTGTGGAACAGGGCAAACCCAAAAGCCTGGCATCTGCTGTGCATACAATCAAGTTTTCTGCATTTAAAGCGGAGTTCCACCCAAAAGTGAAACTTCTGTTGATTTGTCTCCTCCCCCCTTCGGGTGCCACATTTGGCACCTTTTGGGGGGAGCTGATACCTGTCTTTGACAGGTATCCTGTACCCACTTCTGGGAGTCCAGGCCACGGCCCATGACGGCACCACTGGGCTCCCTCCTCCTCCTGTGCCAGGAGGAGCAGAGCAGAATGCGCAGTATGGTTCCCAGTGTGAAGCCATAAGGCTACACTGCTGGGTCCCCTTACCCGCAATGGCGGCAGCATGCACCCGACAGCTGATGGAAACAGCTGCGGTGCAGACATCGCTGGACTCCCGGACAGGTAAGTGTCCAATTAAAAGAAAGAAAAAAGCCCTAGGGCTAACGCTGCGCTATAAAGTAGTTGATAATTGTTTGTAATAAAGGGTGATAAATAAATGGAAGAAAAAAAAAAAAAAAACAGCTAGCACCTAAGTTTGATACAAAAAAAAAAAACTTAAATACAGATAAAAATTAAAAAAAGTGCAGCGCTGAAGTGATAAAGTGAATTAGCACATACAAATAAATAATGAAATAAGTGGAATATATGACCATAGGTTAAAAATGAATGAACACAGTGATCAGCAAGCATATAAACAAATGAATTGATGGTATATTGTAATAATAAAAACATTCAAAAAAAGAAAATTTCAAAAAAGAAAACAAGTGTTGTGAAGAAAAAAATAAAGCAGAGTCCCATCCAGATTCTATTAAGAAAAGTCCATATTAAAAGTTGTCTTCCAAAATTAATCAAGGCGATTCCAAAGAAAGTGAGTGACACCAATCTTCCCAAAAAGCAAACGTGTCTTCAAACTCACAATAGTGTGGTAGCCTGCTTACCAAAAAGCCGTGACTGCGGATAAGTCTCACCAAGCTCAGGACATAGGTCTCCCCAGAACCAACCAAGGACAGCAGCTAGTAATCCGAGGGTTGCTCAGAAATAAAAAACAGAAACTTCCATAGCGCAATATGTTGATGCAATTGATTTAATAAAATAATGTATTGCATTTACAAGAGCGATGAATTGAATTAATCCAGCATAAGTGTCATGAGAGACGCAACATCTCCATCTGCTTCCCCTTACTTCCTGTATGTCTGTAACACCACCGTCTCGATAGACGGAACGCAATGACGTCACCGGCACCCTATGCACGTTTAGTCTCCAAGGGACTTCTACGGGGGATTGGCCAATCCCCCATAGAAGTCCTTTGGAGACGAAACGTGCGTAGGGTGCCGTCATTGCGTTCCGTCTATTGAGACGGTGGTGTTACAGACATACAGGAAGTAAGGGGAAGCAGATGGAGATGCCGCATCTCTCATGACACTTATGCTGGATTAATTCAATTCATCGCTCTTGTAAGTGCAATACATTATTTTATTAAATCAATTACATCAATATATTGCGCTATGGAAGTTTCTGTTTTTTATTTCTGAGCAACCCTCGGATTACTAGCTGCTGTCCTTGGTTGGTTCTGGGGAGACCCATGTCCCGGAGCTTGGTGAGACGGTTATCCACAGTCACGTCATTTTGGTAAGCAGGCTACCACACTATTGGGTGTTTGAAGACACGTTTGCTTTTTGGGAAGATTGGTGTCACTCACTGTTTCTTTGGAATCACCTTGATTTATTTTGGAAGACAACTTTTAATATGGACTTTTCTTAATAGAATCTGGATGAGACTCTGCTTTCGTTTTTTCTTCACAACACTTTTCTTTTTTTGAGTGTTTTTATTGTTACAATATACCATCACTTCATTTGTTTATATATTTGCTGATCACGATGTTCATTCATTTTTAACCTATGGTCATATATTCCACTTATTTCATTATTTATTTTTATGTGCAAATTCACTTTATCCTATTATTAAAAGCCAGCAGCTGCAGTATGTGTAGCTGCTGGCTTTTAATTTTTGCAGCGGTGGGCAGAACACCGCTTTAAAGCAGTATTAAACCCAATTAAAAATTATATTGCAGTTTACCAATTCTTAGATGTGGTGGTTGCATTCAGGAGGGCCGGCCCTCCTGTAGCGGTCGCAGGCACGCGACGAGCAGAAACGCTGGCTGTGCTGCCTCATTTCTGAAATAATCCTCCTGTGGCTCCCCCTGAAGCCCAGTGGCTTCTCATCTCTCTTCCACCACCTTTCCCCTGCTGCAGTAAAGACACAGGGCGATTGCTTCCAGTATCTGTGCTTCTCCCTCCGCTGCACTGATTACCCCCCCCCCCCTTTTAGGTTCTTCATTGCTGATCCTCCTTTTCCAGCAGCGCTGCCAGCTCTCATTCTATCCCCACTTGCAACTACAAGGGGAAGATTCCAGCACCGATCTTTGTAATGGATTTAAAAAGACCCTGTTTACATCTGGAGATTTGGGATCACGGGCAGAAACGCAGCGATTCCAAATGTCCTGCAATCGTGGCAAAACACAAAACGCATGTTTAGGTGCATTTTTTTTTTTAAATGGCACCTCAAATATGGTGCAGTTTGGCTGTGATTGCTGAGTGACAGAATCATCAGCAATTGTGGCAAACAGCATTACACAAAACTTGTTGCCCAAATAAGCTCCTATTTTTGGGTGACAAGCTTCACGCAATGCGGTTTGCCGTATGATTCAGTACAGCTTTATCTTTTCGATTTATTAGGAATATTAACTTGTGTATTTTTAGCAAAAATATCTTGAAATTTTCTAAGGGGGTGGGGCCTGGTGTTTATGCTGTATGGGCCCCCTTGATTTTCAACAGCAGCCCTGGTTGCATTATTTTTTTCCTTTATTTTCGCCCCTTAATTCATCCAGAAAACGTATTTTCAATTTCCTTTAACCACTTCAGCCCCGGACCATTTCGCTGGCCAAAGACCAGGCCACTTTTTGCGATTCGGCACTGCGTCGCTTTAACTGACAATTGCGCGGTCGTGTGACGTGGCTCCCAAACAAAATTGACGTCCTTTTCTTCCCACAAATAGAGATTTCTTTTGGTGGTATTTGATCACCTCTGCGGTTTTTATTTTTTGCGCTATAAACAAAAATAGAGCAACAATTTTGAAAATAAATGCAATATTTTTTACTTTTTGCTATAATAAATATCCCCCAAAAATATATATATAAAAAAAATTTTTTTTTTCTCAGTTTAGGCTGATACGTATTCTTCTACATATTTTTTGGTAAAAAAATAAAATAAATCGCAATAAGCGTTTGATTGGTTTGCGCAAAACTTATAGCGTCTACAAAATAGGGGATAGTTTTATGCAATTTTTATAATTTTTTTACTAGTAATGGCGGTGATCAGCGATTTTTATCGTGACTGCGACATTATGGCGGACACATCAGACACCATGGTAATTTTTACAGCAATCCGTGCTATAAAAAAAGGAACGGATTACTGTGAAAATGACACTGGCAGTGAAGGGGTTAACCACTAGGTGGCGCTGTAGGGGGTTAAGTGTGCCCTAGTGAGTGATTCTTACTGTAGGGGGGATAGGCTGTGTGTGACATGACACTGATCTCCGCTCTGATTACACGGAGCGGAGATCAGTGTCATTGTCACTAGGCAGAGCGGGGAGATGCTTGTACCTGTATGCCCATATGCCTGTCTGTGCCATTCTGTCGACCTAAATAGGCGTGCGGCAGTCCTTAAGTGGTTAAACACTTTAGCTCCGCAAGGTTTTATCCCCTTCCTAACCAGTCATTTTTTGTGGTACGGCACTGCGTTACTTTAACTGACAATTGCGCAGTCATGCGACACTGTACCCAAAATAAAATCGATCCTTTTTTCCCCTCACAAATGGAGATTTCTTTTGGTGGTATTTGGATTACCTCTGCGGTTTTTATTTTTTGCGCTATAAACAAAAAAAGATAGTCAACTTTGAAGAATTTTTTTTTTTTACTTTCTGCTATAAAACATCCCCAATAAAAAAAAAAGGAATTTCTTCATCAATTTAGGCCAATATGTATTCTGCTACATATTTTTGGTTAAAAATCCCAATAAGCGTATATGGATTGGTTTGCACAAAAGTTATAGCGCTTACAAACTATGGGATATTTTTATTGAATTTGTATTTTTTTTTTACTAGTAATGGTGGCGATCAGGAATTTTTATTGACACTTTTTGGGGACCAGTGACATTATTACAGTGATCAGTGGCAGGGGTTAACATCAGGGGTGATCAGAGGACCAAGTGTGTCCCTAGGGGGGTGCCTTCTAACTGTGGGGGATGTGCATTCACTGAAGGAAAACAGAGATCCAGGTTTCTGCTTAGCAGAAACACAAGGTCTCAATTTTCCTCTCTGGCAGAACAGCGATCTCCCTTGTTTACATAGGCAGATCGCCGTTCTGCCTCTTCTCAGAACCATCGTAGGTCCCGCCGCACATCGCATCTGCCAGATCCACTGATTTGCACCCACTGTGTCCAATTGTTTTTGTTTACAAGAGAAAAGCTTTCTATAGAACGATTTGTTGCAATCACTTAATTAGATACACCTGAACTATCATGCAATCCACCTTATATAATGGAGTGTATTGTGCTTGCATACTTGTGGTTTTGACAAAGCACGTTTATCATGTGAAAAGCGTCAACCTCATTCTCTCATCCCCTGCTGTACCCATCTTTTATGTTTTTGAATAAAGTATTTGATTTTATCGTGCGAGAGTGCAGCTTTCCAGATTTTTGTGTGCACATATGACTGCTGCAGTGGCAGGGCATGCACCCTACTCATCCTTGGGATACAGGCTAGATGTTGTCTCACTTGTGAGCAGCAGAATGTTTAATTTTTTTCCTGCTTGGGTTTGTTGGTCTGACTAAACTCAGCCTATCTCAACTCCTTTTTGTCCTACTGCACTTGCATACAATGTCTTGCCTTGACTCACAAAAGACTGCTCACAAACTGAGGCAACAGCTCTTGAGAGGTGCAGTTTCTTGTGTACGATAGTTAACCTTAAGCCTCGTACACACGACTGGTTTTCTCGGCAAGAAATGTGCTGGGAGAGCTTTTTGCCGAGAAAACCGTTTGTGTGTATGGTTTTCTCGTCTGGGAAAACTGCCGGGAATCTCGACGAGAAAAATAGAGAACCTGCTCTCTATTTTTCTCATCATTATTCTCGCCAGTTTTCCTGCCGAGAAAACCGGTCGTCTGTATGCTTACCTGTCCGAGGTAAACCCACGCATGCTTAAAAAGACTGACGCATGCGCGGTAGCATACAAGGTTAGTGTGTGGTGTAGCAAGATGGCGGCGACGGCATCGAATATGACGAGCGGCGGCTCATCATAGTCGATGACGTCACCACGTTCTTGCCCTTCAAAAGAATGCCGGTTCTTTTGAATGGTTGTGTGTGTGTGTACACTCGCCCTGCAAGCCAAGTTTGACAGGAATCCCGTCTAGAAAACCAACGTTTGTTTTTCCCCAACGGGATTCCCGCCCGTGTGTACAGGGGCTTAAGAGCAGACTAAATCAACAATAGAAAAAAGGGGAAAGGGAGAGCACTCACATTGCCACATCCGTATAGCATAAGGAGAAAAAAGTATTATCTACTCAGGAGGAGCAGAACAGAGGTCGGACTTTACAGGCAACACACAAAAGTGGAATAGAAAAAATGCTTTAATATCAAAAAAATAATGTTTTACAAGAACTAAAAAACATACAATGTATATGACAGTATAAAGAAAGTCCCTTGAACGTTGACGCGTTTCACCGTAAGGCTTCGTCAGGACGGACAAACAGTGAGATTTGTCCCAAGTGTGTAAAAAATCCTCCCTATCTCAGAGAAGGGTCCGGATAGCGAAATTTTGCTCAAAAGGTAACCAATTCCTATGCATTTAGTACAGTATGGTAGAGGCAGATACACATGTGGTCTGCTAGTCAGAAATAATCCAAAAGAAGATATTCTCGCAGGAATACACTCCGCAAATGGAAAAGCCAGATGCTCATTGCTAGCAGAGATGGCTAGGCAAATCAGGTAATATCCAATGGGGTATGCCCAGACGGGGTGGGGGACGTCCTAGTGTAGAAAAAGGGGAAGCGTCCTATTCACCACAGATTCTCAGTATAAGCACTTGCAATGAGCGTGCAGACAATACAACCAGTACAGTGATAAATATATCACTGTTCAGATCTAGCCACTGAACATCAAGGAGCAATACCCCCGGGAGTCAGCCTCGCGCTGAACACCCCCGGGAGTCAGCCAGTTCAGCGCGAGGCCGACTTCCAGGGGTATTGCTCTTTGATGTTCAGTGGTTAGATCTGAACAGTGATATATTTATCACTGTACTGGTTGTATTGTCTGCACGCTCATTGCAAGTGCTTATACTGAGAATCTGTGGTGAATAGGACGCTTCCCCTTTTTCTACACTAGGACGTCCCCCACCCCCGTCTGGGCATACCCCATTGGATATTACCTGATTTGCCTAGCCATCTCTGCTAGCAATGAGCATCTGGCTTTTCCATTTGTGGAGTGTATCCCTGCGAGAATATCTTCTTTTGGATTATTTCTGACTAGCAGACCACATATGTATCTGCCTCTACCATACTGTACTAAATACATAGGAATTGGTCACCTTTGAGCAAAATTTCGCTATCCGGACCCTTCTCTGAGATAGTGAGATTTGTCCCAAGTGTGTAAAAAATCCTCCGTTTGTCCGTCCTGACGAAGCCTTACGGCGAAACACGTCAACGTTCAAGGGACTTTCTTTATACCGTCATATACATTGTATGGTTTTTAATTCTTGTAAAACATTTTTTTTTTATATTAAAGCATTTTTTCTATTCCATTTTTGTGTGTTGCCTGTAAAGTCCAACCTCTGTTCTGCTCCTCCTGAGTAGATAATACTTTTGTCTCCCCAGACTAAATCAACAATACAATTTAGTCCAAGCCAGGTTTTCCCAATCAGGTTTCCTCCAGAGGTTTCTAGGATATCCTTGAGCCATTTCTGCTTCTCCAAGTTTCCACTGACACCAATGATCTTTTTAGCGATCTGTAAAAGGGATAATTCTTCCCAATGGCTACAAGGATAAAGAACATTCTTCCAACTGACCATCATAGTTTTTAGCAAGGGTGCCCTGAGACCGGAAACATTATTTCAAGAGTTTCTTTGCGTTGAAAAGGTTGAGGAAGACTCGTCTAAGCAGATGCAAACTTGATCCACGCAGCCATTTCAGAAGAATTTTTTCTTTTAAAACGATCTAGTGAATACAGGATAGGTGAGCTGCAGCAAAAGCCCGATGCTAGTCTTTCTTTAAAGTCAATATAACCTAAATAGTTCACCAATTCCAATCAAAGTGTAAAAAAAAAAAAAAAAAATCATATGTTCACTTAGTTTGATGGAAATTCCAAGAGTACTATGATTGCCATGTACACAATGTATACAAATCTACATCCTAATGCTGGCCATACACTATACGAAAAATCTTTCGAAATTTGGTCATTTAGACGAAAAAACAAAGGACAAGTTTGGAAATTTTCTGCCGAACGAACGATAAATTTAAAAGGTTGATGTGTATCCCGTCCGAACTGTCTGCACTAGGTATATGTAAAAAAAAACATAAAATGGATTCATTTGTGTCCACTGAACGATTTATCGGTCATTACATGATGGCACTATCGTTTGCGCTCACGGCCAAATGTTCGTTTTTTCGAAAATGGGTTAGGCGATTTTTCGGATATAGCGTATGACCAGAATTACTGTGCCCACGAGAACCTCACCATCTATTTGCTTTAGGTGGACATATTTGTTAAAGTGGTTGTAAAGGCAGAAGGTTTTTTCATCTTTATGCATGTGTGCAGCAGCCACCCTCAGCCCCCCTAACTTACCCGAGCACCATCTAGATCCAGCAATGTTGCACGAGAGACTCAGCTGTCAGGCACTCTCCCTCATTGGCTGAGACAGCAGCCTGGTGCCATTGGCTCCCGCTGCTGTCAAAGTCAGAAGAGAGAAAGGGGGCAAAAAAATAAGAGACTAAGTTTTGGCCAAGTAACCCAAATTATGCACCCTGAACTAAAAAGGAGCATAGAAACTGGTCTAGGATGTTCTGAACCTACACATACTTCCTTACCAGATGTAGAAGAAATTCAGTTGTGTAGTTTTGTAATACTGATAATAGGTTCAGTTTATATCCAAACCGCTGTTGAAATCCTGTGGCCTGATTTCTTTGGTGTTTTTAATAGAAGGAGCCTGTGCCTGACCAATAAGGAGTATTATAGGCCATAATTAAAGTGGTACTAAAGCTTAATTTTTTTTTTTCTTAAACATGTCATACTTACCTCCACTGTGCAGTTCGTTTTGCAGAGTGGCCCCAAACCTCCTCTTCTGGGGTCCCACGGCGGCTCCTCCCTGCAAGAGATGACCCCCTCTGGGAAGCTCTCGCCCGAGGGGGTTACCTTGCGGGCGCAATCTTGCGCAACACAAATCGGCGTCCATAGCCGCTGATTGTATAACTCGGCCCCACCCCCCCCCCCGTCATTGGATTTGATTGACCGCAGCGGGAGCCAATGGCTGCGGTGCTATCAATCTATCCAATGAAGAGCCGATCAGGCATGGGGAGAACGACGCGGGATCACGCCCACTGAAATTCGGGGCTCAGGTAAGTAAACGGGGGCTCAGTGACTGCAAGGTGTTTTTTCATAGGATGCATTAAGGTGAAAAAAAAAATACGAAAAATAAAAAACCACGAAAATTTTCCAACAGGCTGGTTGTACAGTCAATTGAGAGATCAACTTCTGTACAACCAACCTGCCCACAGATGGATCAAAATTCTGAATTCAAGTTTCAAATCTATAGCCACCCTTTAATAGGAAGCACAGAATAATCCTTCTCTAGCACAGAATGGGGTACTTTCACAATTGCATTGCATAAGAGCAATTAGATCCTTCATGCCAAAACAATTTCATTGTTGTACATCCACTGGCTGAGACAACACTCCTGGGAAGAGGTCACTCCACATACCCAGGGATGTGGCATTGACTTGGGAATTGGATCATTACTAGCTGAAGGACTGAGTTCTTGATGAGAAAGGAAAGTTCCAAAATAAAAGGCAGAGATTCTCTCTTAGATGTCAAAGATTCTTTTCAGATAAATCAGAGGGAAGGACGTGCCTGAAGCACACTTGTGTCATTTAACCACTTGCCGACCGGCGCACGCCGATGTACGTCGGCAGAATGGCACAAGCAGGCATATTGGCGTACAGGTACGTCCCTTTAAATCTGCCGCCGGACATGCCTCGCGAGTGCGGCCGCGGGTCCCGGGAACTCGATGTTCCCGGGAGTCCTGCGATTGCAGTCGGCAAGAGCAGAACAGGGGAATGCCCTATTCTGCCTAGTGACACTAACTGATGACCGTTCCCCGTGATCAGGAACAGTCATCAGTGACGTGTCACGTGTAGCCACGCCCCTCACAGTAAGAATCACGCTCCAGTTAACACTTATCCCCTGCAGCGCCACCTAGTGGTTAACCCCTTCAGTGTCATTTTTACAGAAATCAGTGCATTTTTATAGCACTGATCGCAGTAAAAATGACAATGGTCCCAAAAGTGTCCGATATGTCCCCCGCTGATCACCGCCAAAAATGTATAAAAATGCCATAAAACAGTCTCCTATTTTGTAGAAGCTTTTGCGCAAACCAATCAATAAACGCTTCTTGCAATTTTTTTTTTTTTACCAAAAATATGTAGAATACTTATCGGCTTAAACTGAGGGAAGAAAAAACTGTTATTTTATGGGGATATTTATTATAGCAAAAAATATTGCATTTTTTTCAAAATTTTCGTTTTTTGTTTATAGCGCAAAAAATAAAAACCGCAGGAGGTGATCAAATACCACCAAAAGAAAGCTCCATTTGTAGGAGAAAAAAAAAAAAGTCAATTTGGTTTGGGAGCCACGTCGCATGTCCGCGCAATTGTCAGTTAAAGCGACGCAGTGCCGAATCGCAAAAAGTGGCCTGGTCATTAAGCAGCAATATGGTCCGGGCTTAAGCGGTTAAAGTATCTTGGGACTGTATTCAACCCTCCGATTTGACTATTTTAGCTCTCTAAACATGAGTAATATATCCATGTAACACAATCTATAGCAGTGTTTCTCAACTCCAGTCCTCAAGGCGCCCCAACAGGTCATGTTTTCAGGCTCTCCATTGTTTTGCACAGGTTATTTGATCAGTTAAACTGCTTTAGTAATTCCCACAGCTGTTTCATCTTAGGGAAATCCTGAAAACATGACCTGTTGGGGCGCCTTGAGGATTGGAGTTGAGAAACACTGATCTATAGGAGCCAAGAGACGGTACGTGTTTTTATTTTCAGTCGGTTTCCAACTTAACTTGCCTACTGGGGCATTTTTTGCACATGTTAAAAACTAAAAATTTTGCTGGAAATTACTGTAAGGAGGTATATATTTTCTGAAGCACTGACCCTCGAAAATAAAATGGTAGTAGTTGCAATTTAAAGCAATGGACATTTGTGCAGTCATTTATTAAACAAATTTTCTGGGGGGAAAAAAAACAAATATATAAAAGTGGACCACTCCCTCCTCCTAAAAAATAAATAATATAACTCCACTATTTCAATCTCTTGACTGTACTCTTTGCCGTTTCAAATCCTACCTATACCACTGTACCTTCAGAGTCACTTACAATTTTACTTCCTCTTTCTGTCGGAGGCCCCTCTGGGACTGCTAATAGGCCTCCCATGGCTTCCAATACCATTTCTATGCTGATGACACCCAAATCTATCTCTCTACCCCTAATCTCACCCAAGCAGTCTCCTCATGCATCACTAATTTACTAACAGACAGACTGGATGTCACACCACTTCCTCAAGCTATCCAAAACCGAGCACCTAATATTTCCTTCCCCACATGCCCCTTTCTCTGACTTCTCTGTCAAGATCGATGGCTCAACTATCAACCCGTCCCAGCATGGTAAGCTACTAGGTGTAATCCTAGACTCTGAAATATCCTATTGGCCCCACATTCAATCAATGGACAAAGCCTGCCACCAAAGACACCATCAAGCTCCTAGTCCACTCCCTGGTCATCTTTCGCCTCGACTACAGCAACTCCCTCCTCATTGGCTTACCTTTACACAGGCTATCCCCCTCTTCAGTCCTTCCTGAATGCTGCTGGCAGACTCCTTCACCTTACCAACTGTTCAGTGTCTGCTACCCCACTCTGCCGATCCCCCTCCATTGTCTTCTGTTCAGCCAACAAATTAAAATGGTTGTAAAGGCAGAAGTTTTTTTAATTTTAACCACTTGCTTACTGGGCACTTATATCCCCTTCCTGCCTATGCCAATTTTTTCGCTTTCAGCGCCGTCGCACTTTGAATGACAATCGCGCGGTCATGCAACACTGTATCCATATGACATTTTTAGCTTTTTTTTCCCCCTCACACAAATAGAGCTTTCTTTTGGTAGTATTTAATCACCACTGGGTTTTTTATTTTTTTGCTAAACAAAAAAAAAAAATTTTAGAAAACAAAAAACGTTTTTTTGTATTTTGCTATAACATTTTGCAAACCGATAATTTTTCTCCTTCACTGATAGGCGCTGATGAGGCTGCACCTATTAGCAGCACATGTGGCGGCTAAGGGGACCTCTAACAGAAGCCACGGCTTTGTTTTCCTATATGCTGGAAAAAGTAAAAAAAATAACCTGCATCTGTTTATTTCTGTGATCAGCCGTCATTGGCTGACAGCTGATTAAGGGGTAAAGGGCCGGCTGTGATTGGCCCTTTAACCAATCCATGGTCAGCCAAGTCTCTCAGACTCAGGGAGCACAGAGCGTGGCAAGCGTGAGAACTGGAGGAAGTCCATGTAGCCCTCCCAGCAATTTAAACACCGTTCTGTAGCAGTCTTTCAGCTATAGCGCAGGCGGCAAGTGGATAAGGCATTCTATGAATTAAGATAAAAACCTTGCGTGTAGCAGCCCCCCTCATACTTACCTGAGCTCCCTCTCTATCCAGCGATATGCACGAGTGCCTTGGCCGTCTGGGACTCTCTGATTGGCTGAGACACAGCAGGGGCACTATTGGCTCCCGCTGCTGTCAAACTCAGTTAGCCAATCAGGAGTGTGGGGAGGCGGGCCGAACCGTAGCTCCATGTCTGGGACACACAGCGGTGTGGCTCGGGTGCCCCCATAGCACGCTGCTTGCTGTGGGGACACTCGACAGTAAGGAGGGGCCAGGAGCACTGAAGAGGGACCCGAGAAGAGGAGGATCCCAGCTGCTCTGTGCAAAACCACTGCACAGAGCAGGTAAAAAAAAAAAAAAAATTCTTTAAAAATAAAGACTTTACTATCGCTTTACATTCAAAATACTAACAAATACTAACAACTTACAAAGCCACCCACAACTCTGCTCCCATCTACATCACTTACCTAGTCCTAAAAATACCAACCTAAATCGTGCTTTGTTCCTTCCAAGACCTCCTGCTCTCTCATCACCTCCTCCCATGCTCGCTTCCAGGGCTTCTCCCGAGCCTCTGCCACCCTATTCTGTTCACTTTTAGACAATCACTGAAAACCCTCCTCTTCAGAGAGGCCAGCCCTGCCTCTACCCAACTGTATTTTCACTTTCTCCATCAGCTCATCCCCCACAGTTATTACCTTTTGGATCTCTTGACCCGCTCTCAGATTGTTAGCTTAAAATGAGCAGGACCCTCTGATTCCTACTGAATTAAAAACTGTATTGTCTGCCCTTATGTTGCAAAGTGTCGTGCAAACTGTTAGCGCTATATAAAGCCTGTATTATAATAATAATAAACTAAAATGAATTCAAATAAACACACTACGATACTTAATTTTTCAGTAAAATATAGAAGATTGGCATTTACACGCCACAACCTAAGGATGTTGTGTTAAATTGAGCATGCCTGGAGAATTAAAAAAACTATGGTACCCAAAGTTCTCCATAGGCAACTATTTAAAAGCCTTTCCAGGTTATAAATTTTGAGTTAATGGTTAACTATGGTCCTACAATGAATACTCTTACTCCGGCGTTAGCAACGATACCCAACACGTGTAGCACAATTGAGGTTTACATACATGAACTCGCCCTACGCGGTGCTGTGTGTGTGTGGATGCTTTAACAAAAATTAGATAATTTTTTTTGTCATTGCAAGGTAACAAAACCTCCATATGTGTGATTACATCAGCAGGTGACAGGAACTGTACATGGAGATTTGGGGGTCTCCCCTCAAACTATTTAAAGGAGAATTCCAGCCTGGGCTTGTTTGGCTTCTCCTATGGGTCACAGTAGTGCAATTAGTTTTGCACTCCTGTGACCCGTTTTCAGCGGAGATCGGTCTGAAGTCCGCTGACATCACTGGAATCTGTCCAGGCAGCGTGTCATCCATAAGGAAGCCTGATCCGCCGGCTGTCTGGACTGATGGCAGTCTCAGCGAGCCACTGAGCATGGAGTGAGCAGATCATGAGAGATGCTGATTGACAGGCAGCAGCTCTCCGCTCAGGGTGGTGAGAGAACTGAGCCTTCAGCAATGTTCGTGGCTTGGTTCTCAGTGAGGAGGCGGCGGGGGACAGAAGCAGCATCGGTCTGATGCTGCATCCACCTAGGCAAGTATGAATCTTACAAAAAAAAAAAAAAAAAATACCCCATACTTCTCTTTTAAACACAAACGGTATGAATAGCTGCATCCTTGGGGGGGGGGGGGGGTGGGGTCGTACCCTTTGAGAGCCCTTCACCAGCTCTTAAAAGTGGAACCAGGCTCACAGCTGCAGCAGTGAGCTTGATTTACAACTTGTCTACTATGCAGTTTTAAAAAAAAATAAATTATTTTTTTACCTCGGTAGACAAATGGCCAATTTAAAATCAATCCAGGCAGCTGTATAGCCACCTGATCACTTTTACAGTGCTGGTGGGGGTTAGTAGTCTCTCGAACTATTCTGATGACAAGTGCCATCAGGATCTTGTGCAGGAGATCTGGGAAAACCAACTACCTGATCTCTGCTGTGTATGAAGCCCAATGCACACAGCTCTGAGTGTTTCTGGCTTCTGAGCGGATATTTCCTGGCTGCTGAAGCAGGTAATCAAGCAGGATCTGTGCTTGATTAGTTGCAGCGGACAGCAGGGGAGAAATTAGGGTTCTAATAGATCCCAGATGTTAACATAGAGTACCCTTTCACCTGCCAAATGCCATCAAATAGGGGGTTTGTTAGCAGCCTTCAGATATCAATAAAATTATATGTGTACACAAATGCAAAACACGTGCATAGGGTATGTACGTGCATGCAAACAGTGATCATGCTTTCATGTAATTTAAGGGCTTGATCCATTTACTCTACCTCATCTTATTTTGTGCACAAAAATGGAGGATTAAAAGTGGTATTAAACCCAAAATCAAACATTTACTATATTGCACCTTACCACTTCTTAGATGTGATAGTTGCATTCATTATCTTTATAGGCCCTTTTATTTTTAACAGAATAAGCTATCCTGCAGATGGAGAAGTTACAGGGAAGAGACAAACCCATTTACCAATGATCAGCTTTTATTTATTCCCCTCCCCTCACTCTGACAATGCTGCTGTCCAAAGAGGCCCCATGCACATTCATCCAGAGTAATAATAAAAAAAAAAACACACTTTTTTTTTTATATAAGCCACCACATCTGACTGGTGAGCTGCAAAACAAAATTTTTGGTTTTTAGGTTTAATACCGCTTTAAGTTGTGTTTGAGCAGTGAAATTTAAATTTTTCTTGAAAATACATTTAGATTTGATAAACAGTTATGCCGTGTACACACGATCGGTTTTACCAATGAAAACAGTCCGATGGACTTTCCTCATCGGACAAACCGATCGCGTATGGGCCCCATCGGTCTTTTTTCCATCGGTGAGAAAAAAAATAGAACATGTTTTAAATTTATCCGATGGGAAAAAAAAAAGATATCAAATTCCGATCGTCTGTGTGGAACTCCATCGGACAAAAAACCCACACATGCTCAGAATCAAGTCGACGCATGCTCAGAAGCATTGAACTTAATTTTTCGGCTTGTCGGAGTGTTTTACGTCACAGCGTTTGGGACGGTCGGATTTTTGACTGATGGAAGTCAGTTTCATCGGAATTCCGATGGAAAAATCCATAGGAAATCCGATCGCGTGTACAGGGCTTTACACAGATATTGTGCAACATAAATTGTAAAGTACCACCATTTTTTTTTCTACAGGGCCTCTGTATTCAGAAAATATGTTCTGGGGTTTAAATTAGTTTTAAATTCATTTTAAACCCTAAACTGTAGATTTTAAGGTGTGCAAAAAAATTCCAAACATTGCTCCAGAGGGGAAGCGATTTTAAAAATTTGCTGCAGGACCTAAAGCTGAAGTACAGCATTGTGAGGGTGGCCAATATTTGCCATAATGTACTTGCACATTAGGATACTTCCCTCTAGGTGTGCTCTCCTTCAGTATTGCAGGGTTTGAGCGCTCTACATCCAATCCACCCCCACCGGTGCCATGTCCTTCTCTTCTTGCTTCGCCCACTGGGCAGGCACTGCTGATGGAACTCCCATGCAAACACTGAAGTTACAATATCTTGGCACCTGGTGCCATTCCTTGCAACTGTAGGACACCGGGTCTGTACACTAATGCACATGTGCTGTAGTTCAGATTTTAAATATCTGCTAGCAGGTAAACATTCATCAGAAGAGTCTTCTAAATTCTTTTACAAAAGGCCATATCTACTAGCCAATTTGTTTTTTTAGCTGTACCTCTGCTTTAATTCTAGATGTATTGGCATTAATAGTTTTCTTAGTTCCCCTGCAAAGTCAAAACCACCTGCTGTGCCTTCCAGTGGAGGCCATCCACTGCAGCTTCCCAAGATGGTGTAGCAAAAATGCTGCACTGCTACCGTTTTCAGAGCAGAGTGGCTACTTGGGTAACTGCATCATAACCAATTAGGTTGTGCCTGCTTGCACTATGCTGTCCATTAGTACCTGCCCACTGGCAGAATATAAAAAAAAAGCATGGCTGAATGGTGACATGGCCGCATCTTTCATTTACAGAATTCTCTGAATGAACTACCGTCAGCCTCTGTAGTCAACAGCTTGTAGTCTTCAATTAACTGCGAGGGCAAGGTGAACCTTCTCACAGTCCATTGATTCTTCCTGCCATTCAGTAAGTGTCTGCCCGTATCAGAGGCATAGACTCACAATCAGCAGCCTAACCAGACCTTGCCTGGCCTATTAACCCAAGTACACCTTCTTCATACCAAGTTATAAGGTCACCTCTTATGCTTTAGCCTACAGACCACAACTAGGGAGTGCCTGGATAGACGCTAAAATCTTCTGATATTGCATAGTATGGGTCAGTACCATGTCGGAGTGGGAATTGCTTTTCCTTCACTTCCCTACCACTATTTGCAATACCCCTCTTTGAAAAATGTCAAACACTTCTGGGGGAAAAAAAAAATACAAAAAGCTTTTTATTGCAACACTTACCCCCTTCTCTCTGGCACACAGCCAAACCACTTCCTGTGAGCACTGGATTTCAAGGGACCCCCCCTCCCCTGTGGGCTTGTTACCGATCACTTGCACAAGCACAGTACATGAACAAGGAGGAAGAAGAGGTGTGTATCGTGAAAACAAAGACATCAGCTGGGAATGAATGAACTTTGATGACTGGTCAGCTTTGTGCCCCAAATGAAGTTGGACTTTAAGCCAGGTGTAAAATTTAAAAGCTCTCAGGTTTTATTGCCATGTCTCTACTGGAAGGATTTATATCCACTTATTTTGCAGCTTAAAGTCATTGAAATAAAACTCCACACAATAGCATTACATGGCTTTTGAGCCTGCTCCCTATGTATAAGCTGAGCCTCAAATTTTGCTTACCCTTTGCCTCTAAAATGCTCCAGGGCAACGCATTTGGTGAAGAAAAGCAAAACTCTAAAGCCTAGTACACATGCGCTGAATGCCAGGCGGCATTATGTACGGCAGCCGAGCCGACTTCTGTCAAAGGGTCATGACCGAAAAAAGGTCTGCCAGCTACTGATCAGCTCTCTCAGCCAATGGCTGAGAGCGCTGACCGGCGTGTTCTGGAGGGGGGGGGGGGAGGGTTCCCCCTCTCATAACGAAATGGCACAGCAGGGGAGATCGCTCTACTAACATTGCATAGCTAGTAGAGTGGCTCCTCCCGGTCAGTTTTTTCCAATCAACGTGCTAGGTTGAACGTTAAAAAACACACAGTAGCGTGTACGAGGCTTTAGATTATGGAGAAGCAACGCTAATTGCTGTAAGAAATGGGTAATGTTTACAGAAAACAGGATGGTAAATGTTAAAACAGATTTACATGGCTTCTAAAAACTACATTTCGACTTATCCTTCCTCTCTGTGACTGAAGTATATTTTTTTTCACACGCACTCTTGTAACACTTGGTAATATAAAAAAATACGCACAAAGAATTTTAGCTAATATTCTGTTAATAGGGCAAAAAAAATGCTTCCTAGCGATCCATTAGGAGAATTGCTACTTAAGCATGCACCAATTGCTTGAAAATATAAAAAGTTCAAGTCATGAGGATAAAATTTGCAATGTTACATTTGTCCAATGAAAGTTCCTTGAGTCTTTATCAGTAGGACCTGACCCTGCAATATATAAAAAAAATTTAACTTATAAGGCTTCAACCACAAATTATACTTACCTGTGACAAATTTACAATGTACCATTCATGTATAGTTTACGAACTTTCTCCGTGCAATGATGGGGAGCCCCAAAAAAAAAAAAAAAAAAATGGCCCCAACATATGCTAATTTAGCACTTGCTTACAACCCGTAAGCACATTTCTTTACCTGGAACACTGAGGCAAGTCACTATTCTGATACTAAAAATCAGCTGACACATGCAGTTTTTACCATTACCGGCACCCTGAACCATACCACAAAACCTGTTATACCTGCCTACAATTCCATATGGAGGACCTGCAAATGTAAAGTTATAATTTACACCTTTACGAGTTGACACCTTTTTGGTTTAAACAAAATGAATTCCTCGGGGATACAGTTCTTTGTCTTTCTTAAGGAGATCATTGTACATCTGTTCATATGTGGTTTTGAAATCGTAAACATTTGGCTTGTCCGGTGCTGGTCCGGGAAGTTTAACATGTGTTCCTGTTCCAAAAGATCGGACGTTGAAGGACCGTTTGCTGAAAACAAACAACAAACAAAAAAAAAAAAAAAGGAAAAACCATAAGATTATATATAGACAGACAGACACACACACACACACACACACACACACACACACACACACACGTTTCATTGTGTGTTCTAAATGTGGCACAGAAAGCAATATCATAAAGAACATTCAAGCTTTTCATCCTGGCACTAGACTGAAGTTAAAAAAGCAATACAGATTTCATAAAATAACAGTGTCCAAGTCAATATTTTCGCTAATATACATAACGACATTGATTGCCTGCCTACTTTTCACGCCTGGAGCATAGATCGCCAGCTGCCATAGCAGCGAAGAATAAGATATTTCTCTGCATTATACTAAAAACTAGCAGTATTGCATGATTACACAACGGTAAATTCAAGGTAGCACAAAGATCATGACACCATTTCAAATCTTTTAGAATATCAAACAGAAAAAAAAAAAAATGGAAAACCCGTTGCATTTACGTGCGGGTGGCTTGAGGTTTAAAATTACGACTGCATACAAGAATAGCCAAATCAAATCAGAACGTTCAGCATCACAAAAAAACACAAAACTCATGATTGTTACCTGCAAAAAATCATGCAGGCAAGACGCAAAGACTGAATATATGTTACACATTCTAGCTGGTAAGCGATGGGGATGTTACTGGAGACCCATTTATAAGTAAAATAAATTAGTTCAAATGTTCATTTAACCTATAAGTCCCATGCAATATAAAAAAATCATAGCTGCTGACTTTTAATAAACTGACACTTACCTGCCCCACGGTCCAGCATTGTGGCCGCCCGGAGGCTCACCCCTGTCGCCCTCTCCTCGGCACCGTCATGGTAACTGTGGGAACCCGGCCGTGACGGCTTACCAGCCGCGCTGCGCCCTCCTATTGGCCAGCTGATCTTCTGGGACCCGAGTTGTGTCCCAGAAGATTGCTGGCAGGGAGGGGCCAGGAGTCGTCGCCTAGGCAGCCCAAGATGGGAAGCAGGAAGTCCCACAAAAAAAAGGGTACACCCCCCCCCCAAAAATTAAATCACACGCCAAATGTGGCATGTCAGGGGGCGAGGAGTGCTTAAAGCGGAAGTTCCACTTTAAGATGGCAGCCAAAGTCCCCCTGTCAAAATACAATAGCACAGTGGGGAAGAATGCCGCACTAACACTTTAATACGGCGATCTCAGGTTTTGTTTTCCCATTCAGCCCACTGGGTTTTGCATGCTAATCTCAGATCAAACCTGAAGTTTATTAAATTCACGAAAATTCTCGTACGGCAGAATAAAAATTTGAAAGTGATGTAATGTGTTGTAAAGCATTTATTTAGCATTTTCGAATGACAGCTGTGCTGATTAAACAAAAATATTACAAAAAACTTTTGTGCATATCCGAATCGGATAATATCGAATGAACTGTAGTCTCTCGAAAAGCTCTGTACCAACGATCAGATTATAATGCGTCTCCCAGGATTAGAGGACCAACCTGCCACAGTGTCCAGTGGCCATGTCCCCTCGTTCTAGCCCTTGCAACAAAACCCCTCAAGGAGAGACCTATTGAAGCCTCACAGCCAAGTGATTAGTTAGATATCGCAGCAAAACCAAACTTCCCAACATACCAATGGGCTCCCATGATCTTATGTGCAAACTATCCCACCCACATGACTGTCCATGAAGCATGCACAACCAGCGTGACAACACACACACACAGTGGGGGGGGGGGACAACCATGTGAGATGCAGTGTAAGCACACGTGCATCTACATGCACACAAGTGTACCTATACGCATATATACATGCACTTATGGGCGTATACTAACTACGTGTGGGAAAGCGATAAACTCTTCTCCCACTAGGCGGTAACGCATTCAGTGATGATTCATCTTAGTGGCATAATTGCCGGACAACTCTAACAACTTTAGAATCACAAAGAGGAAGTAAACCCTGATGGGTTTTACTTATTCTTTGTTACCTGCAAAGTAAAAGCATAATGGGCTAGTATGCATCGCACCATAGAGGTTTAGGAGATATTTTCAATACCTACAGGTAAGCCTTATAGGCTTACCTGTAGGGAAAGTGGTTGTACAGGGTATACAACCACTTAAAACCTATATAAGACGTATGTTAAAAACTTTTTTTAAATTATGAAATAATGTTAAGGCGATAAAAAGTATTTAACAAAAAGAGACTCTCACCAGTCAGGATGGGATTAATGAACCCCACAATTCCTGGGTAGTACCCGAACTATCGCTTTCGTTCAATGTATTCATGCAACCATGAGCAGGCAACTTCATACCAAAGCTTCTTGTTTGCATTAAGAGAGTTGAGAATCTATCTATCTATGCTATCCTTATATCCCCAACTAGAGAAAGACCCATGGTGCTAGGAATCCTGGATACATACATCCCTCTGCATGATTGCAGAGGTGATCCAGGCCTAGCATATAAATCTGACCCAAGTAAATACAGGGGGGATTTTGGTTGCATTACAGGTCAGAGTAGCAAAAAGGGAAGAAAGTGCTGGAAACTAAACTAAATTACATTATGTAATTTGATCCCTTTGTTCAGGTTCAGACCTTTGGGGGCAAGAGATCCCAGAGTGAAGATCCAGAAGGCCTCTCTGGTGCATAGTTTTTGATGTTTTTCACCACCATCTAGGTCATTACTTAAGGCCTCTATCCTAAAGACTTTCAGGCCCTCTAAACTGCTATTGTGGGCCTCCGTAAAGTGGCGAGTGAGTAGTTGTCCTCAGTTGTAATACTACTCCTATGTTCCCCTATCCTTATCCTCAGGGGTCGTGGTGTACGTCCAACGTAGACGAGTCCGCAGGGACCATAAATAACATTGGAAGTACCGCAATTTATGAACTGCTTGATAGTATGGCTTTTTCCGTCCACTCTGGTTACTACTGTCTTCCGATGGCACATGTGCACAGTTACTAGTCCCACACCTTTAACAGCCCTTTTGGGTCGAAGACAGTGGTCCAGACCTCATTAAGACATTTTGTTCTAGTTCTTTTCACTCTACTTAGGGCAATCATGCTTCCAAGGTCTTTTGGTCTCCTAAAGATCAGATTCGGGGGCGATGTTAAACTATTCCCAAGATCGGGTCCTGTCTTAAGTATTTTCCAGTTCTTCTGTTTTGTGTGTTTTTACACCTGCACCCACCTCTGCCTGAATTTTGGTAAAATAATTAATTGTGCACAGTCAGCTGCAGCATTTAACAATGTCCCATTCCATATATTTTGTAATTTGTGTTCACTATTAGGGACGTGGCACCATTGTTCTAGGTTGGTCCGGGTATGGCAATCAAGCATTTAAAGTGGTTGTAAACCGACTTTTCAAAAAAAATAAATAAAGAAAAAAATAACACCTGCAAGACAAAGGCATAATGAGCTAGTATGCATAGCATACTAGCTCATTATGTAATAATCACCTCAGATCGAACACCACTCCGGCGGCCGACATCTCTCCCAGGGGCTACTTCTGGGTATCGTGGCTCCGGCGCTGTGATTGGCCGGAGCCGAAATGACGTCACGGCATGACCTTTTAGAAATGGCACGATCACCGTTTCTAAAATGCGCCATCGTCTACGGCGCATGTGCCGTAGACATTGGCGCCCGACATTGAAATATCTCAAACCTCCACGGTTTAGGACATATTTACAAGCACCTACAGGTGAGCCTTAATCTAGGCTTACCTGTAGGTAAAAGTGGTTTTTTTTTAAGATGTCAAAAGGGTACATTCAATTGGGCCAATTCAATTATTATATACACCATTAGGCTAGATTCCCGTTTCCCCACACCACAATCGCACTGCCCTTGCGATCTGTAGCTGTTGTCAATACAAAGTTGACAACCCAAATGCAGGTCGCGAAACGCATTGCAAAGTAAAAAACTTTTGTGCAATTTGAGCCCATTCAAAATTAATGGGCTCAAATTGCACCACAATTAATTGTATCTGAACGGCACAGGAATGCGCTAGAACATCACATGGATTATTTGTGGAAATTTGCACTTCGTACAACATATGTCCATGCAGCTACAAACGCAGGCTGCAAAAGGAAAAAAGACAGCTAAATTTAGTACTGCGTAGCTACATTCAGCAAGCGATCATCAAAATCACTGCAATCATTCAGACAACAGTCATTAACTGTCTGCATAAGAGATTTTGTAGCTGCAATTAAATTGTACTTTGCGCACCAAAATAAGGTGAAATGCAGCTTCACCCTGACCTAGAATTAACCCACTTCAGGCCCGGAAGATTTGGCTGCCCAATGACAGGCCATTTTTTACGATACGGCACTGCATCGCTTTGACAATTGCACGGTCGTGCGATGCTGCACCCAACCAAAAAATTGACGTCCTTTTTTCCCCCACCACAAATAGAGCTTTCTTTTGGTGGTATTTGATCACCTCTGCCGTTTATTTTTTGCACTATAAACCCAAAAAAAAAAGCGACAATTTTGAAAATAAATAAAAATAATAATAATATCTTTTACTTTTTGTTAGAGTAAATATCCCCCAAAAAAGTTTCAGTTTAGGCAGATATGTATTCTTCTACATATTTTTGGTAAAAGTTGCTTTAAGAGCAATGGGCGGAAGTGACATGGACGTTGCTTCCGCCCTGAAATGGTATGGAGACTGGTGGGGGCCATCTTTCCCTCACTCATCTCCATACCTAACAGGGGACAGAACAGAATCGCCTTCACTGCTGCCGGTGAATCCGGTATGCCGATAAGTGATCTTGTGGCAAATCCGCCGCAGAGACCACTTATCTGAAAGTGGACCGCCCGCTCTTGAAGAGGATACTGGGGTTTTGGTAGCTAGCTGCTACCATGATATTCCTCTTCACAGAGCCGCCGTATGACGGCGGACGGTCCAGAAGTGGTTAAGGGGGTAAAACCTTCCGAGGCTGAAGTGGTTAACCACTTCAGCCTTGGAAGATTTGGCTGCTCAATGACCAGGCCATTTTTTTGCGATAAGGCACTGCATCGCTTTAACTGACAATTGCACGGCCGTGCGACTTTGTACCCAAACAAAATTTACTTCTTCTCCCCCCCCCCCCCCACAAATAGAGCTTTCTTTTGGTGGTACTTGATCACCTCTGCGGTTTTTATTTTTTGCGCTATAAACAAAAAAAAGTGTGCCAATTTTGAAAGAAAAAAAAAAGTTAACAATTTTTTACTTTTTGCTAGAATAAATATCCCAATTTTTTTATTATAATAAAAAAAAAAAAAAAAAAAAAATAAAAAAAAAAAAAAAGCAAAATTTCTTCCTCAGTTTAGGCCGATCTGTATTCTGCATATTTTGATAAAAAAAAAAAAAAACATGCAATAAGCGTATATTGATTGGTTTGCGCAAAAAGTTATAACGTCTACAAAAGAGAAGATTTATGGCATTTTTTATTGGGACTGCAACATTAGGGCGGACAGATCGGACACTTGACATTTATACAGCGATCAGTGCTATAAAAATGCACCGATCACTGTGTAAATGTCACTGGCAGGGAAGGGGTTCACAGTAGGGGGCGATCAAGAGGTTAAAGGGGTTGTAAAGCTTTGTGTTTTTCACCTTAATGCATCGCTCTTGCAGGGAGGAGCAAACAGCTGCTGAGGGACCCCAGAAGACGAGGATCGGGGTCACTCTGTGCAAAACGAACTGCACAGTGGAGGCAAGTATAACGTTTGTCATTTAAAAAAAAACAACCCATACAACCCCTTTAACTGTGTTACCTAGGGAATGATTCTAACTGTGGGGGGGGGGGGGGGGGGAATGGGACTGCCTGGGTGAGAAGAGCGATTTGTTGTTCATACTTATAAGCAACAGATCTCTCTCTACCCCTGACAGCACGGAGATCCGTCTGTTTACATTGACATATCTCCGTTCTGTGTGGAGCGGTCGCGGCTGCCTGGTGGTCATCGCGGCTGCCGGACACGCGCATCGGCTCTGGTGTCGCGCGCCCCCTAATGGGCAAAAAGCAAACCGATGTATAGCAACGACGATTCGCCCAGCGGAACTAACCTGCCGCAGTATAACTGGTGTGGCTGGTCGGGAAGGGGTTAATTGAACAAGCTGAAGCTAGAAGCCGATAGGCCACCATGCACAGCTGCACCAGATTTTGCACTCTATTTCAGTAAATCAATCCCTAGATGTCTTACCATTTTGCTGAGGAGGAAAAGAAAAAAATTTACTGACCGGACTATGGGTAAACATGCTGTGGTGGAGAACATTTTTAGGAATCATTTGAAGGTCAGTCAAATTTACCCTCTTATCTGTGAATTACGGCCTGAGAGGGCAGAAACTATCTACTACCCCAGGGGTGCCCAACCTTTTGAAGAGCGAGGGCCACTTAAGCGACTTGGTAACTGGTTGCGGGCCACAATGAATGGAGTGGGCGGATGACAGGTCCATGTCCACTCTGTATATGCAGAACAGACACAACCCACTCTACTCCTATGGGCCCTCCGATCCACCCAGATGGAAGGGGACGAATCCTTGTTTTTTTTATCAGATTGGAGATAGACAGGTGTAAATGGACACAAGTCCATTTACATCTGCCGCTCCATAGGAGGTGAAAGGAGGGTCTGATTGGGTCAGACTTATCGTGTGAAAGGAGCCTCGGGCTGCATTCATACGGATGTGTTGCAGTTTACCCACACCGTGGGTGCAGTGCACACTTTGGCTTTCCTGCGTGTTAGCTGCACTTTGCCATAGACTTATATTATATCTTGCAGATGTAGTGCACTTTCTGAAAGTGCACCAAACCCGCAGGTAATAACAGAAGTCTGTGGCTTAGCAGCCGGTAACCACTGCAGAACAGATATGCCCAAATATACACTGCAATTTTAGTAATAAACTTACCTTTAATAACTCTTTCATTCAGGTATCGCAGGCTGTTACTGTCCCAGGCAGAGCGCATTTGGTATCACCTGTGACAGGAGCCGACTCTATACAGGCAGCATCGGCTTATTCGCCTCTTCTCCGCAGCCGCTTGCTTCCTCTACCGCCAGCTTCATCCACAAGACTGATGCTCTGGGATGGCAACCTGTGATCTGTGCTTGCCAACCCACCATCCCAGAATAGGAGGTCGCGGGCCACATGTGGCCCCCGGTTGGGCACCCCTGTACTACCGTATCCCAACAATGACCCAGCTGTAGCAGGTACAAGTGGGACCACAAGCAAACTAAACTGGAGCCTTTCCCCCGCAGTGCTCCCAAGTGGCAGAATGCATATTTCTTGTTTGCTTCTCAATGCAGTTCTCATAGTGTTACTTGAATTATATTCCAGTATTTTCTTGTCTTCATCAGAGAGAACGCGCAATAAATTGAAAGGAGTTGTAAACGCAGAAGGTTGGTTTTTTATCTTAATGCATTCTATGCATCAAGATAAAAAAACTGTAGCAGCCTCCCCCGCACCCCCCCCCCCATTACTTGAGCCCCACGATGTCCACAAATGTCCGATTGGCTAAGACACAGAAGGGTCGACGTGAACTCTCTCTCACCAACATGTGTGGCCGCTGGGAGCGCTGTATAAACTATGTATCTGAGGCCACATACAGTGAGGGGAAAAATTATTTGATCCCCTGATTTTGTACGTTTGCCCACTGACAAAGAAATGATCAGTCTATAATTTTTATTTTAACAGTGAGACAGAACAAGTATATCCAGAAAAGTGCATTTAAAAAAAAGTAATGAATTGATTTGCATTTTAATGGCGTGAAATAAGTATTTGATCCCCTATCAGCAAGATTTCTGGATCCTATACAGGCAGCAAGCCGAGATTAAGAGCGTGCTACTAATCTCAGCTTGTTACCTGTATAAAAGCCCCCTTTCCACAGAAGAAAGCAGATAAAAATCTCTCCACCATGGCCAAGACCAAAGAGCTGTCCAAGGATGTCAGACAAGATTGTAGATCTACACAAGCCTGGAATGGGCTACAATACCATCACCCAAGAACTGATCACTCTCGTGTTTCTAAACAAAATTAGTCAGAAGCAGCAAGTCAAAGAAACTACGCAGATATATTTTTCGTGTTACTCAAGTCTACAGGGCAATGTGCAAGACTTCCAGATATTTGTTATGTCTCACACATGCCCATTCTGTCACTTTCTTTAGAAGACCAGCACCATTTTTTCTAATCATTCAGGGTCAGCATCTACTTCCTAAACAAATAGTAACCTGTCCAGCTATACCCTACTCTGTCCCCCTTTAGGCAATCCCTGAAAATGTCTTTTCAGGCAAGCCTATCCATCTCTACCCAACAACCATTTACTGTCTCAAAACAACTCATCCCAACACAGTTAAACTTTTGGATCACTTGCCTTTCCAAGTAAAATTTGGAGCGCTCACAAGCGGGACCCTCCTAAAGCTCTATACACACAGGCCGAGTGTCAGTGAGACATTTCCTGGTTCCCAAAAAAAAAACCCTACACCCTGCCTGTGTGTATGTATGTCGGTCAGCTTCTGTCGGACGTGAATGCTGGAAACCCAGCAGCCAACAACTCCCGATCAGCACTCTTAGCCAATGCCAGCTAAGCGGGGAGAACGCATGATTAACCTTTCATGGTTAGTACAGTGTCTCCGACCGGTGCTGGCAGGTTTTTGTTTTTCGTTCAAGAGCACAAAAAAAAAAAAAAAAAGCCAGTGTGTACCTAGCTAGGAACTAAACTCAGAAGAAATATTCCCAGTAATCATATGACCACTATGTATAGAGTTTAAACTCACCAGGATAAGAATTTGCATTCTAGGATCTTTCCTGCAGCTTGACATCTTTTCCTGCCTAAGCCAGCGCCATGTTTGCAGTTGCCTTCCGATTCCAGCCTCATCTGTACTTCCGCCCTTTTCTCTCTGAACAAGCCAGAATCTCAGGCATGCTCAGTAAAGTTTAACCAAGCCTTGTTTTAGTATACCGTTACCATGGTAACAGCCCGGCAAACCAATAAGAGTACACATGCAAATTTCCTCCTAGTGAAAGAATGAATGTCCTTGTTCACACCCCCTGTGATGTAGCTGGTCACATGGGGAGTTTCAAGAACACAGATTTCGTGGGATTGTGATGCCGTGGCGCTCTGCCAGAGGCACGGCACATGGATGACTGACATCTTGCCGAGTGTGCCGTAAATGAGGGACAAAATGCGATTGCGCGAGTGACATCACTAAAAGTTATATCGGCGATATCTCCCAAATAGAGCAGTTTGTGACATTTTTAAAGCCACCTACAAGTAAGTGATTGCAAATTGCTTTACATGAGGTAAAGTTGGGCGGGGGTTTACAACCACTTTAACACTCGTCTTGAACTGTACCATTTGTTTATTCTGTAAATCAGTGCACAAATTGTTGGCACTATATAAATTCCTATAATGACAATATATTCAATGATAATCTGGACTGTGTGTGCATATGTTGTCTCAAAGTTAAAGTGATTGTAAATGTAGAAGGTTTTTTTTTTAATCTTAAATGGGTTGTAAAGGTCTGTTTTCACAGCGTCTCCCTGCAGGGATGTAGTCCCAAGGGAGGGGGCGAGCACGCTGACTAACCCCCAGCCAGAATGGCTCGGATGATGGGGGCAAGCTTACTGAGGAGGAACAGGAAGTGAGAAATCCAGATAAAAGAAAAAAAAAAAACAAATTTAGAAGGGAAATCGAAGGAAAAGGTAAGTGAACCAACAATGCACTAGCTTATGGCCTGGTTCTCACAGGGGCAGCACGACTTTGGGGGCGACCCGGCAGCGCGATCAAGACGACTTGAGACGCCCGCCTGAGGCAATTTGCATAATGACTTCTGTATAGAAGTCAATGCAAGTCGCCCTGCGTCGCCCCCAAAAGAAGTACAGGAACCCTTTTCTAAGTCGGAGCGACTCGAGTCGCTCCTATTAGAACGGTTCCATAGTACAGAGCGGGACGCGACTCCTCAGGTGACCGAGTCGCCCCTATGTGAACCGGGCCTAAAAGGAACCTATTTAGAAAATAAACAAACCTTTACAACCCCTTCCGCTTTTCCGGGTTTTTTTTTCCCGGCAGGACTTCGCTTTAATGCATCAAGTTAAAAAAAACTTCTATTAGCCCCCCCCCCCAATACTTACCTGAGCCCCCTCTCTATTCAGCGATGTCCACAGGTGCCTTGGCCATGCAGACATCTCTCTCCCGATTGGCTGAGAGACAGCAGCGGCGCCATTGGCTAACTGACTGACAGCAGTGGGAGCCAGAGGAGAGAGGGGGTGTGGCTGAACCAGGGCTCTGTGTCTGAATGAACAGAGGGAGCTGCGGCTCGGCTGTCCTCCTAGCAAGGTGCTTGCTGTGGGGGCACTCAGCAGGAGGGACAGGCTAGGAGAGTCAAAGAGGAACCCCAGAAGAGGAGAATCTGGGCTGCCCTAAGCAAAACCACTGCACAGAGGTGGTAAGTAGAACATTCATTTTTTTTCTATAAAAATAATAACAAGACTTTACAATCACTTTAAGCTGGCCACAGATGAAACGAAACCTGTGGTTGCAGGAAAGAAAATCGTGTCATCTATGTCCGGAACTATAGCTGCTGGCAATAATCACATCCTACAAATCCGACATGCTGGTTGTACCCAAGTAGATCCAAGTCATACTCTATTACTTTTGAACTGTCTTTGGCCGGCTTAACAATGACAGTCTGCACAATCACTAAGGCTTTCCTTGCTTCCACAGAACACAAATATGATGTGGCCCTTTGATTAAAGATTACAGTAGAGTATGATTGAAGAAATGCTGTTTTATTGCAGGCTAACAACAAATCTCCAAGATTGAACCTTTTAGCCCAAGCACAGTCACATGTCTGGAGCAAAAGGACTACATTTTAGGCCATCTTGAGACCGCTCAAGTGTCTTAACGTTAAAGTGCAGCATTTCCCATGAAAATATGCGTTGCATTAAAAAGGGAGCCAATACGTTTGGAGTAAGCTGTCAATGCACTAAAAACTAGACTTGAGCTGCTCTGCACCACATGGGTGTTTGTATTTTTGCAAAGTGTGAAGTGCTATTCAAAGTTTCAATGTGCTGCCAATCACGCATTGTGACAACATGCTGTTTACCATGTGTTCCAACACACCAGTATGAAACTAGCTTTAAAAAAAGGATAAAATGTACATTTATGGTTGCTGTATATTATGGTTTACCCTTCTATTGTGGAGTGCCATTAAATGTGTCCCCTTTGGGTTGCAGATTTTTATGAAGAAATCAATTTCTCTTTTCAAAAACTTGGAGGCCGAGTTGACTCACCATCTGCAAGATCCCTTGGGTAGTAAATTGGATCTGAAAAGACGGCTAGAAGAGAAAAAAACAATTCCTTGATAAGACAGGGCCTCAAAGTCTGATACCCAAGGGTACTTTCACACTGAGGCGTCGCGGGCATTGGCGGTAAAGTGGCGCTATTTTTAGCGGCGCTTTACCGTAGTTTTTGCCGCGATTTTAGGCCGCTAGCTGCGCTTTTAGCCCCCGCTAACGTCCAAAAAAAGGGTTAAAACCGCCCGCAAAACGCCGCTTTGCGGGCGGTTCGGAGGCGCTGCCCCATTGATTTCAATGGGCAGGGGCGCTTTAGGAGCGGTATATTCACCGCTCCTACAGCGCCTCAAAGATGCGGCTGGCAGGACTTGTTTTACCGTCCTGCCGGCGCAACGGTCCAGTGTGAAAGCCCTCAGGCTTTCACACTGGAGATAAAGGAGCGGCTCTTTCAGGGCGCTTTGCAGGCACTATTTTTTAGCGCAATAGTGCCTGCAAAGCGCCTCAGTGTGAAAGTAGCCTAAAAAAGTATCCCTGTTGTCTGAAAGTAAGCCAAGAAGGAAATTCAGAATGTGGTTGGCCTAAATGAGAATTTGTGAGGACAAAGTGGAAAATGTAAGCTCTGGAGCCATCAGGTTAATAATTGCATTGACAGCCATGGAGCTTACATTTATATAAAATAAATCATCAAAACTCCCATATTTCTACTCACAGGTTCATGTTAAAGAAAACCCACATGAAACAAAATAACTCATATTCCTAAACACCTTAAAATGCTGGCTGTATGTCCTGCATGCTTATGCTCCGACATTACAAACAGCAATATAATAATGTAATAACCACTGACCAGGAAGCATTATGAAACTGAAGATACTGGAACCAGAAAGCATCTCAAAGTATTAAAACCATTAAATCACCCTGAAGCTAACCATACATGTGGCGATTTGCTAGAACGCCCAAGAGAACTATTACATTTTTTGTCAAAACTGCAAACGAATCAGACATAAGATGGTGGATTGGACTGGCTGCAAGGAGATGTGCTGTGCTTGAACCCAACAGAAAAACATGATCACTTTTGAAGAAATACGTATTGAATCAAATGCATTACAGAGGTTCTACGTGACAATCATTATCTGGTGGTCGATCAAGCTCACGGATGGTAGAGTGCCTAGTTTCTGGTGCTTACTTGTGATCACTTGCGATTCTCCGTGGATGGAAATTTGTTGCAATAAAGACTGCCATGTATATATAACCAACTGGAAAGTTAGGCAATTAGCTTTTTCAAATTAGCAAGAGAAAAATAAATAAAATGAATATGGCTCTTACTTCTGTGAGCAGGTTTCTTTTAAGGCTGGGTTCACACTAGTGCGACACGACATCTGTCCTACTTTGGATCCGACTTTGCCCTGCGACATGAAGCCGACATATGTCCGACTTTCAATGAACGGGGATCCGACTTGGATTCCCGCCAATATCAGGCACTGTGTTTGGTATGAATCTTGAAGGGGAACTCCAGGCCAAATTTTTAATAAAAAACTGGCATGGGTTCCCCCTCCAGGAGCATACCAGGCCCTTGGGTCTGGTCTGGATTTGAAGGGGCACCCCTACGCCGAAAAAACGGCGTGGGGGTCCCCCCCAAAATCCAAACCAGACCCTTATCTGAGCACACAACCTGGCCGGCCGCAGGGGAAGAGGGGGGGACGAGAGAGCGGCCCCCCTCCCTCCTGAACCGTACCAGGCCGCATGCCCTCAACATGGGGGGTTTGGTGCTCTGGGGCAGGGAGTCTTCTTCCGACTTCGGGGGTCTCCGGTGTCGTTGCCGCGCTCTCCGGAGACCCCCGAAGTCGGAAGAAGACCCCCGGAGCTGTGCAATAAAATACTTTAAAAAGCTGTGTGGGTTTTTTTATTGCAATTTTTTTCCACCAGGTGAATGGGTAGGGGTACTATGTACCCCATACTCATTCACATAGGGTGGGGGGCCGGGATCCAGGGGCCCCTTTATTAAAGGGGGCTCCCGGATTCCGATAAGCCCCCACCCGCAGACCCCGACAACCAACGGCCAGGGTTGTCGGGAAGAGGCCCTGTCCTCAACATGGGGGCAGGGTGCTCTGGGGTGGGGGGGCCGCAGGTCGCCCCCCCTGCCCCAGAGCACCAAACCCCCCCCATGTTGAGGGCATGCGGCCTGGTACGGTTCAGGAGGGAGGGGGGCCGCTCTCTCGTCCCCCCCCCCTCTTCCCCTGCGGCCGGCCAGGTTGTGTGCTCGGATAAGGGTCTGGTTTGGATTTTGGGGGACCCCCATGCCGTTTTTTTCCGCGTAGGGGCGCCCCTTCAAATCCAGACCAGACCCAAGGGCCTGGTATGCTCCTGGAGGGGGAACCCATGCCGGTTTTTTTATTTAAAATTTGGCCTGGAGTTCCCCCTCAAGAGCAGTACAGCACAAGTCGCATGCCAAAGTCGGATCATGCAAGACTGCGGTCCGACTTTGATCCGACTTCAATGATAGTCAATGGGCTGAAGTCGGATCAAAGTCGGACCAAAGTAGTACAGGGAGCATTCTCAAAGTCGGACCGACGTGTCGGACCAGTTAAGACGGCTCCCATAGGGAAACATTGATTTTCACACGTCATGCGACATGAGCTCCCAATGTCGGAGCGTTTGTCGCCCCAGTGTGAACCAGGCCTAAAAAGGAAAACAAGGCACAAATATTAAAACACTTGATATGGCCGCTCCAGGTGAGTAGCCTCTAATGATCCCTTCACAACTTCTCAATCAAGTGCCAGCCCAGCTCTTGCTGCACAATGCAAAACAAGGAAGATCCGAACATCCCCTACCGTACTGGTTTCATATAAGTCATTTGGTTTTAATGTTCATACCGAATAAAGTGGGTTGTTGGGAGTGCAGCCATCCAGATCTTCCCTGTCCTCCAAGGGAGAATCATATACGAATATACAGTATCTCACAACAGTGAGTACACCACTCACATTTTTGTAAATTTTTAATTATATATTTTCATTAAGAAATTACACTTTGCTACAATGTAAAGTAGTGAGTGCACAGCTTGTATAACAGTGTAAATTTGCTGATCCCTCAAAATAACTCACACAGCCATTAATGTCTAAACCGCTGGCAACAAAAGTGAGTACACCCTTAAGTGAAAATGTCCAAATCTGAGCCCAAAGTGTCTATTTTGTGTGGCCACCATTATTTTCCAGCACTGCCTTAACCCTCTTGGGCATGGAGTTCACCAGAGCTTCACAGGTTGCCACTGGAGTCCTCTTCCATTCCTCCATGATGACATCACAGAGCTGGGGGATGTTGGAGACCTTGCGCTCCTCCACCTTCCGTTTGAAGATGCCCCACAGATGGTCAATAGGATTTAGGTCTGGAGACATGCTTGGCCAGTCCATCACCTTTACCCTCAGCTTCTTTAGCAAGGCAGTGGTTGTCTTGGAGGTATGTTTGGGGTCATTTGTCATGTTGGAAAACTGCCCTGCGGCCCAGTCTCTGAAGAGAGGGGATCATGCTCTGCTTCAGCATGTCACAGTACATGTTGTACAGCACTCATGCAGTCCCAGACCATGACACTCCCACCAACATGCTTGACTGTACCAAATAACTTTATCTTGTCCTCATCAGACCACAGGACATGGTTTCAGCAAGGTGGATATAAATCAATAAATTTTTAATTTTTATAATTTTAATAAAATGCTTTTGGAGTTAATAAAAAAAAAAAAATCTAAAAAAGATAGTTTTCTATTTAACCACTTGCCGCCGGCCGTCAAATGATGGCTGGGCGGTGCGGCTCTTGTTCTGGGTGGAGCGTCATGACGTCCTTGCCTTCCCGGGCCTCTAGGGGGCACGTGTGCCCGTCGCGTCACTGGAGACCTGATGCGCGTGTCCAGTAACGGAGCAGGACCGTGGACGTGTTTGTGTGTAAACACACAGATCCATGTCCTATCAAAGGAGACTGATGGTGTGTTCCTTGTACAGAGGAACACCGACCGGTCGCCTCCCCTTGTGAGTCCCCGCCCCCATCAGTTAGAATCACTCCCTAGGATACATATTTAACCTCTTGATCGTCCTAGTGTTAACCTCTTCCCTGACAGTCACATTTATACAGTAAGCAACACATTTTTATAGCACAGATCGCTGTATAAATGTGAAAGGTCCCAAAAATGTGTCAAAATTTCCGATATGTCTGCCGCAATGTCGCAGTCATAAAAAAAATATGCTATAAATCTACCCTTTATTTTGTAGACGCTATAACTTTTGCGCAAACCAATCAATATACGTGTATTGCGATTTTTTTTTTTTTTTTTACCAAAAATATGTAGATGAATACATATTGGCCTATACTGAGGGGAAAAAAAAATTGGATATTTATAGCAAAAAGTAATTTTTTTTATTTTTTTTTAAACTTGTCACTCTTGTTTATAGCGCAAGAAATAAAAACCGCAGAGGTGATCAAATACCACCAAAAGAAAGCTCTGTTTGAGGGGGAAAAAATTATAAAAATGTAATTTGGGTATAGAGTTGCATGACCGCGCAATTGTCATTCAAATTGTGACAGCGATGAAAGCTGAAAAATGGCCTGGGCAGGAAGGGGGTGAAAGTGCCCTGTATTGGTGGTTAAGATACATTAATAATTTAGTTTATTCAGCATGAAGTGGAACTTAGTTATGTAGGCTGTATATTCTGCAATATTTAAATTTTGGGTAAACTCATTCAATGAATCCAAGCTCTGCAAGCTGAGATAACATGCACTGCATTGATGCATTCACACAATTTCACAGTAACCATGAGATAAAACAAAGTTCAGGAATATCCCTTTGATCCATTGTTTTACAAATCTATGTACACTACAACCTGTATGATTGAATCGGTTTCTGATATCGCCGTTTTACTGACCGGACATCTTATTCTAAATAGAAAACCTTCATTTTGTTTGCAAATATTAAAGATTCTAACTAACTACCAGCAAGAAGAAGTCCTTACATTTAAAGAGCACCTGTCATTTCAGATCCAACATGGTAGCACCTGTTAGCGGGCATCCACTCACCTGCTCCCGCCACGTCCCTCACCTTGTTGTGTCACTGCCACATCACCAGCCGTCCCATTAAAGTGAATGGGACCGTCGGCGAGTCAATAGCGGGTCAGAGGAGCCGCTGCTGAACAGAGATGACAGTTACTCTTTAAAAATCGAGTCGATTTAAATCAAGCATTTTTACTAGTGATTTAAATCAAATCCACTCTGGGTTCCAGTAAGACATGTCCTTAGTCACATGACACCAGGGAGGGAAAATGGCCAATTGGGCCCAATTTGGACATTTTCACTTAAGGGTGTACTCACTTTTGTTGCCAGCGGTTTAGACATTAATGGCTGTGTGTTGAGTTATTTTGAGGGAACAGCAAATTTACACTGCTGTACACTCACTACTTTACATTGTAGCAAAGTGTCATATGAAAAGATAATAAAATATTTACAAAAATATGGAGGGGTGTACTCACTTTTGTGAGATAATGTATATACTGCTATAGTTCAAATAAACCCAACATATACATTCAAAGGGCAAAAGCACCAACACTATAGTGCATATAAATAGATCCAGGCGTATATTACACACAATCTACTGTGCTATTCAGGTCACCAAAATCAAGACAATTTGTACACAAAAGTATATACGGTAGGCAATGAAAAGAACTGTAAAAGCTCTTGCACATTAAATACAAATGGAGCCACACCCAATAAGCACTGCCATTTCTTATTCTTTCGGTCCGTTCATTGTTAGGGCTCATGCACAAAAATAGGATTTTTGTACTCACCGTAAAATCCTTTTCTCTGAGTCCATGGACCGACACAGCTTCTCTATTGACAAAGTGGGTATTATCCGTTAATTAGGAGTGACTAGGCAGAAAACTTGTAAAAAGTGTTGCATCACACCCTCTACAGTACCGCCCAGGGGGCGGACCCTCCGGTATATCAACTCAGTCTGCATCTCGCAGATCAGTTAGTCAAAAAGCAGTACAAACTTAAAAGGAGGGGTGGGTGCTGTGTCGGTCCATGGACTCAGAGAAAAGGATTTTACGGTGAGTAAAAAATCCTATTTACTCTTTCGTCCATGGACCGACACAGCCTCTCTATTGACAAAGTGGGACGTCCCAAAGCAGTGTCAGAGAAAAAACGAGGGGTGGTAACAGCATAAAAATAAACTACACCCCAAACACAAAACAGCACTCCTCCAACGGAGGAGTTGCAACTCTAAACAGCCGCTTGCAAAACCTTGCGGCCGAAAGAGGCATCCGAAGATGCACCTACATCAAGTTTGTAGAATTTTGTGAAAGTGTGAGCGGACGACCAAGTCGCCGCTTTACATAATTGGGAAACAGACGCTTGATGTCGGAAAGCCCAAGAGGCACCTCTTGCCCTGGTCGAATGCGCCGTGACCGGAAAGGGGGGCGCCTGACCCTTTAAGGCGTAAGCCTGGATTACTATCTGTCGGATCCACCTAGAGATGGTGGCCGATGAGACTGCTTGGCCCTTCTTGGGACCAGCCACCGAAACAAACAGTGAGTCTGACTTCCGGAACAGGGAAGTAGCAGATAGGTATACTCTCAAAGCTCGGACAACGTCCAAGGAATGCAACGCCGACTCCTTCGGATTCGACGGATGAGGACACAAGGATGGAAGTACAATGTCTTTGTTGAGATGAAAAGCCGAAACGACCGTCGGAAGAAATGAAGGCTGCGGCCGCAGCACCACCTTATCCTTGTGGAAAACAAATAGGGAGCCTTGCCGGACAAGGCTGCCAGCTCAGAGACTCGTCTAACTGAATTAACAGCCACCAGAAAGACCACTTTCTGAGAAAGTGTCAACAGGGGAATATCTAATATTCTCAAACGGTGCCTTCTGAAGCACCGAGAGGACCAGGTTCAAGTCCCACGGGTAGTGGGGGACGGACCGGAGGGGCCACATGTCAAACCCCCTGCACAAATGTACTCACGAGAGAGTGAGTCGCCAGGGGTCGCTGAAAAAAGACAGCCAGGGCAGATATCTGTCCCTAAATCGTACATAGAGCAAGCCTTTGGTCCACCCCATGCTGTAAAAACAGCAGGATTCTGGAAACCAAATAAGTACGCGGATGCCATTTCATTTCCTCACACCTGGAGATGTAGGCCTTCCAAGTGCGGTGATAAACCTTCCTAGAGGACGGTTTCCGAGCACTTCTCATAGTAGAGATTACTGAATCTGATAGGCCCCGGTCTCTCAGTACCTGGTTCTCAACAGCCATGCCGTTAAAGCCAGTGACTAAAGCAGGATGGAGTATGGGACCTTGCGATAGCAGGTCCTTCCGTAGTGGTAGGCGCCAGGGGACGTCTGCTACCAGACGTACTAGATCGGCGTACCAAGGACGCTGAGGCCAATCTGGAGCGATTAGGATCATTGGAATTCCCTCTGCCTCCACTCTGCAGAGCAGAAGAGGAAGAAGCCTTAAGGGAGGGAAGGCATAGATTAGCCGATACTGACCCCACGATGCCACCAACGCGTCCGTTGCGTCTGCCCATGGGTCTCTTGACCGGGCCACAAACCTCAATACCTTCCGATTGAGTCGGGAAGCCAGAAGATCTACGTCTGGTGTGCCCCATGTTTGGCAGAGGAGTTGGAACACCTCCGGGTGTAAGGACCATTCTCCCTGGTCCAGCATCTGGCAGCTCAGGTAGTCCGCCTGCCAGTTTTCCAGAATGTACCCGGCCGACAGTGCCGGTACGCTCCTCTCTGTCCACCTCAGGATGCAAGCTACCTCCGATGCTGCAGCTGAGCTTCTTGTTCCTCCTTGATGATTGACATATGCCACTGCTGTGGCGTTGTCTGACTGGATCCTGACTGGACGCCCTTGCAGCCTCTGAGACCATTTGAAGAGGCACAGCCTGATCGCCCAGATTTCCAGGACATGGATCGGCAGGAGGGCTTCCTCTGGGGTCCAGCGACCTTGCGCCAACTGAACACCCCAGACTCCCCCCCAACCTGTAAGGCTGTTGTCCGTCGTGATCACTATCCAGTAAACCAGAAGAAATGACTTCCCGGCCATTAGAGCCGGTGCTGTCAGCCACCATACCAGGGATCTCCTGACTAGGTGGCTCACTCGGATTTGATAATCCAGAGATGAAGGGCATCTGTTCCATCTGGACAGAACTTCCTTCTGTAACACTCGTGTGGTTTTGAGCATATGGGAGCCACTCGAAGGAGGCTACCATGAGGCCCAACACTCGCATGCCAAAACGGAGTGACGACCAATTCCTGGAAGTCCGCTGCCGTACTGCAGACCTGGAGGGTCTGCAACTTCTCCACAGGGAGGAATACCTTTGCCTCTGAGGAATCCAGAATCAACCCCAGGTACACTAGGCATTGAGTGGGCATCATACTGACCTTTGCGTGTTTAGTATCCAACCACAGTCTCGAAGAGTCTGACAGGTAATGGACACGCTTACCTCTAAATTCTGAGCTTGAAGGCGCCTTCAGTAGAAGGTCGTCCAAGTAGCCCATGATAGCGATACCCTGCTGTCTTAGAAGTGCCAGAATCGGAGCGAGCACCTTGGTGAACGTCCTGGGTGCTGAGGCAAGGCCAAATGGGAGGGCCACAAACTGGTAGTGGTTCTTCCCAACAGCAAATCACAGAGACCTCTGGTGTCTGGAGTATATGGGGACATGCAGGTATGCGTCCTTGATGTCCAAGGAGGCCAGAAAGTCCCCCAGATGGAGAGCCGTGACTACAGATCGAACCGACTCCATCCGAAATCTTCGTACCTTCACAAAGCAATTGAGGGCTCTGAGATCCAAGATTGGATGAACCCCATCCTTCTTCGGCACAATGAACAGATTTGAGTAAAAACCCTGACCCCGTTCCTGTTCTGGAATAACTACCTCGCGTTCCAGTAGACCCTGGACCGCCCCATACAGGGCCTCCCGACGGGTCGGTAGTAGCTGGAGATTGGAGGTGATGAATCTGTCCGGTGGACAAGAGAGAAATTCTGTCTTGTAGCCTGAGGAGATTACTTTGCAAACCCACCTGTCGGAGACTAGAGCTGTCCACTGAGTCGCGAATTTGCAAAGACGTCCCCCCACCCGAGAGCTGGGTGGGGTCGGACCTTCATGCAGACGCAGATTTGTCCGCAGGCTTGTTGGGTCTGCGGGACCAAGGACGCTTTTGTCCTTGGGCAGGCGCCTTATCGGTCTGGGGTCTTTTCCCTGTCGCCCTAGGGGGACGAAAAAAACGCTTGCGTGCAGTAAAGGAGGGCCCTTGCCGTGGCCCCTACCCTTGCTAGTTTGAGGAAGCAAAGTGCTTTTACCTCTTGTGGCATCGATGAGGTCATCCATAGAGGCCCCAAAAAGTCTGTCGCCCTTAAAAGGCAGATCCAACAGGGCTTTCTTGGGGGTCTGGTCCGCAGACCAGCCCTTTAGCCAGATCAGGCGGCGTATTGCTACTGCATAAACCGAAGCTTTAGACAGCAGGGGAATAGTATCCATGTCTGACTCGCAGACAAACCTAAGGCCCTGGACCAACTGGCCGGCCAATGTTATCTCATCAGGAGCCTCTCGCTCCTTAACCCCTGGAGTAGCAATTTTGCCCATTCAGGAAGTGTCTGAGACACTAGGGCCCCCGCCAATGCCGGGCGTACTGCCAAGCCTACCACTGAGTATAGGTAGCAAGCGAGTGCTTCAGCCTTCTTATCCACAGGGTCCTTGAAAACAGGAGCCCCTTCTACTGGAATTGTGGTGGCTCTATTAAGTCTGGACACCGGAGGGTCCAGTATAGGGGGGAGAGGTCCATTTCTTCAGAAAACTCTCCTCAAAAGGGGTACCGTACCGCAAACCTCTTTGGGGCTGTAAAGACCTTCAGTGGGTTCTCCCATTCCTTGTATAAGAGTTTATCAAAATAAGACACACAAGGGAACACCTTAGCAGTGTGGGCAGGTTTATGAAACCCAAGTGGACCGGAGTCTCTGCTGCTTCTGCAGTATTTTCCAACTTTAGCGTATCCCGCACGGCAGTAATAAGGTCAGATACCAAAGCCGTCTCGCGTACTGACCTGGACTTGGAGTCATCCTCACTGTCCAATCGGTCACGGTCTGCAGTCTCTGATGCGTCAGAATCTGGGCCCTGAGCCGTAGCTGGACCTGGTTTTGCATCAGAAATATCCCCAGAAGATTGCAGAGGACGGGGGCGTTTACTACCCCCTGTATTCCCGCGTGCTGCTTCCACCCTGGCAGCAAACGCCTCTAGGATTGCCGACATAGCGTTCATAGACACCTCAGGGGCACCAGCTGCTAAATCTGGTGTTTCAGGGGAGAAGACATCTGGTTCAGATGCCATGCTGACCACACGCCGACACCCACAGGGCTCCAGGCAAGATATCAATAGGCCACCCTCCTGCGCTGCAGAGATGCTGGGTTACCCAGAGGACTCACCCACCATGGATCGGTACTCCTATGCTGCCGTGTGCTGCGCCTGTGATGCTGTCCCACTGCTGCTGTGTCAGTCTGCTTCTTTTCTCAGCGCTTCCGGAGTGAATTTTCGCGCCAGTGTAATGCACCCTAGAGGCCGGAGCTCTCGCAAAATGGCCGCCAAAAACGCCTGTATGGAAGAAAATGTGGGCTCTAAGAAAATGGCCACCGAGCCGAAGATAGAGGTCAAGCAGCCGTAGCCCACAAAAAGATGGCCGCCGAACGGCAATATATACATACAGGGTGGACAAACATGGCCGCCTATCAGTTGATAGGGGCCAGTGGGTGTGGACTACAAGAAAATGGCGCCGAAACCACAGGAAGATGGCCGCCGGGCAGTCACTAGAGGCCGAACCCAGCATGGACCACCCCAAAATGGCTGCCGACAGCATGGAGGAGGAAGCACACATACAGGTAAGCAGAAATAACATTTCTTTTAAATGTTAGTTACAGCCAGCCCCGCTCCAGTGGAACCCCTTAGGTGACCCCCAGCACCCTTTAGCTAGAAGCCCAGGGAGGAGGGAAGGGCAGGGAGAGAGGGAAGAAAAGGGGCCACAACCACTTACTTGATCTCTCCAGGAATGTCCAGCTAAATCACCCAGCCGAGGCAGGGGAGTCTTACTTACCTATCCTGCATGTATTATGCTGGAAGACATTCCAAACAGATCATTGTCCGCGCACGGAAGGTGACTGTTGGCCAGGCATGCTGTGATTGGACCCAAAAGGGACGATCATATGTATGCCCTGGAGCGTGACGCTCACCGGACAGGCTGCTGCGACTCGGCCGTAAGGTCAGCCGAAGCTGAACGGTCCGATGTAGGCCCTGGAGCGTAGGCTCACCGGCCACCCGTGGAGCGGCGGGCATGTTGTGGAAAACCCAGCGCATAGCTAGGGTCGGCACACGCTCGATGGCCGAAACTGGGGAGACTACAAGGATCCAGCCTGTCACCCAGTCAGCAGTTGATCGAAGATCGCAGGAAATAAAAAATGTAGCAAAAAAATATTTTTACCCTGGACCAATGGGCCCGAAGGGAGCCATGTCCTACTCCTTGCTAGACAGAAAAAAAACTGATCTGCGAGATGCAGACTGAGGTGATATACCCGGAGGGTCCGCCCCCTGGGCGGTACTGTAGAGGGTGTGATGCAACACTTTTTACAAGTTTTCTGCCTAGTCACTCCTAATTAACGGCTAATACCCACTTTGTCAATAGAGAGGCTGTGTCGGTCCATGGACGAAAGAGTAAGCACATTTTTAACAGCTGCTGCATGGCGCTTACATTTTTTTTTTTTTTACTGCCTCTAAACACCCCTCAATGTTGACCTATGTTTTCATGCACAAACTTTCAGAGGCGTTTGAAGGCATAAGCATTTAGAGGAGTTGAAAATAAATTGGCGCATTGCAATTCAGCCTTGCTCGACTCTGCATCGATGCAGATTAGCTGAATCGTGTCGTGCGCTGATGTTTTCGCAGCTCCACCCCCTTGTCACATTCATCTTAATAGCGGCTTGGCAGACACTCAAATCCAGCCACCTATGTGTTGCAACCTTCCCCCTCCCTTAATCGTCCAGCCCCCTCACTAGCCAATAGAAAAGTGATCCCAGGCGTCATGGAGGCGGAATGAGGCCGTGAGGAGCCACGCTGTGTGCAGGTTGGCGGGGACATGGAGGGCCGGGGGAAGCTGTCCGTGCTGGAGCTGCTGCGAGCGGCAGCGGCCGGGCTTGTGGAGCACGGAGCTGCGGAGAGGAGAGCGGAGTCATCAATACTTTGGACCCGGAAGGGTTCAGGGCAGCCGCGGCATTCCCAGCCAGCCAGAGGTATGACGGTGGAGGACATGGCCAAGCCAGAGGAGCGCCAACAACCTGTCACCATATAATACTGTTCCAGCTGCCATCTCCGCTCATTACCATAGCGCTCCCCTGCCCAGTGTCACCACGGACCAATTCCCATCCTTCTTGACGAGCATCCAGGGTCCTCTGTTCCCTACCCCCTCTACACAGCGAGCATGCAGATAGGACAATTATTATAATAAAAAAAAAAAAAAAAAAAAAAAAAAAGGGAAAAATGGTGTGCGGTGATAAATGTACAAAAAGTCTTATTAAGTAGTGACCAGATATAGTTTATATATATATATATATATATATATATATATATATATATATACACACACACACACACACACACACACACACACACATCCATCATATAAACAGTAAATATAAATACTGCGCCCCTCAAAGTGTAGGTATTTGTAGTGGCTGCCAACACAACAAAAGGATAAATGTGACAAGATATATAAGCAAAGTGTGGCGCACCTACAAATTAGTAAAGACAACCTGTGCGGTTAGAAATGTGTTAATACCTCTCAGAAAAGGCTAATTAGTGCATAGTTAATTGCATAATAGAAAAATATACTCATATAAATTAAACATAATGAGCACAAGAATGTGAATGCTTATTGCATGATAACCATGAAGAAAAGAAAATGTGATCATATGAACCAAACGTGATGGGCTGGTGAATGGGAGTCCACAACAAATAAAAATGTGATCATATGAACCAAACGTAATTATTGTGAGTCCACAACTAATGATGAACAATAATCGGTATAGAAAAATTGTCCACAAGCATAAAGGTTTAAAAACCATCACCATTGACAAAAGGAATGCATGAACATGTGCATCTATATGTTCTTTGAACTTGCACCAGTGACAGCGTAAATCAGCAACATCCAGGAGTGCCTTCACCATCCATTCAAGGAGAGGGGAGAAGAAATGGGTACTCTTACCGGATCTTGTGGATCCAACTCACCGTACGGCGGTGGATCAGTAAAGCATGAAAAGCTGGAAAATTGATCGTATCACCTCTGCTGTCAAACTCCTTGTTTCCAATAGGTTGGCGGGCTTCTCAGCTGGTAGTTGTGAGGATGTGACGTCCAAGATGCACAATCCAAAGCTTAAAAATGTATTGCATAAAAATTCATCAGCCGGATGGATATGACTCCGATGGTATATATCCAAACGATTAAAAATAGGTTAAAAAAAAAATGGCGCAGTGTTGGAGTGGCTAGGGCCAGCGTATGCAACTTACGCGTTTCATCTACTAAGACCATGCCCCAGTGGAAGTCTTAGTAGACGAAATGCGTAGGATACATATGCTGGCCCTAGCCACTCCAACACTGCGCCATTTTTTTTAACCTATTTTCAATCGTTTGGATGTATCCCATCGGAGTCATATCCATCCGGCTGATGAATTTTTATGCAATACATTAAGCTTTTTTACGCTATGAGGAGGCTTCTGTTTCTTTTTTCCCCCTTTTACATTATTTAACCTACCATTCCACGTTAAATATATCCAGATTGTGAATCCGGGACGACACACCACAACTACCAGCTGAGAAGCCCGCCAACCTATTGGAAACAAGGAGTTTGACAGCAGAGTTGATATGATCAATCTTCCAGCTTTTAATGCTTTACTGATCCACCGCCGTACGGCGAGTTGGATACACAAGATCCGGTAAGAGTACCCATTTCTTCTCCCCTCTCCTTGAATGGATGGTGAAGGCACTCCTGGGTGTTGCCGATTTACGCTGTCACTGGTGCAAGTTCAAAGAACATTTAGATGCACATGTTCATGCATTCCTTTTGTCAAATGGTGATGTTTTTAAACCTTCATGCCTAGGGACAATTTTTCTAGACCGATTATCGTTCATCATTAGTTGTGGACTCACAATAATTACGTTTGGTTCATATGATCACATTTTTATTATTTGTTTGTTGTGGACTCCCATTCACGTGCCCATCACGTTTGGTTCATATGATCACATTTTCTTTTATTCATGGTTATCATGCACATTCTTGTGCTCATTATGTTTAATTTATGAGTATATTTTTCTATTATGCAATTAACTATGCACCAATTAGCCTTTTCTGAGAGGTATTAACACATTTCTCACCGCACAGGTTATCTTTACTAATTTGTAGGTGCGCCACACTTTGCTTATAAATCCATCATATGATTGAAATAAATCTGTGTATTCAAAGATCAAAATTCCAGTGCTGAAAGTGCGGTGTCCAAACCATTCCTGATGAATGGTTTGAACACCAGACTGGAATTACTTTGAATACACAGATTTCTTTAATCAGATCACGTATGTATGTACGTGCAGAGGGTACGGAAAGTATTCAGACCCCCTTAAATTTTTCACTCTGTTACGTTGCAGTCATTTGCTAAAATCATTTCAGTTCTTTTTTTCCCCCTCATTAATGTACACACAGCACCCCATATTGACAGAAAAACACAGAACTGTTGACTTTTTGCAGATTAAAAAAAGAAAAAAACTGAAATATCACATGGTCCTAAGTATTCAGACCCTTTGCTGTGACACTCATATTTAACTCAGGTGCTGTCCATTTCTTATGATCATCCTTGAGATGGTTCTACAGTCACCTTCGAGTCCAGCTGTGTTTGATTATACTGATTGGACTTGATTAGGAAAGCCACACACCTGTCTATACAAGGTAGGGCTGGGGGGAAAAAAAAAAAAAAAATTGATTTTAATCTTGAATCGAGTTTTGAGCTCAAATCGATTCAGATTTGAAGAAAATCGATTTTTTTTTCTTCCCTTCAAAGTTTCCGTAGCAGGACTGCAGGGGGCGTATCCGGAATGGCACTGGGCAGCGTTACCCCAATTACAAATATTCGCTGCAGCCGCCGTCTGCCTACCTGATCAGTGTGTCATGCAGACAGACGGCGGCCACTGCAGTGTTCAAAAGCCGCGCCTCTAGAGTCCTCGTCGTCTGTGATAGGCGGAACACTCAATTTCACAGCAGGCAGTATTCAGCCTATCACGGACATCCTCTCATCCTCGTCTGTGTTATGAGGATGACCATGATAGGCGGAACACTGAATGCTGGGAAATTGAGTGTTCCGCCTATCACAGACGAGGAGGAGGCGCGGCTTTTGAATACTGGAATGGCCACCGGTGTAGTAGTAAAATCCGTAATCCATGAAAATCTGCATCAGGTACGGGCACAGTGATTGAAGCATAGGCACGGTGAGACACGGGTACAGTGAGGCATTGGGCACAGTTCAATTCAACTAAGAGTAACCTCATGATTTTTTGTTGTTTTATTAGCTAAATCCAAATACAGTATTAATAATTTGGATGTTTAACAATCTTTGTTGCACACTGCAAAAAACAACAAAAAGGTCACAAGCGCTAAATTGGTGGATAAAGAAAAAAATATAATGGATGATAATAATAATAAGAAAAAAGTATCCAACAGGGGGGAAAACAGGATCCAGCGCAGCAAGAAAAAATCCGTACCCAGAAGTACAAAATACACACAATATAATCCAGCGCTCATGGAACATACATTATTAACTATTGAAAACTCTTGAAGAATTGATAAATAAGCTTAGTCCATTTATTAATCACAATAAAGAGAGGGATCCAATCCCAAATGTGCAGAGGGCAAATGAATCTTAACTCTCCAGTTGCCAGTGGTGACAAACTTGTTAAACTTGCAGTGACATCCGTGGAGCAAGGAGGGGTTAAAAAAGTCAAAACAAAGCCTGTGGCATGATCTCCGTGTGAGCACAGTACCTTGAATGATGGACAACAGGCAGACCAGCGTGTGGAGGGCCCTCCAACCCAAAAGGATGCAGAGCCAGGATCGCAGCAAGGCTGGGACAGAAGGAATCACACACAGAGTTTCAAGAGTTTTCAATAGTTAATAATGTATGTTCCATGAGCGCTGGATTATATTGTGTGTTTGTTGCACACTGACTTTGCAGTTAGAGAAAGGGTTTGCCTTTGCAATTTTGTTTGTTGATGCACTTTAAAAAAAAATCGAATATCGAGTTTTTTATAAAAAAATAAATAAAATAAATAAAAAAAAAAAAAAAAAAGCTGATTTTTTTTTGGGGGGGGGGGGGGGGGGGGGAGGGGGGGGGAATCGCCCAGCCCTAATACAAGGCCTTACAGCTCACAGTGCATGTCAGAGCAAATGAGAATCATGGGGTCAAAGGAACTGCCTGAAGAGCTCAGAAACCGAATTGTGGCAAGGCACAGATCTGGTTAAGGTTACAAAAAAAATTCTGCTGCACTTAAGGTTCCTAAGAGCACAGTGGCCTCCATAATCCTTAAATGGAAGACGTTTGAGACAACCAGAACCCTTCCTAGAGCTGGCCATCTGGCCAAACTGAGCGATCGGGGGAGAAGAGCCTTGGTGAGAGAGGTAAAGAAGAATCCAAAGATCACTGTGGCGGAGCTTTATGGCAGAGTGGCCCAACAGAAGCCTCGCCTCAGTACAAAACACATGAAAGCCTGCATTGAGTTTGCTAAAAAAAAAAAAAAAAATAAAAAAAAAAAAAAAACACCTGAAGGACTCCAAGATGATGAGAAATAAGATTCTCTGGTCTGATGAGACCAAGATAGAACTTTTTGGCCTTAATTATAAGCGGTATGTGTGGAGAAAACCAGGCACTGCTCATCACCTGTCCAATACAGTCCCAACAGTGAAGCATGGTGGTGGCAGCATCATGGTGTGGGGGTGTTTTTCAGCTGCAGGGACAGGACGACTGGTTGCAATCGAGGGAAAGATGAATGCGGCCAAGTACAGGGATATCCTGGACGAAAACCTTCTCCAGAGTGCTCAGGACCTCAGACTTAGCCGAAGGTTTACCTTCCAACAAGAAAATGACACTAAGCACACAGCTAAAATAATGAAGAAGTGGCTTCACAGCAACTCTGTGACTGTTCTTGAATGGCCCAGCCAGAGCCCTGACTTAAACCCAATTGAGCATCTCTGGAGAGACCTAAAAATGGCCGTCCACCAACGTTTACCATCCAACCTGACAGAACTGGAGAGGATCTGCAGGGAGGAATGGCAGGGGATCCCCAAATCCAGGTGTGAAAAACTTGTTGCATCTTTTCCAAAAAGACTCATGGCTGTATTAGATCAAAAGGGTGCTTCTACTAAATACTGAGCAAAGGGTCTGAATACTTAGGACCATGTGATATTTCAGTTTTTCTTTAATAAATCTGCAATAATGCCAACAATTCTGTGTTTTCTGTCAATATGGGGTGCTGTGTGTACATTAATGAGAAAAAAAAAAAAAAAAGAACTTAAATGATTTGAGCAAATGGCTGCAATATAACAAAGTGAAAAATGTAAGGGGGTCTGAATACTTAAGGTGTCAGTGTGTGTTTTCAGGACTATATTTGGTCACTACTTAAAGCGGAGTTCCACCCAAAAGTGGAACTTCCGCTTTTTGGAACCCCCCCCCCCTCCGGTGGCACATTTTGCACCTTTCAGGGGGGAGCAGATACCTGTCTAATACAGGTATTTTGCTCCCACTTCCAGGCATAGATACCCGAGCCACCCACGCCTATCTACGCCACGTCCGACACCTACTCCACCCCCCCCCGCTGTCTTCTGGGAGATACACAGGTCTCAGAAGACAGCAGGGACCAGTGGGGTCACGCATGCGCAGTAGGGAACCAGGCTGTGAAGCCGCAAGGCTTCACTTCCCAATCCCCATACCGAAGATGGCGGCACCTCCACCCTAAAGCCGAGGGACAGATCGGCTTCGAGTGCCGACATCGCGGGCGCCCTGGACAGGCAAGTGTCCTTATTTGTAGCTGCTGACTTAAAAAAAAAAAAACACATTTGGCGGAACTCCGCTTTAATAAGTACATTTATCACAGCAAAGCGATTCAAACCATTTTTTGTTTAATGTCTATTAACCACTTAACGACCGCCCACCGCCGATTTACGTTGGCAGAATGGCATCGACAGGCAGAATCACGTAGATCTACGTGATCGCCTTTGTGCAGTTGGGGGGTCCATCCGGACCCCCCTTCACTGCAGTGAGCGGCCGTTAAGTGTTCGGGAGCGATCAGGCATGAGGGGGCGGCCGCTCGATTCCGCCCCCCCCCTCGCGATCGCTCCCGGCGAATGAAATTGCTTCCTCCTGCCTGAAATTTAAACACAGGCTGGAGGAAGTGATGTCATCTCCCTCGCCGCGGTCTTTTCGTTCCCGGCGCCGAGAAGAGAAGAAGCAGGTTAGTGCACCAACAGTCCACTGACACGTAGGTACACATAGGCACACAAATCACCCCCCAGTCACCCCCAGATCACCCCCCAGGTCACCCCAAAGCCCCCAATCACAGTGTCACTGATTGCAGTGATCATTTATTTTACTGATCACTGCATTTAGTGTCATCTGTGATTGTAAAAAGTTGCAGGGCAGTTAGGATTAGGCCCCTTTAGGTCCAGGGTAGCCCCCTAACCCCCCTAATAAAGGTTTAACCCCTTGATCACCCCCCAGGTAACCCTTTCACCCCCTAACTTCAGCGTCACTAAGCGATTGTTTTTCCGATCGCTGTATTCGTGTCGCTGGTGTTTTAGATAGGCAGTTATTTTTTTTTTAGGTTCGCCGCAGGTTTTTATTAGTGTCAGGTACCCCCATATATTATTTTAACCCCCTGATTGCCCCTAGAGTTAACCCTTTCACCAGTGATCGCCGTATAAGCGTCACTGGTGTCACTGGTTAGCCAGTAAGTTATTTAGGTTACCCGTCAGGTTTTTATATAGCGTCGGGTACCCCCATATTTAACCTAATAAAGGTTTTAACCCCCTGATTGCCCCTAGTTAACCCTTTCACCAGTGATCACCATATAAAGGTTACGGGTGACACTGGTTGATTAGTTTGCTTTTTATAGCATCAGGGCACCCGCCGTATATAACCCAATAAAGGTTTAACCCCCCTGATCGCCCGGCGGGTGAGATCAATTAGGTTTTAGCGCCAGAGAGGGTCTGCGTCGCCCCAGGCAGTGTTAGGTTAGTGCCAGTAACGCTAACACCCACGCGCAAAGCATACACCCCCTTAGTGGTATAGTATCTGATCAGATCTATACTAGCATCCCCAGCGGTTTAGGGTTCCCAAAAACGCAGTGTTAGCGGGATCAGCCCAGATACCTGCTAGCGCCTGCGTTTAGCCCCTCCGCCCAGCCCAGCCCACCCAAGTGCAGTATCGATCGATCACTGTCACTTACCAAACACAACACACATAACTGCAGCGTTCGCAGAGACAGGCCTGATCCCTGCGATCGCTAACAGTTTTTTTGTAGCGTTTGATATATTTGCTGACGACAGTCAGGTGCTTTTTTTCCTGTGAATCTTACTAGTGTACCCCTAAATTTAGAGCCCAAAATGGCAAGACGAAGGTACACTAGTAAAGAGGCCTACGAGATTCTGAGCATGACAGATAGTGAAGAGGAGGTCACGTATCTGTCAGATTCAGGCTCAGAATATCTTCCCGTAGAAGACAGTGACGTCAGCGGCCCCACGTCAGATAGCTCTGACGACGAAGTTGAGGTCCCTGCTAAGGTCAGGTGTACCCGATCCCGATCTTCTGAGGTTGTTGAGGAGCAAGAACCGCAGGTCTCTCGTATCATGGAGCAGAGTAGTACTAGCGCCGCTATTCCTTCTGGTGAACTGGCAAGCACCAGCGGCCTAGTACAGCCTGGACGTACATCCAGCACTGCAGTAACACTTGGTGACGTGGCGAGTCCCATAAGTGCAGTTCAAGCTGGCGAGGTGGCAAGCACAAGTAGTGTCCCGCTGCCACCAAGAAGACAAAGGCAGGCCCGTCGTGCCCATACTGCCCTTCCTGCAGAATTCGCCTATCCTGATTGGGTCCCCACCACTTCTGCAGAACCCGTACTTCCCCCATTCACTGCCCAACCCGGTATTCAGGTGGAAACAGCTGATTTTATTCCAATTGATTTTTATTCGCTGTTTTTCACGGAAGATCTCTTTAGATCTATTGTGGACCAGAGTAATTTATATGCTGGTCAATTTATCGCCGCTAACCCCCAGTTGCCTAAAATTGCCAGAAATTGGAAACCAATTACGGTTTCCGAATTTAAGACCTTTCTGGGCCTTTCCCTCAACATGGGCACACATAAATTTCCGTCATTGTGTGCTTATTGGTCCACGCACCCAATTGACCACATGCCCGTGTTCTCTGCCTCCATGTCCAGGGCACGATACGAGCAGATTTTGCGGTTCATGCACTTCAACGACAATGAACTTTGTCGTCCACGTGGGGACCCTGAATACGACCGGCTCTATAAAATTCGGCCCCTCATAAACCACTTCAACGAACGTTTTGCAGCCTTGTTTACTCCCGATCAAGTTGTCTGCGTTGATGAGTCCCTGATTAAATTTTCTGGCCGCTTGTCTTTCAAGCAGTACCTTCCCAGCAAGCGTGCCAGATACGGAGTCAAGCTCTACAAGTTCTGTGACAGGGCAACAGGCTATGTAGTGAACTTTACGGTTTATGAGGGAAAAGATAGTCAGATTGAGTCGGTCAACTGCCCGGATTACATAGGGAGCGCTGGCAAGATAGTGTGGAACTTGGTGTCACCCTTATTCGGAAAGGGGTACCACTTGTATGTGGACAATTATTACACGAGCGTGCCACTGTTTAGTCACTTGTTTGATCATCAGATTGGAGCATGTGGCACCGTGCGACCTAATCGCCGGGGCTTTTCCCAGCGGCTTGTAGATGCCCGTCTTAGGCTGGGGGAGAGAGCCTGCTTGAAGTGTAATAACTTGCTCGCTATGAAGTGGAGGGACAATAAGAATGTTTTCTTTCTTACCTCCCTTCATGCAGACACGACAGTCCAAATTCGTACGGCGACTGGTGTTGTGGAGAAACCCCTCTGTGTCCACGAATATAACCAAAATATGGGAGGGGTGGACCTCAACGACCAGTTGATGGCGCCGTATCTAATTGACCGTAAGGCGAGACGCTGGTACAAAAAAGTGTCTCTATCATTATTCCAATTGGCTTTGCTGAACGCTCATGTGCTATACAGAGCTTCAGGCGGGACTTTATCTCTTCTAAAATTCCAGAATGAGATAGTCACAGAACTCCTGTATCCAGGCGGTTCTGCACCTCACCATCCCCAACCAAATGCAGTAAGCCGGCTGCATGAGAGGCATTATTCGTATGTCCTCCCGAGTACCCCTACCCAAAGCCATCCCCAAAAAAGATGTCGTGTCTGTAGCAAGCGCGGATTTAGGCGTGACACCCGTAGTTTTTGTCCACTCTGTCCTGACAAGCCTGGTCTTTGCCAAGGTGAATGTTTTGAACGCTACCACTCAAAAGTGAAGTTTTAGCGTAGGGTACAGCATTTCACAGACAAGGACACACTTACACAGGGTCTCCCAAGATGCCATTACATTTTGAGAGACCCGAACCATTACAGTTGTAAAGTTACAAAAAAAAAGTGTAAAAAAGAAAAAAAAAAAAAAAAAACGTAAAAAACAAAAACACAAAAAAAATATAAAATAAAAAAAACAAAAATAGTTGTCGTTTTATTGTTCTCTCTCTCTCTATTTTCTCTCTATTGTTCTGCTCTTTTTTTACTGTATTCTATTCTGCAATGTTTTATCATGCTTGCTTTTCAGGTATGTAATTTTTTGTTTTCAGGTGCGCCATTCAACTGCAGCGCGGAATTATTTATCTTGACAGCAACAGCGTTTGCTCCCACGATACATAAAGCCGTGACTCCAGTGCTGTAGGAGGTGATTTCACCACCGCAGTTAAAAAAAAAGAGCATATATGCCGAAGCATGGGGGCAGCAGGGGCGGAGGAGCGATTTTGCTCCTAATGCCGCGTACATACGGTCGAAATTCCGACGGAGGCTTGCCCGTGGAAAAGTCCGACCGTGTGTACGCGGCATAACCTTTTATGCCGCGTACATACGGTCGAAATTCCGACGAAGGCTTGACCGTGTGTACGCGGCATAACTTTTTTGCGGGAGGATGCCCCCATGCTTCGGCATATATGCCCATCATTAGAAGTGGGTGGATGAAGGGAGGTATTCTAATGGTGGGCATACCCACCAATCAATCTCTTTTTTTCGTTCAGCCAATAGGCTGTATGAAAAAAAAGATTACAATACATGTCCAACAAGGACCAGCAACGTACTGGTATGTTGCTGGACTTTGAATGTTTATACCAGAATGATGCCTGCGGGTTTAGGTATCATCTTGGTATCATTCTTTTCAGCCAGCAGCCGGCTTTCATGTAAAAGCAATTCTAGCAGATAATTAGCCTCTAGACTGCTTTTACAAGCAGTGGGAGGGAATGTCCCCCCCCCCCCCCCGGATATAAAAAGCGCCATTGGGAAAGCATTTTATCACACCGATCTTGGTGTGGTCAGATGCTTTGAGGGCAGAGGAAAGATCTAGGGTCTAACCCCCCAATTTTTCCAAAAAAAAAAAAGAGTACCTGTCACTACTTATTGCTATCATAGGGGATATTTACATTCCCTGAGATAACGATAAAAATGGTAAAAAAATAAAATATGGAAGGCACAGTTTAAAAATAAAATATCCAAATAAATAATAAAAAAAAAAAAAAAAAAAAAGCACCGCTGTCCCCCCCTGCTCTTGCGCAAAGGCGAACGCAAGCGTCGGTCTAGCGTCATATGTAAACAGCAATTGCATCATGCATGTGAGGTATCACCGCGAAGGTCAGATCGAGGGCAGTCATTTTAGCAGTAGACCTCCTCTGTAAATCTAACGTGGTAACCTGTAAAGGCTTTTAAATGCTTTTAAAAATGAATGTAGTTTTGTCGCCGCTGCGCGTTTGTGCGCAATTTTAAAGCATGTCGTGTTTGGTATCCATGTACTCGGCCTATGATCATCTTTTTTATTTCATCAAACATTTGGGCAATATAGTGTTTTTTAGTGCATTAAAAATAAAAAAAGTGTGTTTTTCCCCCAAAAAATGCGTTTGAAAAATCGCTGCGCAAATACTGTGTGGAAAAAAAAATGCAACACCCACTATTTTAATCTGTAGGGCCTTTGCTTTAAAAAAATATATAATGTTTGGGGGTTCAACATAATTTTCTTGCAAAAAAAAATTTTTTTTTCATGTAAACAAAGTGTCAGAAAGGGCTTTGTCTTTAAGTGGTTAGAAGAGTGGATGATGTGTGACATAAGCTTCCTAATGTTGTGCATAAAATGCCAGGACAGTTCAAAACCCCCCCAAATGATCCCATTTTGTAAAGAAGACACCTCAAGCTATTTGCTGAGAGGCATGTTGAGCCCATTGAATATTTTTTTTTTGTCCCAAGTGATTGAATAATGACCAAAAAAAAAAAAAAAAAAATTTACAAAAAGTTGTCACTAAATGATATATTGCTCAAACATGCCATGGGCATATGTGGAATTACACCCCAAAATACATTCTGTTGCTTCTCCTGAGTACGGGGATACCACATGTGTGGGACTTTTTGGGAGCCTAGTCGCGTACGGGACCCCAAAAACCAAGCACCGCCTTCAGGATTTCTATGGGTGTAAATTTTTGATTTCACTCCTCACTGCCTATCACAGTTTCGGAGGCCATGGAATGCCCAGATGGCACAAAACCCCCCCAAATGACCCCATTTTGGAAAGTAGACACCCCAAGCTATTTGCTGAGAGGTATGTTGAGTATTTTGCAGATCTCGCTTTTTGTCACAAAGTTTTGAAAATGTAAAAAAAGAAAAAAAAAAGAAAAAAAATGTCTCTTAATTTTCAAAAACAAATGAGAGCTGTAAAATACTCACCATGCCTCTCAGCAAATAGCTTGGGGTGTCTACTTTCCAAAATGGGGTCATTTGGGGGGGTTTTGTGCCATCTTGGCATTTTATGGCCTTCAAAACTGTGATAGGTAGTGAGGAGTGAAATCAAAAATTTATGCCCTTAGAAAGCTTGAAGGCGGTGCTTGGTTTTTGGGGTCCTGTACGCGGCTAGGCTCCCAAAAAGTCCCACACATGTGGTATCCCCGTACTCAGGAGAAGCAGCAGAATGTATTTTGGGGTGTAATTTCACATATAACCATGGCATGTGTGAGCAATATATCATTTAGTGACAACTTTTTGTACATTTTTTTTTCTTTTTGTCATTATTCAATCATTTGGGACAAAAAAAAAAAAATATTCAATGGGCTCAACATGCCTCTCAGCAAATAGCTTGGGGTGTCTACTTTCCAAAATGGGGTCATTTGGGGGGGTTTTGTGCCATCTTGGCATTTTATGGCCTTCAAAACTGTGATAGGTAGTGAGGAGCGAAATCAAAAATTTATGCCCTTAGAAATCCTGAAGGCGGTGCTTGGTTTTCGGGGTCCTGTACGCGGCTAGGCTCCCAAAAAGTCCCACACATGTGGTATCCCCGTACTCAGGAGAAGCAGCAGAATGTATTTTGGGGTGCAATTCCACATATAACCATGGCATGTGTGAGCAATATATCATTTAGTGACAACTTTTTGTAATTTTTATTTTTTTTTGTCATTATTCAATCACTTGGGACAAAAAAAAAAAATATTCAATGGGCTCAACATGCCTCTCAGCAATTTCCTTGGGGTGTCTACTTTCCAAAATGGGGTCATTTGGGGGGGTTTTGTACTGCCCTGCCATTTTAGCACCTCAAGAAATGAGATAGGCAGTCATAAATTTAAAGCTGTGTAAATTTCAGAAAATGTACCCTAGTTTGTAAACGCTATAACTTTTGCGCAAACCAATAAATATACGCTTATTGACATTTTTTTTACTAAAGACACGTGGCTGAATACATTTTGGCCTAAATGTATGACTAAAATTGAGTTTATTCGATTTTTCTTATAACAAAAAGTAGAAAATATCATTTTTTTTCAAAATTTTCGGTCTTTTTCTGTTTATATCGCAAAAAATAAAAATCGTAGAGGCAATCAAATACCATTAAAAGAAAGCTCTATTTGTGGGAAGAAAAGGACGCAAATTTCATTTGGGTACAACATTGCATGTCCGCACAATTTACAGTTAAAGCAGCGCAGTGCCGAATCCCAAAAACAGGCTTGGTCCTAATGGTCCGAAGTGGTTAAAAGGAAAAGTCCAGCCCAAGTTTTTTTTTCCCTTCTCTTTTTATTAGTTTGGCACTGTGACCCGTTTTCAGCAGAGAGTGGTCTGAAGTCCACTCTTCACTGGGATCAGTCGAGGCACCGCGTCATCCTGACTTCTAAAGTCTGCCATCAGCAAAGGCAGCCGGTGGATCCAGTCTCAGCGAGCTGCTGAGACGGCCGCTCCCCACCCATCCACAGCTCAGCGCTCCAATGAGCGTGAAGGAGCAGAGGAGAGATGCTGACCAACAGGCAGAAGCTCTCCTCTCAGGGAAAAAGTGAGAACCGAGCCATCAGCGGTGTTTGGTGGCTCGGTTCTCAGTGCAAAGATGCCGGGGGACAGCTGCAGCATCTGTCCGATGCTGCATCCACCTAGGCAAGTATGAATAGGACCAATATCACCACGGACCAATTCCCATCCTTCTTGACGAGCATCCACCGTGTCCATTGTTGAGCTGTAAAAACACGAAACTCCAAAAAAACGCTGCCAATGTAGTATAGGGATGTTTCTACTTTAAAAACGCCCAAAAACAAGAATGCCAAAAAAACATGCATAAACACTAGTCAAAAACACAGCTTTTTACAGCTGGTTTTTACCTGACAGCAGCGCTGGTGTCTTTTAAAACATCCTGTGTGCATGAGCCCCAAGAAAAAGAAAAAGAAAAAAAAAAACACACCACACTTGCCAGATGGCCTTTAAGGAGGTAGAGAAGTATAAATGACAGTAAAGCAGCAACATTTCTGAAAGAAAAGAAACAGTAAACTACACCAGCAGACACAAAATGGAAGCCTTTCCATTATACAAGAAACCAATGCTGTGCCTCTACTAGCCCTGAATCAGAATTCTAAGTGATGTGGTACAGTAGTGGTACTGCCAACTAGAGCCACACGATTCTGGCCAAAACGAGAATGACAATTTTTTTTGCTTAGAATAAAGATAAAGATACTCGCAGTGTAACATACAAAAAAGTTGTGATAATTTTACTGTTTAGGTCTTTTTTAAATTCATTAACGTGTATTTTTAGTGCTAAAACACCTGAAAAGCACCTCCAGTGTGAAAGGGGTCTTAGTCTCAAGATAAAACTGCAGGCAGGGACCACGGGCCCCTATTAATGTGGCAGGAAATATGGAAAGTCTTGTTAATGCTAGCTGTCGTCCTGTTGGACTACTGCTCCCAGTCAGTCCTCTTCAGGCCCTGCCAGTGCTCCTGGCTGCAGCTACTCAACTTCACTGCCCATGACATTGCAACTAGGGTTGTCCCGATACCACTTTTTTAGGACCGAGTACAAGTACCGATACTTTTTTCCAAGTACTCGCCGATACCGATACTTTTTTTTCAATGTCATGTGACAGTTTGAAAGATGGGGACTGATAGGTGGCACTGACAGGTGGCCGGCCCTGATGGGCCACTGACAGGTGGCACTTGTGGGTACTGACAGGTGTCTGGCACTGAAATGCCGCGGGGAAAAACAAAAAAAAACAGACAGGATTTAAAATAAAAAAACTGCTGCAACGCCCATCTTGGTACACCCTGCACTCGGCTGAAGTAAGCAGCAGCAGACATCCCAGCCCATATAGCTCAGGCTGGGTGTAACAAGATGTCTGCTGCTGCTTACTGCAGCCGAGTGCAGGGTGTACCAAGATGGGCGTGGGGACGTTCAGCCGCTGACGGCGACCGAATGCGACAGCACCGGTCACCGATCCTGATGCGGCTGCGCCCTGCACCCCTGCCAGCTTACCAGTTTCAACTGCAGGTGAGGGATTCGCTCTCCGCCCTGGTCTCCGCCCCCCCGCCGCACTCTCCGCCCCCCACCCCCTCTCTGGAGAAAAAAAAAAAAAAAAAAGTATCAGACTGGGCACCGGGAGCATTTGCGCAAGTACTCGCGCAAATGCTTGGTATCGGTACTAGTATCGGTATTGGTAAAACCCTAATTGCAACCACTCAACTGGCTCCACACCCAGCTCTGACTCTTCCTCTCAGTCATGCCTCTCCAGTCCTGACTGCACGTCACTCACCAGCCTTCCTGGCTGCAACCGGTGGTTCCCTCCTTGAGACTTGCCCGCCAGTACTAGCATCTGCTGTCCTCTGACTCTTCCTGTGTCTCCTGTTCGGATCCTTTATGCGTTCTTGAAGGACTTTGTCAAGCACCCAAGCCCAAGAACACCCCCTCCAGACTGGGGAGCTCCCTCAATTGCCCCGACAGCCCAGTACTCCAGCCTCAGTTCTTCCACCCGACAACTCCCTGCTGGTTGCTATGGGCAATAGCACCCATTAGTTCTGAATAGCAGGCAGAGCACACAAGTCCTTCCCCTGGGTACAATTCCTCAATGGTGGAACAAAGCAGTTCCCTGGCTCGCTCAACTTCGGTTGCTAGGGGCAAGGGCCAGCAGGTTACCGTGACAGGTGGGCCACGTTACTTAGCAGCCCCTACGGGGGGTACGACAACATCCATATGGTAGCGCTGCACAATTCAGGATAAAAATGATCATGATTTTTTTTTTGCTTAGAATAAAGATCGATTCTCGGCAAAAAACATCTTTCACATTATACATTGCGTCCAGTGAAAGGTCTCATTACAGTTTTTTTCTGTAAAAGGTGAACTTTACACTTTGAGGTCTCATGCACACAAGACGTTAACGTTTGAAAAACTCACTGCAAAGCTACTGGCGTTTTTATAAGTTTGCTATAGCGTTTGACGATTTAGCTGCATCAGCTTTTTTTTTTTTTTTTTTTTTATTATAATGGATCAAAATGTCCAAAAACGCTGGTGAGTCGCGTTCGACGTTTATCAGCTTTAGAGTGTTTTTACAGCCGAAAAACGTCAGAACCCACCTTTTTCTTTACTACTCAAAAATGCCACTGCCCAAAACTGCCGATAACAACCTATGTGTGCAAGGACTGTTGCGAGTAGAATTTTAATAAAGTGCCGGTTATTAATTTAGACGCTGCGCAATGAGTTTTCCTTTTCCTGTATAACCAATGGTTGGATTGGCTTCTGTAGATACCCCGAGTTTCTATCATTGGCTTGTTTTCACCAGCGGTTCCATATGGATGATCTGCACCTGATGTGATGTGTTAAAAATCTCACAGATGCAATTATAGACCTTGATATGTCTTTGGATCTGGCAAGAAGATATTTTTGCCTGACCTATTCGGACACTGAGTGATGCACTGAATTTAATGGACTTTTACACACTAGCAATATATGGACTTTGGTGTCACACTTTATTGGTTTATTAAGGCCCCTTTCACACGGGCAGAGCATTCAGGTTCACCCGCCAGTTTTTTAGGCGGACCTGAACGGACGCTCCGTGCACCTCTATGGAGCCACAGATGTCAGCGGTGACATGCCCGCTGACATCCGACCCACCAAAATGTGACGGAGGAAAACCCTATTTTCCATCCGTCTGGCGGATCGGACGACAAGGGACTCTACAGTCCGTCATCATACGATCCCCCATAGTGGAGAGCAGCGCTCTGACAGGTCGGTCCCTGCAAAGTGTGCAGAGACAGAACTGTCATCTGCCTGCTCAGCGGGGATCAACGGAGCGATCTCCACTGAGCAAAGTGGAGCCTGTACAAGGACACGTCTGTGTGAAAGGGCCTTTATTACACGTCAGTTTTTAAATTAGACAGCGCAACACTTTCAATATATACAAATACAGTGTGACATAAAATATTGCAACATTTTTTTTCTGTAGGGTCTCTGCTAAAATAAAATTATACACGCACACAGTTTTGCTCATAAGTTTGCATACCCTGGCAGAATTTTTTTGGATTTCTTGGCCAATTTTTCAGAGAATATGAATGATAAAGTTTCTCTCACTTATGGTTAGTGTTTGGCTGAAACCATTTATTATCAATTAACTGTTTAATCATAATCGCAACAGAAACTACCCAAATGACCCTGATCAAAAGTTTACATACCCTGGTGATTTTGGCCTGATGACATGCACACAAGTTGACACAAAGGAGTTTGAATGGCTATTAAAAGGTAACCATCCTCACCTGTGATCTGTTTACTTGTAATGTGTGTGAATGTGTGCGTGAGTGTGAATATGAATGTGTGAATGTGTGCGTGAGTGTGAATATGAATGTGTGCGTGTGTGAGTGTGTGTGAATATGAATGTGTGAGAGTGTGAGTGTGTGTGAATATGAATGTGTGAGAGTGTGAGTGTGTGTGAATATGAATGTGTGAGAGTGTGAGTGTGTGTGAATATGAATGTGTGAGAGTGTGAGTGTGTGTGAATATGAATGTGTGAGAGTGTGAGTGTGTGAATATGAATGTGTGAATGTGTGCGTGTGAAAGTGTGTGTGTGAATGTGTGCGTGTGAGAGAGTGTGTGTGTGTGTGTGAATATGAATGTGTGAGAGTGTGTGTGAGTGAATGTGTGCGTGTGAGAGTGTGTGTGTGTGAATATGAATGTGTGAGAGTGTGTGTGTGTGAATGAGAGTGTGTGAGAATGTGTGAGAATGAATGTGTGAGAGTGAGTGAGTGTGTGAATGTGTGTGCGAGTGAGTGTGTGAATGTGTGTGCGAGTGAGTGTGTGAATGTGTGTGCGAGTGAGTGTGTGAATGTGTGTGCGAGTGAGTGTGTGAATGTGTGTGCGAGTGAGTGTGTGAATGTGTGTGCGAGTGAGTGTGTGAATGTGTGTGCGAGTGAGTGTGTGAATGTGTGTGCGAGTGAGTGTGTGAATGTGTGTGCGAGTGAGTGTGTGAATGTGTGTGCGAGTGAGTGTGCGAGTGAGTGTGCGAGTGAGTGTGCGAGCGAGCGTGAATGTGTGTGCGAGTGCGAGCGTGAATGTGTGTGCGAGTGCGAGCGTGAATGTGTGTGCGAGTGCGAGCGTGAATGTGTGTGCGAGTGCGAGCGTGAATGTGTGTGCGAGTGCGAGCGTGAATGTGTGTGCGAGTGCGAGCGTGAATGTGTGTGCGAGTGCGAGCGTGAATGTGTGTGCGAGCGTGAATGTGTGTGCGAGCGTGAATGTGTGTGCGAGCGTGAATGTGTGTGCGAGCGTGAATGTGTGTGCGAGCGTGAATGTGTGTGCGAGCGTGAATGTGTGTGCGAGCGTGAATGTGTGTGCGAGCGTGAATGTGTGTGCGAGCGTGAATGTGTGTGCGAGCGTGAATGTGTGTGCGAGCGTGAATGTGTGTGCGAGCGTGAATGTGTGTGCGAGCGTGAATGTGTGTGCGAGCGTGAATGTGTGTGCGAGCGTGAATGTGTGTGCGAGCGTGAATGTGTGTGCGAGCGTGAATGTGTGTGCGAGCGTGAATGTGTGTGCGAGCGTGAATGTGTGTGCGAGCGTGAATGTGTGTGCGAGCGTGAATGTGTGTGCGAGCGTGAATGTGTGTGCGAGCGTGAATGTGTGTGCGAGCGTGAATGTGTGTGCGAGCGTGAATGTGTGTGCGAGCGTGAATGTGTGTGCGAGCGTGAATGTGTGTGCGAGCGTGAATGTGTGAGCGAGCGTGAATGTGTGAGCGAGCGTGAATGTGTGAGCGAGCGTGAATGTGTGCGCGAGCGTGAATGTGTGCGCGAGCGTGAATGTGTGCGCGAGCGTGAATGTGTGCGCGAGCGTGAATGTGTGCGCGAGCGTGAATGTGTGCGCGAGCGTGAATGTGTGAGAGTGTAAAAGGTCAGTGAGTTTCTGGACTCCTGACAGACCCTTGCATTTTTCATCCAGTGCTGCACTGACATTTCTGGATTCTGAGTCATGGGGAAAGCAAAAGAATTGTCGAAAGATCTGTGGGAAAAGGTAGTTGAACTTTATAAAAAACAGGAAAGGGATATATATAAAAAACAGGAAAGGGATATAAAAATATATCCAAGGAATTGAGAAATGCCAATCAGCAGTGTTCAAACTCTAATCAAGAAGTGGAAAATGAGGGGTTCTGTTGAAACCAAACCACAGTCAGGTAGACCAACTAAAATTTCAGCCACAACTGCCAGGAAAATTATTTGGGATGCAAAGTATTAAGAACTGGGGTATGTAAACTTTTGATCAGGGTAATTTGGGTAGCTTCTGTTGTGATTATGATTTAAAAAGGAGTAAACACAGTTGATTGATAATAAATGGCTTCAGCCAAACACTGACCATGAGTGAAAGAAAAAAGTTGTGTTATTCATATTCTCTGAAAAATGGCCAAGAATTCATAAATTCTGCCAGGGTGTGTGTGGGGGTGTCAAAAAAGGGGTTGTCTTTCAAGCGGACCTTCAGTAATTTTTTTCCAACTTTCCATCTATTAAATCTTCTGCCCTTGTTGTTTTAACTTTGGATAGTAAAACATTTTATTTCTGACAGTAAAAAACCTGATACAGCCCACTTCCTGTTTCTTGTCTGGTCATTAGCCTAGGCTTGGAACATCATGCACAGTTCTCTCTTTCATGACAGTTTGCCAGGAAGGGAGAGGGGATGAGTTATAAGAGGGCCAAAGAAAGCTGCAGGGCTGCTGCAGAGCTGGAGGTGTGCCTCTGTGTAAATCCCCAAAGTGAACAGGCAGCAGCTTCAGCTGTCCAGTTAAAATGGCTGCAGCCAGACTTAGTGGAGGGAGATTTCTGCAGCATATTTGGCAAGTACAGAATCACAGTACAGTAATACCTTGGATTACAAGCTTAATTCGTTCCAGAAACATGCTTGTAATCCAAAAGAACTCGTTATACCATAGAGAGTTTCACCATAAGAAACACAACTGCTGGTGTATGCAGTACTGAATGTGGCCAGGAGGTGCAGGGGGCACTGGTGGCTCCCAGGAGAACTCCCAGACACTCAGGAACTGTTGACCCTTTCGGGTGCTCTGACGCACATTACACCCACCTAGCTGGGAGTCTGGGTTCTCCACAAAGCATTGGGAGCCACCAGCACCCCCTGTCCTCTGGTCGCATGCAGTACTGCATACACCAACGGCTTTACTGCATGGATTGTACTGCTCGTATATCAAGTCAGGGCTATGGACCCAGCACTGGTCTTGATGTCAGAACCTTCAACTGCTACAGTAAAGGGGGTGGAGATGCTGCAGGAATTGGTCTAGCTGCAGGAAGGAGCAAAGGAACAAGGAAGTATATCTCCTTTTGCGCTTCCTTTACACAGAGTGATCACATCGGTGCCCCATGCAAGGACATGTTTACCCTCAGAGGGATGAACAGGTGTTCCCTGCATCCCCATGCAGGTAGTTCCAATATGACATCTGTGAGGGTGTATGGCCTTGAACTCACTGCATGCATTCGGAGACACAGACCCCCATCCACCAACACCACCATGGATGTGGGAGCTGGTGCCTGTGGGTCTGGATGTGAAAGGTTTAATTGCTTTTTTGTCTATGGGATCCTCATTGCCAAAGCAGGACTACAGACCATGCTCTGGAGTTGATGTCAGAACCGTTGACTGTTCAGCGAGGGGGGTGCAGATGCTGCAAGGACTAATCTAGCTGTGGGAAGGAGCAGAGGATGAGGGTAGTACATCTCCTTTTATTGTTCACATAAATGTAAACAAGCTAATAAATTGATATTAAGAACCTATTCACACAGGGGCGGTACAACTTGTGCCGCGACTGTGCTGGGCGATCTCAAGACGACTTCAAAGCAGACTTCCAAAATGACTTCTGTATAGAAGTCAATGGAAGTCACCTTGAAGTCATACAGGAACCTTTTTCTAAGTCGGAGCGACTTCAGTCGCTCCACTTAGAACGGTTCCATTGTACAGAATGGGACGCGTCTCGTCAGGCGGCTGAGACGCCCGACGAGTCACCCCTGTGTGAATGGGGTCTAAAGTCTTGTGTTTAAAAACAAACATGTCATACTTACCTGACCTGTGTAATGTTTTTTACACAGAGCAACCACAATCCTCTTCTCAGGTCCCTCCGGCTAAATGCCCCCACAGTAGCTTGCTAGGAGGGCACGCGAGCCAAGCCCCAGCTCCGTGTGTCCATTCAGACGACTTTGAGTGACAGCAGCAGAAGCCAATGGCGCTCCGCTGCTGTCTTAGCCAATGAAGAGGTTGAGTCCGGGCAGCCGAGTCTCTCCTGCAACATCACTGAATAGAGATGGGCTCAGGTAAATATTAGGGGGGCTTCTACATGCAGATTTATTTTATCTGAAAGCATTGATGGGGGGGGAAAAAAAAAAAAAAAAAAAACTTCTGCCTTTAGAACCACTTGAAAAAAAATAGGATTTTTGTACTCACCGTAAAATCCGTTTCTCCGACATCCATGGACTGACACAACTTTCATACTGTTTACGTGTGGGTACATGTCCCTGCTCGCAGGAGAAGATCTAGGCAGAATGTTAGATGTTGGAAACATACATTCTAGAACAAAACCAGAGCTGAACAGGCCCGCCCTCCGGACATAACCCTCCTACCTGCAGCTAGCAGCCTCAGTTCGTAACAAGCAGTACAAACCTTAAAAGAAGGGTGGGTGCTGTGTCAGTCCATGGACGTCAGAGAAACGGATTTTACGGCGAGTACAAAAATCCTATTTTCTTATCGTCCATGGACTGACACAGCTCTCATACTGTTTACAAGTGAGACATCCCAAAGCAGTATAAGAAAAGGGTGGGAGCAAATAGTAAAGGAACAACCAAAACTTCACTCCAAACCAGCAGAGCTCCTCAACAGAGGAGCTGCAACATTAAACAGCGGCCTGCAACACTTTGCGGCGGAAGGAAGCATCCGAAGATGCAGCCACATCAACCTTATAGAATTTTGAAAAAGGTATGCACGGACAACCAGGTCGCCACCTTGCACACTTCTGCAACCGATGCTTGATGTTGGAAAGCCCATTGATGTTGGAAAGCCCAGGAAGCACCAATTGCCCTGGTGGAATGTGCCGTAACTGGAAAGGGAGGCGCCCTCCCCTTAATGGCATAGGCCTGTATAACAGTCTGTCTGATCCACCTAGAAATGGTGGCAGACGACACCGCTCGGCCCTGTTTTGGACCAGAGACAGACACAACTAGTGAGTCATAGCACGTACCACATCCAATGTGTGAAGTGCAAACCCTCTGAGATGCGATGGGTGAGGACACAAGGACGGCAGGATAATGTCCACATGTAGGTGAAAAGCAGAGACCACCTTTGGCAAAAGGAAGGTCGCGAACGCAACACCGCCTTATCCTTATGGATGACCAAATAGGGCGACTTGCAGGACAAGGCCGCCAACTCAGACACCCGTCTGACAGAAGTAATGGCCACTAAGAAGGCCACCTTCGGAGACAAGGTCAAGAGGGGAATATCTCAGATATGTTCAAAGTGAGGTTCCTGGAGAACCGTGAGCACCAAATTCAAATCCCGAGGAGGTAGCACATGGGGACCCCCTGCACAAAAGGTGCTAACCAAGGAATGACCGACTAGCGGTCGCTGAAAGAAGACGGCCAAGGCCGAAATCTGACCCCTAATAGTACGCAAAGCAAGCATTTGGGTCACGCCATGCTGCAAGGACCGCAGGATGTTGGGGACGAAATACATACATGGACGCTAGTCGAGCTCTTCGCACATAGCAATGTAAGCTTCCCAGGTACGGTGATATAATCTTACTAGCGGAAGACTTCCGTGCCCTTTACATGGTCGAAATGACCGAATCCGAGAGACCTCGGACTCTCAGCACCTGGCTTTCAATAGCTATGCCGTTAAAGCCAGAGACTAACACAGGAAGAAAAATAAGACCTTGAGACAGAAGGTCCTCCCTCATTGGCAACCGCCAAGGAATGTCCGCAATGAGATGTACCAGATCAGCGTACCAATGACGCAGAGGGCCATCCGGCGCAAAGAGGATCACCGGAATCCCTTCGGCCACAACCCTGCGCAGCAGGCGAGGAAGCAGCTGCAGCGGAGGATACAGATATCAGGTGATAATGACCCCATGGGGCCACCAACGTATCCGAGGCATCCGCCCAAGTCCAACCGCCGGCACAGAATTTGAAAAACCTCCGGGTGTAAGGACCACTCTTCCTGGTCCAGCGTCTGGCGACTCCGATAGTCCGCCTGCCAATTGTCTACGCTCGAATGTAGACGGCCGACAGAGACCACGAGGAGAGGCAGAGTCTGATTGCCAGTATTTCCAGAACATCGATCGGTAAACGGGCTTCGTCCGGAGTCCAAAGCCCTTGGGCTGACAGGACTCCCCAGACTCCACCCCAGCCCGTCAGGCTGGCGTCCGTCATGATCACCGTCCACTGGATGGGGAGGAACGACTTCCCGGACCAAAGAGCCGGGGACCCCAACCACCACGCCAGGGACGCCCTGATTGGATCTTCAGATCCAGATGAGTCACCCAAAAGGACAACAGGGATTTGTCCCAAGTGGACAGGATCTCTTACTGTAATGCCCGTGTGTGATTGGGCATACGGAACAGCCTTGAACGAGGCCCCCCATGAGTCCCAGGACTCTCATGCAAAAATGGGTTGACGACCATTTTTGGGACTTCAGGACCTGCACTGCAGACCGAAATGTCAGTAACTTCTCCAGGGTTAGGATAGGAATACCTACGCCTCCAAGGAGTCCAGGATCAGACCGAGATACTCTGAATACTGAGCCGGGACCAGGACCGACTTCTGAATGTTCAGGAGCCACCCGAAGTCCCTAAGGGTCTGACCGACGATAGTCACACTTCTTCTAATTCTGAGCCATTGTCTGCTCTTAGAACAAGATCGTCCAGATAGCCCACGATAGCAATGCCTCGCTGTCCCAGCAAAGCTAGAACCGGAGCAAGCACCTTGGTAAAACACCTTTGGTGCCGAGGCTAGGCCGAAGGGAAGAGCCACAAATAGATAGTGGACTTCGCCGATCGCAAGCGCAGAAACTACTGGTGACTTGCGCAGATTGGAACATGCAAGTAGGCGATCTTGATGTCCAAGGACGCCAGAAAAACCCCTTGCAGTGTAGCGAACACCGTGCAAATGGATTCCATGTGGAACTTTTGCACCATCACCAAGGCATTCAGGCCTTGAGGCCCAGGATTGGCCGAACCCCGGCCCTTTTTTGGGACTACAAACAGATTTGAGAAGAAAACCTGAAACCTCTCCTGTGATGGAACTGGCACAATCACTCCGGACCTGATCAATCCTGTACGGCCCCTAAGAGGGCCGCCCGACGGGCAGGAAGGAGAGGGAGAATCGAGGGAAAGAATCTGTCTGGGGGCCAGGAACGGAACTCCATCCTGTATCCTGGAGGTGACCACCTCGCACACCCACCGGTTGGAGATCCGGGAGGTCCACCGAACCGTGAACCTGCAAGGACGTCCCCCCACCCCAGAGAGTCGGGCAGGGGCAAGACTTCATGCAGCGGCGGCTTGGGAGCTTGCTTGGTAGGCTTACGCACCCAGGGATGCCTATGTCCCCAGCCGCACTTTTCTCAGTCTGGGAGGGCTTACCCATGGATTCTGACTGACGAAAAAACTCTTGCCGGAAAGGAAGGGCCAGGCCTACGGTGGGGCTCTTTTTCGTTAAAGCGGAGGTGCAGGAAAAAAAAATAATAAAAGTCAGCAGCTACTAACAGTGTAGCTGCTGACTTTTAATAAGGACACTAACTTGCCTGTCCTACTCGCCCGCAATGTCGGTCCTCCCACGGCGATCGATCGCTGCTGGCAGGTCCCGGCTCCTCCATCCTGGAGTAGGGGAAACAGGCAGTGAAGCCGCAAGGCTTCACTGCCCGTTTCCTACTGTGCATGTGCCACTCGCACGGCGCTTTGTGAATGGGCGGCTTGCCTCCTGAGATACACACAGTTCCCAGAAGGCAGTGCGGCCCATTCACAAGAAGGAGACCCACCGCGGACAGAGAAGAGGAACATTAGCGGCATATTAGGGGACTTCTGCATAGCAACAGGCATTTAGGGTGAGTATAAAAATAAAATTCTATACATTTTTTTTAGGATTTTTAGTGTAAAGATTTTTTCAGGGTGGACCTCCGCTTTAACAGACTGAGGAAGGAAGGTGCCCTTACCCCCCTGTGACATCCACAATAATGTCATCCAGGGCGGCCCCAAACAGTCTACCGCCCTGAAAGGGCAAGTCAGCCAGGAGCTATTTGGAAGCTAGGTCAGCCGACCAGCATTTCAGCCAGATAAGGCGACGCAGCACCACAGCAGAGATAGAGGCCGCAGATATTAAACGGGCCGCATCCAAAGTGGCATCGCACACAGAGACTAAACCCTGCACAAGTTGGTGAGCCAGGGAAATGGTCTCAGGAGGGAGATTATGCTCTTGTACTGTCTGGTGCAAAATCTTTGCCCATCCTGTGAGTGTCTGAGACACAAGTGTCGCCACCACTATAAGGCAGACCCCAATAAAGGTAAACATAGTTCTACTCACCACTTCTGACCTCCTGTCAGTGGGATCCTTAAATGCAGGAGTTCCTTCCATTGGGAGCGTGGTAGCCTTATTCAAACGGGCGACCGGGAAGGGGGGGGGGGGGGGGGACTGGGAGCCCACTTCTTAACCAGATCCTCCTCAAAAGGGGTACCTCGTGGCTAGGCGCCGCGGGACCGTCAAAGTCTTCTGCGGCTTATCCCAGACTTGGTCAATGAATGTATAAAAATAAAAAAAAGGCACATACGGAAAAACCTTTTTTGAATAAACGGCTTTAAAGGAACCAAAAAAGGAGACAGCTTCCACCTGAGGTTCCTCAGCCTCAACATTCAGCTTGAGTGTCCCTCACAGCATCAATGAGTTCACTTACAAGCACCCTGTCAGTTATTCAGAACTGGGGTCTTCCTCACAGGGAATATCCTGTTCAAAAACATGAAAATCCTCAGAGCTAGGCCCATATCTGAGACAGAGCACTCCCCTACAGGAGAATGTGTGGGGAGGGGGCGCTTTACAGCTCCCTTGCGCTCTCACACCGCTTACATCCTGACAAGGATGATTCCAGGACTGCCGACAACTAGTCGCTAGGGACCGCAGGTGCAGGAGTACTGCCAGTTGCCTCAGACAAGTGTGGAGAAGCAGGTGAACTAGACTCCATACTGCCATCCTCTGAGACCTTTAGACACTATTATAGTGAATAACAGTCCACCCACTGGCTACACTGAAGCTGAGGAGGGGATACCCAGAGGACTCACCAACCCTTGCAAGGACCGCTCAGCTCCGCTGTATGAAACCGCGCTGCAGCGCGAGTGAAGCCTGAGGAGTGTGTGAGGAGAAAGTAAGTAGATGTGGGGAGATTGTGAGATTTGCGCCGCAGCAGCACCGATAGAAGCCGAAAGTAAAAGTGCCGCGGCTTTAAGAAAATGGCCGCCGGACGCATGCATTACTGCGCCATTGATCCACGGCAAGATGGTCGGCGAGCGCGGTTTTCAAAATCACCTCACATCGCTAATGGCGCACACAGTAAAGTAAAACACCCACACACCAGAACACTGCTCCTCTCCCGGGGTCCTCTAAAACAGACATGAGCGCCCCCAGCCAGGCCAGAGTGACCACCAAGCACAGCACCAGTACAGGGTGCAGAGAGCAGCATAACAGTGGGAAGACAGGGTGAAAACTAGAGTTAGACTTACCGGTAACTATTTCTAGGAGTCGTCCAGGACAGCACTAGAGAGATAGGCTCCACCTCCAGAGGCAGGAAACACATCATACCAATCTTTAAAGGGCGGCTTCCGTCCCTCGTCCTCAGTCTTTTAACCGAGAACTTCCCCGGAACGGCTTCTGAAACAACAAAAAACACTCGTCCACCATTATAACAGCATATAGGGAGGGAATCCCTGCTGTCCTGGACGACTCCTAGAAATAGAGTTACCGGTAAGTCTAACTAGTTTTCTCTAGTCGTCTGTCCAGGACAGCACTAGAGAGGATCAGCGAGAACTTACCAGATTAGGGGGGGGGGGGGGGGACTACCGCTTGGAGGACTTTCCTCCCAAACGCTTTTTCTTGCGCTGAGAGAAGGTCCAATCTATAATGCTTCATGAACGTCGAGTAATTTGACCATGTTGCTGCTCGACAAATTTGTTCTGGTGTTGCTCCAGCTCGCTCTGCCCAAGAGGCCGATAGTGCCCGTGTGGAGTGAGCCATGGGGGAAAAAGGGCATTCCTTTCCTAAGATTTTGTAAGCTTCCACAATAGCCTGCCTAATCCATCTTGCGATTGTGCCTTTTGAAGCCCCAATTTTTTTCCCGAATGCAAAATAAATAGAGCATTGGATTTCCTAATGTTTTTGGACAACTCCAGATATTGTAAAACACAGGCTCTCACGTCCAGATTGTGGAATTCTGTCTCCCTTAGACTGGTTGGGGACCCAAAAAAGGAAGGTAAAACCATTTCTTGAGCCCTATGGAACTTTGACACCACTTTGGGCAAAAAACCTGGGTCTGTCCGTAATACCAGCCTGTCTTCAAAAACTTGTAGAAAAGGCTCCTTAATGGAAAGTGCCTGCAGCTCACTAATGCGTCTCGCAGTGGTTATGGCCACTAGAAAGACAGCTTTGAGCGTGACCCATTTTAGGGACAGCTCTTTCTCTTGTGACCATTTAGCCCAACCCTGCAACACTGTCGTCAGGTCCCATTTTGGCAGGACTTTAAATGGAATGGGTCTAATTCTGGCTAACCCCTTGAAGAACCTGCTCACTAGCGGGTCTATAGCCAGGGGTTGCTCTAAAAAAAACTGACAAGGCCGATACCTGTACTTTTAGTGTACTAATGGCCAGTCCTTTATCCGCACCATCTTGTAAAAACTCCAAGATGGCTGGGATACTTGCAGACACCTTTTTGGTATCCAACCAAAAATTTTTTCCAAACTTTAACATAAATCGCTTGGGTAACCTTCTTTCTACTAGAAAGAATGGTGTTTACTACCCTATCCGAGAGCCCCTTAGACTTCAGGAGACTCTCTTCAGACACCAGGCCGACAGCTTCAGGGTCTGAACCTTGGATAATAGGACTGGGCCCTGGGATAGCAGATCCTTCCTTACGGGCAACATGAGGGGGGGTTCCGCTGTCAGGCGTAACAGTATGGAAAACCAAGGCCTCTTTGGCCAATACGGGACCACTAGGATCATTGTGGTGCATTCCTGCACAAATTTCCTCAGAACCAGAGGAATAAGTTTGAACGGGGGAAAGGCGTAACATAGATGAAACGGCCACTTCTGGGCTAGGGCATCTATCCCTTTGGCCCCTATTTCTCTTTCTATCGAAAAGTAAGCTGGAACTTTGGCATTCGACCTGTTGGCAAACAAGTCCACTTCGGGAATGCCCCATTTCTCTATTATTAGTTGGAAGACCTCCCTGTTTAGCGACCACTCTGATTCGCACACTTGGTGTCGGCTCAGAAAGTCCGCCAGGCAATTGTCCACTCCCTTCAGATGGACTTCAGATTTTTTTCTGCCCAGGCCAAGATAGCGCTCGCTATCTTGATTAAGGATGGACACCTTGTTCCTCCTTGCTTGTTTAAATATGAGACTGCTACCACACTGTCTGAGAGGACCTGTACGTGGTGATTTTTCAGCTCCGCGACAAATGCCCTTAGGGCTTCCCAGATTGCTTGCAACTCCCTCCAATTGGCTGACCTTTGGGACTGCACTTTTTCCCAGCGCCCTTGGGCTACCTTTGATCCCCAATGGGCCCCCCAGCCCCAGGCACTGGCGTCCGTGGTTATTCGGACTGACACCGGAAGAGACCAAAACAGACCCTGCACTAGGTTCTCTTCGTCCCTCCACCACCAAAGAGACCTTTTGGTCTTTGGGGATAGGTAGAAGGTCGCGTCCAACGATTCCTTCGTTCCGTCCCAGTTGTTCAGAATATTTGCCTGAAGACACCTGAAATGGGCTCTTGCCCATAGTACCGCAGGGATTGTTGCCGTCAGGACACCCAAACCCGACATGGCTGAGCGGATAGAAATTGCCAGATTGTTTTGAAGGAAGGCTGCCGTAGCCTTTACCTTTTTTACTTTCTCCGCTGTGAGATAAATTTTCTGCGTCACTGAGTTTACTAGGAAGCCCAAGTACTGCAGGACCTGTGTCGGGGTTAGGTTTGACTTCTCCCAATTTATTAACCACCCCAGTTTTTCCAAAAAGGATATGGCCACCCGTAGATCCTCTTGCAGTTGGAGCGCGGAGGGTGCAAAAAATAAAAGGTCGTCCAGGTAAGGGATGACTGATATCCCTTCCAGTCTCAGGGGGGCCAGTGCCTCCGCCAAAATTTTTGTAAATATTCTGGGGGATGAAGACAGGCCGAATGGCAGGGCCCTGAATTGAAAATGTCGGACCTGCTTTCCCCATCTGATTGTTACCCTTAAAAACTTTTGAGATTCCGGATGGATAGGGACGTGTAAGTAGGCATCCCTCAAATCGAGGGAGGCCAAGAAACAATCCGGGGGAAGAATTGACTTCACCGAAAGGATTGTCTCCATCCGAAATTTTCTGTAAGCCACCCACTTGTTTAGTGATTTCAGATTTAATATTAGGCGGAAATTGCCCGACGGTTTTCTCACTATGAAAACATGCGAGTAGAAACCTAGGTTTATCTCCTGCTGTGGCACTGGGATAAGAACCCCCTGGTCTACCAAGTCGCCTATTTGTGACAGCAAGGCTGTCTTTTTCTGAAAATCCCTGGGCGGAGAGGTTACGAACGTTCTTGTGGGCGGAGTGCCCCTGAACTGAATTCGATAGCCTTCCCTGATTATCCTCCGAATAAATGTATTTGGGGTAGTCTTTTCCCACTGTGGGAACTGCCCCAATCTCCCTCCCACTGGAACTAAGTCACTGGGATTTGGTGGTCTTTTTAGGAGAGGAAAACAGGACACCTTTCTGTTTACCCTTTCCCCACTGCTTCCCAGAGGACGACCCCTTAGGAGCCTGCCCCTGAATCGGCCTTTGTCCTTGGGGACGAAAAAAACGTTTCCCCTGAACCCTTTTATTTTTGACCGGGAAGGCCTTTTTCTTGTCGGCAGTACGGTCTAGCACTTTCTCTAGATCTTGCCCGAACAAAAGGTCTCCTTCAAATGGGATGCCACATAGTCTGATTTTTGATGCCGGGTCTCCCGACCAGGACTTTAGCCATAAAGCCCTGCGTGAGGAATTGATTAAGGCAGCGGTCTTTGCCGATAGCTTGACCGACTCCGCGGATGCGTCCGCCATATAGCCCGCCGCCTTGTGTAGCATAGGCAGGGAATCAAGAATCTCCTTCCTGGAGGTCCCACTTTCCAGATGGTTTTGCAGCTGGTCCAGCCAGACCTCCAAGTTACGAGCCACTATAGTTGTAGCCATTGCTGGCTTTAAACTTGTCATGGCTACTTCCCATGACCTTTTCAGCAGTACCGCCATCCTTTTGTCCATAGGTTCCTTAAGGACACCCATGTCCTCAAAGGCGAGGTCTGTAGACTTGGAACACTGGGAAAAGGCCGCATCCACTTTGGGCACTTTGTTCCAGATACAGGAGGAATCCTCACTGAAGGGAAATCTCCTCTTCAGACTTTTTGGGAAAAAACAATTTTTTCTCTGGTTCCCGCCATTCCTTTTTCATAGAATCTGCCAGTGTACTATGTACCGGAAATACCCTGTTCTGATCCTCTTTCAGGGTTTGGTACATCTGGTCATGCAAGGACAAGGAAGCCTGCTCTTCTTTGATATCGAGAGTCTCATATATCACCCCTAATAAGGCATCCACCTCCTCGAGTGAGAGCCTGTATCTGGGTGAGCTTGTCCCCTGGCTCGGAATATCTCTGGATGAAGCCGCCTCACTTAGCTCGTCCAAGGAATCTGGTTCCCCTCCGTCTGATGCGTCACCCACCTCTGGGGCCGAATCAGGGGGGGCTGCAGCTGGTGGTTTTGGGGTTTCAAGGCTTGCCAGCATTGATTTAATGGTCTTCATTTCTTCCTGCACCCCAGCAATTAGTTCTTTACATGCCCCTGTTGCCTCCCTGTAAACCAATTTGTCAATACAAGGTTTACAAAGGGGCTTGCTCCATCCCTCCTTTAGTTTGTTCGTACATGACGGACACCTCTTCTCCCCCCCTGACCTCTCTGGGTCTTTAGGCTGAGCCTGGGAAAGAGAAGGAGAGAAGAAACCAGGGCAAGTAGTCAGAAACCTTTTAGACAATCGGGGATTGTACCTTCACCACACCGATGTGCACCCCCACCAGCCGCTGACAGGATTCACATGGCTCTTTAGCCCGGATCCTGTCGCTGAAGGAGGGGGGGGGGTATTTCCCCTTTTTCCCCCTCCTTCCCCAGCCCTGTAGGTCCAGGGCACCCCAGTGTCTGCCTACCTGAGCTGGGCCGGCACCACTGCCACCTGGTTCCATTGTCTCCATGCTGTCTCCTACCTCTGTAGTCAGCTGCTGGATCATCTTCAAGGAACTGTCTATCTTGTGGCCGGCGGTTTTTTAAATTTCCCGCCATGGCCCCAGCGTCCACGCTCGCCCCGGAACCGGAAGTGTTGCGCCGGAAGTCCCCGCCCTCCTCCTGCGTTCCACAGGCCGGAACTCGAGGCCTACGCCCGCCCCCCGCTGAACACCCACGCCAGAGACCACAGTAACTGGCCGGCAGATGCCAGGATGTCCTGCGGGGAACGTCAGCCCTCCTTGGGCTATACCGGAAGATTGCGCCGGTACCAGCTTCACTGCAGCCTGACCGGGGGACCCAACAAAGCCTGCCACCTTCCAGGTATCGCAGACCTCCTTCCCCCTTCCTCGAGCAGTCTGCCTCGGCTTAGGGGAAGGAGAGCTCCATCCAGCCTCCTCCTCCGGTGGAGGAAACACAAAGACTGAGGACGAGGGACGGAAGCCGCCCTTTAAAGATTGGTATGATGCGTTTCCTGCCTCTGGAGGTGGAGCCTATCTCTCTAGTGCTGTCCTGGACAGACGACTAGAGAAACCCCCGATATAAAGAAACACAGCCAGCATGTACTCACCTGCAGCAGGAGAGACTACTTACCCGTCCCAGAGGGACTCACTGGCTTGTTTCAGACAGACCTATCACAAAGTAGTACTGCGTAGCTGTCGGCCCGGTCCACCGCGAAAGATACAGTAGGTACTGTTCAATCTTGAGAGGACCGCGGGAGCATAAAAGCAACCCGGCCACCCCTGGAGTCATGGGGCATGCCGTGAACTGAGTCTCACGCACACAAGGCGAGGATCAGCATGCTCGATGGTCGGACAGGGAAGACTAGGAGGATACCAGTGTACCCAATCCTGTTGCCCAGCCGACAGTTGATTGAAGGTCTCAAAAAAAAAAAAAATTCCCAAAGGAATAAAAGTTAAAAGTAAAATCTTCCAGGAGACTGGCTCCTGAGAGCCACTGCTAGGCAGAAGAAAAAAAACTGAGGCTGCTAGCTGCAGGTAGGAGGGTAATGTCCGGAGGGACCGCCCCCTGGGCGGGGCTGTTCAGCTCTGGTTTTGTTCTAGAACGTATGTTTCTAACATTCTGCCTAGATCTTCTCCTGCGAGCAGGGACATATACCCACACGTAAACAGTATGAGAGCTGTGTCAGTCCATGGACGATAAGAGAAAATTATCTATTTAAACTAAAGCTGAAGATCATTTGGGCAAAGCTGGCCCTAATGAACTCTCTCACATGTGGCCACTGGAAGTGCTGTAAAAACTGTGTGTAGCTGAGGCCACACACAGTATACAGCACTGTGTTCCTGGGTGCGAGAGGAGATCTCTGCCTCATATCTGGAACAATATAGCGTCAGTCTGAGCAGTGCTCAGCCACTCATAGATAGCTTTTTATAAATGGATGAGTCAGAGATTGTGAAATCATCAGCCCGCCTCTATGACTCAGCCATTTAGAGGAAGCTTTGTATTCACCGATTAAATACAAAGCTATCTACAAGTGGCTGAGCACCTCTCAGACTGATGCTATATTGTTCCAGAGATCTCCTCTCGCACCCAGGAACAGTGCTGTATACTGTGTGTGGCCTCAGCTACATACAGTTTATACACCACCACACACATCAGAGAGGGAAAAAGTTTGTTTGGGCCAGCCTGGTCTGAATTATCTCTTCATCCACGTGTCTACTGGGCACTTCACCCCCTTCCTGGCCAGGTCAAATTTTCAGCGCCCTCACACTTTGAATGACAATTGCATGGTCGTGCACTGAATGAATGGCGAGACAGGGATGTATGAACACCTGTCCATCCTTGTGTGGGTAAGCACAGCCCTGTGCAGCCATATTGTACTATATGTGAATGAGGCCTAACCCTGCTAGTACAGACACAACCCCACTGCAAGGAGCCTTTTTATATGCAACTGTGCGACCCATTGTTCCCCAGTCAGGCTCCCCCCCCCCCATATGTTCCCCAGTCAGGCTCCCCCCCCCCATATGTTCCCCAGTCAGGCTCCCCCCCCCCATATGTTCCCCAGTCAGGCTCCCCCCCCCCATATGTTCCCCAGTCAGGCTCCCCCCCCATATGTTCCCCAGTCAGGCTCCCCCCCCCCATATGTTCCCCAGTCAGGCTCCCCCCCCCCATATGTTCCCCAGTCAGGCTCCCCCCCCCCATATGTTCCCCAGTCAGGCTCCCCCCCCCCATATGTTCCCCAGTCAGGCTCCCCCCCCCCATATGTTCCCCAGTCAGGCTCCCCCCCCCCATATGTTCCCCAGTCAGGCTCCCCCCCCCCATATGTTCCCCAGTCAGGCTCCCCCCCCCCATATGTTCCCCAGTCAGGCTCCCCCCCCCCATATGTTCCCCAGTCAGGCTCCCCCCCCCCCATATGTTCCCCAGTCAGGCTCCCCCCCCCCATATGTTCCCCAGTCAGGCTCCCCCCCCCCATATGTTCCCCAGTCAGGCTCCCCCCCCCCATATGTTCCCCAGTCAGGCTCCCCCCCCCCCATATGTTCCCCAGTCAGGCTCCCCCCCCCCCATATGTTCCCCAGTCAGGCTCCCCCCCCCCATATGTTCCCCAGTCAGGCTCCCCCCCCCCATATGTTCCCCAGTCAGGCTCCCCCCCCCCATATGTTCCCCAGTCAGGCTCCCCCCCCCCATATGTTCCCCAGTCAGGCTCCCCCCCCCCCATATGTTCCCCAGTCAGGCTCCCCCCCCCCCATATGTTCCCCAGTCAGGCTCCCCCCCCCCCATATGTTCCCCAGTCAGGCTCCCCCCCCCCCATATGTTCCCCAGTCAGGCTCCCCCCCCCCCATATGTTCCCCAGTCAGGCTCCCCCCCCCCATATGTTCCCCAGTCAGGCTCCCCCCCCCCCATATGTTCCCCAGTCAGGCTCCCCCCCCCCCATATGTTCCCCAGTCAGGCTCCCCCCCCCCCATATGTTCCCCAGTCAGGCTCCCCCCCCCCATATGTTCCCCAGTCAGGCTCCCCCCCCCCATATGTTCCCCAGTCAGGCTCCCCCCCCCATATGTTCCCCAGTCAGGCTCCCCCCCCCCATATGTTCCCCAGTCAGGCTCCCCCCCCCCCCATATGTTCCCCAGTCAGGCTCCCCCCCCCCCCCATATGTTCCCCAGTCAGGCTCCCCCCCCCCCATATGTTCCCCAGTCAGGCTCCCCCCCCCCCCCCATATGTTCCCCAGTCAGGCTCCCCCCCCCCCATATGTTCCCCAGTCAGGCTCCCCCCCCCCCCATATGTTCCCCAGTCAGGCTCCCCCCCCCCCATATGTTCCCCAGTCAGGCTCCCCCCCCCCATATGTTCCCCAGTCAGGCTCCCCCCCCCCCATATGTTCCCCAGTCAGGCTCCCCCCCCCCCATATGTTCCCCAGTCAGGCTCCCCCCCCCCATATGTTCCCCAGTCAGGCTCCCCCCCCCCATATGTTCCCCAGTCAGGCTCCCCCCCCCCATATGTTCCCCAGTCAGGCTCCCCCCCCCATATATGTTCCCCAGTCAGGCTCCCCCCTCCATATATGTTCCCCAGTCAGGCTCCCCCCTCCATATATGTTCCCCAGTCAGGCTCCCCCCCTCCATATATGTTCCCCAGTCAGGCTCCCCCCCTCCATATATGTTCCCCAGTCAGGCTCCCCCCCTCCATATATGTTCCCCAGTCAGGCTCCCCCCCTCCATATATGTTCCCCAGTCAGGCTCCCCCCCTCCATATATGTTCCCCAGTCAGGCTCCCCCCCTCCATATATGTTCCCCAGTCAGGCTCCCCCCCTCCATATATGTTCCCCAGTCAGGCTCCCCCCCCCTATATGTTCCCCAGTCAGGCTCCCCCCCTATATGTTCCCCAGTCAGGCTCCCCCCCCTATATGTTCCCCAGTCAGGCTCCCCCCCCTATATGTTCCCCAGTCAGGCTCCCCCCCTATATGTTCCCCAGTCAGGCTCCCCCCCCTATATGTTCCCCAGTCAGGCTCCCCCCCCTATATGTTCCCCAGTCAGGCTCCCCCCCTCCATATATGTTCCCCAGTCAGGCTCCCCCCCCCCTATATGTTCCCCAGTCAGGCTCCCCCCCCTATATGTTCCCCAGTCAGGCTCCCCCCCCCTATATGTTCCCCAGTCAGGCTCCCCCCCCTATATGTTCCCCAGTCAGGCTCCCCCCCCTATATGTTCCCCAGTCAGGCTCCCCCCCCTATATGTTCCCCAGTCAGGCTCCCCCCCCTATATGTTCCCCAGTCAGGCTCCCCCCCTATATGTTCCCCAGTCAGGCTCCCCCCCCTATATGTTCCCCAGTCAGGCTCCCCCCCTAATGTTCCCCAGTCAGGCTCCCCCCCTAATGTTCCCCAGTCAGGCTCCCCCCCCCTATGTTCCCCAGTCAGGCTCCCCCCCCCTATGTTCCCCAGTCAGGCTCCCCCCCCCTATATGTTCCCCAGTCAGGCTCCCCCCCCTATATGTTCCCCAGTCAGGCTCCCCCCCCCTATATGTTCCCCAGTCAGGCTCCCCCCCCCTATATGTTCCCCAGTCAGGCTCCCCCCTATATGTTCCCCAGTCAGGCTCCCCCTATATATGTTCCCCAGTCAGGCTCCCCCCCTATATATGTTCCCCAGTCAGGCTCCCCCCCTATATATGTTCCCCAGTCAGGCTCCCCCCCTATATATGTTCCCCAGTCAGGCTCCCCCCCTATATATGTTCCCCAGTCAGGCTCCCCCCCTATATATGTTCCCCAGTCAGGCTCCCCCCCCTATATATGTTCCCCAGTCAGGCTCCCCCCCCTATATATGTTCCCCAGTCAGGCTCCCCCCCCTATATATGTTCCCCAGTCAGGCTCCCCCCCCATATATGTTCCCCAGTCAGGCTCCCCCCCCATATATGTTCCCCAGTCAGGCTCCCCCCCCCATCATATGTTCCCCAGTCAGGCTCCCCCCCCCATCATATGTTCCCCAGTCAGGCTCCCCCCCCATCATATGTTCCCCAGTCAGGCTCCCCCCCATCATATATTCCCCAGTCAGGCTCCCCCCCCCATCATATGTTCCCCAGTCAGGCTCCCCCCATATAAGTGAAGGCCTTCCCCTGGGCCCTGACGGCCCCCCCATTTGGAGTCACATACACATTTTATCCACATAACTCTGAGATAAGACGTTCTCCTTGGCTGTAAAGGGTGACAGATTTTCTATCGGTGCTGAATTTTTGGTCAGGGGCCTCGGGCCCCCTCATATCACAGTATGGGGGGGGGAGGGGCTGTGGCGGCCATTAGCTGTTCTTCGTAGTTACCTGAGAATGTTGTGAGCCTCCATACTGCGGTTCTGATTACTGGAACACACCACGGCCACTCTGAGCGGGGTGGACGGCATGATGGCGGCTGGAGCTCACACAGTCTCCGTACGGCGATTACACAACAGGCAGAGCGAGCTGATGGCGGATCTTCCGCCTTCTCCAGGAACTAAAATGGCGGGGAGGGAGGGAGGGCCAGGAAGTGACGAGGAGAGATGACGTGAGGGGTGAGGAATGCGGGAGGGACCGCACTTACCTCATAAGGTCTTCACTTCCTTCCTGCTGAACCTCCGCCCTCTATACCGGTGTTCTATCGAGAAGTGCCCTCTATCGAATAGTGCTCTGCGCATGCACTATTCGATGGAGGGCACTGCTTGATAGAACACTGGTCTTACCAAGAACCAGCCCTCTATTCGGCATCACAGATTGCTCCGAAAGTGACGTTTTGTCGTCGCCATCTTGCTACACCCCACACTCCTGCACAGTAATGACAGAGTGAGAAGGGGGCAAGCGGACATCTTGTTACCCCCCATCGGAGTTTTAGATTTCACAGTTATTTTCAACACAAAACGGAGCTTATATGCTTAAATACGGTATTTGTAAATCCGACGGACTGTTTAGATGTTAAATTTCTAAAAGCAGCAGCAGACCTGCTGACCTTACATGGTTGCTAATGTGACAGAACACCTCTGATTTTCACATTTAACATTTAAAGTGGTTGTAAACCCTTATATCTTTTTTTTTTTTTTTTTTTGACTAACCTGCAAGACAAAGCTATAATGAGCTAGTATGACTAGCATACTAGCTCATTATGTACCACTTACCTTCGATCGGGGCCCCCGAAGTCGTCCGTGTCCCTCCTCTAGCCGCATCCATCGCTGCAGCGATAGCCGGAATGTTACTTCCGGGTATCGCCGCTGCAGCCAATCACAGCGCCGCTCCGGCGCTGTGATTGGCCGGAGCGGAGAAGACGTGACTCCGCGCATGCGCGTGTGAGCTGTCGAATTCGGCTACGTCGTCGAATGTTGCGACCTAGCCGAATTTGTGAATGGGGTGACGTCAGCGTCGCCGCATTTACATACAAATATCTCCTTAACCGTGTAGGTTTAGGAGATATTTCTTGCACCTACAGGTAAGCCTTAATCTAGGCTTACCTGTAGGGCTTTGTTTAAAAAGTGGGTTTACAACCACTTTAAACAGTCCGTCGGATTTACAAATGCCGTATTTAAGCACATAAGCTCTGTTTTATGTTGAAAATAACGGTGAAATCGAAAACTCTGGTGGGTGTAACAAGATGTCCGCTTGCCCCCTTCTCACTCTATCATTACTGTGCAGGAGTGTGGGGTGTAGCAAGATGGCGGCGACGAAACGTCACTCTCGGAGTAATCTGTGATGGGGGGCCAAATGTGACAAGACACCGGCGTACCATTCTACCCTGAAGGAGGATTCAACGTTTTGGGGAAAATAAATATATAAATTCACCCCTTTTTATAAAATATTCATTTATTATTATTATTCTGTTTGCATGCAATCAGTGTATGGTGAGTGCAAATGCGATGCTCTGGTTCCCGCAGACTATTCCTTCAGCCTCAGCTCTGTACCCTCCAGTGATGGGGCTGGAGGAAGAATCAATGGACCAAGCTGGCAGTAGCAGATCTTTTAGGTCCTGTAAGATGTGAGGTGGGACCTTCATGGATCGTACTTGTTTCTCCAACACATCCCCCAGTCCCAGATCCTCGATTGGATTGAGATCTGGAAAATTTGGAGGCCAAATCAAACACCTTGAACCAAAGGCGTAACTAGAACCTTTATGGCCCGGTGCAAGAAACCATAAGGCTGCATTCACACCTGAGCGTTTTGTAGCCCTAAGCCTGAAGCTACAAAACGCTAGAGGGGGAAAAATACATTATTCTCTATGGAGATGGTTCACATCTCCACTCAAAAACGTCTGAAGCCGAACGCCTGAAGCTCAAACAAGTTCCGGACCCTTTTTTGTCGCGCGAATCGGGCAGATTGGGCGTTTTAGGATTCATATAATGTAATGGAAACGCCGGATTCAAGCGTCTAGCGCGACAACAAGCGTTTCGACGGGCGCAAATTCGCACGACAAAACGACGGTAAAAACGCTCGATGCGCTACGCTCAGGTGTGAATGCAGCCTTAGGGCCCCCCTCCTCTTTCATCCGAGCCCTGAGCTTCCAAGTCTGGGAGGGCATCCATGGACATTCTCCCAGAAACCCTGCCTCACGATTGTCCCTTGGGGCGTGCATTCATCGCTCTCTGTGACTGCTGAGTCCTTCAAGCACAGCTGATCACAGATCACAGTAGAGGTTCAATCACAGTGGCTCTTTACCATGTAATCAGCTGATCACATGTAAACAGACTTGTTGGTTATCGGCAGTCATTTCCTCTTATGCTGTGTCTGTGTGAGGAAAGGAGAGCCATTAACCGGCAAGACTGTCAGTACATTGTTTAACCGCTTCCCGACCAGCTCACGTACTTATACTGCAGCACAATGGCTCTCCTGAGCGAAACCCCCTATGTGTACGCCCTTCCCTTTAAGAGCCGCCAGAGGGCATGCGCGCACCGCCGCGTGGCGGGGGACCCTATCCGCGTGGTCGGTGGGCGCGATCGCATGCACGAGAGCCACGAGTAAACACACAAATCCCTGTACTGTCAGGGGAGAGGAGACATATCATTTGTTCCTACTAAGTAGGAACAATGATATGTCTCCTCCCCCAGTCATTCCCATCTATATACAGTTAGAACACACCCAGGGAACACACAGTTAACCCCTTGATCATCCACCTAGTGTTAACCCCTTTCCTGCCAGTGACATTTATACAGTAATCAGTGTATATTTATAGCACTGATCGTTGTATAAATGTCAATGGCCCCAAAAATGTGTCAAAAGTGTCCGATCTGTCCTCCGCAATGTCGCAGTACCGCTAAAAATCGCAGATCACCGCCATTACTAGTAAAAAAGTAATAAATAATAAAAATTCCATAAATCTTTCCCATAGTTTGCAGATGCTATAATTTTTGTGCAAACCAATCAATATACGCGTATTGCGATGTTTTTTACCAAAAATATGTAGGAGAATATATATTGGCCTAAACTGATGAAGAAATGAAAAAAATATTTTTAAATGGGGGGATATTTATTATAGCAAAAAGTAAAAAATATTGGGTTTTTTTTCTAAATTGTCTCTTTTTTTGTTTATAGCGCAAAAAAAATAAACCGCACCAAAAGAAAGCTCCATTTGTGGGAAAAAAGGGACACAAATTTTGTTTGGGTACAGCGTCACATGACCACGCGATTGTCAGTTAAAGCGACGCAGTGCCGAATTGTAAAAAGTGCTCTGGTCAGGAAGAGGTAAAATCTTCCGGGGCTGAAGTGGTTGAACTGGTGATCAGTACCGTGATTATCAGTGCAGCCCTACCAGTGCTCATCAATGCCTCCTATCAGTGCTCATCAATGCCACCTGTCAGTGCTCATCAATGCCACCTATCAGTTCTCATCAATGCCTCCTATCAGTGCTCATCAATGCCACCTATCAGTTCTCATCAATGCCACCTATCAGTTCTTATCAATGCCACCTATCAGTTCTCATCAATGCCTCCTATCAGTGCTCACTGCTCATCAATGCCTCCTATTGGTGTTCATCAATGCCACTTATCAGTGCAGCCTATCAGTTCTCATCAATGCCTCCTATTAGTGTTCATCAATGCCACTGAGCAGTGCCTCCTATCAGTGCTCGTCAATGCCACCTATCAGTGCTCATCAATGCCTCCTATCAGTGCTCATCATTGCCTCCTATCAGTGCTCATCAATGCCACCTATCAGTGCTCATCAATGCCTGCCAGCAGATGCATTTTGTCCCTTACCACGTCGCCTGCCACCAGATGCATATTGTCCCTTGCAAGGTCGCCTGCCACCAGATGCGGGTTGTCACTTGCCATGTCGCCTGCCATCAGATGCAGCTTGTCATTTGCCACGTTGCCTGCAACCAAATGTGGTTTGTCATTAGCCACATTGCCTGCCTTCAAATGCAGCTTGTCACTTGCCACATTGCCTGCCATCAGATGCGTTTTGTCCCTTGCCACGTCGCCTGCCATCAGATGCATTTTGTCCCTTGCCACGTCGCCTGCCACCAGATGCATATTGTCCCTTGCAAGGTCGCCTGCCACCAGATGTGGGTTGTCACTTGCCATGTCGCCTGCCATCAGATGCAGCTTGTCATTTGCCACGTTGCCTGCAACCAAATGTGGATTGTCATTAGCCACATTGCCTGCCTTCAAATGCAGCTTGTCACTTGCCACATTGCCTGCCATCAGATGCGTTTTGTCCCTTGCCACGTCGCCTGCCATCAGATGCATTTTGTCCCTTGCCACGTCGCCTGCCACCAGATGCATTTTGTCCCTTGCCACGTCGCCTGCCACCAGATGCAGTTTGTCACTTGCCACATCACCTGCCATCAGATGCAGCTTGTCATTTGCCACGTCCCCTGCAACCAGATGTGGATTGTCAATTGCCACATTGCCTGCCTTGAAATGCAGCTTGTCCCTTGCCACATTGCCTGCCACCAGATGTGTTTTGTCCCTTGCCACATCGCCTGCCACCAGATGCGTTTTGTCCCTTGCCACGTCGCCTGCCTCCAGATGCGTTTTTTCCCTTGCCACGTCGCCTGGCACCAGATGCAATTTGTCACTTGCCACGTCGCCTGCCATCAGATGCTGCTTGTCATTTGCCACGTCGCTTGCCACCAGATGTGGAAGCTGGGCAGCGGGCAGAGGCACACCCAGCTGGGCAGCGGACAGAGGCACATCAAGCTGGGCAAATGGGCACTGCAACATCAAACTGGGCAACAGGCACAGGATCATCAGGCTGGACAACGGGCACTGGGACATCAGGTTGGACATCAGGAACTGAATCATCAGGCTGGGTATCAGGAAGGGGATCATCAAGTTGGGCATCGGATCATCAATCTGGACATCGGGCACCAGAACAGCAGGCAGGGCAATGGGCACCAGAACAGGCTGGTTAGCGGGCACCAGAACATTATGCTGGACAGTGGGCACCGGAACATCCGGCTGGACATCAGGAACAGGATCATCAGGAACTGGATTGTCAGGCTGGGTATCAGGAACTGGATTGTCAATCTGGGTATCGGCATCGGATCATCAAGCTGGACATTGGGCACCAGAACAGCAGGCAGGGCAGCGGGCACCAGAACAGGCTGGTCAGCGGGAAAGGGAACATCAGGTTGGGCATCAGGAACTGAATCGTCAGGCTGGGTATCGGATCATCAAGCTGGACATCGGGCAGCAGGCAGGACAGCGGGCACCGGAACATCCGGCTGGACAGCGGGCAGAGGATTAGCAAAGTCAAGTGGGTCATTAGGTTCAGAACCATCAGAGGCTAGGCTAACCCCATTCATAGAGGCAGGCTTGAGCAGATCGGCCAGTGTGGAGGCAGGCTGGAGCAGATCGGCCGGTGTGGAGGCAGGCTGGAGCAGATCGGCCGAAGTGGAGGCAGACTTGAGTAGATCGACTGGTGTGGAGGCAGACTAGAGCAGATCGGCTGGTGTGGAAGCAGGCTGGAGCAGATCGCCTGGTGTGGAGGCAGTCTGGGATAATGGCAGGATCTTACGGGTTGGGAAAAACTTCAGTTTCTTTTTAGGCTTAGCCACTGAAGTTCTGTAAGTGACTGCAGGGCTATAAGTAGGTGGTCCAGCTGATGGAAGAGAAGAGCTGGAGTACGATAAAAAAGAGGGAGCAGTGGCTAAGGGGGATTTTTGTGGGATTGTTGCAGGCAGCCGAGAAGAGGTAGAAGGGTTAAAGGCAGGATAGGTGCAGCAAGTGGAAACAGGGTACTGATACTTAGTTGGTAGTAGGGTATATTGGGCTGCGACCAGGGATAGACTGGCCATCGGGACTACCGGGAGTTTCCCGGTGGGCTGATGGCTCAGTGGGCCGTTTTTAAAATGCAGAGTTCGGCGGCAGCGGGAGCGTGGCAGCAAACAGCGGCGGGGATTCAGTGAAGGTGGCCAGCGAGGAGGGAAGTTGGATATAAAAGCGGAGGAGGGAGAAGAGCTTCACCCCCTCCCTAACCACCGACGAGGCGAACAGGAGCGAGCGCGGCCACCTCGGCGCTCCCAGAACCTCGATTCCTCCACCTCCTCTCTGCTCCAGGAACCATGCGGCCTGGGCCAGAGGGCAGGCTGACTGGGAGCCCAGAGGAAGAGAACATGTGCCGCTGTAAGGAGCAGAGCAGCGAGAGCACCCCCCGGATCAAGAGGGAGACTCGGCGCTGCCGCTGCTGGCCATCAGGTACCCGGCATCCTACACAAACATGCCAGAACACTGAGACAGCGGGGGGTGAGCAGAGGAGGGACTGCAGAAAGGGACAGTGCTATGTGGTCTGTCTCAGCCCTCCCCTCTGTCTCTCTGCCCCCTCTGTCTCTCAGTCCCCCCTCCTGTCTCTCAGTCCCCCCTCTGTCTCTCAGTCCCCCTCTGTCTCTCAGCCCCCCACTATCTCTCAGCCCCCCCACTATCTCTCAGACCCCTCCTCTGTCTGTCAGACCCCTCCTCTGTATCTCAGACCCCCCTCTGTCTCTCAGACCCCCCCTCTGTCTCTCAGACCCCCCTCTGTCTCTCAGTCCCCCCTCTGTCTCTCAGTCCCTGTGTCTCTCAGTCCCCCCCTCTTTTAGCCCCCTTCTCTGTCTCTCAGACCCCCCTCTGTCTCTCAGACCCCCCCTCTGTCTCTCAGACCCCCCTCTGCCTCTCAGACCCCTCCTCTGTCTCTCAGACCCCCCCTCTGTCTCTCAGCTCCCCCCTCTGTCTCTCAGCCCCCCTCTGTCTCTCAGCTCCCCCTGTCTCTCAGCCCCCTCTGTCTCTCAGACCCCTCCTCTGTCTCTCAGACCCCTCCTCTGTCTCTCAGCCCCCCATTGTCTCTCAGCCCCCTCCTCTATCTCTTAGCTCTCCTCCTCTATCTCTCAGCTCCCCCTCTGTCTCTCAGCTCCCTCCCTCTGTCTCTCAGCCCCCCTCTGTCTCTCAGCTCCCCCTGTCTCTCAGCCCCCCTCTGTCTCTCAGCTTCCCCCTCTGTCTCTCAGACCCCCCTCTGTCTCTCAGACCCCCCTCTGTCTCTCAGTCCCCCCTCTGTCTCTCAGTTCCCGTGTCTCTCAGTCCCCCCCTCTTTTAGCCCCTCCTCTGTCTCTAAGATCCCCTCTATCTCTCAGACCCCCCTCTGTCTCTCAGACTCACCCTCTGTCTCTCAGACCCTTCCTCTGTCTCTCAGACCTCTCCTCTGTTTCTCAGCCCCCTCCTCTGTCTCTCAGCTCTCCTCCTCTGTCTCCAAGCTCCCCCTCTGTCTCTCAGCCCCCCTCTGTCTCTCTGTCTCTCAGACCCCTCCTCTGTCTCTCAGCCCCCACTCTCTCTCAGCCCCCTCCTCTATCTCTCAGCTCTCCTCCTCTATCTCTCAGCTCCCCCCTCTGTCTCTCAGCTCCCCCCTCTGTCTCTCAGCTCCCTCCTTCTGTCTCTCAGCTCCCCCTGTCTCTCAGCCCCCCCTCCCCCCTCTGTCTCTCAGCTCCCCCCTCTGTCTCTCAGCTCCAGCTCCCCCTCTGTCTCTCAGCTCCCCCTGTCTCTTAGACCCCTCCTCTGTCTCATAGACCCCTCCTCTGTCTCTCAGCCCCCTCCTCTGTCTCTCAGCCCCCTCCTCTATCTCTCAGCTCTCCTCCTCTATCTCTCAGCCCCCCCTCTGTCTCTCAGCTTCCCCCCTCTGTCTCTCAGCTCCCCCTGTCTCTCAGCCCCTATCTCTCAGCCCCCCCTCCCCCTCTGTCTCTCAGCTCCCACTCTGTCTCTCAGCTCCAGCTCCCCCTCTGTCTCTCAGCTCCCCCTGTCTCTTAGACCCCTCCTCTGTCTCATAGACCCCTCCTCTGTCTCTCAGCCCCCTCCTCTGTCTCTCAGCCCCCTCCTCTATCTCTCAGCTCTCCTCCTCTATCTCTCAGCCCCCCCTCTGCCTCTCAGCTTCCCCCTCTGTCTCTCAGCTCCCCCCTCTTTCTCTCAGCCCCCTCTGTCTCCCAGCTCCCCCTGTCTCTCAGATCCCCCTGTCTCTCAGCCCCTCCTCTGTCTCTCAGTTCCCCCTTTGTCTCTCAGCTCCCCCTCTGTCTCTCAGCTCCCTACCTCTGTCTCTTAGCTCCCCCCTCTGTCTCTCAGCTTCCTCCTCTGTCTGTCAGCCCCCCCCCCTCTGTTTCTCAGCTCCCCCTCTGTCTCTCAGCACCCCCCTCTGTCTCTCAGCACCCCCCCCCTCTGTCTTTCAGCTCCCCCCTCTGTCTCTCAGCTCCCCCCTCCGTCTCTCTGCCCCCTCCTCTGTCTCATTCATTTCCTGACTCTTAGGCTGTTTTCACACTGGGGTCGGACATTGACGGTAAAACACTGCTAGTTTTAAAACACTGCTAGTAGCACTTTACTGTCGTTTTAGCTGCGCTAGCAGGCGCTTTCAACCTCCGCTAGCAGTCAAATTAAAGGTTAAATGCGCCCGTGTAGCACTGCTGCTGAAGTGCTTTGCAGGCGCTTCAGCAGCAGTGGCCATTCATTTCAATGGGCAGGAGCGGTGTGTACACCGCTCCTCCACCGCCCCAAAGATGCTGCTTGGAGGACTTTTTAACGCCCTGGCAGTGCCCCAGTGTGAAAGCACTCAGGCTTTCACACTGGGACTGCAGTGGAGGCGTTTTTCAGGCGCTTTACAGGCGTTATTTTTAGCCCAAAAGCGCCTGAAAAATGGCTCAGTTTGAAAGGGGTCCTACACACACCCCCTCTCTTTTACACTCACTCCCTCTCTCTTACACTCACCCCCTCTCTCACCCACCCCCTCTCACCCCCTTTCCCTCAACCCTCCCTCTCTCTCTCTCTCTCATTCCCCTCTCTCTCACCCTCTCATGATATACAATAATGGATGTAGGGGCCTTTTGGTGAGCGTGATTTTTTTTGGGGGGGCAGCATTTTATTGAATTAAAGTGGGCCGGTCTGGATGTCCCAGTCACAGTCGCAGCCCTGGCTGTGACTGTGGTTGCTGTGGGTGATATAGAGAGAGACATTTAAGGAGGCAGGTGTCTGGCAGCAGGAATGGGTTGTTGCAAGCTGACTGGGACTGGGTGCAATATATGTGACCATGCTTGTAGTAAAGGTTGAACAAAATTCAGTTTATATGCTGTCTATCTGACAAGAGACTGCACTGAATTAATACACTCCACTAGCACCTGTTGGGAACATGCTGAATAATGCTCAAAGAAATAAGCTGCATCATCCTCCAATAACCACACCAGAGATTCTACCTAAACCATACTGAAGGGGGAAGAAAAGTCATCACTACCTTTCGGAGTACTGGACAATAGGGATGAGATTTATGTTCGGGTCGAACATGAGTTTGACTCGAACATTGGTTGTTCGTCCGTTCGTCAAAATACGAACATTATGGGGCGTTCGCGCCAAATTCGAGCGCCGCGTCACGCCCCATAATGCACTGCGAGATCGCAGTGCATTGCTGGATGATAATTGGCCAAAGTATGCACTATGACCCGCATACTGTGGCCAATTCCAGCGCCGTCAGCAAAGAGAGCCATAATTGGCCAAAGGCAGGGTGCCTTTGGCCAATTATGGCTCAGGGGGACTAAGTCCATGCACCACACTATATAAGGCCGCCTGCACATCAGCCCTGTGTAGTGTGTTGCTGGCATGGGCCGAGAGAGAGTGTATTTTAGATTGAGCAGGCAGGCAGGTTATTCAGTTAGCTGCAGTGTATTTAGCATATATATATATATATATATATATATATATATATATACATCCAGGCTTGTATATATATATTCACTGTATTCATTGTAGCTAGATCTGACTGCAGGCCATTCCTGGTGTACTGTTTCTAATATACTTCAGGCAGGCAGGTGATTCAGTTAGCTGCAGTGCATTTAAAATATATATACAGTCTCGTATATATATGTAGCAGGATCCCCAAAAATGGGGTCGCTATGTTGCAAATTTAGGGGCAGTCTGAGCCATAGTATGGCTCAGACTCTACAATTCTGGTTATTATGGACTCTGCTCTGCCATGTTGTTGTCTGGTGTATAGTTCCCCTGGGCCTGTGGTGGCGCTGTTGCCCAGGTCTTGGGTTGAACCACTGGTGACATTGTGGTGTGATTGGGTGTCCTCTTTTGGCTGCCGTGCAGTGGGCGGGGTTTGGCCTGCTGTGCATGCTGGGAGAGGGTACATAAATGGCAGACACGAAAGACGCTAGGGGAGTGGAGAAGGAGAGTGCAGGGGAGGACCCCTGGTGGCGAAGTCGCGCCAGTTGGCCTTGCTGGCCTGGGGTGCGTGAACTGGTCGAGGAGTCTCGGGCACCTTTAGCCCGAGGCTACGAAGTTCCAGGTAGGCCCAGTACCTTCAACTGGCTCTACAATCAACACACTGGAGTCCCAGGGAACCCGTGTGAGGGTGGCCCACTCTGAAGGAGAGGAAACCGGAGGAGGACCTGTCCGAGGGATCGGTGAAGGAATTCACGGTGAAGGAGAGGCCTGGTTACCTATCAGAGGGAAGGATTTGTGAGTTGCAGTATAGCTCCTATAGTGTGTCCCATTGACACCTATGGTCTTTATTAATCTATGGGAGTTTCAAAGTTCTAACTCTAGTAATTAAAGGATTCTGTGCCAGAGGATCTCTGATGCCGCGTACACACGATCATTATTCACGGCGGTTTAAAAACCGCCGTGAATAATGACATTTTAAACGAGGGAACAGCTTGTTCCCCACACACGGTCATTTTTCTCGTCATTTTTTAAAATGACGAGAAAAACGATCGTCTATGGGCTCCGCGGCAGTGTTTCCCTATGGGAAACACTGCCGTGGAAGAAATGTCAGGAAAAACGACGAGAAAAATTAGAACATGTTCTAATTTTTCTCATCGTGATTAATGCCGTTTTTCCCGTCGGGAAAAACGGCAAAAAGCCCACAGACGATCGTTTTTCTCGTCCAAAGGAAAAAATGTCATTTTTCCCGACGGGAAAAATGATCGTGTGTACGCGGCATCAGACTTGTTCATGAAGGGGACTAACTTAAAGAAACTGTTCGTGCTTCACTCCGGCTGCTAGAACTGTGAGAGGGATCTATCCGAGTGAGCAATTCACACTCAGGCTTGAGTGAAGAATAGGGTGGCTGGGTGCCGCGTGCCTGAACTTATTTCCCTACCTGCTTTTGTCACTATCTTCAACCTATTACCAAATCTGTTTCAAGCAAGATAAAATAAACTCATCTGTTTGGAGTTTAAACACTGTCTGGACATTGGCCTTCTTTCGGGGGAAAAGAACAGACTTTTCCCTATATTCTGGGGACGAGAACCAATGGAGGGGAGGTAACTCGCTGCAGGACCCAAAATTGTAAGAACACCGCTCAACCTCTTAAACCAGGAGGATACGGGCATGTGGCACGGTGTGCCTTTATCTCTGTAAAGTGAAGGTAGGCAGGAGAAAGGGGTCCGTGTGCTTCTCGTGGGGGCTCGAGTCCGGGATGTTTTTCAGATACCCCCCCTGGAAGTTGGACTGTGTTTTTCCCTGTGTATGATGTGAAAATTGAACTGCGTAATTTGTGTGAAAAATGGAGGTAAAGGCCTGTGCTGGACTTTGCTAACTGCGTAGTTCGTGGGCGTGCCTCAAACATAAGAAAAGCCCGCGAGCTACGTGCAGAAAGAAGAAAAGGGGGAGGAGTCCCCGCCAACTTGTGTGTTGCATGTGGCGCATTGGCGCTAAAGGGACAGTACGAGTTGGATCATTGGAAGAGAAGCATAATGGCTTCCGCCTCATGGATTTCTGCTGCATCGGGACCCCGGATGTTCCAACCCATCTCAACCATGGACATTGCTCCTCTCACTGCGGAGGCCCTGGGCATGCTCTGTGCCAGATGCCAAGGACTGGCGGTGCAACTGCGGCCCTTTGGAAGGTGTGCATCCTGTCGAGAGTTTCTCTTCGAGGTAGACCAACCGACCGAGAAACCCCGGGTCTACCAAGTCAACTACCTTACGGGTATCGTCACTTCAGAGTAGGGATGGGCCCGGTGTTCGATTCAAACCCATGTTCGAATCGAACATCGGCCGTTCGTCCGGTCGTCGAGTCCAGAACTCTGTGGGCCGTTCGCATCAAATTTGTGTGATGCGAACGGCCCACGATGCACTGCGCCAGTCGCAGTGCATTGCTGGCTGATGATTGGCCAAGCATGCACTGTGACCCCGCATGCTTGGCCAATCATAGCGCCAGCAGCGAGGAGAGCAATAATTGGCCACAGGCAGGATGCCTGTGGCCAATTATAGCTCAGGGGGTTTAGTACACGCCCCACACTATATAAGGCCGCCGCGCCGGCGGCCTTGTGTAGTGTGTTCCGGCGTTCAGGGAAAGAGGATTGATAGGCAGGGACAGTGTGAACTACTTATCATTCATTTCCGTGTGGGGAAAGTGCAGGGAAAAAGGATTGATAGGCAAGGACAGTGTGAACTTCTTATCATTCATTTCCTTGTGGGGAAAGTGCAGGGAAAGAGGATTAATAGGCAGGGATAGTGTGTTCTTCTCAGGCATTTGCGTGTGGGGAAAGTGCTGTTCTCTATAAATCCAGCCATCTGCAGGAGTTAGTGTGTGTGCTGTGTGAGTCCAGCACAGCACAGTATAAACCTGCACCTGTATCTACCATTTAGTGCAGTTCTCCATTAATCCAGCCATCTGCAGGAGTTAGTGTGTGTGTTGTGTGAGTCCAGCACAGCACAGTATACAACCTGCACCTGTATCTGCCCTGGTGTCATCTAATCCAGCCATCTGCAGGAGTTAGTGTGTGTGTTGTGTGACTCCAGCACAATATACACTACCCAATTGCTGTTTTTCCCATCTCCCTGCAGGCCATTACAATGTCTGGAAGGCCAACAAGGAGAGGCAGACAGTCACGAGCCAAGAAAAGAGGGCAAGCAGGCTCTGTGTCTAGAGACAACAGTGCTGGTCGTGGACGCGGTGCATCGTCATCAGCACGTGGTAATGGGACACGCTTGTCCTTATTTTCGGCAGCTGGACATGTTGAACCGCATCATGCCGAAGGCTTGGTAGAGTGGATGACCAAGCCCTCCTCATCCTCCTCATCCTCTCTCACCCAGGCTCAGGGTACTGGCAAAGCAGCTGCCAACGCGTACTCTTCCCTCGTCTCAATGTCATTAGTCACCCCTTCCCTAGGCCCACCATGTCCTCCTGAGGAGTCCCCCGAACTGTTTGAGCACAGTGTTGGGTACATGCTCCAGGAGGATGCCCAGCGTTTTGAAGGCTCTGATGATGATACCCAGCTAGAGGAAGGCAGTAGTGTGAGAGCAGAGAGAGGGGATGCTCAAGGACAGCAATCTGGCAGTCATGTTCCACCTGCTGCAGCATACTGCCAGGTTTGCTCCAGTGGTGAAGAGGGAGGGGATGATGAGGTCACTGACTCCACGTGGGTGCCTGATCGGAGAGAGGAGGAGGAGGAGGAGGAGGCGGCACATCTCCAACGAGGCATAATGCCCTCCGGGGGCCAGCTTGAGGGCAGCACACCAACTGAATCACACCGCAGAGCTCCGCCTGTGCAGGGCACTGCCTCTGCGCGTTATTACAAAAGTTCTTTGGTGTGGGCCTTTTTTGAGACGACTGCATCAGATTGCACCACTACTATTTGCAACATATGTCTCAAGCGTATCTCGCGTGGCCAAAACATCAGCCGCTTGGGCACCACAAGCATGACCAGACATATGTTGACCTGCCATGTAGCTCGTTGGCAAGCGTACCTTAAAGACCCACACCAAAGAACAAAGCGGACCTCTCCTTGCTCCTCATCAGCTGGGATCTCCAACCCCACTATACCTTCAGTCCTCTCTGAAAGCTGCACTGAGAGGAATGAAGGTGTAGAATTAGGTGTGTCACAGCCAAGTACTTGCGGGCACTCTGCTAGCAGTACACCGACGTCCGATTGTACCAGGCTAATTTCCCTGCCCCAGCTGCTGTACCGTCGAAAGAAGTTTACTCCCAGCCATCCACATGCCCAGCGGTTGAATGCTAGCTTGGCTAAATTGCTAGCACTTCAACTGCTGCCTTTTCAGTTAGTAGACTCGGCCCCCTTCCGTGAGTTTGTGCAATGTGCGGTTCCTCAGTGGCAGATGAATGTGGCAAACGCCACTTTTTCTCACGGAAGGCGATTTCGGCTCTCTACCGGCATGTGGAAGGCAATGTCTTAGCCTCGCTGGACAGGGCGGTCAGCGGTAAGGTGCATATTACCGCTGACTCATGGTCCAGCAGGCATGGACAGGGACGTTACCTATCTTTCAAGGCCCATTGGGTCACTCTTTTGTCAGCTGGGAAGGATGCAGGACAAGGTGCAGTAGTGTTGGAGGTTGTTCCGCCACCACGCCTCTAAAATGCTACTACTGGTTGTGACACACCTCTCTCCTCCACCCCCTCCTCTTCATCCTCCATGGCCTCTTCAAGTTCTCTGTCCTCGGAACCAGCGGTGCTCCGTAGGCGTTCAAGGGGCTACGCAAGTACGCAGGCAAAAAAGATGCCATGCCGTGCTTGCGCTGGTGTGTTTGGGGGACAGGAGCCACACTGGGGCAGAGGTTCTGTCAGCTCTGCAGGGGCAGACCAAGAGGTGGTTGATGCCACGCCAGCTTAAGCCAGGAATGGTGGTTTGTGACAATGGCACCAACCTCCTCTCCGCCCTGCGACAGGGACAACTGACCCATGTGCCCTGTATGGCTCACATCCTTAACCTGGTGGTGCAGCGGTTCTTGGACAGGTACGCAGGCTTACAGGATGTCCTGAGGCAGGCCAGGAAAGTCTGTGTGCATTTCCGCCGATCATATAATGCCAGTGCTCGGCTGGCTGAGCTTCAAAAGGAGTTGAACCTGCCCAAGAACCGCCTTATATGTGACATGCCCACTAGGTGGAACTCAACGTTGGCCATGCTGCAGCGACTGCACATGCAGCAGAGGGCCATCAATGAGTACCTGTGCGACAACGGCACCAGGACAGGGTCAGGGGAGCTCTGATTTTTTTCACCACGCCAGTGGAGCATGATCAGGGATGCATGCACTGTCCTGTCACCATTTGAGGAGGCCACGAGGATGGTGAGCAGTGACAGTGCATGCATCAGTGACACTGTACCTCTTGTCCACCTGTTGGAGCATACGCTGCGTGGAATAATGGACAGGGCACTTGAGGCAGAACAGAGGCAGGAAGAGGAGGACTTCCTTGCCTCTCAAGGCCCCCTTTATCCAGACAGTGTTCCTTCTCTCCCACCCATCACACAGGAAGAGGATGAGGAGGAGGAGGATTGTGTCAGCATGGAGGTGGAGCCTGGCACTCAGCATCAGCAGCAGCAGTCTTTTAGGGATGATTTACAGTCCCAAGAAACCAGTGGACTTGTACGTGGCTGGGAGGAGGTGGCTGCGGATCATGTCGTCCTTAGTGACCCAGAAGACTCCGGACCGAATGCCTCAGCTAACCTACGTTGCATGGCCTCCCTGATCCTGCAAAGCCTGCGGAAGGATCCTCGTATTCTTCGGATCAAGGAGAGGGACCCTTACTGGCTGGCCACTCTCCTTGATCCACGGTACAAGGGTAAGGTTGCGGACCTTATCTTGCCGTCGCAGAGGGAGCAGAGGATGAGACATCTCCGGGAGGCCTTGCAGAAAGGTCTGTGCAACGCGTTCCCAGAGACTGGGAGGTTACAAACTGCTGGTCCTGGACGACGAGTTGCTGAGGCTTCAGTCAGTAGCAGAAGGAGCGGTGGGGAAGGTGGACGTCTGACCGATGCGTTCAGACAATTTTTTAGTCCGCAGCCCCAAGGTATGATCGGTTCCAGCAACCATCGCCAGCGTCTGATATACATGGTGCAGGAATACCTAGGGGCAAGGTCAGACTTGGACACCTTTCCCACCGAAAATCCTCTGGCTTACTGGGTCTTGAGGATGGATCACTGGCCAGAGCTTGTACAGTATGCAATTGAGCTACTGGCCTGTCCTGCATCCAGCGTTCTTTCGGAACGCACATTCAGTGCTGCTGGAGGCTTTGTCACAGATCACAGGGTGCGCCTGTCCACTGACTCGGTTGATTGACTGACCTTCATAAAGATGAACCAGTCTTGGATCACCACCAGCTACCAAGCACCTGAGGCTGATATAACAGAATGAATTATTTTGAAATGTCACATCCCTTCAAGACTGCCTATGCTGATGCTGAGTGACTGTCCTGTTATGTTGACTGACTATCCTCTTCCTCCTCAATGATCCTGATGATAGCTTGGAAGAACATTTTTGTTTCTGGGTGCCACCACCAGTGGCTAAGGCCCAATTTTTGAGCCCCTGTTTAACAGGGGCGTGTAATTAATTTTTTTTATGCAATGCTTTGCAACAGGTCTCATTGCTGTGCTCCAAGTACAGTATCTGTGAGGGGTTGCAGTGTTGTGGCATCAGCACCAGTGCCTAAGGCACAATTTTTCAGCCCCTGTTTAACAGGGGCATGTAATTACAATTTTTTATGCAATGCTTTGCAACAAGTCTCATTGCTGTGCTCCAAATACAGTATCTGTGAGGCGTTGCAGTGTTGTGGCACCAGCACCAGTGCCTAAGGCACAATTTTTCAGCCCCTGTTTAACAGGGGTGTGTAATTACAAATCTTGATCTAATAATTCACAGCAGGGTCCATTCCTGCGCCCACCAAGAGTAACTGTGAGGGCTTACAGTGTTGTGGCAACACCGTCCACCACCACCACCACCAAAGGCTCAACTTTTCTGCCCCTGTTCAACAGGGGCATGCAATTACAATTCTTGATCTAATAATTCACAGCAGGGCCCATTCCTGCGCCCACCAAGAGTAACTGTAAGGGCTTACAGTGTTGTAGCACCAGCACCACCACCAAAGGCCCAATTTTTCCTACCACTGTTCAACAATGGCATGTAATTACAATTCCTGATATAATAGTTCACAGCAGGGCGTTCCAGCGCCCACCAAGAGTAGCTGTGAGGGCTTACAGTGTTGTGGCAACACCAACACCTAATGGGGCAAATTTCTGCAGAGTATATACGGCAGGCCCCTACTTTCAAACATCCAACTTACAAACAACTCCTACTTGCAAACGGAAGGAGAAAACAGGAAGTGAGAGGAAATCGACCCCTAGGAAGGGAAATTCTATCCTGTTAGATTTAATTTGGGAAAAAGGTATCTCCTCTCTACGGATGCTTTATCACCAATCCTTGTTTCAATAAAAACCCCACTTTTCCAAAAACATTTGTCATTGGGACGGAAAGTGAGGTGAAATGTTCTGAACAGGTGCACAGACAGCAAAACAAATGTTACAGGGGTGATAACCCTTCCCTATGTTTTCCAAAAAGCTTAAAAATATATTTTTTGGCTGGAGCTACACTTAAACAATGTACCTGTTCAAAATTACAAACAGATTCTACTTAAGAACAAACCTACAGTCCCTGTCTTGTTTGCACCACCTGTATACTGCTGTTCAGAGTATATAGGGCCTTTTTTTATTTTGGGTGCGGGGTTCCCCTTAATATCCATACAAGACCCAAAGGGGCTGGTAATGGGCTGGGGTAGGGGGGGGGGTGTGTGGTGGGGTAGCCATGCCATTTTTCTCAAAGATTTTCATCCATATTGCCAGGACAAGACATGACATTAAAGCCGCAAGCAGTTTTAAATGGCTTTTTTTCCTTTAGAAATGTCATTTTGTGCAGGGACAGTTCTAAACATGGGAAACACATGCCACTTCACAGGCATACTTTAGACACCCCCAGGTACGATATTTAAAGGAATATTTCACTTTTTTTTTTTCACTTTATGCATCATTAAAATGACTGCTCCAGAAAAAACGTCAGTTTTTAAAACTTCTTTTTGCATTGATACATTTCCCCTGGGGCAGGACCCAGGTCCCCAAACCTTTTTTATGACAATAACATGCATATTGGCCGTTATAATTAGCACTTTAGATTTCGAATGTTCGCGTCCATTGTAACTAATAGGGTTCGAACGTTCGCTCGAACTTTCGGTCCGTTTGTAGGTTCTGGTGCAAACCAAACCGGGGGGTGTTCGGCTCATCCCTACTTCAGAGGAGGAAACTTGTACTCCCACTGTTGAGCCCCTGCGCACCGCATTGGCTGCCACGGATGTAGCCAGTGGAGATGACTCAGCTGCTGCAGAGCCATCGGTGGGAACCGGAGCGGATGCTGCCTCCGCCAAAACCGAGACCTCCATTCTGCCTGCCAAGCGAAAGGTGGGCTACGTTAAGGCCTCCCGCGGCCGTGGTCGAAGCCTGCCCCAGCGCCTGCCTGAACCGGATCCTCAAGCCGGAGGGACCTCCAGGAGATCCACATCAGGGGACGGTAAGGAGGCTGGGGGAACTGTGACATTGAGTGTACCGGGGAGGGGAGAGAAGCTCATACCCCTCACTACTGGGGATGCATGGACAGCCAGCCCACGGAAACACTCTATTTTTGGGGACAATGTGTCTGTGTCCACCACTAATTATTTGCCGGCGGAGGAATATGACACTTCCGATTTGGATTCATCATTCGATGTGTGGGATGACCATGAGATTGATGAGGATGAGGTCTACATAAAAAAAGGATGGGATAAAGTTCCCGTGACTTCACCCCGCAGCCTAAGGGGGATCTCGCCAATGGACTCTGGGGAAACTACACCTAGAGTGGAAGCCCCTTCTTTAATGGAAAAGGTCATACCCACACCTGCTCTGCCTGCACCTACATTGTCCGTGCCTACTACCACGGAGGGATGTCCGCCGTTGTGGCCACCTCTGCCACAGTTGGAGCAAGTTCAAATAAAAAGGTCCCCGGATGCTATTGTTCTTCCTGGAGCAGGAGATCGGGCGACCATACCACCTTTAGCCCGGGTGCAGAGGCTTCTGAACAGGAAAGTTGCTGCGGAATACGGGTGGGAATACCCCTAGGTTCCCAAGGAGCTACTCTTCGAGGTTGAGGCCTACAGAGAACGGTGGTATGCGGATTTTGTTTGGGACTATTTGGAGGTACACAGAGGCCACCGGTATCTAAAATGTTCTGCGATCATGGCCGATCGTTGCAAGGGGTGCCATAAGGAATGGACTTATAGTCGGCACATCCACCCGGACCGTGTGGTAATTTGTTGTAAGGAGAAAGAGGATACTGTGTACTCTATAGAGAACCTGGATAGACAATGGAAGACTCTTGTGCTCCCGTATCCTCAGTATTACTTGTGAGATGGAACTTGTGTTTTTTTTGTTCCGTTTCACAGGAATAGCCTGCCCTGAACTCACTTGTGACTTTACCATTTGCTGCAGGGAAACCTACTCAACTGAGGAATTGGAGAGCTTGTGTTTTTTTTCTCTCTCTTCAGCTCCGCAAGGAAAGGAAATGTTTTTTTTTCTTTCAACTGAACAGTGGGGTAGTTTAGTCAGGGCCAAAGTGAGAACCGTCGTGGTCAAGATGAAAAGTTTATGTGAAGTATATATATGCCCACACGCAGCATTGGAGTGTGATGACTTGAGTTGCCACTAGGTGGTGGTGTTTTGCAGAAAATTTCAGTAAAGCTAGGCTTAGCCATGGAATAGAGAAAATGTATATATATATATCAGAGGATAATCATCTCTTCTCAGGGAGATGGTTCTGTTCTGCATACTTAAAAATTGTATATTGTGTTTTTTCTCTTTTTCGCTCCCTCTGCAGGTGACCTGCGATCAACTCTATCGGAGAATGGGTGGAGTAGATATGTTAGGAGGGGTGGGATTGTATTTTGTCAAGCTATGTGTTTTATACAGAATGTGATGTGTATTTTTACATGTTCTTTCTCTTCTTCCTCTGCTATTCCCCAAAATTTTGGTTCAGGCACCATTAATGTTTTTGCTGTACATAGTTTGGAAAAAAACAGAACTCACTCAGGATTGAGGGGTCTTTCTGGTCTCTTCCAGCCACTGGGGACAGTGGCTTTTCAAGGGAGGGGTGTGTGTAGCGGGACCCCCAAAAATGGGGTCGCTATGTTGCAAATTTAGGGGCAGTCTGAGCAATAGTATGGCTCAGACTCTACAATTCTGGTTATTATGGACTCTGCTCTGCCATGTTGTTGTCTGGTGTATAGTTCCCCTGGGCCTGTGATGGCGCTGTTGCCCAGGTCTTGGGTTGAACCACTGGTGACATTGAGGTGTGATTGGGTGTCCTCTTTCGGCTTCCGTGCGGTGGGCGGAGTTCGACCTGCTGTGCATGCTGGGAGAGGGTACATAAAGGGCAGACGCGATAGACGCTAGGGGAGTGGAGGAGGAGAGTGCAGGGGAGGACCCCTAGTGGCGAAGTCGCGCCCGTTGGCCTTGCTGGCCTGGGGTGCGTGAACTGGTCGAGGAATCTCGGGCACCTTTAGCCCGAGGCTACGAAGTTCTAGGTAGGCCCAGTACCTTCAACTGGGTCTACAATCAACACACTGGAGTCCCAGGGAACCCGTGTGAGGGTGGCCCGCTCTGAAGGAGAGGAAACCGGGGGAGGACCTGTCCGAGGGATCGGTGAAGGAATTCACGGTGAAGGAGAGGCCTGGTTACCTATCAGAGGGAAGGATTCGTGAGTTGCAGTATAGCTCCTATAGTGTGTCCCATTGACACCTATGGTCTTTATTAATCTATGGGAGTTTCAAAGTTCTAACTCAGTAATTAAAGGATTCTGTGGCAGAGGATCTCTTAGACTTGTCCGTGAAGGGGACTAACTTAAAGAAACTGTTCGTGCTTCACTCCGGCTGCTAGAACTGTGAGAGGGATCTATCCGGGTGAGCAATTCACACTCAGGCTTGAGTGAAGAATAGGGTGGCTGGGTGCCGCGTGCCTGAACCTATTTCCCTACCTGTTTTTGTCACTATCTTCAACCTATTCCCAAATCTGTTTCAAGCAAGATAAAATAAACTCGTCTGTTTGGAGTTTAAACACTGTCTGGACATTGGCCTTCTTTCGGGGAAAGGAACAGACTTTTCCCTATATTCTGGGGACGAGAACCAAGGGAGGGAAGGTAACTCGCTGCAGGACCCAAAATTGTAAGAACACTGCTCAACCTCTTAAACCAGGAAGATACGGGCATGTGGCACGGTGTGCCTTTATCTCTGCAAAGTGAAGGTAGGCAGGAGAAAAGGGTCTGTGTGCTACATATATATATATTCATCACTGTATCCAGTGTAGCTAGATCTGACTGCAGGCTGTTCCTGGTGTACTTTTTCTAATATACTTTCAAGCAGGCAGGTGATTCAGTCAGCTGCAGTGCATTAAATATATATAGCGGGTGGTTACATTTAGGGGGAAGCATCTGAGTGGTAGCCAGGCTCAGATGTACCAATTGATAGGTCTCATTGACCATTTCTATCCCTGGGAGATAGTACTGGTGGTTAAGTTCACTGGGGCCTATAGGTGGCACTGTTGCCGTGGGCCTGGGTTGAACTGCAGTACGAGGTTGTGCCCTTTTTGTCCCCTCTCGGCAGCAGTACGACGGGGTGGGAACCTGCTGTGCCTGTCGGGAGAGGATATAAAAGGGGGCGGCCATCTTCCAGAGGGGTCATCGGTTCCGCGCTCAGGCACCTTAAGCCTGGGTGCGGGTGTGTCGCCTCCGGGTGCCCTAGGCCCGGAGGCCTGTCGGGTGGTCTCTGGGTGCTCTAGGCCCAGAGACGGAGCTGCTGTTCCATCTCAGACACCTTCAGTCTGGGGTGAGGTACTTCGAGAGAGGCCTGGGGCCCAGTACCTTCGACTGGGTCCCAGAAGAGATCGAGGGCTCCTAGGGTGCCCCCTGGAAGTGGGTGCCCGAATCTAGGACGAGGAGGCCAGGGAGGTGACCCTTCCCGAAGACCCGGCACGGTATCGCTGGTGACGGTGGGGCCTCTGGTAACTCTCCGGAAGGATGTCCTTTCCCTGAGAGGGGTCAATACTTTTAGAAGGTAATCCACGTTCTCATGGTCTGTGGCAGAGACCCATCGTGAATCTGGTCGGTGGCAGAGACCCAACAACCGGGCCTGTGGCAGAGGCCCAATTCACCTGGTCTGTGGCAGAGACCCCTCATGGTCGGTGGTAGCGACCGTGCGCCAAGCCTGTTAGTGCTATTCATAACAGGAGAAACCCAAATTTAAGTTTGTGCCTGGACCTCCTCCCACCTTATCTGACCCGTGTTTGTCTCAACCCGTCTGCTCTAAAAGAGACTGTTTATTGTGCAAGAAGGAATAAACAAGTGTTGGACCTTTCAGTTGGTGTGGACAGTTGCTTACTAGGGAAAGTTAAAGACTTGTTCTGATAACTGCAGAAACAAGGTCAGCACTGGAGGCCTTTTTTACACCAGTCGCAAGCAAGCCCGAGAAATTAACACCGCTCAACCTCCTTATTCAGGAGGGTATGGGCTTGCATATAATGCCAGTGCTTGGCTGGCTGACCTTCAAAAGGATTACAACCTGCCCAAGAACTGCCTCATTTGTGCCATGCCCACCAGGTGGAACTCAACGTTGGTAATTCTGCAGCGGCTGCACACGCAGCAGAGGGCCATCAATGAGTACCTGTGTGAGTATGGCAGCAGGACTGGGTCAGGGGAGCTTGGATTTTTTTCGCCACGCCAGTGGCTACTGATCAAGGATGCATGCACTGTCCTGTCACCATTTGAGGAGGCCACGAGGATGGTGAGCAGTGACAGTGCATGCATCAGTGATACTGTCCCTCTTGTCTTCCTGTTGGAGCACACGCTTCATGGAATAATGGACAGGGCACTTGAGGCAGAACAGCGGGAGGAAGAGGAGGACTTCCTTAACTCTCAAGGCCCCCTTTATCCAGATAGTATTCCTGCGGGCCCATCGATCACACAGGAAGAGGAGGAGGAGGAGGAGGAGGATTGTGTCAGCATAGAGGTGGAGCATAGCACTTAGCATCAGCAACAGTCTTCAAGGGATTGTTTTCAGTCCCCAGAAACCCATGGACTTGTACGTGGCTGGGAGGAGGTGGCTGCGAATCATGTGATCCTTAGTGACCCAGGGTACTCCGGATCGAATGCCTCAGCAAACCTACGCTGCATGGCCTCCCTGATCCTGCAAAGCCTGCGAAAGGACCCTAGGATTCGTGGTATCAAGGAGAGGGATCATTACTGGCTGGCAACCCTTCTTGATCCACGTTACAAGGGTAAGGTTGCAGAACTTATCCAGCCTTTGCAGAGGGAGCAGAGGATGAAATATCTTCGGGAGGCCTTGCAGAAAGGTTTGTGCAATGTGTTTCCAGAGCCTGGGAGGTTACAATTTCCTGGTGCTGGACAACGTGTTGCTGAGGCTTCGTTCAGTCACAGAAAGAGCGGTGGAGAAGGTGGCTGTCTGACTGATGCCTTTAGACAATTCTTCAGTCTGCAGCCCCAAGGTCTGATCGGTTCCAGCAACCATTGCCAGCGTCTGAATAACATGGTGCAGGAATACAAAGGGGCAAGATCAGACTTGGAGACCTTTCCCACAGAAAATCCACTGGGTTACTGGGTCTTGAGGATGGACCACTGGCCAGAGCTTGCACAATATGCAATTGAGCTACTGGCCTGTCCTGCATCCAGCCTTCTTTCTGAATGCACATTCAGTGCTGCTGGAGGCTTTGTAACCAATCACAGAGTGCGCCTGTCCACAGACTCTGTTGATCGGCTCACCTTCATAAAAATGAATCAGTCTTGGATCACATCTACCAAGCACCTGATGCTGATGTAACCGATTCATTTTTCTATGGATGTGGGATCCCTTGAAGACTGCCTATGCTGAGTGACTACCCTATTATGCTGAGTGACTATCCTATTCCTCCTCAATGTTCATGTTGATAGCTTCTAAGAATATTTTTGTTTCAGGGCACCATCACCACTGCCTAAGGCCCAATTTTTCTGCCCCTTTAGCATTAAGGTGAAAAACCTTCTGTGCTGCAACCGCCCCCCAGACCCACCCCCCCTTTTTATTACCTGAGCCCAATCCAATCCAGCGATCTGCACGAATGCAGTGGCTCCAGCTGCTGTCTCTCTCCTCATTGGACAGATTGATAGCAGCAGGAGCCATTGGCTCACTCTGCTGCCAATCACCTCCTGTGACACAGGAGCAAGGGGTGGGGCCGAGTCCCGCTGTTTGTGTCAATTAGCTCAGCAGCGAGACTTGGGAGCGGCTTTCTGTGGGGGCACCTGATAAAGAGGAGGGCCCTGGAGCATCAGCGGGGGACCCCAGAAGAGGAGGATTGGGGCTGCTCTGTGCAAAACCAGAGGAGGTAAGTATAGATATGTTTGTTATTTTTTTTTAAAAGGACAGTTTACAACCACTTTAAGTTATTTTTTACCAAGAATTTTAGTAGAATACTTTTTGTCTCATACATTTATGAAGAAAGATTACTTATTTGCAAAATGTTATAACAGAAACGAATAAAAAAAAACTTTTGTTAATTTTTGGTCTTTGTTTGTTTATACAGCCAAAAAAAAACTTGATTAAATACCACTAAAAGGAATCCCTATCTGTCTAAAAAAAAATTGCTACATACATTCTGACCAAATGGGGTTCCTACCTCATAGACAAGTGACTGATCAAGTGTGCCAAGCAATTGACCGTATCTCCATAATACACTCTTCTTGGGTTGGTGAGGTGGCCAGACACAGGATGCTTTTGTCCCTTGATATGGACAAAGCATTCGACTCCCTCACATGGCCCTACCTCTTTTGATTACTGGAGAGCTGGAATTTTGGTACCAAATTTATTGCCTGGCTACATTCCCTTTATAGAAATCCCATTACATTATGAGGCCAAAAATCTGAGCCATTTACTATTAGACTTGTGCACAACGGAAAAATTTGTTTAGTTTAGTTTAGTTTCTTTTAGGTCCTGTTGATTCGGAATCATTCGTAATTTTGCTATACAGGATTTTTCGTGTTCGGACTAATTCGTATTTTCGCAAGCGTCATTTTTCGTTGAATCGGAATGATTCGTATTAATTTAAGCCTTATTTTTAGTTGATTTATAATTCGTACTTTCGGTAGAGTATATTGTTTTTCGTTGATTCTGGACACAACTCCTACTTTCGTAACTTTTTCCGTGTGTGTCTCACAATAGCGCTGCCTAACATGCTTCGAATGGATTCGTACATTCGTAACTTTTTTTGGTTCGTTGATTCGTAATTTTCCGTGTCTCTCTCACAATGGCGCTGCCTATTATGCCTAACATGCTTTGAATAGATTCATACTTTTCTAAATACATTGCGGTTATTTGTATTGATTGTAAATCTTGTATTTTACTTTTGTTTTTGACATGCGGCTATAGCCTCCGCCCCTGTACACCATTTTGAGAGGGAGTTCAGCATGGTGATGGAGGAGCAGAGAGCAGAGCAGAGTGATATTGTGCTTCGAATGGATTTGTACATTCGTAACTTTTTTCGTAACAAATTATGCCGAAAGCATTCGCTATTTGCAATATCATTTATTTCAGATTCGGTTTTATTTGTGTAGCGGGGTGTCACTTTAAGGAGCTCAAAAAGACTACCATACCCAGTGTACAGCGGGACACCCAGAGTGCATTGCCCAGCGCAAGGTCTGCTGGGGAAGGCCTATTTAAGGAGGAGCGGAGCTAAACGCGGGTCTCTTTGGACGCCGCCCCCCTAGCAAGTGGAACCAACGCTGAGTCTGCCGCTGGACTGGGCCTAAGAGTTTGGGCCTTGAGATCCAGAGAGCCCTCCGACCTTCACGAGAGAACCCACGAGTCATTTCGTCCATCATCCTTCCAAAGACTGTCGGGAGGATCAGAGACTACGGGTGTCGCGAGACTGTGTGCTGGAGCCCCAGCTACGGAAGTCGGTTGTACGGACTGGTCCGGTCGGGTGAGAGAGCACTTGCTCAGAGATTAACTGATTAATCTTAGGCCCAGTGTCCTTTGTTCAGGGACCACCGTTACCAGAGTGTTATATTGAACGCCAGAGGGACAGTGTGCTGTGCAGCGTTAGTTGAACTCTTAGTACATGCCAAGAAGTCAACTGTTTTAAAGCCTGTGGATTATAAATAACCTACAAAGTGCACCACCATTGCTAGCGAAGATCCTTCCCAATGGAAGCACCATATCTGCAATAGTCAGGCCTGACTGTAGAACTGTTAGATATTGTTTGGGCGCCATCTTGCCCACGAAGGGGAAGCTCGCGAGCATAGTTGAATGACATTTAGCGTGTGTAATTACTATTGGAACTTAGCGCTTGTTATATGCTGAATGGAATGGTTAACATTGCAGGGCTCTGCATATGCATACATATTACTGTTTATCTTGATGCTTTATATTCAGTAAAAAGTACTTGTGGTTAAGTCAATCCGCTGTGTGGTTATATGTTTGTTGAGGTATTATGATCCCCATAGCTAACGGGTTTCACAATCTCATCTTTGATGCTCATTGCTAGCGAAGATCCTTCCCAATGGAAGCACCATATCTGCAATAGTCAGGCCTGACTGTAGAACTGTTAGATATTGTTTGGGCGCCATCTTGCCCACGAAGGGGAAGCTCGCGAGCATAGTTGAATGACATTTAGCGTGTGTAATTACTATTGGAACTTAGCGCTTGTTATATGCTGAATGGAATGGTTAACATTGCAGGGCTCTGCATATGCATACATATTACTGTTTATCTTGATGCTTTATATTCAGTAAAAAGTACTTGTGGTTAAGTCAATCCGCTGTGTGGTTATATGTTTGTTGAGGTATTGTGATCCCCATAGCTAACGGGTTTCACAATCTCATCTTTGCTGCTATCTGTGCCAAGGGAGGTTAGAGCCAGTTACTGGGGGTTGACAGCAGTGTGTACAGGCCCAAAATCTATTCCAGCAGCCCTCTTAGCTGGGGGTATTGCTACATACGTAATTGCTTTGTTCGGAAATTCGAATGCTTCCGAACGTCCGAAAGTTGCTAAATTCGTACGAATTTCGATTCGTTACGAAATGAATTGCACAAGCCTATTTACAATTTCCTCTGGTACCCGCCAAGGATGCCTGCTTTCTCCCCTTTTGTTTGTAATAGTGATGTAGACCCTATCCAAATTCTTCAGGATCCTGACATTTTAGGGATTATTAGTGGGGGCTGCAATCACAAATGTGCGCTCTTTGAGGGTGACTTGTTACTGCTTATTACTTCTCCGCATACTACCTTACTGCATCTATTTTCTCTATTCGACCGATGTGGCCAGATCTCAGGGCTAATGGTCAACCGTGACAAATCGGAAGCCATGAATGTCAATTTACCAGATATAGTACAGCAGAGTCTTGAAGCATAGTATCCATTTGTATGGCAACATGCGTCGCTCCCTTATTTAGGGCAAATTACCTGGTGCTATTTAACAAATTGCCAGAGGATGTAAGGACGTGGTCTGATGCCACCCTTTCATGGATGGCGAGATTTGCATCTGTGAAGATGATGATTTTACCTAAACTACTGTATTATTTTAGATCTTTGCCACTGTACCACTAGAGCCACTCTAACAATTCCAAAACAAAATCTGATTTAGTGTGGGGCGTAAAGGGCAGTAAGATGGTCCAGTCTACAATGTATGCACCTAAGGATCTGGGAGGTCTGGGGTTCCCAGATTTTTTTTTAAATATTGCGTCACAGCCCAACTTACACAATTATGTCAGTACGCTATAGCCATTACAGGCCAGACTAATGCCGCGTACACTCGATCGGAAATTCCGACCACAAAACCGTGGATTTTTTTCCGATGGAATGTTGGCTCAAACTTGTGTTGCATACACATGGTCACACAAATCTTGTAGGAAATTCCGACCGTCAAGAACGCGGTGACGTACAAGACGTACGACGAGCCGAGATCAATGAAGTTCAATAGGCAGTTTGGCTCTTCTGCTTGATTCTGAGCATGCATGTTTTTTTGGGCGTCGGAATTGCATACAGACGATCTGAATTTCCGACAATAACTTTTCTTGACTGAAAATTTGAGAACCAGCGCTCAAATTTTTGTGGGCGGAAATTCCGACAGAAAAAGTCAGATGGAGCCTACACACGGTCGGAATTTCCGACCAAAAGCTCACATCAAACTTTTCTTGTCGGAATTTCCGATCGTGTGTACGCGGCATGAGTGTCTATAGAAGACCAAACCTGTAACCCATTGCCTATTAGGGATGAGCCAAACACCACCCAGTTCGGTTTGCACCAGAACATGCAAAAAATTAGAGCGAACATGCGAACCCTATTAAAGTCTATGGAACACAAACATAAAAAATCGAAAGTGCTCATTTTAAAGGCTTATATGCAAGTTATTGCCATAAAAAGTGTATAGTAACCCGGGTACTGCCCTAGGGAACATGTATCAATGCAAAAAAAAAAGTTGGTTAATTTGCTATTTGTCATATTGGACTTATGTTTGTGCTAAAATGCATCTGGAAGAGGTTGTCTATTTTTCTTTACTGGTGACAGAGTATAATGAGTATTGCTGTCAGATATTGAAGGAGTGGGCCAGATATCAGCTTTTAGAAATGTATCCGTCTTGCTCATTTTCTAGTTGATCAGGGCAGTATGATGTTTGAAAATGTTCAGCCTTTGATTCAGGTGTGTGCAGAGCTAGCCTTGTCCAGTAGGGATGAGCCGAACACCACCCGGTTCGGTTCGCGTCAGAACATGCGAACGGACCGAAAGTTTGCGCGAACATTCGAACACCGTTAAAGTCTATGGGAACCGAACGTGAAAAATCAAAAGTGCTATTTTTAAAGGCTAATATGCAAGTTATTGTCATAAAAAGTGTTTGGGGACCCGGGTCCTGCCCCAGGGGACATGTATCAATGCAAAAAAAGTTTTAAAAACTCAAGTTTTTTCAGGAGCAGTGATTTTAATAATGTTTAAAGTAAAACAATAAAAATGAAATATTCCTTTAAATATTGTGCCTGGGGGTCCCCTTAGTCTGCCTGTAAAGTGGTGCATCTGTGTGATGTGTAGAACAGTGCAGCAGAAAAATTACATTTCTAAAGGAAAAAATGTCATTCAAACTTGCTCACGGCTGTAATGTATTGCCGGCTCCAGGCAATATAGATGAAAAATCAAGGAAAAAATTGGCGTGGGGTTTCTCTCACCCCCCCCCCAAGTCCATACCAGGCCCTTCGGGTCTGGTATGGATTTTAAGGGGAACTCCACATCAAAAAAATAAATTAATTGGCGTGGGTTCCCCCACAAAATCCATACCAGACCCTTATCCGAGCATGGGAAGGGTACATGGGAAGGGTGCTTTTGGGGTTGATGGGGACAAGGACCTCTTACGGACAACCCTGGCCATTGGTTGTCGGGGTCTGCGGGTGGGGGGCTTATCGAAATCTCGAAGTCCCCTTTAACAAGGGGGTCCCCAAATCCCACCCCCCCCTACGTGAATAGGTATCGGGTACAATGTAGTTGTGGCTAGGTGGGCGCAGCGTCCCACACATGGTGGATCTGCCCCAAGGTCCAATGCTTCTGGCTGTGGGTTCATTCCTTAACCACTTCAATACCCGCCCATAGTCATATGATGTCCGAAGATGGGATCTCCAATCCTGGGCGGGCGTCATATGATGTCCTCAGCTTCCTGTTGGCATAGGGGGCTCACGGGCGCTGTGTCACCGAGGAGTGATGTCCGCCGGGCACCCGCGATCGCTCGTGACAGAGTAGGAACGTGGATCTGTGTGTGTAAATACACAGATCCACATCCTGTCAGGGGAGAGGAGACAGATCGTGTGTTCCTAGTATATAGGAACACAGATCGGTCTCCTCCCCCATCACTCCTTAGGTAAAACATTTAACCTCTTGATCGCCCCCTGGTGTTAACTCCTTCCCTGCCAGTGACCTTTATACAGTAATCAATGGCTATTTATAGCACTGATCACTGTATAAATGTCAGTGGTCCCAAAATCGTGTCAAAGTGTCTGATCTGTCCACCGCAATGTCGCAGTCTTGATAAAAATTGCAGGCCTCAGCCATTACTAGTAAAAAAAGCGGTTGTATACCCTCGGAATTTTTATTTTTTTATTTTTACCCCTGTAAGGCAAAAGGCATAATGAGCTAGTATGCACCGCATACTAGCTCATTATGAAATACTTACCTTAGAACAAGGCGTCGGTAACTTACCTGGTCCACGCCGAGGGAGAGGACATGCTGCCTCGGCGTATCTTCCGGGTATTGCGGCTCCAGCGCTCTGAGTGGCTGTAGCCGCGATGTCGTCACTCCCGCGAATGCGCGCGGGAGACTTCTTTCCGGCGACTGCCGCGCTTTCAGCCGAGAATCCCCTGTGCGCATGCGCCGCTGCAGTCAGCGGCTCATTGCGAGGGGAAACCTGTATGGTTTAGGAGATATTTTTTTTTACCTACAGGTATCTGACTATACAACCACTTTAAATTGGGATATTTATTATAGCAAAAAGTAAACAATATTGATTTTTTTTCAAAATGTATGCTCCTTTTTTGTTTATAGCGCAAAAAATAAAAACCGCTGAGGTGATCAAATACCATCAAAAGAAAGTTCTATTTGTGTGAAAAATGTTCAATTGGGTGCAGTGTAGCATGACCGCTCAATTGTCATTCAAAATGTTACAGCACTGAAAACTGAAAATTGGCCTGGGCAGGAAGGGGTTGAAAGTGCCCGGTATTGAAGTGGTTAATATATTCTGTCACCATGATCAACATTACTAAAAATCCTCGGATTGCCTTGTTACACGAACCCGTGGTCAATATCCTGCGAAACACACAGACTTTGATCTATTTTATGTTCCTGGAGGCCAAAATCGTTATCGTCAACGTTTGGAAAAGTGCAGTGTTTGCTCTTGCTTTCATTTAGTGAAAATATACCTGGATTATGCTTAATGAAAAGTTTGTCAGTGTCTTATGGGATAAACAAACTTTGTTCGCAAGGATTTGGACCCCCTGGCTCTCTTACCTGCAGGTACCAGACACTTAGGCCTCGTACACACGACCAGTTATTCTTTAAGGTTATTGTTGAAGTTTTGCTTCTGACAATAATTTTTTATGTGAACTATACAGGTTTTAATATCTTATGTGACGATCCAATTAAAGTTGTGCTCACCTTCTGGTCAAAACCTCCAAGGCTGTTCTTTATGTCATGTCATGGTCTGGTTTGGATTTCTAATGAAGCCATTTGACCACGTGACTCGATGGGCAGGACCAGTCCTGCCTGACCCCTCTGCCAGGTCTACAGTATCAGTTTATCTCATAGAATATTTGTCAATTGGTCTTATTTAAGCTAATAGACTGTCTTCCACCACAGTTCCGGATTTCCAGTTATCGATATTCTTGGCATAACTTCTTTTTTTTTTGCTTATTGTTGGACTCTTTCACTGGACTTTGGTTTGCCCCTTTCTGCTGTCATCGCATCTATGGCTAGCTACTATGCTGGAAGATTGATATGCTATCAAATATTATCACTCTATATTGTTTTTTGTTATTACTTGAAAAACCCAATAAAAACGATTGAAACAGAAAGTGTGACAGTGCTAAAATCTGAGAAATGACCTAGGCAGAAAGGGGGTGAAACAGTCCAAGCAGGGTAAAAGAGAAGTTTGAGGTTTGCTAAAAAATTAACATATATACTCACCTCAATGCTGCAGCTGTCCCGTGTTGGCTATGGACTGAGAATGGTAGAAAATTATGCTAGTGTGTAGCCATCATCCCTAAGAACATAAGAACAAGAAAAAACCCTCTATACCAAAAGGGGAATATTATAGGCTACTGTATATATATATATATATATATATATATATATATATATATATAGAAAAACAACACATGTATCATAAAAGATTACAATTTTACTAGTACAAAAGCTTTAAAAACCGATGCGGCTCTGCACGAGGTATAGCAAGATGGCGCAGCTCAGCTCCTGATGACATCCTAGTGAAACGCGTAGGGCGAAGCTTCTGGCATCACACGTCACTTCTGGTTTCGGGCCGTGGAACACACGGCGTCCTGGATCCATTGATTTCAATGCTCGATTATTGCTCTGCTTTATGTAGGTCCACTTTGTTTGTTTTTTAATAGACGTGTTATGCGGATTTACACTATGGAGTTTGCTTTTATCCATTTCCCTGAGCCTACAGCGATTGAGAAGTGAAGGAGACATTCCTGGAGACCTTTATACCCTTTGGATGCTTTATTACCCCTGTGGGAGCAGAATTGTCTGGTGGATTAGGACCTGATGGGGGAGCACCTGAGGAGACACTAAAGTGGGGTACACACTATAAGAAAATCGGGCGAACGTTCATCTGATTTTTCTCGATGTTTCATTCACAGCAAATCACAACCGATGAAAGAAAAATCGTACGAAAATACTACACATTAAACAAAACTCGTTCGTTCTGTTCCCATACAAGAACAATTTTGGAGTTTGTCCCTTGGGGAATTGGCTGTCGAAAGTCGTGTACACAATATACGAAGATCATATGAAAATTCTTTTGTACGAAAATGTTTGCCCGATTTTCTTATAGTGTGTACGAGCCTTAACTCACTGTCTGTCAGTGTGTGTGCACTGGTCACCAGCTATTCACCAGATTGATACACTTATGGACTGTATATGAATTTAGGATTTGTTTTAACTATTTAAATATCACAGCGTTTTTTTGCATTTGTCAAACATATATTAATTTTAGAGAACTTTTAGCATCTTCTGTAATTTATACCTTTTTGATAAATAATTAATTTCAAGACACTGAGATCTGTATTTCCTAAGCCACGCACCATTTTTTCACTAATTGAGATAATAAGGTAAAAAGAAAATGAAACTGTGCTAAATAAGCTAAATAAAAAGAAACCCCAGACGTTTAAGCTGGTAGCTTCGTGGATGTTGGGAGCTGCGATTTAAGAATGTGAACTACCATACATGGTAGAGAAATAGAAAAATTGGGGGAAATCGCGCTAACCCGTGACCAATCACTATGACAGTAATGGGGTGAATGAAAATTAACCAATGAAAAACACAAAATCTATTAAAACTAATGAGTGAAATCAAAAGTATATATACAAAGAATAAACTATAAATATATGGTGTACTGTGATCTACATCAAATATAAATAATAGTCCATCAAAAAAATCCTTGAATGAAATCCAAATAAATAACACCAGTGCTTCATGTGAAAACCATATAGAGTATTGTGTCCACATTCATCTGTGACGTTCCACCACCAAATAGCAGGATTTCTCCTTACCAGCTGTGCACGACCCCCCGTGACAGAGGGTCAATATATGCAGAAATCAAGTAGTTTCTCCCACGAATCACCGCAGCACACAACACATAAGATTCCTAAAGCACCGACCTCCGGTTTTCATCAATAGGCACATATGTATGAACAGAATGGAACACACTCCACATAGTGCATTAAACTTTTAAAAATGTATTCCATTAAAATTAAGTTGCACTTACACTTATGCAGTTTAAAATCGCCTGTTTACGTCTGGTGTGCCGGCCGTAGCACATTCAACAGACACCCGTCCTTGTCGGAAGTGTTAGAGGTGACGTCAGCGCGCCGCTCCGCCCTACGTCCGTTTCGTAAAAAACGTACTTCTTCCAGGGGCACGGGCGGCGCACTGCGTCACCTCCATTTGTACTACAAAGCAACCAAGCCTCGTTCTGGATCCAAACCATCCACCGGACATGCGCAGCCGCTCTAAGCGTCACTACAATGTGAACGCTGGCCGCATACATTACCCTGATTCGCTGGATTGTTAAGGGACACATAGCACAACCAATGGACCCCACCTTAACCCACAGAGCATCCCCAGCGCCACTGTGGCTCGGACCCCATAGTTTATTGTATGTGCTAACCAAAGCACACATAAACTCATAAGGAGACTTGGCATAAATTATACATTTTGACCACAATTGGTCAGATCTAGCTCAATAATCAATATAAACTGGACCGGAAATCTGATCAATAAAGGAATAGGGGCCACTCCGCAACCGCGGCTGGAGTGACACCTAGTGGACACTTTTCAAAACATTCCATAGACAGAGACCAACACACTGAAGGTGTAAGTCCATGTCCAGGAGAGATACAAAATCATGTCTTTCCAACAGGATCTGACTGTTACGCCAAAATTACAAAAAATTTAAAATGTGACTAGCTGGCGTGCAGAAAGAACACAAGGATACACATCAAAAACACTTAATGTAAAATAACACTTATCCACAATGATCAAACGACCCAAGCCCAATAATTGGACCGGAAGTCCGGTCATTGTGGATATGGGTGCCACTCTCCGGCCGCAGCCAGAGTGACCCCTAGTGGACAATATGCAGATGATTCTCCAAATGCGTGGACAAAGCACTAAAAAGTGCCCGTCCAGGTCTGGGAAGAATGCAAAAATGTATACTCCCAAATGCATCCAATTGTCTCCTACATATTACATTTTAAATATCTAAAATTAAATTAAAACTGAGTCCAAAAATAAATTTATCAAATGTTCAATGGGAATGTGAACCACTGATTCCAGGGACATATATTCCATTAATATAGAACTCTCTAGGTCTCAATCTCGGCATCCCTGCTGGGAAGAGAGAGAAAAAGAGATGTCGACTTTAACTATGACATCAAAGTGGACCGCATGGGAACTTATAGACAACCGCTTTGGACAGAGGATCGTGATATGAAATATTATAATATAGGGACTGACCCATAGTGCTAATGAACCCAATTACCAAAATTAATTGAAGCTCAATAATGCTATAACTAAAAATTGTGAACAGTGATAACACTACCTAATAGTCCGTGGATGTGTAAAGAACACAAAACGAGGCCTAATTAGTGCACTGTAGCACCAAGTGATAGATCACATAAAAATTACATGACTCTACATAATTGTAACAAAACCATATTCAAAAAATTATTGTGCAATAACAAAATTATAAAATATACAATTATTGTAATAACTTATATGTGATAGTGCATAAACGAATAACCGTTGTATATACATTCAAGAGTTATTAATAAATGCGTTGACATCTGTGTCGACGTTTAACCCAAAAGGGACATAAGTCTTTAATCTATGTATCCAAGACATTTCTTGTTTGGAAATCTCCCTCACAAGTGAGCTCCCCCTCCAATGGGGTTTATATTTATCTATCCCCATATAGAGAGTATTAGACGGATCCCTCTGGTGTACTTCATCGTAATGTCTAGAGACTGAATGCTTGGGAAACCCTGCCTTAATGTTGCTGATGTGCTCATTCAATCTTACTTTTAGAGCCCTTTTAGTCCTCCCCACGTATTGCAACCCACATGGGCATTGAATGAGGTAGACCACTCCCTCTGTGGCACAGGTGATAAATGATTCCACCTCGAACACCCTAGACGTGCTAGTGGACGTAAAGTTACAGATCTTTCTGTCTTCGCACCTGTTCATGGAGCAAACTCGACAGGTCTTGCAAAGGTAATACCCCGTGAGGTTTTGAAAAAAGACCCTGTTGGCTTTTGGAGGATCAGAAACGCTGGGAGCGATCCTATTGCCAAGCGAAGAAACCCCCTTAAAAATGATTTGGGGTTTCGCCGGCAATATGGCTTTCAAAACTTGATCGCTTTCCAAAATATGCCAGTGTTTCTGTATCAGCTGTTTCACCTTGCGGTGTTGTAGAGAATACGTTGTAATGAAAGGCATGGAGATCTTTTTAGTCCCCGTTTGGTGTGATTTGTCTACCAAAAGCAGAGACCTATCCATCTCTCTAATTTCCTTCACCGTCTGGGCTAATGCTTGAGAATCATAACCCTTTTCTACAAATCTAGCTGACATTATAGACGCCTGAGTGTTGAAAGTGTCAACCCTAGTGCAGTTGCGTCTGAGGCGTGTAAACTGCCCTTGAGGGACAGCCTTCAACCAGGGTTCGTGATGGCAACTATCCAAGGCACTGTATGAGTTGCGATCCGTTGCCTTGAAATATGTTGATGTCACAAATTTGCCATCTTCCACCCTGATTGTTAAATCCAGGAAGTTAATCTGCTCCGTACTGGCTTCAAAGTTGAATCTAATGCCCCTTTCATTGTTATTTAGGGATGCCATGAAATTCAAAAGGTCCAACTCTGTGCCATACCATAGGAGGAGGGCGTCATCAATATAGCGAGCCCAGAGGGCCAATTCTGGCCTCCTAGGGGCATCGATGACGTCCTCCTCCCACTTGGCCATGAACAGATTGGCCAGGCTCGGGGTGTACTTGGCCCCCATCGCCACGCCTCTATCCTGACGATAGAATTGTTGGTCAAACAGGAAATAGTTGTGCGTGGCGGCATAATTCAATAATTCCATGATGAAGTCAGTCTGGATTATTGATAATCCAGAGTCCCTCATTAGATATAACTTCACTGCCTCCAACCCCAAACTGTGAGGGATGATGGTGTATAGCGAAGTTACATCCGCTGTTACCATCCATAGACCATTCTTAGGTGTAAGTCCGGTTAGCAAATTGATCACCTGTTTGGTGTCCTTAATATAAGAGGGAATCCTCCTCACTAGTGGTTGAAGGTAGTGATCAATATATTTGCCCACCCGGGACGTGATTGAATCTATCCCACTCACAATGGGACGTCCCGGGGGGCAAATAAGGCTCTTGTGAATTTTGGAGAGGTAGTAAATAATTGGGATCCGGGGAGCAACAGGCACCAAGAACAGTTTCTCCTTCTTAGTGAGAATACCTATATGGAAACCTTTGCCCACAATGGTCTCTAGTTCTTTCTTGTACCTAATGGTGGGGTCCCTATTTAAAGGAGTATAAGTCTGAAGCCTCGTACACACGACCGAGTTTCTCGTCGTAAAAAACACGTTGTTTTTTTCGACGAGATTTTTGTTAAGCTTTCTATGCGTACACACTGACATTTCCCAATTTCCTCGTTGTTCTCCGCGCTCACGTTCAGCACGTATGACGGCACTATAAAGGGGAAGATCTTTTTTCTTGGCGCCACCCCTTGGGCTGCTTTTGCTGATCTCGTGTTCTCGTGTTAAGTAAAAGTTTGGGAAGAGACGATTCGCGCTTTTCAGTCTTCGTACTTTTCAGATCGTTTTCTGCGGTTCAGTTTGTGCTTGTGGGTTCGTATCTTGACTTTCAGGGCGTCTAGGCAGGTCGTATCTGTTTTACAGTGCGTTCTTGCCTGTTCGTTTCTGTTTTTCAGTTCGTTATTCATAGGCCTTGCTGTTCTAAAGTGCGTTCTGTTCTGTACGTTCTGATAAGACGACCGTTTCTTATTAGCCATGTCGCCTGGACGTTCTCGTCGTCGAGTTCGTGCTGTGCATGCGCTTGGTGTTGGTCTGCTTGTTTTGGACCAAGACCAGTCCATGAATGGTGTGAGGAGGAGTTCATGGACCAAGAATTGGTTGCTCCAGCGGGACCAATTCTGCCATATGCCTCTGCTGCGGGAGATCGTCGAGAATAATCCTGAGGACTACAGGAATTTTCTGCGGATGTCTGACCCCGTTTTTCAGGAACTGTTGGCTTTGGTGTCCCCCTATATTACCAGGCAGGACACCGTTATGCGGGAAGCCATCAGTGCTGAGCAGGGGCTCATCGCCACGTTACGTTACCTGGCAACAGGGAGAAGTCTTCAGGACTTGAAGTTCACCACAGGCATCTTCCCCCAGGCTCTGGGCCTCATAATCCCAGACACCTGTTCTGCTATTATACAAGTCCTGCAGGAGGACTATATTAGGGTAAGTTTTCTCCATTAACATCACATTTTATGTATGCTAATGTATTGTATTTCTTTCATCCTTCCCTAATTACCATGATTGCAATATGCTGAGAATGTCCCCTTTGTCCCCATGCATGCTGGAAGCTTTAGATTGCCCCTTTTTTCTCCTCCATAAATATTTCCCTTCACTAACTTTTCCAGCAGGGGCGCCTGTTGCTCCAAATGTTTGGGGTCCCACCCCAATTTATGAACTAAACTTCCTCCTTTTTTGCTCAGGTGCCTATTAAACGCCCCCAGTTGTCCCCTCTAATGCAGCCATTTGGTTCCCTCCAATGCAGCCATTTTCCCCCCAGCCCTGCACTTACCTTCTTGTGGTCAGCGCCATCCTTCTTCTGTCCTTGATGTCTTCTCCTTCCCTTGATGTTGCATCAGCCAATCATGTTACCATTAAACAGACTTGGTGAACATGATTGGCAGAGCAGCCTGCCAGTGTTTCCCCAAGGAATGCCCCCCCCCTGCGTCCCCTATTTTACTTTTCGGAAGCCAATTACATCCCTCAGGTTGTAATGTGCAAGACTACCTGTTTCTGTTATGCAATTTGAACCCCCTAAATGCCGCAATTATTCATATGTCGGTCGCTAAACAAGAGGCCATCCACCTGAATAGTGGGCGGCATAGACAATAAATAGGTTAATGCAACGCATGAACCTATGTATTGTTCTGAGTGATGGGCACAGGAGAGAGGGGGCAGTGCTCCAGCGCCCACTCTGGACGCACCGCCACTGCAATGCTATCCTGTGGCCAAACACATTTCCCCCCCCAAATAATTTAGTAATGGCCCATCAGAGGGGGTGATGAATCTGATAAATGAGCCTTCCCTTATACTTATTTTAAACACCTTAATAAACGTAGAATTTGATTGATGTTGGCCTTGATTTTTTTTTAATCAAATTTCCTTGTAATGTCTGACTTTGGTATTCTAATATTATTTCATCTTGTTTCACTCCACAGCTTCCTTCCACGCCACAGGAATGGCAGACTGTGGCATCGGAGTTTGCCACGCGGTGGGACTTCCCCAACTGCGGTGGTGCCATAGATGGGAAGCACGTCCGCATCGTGCCGCCACCCCATTCTGGGTCCTACTACTACAATTACAAGGGGTTTCATAGCATTGTGCTGATGGCGGTGGTGTCAGCACGGTATGAATTCCTCTATGTTGATGTAGGGAAGAATGGCCGGATGTCCGATGGGGGATCCTTCATCCAGACGGAGTTTGCCCTCCGTCTCCAGAGTGACGACCTTGCATTGCCACCGGATGCAGGGAATATTGAAGGACTCCCCTTTGTTTTCTTGGCTGATGAAGCCTTCGGACTCGGACGGCATCTTATGAGGCCATTTCCACAGAGGACCCTGACCCCAGAGAAGAGGGTGTTCAATTACCGGCTGGCCAGGGGCCGAAGAGTTGTCGAAAATGCCTTTGGCATAATGGCCAGCCGGTTCCGCCTTTTTATGACTTCAATACACTTGACGGACTACAAAATAAACTATGTCATATTATGCTGCTGTGTGCTACACAACTTTCTGAGCCAAAAATCTAATTCCTATATGGCCTCAGTTTTGCCAGAGGCTGGACTTTCCCCTGCAAATCCCCTGCCGGGCCTGGAATCTGCCCGTCCTGGCTTGCCCTCCCAAAATGTCCGTGAGGTTCGGGACAAATACATGGAGTATTTCACGGGTAGGGGGGCAATTCCTATGCCAGCCTATGTCTAAGGATCCCAATAAAAAGCTTGTTTAAACCTTTAATTATTTGTTCTTTCCTGTCTCCTAGTTTGTCTTTGTGCATTTGTAGTGCCAAGTGTATTTTACTTTAGTAAATAACAACCATTTCACTATGTAACCTTACAAAATAACCAACTAAGCTTAGAGGGTATTATAAAAAGAAGCTACACGTTGTTTGTGGTCAAATATTTTACTCTGTGCACATTCTCACCATTTTTAGTTTTTTCAGGTTTTTTGGGTTGGCCTGGCCCCAACCCAGCAATTTTTTGCTTATGAAAATACAAAAATAACAGTTGCATTCCAAAAATTACAACATTGGATACCTCTGAGCAATCTGAGACATTCACTTACACAAACTATGTCTCTATGTGCCCGTCCTAATATGGGGTCCTGCCACCCCTTGCCCAGGCAAAAATTGAATATGCACACATTTGGGATTTTTTACATCTATGAAGTTTACAATCCTGATCCCTATTGTCAACATGTGCTATCTGCCATCAGGGGTGATCAATGGACGTGTTTTGGGGGTGCAACCCCTTCCTCAGTTCACCGACTTTAGATACGAGGAAGGGGTTGCACCCACAAAAGACGTACATGGATATCCCCTGATGGCAGATAGCACATGTTGACACACTGTGTGCAGATTAAATTTTTGGCTGGTTTGATTGTCAAAAAAATTTGAATAGTTGCAAAAACAAACATGTAAAAACAAATGTGTTTGGATGGCTTATTGAATTCTCCCCAAAACATCGAGAATGTCTTTAAATGTTTGTTCCATCACATGGATTCTTTGTTTAATAAGGTCCAGTTCCGTGCTACATTCCATCACTTGCTGGATGAGGCGGAGGGCACTGTCAGCAGAGAACCGTGTACTATCCTTCACAACATTTATATCCCCTAAAAACAAAAAACAAAAGGTATTATAACTCTGCAGGCCTACATCTCTTACCTGAAGCTGTGGTGACAGATACTGACCTGTTGTGGTGACCAGATCCACAACGTCATCCACCTCTCCTTCCTGCACTTCTCCTTCCTCCACCTCAACTTCCTGCACATCTTTCGGCTGTGGGTCTTTGGGAGTTTGGGGTTGCTTGGAAGTTGTGGGGTGCATGTGCTCCCTGGAGTGTCCTCCTCCCTGTCTTCTCTCCCCTATGAGAAGCAAACAAAAGGTCAATTTATCACACTGTAAATCTCAATGTTAAAATAAAAACAGGCTAAATTGATTGGAAGTGTGGTACAAGTGTGTGTTTGGGCGGAATTTAAAGAAGAATGCATTATTTATGACCAAGAATATGCTTAGTATTCACCTTTGGATGTAATTTATTTGACACGGAGGCACCACAAAAATTCTCGTATGCACCTGTGTGGGACACCCAAAAAAGGCGGGTCTGGTGGCCCACACTATAGTGCTCCAAAGTACAGATGTGGAAGCAGCTGCTGAGTGTCCTCTCCTTTACACTGATAAAAGTTTGCATTTCATTCTCTTTACAAACACATCATCTAGACGAAAAAATACGCCACAATTTTGGAGCAAAAATGGCAGATGTATAATTACTTTTGTGGCTCTAAAATAAGCCAAAACCGCGGATAGTGGCCGAACGAAGTGTCGGTAACGTAACGAACGATTACTGTGCCCAACCAAGTTCAAAATATTACATTTTGGAAGCGAGTCCAATATGAGAAACCAAAATAAAGAGCAACATGTCAGTTTAGAAAAAGATTAATATCAGAAAAGTCTACATTTTACTTACTTTTAGCGAGCATTCTCTTTATGCTCCTCAACTGCTCTGGCTCCCTCAGTTTGAGGTCTGACCACCTCTTTCTGAGCTGCTCATTTGAGCGTTTCACCCCGAAATTCGCCTTCAGACTCTTCACGACTTTAGTGAGGATTTTGGCCTTCCTTCTATTTGGTTTGCTATACGGCCCATGCTTGGCATCATAATCAGCCTTGAGCAAGATGTCCACCATTTCCGCCATCTCCGCCAAAGACATATTCGATGCCTTGAATCTCCTCCTTGATCGTGACGTTTCCTCGGTCTCCGGGCTTGCCTCCTCCTCGTTAGTTGCGGAATTATCAGACACCTGCTGTAACTCCGCCATATCTGTCTGCGCGCCGAAAGAGAAGGGGCGGGGAAAAGATGTTAGTTAGAACGTCATGGGCGGGCGACGTGTGCGGAGCGACGTGTTCGTATTTTGACGCATGCGTGGTGTGTATATAGCAAACACGCATGTGACTATAGTACGTTCGGTGTGCGGAGAGAGGAGTTCAAGTGACGGACGTGCGAACGAAGGTATGTGATTTTGTGACTTGTACAAATTGTTGGCCTATACTGTCTTGAGAATGTTGGAGGATATATATGGTGACTAGCATGTTAAGGAGGTTAGACTGTTTGCCTCACATTAGTTATATATAATTTATTTAACTTGCAGATACAATATGAATGTCTTTATAAGCGACAAGGATTTCCTGGCGGAATTTATTGACCGGGTAAGGGAGCTGCCCGCTCTGTGGGAGACGAAAAACCCCATCCACAAAAAAAGAGGGGTGAGAAAAGCAGCGCTGGAGAAGCTGCTCCCATTTGTGCATACCAAGGTGCCCACAGCCACAGCAAAACAAGTGGACACTAAAATTGGGAGCTTGAGAGGTACCTACAGGACTGAACGCTCTAAGGTGCTGGCTTCTCAGAGGTCAGGAGCAGCAGCAGATGATGTGTATGTCCCGATTTTGTGGTACTACAACAGGATGTCCTTCCTGGATGACCACATTTACACAAGGCCATCACTCTCCACTCTTCCCCCCAGACTTCCCTGCAGCCAACCTGAGCCTTCTCTGGAGCAAGAGGAGGCAGCCATCCTGGATGATCCTGATTTGGCCATCTGGAGCCAGGTATAGTATTTTTCGAAAATGTATTGGGATAAACTTAATGTTTGACAAATATGTCAAGATGACAAACATAAACTATTTTGGATTGCACAAGTGAAATCAAGATCTGTAGACATTATTCTGCACTTAATTGGGTGCTAAATAGTCAATCTGATGTAGTGGTAAATTTAAAGCAAGGATTTATGGATTTACATTCTAATTGCTTCAATCAGGATTACAAAGTTTGATGCAAAGATTAAACAAACATATTAAACTATGTCCCTTTTTCATACACAGGATGAAATCAGCCAGGAGGAGGGTCTGGAAACTGTCAGGCAGGAGGAGGAAGGGCCCAGTGGCAGCCAGGAGGTGGCAGGGCCCAGTGGCAGACAGGAGGTGGCAGGGCAAAGGAGAAGCACCAGATCCCAGGTGCCTCCCATCCGGCTTCACAAAAGAGGCAGGAGGGACAGGAGCACGAGTGAGGCAGCAATGGCCCTTATTCGTGAGGCCCATGCCACCCTCCAGGAGCCCACATCCCCTGAAGAGGCCATTGCCGGCCTAGTGGAGGCTAAGTTCAAGGTGATGAGCATGGAGCAACGCCTCCTATGCGAGCCCCTGCTCATCACCTTGCTCAACAAGGGGGTGATGGAGAAAATTACCCCCAATACCGCCATATGTGAGGTGGCACAACTGACCCAACCTCAACCTCCACCTCCCCCTTCTTCTTCTGCCCCACCCCCTTCTGCTACACCTCCCCCTTCTTCTTCTGCCCCACCCCCTTCTGCTACACCTCCCCCTTCTTCTTCTGCCCCACCCCCTTCTGCTACACCTCCACCTTCTTCTTCTGCCCCACCCCCTTCTGCTACACCTCCCCCTTCTTCTTCTGCCCCACCCCCTTCTGCTACACCTCCACCTTCTTCTTCTGCCCCACCCCCTTCTGCTACACCTCCAACTTCTTCTTCTGCCCCACCCCCTTCTGCTACACCTCCACCTTCTTCTTCTGCCCCACCCCCTTCTGCTACATCTCCTCCTCCTCCTCCTGACAGGAGTACCCCTCCAGTGGGCCAGCCTCCAGCCAAACAAAGAAGGAAGGCTGCAGGGAAGGCTTCAGGGAAGATTGCAGGGAAGGTTGCCAGGAAGAAGAGGAAGTGATGGCCTTGCTTCATTGTGGTCGGACAGAAGGCAGCCTGTTGTAGTACCACAGACTTGGGACATATATCTCACCTGCTGCTGTTCCTGACCTCTGGGAGGCCAGCATCAGATTGTGTTCAGAAATGTTGGCCTTCTCAAGCTCCCAATTTTAGTGTCCGCTGTGTGCTCTGGGGTCCCTGGGATGCACAAATGGCAGCAGGTTCTCCAGCGCTGCCTTCTCTTTATTTTATTTTTAAACATGAATAAATGTGATTTTTGTTTACGTTCATACTTGACTATGTGTATTTGTAAAAATTAAAAATCTAGCTTTGGAGTAAGCAGATACATTTGACTGACAAAAAAAGGGACAGATAACAACCCCCCCCAAAAGAATAACTAAATCTGATTATCAAAAAAACATGGTGGGAAATTTAACTAATATAGAGTCCAAAATTAAATGGGAGATCACTACCAAAACATTGCGAAATTATGATTAACATAATTTCTAAAAATATTACCATTTAAATTATTCCTAAAAACTTGCACGATATAATACACATAAATCTTCTTAAGAGCAGCATGAAAAAGGTTAAAAAATAAGTCATAACTCTGTGTGAATATCAGCAGCAAAAGAAGGTCACTCGTTTTGATTAATGTAACATTCTAACGAAGATTTCAAGGCAGAACATTTAAACGCAATATTTTTGAGCGTGACGAATGTGCTCTCTCCATTACGAAGGCTTGTTTTACCAGAAGATGCGCTCCCGTCTCATAGTTGCTTGTGAGCATGCGCGCTTTTGGAAGAGTCGTAAAAGCATACACACGAACCATTTTCTCGTCACAAAACAGCCCGACGAGAAACACGACGAGGAAATCTGGAATCCTGACGAGAAAATAGAGAGCAGGTTCTCTATTTTCTCATGTGTACGAGTGTACAAGGCCTTACTGTCCCCGACAATCCGATTTAATTCTGTTATATAGTCACAGTGGTCTAAAACCACTATACCACCCCCCTTGTCCGCTGGTCTGATAACCAATGATTTGTTCTGACACAGGGAATCGAGGCCTACTTCCAAATCTCGTGACATCTTAGTCTTTTTGACTTTGATGTCTTCGAGATCCCTCAATACCACATCCTTAAACACCCTAATGGACGGGGCAAGTGAACCAGGGGGATTGAAGAGTGAAGCATTCGATAGACCAGAATGTTGAAATTCAGTCCTAATCAATGTCCCCTCAGTGATCGGATTAAGATTCATGTACAGCTGGATGTTGAGCTTACGTACATATTTATGCACATCCATGAAGGTCTGGAACCTGCTCATACCTCTCGGTGGAGCAAATTTCAGACCCTTATCAAGAAGCTTTTTTTCTGGTTCCGTTAGTACCTGTTTACTGAGGTTAAATATCCCAGTCCCTAAACTCTTTTTCTTTTTTGCTGACTGGGCATGCCTCCCCCCTCTAGTTCCTCTCTTAACTCTATAGGCCTTCTTGGGACTTGACTGTTCCTGGGAAAATCCCAATTCTGACTCCTCTGCCCACCAAAAGGTTCGTCATAATAACCAAACCTTGGTTGGGCATGGCCTTGGTCATATCCACCCTGGTAATGACCACCACGATATCCTCTCGGCGAGCCATACCCAAACCCTCTCTCGTTATACCCCGGACTTCCGGTCCAATTATTGGGCTTGGGTCGTTTGATCATTGTGGATAAGTGTTATTTTACATTAAGTGTTTTTGATGTGTATCCTTGTGTTCTTTCTGCACGCCAGCTAGTCACATTTTTAATTTTTTGTCGTTTTGGCGTAACAGTCAGATCCTGTTGGAAAGACATGATTTTGTATCTCTCCTGGACATGGACTGACACCTTCAGTGTGCTGGTCTCTGTCTATGGAATGTTTTGAAAAGTATCCACTAGGTGTCACTCCAGCCGCGGTTGCGGAGTGGCCCCTATTCCTTTATTGATCAGATTTCCGGTCCAGTTTATATTGATTACTGGGCTAGATCTGACCAATTGTGGTCAAAATGTATAATTTATGCCAAGTCTCCTTATGAGTTTATGTGTGCTTTGGTTAGCACATACAATACACTATGGGGTCCGAGCCACAGTGGCGCTGGGGATGCTCTGTGGGTTAAGGTGGGGTCCATTGGTTGTGCTATGTGTCCCTTAACAATCCAGCGAATCAGGGTAATGTATGCGGCCAGCGTTCACATTGTAGTGATGCTTAGAGCGGCTGCGCATGTCCGGTGGATGGTTTGGATCCAGAACGAGGCTTGGTTGCTTTGTAGTATAAATGGAGGTGATGCAGTGCGCCGCCCGTGCCCCTGGAAGAAGTACGTTTTTTACGAAACGGACGTAGGGCGGAGCGGCGCGTTGACGTCACCTCTAACACTTCCGACAAGGACGGGTGTCTGTTGAATGTGCTACGGCCGGCACACCAGACGTAAACAGGCGATTTTAAACTGCATAAGTGTAAGTGCAACTTAATTTTAATGGAATACATTTTTAAAAGTTTAATGCACTATGTGGAGTGTGTTCCATTCTTTTCATACATATGTGCCTATTGATGAAAACCGGAGGTCGGTGCTTTAGGAATCTTATGTGTTGTGTGCTGCGGTGATTCGTGGGAGAAACTACTTGATTTCTGCATATATTGACCCTCTGTCACGGGGGGTCGTGCACAGCTGGTAAGAAGAAATCCTGCTATTTGGTGGTGGAACGTCACAGATGAATGTGGACACAATACTCTATATGATTTTCACATGAAGCACTGGTGTTATTTATTTGGATTTCATTCAAGGATTTTTTTGATGGACTATTATTTATATTTGATGTAGATCACAGTACACCATATATTTATAGTTTATTCTTTGTATATATACTTTTGATTTCACTCATTAGTTTTAATAGATTTTGTGTTTTTCATTGGTTAATTTTCATTCACCCCATTACTGTCATAGTGATTGGTCACGGGTTAGCGCGATTTCCCCCAATTTTTCTATTGAGATAATAAGGTAATTCTCCCCTTGCGTGGGGCTCCAGATAGGAATATAGGAACACCATCTTTACCTACATTTTTTTTTTGTGCATATGTTTGTACATTGCACACTTATTCCATCATTTTTGCAGTGCCATATTCACTTGTAATATTTTATATTGGATCCAAAAGTGGCCATTCACAAATGGGAACATACCAGGGGGAGTGGACAGCCAATCTGTAGACAGATCATCATTAGTGATGAGCCGAACACCCCCGGGTTCGGTTCGCACCAGAACCCGCGAACGGACCGAAAGTTCGCACGAACATTAGAACCCTATTAAATACAATGGATGCGAACGTTCGGATTCTAAAGTGCTAATTATAACGACTATTATCCATGTTATTGTCCGAAACAGAGTTTGGGAACCCGGGTTCTGCACCAGGGGACATGTATCAATGCAAAAAGAAGTTTTAAAAACGGACGTTTTCCGGGAGCAGTCATTTTAATGATGCATAAAGTGAAAAAAAAAAAGTCAAATATTCCTTTAAATATTGTACCTGGGGGGTGTCTAAAGTATGCCTGTGAAGTGCCACGTGTTTCCCGTGTTTAGAACTGTCCCTGCACAAAATAACATTTCTAAAGGAAAAAAAGCCATTTAAAACTGCTTGCGGCTTTAATGCAAAGTCTGGTCCCGGTAATATGGATGAAAATCTTTAGGAAAAATGGCATAGCTACCCCATCAACCCCCCACCCCAGCCCATTACCAGCCCCTTTGGGTCTTGTATGGATATTAAGGGGAACCCCGCACACAAAATAAAAAAGGCCCTATATACTCTGAACAGCCGTATACAGGCGGTGCATACAAGACAGGGACTGTAGGTTTGTTCTTATGTAGAATCTGTTTGTAATTTTGAACAGCTGCATTGTTTAAGTGTAGCTCCATGCCAAATTCCTTTTTTTTAGCTTTTTGGAAAACATAGGGAACGGTTATCACCCCTGTCACATTTTTTTTGCTGTCTGTGCCCCTGTTCAGAACATTTCACCTCACTTTGCGTCCCAATGACAACTGTTTTTGAAATGTGGTGTTTTTATTGAAACAAGGATTGGTGGTAAAGCATCAGTAGAGAGGAGACACCTTTCTCCCATATTAATTCTTACAGGAGAGAATTTTCCTTCCATGGGGTAGATTTCCTCTCACTTCCTGTTGTCTTCTTCCGTTTGCAAGTAGTAGTCGTTTGTAAGTTTGATGTTTGAAAGTAGGGACCTGCCGTATATACTCTGCAGAAATTGTCCCCTTAGGTGTTGGTGTTGGCACAACACTGTAAGCACTCACAGTTACTCTTGGTTGGTGCTGGAACGCCCTGCTGTCAACTATTATATCAGGAATTGTAATAACATATAATTGTTGATCAGTGGTAGTAAAAATTGGGCCTTTGATGGTGGTGCTGGTGCCACAACACTGTAAGGCCTGACAGTTACTCTTGGTGGGCGCAGCAATGGGCCCTGCTGTGAATTATTCGATCAATAATTATAATTGCATGCCCCTGTTGAACAGGGGCTGAAAAATTGGGCCTTTGGTGGTGGTGGTGGTGGTGATGGTGGTGCTGGTGCCACAACACTGTAAGGCCTGACAGTTACTCTTGGTGGGCGCAGCAATGGGCCCTGCTGTGAATTATTAGATCAATAATTATAATTGCATGCCCCTGTTGAACAGGGGCTGAAAAATTAGGCCTTTGGTGGTGGTGGTGGTGGTGATGGTGGTGCTGGTGCCACAACACTGTAAGGCCTGACAGTTACTCTTGGTGGGCGCAGCAATGGGCCCTGCTGTGAATTATTAGATCAATAATTATAATTGCATGCCCCTGTTGAATAGGGGCTGAAAAATTGGGCCTTTGGTGGTGGTGGTGGTGGTGGTAGTGATGGTGGTGCTGGTGCCACAACACTGTAAGGCCTGACAGTTACTCTTGGTGTGCGCAGCAATGGGCCCTGCTGTGAATTATTCGATCAATAATTATAATTGCATGCCCCTGTTGAACAGGGGCTGAAAAATTAGGCCTTTGGTGGTGGTGGTGGTGATGGTGGTGCTGGTGCCACAACACTGTAAGGCCTGACAGTTACTCTTGGTGGGCGCAGCAATGGGCCCTGCTGTGAATTATTAGATCAATAATTATAATTTCATGCCCCTGTTGAACAGGGGCTGAAAAATTGGGCCTTAGGCACTGGTGGCACAACACTGCTACCCCTCACAGATACTGTACTTGGAGCACAGCAATGAGGCCTGTTGCAAAGTATTGCATCCAAAATTTTAATTACACGCCCCTGTTAAACAGGGGCTGAAAAATTGGGCCTTAGCCACTGGTGGCGTCACCCATAAACCAAAATGATCTTCCAAGCTATCATCATTAATCGTATCATTGAGGAGGAGGAGGAGGATAGCCAGTCAACATAACAGCACAGGCACTCAGCATCAGCATCAGTCTTGAAGGGATGTGACATTTTAAAATCAATTAGTCTGTTATATCAGCATCAGGTGTGTGGTAGCTGGTGGTGATCCAAGACTGGTTCATCTTGATGAAAGTCAGTCGATCAACCGAGTCGGTGGACAGGCGCACCCTGTGATCCGTGACAAATCCTCCAGCAGCACTGAATGTGCGTTCTGAAAGAACGCTGGATGCAGGACAGGCCAGTAGCTCAATTGCATACTGTGCAAGCTCTGGCCAGTGATCCATCCTCAAGACCCAGTAAGCCAGAGGATTTTCGGTGGGGAAGGTGTCCAAGTCTGACCTTGCCCCTAGGTATTCCTGGACCATGTATATCAGACGCTGGGGATGGTTGCTGGAACCGATCATACTTTGGGGCTGCGGACTAAAGAATTGTCTGAACGCATCGGTCAGACGGCCACCTTCCCCACCGCTCCTTCTTTGACTGCCCGAAGCCTCAGCAACTCGTTGTCCAGGACCAGGAGTTTGTAACCTCCCAGTCTCTGGGAACGCGTTGCACAGACCTTTCTGCAAGGCCTCCCGGAGTTGTCTCATCCTCTGCTCCCTCTGCGACGGTAAGATAAGGTCCGCAACCTTACCCTTGTACCGTGGATCAAGGAGAGTGGCCAGCCAGTAATGGTCCCTCTCCTTGATCCGAAGAATACGAGGATCCTTCCGCAGACTTTGCAGGATCAGGGAGGCCATGCAGCGTAGGTTAGCTGAGGCATTCAGTCCGGAGTCCTCTGGGTCACTAAGGACGACATGATCCGCAGCCACCTCCTCCCAGCCACGTACAAGTCCACTGGTTTCTTGGGACTGTAAATCATCCCTAAAAGACTGCTGCTGATGATGCTGAGTGCCAGCCTCCACCTCCATGCTGACACAATCCTCCTCCTCCTCCTCCTCCTCTTCCTGTGCGATGGGTGGGACAGAAGGAACACTGTCTGGGTAAAGGGGGCCTTGAGAGGCAAGGAAGTCCTCCTCTTCCTGCCTCTGTTCTGCCTCAAGTGCCCTGTCCATTATTCCACGCAGCGTGTGCTCCAACAGGTGGACAAGAGGTACAGTGTCACTGATGCATGCACTGTCACTGCTCACCATCCTCGTGGCCTCCTCAAATGGTGCCAGGACAGTGCATGCATCCCTGATCATGCCCCACTGGCGTGGTGAAAAAAACCCGAGCTCCCCTGACCCTGTCCTGGTGCCGTAGTCGCACAGGTACTCATTGATGGCCCTCTGCTGCGTGTGCAGCCGCTGCAGCATGGCCAACGTTGAGTTCCACCTGGTGGGCATGTCACATATAAGGCGGTTCTTGGGCAGGTTCAACTCCTTTTGCAGCTCAGCCAGGCGAGCACTGGCATTATAAGATCTGCGGTGCCATTGTCGCAAACCACCATTCCTGGCTTAAGCTGGCGTGGCGTCAACCACCTCTCGGCCTGCCCCTGCAGAGCAGACAGGACCTCTGCCCCAGTGTGGCTCCTGTCCCCCAAACACACCAGCGCAAGCACGGCATGGCATCTTTTTGCCTGCGTACTTGCGTAGCCCCTTGAACGCCTACGGAGCACCGCTGGTTCCGAGGACAAACCACAGGAAGAGGCCATGGAGGAAGAAGAAGAGGAGGGGGTGGAGGAGAGAGGTGTGTCACAACCAGTAGTAGCATTTTGGAGGCGTGGCGGTGGAACAACCTCCAACACTACTGCACCTTGTCCTGCATCCTTCCCAGCTGCCAAAAGAGTGACCCAATGGGCCGTGAAAGAAAGGTAACGTCCCTGTCCATGCCTGCTGGACCATGAGTTAGCGGTAATATGCACCTTACCGCTGACCGCCCTGTCCAGCGAGGCCAAGACATTGCCTTCCACATGCCTGTAGAGAGCCGGAATCGCCTTCCGTGCGAAAAAGTGGCGTTTGGGAACCTGCCACTGAGGAACCGCACATTGCACAAACTCACGGAAGGGGGCCGAGTCTACCAACTGAAAAGGCAGCAGTTAAAGCGCTAGCAATTTAGCCAAGCTAGCATTCAACCGCTGGGCATGTGGATGGCTGGGAGTGAACTTCTTTCGATGGTCCAGCAGCTGGGGCAGGGAAATTTGCCTGCTAGAATCGGACGTTGGTGTACTGCTAGCAGAGTGCCCGCAAGTACTTGGCTGTGACACACCTAACTCTACACCTTCATTCCTCTCAGAGCAGGTTTCAGAGAGGACTGAAGGTATACTGGGGTTGGAGATCCCAGCTGATGCGGTGCAAGAAGAGGTCAGCTTTGTTCTTTGGTGTGGGTCTTTAAGGTAGGCTTGCCAACGAGCTGCATGGCAGGTCAACATATGTCTGATCAAGCATGTGGTGCCCAAGCGGCTGATGTTTTGGCCATGCGATATACGCTTGAGACATATGTTGCAAACAGCAGCTGTGCGATCTGATGCACTCGCCTCAAAAAAGGCCCACACCAAAGAACTTTTTGAATGACGGGCAGAGGCAGTGCCCTGCACAGGCGGAGCTCTGCGGTGTGATTCCGTCGGTGTGCTGCCCATACGCTGGCCACTCAAGGGCATCCTGCCTCGTTGGAGATGTGCCTCCTCCTCATCCTCCTCCTCCTCCTCTCTCCTATTAGGCACCCACGTGGAGTCAGTGACCTCATCATCCCCTCCCTCCTCATCACTGGAGCCAATCTGGCAGTATGCTGCAGCTGCTGGAGCATGACTGCCAGATTGGTGTCCTTCTTGAGCATCCCCTCTCTCTGCTCTCACGCTACTGCCTTCCTCTAGCTGGGTATCATCATCAGATCCTTCGAAACGCTGGGCATCCTCCTGGAGCATGTACCCAACACTGTGCTCAAACAGTTCGGGGGACTCCTCAGGAGGAGGACATGGTGGGTCTAGGGAAGGATTGACTAATGAAGATAATGATACCAGAGAAGAGGACGCTTTGGCAGCTGCTTTGCCAGTACCCTGAGCCTGGGTGAGAGAGGATGAGGAGGATGAGGTGGGCTTGGTCATCCACTCTACCAAGTCTTCGGCATGATGTGGCTCAACATGTCCAGCTGCCGAAAAGAAGGACAAGCGTGTCCCATGGCCATGTGCTGATGACAATGCACCGCGTCCACGACCAGCACTGTTGCCCCCAGACACAGAGCCTGCTTGCCCTCTTTTTTTGCCTCCTGACTGTCTGCCTCTCCTTGTTTGCCTTCCAGACATTTTAATGGATGGCCTGCAGGGAGATGGGAAAAAGAGCAATAAGGGCTACCTTCAGGTGTATACTGTGCAGGAGGCTTAGCAACAATGACACTGACACTGTCCCCTGCCTATCCTTCTCTGTCCCTAAACTCAAGGATTTGCAATATGCTTCAGCAAGATTGGTTTAGCACAGAACAGCACACTGACAGTTTCCCTCACTGTCCTTCTCTGTCCCTACAAACAAGATTTAGCACAGAATAGCATACTGTTAGTTTCCACGAGTGTCCTTCTCTGTCCCTAAACTCAAGGATTTCAAATATGGAACAGCAAAATTGGTTTAGAACAGAATAGCACACTGTCAGTTTCACTCACTGTACCTCTCTGTCCCTAAACTCAAGGATTTCAAATATGGTTCAGCAAAATTGGTTTAGAACAGAATAGCACACTGACACTTTCCCTCACTGTCCTACTCTGTCCCTCCCTACAAACAAGATTAAGCACAGAATAGCACACTGATAGTTTCCACGAGTGTCCTTCTCTGTCCCTAAACTCAAGGATTTCAAATATGGAACAGCAAAATTGGTTTAGAACAGAATAGCACACTGACACTTTCCCTCACTGTCCTACTCTGTCCCTCCCTACAAACAAGATTAAGCACAGAATAGCACACTGATAGTTTCCACGAGTGTCCTTCTCTGTCCCTAAACTCAAGGATTTCAAATATGGAACAGCAAAATTGGTTTAGAACAGAATAGCACACTGTCAGTTTCACTCACTGTACCTCTCTGTCCCTAAACTCAAGGATTTCAAATATGGTTCAGCAAAATTGGTTTAGAACAGAATAGCACACTGACACTTTCCCTCACTGTCCTACTCTGTCCCTCCCTACAAACAAGATTAAGCACAGAATAGCACACTGATAGTTTGCACGAGTGTCCTTCTCTGTCCCTAAACTCAAGGATTTCAAATATGGAACAGCAAAATTGGTTTAGAACAGAATAGCACACTGACACTTTCCCTCACTGTCCTACTCTGTCCCTCCCTACAAACAAGATTAAGCACAGAATAGCACACTGATAGTTTCCACGAGTGTCCTTCTCTGTCCCTAAACTCAAGGATTTCAAATATGGTTCAGCAAAATTGCTTTAGAACAGAATAGCACACTGTCAGTTTCACTCACTGTACCTCTCTGTCCCTAAACTCAAGGATTTCAAATATGGTTCAGCAAAATTGGTTTAGAACAGAATAGCACACTGACACTTTCCCTCACTGTCCTACTCTGTCCCTCCCTACAAACAAGATTTAGCACAGAATAGCACACTGATAGTTTCCACGAGTGTCCTTCTCTGTCCCTAAACTCAAGGATTTCAAATATGGAACAGCAAAATTGGTTTAGAACAGAATAGCACACTGTCAGTTTCACTCACTGTACCTCTCTGTCCCTAAACTCAAGGATTTCAAATATGGTTCAGCAAAATTGGTTTAGAACAGAATAGCACACTGACACTTTCCCTCACTGTCCTACTCTGTCCCTACAAACAAGATTTAGCACAGAATAGCACACTGACACTTTCCCTCACTGTACCTCTCTGTCCCTAAACTCAAGGATTGAAAATATGGTTCAGCAAGATTGGTTTAGAACAGAATAGCACACTGACACTTTCCCTCACTGTCCTTCTCTGTCCCTACAAACAAGGTTTAGCACAGAATAACACACTGACACTCTCCCTACCTATCCTTATTTGTCCCTAAACACAAGGAATCCAGGATTAGTAAAGGAAAAAAAATTACACTGTCCCTGCCTATGCTTCTCTTTCCCTGCTCCGGAACACACTACACAAGGCCGCCGCGCTGGCGGCCTTTTATAGTGTGGGGCGTGTACTAAACCCCCTCAGCAATAATTGGCCACAGGCATCCTGCCTGTGGCCAATCATTGCTCTCCTCGCTGCCGGCGCTGTGATTGGCCAAGCATGCGAGGTCACAGTGTATGCTTGGCCAATCACAGCGCCTGGATGACACTGCGATGGCGTAGTGCATTGTGGGCCGTTCGCGTCACTCAAATTTGGCGCGAACGGCCCAAATCGTTCGATCTTCGTTGAACGATCGAACGGCCGATGTTCGAGTCGAACGTATGTTCGACTCGAACACGAAGCTCATCCCTAATCATCATTAATGATTGGAGGGTCAGCCTCTGCGATCCGTCTCTTTCTCTCACTTCCTGTCTGGTAAAAGGCTGTCCCCGGGACAGAAAGTGTGGGGGAATCTCATTAACAGTGCCCAAAATATCAACAAAATCTGATAGTGGCTCTAACCTTTAACCCATTCCATCAACTGAAATACAAAAAGTTTTTTTATACAGGTAGATACACTTTAATTAAGTACAGTATGCTTTTAAGGGAGATTGGCTTCTTTCTGAGGTTTTTTTTAAATTACTTCTCAGTTGCTTTGATTTGTCTTTGGATTGTTCAAGGATTTGTTGCAATCTGCTTCTGAATTAAAAATGGCATCAGCCCTTAGACCGCTGTTGTAACATCTGAAAGTGCAAGTTCCAGACCTGCAGTTTACCCAATAACTAGTACGAGTAACAAAACATTAAATAATTCACCCAAAAGTGATATTTTAGCTGGAGCCTGATGGGCAGAGTCAGGGCTGGGGCAAGGGGTGGGCAGGAGGGGCAGCTGCCCTGGGCACTGTGGTATCATGTGAGGTAGGGGGGTACCACAAGGAAATTGGCGGATGGGATTTGTGTTGAGAGGGGGAATTTGGGGGGGCGTCAGGGGGTAAGACGTTTTCTAGGAGGGGGAAATTGGGGAGTGTGCTAGGAGGGGTGATTTGGGGATTTGTGTTGTGGGGAGAAGAGGAGCTGTGGGGGATTTGTGCTAGGATAGGGGATTGGGGAGGGGGATTTGTGCTCGGAGGGGGTATTTTTTTTAAGGGGGGATTTGTGCTGGGGGCTTATGGAAAGTGAGAGAATTTAAGCTTGGGGGGGGGCAAAGATTGCTGGGAGGGGGACTTCATCAGTGGGGTGGATTTGTACTGGGAGGAGGGGGAATTTATGCAGATAGGTGCTTACATTTTTTTTGGGGGGGGGGGTTGACATATAACGGGCATACATCTTGGGTGGGGGGCGCAATTTGGCATGTTCGCCCTGGGCTCTAGATGACCTTGTCCCGGCACTGGGCAGAGTCATGCACTGGCTTCTTGGTTGTCTTGAATACTCCAGAAATGAGATCTCCATGCTATTCCTGTTGAGCTTGGGTTGTTCCTGTAAACCTTTGTGTGTTTCATCTCCTGCTGCTGCATTCTCCAGTCACTAAAATCTTATCAATAGAAGGTATTACTCTCCAACATCCACCAGTAACTGAAATAACAGTTCATGTCATTAGTAAAAAATAACACATCTGTTTTAAACTTGCAAAACAAATATTATTAGTATCATTGAAAACCACTAGATGGCAGTAAGACTTTGCAAAATGTTAGATGCCATCAGCCAAAAAAAAACAAAAAAAAAAACCTTGACTAATGCTAGGGTATAGGAAATGGGTCATTATTTATTATTTATTACAGATATTTATATGGTGCTGACAATTTATGGAGCACTTTACATACGATGCATTCACATTAGTCCATGCCCTCAAAGAGCTTACAATCTAAGGTCCCTACTTCACATGAATGCATACACACTGTACTTACTAGAGCTAATTTAGTCAGGATTCAATTACCTACCAGCATGTCTTTGGAGTGGGGAAGGAAACCCACACAAGCACAGGGGGAACAGGAGAATTCCATGCAGATAGTGTGACTTCTTGTTATTAAAGCGGAGTTCCGCGGAAAAAATAAATACAAAATCAGCAGCTACATATACTGCAGCTGCTGACTTTTAATATTAGGAGACTTACCTCTCCATGGCTCCCGCAATGTCCTCACCCGAAGCCGATCTGTCCCTCGGCTCCCGGGTGCAGGCGCCAGCATCTTCAGTAAGGGAATCAGGAAGTGAAGCCTTGCGGGTTCACAGCCTGGTTCCCTACTGCACATGCGCGAGTTGCGCTGCGCGTCCTCACTGGTCCCTGCTGTCTTCTGGGACCTGTGTGTCTCCCAGAAGACAGCAGGGGGGGCGAAGAGGGGCCGGACATGGCATAGATCGCCGCGGAATCTGCGGCGATCTATCGGCAGAAGTAGGAGCAAATACCTGTATTATACATGTAGCAGGGGCTCTAAATCTAAGGGAATGTTTGAGTGGTAGTTGTACTCAAATACACTATTTGATAGGGCTGTTAAATCCTTTTTTGTACTACAGGTGGGATACTGGTGCATAGTTCCCTGTGGCCTGCTGGTGGCCAGGGCGTGTCGGCCTGCTGTGCCGGGAGAGGATATAAAAGGGGCGGACGCTGCCTGTAAGGGTGTTGTGTGAGTTCCCGGGGGTCCAACCCCGGGAGTGTGCTGTCCTGTTCGCGGCCACCCCAGGCACCTTTAGCCCTGGGGTGGAGTTCCTGGTCTGGTACACTGGTGGATCAGTCCCAGGCACCTTTAGCCCTGGGGCTGCAATGGAAGGCCTTGGGTCCAGCACCTTTGGCTGGAGCCCACAGAGGATCGAGGAATCCCAGGGTGCAGCCTTGCGAGGGGACCCGCACCTTAGATGAGGAGGCCGGGGGAGGACCGTTCCGAGGGACTGGTGAGGAAGTCACAGTGAAGGAAGGGGCCCGGTAACTCTCTGGAGGGATGTCATCTCCCTGAAAGAGGCTTAACATTGCAACCAAGTTCACCAGGTCTGTGGCAGAGACCCAAGTTCACCGGTTCTGTGGCAGAGTTTGTGCAGAGACTGTGTGTATCTAGTTCGATCATCATTCCGGCTGCTAGGATCCACTCAATGGGAGACTACCTGGATGGGCTAAGTCTACTTGAGAAGCTAAGTAGTGAAACATATTTCTGTTTGTGCATGGACCTCTTCCACACCTTCTGCTGTCCTGTTCTCCATCTAACCTTTTTCATGTAGAGACTGTGCTTGAGTAAATAAACTGTACGGTGGAGTTGCAACTGGCTTGGACCTTGGAGTTATTGGGGAAAATAGAGACTTGTCTTTATTATCTGTGAAGATGAGAACCATTCTCTGGAGAACCTCGCTGTGGAGACCCGTTTGTAACACCGCTCAACCTCTTCACACAAGAGGGTACGGGCACATAGCACGGTGTGTTCTTTCCTGCCAAGGAGCCAAAAGCAGGTAAAGGGTCTGTGTGCTACATACAGGTATCTGCTCCCTCCTCCCCCTGAAAGGTGCCAAAAGTGACACCAGAGGGGAGGGGGAGCAACCAGAAAAGCGGAAGTTCCATTTTTGGGTGGAACTCCGCTTTAAATTAAGGACCCCAGTGATGCAAGACAAAAGTGCTGTCATACCAGAAATATGGAGCTTGTAATTTCTGATCTTTTGAAAATTTTATTTGCATAACTGTCCATTTAAATGGCCTATGTGCTAAGCAAATGTAGCACCGTCTAGTGTGCTACTAGTGTAAGTGTAGGCAAATTTATGTTTTGGTTCATGGTTAACTGATGAGTTCTGAATCTGGGTTAAATGTTTATTGCAGGTCAGCTGGATGACTCATACTGGCAGGCCTCTGGTGCCTCCCCCTGGTTCTGGAAGGTTGGAGAAACTTCTAGAAGCTGGAGGGCAGAAGCCAGGGGGGTTGAACTGCATACTTAGGGGAGCTTAGCCAATCCCCAGGCAGTGGGCCTGGCATGGTGGCTAAGCCAGCTCTTAAATATGGATGAGTCAAGCCAAGTGGGAAGTTGGGTGGAAGATGGAGTGCTGAGGAGACTGTCAGCGGCCATTGAGGCAAACCCCTGGTCTGGGGGGCTGCTCTGTCTCACACTGTAGCTCGGGCTGCCTTGGAAGGATCCTGACAGCATAGTGGTTTGAAATGAATCTTACCTGAGAAGCAGTGGGAGCAAGGACAGTATGAATACATCAACACAGTCAGGGACTTACAAGGGGAGAGACTGTCACATGTAGTCAGACTTTTTGGAAGACTGCGTTGAGCTTAATCTTAGCTTTTCCTTGCCCTGGAAAATCTTTGGAGCAGTCGAGTGGGCTGGTGAAGAGGCAGCCGGGTGAGCTGGTATTTCCTGCAATCAGGAGAGCTGGGATCAGTGTCCACAGGGGACCTGGAGTTACTTCGGAATGCAGCCTACAACACTTTGTGCTACTTGCTAAGGGACTGACAGTTGCTAGTCCTTAAGGATTTTTTGCATCTTTTCTATCAGGGACTGCTGCGGAGACAAATCGGGAGTTGTACATAGTGAGAAAGTTGTCCCTGGTGTTGTGGATATCAAGTTGGGCATCCTGTAAATTCCTATTCCCCGTCCAAGTTATTGCCCCCAATAAAACATAAAAGCCAATCCTGGTTTATCCTGCCAGTCCCCTTCCTTCCTTGTTACAAACTGACCACATAAAGCATATGTGTCAAATGCAAGGCCTGCAGGCAGAATCTGGCCCACTGGGAAATTTCATGTGGCCCTTGCATCTCTCCTGCAGCTGTGCCCCCCCCCCCCCATTGTCTACTGCCCAACCTTGTCTCAGCAGTCAGCAGCAGAGAGGAAGACAGAACTCCACCAGATCCAGCGCTCCTCCATGCAGCCACAGCACCCTCTGGTCCCCATCTTCCCTGGTCTCAGCATTCAGCAGACTCGGGCAGCTGACTCTAGCCCTCTTTTGGTCCTCCTCTGGACCCTGTACTCTCTGCCTCCCACCTCCCCCCAGCTTTTTCCCTGCAGCAGCAAGGGAGGGTGGGGAATTCTTGTCTTCTGATGATGGGGGCTCTTGACATCTGATGTAAAGACGGGTTGGGTGCCCTGGACAGTTAGTCTTACAGATACAACCTGCCCTTTGAGGGCAGCCATAATGTTGATGCGGCCCATGATGAAATTTCGTTTGACACCCCAGACGTAAAGCCTGGAAGCAGATCCCAGCCTGTGTGGTCAGTCCCTTGGATTGCCATATTTAGCCTGGGTTTGATCTAGAAGAGGGTTTTCATTCTTCCTGCAGTCCTGCTTCAGAGAAGAACCAAGAAAAGCTTGCTAAACGAAACTGGAAGGGAATTCACAAAACGTGAAGCATTACATAGTTGTCTGTAATTTTAATTAGCTTCCTTGGGGCTGAAAGAGGAAACCAGGAGTCATATCCTGATCTTGGAAGACTCGTGGTTTGATACCCGGCTGCCAAGAGACTGTGCATTTAATGCCCAACAACAGTCTGTGTAAAGGTAGAATGTTCTTCCTGTATTGTATAGGTTTCCAGGGCCAGTCCAAAAACATCTTGGTAAGGTAACTGACATGTGTAAAACAAATAGCTTAAAGTGTCATTAGCCCACATCATAAAAAACTTAAAGTGTCATTTACCCACATTATAAAAATCTTAACGTGTCATTAACCCACATTATGAAAAACTATTAATAAATGGTGTATTACATGCTGTACATACTCACTCAGTCCCTATGAGATGAATTTTCTGTACTCAAAAAACCTGGTGGATCCCAAGGTTTCAAAGAGCATACCATGTTGTCTAGGGGCTTGAACTAGATAGCAGCAGCAAATGTATTGATGGTAGCAGTCAGTGATGGACAATAACATAACTATCTCCACATTTTGCAGCAGAAGAAATGAGCTTTGAAGGAAACCTTCAGCATATATTCTGCCAAACAGTACATAATAAATTCCAATAGCGGAAACAAATAAAAATCATGTTATTTTTCTTTTGGTCTGTGTTCCCTGCATCATAATTGATAAACACTAGATGGCAGTAAACCTTTGCAAAGTGTTGGCCTCATTCATGCATATGAGTCCTTTATCATGGTTGCCAGAAGTCCTTAAAGTGAAGCTGTACACCGTGTAAATCTTTTAAACGGAGGAAAGTCCTACCTAATGGCGCGTACACACAACCGTTTTTAATGACGAGAAAAATGCAATTTTTTAAAATGGTCATTAAAAATGATCGTGTGTGGTCTTCAGAGCATTGTTCACGAGGTGAAAAATGGCCATGAAAAAATTGGAACATGCTCTAATTTTTCTGGAATGGAACGTCCCCTTTATAGTGCCGTCGTACGTGTTGTACGTCACCGCGCTTTACTCAAGCATTTTTTTCATGATTGTGTGTAGGCCAGTGTTACCAATCTACCAGATTGAAATTTACTGACGCAACAGACAAAATTTACTGGCACAGCCAGGTTTTTACTGCCATTTCCAAAAGTTACAAAACTACAGTTTTAAGTGCTAATTTCAGTATTTAGGCTACAAACAAGTACAATGTGCAAGTAGCAATGTGATTTAAGATAGATATTAAGGCAAAAGCCATTTTTCTTATTTTATTTTCGATATAGTAACTAAATAGCTCAGGGACAGGACTCAGGAGGGCAAGAAATTAGAATGGGCGGCACACACACACATGAAATTGACTCTCACAGTGACACTGACAGCAGTGTGCAGCAGCACAGATGATGACGACACCTCACCGGTTTGACACGTCCCCTCCTGAGTCACAGTGACAGTCTCTCTCCACACCAGGTGGTCCCTTCATTCCACTCCAGTCCAAACAGCACTGACAGTCCCACTCTTGGCTTGCCTTGCTACCGTTCCACAGACATGAGTCTCCGGCCACTCCGCTCGGCTCCCTTGCACCATGACATCACATGACGCTCAGGCACTGCTTCTGCCAGACCTGCCCTCCACCAGTGCCGCCCAAACACACTTTAGCAGGCACTTGGATGGTCTTGGCTAGCTCCGGACCAGAGTTGCGCATGTGCAGTTCTGAGCCGAGGGTCACAACCATATTTTTTACTGGCAACCATTTCCAGTCACTGGCATTTACGGGCAGGAGAAAAGTGCCTGGTTTTTACTGGCTGCCAGTAAAAATACTGACGGCTGGCAACACTGGTGTAGGCAAGGCAGGCTTGAGAAGAATCACGTCAAGAAAAATGCAGTTTTTTCAATGACATTAAAAACGGTCGTGTGTACGCGGCATAAGAACAGACTACCAAAAGGCCCGCTATTTCCCTCATAGGCCAGAAAAGTTCATTGTGTTCTTCTCACTGGTTTACTTTAGTCATATAAAGGTATTAACCAAATGATCAAACAGCAACTTGATGTTTTCCGTATGAATGCAAGATGCATTGACAATGGAATAAAAATGGTAAAAGGGTATGTAACAATCATAAGACAAAGTATAACAGACAGTGCAACCATTGTAGTACATGGATACCTAGGAGTATTTCCCACAAAGGCAACTTAGTGGTAGCACAATACAGAATAACGGTATCTAAGATACCTGGAGACAACTGTACCATTAAAATTACACAGTTTTACTCTAGCGGCGCCTGCCCTTGTCTTTTTCTCTTCCCTTCTACCGCCGACCACTGACAGGTTCTCCAGCCGGCAGACTCGTCACTTTTGGTTGAACTGCAAGCCGCTGTCCCAACCCTGCGCTGCCGTCTTATTTCTGGATAGGCCCCCACATAGCCTGGCAGCCTGATGCCCCCGGGCAGATGATACACATCTGGGTGACACACAAGAACCTGGATCACCTGACCTCACCCGAATATATAGGCTCTCCCAGTAGGCCAAGGGATTCAACAAAATCCCTGCCCATTGGTTAAGATACCCCATTTACCCATAACCTGACCTTGAGTTGTCCTTCTCAATCTAACACCTTCAAGTGCCCGGGCCACCTGGTGGTAGAAGGGGAAGTACAACCAGGCCAAATTTAGGGAGAAGTCAACGGATCCCTAGTATAAGGTGACCAGATTTTTAAAATGAAATCCGGGGACATTTTTTTTTTTTTACTAGTAATGGCGGCAATCAGCGACTCTCTGCCCATCGCCGCCCGCCTCACAGCCTCACAGCCTGTCAAGTCTTACTCTTCGGGCCCCGGCTACTACTGGGTGGGGAGCGGAGGAAGATCACTCCACCAGGGAAGGCAAGGAGGCAGGCGGCTGGCCGGGACTTGAGCCAAGGCAGAAGAACATGCGAGCGAAGCTGAATGGGCATGCACCCGAAACTGAAGAAATATTCCCTCCTCTCCGACCAACACATGATCATCAGAAAGGGGCACAGATAATGGAAAGAAATAGACCCCCCTAAGGTAGTAGGAGCGGCGGAGCAGGGGGGTGTAATTCAGATTATTTATTTTTTAATTCTGCACTGACTGTCTTTGAAATTGAACCAGCACCTGTTCAAATTCAATCCGGGGACAAAACCGGGGACAGACTTGGTCCAGGGACAGTGTCCTCAATCCGGGGACTGTCCCCGGAAACCGGGGATGTCTGGTCACCCTACCCTAGTAATTAACTACAGTAGCTACTATCGACAAGGAATTTGGTGAAGAGCTCCCTGACTAAACCCGTGGGTTTTGTAACACTTTAAGGTCTCAGCAGCTCCAGGAATGTTGGCAGGTACCTCAGGCAGAATCTTCAGTAATGTCAGTCAGGATAGAAGGTAGCTAAAGGCAGAGAGGAGCGGAGCCCCTCAGGGCGGGTGGTTGCTGGAGGATAATGTTACATTGAGTTCAGGTGTCAGCCTTCCCTGCTTCCCACATGGCTGCAACATGTCTGGGCAGAGTCTCCCTCCTGAATTTATAAGCTTGGGGAGGCAGGCAGAGCCCAGCAGAAGCAACCCAAAGCAAGGAAATAGTTAACCCTTTCCCCCAAGCCAGGGCAGCAGCTGTTTAGCATTTGAACCTGCTTACACGTGCAAACACAGCTACTTGCAGTTTCCTGGGGGGGGGGGGTAACACCTCTCTCACAAAGAGGCTGGCTATAGCTGGTAACCCAAGATGTCCAGGTCATGGCAGAAGTCCCAGGGAGGGGTGTAAACATAGGAGGCTGAAGATACAGGGCCAGTCTACTGGAATGGCAGTATTTTTTCCCCCCCACAAATGGGGCTTCCCTTTGGTGGTATTTGATCACCTCTGGGTTTTTTGTTTTTTGCTAAGCATAAAAATAGATCAAATTTTTTTTGTTTCTGTTATAAAGTTTTGTAAATACGTACGTTTTCGTCTTCACTGACGGGCACTGGTTACGGCTGCAATGATGGGCACTGATGAGATGGCACTGATGGGCACTGATGAGGAGGCACTAATATGCAGCACTGATGGGCACTGATAGGTGGCACTGACGGGCACTGATAGGTGACACTGACGGGCAATGACTGCCACTGATAGACAATGATAGATGACACTGATAGGCAGGCATTACAGATGGGCATGGATTGGCATCCTGGGTGGGCACTTGTGGGCATCCTGGTGGGCACTGTTGATTGGGCTGCAATGATAATCAATGCACTGATTATCAGCGCAGACCCCCCTGTCAGGAGAGCCGCTTATCGGCTTGCCTCTACTCGTTCGAATCGAGGAAAGCCGATAACTGGCACCTCCTGGTTACGATGTGATCAGCTGTGATTGGACAGAGCTGATCACATGGCAAAGAGCCTATGTCATAGGCTCTTTACCGAGACTGGAGATGCAGTGCGTCTAAATGACACACAACACACTACCGATCTCCGCTTTCTGCTAGCTAAATCCCAGCCTAGGCCAGGATGACATGCAGCAGGTCTCCTGTGTGTGTGCGAGATCTCGCAACCTGCCTCCTGATATGTGTGACGTAGACTCAGAGCTTTTGCACATGTGTCCACGCACCAAATGGTCTATGCTAGAGATATGATAAAGACCCATGGCATGTCTGCGCATGCGTGGGGGAATCTGGCACATGCACTGGCACACCATGGGATCTCTGCCAAGTCATGTAGACGTGTGGTGTGACTGCACATGTGTCAAATCCCCAGTAAAAGTGCAGCGCTGGAGAAGAGCGTGAAAAAAGTACTTGTTTCAAGCAAGACAACTGTGGACTCCATGGTTTAGTAAGTATGTTTGTATTCTATTTCGAGACGAGGACAAGTGTAAGGGATTTTTTGGGAGTTAGTCAGGGTTAAAATAGTTTTAAACCCAAAATTAAAAATGGATTATTTTGCAGCCTGTCAATACTTTTATGCTGTTGCTGTATTGGTTTTATTTAATTTTTTTAATTTTTTCTTTTATTTTCACCTGGTGATCTAGCCAATGAGTCTATTATTTGTCAACTTCCTTTAACAGACCAATCTGTCCAACAGAAGTGGCAGTTAGAGGGTTGAGACAAACCATTTACCTTTCACAGGGTTGCTTACAATTGTCAGCTCTTTATTTATTTATGTAAAGTGTGTATATATATATATGTACGTGAATTTATGTATGAGTGCAAGTGTGTGTGTATGTACAGTACGCACATATGTATGTGTGTACATACGTATATTTATATGCATGTGTGTGTATGTACAGTTGCAAAAAAAAGTATGTGAACCCTTTTGGAATGATATAGATTTCTGCACAAATTGGTCATAAAATGTGATCTGATCTTCATCTAAGTCACAACAATAGACAATCACAGTCTGCTTAAACTAATAATACACAAATAATTAAATGTTACCATGTTTTTATTGAACACACCATGTAAACATTCACAGTGCAGGTGGAAAAAGTATGTGAACCCTATAGACTAATGGGATCTCCAAAAGCTAATTGGAGTGAGGTGTCAGCCAACTGGAGTCCAATCAATGAGATGAGATTGGTGGTGTTGGGTACAGCTGCCCTGCCCTATAAAAAACACACACCAGTTCTGGGTTTGCTTTTCACAAGAAGCATTGCCTGATGTGAATGATGCCTCGCACAAAAGAGCTCTCAGAAGACCTACGATTAAGAATTGTTGACTGGAAAGGGTTATAAAAGTATCTCCAAAAGCCTTGCTGTTCATCAGTCCATGGTAAGACAAATTGTCTATAAATGGAGAAAGTTCAGCACTGCTGCTACTCTCCCTAGGAGTGGGTGTCCTGTAAAGCTGACTGCAAGAGCACAGCGCAGACTGCTCAATGAGGTGAAGAAGAATCCTAGAGTGTCAGCTAAAGACTTACAAAAGTCTCTGGCATATGCTAACATCCCTGTTAGCGAATCTACGATACGTAAAACACTAAACAAGAATGGATTTCATGGGAGGATACCACAGAGGAAGCCACTGCTGCCCAAAAAAAACATTGCTGCACGTTTACAGTTTGCACAAGAGCACCTGGATGTTCCACAGCAGTACTGGCAAAATATTCTGTGGACAGATGAAACCAAAGTTGAGTTGTTTGGAAGAAACACACAACACTATGGGGTTGATTTACTAAAGGAAAATCCACTTTGCACTTGAAAGTGCACATGGAAGTGCAGTCGCTGTAGATCGCTGTAAATCTGAGGGGAAGCTCTGAAATTAGGGGAAGCTCTGCTGATTTTATCATCCAATCATGTGCAAGCTAAAATGCTGTTTTTTATTTTCCTTGCATGTCCCCCTCAGAACTACAGCATCTGCACTTCCATGTGCACTTTCAGTGCACTTGCAAGTGCAAAGTGGATTTTCCTTTAGTAAATCAACCGCTATGTGTGGAGAAAAAGAGGCACAGCACACCAACATCAAAACCTCATCCCAACTGTGAAGTATGGTGGTGGGGGCATCATGGATGGGGCTGCTTTGCTGTGTCAGGGCCTGGACGGATTGCTATCATGGAAGGAAAAATGAATTCCCAAGTTTATCAAGACATTTTGCAGGAGAACTTAAGGCCATCTGTCCACCAGCTGAAGCTCAACACAAGATGGGTGTTGCAACAGGACAACGACCCAAAGCATAGAAGTAAATCAACAACAGAATGGCTTAAACAGAAGAAAATACGCCTTCTGGAGTGGCCCAGCCAGAGTCCTGACCTCAACCCGATTGAGATGCTGTGGCATGACCTCAAGAAAGCGATTCACACCAGACATCCCAAGGATATTGCTGAACTGAAACAGTTCTGTAAAGAGGAATGGTCAAGAATTACTCCTGACCGTTGTGCACGTCTGATCTGCAACTACAGGAAACGTTTGATTGAAGTTATTGCTGCCAAAGGAGGTTCAACTAGTTATTAAATCCAAGAGTTCACATACTTTTTCCACCTGCACTGTGAATGTTTACATGGTGTGTTCAATAAAAACATGGTAACATTTAATTCTTTGTGTGTTATTAGTTTAAGCAGACTGTGATTGTCTATTGTTGTGACTTAGATGAAGATCAGATCACATTTTATGACCAATTTGTGCAGAAATCCATATCATTCCAAAAGGGTTCACATACTTTTTTTTGCAACTGTATGTCTGTACGTTACTGTTCTGCCTTGTTCACACGGGCAGCATACCTAAGCAGACAGCTCAGCTACTGAAGGAGACACTGGGGGTTATTTACTAAATGCAAATCCACTTTGCACTACAAGTGCACTTGAAAGTGCACTGAAATGGGCACTTGGAAGTGCAGTCACTGTAGATCTGAGGGGGACATGCAAGGAAAATAAAAAACAGTATTTTAGCTTGCACATGATTGGATGATTAAATCAGCAGAGCTTCCCCTCATTTCAGATCTACCCCTTAGATTTAAAGCGACTGCACTTCCAAGTGCACTTGCAGTGCAAAGAGGATTTGCCTTTTGTGAATAACCCCCAGTGAGTGAGTGTGTTCACTTTGTTCATTTAGAAAAGGAAGGGGCAGGTAGATTACATATTTGCTGGCCCCTTCCCCTGCTCTCCATCCTGAAACATCCCCCGCAGCAGCCGGGGGAGAGGAGAGGTGGGAAGCCAGCAGCACTGCATGGCCAACAAAAGGGGGGGAGCCCGGGCAGTAGGGGGAATCGCCACCGCATATAGTGATTAGGGTGTGCCCATGCACACCTGGCACACCCCCTGCGCATGCCTATGGGAAACACGCTTTTTGCTACGTGTTTCGGAAACGTGCTGCAAATGTACTTCACGCTTGCAGTGCCATTAAGGCCCCTTTCACACTGCCGCGACTTGAAAGTCGCGCGATTTTACCGTCTTTTAATGGCTACGATTTTGCCGCGATTTCAGGGAATGCCTGTGTAAACTTGAGGTCTATGGACCTTGTCATGGACCTTGGAATACTGAAGTATCTCTCCTTTGAATCTATTACACAGTGGGGGGTCTTCTGCCCTGTCTTAAGGCTAACCCCCCCCTCCAGACGGCTCCATGGTCTGGAAGAAAAGCATTGTTCTGTGTTTGACTGTTTGTTTATGTACTTTAATTACCCCCTGGGGCTTCTGTGTCAATACACATCTCAGTTCTCCTATTCAAGCTATCGGACCAATCCCTGCTGACCCTGTTTCAAGTCCTTATTTGCATGGCCAAGAGAAGCTAATTGCGAACTACAATGTACTTTACAATTGACCAATAGGAAAGTGGTTGTTGGGGGCAGGGTGTTCAAACTGCTGTATAAAAGTGTGTGTGTGTGTGCATCCAATAAAGAGAGATTCCTGTTTGAACTTACATACAGCCTGCCTGGTGTTTGTTCTGAACTATCACAAATGGATTAGAATGTCACATAGCTGTAGTTTGGATCCTGGAGCATCGGATGGCCAAACCATCAGACGTTGCGATCTGCAATATGATCCAATAGTAGCAGAGGAGAGTCGGGAGAGTGGAACCGAGCGAGCAAGGCGCTCGTTACATTGGTTGGCAGCGATGGGATTTGCTCTCCAGTTCCTGGGACACTCCAAAACCACCACAGTGAATGACCAGCTATGCAGCCTGCAGGAAAGTCACGCTGAAAGACCCACTTGAGAGCCGAGATGGACCAGAAGAAGGGTGATGCAGGACCCCGGTCAGTTGAAGATTTGTTTCAGCAACGAGTGCGACAGCGGTTGGCATTATATGGGGCTAACCCATCAGAGACCGCCATACAGGAAGCCATTAAAGGCATCCAACTGCAGGATGCCCGACAAAAGAGAGAACTAGAGCGGCAACATGAGCGGAGAATGGCGGAAATACGGCAATCGGAGACAACGCCTAAAGAACCAGCCGCCATGGAAGAGGAATTCGGAAGGAGGTTGCGAGAGATGCAGATACAGCATAGAGGACCAGTATCAGAGGAGGTCCTGCTGGGATGGTCGGATTCGATCCACTGCAAACTCTGGAAGAAAGTGCTAGCTCTCGAGCAGCAACACCAGGGAAAGATTCTCCCCTCCATCTATGTAAGGTACTGGAAAGGGAGTAACCGCTCAGGTGTAGCTGATAAATGCTTCACAGGGTCCTAGAGCCGTGGGTGCAGGCAGTGCATATCACAATGCAGAAAACAGGAAAAAATGCTTGGACAGCCGCACTCCAAAAATGGTTGTTTATTGAAACAAAAATGTGAAAAACATATCACAGCATGGAAAGCAGCAAACAGGAGCTGACGCGTTTCGCACTGTGACTCAGTGCTTAATCATAGCTGTGCTATGATTAAGCACTGAGTCACAGTGCGAAACGCGTCAGCTCCTGTTTGCTGCTTTCCATGCTGTGATATGTTTTTCACATTTTTGTTTCAATAAACAACCATTTTTGGAGTGCGGCTGTCCAAGCATTTTTTCCTGTTTTCTGCATTATGTAAGGTACTGGTCGCAGTATGAAGTCCGAATGCCGTTATTGGGGGAACAACCGAAGCAGGAGTGGACAGCTGAGTTAAGCAGGCTGATCCGGGCAGAGATGTGGTTGGATGAGAGCTACAGAGCCCTCCGGTGGTATGTAGCCCAAGAGTGCCCATGGTCAGCGGATGACAGCCCCACGGAAGGCTTTGACTATAATGGCCTGGGATTGTTCTATTGGAGACTGTCCGAGGACCCTGACTTTGGGAGTGATCGGGAGTGGCGTTTGGAGGAAATAATGGAGCACAGAGAACAAAGACTGAATGTCTCGGAAGGGCACTGGGCACAGGAAGATTTGGAGTTTCTGGCCGTTCAGGAATGGGAGCTGGAGATTGCCTACAAACAGCTGCTAGACTCTGCTCAGCAGCAGGGTGGGGCTCCCTTTGCCTGGGACTATCAGGAAATACCAGTTGACAACTCTGAAATCCTGGCTGAAGAATCAGCAGTGGAAAATCTGAAGATTACCACCCTTAAAGCCGAAGTGGATGATATGGAGTTCCAGGGAGCTAGCCTGGCTGAAAAATCGGCAGTGGAAAATCTGAAGATTGCCATCCCTAAAGCCGAAGTGGATGATATGGAGTTCCAGGGAGCTAGGGCAGTTGGCTCATCTCCCCAGCCACAGATTACAGAAGGTATGGACTTAATGGGCTGTTCAGAGGATGTTAGGGATTATGCATTGCCTGCCCAAGTACTGGCAGCAGGACAGAGTACTGCAGACCCCTGCTCTACACCCGTGGCAGTTTTGGAGGCCCGAGGTGAGAAGATGATGGTTCCTCTTTCCAAGTGGATTTCAGAGATGCAGGGGGGAGAAGCAGCCCTTTTCCCTCCCCAACAGTTAGCCAGAGCAGATGGTGTGGAGTCCCCAGCAGAAGTGCTGGCAACAGGGCAGAGTGCTACCAACCTCTGCCCAGCACCGGAAACAACTGTGGAGTTTCAGGGAGCCGGGGCAGTTGGCCCTTCTCCCCAGCAACAAGCTGAGGCAGTAAAGCTTTTACTCCCAGCTGAATCACTGGCAGCATTGCAGAATGCTACTGGCATCGGCACACAACTGCTACATGAGCGGATATCGGTGGATGGGACTGCGGTCCCCACTCACAGCAACCCAGCGGAAGAGCTGGCAACAGAGCAGAGTGCCACGGGCCTCTGCTCTCAACTAACAGAAGAGGGAGGTCCTGTGGTATTGGATGGAACTTCAGTCCTCACTGACACAACCCCAGAAAATGGTGTGACACTGAGACAGGAGGATGTCAGCCTTGCTTTGCAAGCACTGGGGGATTTTCACCTACCACAAGTGGATGGGACTTCAGTCTCCACTTGTATACCCCAGGGATGCCGGGCAGTCGACCCAGATCCACAACAGCATGACGGACTGAGCCCAGTCACCCTGTCTTCTCTCCAGCGGCTGAAAGGACTCCAGGGAGAAGGGCCAGTCCAGGCCTCTCCCCAGTGGCGGGTATGTTCTCTGAGAGAGGCAGAGGTTGGCTGGGTAAGTAATGCTCTGGTTGGAGCAATTTATTTGGGGTACTGTGTGGATACCGGCATTGGGGGAATAGAACTATGGACTAACTTCGGAGTCAACCCGTCTGGGGTCTCTGCCTATGTTAGTTTCCTGCCGAAAGGGGAGATGTGTGACAGACCTAGCTGGGACAGAGGCTTTTGGAGAGGACTGAATGCCAGCCTCTTGCCTTCTGATTATGGGCCAGGGCCTCAAGACAGGAATGCGGATGGGTTATCCCGGCAGACAGACCTGGAACCTTAAGACTACTTTTCCAACATCCTCGAGTTGACCCGTTTGGGGTCCCACTGTGGCTGTTGGACTGTTTCCCAGGAGGGAGTATTGTCATGGACCTTGGAATACTGAAGTATCTCTCCTTTGAATCTATTACACAGTGGGGGGTCTTCTGCCCTGTCTTAAAGCTAACCCCGCCCCCCTCCAGACGGCTCCATGGTCTAGAAGAAAAGCATTGTTCTGTGTTTGACTGTTTGTTTATGTACTTTAATTACCCCCTGGGGCTTCTGTGTCAATACACATCTCAGTTCTCCTATTCAAGCTATCGGACCAATCCCTGCTGACCCTGTTTCAAGTCCTTATTTGCATGGCCAAGAGAAGCTAATTGCGAACTACAATGTACTTTACAATTGACCAATAGGAAAGTGGTTGTTGGGGGCAGGGTGTTCAAACTGCTGTATAAAAGTGTGTGTGTGTGCATCCAATAAAGAGAGATTCCTGTTTGAACTTACATACAGCCTGCCTGGTGTTTGTTCTGAACTATCACAAATGGATTAGAATGTCACATAGCTGTAGTTTGGATCCTGGAGCATCGGATGGCCAAACCATCAGACGTTGCGATCTGCAATATGATCCAATAGTAGCAGAGGAGTGTCGGGAGAGTGGAACCGAGCGAGCAAGGGGCTCGTTACAGACCTCAACTCGCATTAAAGTCGTACCAAAGTAGTACAGGGACTACTTTGAAGTCACACAGGTATGTAGGGTACTTATTGGAAATCATGGGGTACGATTTGACATGCGACTTTGCAGTCCCAAGTCGCAGGACAAGTCGCACAAGTGTGAAAGAGGCCTTATTGTTAATGGTAACCCAAACGTGGTTAGGAGATGCGAGTTTTGCAGCATGTTTTGTCGCACAAAAAAAAAGCTACAAATGCAGCAAAATGTACATTGAAAAAACAGTGGAGGCTCTATGTGTGAAAAGCTGCGGGAGCTTTTCATGCACAAGGATTACTCTAAGCACGCTGCGGGAGCTTCATTGAAACATTATTCAAGCACATGGGCTACTCTAAGCACGACACGTGGAAATGTGCGAAAAAAATGCATAAAAAACCCAAGTGGAAATGTCTGTTCCCACTACGCCAAGTGTGAATGCGGCCTTGCTGTAATGTTCAGCCCGTATCTGAAACTGGAGGACGTGCACCATTTACAACAGAAGGAGCACTGGTACGTACTATTCGGAGTATATAGAATGCAAAGGGGGATTTTTGGAAAATCTTCCTGAAGGTGAACTTACACTTTAAATGATAACTATTTATTTGTTACTTTTTTTGTTGCCGTTCATTAAATGCTGCAAGCATTTCACAAATAGTAGTACAGACAGTATATCAGCCATTTTATCACTATTGACTTTTTTTTGTCACAGTTCAGCCTAGTAAAGGAAACCCACAGCACTTTTACTGGTCAGACGCTTATTATAGGGCAATTTGTTCCAATTGCATAATTCTTGCTCCCTTAAATATCTAATTATTATAACGGTTTAATTTTTTTTTTCCAGCCGGAACTGTTGGAAGAAACATATATTTATGTTATCGTGCTGTTAAACAATAATGAGTTTTCCGGCCTGGTAAATAGTTTAACCTCAAGGAAATAACTTGGTCATCCAGAAACCAGTGACATTTAAAAAGGGTGAAAACTAATTATTTGGCTAGCTGTTTTCCATTGCGCACACATTAAATGGTTCATTAATCAAAGTCTATAGTTTGGCATTACAGATGATTTAGTGACCCTATTAAATAATCAATTGACTTTTTTTCCAGGATTAGACAATAATTTAACATATTTAATCACCTCGTTCAGCAAGTATTAAAGGGACTGCATACTGTTCTATTTTTTTTTTTATTTTTTTTTTTAGAATATGTAAAAGAGACCATATTGATATACAGTATCTCACAAAAGTGAGTACACCACTCACATTTTTGTAATTATTTTATTATATCTTTTTATGTAATAACACTGAAGAAATTACACTTTGCTACAATGTAAAGTAGTGAGTGTACAGCTTGTATAACAGTGTAAATTTGCTGTCCCCTCAACACACAGCCATTAATGTCTAAATCACTGGCAACAAAAGTGAGTACACCCCTAAATGAAAATGTCCAAATTGGGCCCAAAGTGTCAATATTTTGTGTGGCCACCATTATTTTCCAGCACTGCCTTAACCCTCTTGGTCATGGAGTTCACCAGAGCTTCACAGGTTGCCACTGGAGTCCTCTTCCACTCCTCCATGATGACATCACGGAGCTGGTGGATGTTGGAGACCTTGCGCTCCTCCACCTTCTGTTTGAGGATGCCCCACAGATGCTCAATAGGGTTTAGGTCTTTAGACATGCTTGGCCAGTCCATCACCTTTACCCTCAGCTTCTTTAGCAAACAGTGGTCACCTTGGAGGTGTGTTTGGGGTCGTTATCATGTTGGAAAACTGCCCTGCGGCCCAATCCCTGAAGGGAGGGGATCATGCTCTGCTTCAGTATGTCACAGTACATGTTGGCATTCATGGTTCCCTCAATGAACTGTAGCTCCCCAGTTACGGCAGCACTCATGCCGCCCCAGACCATGACATTCCCACCACCATACTTGACTGTAGGCAAGACACACTTGTCTTTGTACTCGTCACCTGGTTGCCTCCACACATGCTTGACACCATCTGAACCAAAAAAGTTTATCTTGGTCTCATCAGACCACAGGACATGGTTCCAGTAATTAATGTCCTTAGTCTGCTTGTCTTCAGCAAACTGTTTTGCAGGCTTTCTTGTACATCATCTTTAGAAGAGGCTTCCTTCTGAGATGACAGCCATGCCAACCAATTCGATGCAGTGTGCAGAGTATGGTCTGAGCACTGATAGGCTGACACCCCCCCCCCCTTTCAACTTCTGCTGCAATGATGGCAGCACTCATACGTCTATTTCCCAAAGACAACCTCTGGATATGACTCTGAGCACGTGCACTCAACTTCTTTGGTCTTGTCAGGGCTGTGTTCAGCCCTTCCTTCTCTGTGCTGGCAGCTCAGCTGTCAGCTAATTGCCAGCTTCCATCTCTCCAGTGATCCACCTGTTGATGATCCGCTCGTCAGCTGCCTACTTAAGGACTTTCAGTTAATTTGCTCTTCGCCTACGCCTGTGTTAACATCACTATAGACTTTCTCCTGCGTTGCTGTTGAAGACCTGCTTGACTACGTTTCCTCTGGCTACAGATCCTGCTTGTTGGACTCTATCTTTATCCCTGGTTCTTGGACATTGGCTTGGCTGACTACCCGATCCGGTTACCGAACCCTGGCTTGTTTTACTACGCTTAATCTGTTTGCCTTTTTATTTTTATTATTAAACAAGTGTGATTTAACTGTACTTCTGTCTCAGTCTGATTCATGGTTCCTGACAGTTCTACCATCGCAAGGCCTGTTCTGAGTGGAACCTGTCTTGTTAAACCAATGTATGGTCTTGGCCACCATGCTGCAGCTCAGTTTCAGGGTCTTGGCAATCTTCTTATAGCCTAGGCTATCTTCATGTAGAGCAACAATTCTTTTTTTCAGATCCTCAGAGAGTTCTTTACCATGAGCTGCCATGTTGAACTTCCAGTGACCAGTATGAGAGAGTGAGAGCGATGACACCAAATTTAACACACATGCTCCCCATTCACACCTGAGACCCTGTAACACTAACGAGTCACATGACACCGGGGAGGGAAAATGGCTAATTGGGTCCAATTTGGACATTTTCACTTAGGGGTGTACTCACTTTTGTTGCCAGCGGTTTAGACATTAATTTACATTACTTTACATTGTAGCAAAGTGTCATTTCTTCAGTGTTGTCACATGAAAAGTTATAATAAAATATTTACAAAAATGTGAGGGGTGTACTTACTTTTGTGAGATACTGTAGTTATAAGTGTAGGGGTTGGGGTGTGCATGGAATCACAAATACTCCTACAGAGGCGCCATCCCAGAAAAGTATGCAACTATGTTTCAAAAAGTTAGAACGGGGGTGGGACTTTAGTTGTGCCTCTGAGGAGTGTAAGAAATGAAATACAAATACTTTGATTTATAGAAAAAATAGATAAATTAAATTTTTCTGCCATAAGGCAGTACAATCTAGGAATAAAAATCAAGTGTAGATAAGTTTGGGGTGTGCAAATCCCAAGTGGTTGTAGCAATGTGGCCTATGCGTTTTCGGGGCCTTGAGAATAGCACAGTAGGATATCACATAGATTCTATCGGTAAAATATTGATAAACAATACATAAGTAACAGACAAAAGTACAAATAGCTAGAAGATAAAAAGGTTAATGCATTTGTTTGGTATACATTTGTATACATATCTTATCATACTAAGCACAGATCAATACAAACTATATATTATGTTATGAAACATCTAAAACATACACACAGTTACATTAATGTTCCTATTGATGTACAGCGATGCTTTGCATGTAAAGAGGATTCAGGTGAGAGTACTTGATTATAGGATATTGATTGTCTACACATTGGAGTTAAAATCTTTGTATATATATATATATATATATATATATATATGCCACTAGGGAAGTTAACTTACATCCGCGTGTATATATGTAAACTCACCCAGAGACTGTAGTCGGAGGACACCGGCTCGGTGGGACAAATAGGCCATTTATGTCCAAAGGAAGAATAAAAGGAGAGTTACTTACCTGATCCTCCTCCCAGCACCATCTGCACCCCAACACTCCAAAGGTTATTGGTGACCAGAGCAGGGTCCATAGTCCTGTATTGGATGTCAGGACACCAAAGGACAGTCCACCGGGGGATGGTATGGGGGCACCTCCTGCTGGGGGAGGGGTGGAGGATCAGGTAAGTAAAATGGTTTCTCCTCTCCCGGGCCAATACTTGTGATTAATTATTACAGAGAGGCTGCAGATCGGCTTTAAGGGGAGAAGGAGAGACAAGTTAGATATGGGCGGGGGGGAAGGGTAGTTTATAAAAGGAATGGGGGGGGCGCGGGGGTTCTCTTGTTACTTGTCCTGGGAGGGGGGATGGGAGGATCCGTCATGAACTTACAACAAGGGGTGATAACGGTCGTGTTCCAGTTGGCTGGCCACCAGATACTCCTGGGGGGAGGGGGGTCCCGGATGAGCTCCATGTGGGGGAGGGGTACCTAGACATATTCTATTTATTATAATGAGATCTCACCTATAAATCTCCGCTTCCTCTGAGCCTGATCCGTGTAAAATAGAACACAATGAATACAGAAATCCATAAAGCAGCCAATCAGGATTGGGGTGTAGAGGAGACTCTGATAGTCAGCGATGTTCTATTTCCCCACACTGCCCCCTATAGTGCTGGGAACACACTACATCACCTTCTCTCATCACCTCTACACAGGCACTAGGAAAGGTCTGCTGAATGTGGATGTGTGGTGGTGAGAGGGGGGAATCTGCCCCTCAGCACACATCATAAAACACATCTTATCATTCCATATAATATCATATAGAAACATAGACCCCTCCCCTTCTGTACCTGGGCGGAGTCAATATGGAGGATCTGCTTCTTCTCACTTTTCCCGGAAATGTCCAAACAAATCCCAGCCAATGAGATCGTTCCAAAACCAGCCTTCTAGCATGCATACATCGGATTCCTGTCCAACGCATGCGCAACAACGTCACGGGAAACCAGCCTCCTGGTACGCATTCGTCGGATTCCCCCCTGACGCATGCGCAGTAGCACCGCGGGAAAACAGCCTCCTAGTACGCATGCTTTGGATTCCCGTCCGACACATGCGCAGTAGCGTCGCAGGAAAACCGCCTTCTAGTACTAGTACTCATGTGTCGGATCCTCGCCCGACGCATGCGCAGTAGCACCGCGGGAAACAGCCTCCTAGTACGCATGTGTCGGATTCCCGTCTGATACATGCGCAGTAACGTCGTGGGAAAACGGCCTCCTAGTACGCATGCTTTGGATTCCCGTCCGACACATGCGCAGTAGCGTCGCAGGAAAACCGCCTTCTAGTACTAGTACTCATGTGTCGGATCCTCGCCCGACGCATGCGCAGTAGCACCGCGGGAAACAGCCTCCTAGTACGCATGTGTCGGATTCCCGTCTGATACATGCGCAGTAACGTCGTGGGAAAACGGCCTCCTAGTACGCATGCGTCGGATTCCCGCCCGACGCATGCGCAGTAGCACCGCGGGAAAACAGCCTCCTAGTACGCATGCGTCGGATCCATGCCCGTTGCATGCGCAGTAGCACCGCAGGAAAACAGCCTCCTAGTACGCATGCGTCGGATCCATGCCCGTTGCATGCGCAGTAGCACCGTAGGAAAACAGCCTCCTAGTATGCATGCGTCGGATTCCCGCCCGACGCATGTGCAGTAGCACCGTGGGAAAGCGCCCGACACATGCGCAGTAGCACCGCGGGAAAACAGCCTCCTAGTACGCATGCGTCCGTTTCCCGCCCGACGCATGCGCAGTAACGTCGCAGGAAAACGGCCTCCTAGTACGCATGCGTCGGATGCCCGCACTCATAGTGCAACCTTTCTGCCATATGTCATCTCTATGATCTGCTGTATGTTCTCTATGCGATCTCTCAGTAAACACAGTGCGGACTCTGTGGCAATCACATTACTCAGCACCTTCGGTTTTCAACCTGGGGAGAGCAGGAGAAGATCGGACGATAACTGCTGAAAGAATCGGAGATTCCCCCCCTAAATTACTATGTTGGAATCTTCCTTCTCCAGCAGTCACACAGTTCACTGCGCCCTCTTGTGGTGGTCCCGGTCCTTACACCCCCGTGTACATTCAGATCTATGTGATGAGTGTGTATTCCTAGGTATTGACATGACATTTAATTGATGATCTCCTCATTAATAAAGGCACATTTATTGTTATATGTATGATTATTAGAAAGATCATTTTCTTGTCCTGGGAGAACGTCAGGATTGTTCACCTAACAACTGGAGACACAAATACCCAATGAAACCAGCAGAAGTAATAATCCTCCCTGTTCTGGAAACTACTTGAATGAAACAAAAAAAAATAGTTTGCTGATGTAAAACTAATTGCAGCTTGATTGTGATTGGCTTTTTGTGAGACACGGAAAAGAGAAGTATGGGCCTTTTTTATTATTTTTTTATTCATACTTAACTCGTGGATGGAGCATCTGTCCCCCGCCACCTCTTCACTGAGAACTGAGCGATCGAACACCGCCAATCGCTCGGTTCTCACAGATCCCACGAGAGGAGAGCTGGTGACTGTCAGTCAGTGTCTCTCCTCTCTGCTCCCCCACACTCATTGGATCGCTGAGCTGTGTAGGAGCGGGGAGCGGCTCATTGAGACGCTGAGACTGCCATCAGTCCAGGCAGCTGGCGGATCCAGACTTCTGAAGTCGGGATGACGCGTTGCCTCGACTGATGGCAGTGACGTCACCGGAGAGTGGACTTCATACCGCTCTCCAATGAAAGTGGGTCACAGGAGCGCAAAACGAATTGCACTCCTATGACTCAGAGGAGAAGCCCAGCCTAAAAAGCTCAGGCTGGACTTCTCCTTTAAAGCCACATGTGTCAAACACAAGGCCCACAGGCCAAATCCAGCCCCCACCCCTGGCCATTTCATGTGGCCCTTGCACCCAGGGCTTTTTTTTTTTACCCAGAACATGCACCACCTCCGGCTCTTGCCTTCCCCTCCCAGCTTACCGCTGTCACTTGTACACACAGAAGCCTGCTGTGTTCTGTGATTACAAGGACAGCTTTCCTCTCAGCAGCTCTCGCAGATCTCTGCCTGCCCTGCAGTCACGGCAAGGGGGATGTGGGTGCAATGTGGGGGTGGGGCATCACATGGTGAGCTGCACTGTGATCCCCGGGTGCACAGATCCTGTGACCTGAAAGTGACAAAGAGAGGCGAGGCCACCTACACTGATGGGAGATTGTTCTGCACCAACTAAAGTTTATCTCCAGCTTCATATAGGGCTTACATGAGCTGGTGTTTCTATTTATCCCATGCATCGATACAGGCAGTTTAACTCAATGAATAACTCACTGTAGGAAGACAGACGATGAATCCTTTTGAATGTTCCATTTAATGATGGATATTCATAGGTAGAAAAACATTGATGTTGTAAGCCACATGGAAAGATGTTTCAACATGGAAGGTATACAGGGCTAATGAGAGAGAGACAGGAAGTGGAGGAGACTATGCAGAACTACGGTGGGAGAGAGAGTTCAGCTGGACAGAAGGGGACAGATCTTAAAGACACAGAACAATAATAATTCACATAGTGTAACACAACACTCCCCGTCTGAAATCTTTAGATTTCATAATCATAAACAAATTTATATATTCAATAAATTCAATACTGATAAATGTCCTGGAACCTATAATGAAAAACATGCAACAAAACAAGCATAAACATAAGTTCAACAGGATTGAAGAACATGAAGTCTAAGGTATGACATCTTCAAAGAATTTCAAAGTTCAGAGTAGAACCTGTAGATAGCAGAAATGTACTCCCCGCCATGCCAACAGCATGGCTAGTCCTTGCACAAGTCACTCACCTGGCAAAAGGAGTACTAACTCTGTAATTGGTCGACTAAAGGGTCGTGTCGATCCTCCCTTGGTTACCTTGGCTTCTACCTTCTGGACCTTGTTATCATCACTGGGCATAACTTTAGTAATAAGACCCATAGGCTACTCATTCTAACAAACTTCCTTGTCTTTTAGAAGGATGAGATCTCCTACCTTAAGATTCGGCTTAGATGTTTGTCATTTGTTACGACCTTGAAGGCGATGAAGATACTTCTTCCTCCAGCGAGGCCAAAACACATTGGCTAGATGCTGCACCTGCTTCCATTGACGCCTGTAGATATCCTTGGGTTCGATCTCACTTGTAGATATTACAGCAGTCCCAATCTTTTGAGTAAGAAGCAAAGCTGGAGTAAGGATCACTGGAGCATCAGGATCTGAAGATAGCGGCACTAAAGGTCTTGTGTTCACTATGGCAGACACTTCAGCGAGAAAGGTAGACAACGTATCATGGGTGGGTGGTAAAGACTTGTGAGTCTGCAACATGGAGTCGAGAATTTTTCGTGCTACTCCAATCATTCGTTCCCAGGATCCTCCCATGTGTGAAGAATCTGGAGGATTAAACAACCAAGTACATACCCCTTTGACAAAATCGTAAGGATGAAACCGGTCAGGGAGTGATTTCACAGCGCTTAGACATTTCAAACAGAGAAGCTCTCTCTTTTTCCCACAGATCCTGTGGAGGAGCAGGAAACAATTAGGGGATCACGCTGGAGTTTCTCTTAACACAGAGATAACATCCAGTGGCTCATTTGGCTTATCAGGTTCATTCAGACTGTCAGCAATAGCGAGCTGAGTGATACACCTATGCAATTAATGCTGACATTGAGCCATATTTTCTCGAGTGGGAACTTTTGCAGCATCTGGTTTGATGGAATTTTTATGTTGTTTTAATAAATACATTTGAAACGGGATTACACTATGTGGAGCCTTTGTCTTCCTATGTTCCTGGATGACGGAAGTTTGCTGAGACACACCGACTGAGCAGTCCGCTTTGGATATCGTTCAGGCATAATATTTTCATCACTGTGGTGAGTTTAAACCCCTAAGGGGTGTGTGGAATATATCTGTGAAGTTATCTTTGGAGAGAGGTCACCCATCGCGTGAAAAGTGATTTTGATCTATTTCTCCCACTTCCCATAGACTCTCATATTTTATGGACCTTTCATGCTTAGTCATTGTGTCCTTTTGCTTTAATCAAGCTCTCCCTATCTATGTATTTTCATATGTATTTTTATATATATATATTCACAAGTCGGTTTTTATTAACTGATTTTAGCGCTACTTTGATGCAATTTTTACTGTTGCTTGCTATACAGTTTTTAAGTACATCCATTGTTGGCCAGGAAATTGTCCAATTGTAGCTCTTTACATGCTCCAACAAAGTTGGTACCACAGTCAGATGGGTTGCGTTCAGTGGGAATGTGATGCCATTGACTTGGTAGAGAGAATCTCTTAATACGTTCAACCCTGTTGCTGACGTACACATAAAATTGTTTCGTTTGGTTGTGTATGTAACCAAGTATTACCTTACTGTCTGTATAGAAGGTGGAAGAATCAATTCTAGTGTCCGTTTCACTTCGTATGACTTCAGCAATTTCTACTGCTAGCACAGCTGCACAAAGTTCAAGTCTTGGTATGGTATGTGCAAGTTTTGGAGTGAGTTTTGCTTTGCCTAGGACAAAACTACAGTGTGACTCTCCATTCATTTCAGCGGTCTTCAAATAGGCTACTGTAGCAATAGCTTCAACTGATGCATCGGAGAAAATGTAAATCTCTCTCCGGTTAGCAGTTGAAGTGGAACCTGGAACATAGCAACGGGAGATCTGAAGTTTTTCTAGTGACTTCAAAGAATCCCACTTTGAAGTCCCACTTGCGTTGCTTCTCACTAGGCAAGGGAGTATCCCAGTCTATGTTCTCAGTAGATAACTGTCTTAGCAAAATCTTACCTTGAATGGTAACTGGAGCAAGGAAACCCAGTGGGTCATAGATGCTATTCACCACCGACAGGACTCTCTTGGAGAAGGGTTTATCACAAGTTGACACTTGGAAGGCGAATGTGTCTTATTTGATGTTATTGTCTTTGTGCCATTAAAACCTGAGGTAGTTTCTATTGTCTTCTCTGACGATGAAGCAGTGAAACATCTGTTGAATGACGGCCATTACTGCTACAGGCTCTTGTCTGAAGCAAATCAAGACCCCTTAGACTGTTGTTCCAGTTGGGCCCCGTAAGGAGCATGTTGTTAAGAGAAACACCTTCATGCTGAGCACTGGAGTCGAAGACAACTCTGATTTGGTCTGATTTGCGTGGGTGATACACGCCAAAGGATGGAAGGTACCAGCATTCTTCTCCCTCCTTTAGTGGGGGAGCAGGCTCTGCATGATTTCTGTCAAATATATTTTGCATAAAGTCCACAAAGTGCTTTTGCATCTCTGGTTTCCTGCTTAAGTTTCGTTTTAAGGAGGAGAATCTACTGATGGCCTGCTGCAAGTTGTTGGGCAATTTCTCTCTTGGGAGACGAAAAGGTAGGGGTGCTACCCAGTTATTGGAGTCGTCTTGGAAGAACTCATTGTCCATTACCATGATGAACTCTTTGTCTTCTATTGAACGAGCCAGTATATCATCTTCACTGGTTGCATTGAACACTGTAGAGCCAAAGTCGTCATCATGGCAGGAGAAAGGGCTTGTGTTACCTGAGATACCATGTTGCCATTCATGGCTGCCTATCTTCTCTTTCACCCAGTAGTGATGTGGGCATGGCTCAAAGTAAGTGTTTCAGCCGTTTGGCAGAACATTTGTATTGAATGACGAAATGTTGGTAGGTCTCTTCATTTTGCCTATACAGACGTTGCCTATGATGACCCACCCTAGATCCGTGCGCTGGGCAAATGGGGCATCTGGGGGTCCACTGATTTGTCTGTGTACCTTGTGAACTCTTAGAATGTCTCTTCCCAACAGAAGAAGGATCTAAGCATCTTTGTCAAGCGGCGGTATCTCGTTTGCTATTGCCTTCAGGTGAGGGTGATGGAAAGAGCAGCTGGAGTAGGGATTTCTTCCCAGTTAGCAGGTATCTGATTGCACTCAACAAGTGTAGGTAGAGGTAATTGCAAGTTACCTTTTGAGAGAAGATACCATGAGTCCATAAGCCTTTCTTCCAGAAACCTCTATAGTTCCACTACAGGTACCCAAGGTGTAAGGATGAGCTTCGCCTTTAATTTCAAGTAGATTGAACAGTTCTGATTTTGCAAGTGATCTATTGCTCTGATCATCTAAGATAGCATATGCCTTTAGAGTCTTTTCTGGTTGATCCTTGTGGTATATGTTCACCAAGCATATTTTAGCACAGGACTTATCACAGCGGTCTTCTCCACAAACTTCAGTGCAGGATGAAGAAATGATGGTAGAATTAGGCACTTGAACTGTATTCTCCCCGCCATGCGTTAACCTGGGAGGAGAGTTGGCAGGTTGTGCAGAGCTGGGCTCAAGCGGATGGAGGGCTTGCACATGTTCTTCAGGGGTGCCCAACCAGTGGCCCGCGGAGCCCTCTGATGTCGCCCACGACCTCCTTCTCTGGGATGGCGGGTTGACAGTGTTGTGAATGAAGCCAGCGCTAGAGGAAGCAAGCAGCTGCGGAGCAGAGCCACGTAAGCCAATGCTTACTGTATCGCAGTGGCTCCTGTCAGAGGCGTTGCTATGGGGGTGCGGGGGGTGCGGGCCGCACCCGGGTGACACCCGCCAGAGGGGTGACACCGGGGCTGCCGCTACACACACAGTTACTTGCAGAGCTGCAGCGGAGCGTTGCGAGTGTGACCGCCGCGCTCCTGCATCGCGCGGGCACAGCGCAAGTTTTCAGTCTTTTCCCTGTCAGCCAGAGTGATCTCTGCCCGACAGGAGCTATCTAGTTCCGGCTGACGTGACATCGCAATCCATAGGCAGAGAGAAGCGCGGCACGGGAAGGAACAGTCAGCAGTAGGAAGTAAGAAAGGACACAAGGAACCAGGAGGAGGCTGACCACTCGGGAGCCTGGGATAAGGTAAGAGATCGGAGAGGAGGAGCCCACCTTACAGTATGTGGCAGCGGCAACAAACACTCGGTCTGTGCACACACACAGCACATGCCATTCCCTCTGTCTGTGCCACCAGTGAGAATGGCAGTGCCTGTGTGCAATGCATGTACAGAATGTGCAAGAAACAGCTGAGGGGTAGAGCCGGGGAAAAGTGAGGAGGGGGGGGAGTCTCACCCATCTCTGTCACCCCCCTCCCTCTCTGTCACCCCCCCCTCTCTGTCACCCCCCCCTTCTGTCTCACCCCCCACCCCCTCCCTCTCTGTCTCACCCCCCACCCCCTCCCTCTCTGTCTCACCCCCTCCCTCTCTGTCACCCCCTCTCTGTCAGCCCCCCTTCTGTCTCACCCCCACCCCCTCCCTCTCTGTCTCACCCCCTCCCTCTCTGTCACCCCCCACCCCCTCCCTCTTTGTCACCCCCCCTCTCTGTCACCCCCCCACCATCTCTGTCACACCCCCCACCCCCCTCCCTCTCTGTCTCACCCCCTCCATCTCTGTCATCCCCCTCCCTCTCTGTCACCCCCCCTCTCTGTCAGCCCCCCTTCTGTCTCACCCCCCCACCCTCTCCCTCTCTGTCACACCCCCACTCCCCCCCTCTGTTACACCCCACCCCCTCCCTCTCTGTCACCCCCCCACCATCTCTGTCACACCCCCCACGCCCTCCCTCTCTGTCACCCCCCCACCCCCTCCATCTCTTTCACACCCCCACCCCCTCCCGTTCTGTCACCCCCTCTCTGTCACACCCCCTCCCACTCTGTCACCCCCCTCCCTCTCTGTCACCCCCCACCCCCTCCCTCTCTGTCACCCCCCACCATCTCTGTCACACCCCCACGCCCTCCCTCTCTGTCACACCCCCACCCCCTCTGTCTCACCCCCCCTCTCTGTCACCCCCCACCCCCTCCATCTCTGTCACACCCCCACCCCCTCTCGTTCTGTCACCCCCTCTCTGTCACACCCCCACTCCCCCTCTCTGTTACACCCCACCCCCTCCCTCTCTGTCACCCCCCCACCATCTCTGTCACACCTCCACGCCCCCCCTCTCTGTCACACCCCCACCCCCTCTGTCTCACCCCTCCCTCTCTGTCACCCCCCACCCCCTCCATCTCTGTCACACCCCCACCCCCTCTCGTTCTGTCCCCCCCTCTCTGTCACACCCCCACTCCCCCTCTCTGTTACACCCCACCCCCTCCCTCTCTGCCTTACCCCCACCCCCTCCCTCTCTGTCATACCCCCCCTCTCTGTCACACCCCCACCCTCCTCTCTCTCCCCCTCCCCCTTCTGTCTCTAACCTTCCACCCCCTCTTTCCCTTTTAGGGCAAATTCCCACTAAATCAGCATGAAATCAAAGATCAGCCGGAGCAATTTGACACTCCAGCCACTCTGCATTGCAGGCTGCTATAGGGAGCAGTATGATTAACAGTTCGGTGCATCATACTTACCCCTCTTTTTTTTTTGTACAAACTTTGTTTGAAGTGTATATAATGTACATTTTATTCTCCAAAATGTTGGGCAGCACACTGTCATTTTAGGTTTTCAAAGAAATGCATTCTGTTAGTAGATCTTTCATGTTTTCTCAGTGTATAAAAAAAGTTGTAGGGGGCTGGCAATTCTGTTTGGGGGAGGGAGGCACTTCAGAGTCCAGTGCCTATAGGCTCCTGAGATGTGAATTCCGGTCCTGGAGAAAGAGAGGCGGGGAGGGGACAAAGAAAAATGGGGAGAAAGAAGAAGGGATAGAAATAACAAGAAAGATGGATAGAGAGAGAGAAAAGGGGAAGAAAGGAGAACAGAGAGCAAACAGTAGGGTAAAATATATTTGGAAAAAGTTATTGGGGGGGGGTGACACCATATTTTACCGCACCAGGTGACACCAACCCTAGTGACGCCACTGGCTCCTGTCATAGGTGGAGTGATACCAAATGCACTCTGCCTGGGAAAACAAGTTTATTACTAAAATCACAGTGTATATATGGGCATATCTGTTCTGCAGTAGTTACTGGGCTGCTTTCAAACTGATCTGCAGGTGTAGCTCAGCAGCTCAGTGTACCTGCGGCTTACCTGCACTGAGCCATAGACTTCTGGTTTTACCTGTGGGTTTGGTGAACTTTCAGAAAGTGCACCACACCTGCAGTATATGATAGAATTCTATGCAAAGTACAGCTAACCTGCAGGAAAGAAACAGGTGCACTGCGCTGCATCCACGGTGTGGGTAGACCACAGACCATCAGTGTAAAAGTAGCCTTAGGCCCCTTTAACATGATCTGTCTGACCCAATCGGACCCTCCATTTACCTATATAGAGCGGCAGATGTAAACAGACTTGTGTCCGTTTACACTTGCTCCTTCCAAACCGATCTGCTAAAAAAAACAGAAGTGGATCCGTCCCCTTCCATTTGATCAGATGAGAGGGCTCATAGAGTAGAGTGGGCTGTGCCTGTGATTCACATACGCAGAGTGGACGCAGATCTGTCATCTGCTCATTGTGGCCCGCGACTGGTTACTAAGTCGCTTAAGTGACCCTCGCTCTTCAAAAGGTTGGGCACCCCTGCTCTATGCACTTGATTGACACATTACAGTCCCTTGCAAAATGTTCTGTAGAAGCACAGCACCTGAAACATACCCTAAATGTCTTTAAAAGCTCTTTACGCTCTTCAACAGGCTTTTTCCTAAAGCCGGTACATTTTTGAGGGGGTGTGGCTTCTTGTGTATGGGACACTCTCTGTTAGGGTTTTCAATCTTCCTACTCTGTTTGTTCATGGACACAACTGTGGTAGGAGTGGGAAGGATGTTTTTCACGGATACTGGGCCTCTAGATATTCTGTGTACAGGTGTCTTTTATACACATAACAAGTTGTCGTTCTGAGCATCTTCTTATATTGACAGGACAAATCTGTGTACCACAGGAGCACATACTGTAGCCTGTCTGTGGGAGGCAGAATTATTGTTGGTTGGTAGGGGATCAAATACTTATTTTACTACTGAACTGCAACTCAATTTATAACATTTGTATCATGTGTTTTTTTCTGGATTTTTGGTTGATATTCTGTCTCTATTATTTAAGATACACCTTCATTTCTTTACAAGTGGTCAAACACAAAATCTGCAGTGGATCTAATAATTATGTTCCCCACTGTATTTGAAAAATACCATAGTATTACTGTATTGCTTGCTGCAGTTATTACTGCACATAGTACACAATGGGGGTTATTTACGAAAGGCAAATCCACTTTGCACTACAAGTGCAAACTACAAGTGCAAAGTGCACTTGGAAGTGCAGGCGCTGTAAATCTAAGGGGTAGATCTGAAATAAGGGGAAGCTCTGCTGATTTTATTATCCAATCATGTGCAAGCTAAAATTATGTTTTTTATTTACCTTGCATGTCCCCCTCGGATCTACAGTGACTGCAATTCCAAGTGCACTTTCAGTGCAATTTCAAGTGTACTTTGCACTTGTAGTTTGCACATGTAGTGCAAAGTGGATTTGCCTTTAGTAAATAACCCCCTGTGTGTACAAGAACATGACCATAAGTAATCAACAAATAGCAGTACTCAAAATTATGAATAGTATGTACCCAAGACAGGTATATTTTTTGATAACAAACCCACATTACGATTTAAAGTGTGCCTGAGCCCAGACCATGAACATTCAATTATTTACATGCAGTAAAGAGAGCTTTAAAACATTCTTCACTGCCTTTATGTGAAGTTACAGTAAAACCTTGGATTGCGAGCATAATTCGTTCTGGGAACATGCTTGTAATCCAAAGCACTTGTATATCAAAGCTAATTTCTCTATAAGAAATCATGGAAACTCAAATGATTTGTTCCACAACCATTTATTCATAAGTCCTTCAGTTTATAGTCCATATAAAGTCCATATATTAACATAAGGCCGTTTAGGCTCGGTTTCCACTTGTGCGACCTGTCATGCGACTTGGGACTGAAAAGTCACATGACAAGTCGTATCCCATGATTTCCAATGAGTACCGTTCATATTTGTGCGACTTCAAGTTGCAGCAACTTCAAAGTAGTCCCTGCATTAAAAAATTTGAATGAAGCTGCGCCAAACATTAAAGTTCAAAAGTTCTCAAACACAGAAAACCGAGTGTGGTAAGTGTGTATCAGGTTTGGGACACCGAACAACAGTCTATAATCATATCCTGGTCCTTAAAGTATTGATTAAACAACACCACAGTGACTCCATAATCAGTCCATAATAAGTGAAGATCCCACCACCGAATGTAAAAGCCGCTTACCAGAGGGCAAGCTCAATTTAGCAATCGGCTATAGCCCAGCTGCGGCCTTTCACCTCCAGAGGAAGAGAACACCAAGATGGATACTTATAGGGTGGAAGCTCCAGGTCTCAAGATCCTTCCGTGCTCATTGTGGAACCTAAGGGGTTAATCATCTGAATTGTGTAAATAGGCTGTTTGATCCTGTCTTCTCTGATCCTCCCCTTCTTCCACTGTCCCCAATCTATCTCCTCTTAATATTTCTGATGCATGCCAATATGCTAAAGTTTGATTATATTGTTTCTCATTCCAATCAATTTATTTACAGCTGTCATTTTTACAGCCTGGGTTTAGGAAAGCAAGGAGGATCTTTGATTGCTATGGTCAGTAAAAATGAAAATAGCAAATGTTTACTAAATCAGGGTTATGTAAATTCTTATTTCTGTTTTATAGCCCAATTGAAAACATATAAAAAAATATGCAGTCCCTGCACTACTTTGGTCCCACTTTGATGCGACTTGAGGTCCATAGACCTCAAGAATACACAGGCATTGCTTCAAGTCGTGGCAAAAAATTGCGGTAAAATCGCGGCAAAATCGCGCGACTTTGGGGTTGCAATAGTGGAAACAGAGCAAGAGTTTACACTATTCTGGATCATTTGCTTTCAGTATAGCTTTTTTCTGGCCCTGATGCAACAGAAATATGAACCAGAACTTATACTGCATGACATTTTTGGCACAATAGCATTAACGCTGTTCAGTATATCAATTTTGCCTGAGATTTAGGGTTAGTATTATAGGTTGACGATCGATAGTGAAAACAGTGGAATGTTTTGTAGGGTGGTTTTCCATTGCTTATGAGTTATATGGCCTAGATCTTGATTTGGCTTTATGGGGAGAATGGGACTAATTACAGATAACCTTAATGAGGATGTATATACATTATCTCTATTTTTCACCATGAAATCCAATATGGTGGTAAGAAATTCTGAACTATGAAAACTGAAGAACGGAGTTTCTGTTGTCCTTGAATGGCATGTCTAAAGCCCCGTACACACGGTCGGACTTTTGGCCAACGAACTTGCTTTTGAGCAAGTTGGACCAACAATCCGACTGTGTGTACGCTCCATCGGACAAACTTTTTTCGTTTGGTTTTGGATTTCATCGGACAAAAGTTGGGTCTGCAAACGGACAAACTTTTGCCCAACAGAAGTCCGATGGAGCAAAGTCCGACCGTGTGTACAGAAAACCATAGGACTTTTGTCCGATGGACTAAACAACTAATGTTAAAATCGACCAACAAGAGCAGAGGTTGACCAAAGGGTGGCGGTAAAGAGCAGAAAAGAGCAGAAAAACACGTGATGTTGCAAAAAGTTTTGGGAAAGTTTGCAGAAAAGTCCGAGCGTGTGTATGCTATGGGTGTTCCCGTCCAACTCCGTTCGGACAAAAAAACACGGAAAAGTCCGATGGAAGTCCGACCGTGTGTACGAGGCTTAAGTTGTACGTATTGAATAGGTTGACTATTACTTGTTCAGGTGCAATTTACTTTCTCATTTGTCAGGTATACTAAAAGTTATCTGTGCAGAAAGCACATGTGCTTATTGCAAAAAAAAAACAAAACAAAAAAAAAACAGCCAAGCCAGTTTGTAGAAATCAGAGACTAATGTGTCAACTGTATTTAGGTTGACATAAGAGGTAAAAGCAGTTACCAAGACATGCCATTTATTAGGCTTGTGCAATTCGTTTCGTAATGAATGGAAATTCGTCCGAATTTAGCAACTTTCGGACATTCGGAAGCATTCGAATTTCCGAACAAAGCAATTCCGAATAAAACCGAATCCGAAATAAATTATATCGCAAATAGCGAATGCCCGAATGTCTTCGGCATAATTCGTTATAAAAAAAGTTACGAATGTACGAATCCATTCAAAGCACAATAACATTCTGCTCTGCTCTCTGCTTCTCCCTCACCGTGCTGAACCCTCTCAAAATGGTGTACAGGGGCGGAGGCTATAGCCGCATGTAAAAAACTAAAGTAAAATACGAGATTTCGAATCATTACAAATAACCGCTATGTATTTAGAAAAGTACAAATCCATTCGAAGCACATTAGGCATAATAGGCAGCGTCATTGTGAGAGAGACACGGAAAATTACGAATCAACAAACCCAAAAAAAGTTACGAAAGTAGGAGTTGTGTCCAGAATCAACGAAAAACAACGTACTCTACCGAAAATACGAATTAGTCCGAACACGAAAAATCCCGTCTAGCAAAATTATGAACGATTACGAATCAACAGGACCGAAAAGAATCGAACCGAAACTAAACTAATTTTTCCGTTGTGCACAAGTCTACCATTTATAAACCTTGGTGATCCAACCCCTGAAGATCTCAGTAAGCAAATATTGACTTGTAGTTGGGACCTCTGTTACACCTCATCCTACAATGCAAGCATCCCCTTTGGCTAGAAAACCTATGTTATGCCGAAAGATCCAAGGGTATGTCAAAGCTCTGATTTTAGGGACAGGCTAGTCATCTACTTACTATATGAGCACAGGTGTCAAGGGCATTCAGAAACTCTACAAATATACTGTATGTGCAGGTGCCATTGTGTTTAAGCCATTGTTTCAGCCAGGATAGTGTAGTATTACCTGCAGATTTGCTTTAAAATCAGTTTGTGCAAAGCAATAAAGCAAAATAAAAAACAATCCATCATCCTGGAGCAATAGCAGCTAAATGATGACTTAGGTTTTTTTTTTTTTTTACGAAAGGCTAATCCACTTTGCACTACAAGTGCAAATTACAAGTGCAAAGTGCACTTGAAATTGCACTGAAAGTGCACATAGAAGTGCAGGCGCTGTAAATCCCGAGGGGTAGATCTGAAATGAGGGGAAGCTCTGCTGATTTGATCATCCAATCATGTGCAAGCTAAAATGCTGTGTTTTATTTTCCTTGCATGTCCCCCTCGGATCTACAGCGACTGCACTTCCAAGTGCACTTCCAGTGCAATTTCAAGTGCACTTTGCACTTGTAGTTTGCACTTGTAGTGCAAAGTGCATTTGCCTTTAGTAAATAACCCCTATAATGTCACTAAACCCACATCCATAAATGGTGTATTACATGCTGTTCATACTCACTCAGTCACTATGAGATTTGTTTTCTGTATTTTGCAAAAAACCTGGCAGATCCTGCTGTTCTCTGCCCCCCCCCCCCTTATGTTCATGTCCCCAATTCATCTGGGGATTTTGCATCTGTGGTAGCAACTCTGCACATGCTCAGTTTTCAGTGAGTTTCTATGCTGAGCATTTCCTCCCTATCACATCTGAGCAGCCCAAGTGACTATAGAGTCACACATTTGGTTGTATACACAGTTGTAAATGACAGCCCACTCCCTCACTCATCCTTCATTCCCACTAATCAGCTAAACACAATCGGGGTGGGATATTACATGTAGATTAATGGTGGCTTCACCTCCCTTATATTCAAAGACACAGGCTGGAGGGGCGTGACACAGCCTGTGACTGGCAGAAATCCGCCCACACCATAGAATGGCCAAAAATTTATAAAGATTTGATTTAAAATACATGTTTGTATGACAGTTTATTGATATTATTGATTTATTTTTACTCTGTATTCCAAAGGCATTTTTTTTAGGAACATGTGACCAGCAGCAGAGAACTAGAAGCTCCTCCTACTTATGTTTCACCTGCAGGCAGTCTGGGAAAGATCTGGGTCATGTGACAGTTGTATATCAATTAGGAAACAGGTACTTCAGTGTTTTTTTTTTTAATTATTAAAATAATTACAGTTCCATCATCCATATACAGAAATAGAAGGGACAATGTAAATAAAACAGTTTGGGGGAGATTTACTAAAACTGTTGCACTCTGGTGCAGAATTTGGTGCAGCTGTGCTTGGTAGCCAATCAGCTTCTAACTTCAGCTTGTTCAATTAAGTTTTGACAATAAAACCTGGAAGCTGATTGGTTTCTACACAGAGCTGCACATGATTTTGCACTCTCCAGTTTTAGTAAATAACCCCCTGTGTGTTTAGTATCACTTTAAGCCCAGGTTCACACTGGGGCTGCGGGAGTGAAGCCGTGCGAGTTCAGCTGAACTCGCACGATTTCACTCCTGCCTGTCAGTCCCGATTTCAGCCGCGATTACAGCGACATCTGTGCTGGTTTCTGCACAAATGTCAATGTAAATCGCAGCCCGAAATCGGAAAAAGTAGTACAGAAACTACTTTTTGAAATCGGTGCAGCGCCGCAGATGCAGCGTCGCACTGATTAGGATGGTTCCATTGCCCGCAATTTGCAGCAAATACCGGCGTTTTGACATGCGATTTGGCATGCCAAATCGCATGTCAAAACGCACAAGGGCTTAACCTGTAAAGTATTCTAAATATAGGAACATTACATGGGAAATGTTCCAAACTATTTCCCAATTATTTTTGAACATACTTGCGATAAAGTTCTGAAGTTTGATGGCTTCAATGGTGATCTGGGGGAGGGCCCAGCGCAGTACAGATAAAATATGGCGCCCGCTATACAACTCTATTCTATCAATATCCCACAAGCTTACTTTATTTCTCCAACATCTTCCAAAAACTGAATTATCAGTTAAACAATAGACTGACATTTAATTAACGATGATGCTGTATTATTATATTACACAATGGGCAGTGATTCAGCAATTAACACACATATACAAATCTACACAATAAAACTTTGTAATCTGTCAGATAAAATAGATTATATCTTTATAACATTCTATCAGAATATATTGCTGAAATTCTAGACAAGTAATATTATATTCCTGGATTTTAGCAAACAAGAGTTTTATGTTTTGATAAAAAAAGGAAACTTTCAGTGAATATACAGTTTAGGCCTCATGCCCACGGACGTTTTTACAGCCGCGTTTTTGAGCGTTTTTTACAGCTTAAAAACGCCTGTCCATGTTAGTCTATAGCTTCATGCCCACCTAGACGTTTTTGAGCTGCAAATAGCATAGACGTTTTTAAGCTGTAAAAAAAACCCAGGACCAGTGCGTTCCTCAGCGTCAGAATTAGGCAGAAAAAAACGTGAGCGTCAAAAAACGCACTAACGCGCAAAAACGCGCACTAACGCGCGGTCGCGTTTTTAGCTCCGACGTTTTTTTTTTGTTTTTTTTTCAAAAAAAAAAAAAAAAAAATATTTACAATAACATGGACAGGCGTTTTTAAGCTGCAAAAAACGCAGCTGTAAAAACACCAGTGGGCATGAGGCCTAATGTTGTTGTAAGGCTATAAAGTCATTTTTCTTGTGTCCTACACATTTCACGTGCCTGCTGTGCCATATTTTCATCACTGTATTTCTCTGCTCTCTCTTGTTTTTTCAGACAATGCAGATGGAATATTTACAGAACAACAACTGAAAAAAAAAATCCACCTATTCTGTTCTGTAATCATTATTGTGCTGATCACAGATCTGTACTAAGATGGAGAGTAAAGTACAATAACTGAGTTGGACTATTAGGGATTGTTCACACTTTAATGCACATGCATTAGCCCACACATTTGTTTTAAAGAGGTCCTCAAGGTACCTCAATGCACCAAAAAAATAAAAAAATCAGTTTTGCACCATTTTTGGGAATGCAGCTCACTGCAATGCATAAAGGTGGGAAATTATTAACACTGGAGCAGACAGAATCTGGAACAGCTGTGCATATCGACCAATCACCTTCTAACTTTCATTTTCAAAGCTCAACTGAACAAGCAGAGGATAAAACCTGATTGGTTACAGATGCACAGATGCTCTAATCTTTCTCTTATCCAGTTTTAATAAATTCCTCTCGATGTATCTACAATTCTACATCTTTGCATACAGGAGTGTTACAACTCAGGAACATTTTTTTTTTTTTTTACTGTACATGTGTGTGTTGGGGTCAGTAGTGTATTTAGGTTTTGTGCTGCCCTGGGCCTGACTAAACTCGTGCACCCCCTAATTTAAATATGACCAACCTCTCTCTGTCAAGGCCACACCCCTTGCGATTTAAGACCCGTCCTGAAATTTTTGAGTGGGGACACTAGTTCTGAGAGCCTGGGGGGGGGGGGGGCAATGAATTCCCTTAATTTGCAGAGATTTCCTCTCACTTCCTGTTTGTCTATGGAGCAGGAAGTGAAGGGAAATTTCTGAAATGGAACAGGGATGGTAAAAAAATAAACTGACAGGGGCAATAACCTTCCCTTACTCTATCCAAAATGAAAAAAAAAAGTGTTGCCTATAGCATACCTCCCAACTTTGTAAAAGTCCCTTCGCGGGACATTCTGATGTCCCCTCTCCCCTGCCAGAGGAGGGGGGGGGGCATTGGCAAAAAAAAAGTGGAATTGCCACAGAAGTTGTTGAGCGGGGGGGGGGGTGATGGTTGCCGCCGGAACATTTAAAAAAAAAGGACTTGCAAAAATAAAATGAAAATTTAAGCGGGGGGGGGGGGGGTTTGGGGCGCGGCGGGGGGCCGCCGATCAGGGGGGGGCATACTAGTGCGCCGATCGCGGGGGGGGGTCTTACCTGGTGATGTTGCTCCTCTTCTTCTCTTCATGTTTCCTGCTGTGCGGGAAACATGATAGTCTCGTGGGAGTGCGGGAAGGAGGAGCCTCTGCGGGTAAAACCCGCACAATCCGTGCCAGTTGGGAGGTATGCCTGTAGTTCTACTTTAAGCACATTATTCTGATAATTTTATGGAGAGGACTAAGAAGATATAACCATGCCAATGGTGCAGCAGAAAACATATAGCACAGTGAGGAAGGTTTGTAGTCCAGAATGATAGGACAGTCAAAATTAGAAGCAGCGCCCCCCCCCCACAGTTGCGGTATGCTGGCCGCCCACATACCGGCAGCAGTGCGGCCTCTTTATGGGGGCGCTAGACTAATTTGCCTCTCAGCCCAGTCTGCCCCATAAGACTGGCGCTACACTAACAGTGTAGCGCCAGTCTTATACTGGCGGTACAGCGCAAGCCGGAGGGGACTCTTTCCGTGCTGCCCCCCTGCAAATTGCTGCCCTAGGCCTGGGCCATGTTGGCCTAGGCCAGGATACAGCATTGGTTGGGGTGCAATAAACAGCAAATACAGCACATTTCTGTGAGTTGCAGTAATATGCATTATTAAATACGCTAGGGTGGAAGACGAGCACTAAGGTCCCTTGCATGCTGGGCATTTAGCTGTGTGCGTCCAATCCCAGTGTTTTCATGTGCATAGGAGTCACAGGTTTGCATCCAGCCATTCTACCATCAGCCTATCAAAGTCTGTTTTTCGTTTAAAGCCGCGTACACACGATCAATTTTCTCGTCTGGAAAAATGAAATTTTTTCTCTTGGACGAGAAAAATGGCCGTTTCCCGACGAGAAAAACGACAAGAATCACGACGAGAAAAATTAGAACATGCTCTCATTTTTTAAGACTTATGCCATTAAAGAGGATGTAAACCCTGGCAGTTTTTTTCTATTTTTCTATTTTTCAGTTACACTAGCTCATCGCAATGCATAATATGTATAAAGCTTCTAAAAACGAGGCCTGTAAATACCTTTTTTCTTATGAATTTCTTATCTGTATTTCCGGGTACTCACGTGGCCATTCTTACTGCTGTTGTGTGATTCTGATTCTGACGTCACTTCCGCCCTTACGGTTTCCCTGTAGGAAATCTCGCGCAGGCGCCGTAGCGCCATAACCATGCCTCAATCTCGATTGCCGTTACCGCGGCAACCAAAATACACTGAAATGAATGCTAAAGCACTGGCAAGGAGAGTCTATATTGTTCAGCATTGCGGCCATCAATCAATCAATGCGGCTGCTGTGATTCACTCCCCTGGTGTGACGTCTTATTCAGTCACATGGGAGAGAATGAGGAAGCAGAGAAGGAGTGAAACATCGCAAGACTTCTCCTCTGTATGGCACAGAGGAGAAGATTGCTTAGTCATTTCCGGACAAGATATCAATGAATTAACGGCACTCCATAGGTGCCGTTAATGATGGTCAATAGTGTGCAAGCGCGGGTGACGTCATTATAACGAAAAAGTCGATTTTCTGAGAAAATACAGATGTGAGTACACTTTCACAGGCAGCAATCAGCTGCCTGTGTTATGGACTACATATTAAGATTAAGTTGTCTCCCAGGGTTTACAACCACTTTAAAGACAAATGCCCAGAGGGCAGGATACCACAAGGGGCTCTGAGGAAGAAGGTATCCCTTCGATACACGTCAGCAGTGGCCCTCAAAATTATCTCCATTACTATCTGGAGTCTGTTGTCTGTCAGACCGATCGCCATCATCTGAAGGCTATTTATATTGCGGTTTTCTTTCACATGTTTGTGAGAAGTTTTTCATTTACTTAATAAACTATATCCAAGGATAATGCACAAGGTTGGTGAGCCCTCTTTTTTCCATTTCTCTTTTTACCACAAGTACAACGTTCAGCCCCATCCAGTCACAGCGTATTTCAGCCTGCCATAGACTTTGACTTTGATAGGCAGTGGGGCTGGATGCCGCACCTGTGGCCCCTTGGCACACTAAGGCACCAGGATTGGAGGCACAGGGGCTAGATGCCCAGTGTGCAAGGGGCCTTACTTAGGAGGCACAACATCTAACAATCAAATATGACTGATCTCATGTACATATAGAAGTTCAAACTTTACATTGAAATAAAGCTTTTTTTTTTAAGTTAACACACATTAATAAGAAATATTTATGGTTACATCCACATATATATTAAAAATTACTTTTCTATTAAAATGTACATAAACCCTGACAATGAACTTCTTTTATTAGGTCTAGTAAGTATACCATTAAAAGTGTTGTTATATCAATAAATACAAAAATATACTTGTTGATTGTGTCAGAGATGTGTCCTGTGCACACGTCCTGTGTTATTTATGGGAGGCCTCCCTGTTCTTATCTTGGACTACAGAACAATTACTATCTATAGTATGTTGGGAAGAGGAGGGAGGGATTCCGTGGTTTGAAACTGACTGCTAGGCAGAGCTGGGATCATTCCTTGCACTTTCAGTCTGGAAAAAGGCATGTAGTGATGTAGTGTCAGTCCAGAGAATGAAATATGAAGTATATTTCTGGAAGATCAGCAGATATTTATTTGTACTTGCAGACTCTTTAACCACTTGCGGACCAGCCGCCGTCATTATATGGAAGCAGGTCGGCTCTTCTGCGCATGTAGCTATACGGCAGGGCGCGCTCTCGCTGCACACTATGGGAGCGTGCCCGCGGGTTGGGTGGACTCGATGTCTGCTGGCGACCCATGATCGCCTATTACAGAGGCAGAATGGGGAACTGCCTTTGTAAACAAGGCGATTCCCCGTTCTGACAGGGGACATGACTGGGATCTACTGTTCCCGGTGATCGGGAAAAGTGATCTCTGTCATGTTCCAGTAAGCCCATCCCCCCTACAGTTAGAATACACCTAGGGAACACATTTAACCCCTTGATCGCCCCCTAGTGTTAACCCCTTCCCTGCCACTGACATTTACACAGTAATCAGTGGTTATTTATTGCACTGATCGCTGTATAAATGTCAATAGTCCCAAAAAAGTGTCAAACGTGTCCAATGTCATAGTCCCGCAAAAAATCTTTACTAGTAAAAAAATAAAAAAATAAAATGCCATAAATCTATCCCCTATTTTGTAGACCCTATAACTTTTGCGCAAACCAATCAATATACACCTATTGCAATTTTTTTTACCAAAGATATATAGAAGAATATATATCGGCCTAAAATGATTAATACATTTGTTACATTTTTATATATTTTTTTTGAATATGTATTATAGCAAAAAAATATATATAAATATATATTTTTTTCAAAATTGTCACTCTTTGTTTGTTTATAGCGCAAAAAATAAAAACAGCAGATGTGATCAAATACCACCAAAAGAAAGCTCTATTTGTGAGAAGAAAAGGATGTCAATTTTGTTTAGGTACAGCGTCGCACGACCGCGCAATATTCAGTTAAATTGACGCAGTGCCGTATCGCAAAAAATGCTCTGGTCATTAAGGAGGCAAATCTTTCCGGGGCTGAAGTGGTGAAAGGGATAACACGTGAAGAAATGTGCATGTATTGTCTGTATCTGTACTGCAAATATTCTATTTATTTTTTCCCCTGGCATGGGCAAATGCATACCAAAGAAAATGAATAAGCTATTGCACTGACTAGAACCCAACCATTATTTAGTGGGTTACATAAGGGGGCCAGGAGAGTGGTAGAGAACACCAGGTGAAGTGGACGCAGCTCCTTTAAGATTAGGTCTTGAGCTCCTAATGTATATGTAAAAAACAAACACTAGAGGGCACTTCCATCTAGGTGTAGAGATTTATTAAAAGAAGTATAAAAGACAATAAAAATGCACTCACTAGATAAAAGTGGATCAAGACTTGTCATAAACCTATATAGACCTCATACGATCACCGCGAGGCTTCAGAGCTCTGTAGACATGTGGCTAATTGAAGCAGCGCTCTTGATGGAAGTACAGCTGTCAGGCTGGAATATAAGCAACAGCAGCTTCCAGAAGTAGCAAGATGGTGGCTGCAGCTTCAAACATCACCTCTTTCGGCTGGGTGATGATGACAGGAAGTAGAGAGGATGTGGTAGCCACAACCCTTCCACTTCCTATCCTGTTTATGACAAGCGTTGATCCATTTTTATCTAGTGAGTGCATTTTTATTGTCTTTTATACTTCTTTTAATAAATCTCTACACCTAGATGGAGGCGCCCTCTTGTGTATGTTTTTTATATGGGCAAATTAATACATCTTTAGAGATGCATTTTACTACTACCGATGCGAGCTGACGTATGCACAGCAGTCCCCTCTCGCCTGTACAGTAAATGCAGGCTGTAATGCACAAGCTTACCATCTCAGTAAACACAGGATGCGCCTCTGCGCAGACCACACTTACTGTGATTTACTAAAGCACTGGAGTATCCATGAGTGAATTACAGTCTGGGTTCACCATAAAAATGAGTGTAAGCTCTTGTATACACTATATAGCTAGAAGTCTGTGGACAGCTGACCTTCACACCTATATGAGCTTGTTGGACACCCCATTCTAAAACCATGGACATTAATAATAAGTTTGTTCCTCCATGTGGATATAAGAGTCTTAACAACTTAAGGACCGCCGCACGACGACGTATGTCGACAGAATTGCACGGACAGGCACAAGGGCCTACAGGTACGTCCCCTTTAAGAACCTGTCCGTGGGCCGCGAGTGCGCCGCCGTGCTCGCGACCCAGTCCGAAGCTCCATGACCGCGCCCGCGGGACCCGTGGACCTGATCGCCGCCGGTGTCCCGCGATCGGGTTACAGAGCTGAAGAACGGGGAGAGGTAAGTGTAAACAAACCTTTCCCCGTTCTTCCTAGTGGCAGTGTCACTGCTTGTCTGTTCCCTGTCATAGGGAACGACGATCAGTGATGTCACACGCCAAGCCACGCCCCCCTTCAGTTAGAATCACTCATTAGGTCACACTTAACCCCTACAGCGCCACCTAGAGGTTAAACTCTTCACTGCAAGTGTCATTTTCACAGTAATCAGTGCATTTTTATAGCACTGATCGCTGTAAAAATGACAATGGTCCCAAAAATGTGTCAAAAGTGTCTGATGTGTCCGCCATAATGTCGCAGTCATGATGAAAATCACTGATCGCCGCCATTACTAGTAAAAAAAAAAAAGATTAATAAAAATGCCATAAAACTACCCCCTATTTTGTAGATACTATAACTTTTGCGCAAACCAATCAATAAACGCTTATTGCGATTTTTTTTTACCAAAAATATGTAGAAGAATACGTATCGGCCTAAACTGAGAAAAAAAAAAACACTTTTTTTATATAATTTTTGGGGATAATTATTATAGCAAAAAGTAAAAAATATGTCATTTTTTTCAAAATTGTTGCTCTATTTTTGTTTATAGCGTAAAAAATAAAAACCGTAGAGGTGATCAAATACCACCAAAAGAAAGCTCTATTTGTGGGGAAAAAAGGACGTCAATTTTGTTTGGGAGCCACGTCGCACGACCGCGCAATTGTCAGTTAAAGCGACGCAGTGCCGAATCGCAAAAAGGGGCCTGGTCTTTAACCAGCCAAAATGGTCCGTGGCTGAAGTGGTTAAAGTGACAATAAACTCTGGATTAAAAAAATGCATTCAGGTATATACTTTTAACTCATAGAGTATCTTCTATTGATCTCAGCCTTTTCCTAATCTCCAAATGAATAGATTTTTTTCTGCTGTGGCTATTCCTATTAGAAGGTGGCTGCGATTGTTCTCCATCGTCCCACTGTATATACAGGAACACTCTTTCTTGCTTGCTCCTGAGATGGACTATGGGATTTGTAGTGTGCATAGAGCAATGCACATAACCACAACTAAAGTGCACTCCTTGTAGATATGATGGTCAGGTGTCCAAACACTTTAACAGGCTCCATAAAGATGTACCTAAAAATACTCATCTGCATAATCACTAAAAGGTAAAAAAAAAAATGATTTGGCCATAAATAAACTAAAATTGGATATATTAAAACTTACATACCCTGATTTGTATTTGGTGTAGAGAGTCTTTGTTCATTTAGAAATACAAAATATCGATTTAATAAAACCGAAGCCCAGGAAATAAGGTGCCTTAGCAACCACTCAGATGTCTCACCTGTGGTGTGGAATCTATATTGGAATTCCAGGCAGATATAAATAACCACCATTTAATCTAGTTATGTATTCATAAAAGAATAATTCATTTCATGTATCATAAAATTAGCAATTTTTTAAAAACCTGTCTTGATATCAATCTCCCATAACCCCCTTCACAGCAGCACTCAGAATGGGAAAGGAGAGGGCAGCACCTTCAGCCAATCAGAGCTCTAGGGATTTGTATAGCCAATATCTTAACTTGCCTATAGAAGGGAAGGACACAAAGATAACTTGAATAGTGTTCTGTTCCTTCATTGCCCAATCACAAGGAGGGTGGGCTCTCGACAAGACTGTATTAGGGCTCGTTTTCACTTGCATTTGGTGCATGTGATTGTGGTCAGGGCCGGTGTTACCACTAGGCAAATTAGGCAGCAGCCTAGGGCACACTGCTGCCTAGGAGCACCCGGCCACTGGTGTCCCTACCCTCTTCTCTCTGCAACAAGCAACTAAGTCTCAGCATCAGTACATAGTGTCAGAAGCGCAGTGGCGGCAGAGGACTGTGTCTGTGTCCCAACTCCCGAATGAATGGAAGCAAGCAAACATTCATTGATGGGCGCTGGTGAGGCTGCATTGATGGGTGCTGGTGAGGCTGCATTGATGAGCGCTGGTGAGGCTGCATTGATGGGTGCTGGTGAGGCTGCATTGATGAGCGCTGGTGAGGCTGCATTGATGGGCGCTGATGAGGCTGCATTGATGGGCGCTGGTGAGTCTGCATTGAGGGGCGCTGGTGAGGCTGCATTGATGGGTGCTGGTGGGGTTGCATTTGATGAGCGCTGGTTAGGTTGCATTTGATGGGCGCTGGTGAGGCTGCATTTATGGGCACTGGTGAGGCTGTATTTGATGGGCGCTAGTGGAAAGGTGATGTATACATGGGAAGGGCAAAGAGGGTGGAGTCAGGGGTGGAGCGGCAAAATGAGGTTTCGCCTAGAGTGTCAAAAATCTTTGCACCAGCCCTGATTGTGGTGCAGTGGTTCAGGCTTTGAGGCGTTAAAGAGGTGGCTAGGAGGTGGCCTAATGTCTTCTCACCGCCAGTCGCAAGCTCCCTGAAAACGATTGGTCTTCAAAGGGCTAACACTAGTATAACTAGCCCTTACCTAACTGCTGAGTAGTCCACAGAGAAGTTCATGGCCTGACCTGAATCAACCAAACACATGTATGTATTTCAACTGTGTATACAGCTATTTAAGTGGAATTTAGCCTTCAAAGAAAAGTAAGCAATTGTGTAAAAAGAACCTACCTAATACAGCGTAAGTCTAATGCTGCAGCTGTCTCCCAATGCTTCTAAGCCCGACAACTGAGTAATCAGATGACAGCTGACCACTAAGTTCTCGGGTCCACTCTGAGCAGAGAATGGTGGCTGTCAGTTAATGTACTCTGCTCTGCCCCCCAACGCTCACTGGAGTGCCGGGCTGAGGAGGGGGCGGAAGTGGCTGGCTCAGGCTCTCAGCAGTGCACTAAGAGGCTGACCTAGCTGCCAAATAGGAATCTGTGTGGATCCCGACATTATTGTCAGAATCCTCTCAGAGACCGCAGCGGGTCTGTGATGACAGCAGACTTTAGAGCACTCCTGTGACCCACGTGAGAAGTATGGCCAAAAACGCTTTGGCCATACTTCTCTTTTAATGGTTGAAGCCCCAACAAGGAATATGTTTTGCTGTCACTAGGGCCGGCTATTGATTATGTTGTTTAGGCAATTGCAATAAATGAGCAACACTCATTTTAGGTCCCAGGGCAAAGTCACCCTACAGTCAGGGTACCAGGAAAAAAGGACATATTCACATTGTGGGGGCTCTAAAATAAATAATAATTAAAAAAAAAACATTGAGCAGCTCTGCTCTAACCTACAGGGAAAGTAACACATAGAGCAGGGGTAGGCAACCTCGGCCCTCCAGCTGTGGTGAAACTACAAGTCCCATGAGACATTGCAAGACCATGACCATCACAGGCATGACTCCTAGAGGCAGAGGCATGATGGGATTTGTAGTTTCACCACAGCTGGAGGGCTTAGGTTGCCTACCCCTGACATGGAGTATGGTTGGTTGTCTATTAAAGGCTTACATTTATTCACATCAGGGTTTATCTAGTAGCAGTTAATCAAATTCCACTGGACTTGTTCAGTAATGAGGAAAGCCTTTTGTAGTACTGTACATACAAGCCACTTCTTTTCCTGATACTCATTGAAGAAGTGACTTGGATAAGCTATGCAACACATTTTACATTAGAGAACAAGTCCCGTTAAATGTGACTACTACTAGATAGACCATGGTTGCTAAAGAGGACCTGGCTCTTTAATTAGGCAAATTAGGCGGTCGCCTAAGGCCTCGCACTCACAGGGGCCTCGCGGCCGCCTAATTTGCCTCTGCTTAATCCCTGTGTGATAGATCCATGCAACTTTGTGCAGCCATTTTTTTTTGCTCGAAATTTTTTACCCATTATGGGCATGGTGGGGCCCCCGTGTCTACGTTTTGCTTAAGGCCTCACAAAGCCTAGAGCCGCCTCTGCCTGTCTGTACAGTAATATGGGAGGTCCCACGTCTTACATATTTTTGACGGTAAAAAGCTCTCTGCCTGTCATCCATAAACTAGCTCACTACTTTGAGATTACCGAGGAGGGAAAAATTCTCAGGTCGGAAATGCTGATTTCACTGGCTGCATTATCATACCTGTTTCAAGTGAGGAGTCTGGACCTGCCTACTTACTCCTCATTCGTGACTTGGTAAGTGGTGAAGAAAAGATTCAGGTGAGGGCAGCAGAACTTTCATGTTTAAAGATGATCTCCAGGAAAACAACTAAACACACAGATAAAATATTTTAAGGCTGTTGTTATACTTTCCAATAGATTAAAATCTCTGTCCATCCAGTTCTGATATTTACACAGCCCTACAACCCTGTCTGGCTTGCAATTCTGTGACACTTACAGGTCTTGTCCCTCCCCTGGCCTGTGACAGTACATTGAATGAAAAGTACATCGCTGTGTCACTCTGCCCTCCTCCTATCAGCACGTTGCTTATTAGAGCATGAGCACTGCAATGCAACTGATTTCCCACCTGTGCTGCTTCTCCCTGTCTGAGCTCTGCTGTAGAGGCACTGCAAGGAGTTGATACAAAGTCAAAATCAGGCACTGCTTGCATTAGAAAAAAAAAAGTAAGAAACGTAATGCTGTGTGAACTAATACAAGGCTGCATTCATTTGTGAGTCTGCCTGGAGTTCAAATGTAGACAAAATAGTAATTATTTCTATGCTAACAGGTTCAAATGTCTCATCTCCACATTTCTTTGGTCCATTTATTTATTACTGAATTATGCAGACATGTACTTGTATTGCACATACATGTACTTGTACCACTCATACATGAACTTGTTCTGCTCATACATGTACTTATTGTACTGCTCATACATGTACTTATTGTACTGCTCATACATGTACTTGTACTGCTCATACATGTACTTATTGTACTGCTCATACATGTACTTGTACTGCTCATACATGTACTTATTGTACTGCTCATACATGTACTTATTGTACTGCTCATACATGTACTTGTACTGCTCATACATGTACTTATTGTACTGCTCATACATGTACTTGTACTGCTCATACATGTACTTGTACTGCTCATACATGTACTTATTGTACTGCTCATACATGTACTTGTACTGCTCATACATGTACTTGTACTGCTCATACATGTACTTATTGTACTGCTCATACATGTACTTGTACTGCTCATACATGTACTTATTGTACTGCTCATACATGTACTTGTACTGCTCATACATGTACTTGTACTGCTCATACATGTACTTGTACTGCTCATACATGTACTTGTACTGCTCATACATGTACTTGTACCGCTCATACATGTACTTGTACCGCTCATACATGTACTTATTGTACTGCTCATACATATACTTGTACCGCTCATACATGTACTTGTCCCGCTCATACATGTACTTATTGTACTGCTCATACATATACTTGTACCGCTCATACATGTACTTATTGTACTGCTCATACATATACGTGTACCGCTCATACATGTACTTGTCCCGCTCATACATGTACTTATTGTACTGCTCATACATATACTTGTACCGCTCATACATGTACTTATTGTACTGCTCATACATGTACTTGTACTGCTCATACATGTACTTATTGTACTGCTCATACATGTACTTGTACCACTCATACATGAACTTGTACTGCTCATACATATACTTATACTTGTACCGCTCATACATGTACTTATTGTACTGCTCATACATGTACTTGTACCACTCATACATGAACTTGTACTGCTCATACATGTACTTATTGTACTGCTCATACATGTACTTGTACCACTCATACATATACTTATACTTGTACTGCTCATACATATACTTGTACTTGTACTGCTCATACATGTACATATACTGCTCATACATGTATTTGTACTGCTCATACATGTATTTGTACTGCTCATACATGTACTTATACTGCTCATACATATACATATACTTGTACTGCTCATACATATACTTGTATTTGTACTGCTCATACATGTACTTGTACTGCTCATACATGTATTTGTACTGCTTATACATGTACTTGTACCGCTCATACATGTACTTGTACTGCTCATACATGTACTTGTACTGCTCATACATGTATTTGTACTGCTCATACATGTATTTGTACTGCTCATACATGTACTTGTACTGCTCATACTTATACTTGTACTGCTCATACTTATACTTGTACTGCTCATACATGTACTTGTACTGCTCATACATGTACTTGTACCGCTCATACATGTACTTGTACTGCTCATACTTATACTTGTACTGCTCATACTTATACTTGTACTGCTCATACATGTACTTGTACTGCTCATACATGTACTTGTACTGCTCATACTTATACTTGTACTGCTCATACTTATACTTGTACTGCTCATACTTATACTTGTACTGCTCATACTTATACTTGTACTGCTCATACATGTACTTGTACTGCTCATACATGTACTTGTACCGCTCATACATGTACTTGTACTGCTCATACATGTACTTGTACTGCTCATACATGTACTTGTACTGCTCATACATGTACTTGTACTGCTCATACTTATACTTGTACCGCTCATACATGTACTTGTACTGCTCATACTTATACTTGTACTGCTCATACTTATACTTGTACTGCTCATACATGTACTTGTACCGCTCATACATGTACTTGTACTGCTCATACTTATACTTGTACTGCTCATACTTATACTTGTACTGCTCATACTTATACTTGTACTGCTCATACATGTACTTGTACCGCTCATACATGTACTTGTACCGCTCATACATGTACTTGTACTGCTCATACATGTACTTGTACCGCTCATACATGTACTTGTACTGCTCATACATGTACTTGTACCGCTCATACATGTACTTGTACCGCTCATACATGTACTTGTACCGCTCATACATGTACTTGTACTGCTCATACATGTACTTGTACCGCTCATACATGTACTTGTACCGCTCATACATGTACTTGTACTGCTCATACATGTACTTGTACCACTCATACATGTACTTGCACTGCTTGTACTGCTCATGGGAAACGTTTTAAAGACAGTGCACATGTAGATGTGCCTTTGGCTAGTTTATATGTAGTGTCCATGGTGACTACATGGGTAGCCCACTTGCTTTGCAGTTTTGGGTCCTTGATTTGAATCATACCCAAGAAACTATTTCTTTGGAGTTTGTATGTTCTCCCTGTGCCCCCCTCCCTAAAAAATACTATTTAGTTCTATGGAAGTTATGGGGACCTTCAATAGTGAGCAATGATTGATGTGAATGGCTCTGTATTCACTTTAAAGCTTTGCGTAATATATTGGTGACATATAAAGACAGAAAACACAAATTACCAAAAGAACTTTGTTGTACTGCGTATTGACACCTTAAATGAAGATCAAATCAATGAGACAGCCTAATGTGGATTTCCAGAGAATAAAAGTGGTTGTGAACCCTAACATATACCCAGTGAAGTGACAGGCCTCAGGTGATACAGAGATTGATTAAACAAATACTTCTACATAAGTTGCACCTGTGTATCTGCTGTCTTTTCTTCTCTACAGCCAGTCCAGGACTTTTAAAGCTTGTCTGAGCTAGCTAAAATTACACACTGCAGAGCTCAATAAGGAGAGCTCTAAGAGCTGATTGGAGGGAAGGGACACACCTACTTCACACTGCACACAGTAACAGAGTTGAGTCTGTCAACCACAGTCTGCGTGCTGGAGGCCCTTCTGTCACATTTGTTCTCTTGGTGTCAGGAAAACTTGTCAGGACTGACTCACTCTGATAGCAGAGGAAAGAAGCAGCAGACAGAAATGACACTTAGTGCTCTTAATTGAGACAAGTACACACTACAGAGGGATATGCTTTGTTCATATATTTAATGTCCGAGGTTTACAACCACTTTAAAGTCTAAACAAAGATAGTCAAGAAGAATTAGGCTTTAAGCTAAGTGCACTAACTCCTTTCAACCAATCAGCTTAATGTTACCTAGTCAGACAGGTAAAAGGTGAATTCTGAATGGTTTCTATGACATACTGTGCATTTCACATCATCACTACTCTTTACACTGTCTAACTTCATAAGCCAATGGCATTTTACCTGCTGGGAGGAACTAGTCTCAGCACCCCCAGTTGAACAAAAGGCAAGAAGTACATGATGCAAATCTTGGCTTTTCAACGGAAACAAAATCACAGGCCATACGGTTCTCTCTTACACCCAAAGGAGTGTTGTTTGGCAAAAAAACACAACATCTTATCTGCTTGCATTATTATTGGCAGCCATAGACAGTGCAATTGCTGCAAGCCATGCAACCAGGATTACTAATGTTAAAGGGGTTCTGATGTAAGCAGCGGAAAGCTTGCAAGATTATCAAAAGTACTTGTTATCGTGTTCATGGATTTTCCAACGTGTTTGGAAATGTTTTAACTATTAAAGAATAAGTCCATTTCCCCTACAGAAAAAAGGAAGGATCATTTAACTGCATGTGTGCCAAGATACAATGCCCCAAGACAGGTTTAAAAGTTGCAGGCGTGCAGCGAGTGCTTCAACAACTGTCAGATCTTTCAGTGACCAGACCATTGCCTGTTGGTGGCCAAGTCATGCCAACATCAGCTGACAAGTAAGTGTAAAGCCGATGGAGCGTACACACGGTCGGACTTTTGGCCAACAAACTTCATTTTGAGCAAGTTGGACCAACAATCCGACCGTGTGTACGCTCCATCGGACAAACTTTTTTGTTTTTTTTTGTGTTTTCATCGGACAAAAGTTGGGTCTGCAAACGGACAAACTTTTGCCCAACAAAAGTCCGATGGAGCAAAGTCCGACCGTGTGTACAGAAAACCATCGGACTTTTGTCCGATGGACAAAACAACTAATGTTAAAATCAACCAACAATTGCAGAAGTTGACCAAAGGGTGGCGGTAAAGAGCAGAAAAGAGCAGAAAAACCACGTGATGTTGCAAAAAGTTTTGGGAAAGTTTGCAGAAAAGTCCTGTGGTGTGTATGCTATGGGTGTTCCCAACCAACTCCGTTCAGACAAAAATCCAGGGAAAAGTCAGATGGAAGTCCGACCGTGTGTATGGGGCTTAACAAGCAGAACATGAGCTAGTTCTTTTAACCCAGTCTTTCTCAAATAGGGTAACTCTAGAGCAGGGATATGCAATTAGCGAACTTCCAGCTGTCACAGAACTACAAATCCCATGAGGTATAGCAAGTCCCTGACAGCCACAAGAATGACACCCAGAGGCAGAGGCATGATGGGACTTGTAGTTTGGCAACTGCTGGAGGTCCGCTAATTGCATATCCCGGCTCTAGAGGTTGCCAGAGCAATTTCTGTCTTTCAGATAAGTATTCACTGACAACAATGACCCATTTAGCGATACTTAAGGGGCATTCTTCCTAATGACCACAAATGCAATCAGCATCTTTCCAACTAATTGTCACACTAAAGTACAGTGAGCTGTAAATATAATAATTAGTATCAGAGGTTCCCTAAGATGGGAAAGTTATTTCAAGGGTTCCGCCATCTTGGAAAGGTTGAAAAAGGCTGCTGTAAGCATTGGAAGTATTCATTTCCTTCCAACACATTAGAAAGCCTTTGGTTGACAAGGTCATTCCCTATAGACAAAGGAGAACAATCCCTGCATACACTGAATATTGGGGGGTAAGGTGGATAAGGGTTTTTATTATAAGACATTACCTTAATTTAAGTAGATCTCTTGGTGAAAGGGTAGATATAGCAGGCAAAATATTAAATGAACTAAGAAATGGACTTTAGGCGGCACATGAATGGATAATGTAAAAAACTAGGGGTATTTATTATAGGAAAATAGTAAATAAGTACAAAAGTATATATTTTCCTATAATAAATACCCCTAGTTTTTTACATTATCCATTCATGTGCCGCCTAAAGTCCATTTCTTAGTTCATTTAATATTTTTCCTGCTATACCAGGATGTTGGCACATTTGTACCAGTGCATCCACAGTGTCACCCTGTGAGGATGCACATTTAAGCAATTTTTTCGAAAGGGTAGGTATGTCTATATCCACCCTATAGGTGTGCGCAGTCTATAGCTCTAGGGTGTGCACCACAAAGCTCAAACACACATACATGTGTGTGTGTGTCTACATGTATATGGCCCTGGTACATTAATCTCCCCGCTGGCACAGTGAAAGGCTCTTATGGAAGAGCAGGCAAGAGGGAGATTTTCCCATTTCCCACACAGAGAAATAATGCTAATGTACACTAGGTGATTAGGGTGTGCCTAGGCACACCCGGAACACCCTGTGCGCACGCCTATGATCCATCCTAAAACCAGCTCATTTGAAGGACAACTTATCAAATATTACACAACCAAGGAGAAAATAGACTGGCGAGTCATGGCCCTCTTTTAGAAGAAGAGTGCATGAAGGTGGGGTACATAAGGTTCTCTGTAATGTAGGCCACTAGGAGGCAAATGATGACCAGCATCACACATATGGAACCCCCAACTGCTGTCATTGCAATGACAATATCCTGCATCCCCACTGGCTCCACCACAAAGTCCACACACTCCTCTATAGACGTCCTGTTAGTGTAGAGAGTCTGCAGGCAGATCCTGTACTTGACATTATCATGGACATTGGTAAGGAGGTAGTCCTTGCAGTTGATGCCAAGCTGGACACTGTCACACTGGAAACGAGTATAAGTGCCATTCCAGGAGCAGTTGATGAAAAAGCCTTTCAGGTCAGATTTATGGAGAGCTGGTGGCTGCCATTGTAAGAGGACACTGCTATTCCTCAACACGTTGGCCAACAAAGACCTTCCAGAACGATACAGATGGCAGCTTCTTTGGTCACAGAGGAAGTCTCTAGCCATGGTCCTGAAACACAAGCTTTTGTAGGTAGCTCTGCCCTCGCTGAAGACTTTATATGGGCACACAGACTCATTGGGCACTAAGCTAGGCTGGCTTCCTTGCCTGGTTATATTAACCGAGGTAGTTCCTCTCCTGAACCGCTGAAGGAAAGCAGATCCTGCCTTTGAAGGCTCCAACCCAGAAAATGCCAACCTTCCATGAGGACCATAAGGGAGCCTTACCCCATCAACAGTCAAGGGACTCCATTCCAAGAGGCAAAGGAGCAGCAGGGACTGCAAGAGGATCATTGTAGGTGACAGAGGTGACAGAGGTGACAGCAGATCCTGCAATGCAAGGCATAAATCTTCAGACCCTGCATGAGATCTGTACATTGAGATGAAGGTCGATCTTCATGGATGGGAGTAGAAGCATGCTGGGCTTGCTAAGTAGCTGCAGCAGTCTCTCCATCTCTCAGCAGCTGAGATGTCCCTTTGTATGTCCACAATCCATTGTCAATGCAGGGTACCTCTGCCCCCCTGGTGCCAGGCACAGCACGTAGCTCCAAGGTGCCAGCCTTTACAACCCGGAGCAGCCACGTTTTGGACATATTAACTTGAATTAGGTCTGCGTCTCCCCCTTGATGATCGTTACATACAGCGTATTCTGGGCAGCCAATAGAAATACAGAGAGACTTAACCCTTTTGTTACCTCCCTGCTCCCTTCAAGATCACTCGTGGGTCACGTGGTGCTGACAGGCTGTAACGCTGTCAGGACAACGGGCTGTGCCCAGACCACAGATTACCAGCCATTTACACCTAATGATCCCCTGTAATCCAGGAGAAATTGGGGATCAATAGAGTCCTGAGAGAGGAGGATTACTCACAATGTGCAAATGACTGATGGGGAAAGGTATTAGAACTGTAAATCACATGAAATAGAAATGTCAGCCAGGGATGGGATTGCATTCGTTTTATTTGGTCATTTCGTTTGCTAGATTTCCATAGAAATGGCAACACAGTGAATAATAAGTAACAATTGTGTTACAAAGTTATACAGATAAAAGAATTGGAACATGTTATTGTTACATTTTACACGATGTGTTAAACAATGTTATTGTTAAATTGCAAATTAAAAGGATAATAAACCCTCAGTTTTTACATCATTTTTTAGCAGTTTATTTAAAGAGGAAGTAAACGCTGCCTCTTATCTTTTTTTTCTGTTTCCTGACCTGCAAAGTAAAGGCATAATGTGCTAGTATGCATTGCATAATGTGCTAGTATGCATCGCATACTAGCACATTTTGTGAAACTTACCTGCAAACGAAGCCCTCGTTGTCACCGCTGGAGGTATCATCCATCTTCGCCCGTCTCTCTTCCGGGTCCGCGGACTCCGGCTGTGTGACTGCTATAACTGCTTATAAAATGTTAGCTGTAGTTCAGCTTCAATTTGCTAGAGTATCTAAAGCTGCAAGTGCATCCAATACTCCTCTCCCCAAGATTAACAATGCTGCTGTTCAAAGGTGTCCCTTGTGCTCATTCACCCCGAGTGGGGGCACTCTAATAGTGTCCCTTGTGCTCATTCACCCCGAGTGGGGCACTCTAATAGTGTCCCTTGTGCTCATTCACCCCGAGTTGGGGCACTCTAATACAGGTGTGTCACTGGCCATATCATCTGGTGAAAAACAAAGGAGAGAAAGCCTAAAAAAAGAAAACTGATGCAGCCACAACATCTAACGACTGGTAAGCTGCAATATATGACATTTTTGGTATTGGGTTTAACATCGCTTTAACCTCTTGGCGCCGAGCGCATGCAAATATGTGGCCTCTCGGTGGCCGGGCCTTGGTGCCAAGCGTCTGCATATTTGTGTGCAATAGCGCCGACAGGGTTGTGCCAAGAGCGCGCAGGGTGGCTCGCAGAAAGTTCCCGATTGCCGTTTGAGATCAGGACTTTTCGGATCATGTGAGCACCCTGACAGCCAATCACGGTGGTCACGTGGTCATAAGTCCTGCCTCCCGGCATAGCAAACCCCTTAAAGCACCCAGGGGTTAAAGTAAAAATTTGGGGTATATAAAAAACATACATCTACGTTCACCTCGACCACTGATTACTCAGTTCTTGGTATGCTCGGTCAGACAGTCACCCCTCTCTGCTTTGCCCCTCAAGCACTGGAACGCCAGGCTGGGTGGGCTTAGCTGGCTTCAACTCTCAGGCACTCTCTAAGAGGCGGAGTCAGGTGTCAATCAGGCAGCCAGGTGTATCCCGACATTTTGGTCGGGAGCAGGGCCGCCATCAGGGGGGTACAGGCAGTACACCTGTAAGGGGCCCGGAGGTCCCCAGATGGCAGCCCCCCTTTTTTTTGTAAGGGGCCCAGAGGCCCGGAGGTCCCCAGGGCCCCGGATGGCAACCCCCCTTTTTTTTTGCTCTTTTTTTTTGTTTTTTTGTTTGTCAGCACCCAAAGCCCCCCCGACCTCAACAATTTGCAGCGACAGCACCCCCCACTTCTCAATTTATGGCACCCCCGCTTCTCAATTCACTGCAGCCCCCCCACTTCTCAATTTGCGACAGCAGCAACCCCCCCAGTTCTCCTCTGCTCCAGGGGGCCTATGCCTATAGCTGTGTAAGGGGCCCCAAGATTCCTGATGGCGGCCCTGGTCGGGAGCATTTCAGAGCTTTGAGGGTCTCTGCTACATCAGCTGAGAACGGGCATCAGCCTGCTCTCAGACAACTCTTGGTCACAGGAGAGCCAAAGTGAGTGCACTCCTGCAGTCCAGAGGAGGAGAATGGCCAAAAAGCTTTGGCCATACTTCACATTTAAAGCCCAACTTCAGGAGAATGAAAAAAACACCCTTGTAGTGCCCCGATTCCTCGCACTGCAAGGGATAAAGCTGAAATCTAGGTAGATATAAAAAGGCTCAAATTAATGCAACTCTGTCATCATTAAAGTGGTTGTAAACCCCCCCCCCCCCAAAAAAAAACCTGCAAGACAAAGGCATAATGAGCTAGTATGCATAGCATACTAGCTCATTATGAAATACTTACCTTAGAGCGAAGCCCCCGCAGCGGTCCCCATACACCGCTTCAGCCGGTGACATCACTCCCTGAGTTACTTCTCGGGTATCACGGGCTCCGGCACTGTGATTGGCCAGAGCCGCCATGACGTCACCCCCGTGCATGCACGCGGGAGCCACCAGTAACGGCACACTAGCTGAAGCAACGGCACGAACGTGCCCATGCTTCAGTGCGTATGTGCCTAATGATGTCGGCACATGCTGATATAGGGGATATCTCCTAAACCGTGCAGGTTTAGGAGATATCCAGGGTAGCTACAGGTAAGCCTTATTGTAGGCTTACCTGTAGTAAAAAGTGGTCTGTAAGGGTTTACAAGCACTTTAACCACTTAAGACCCAGACCAATACGCAGCATAAGGACCAGGCCCCTTTTTGCGATTCGGCACTGCATCGCTTTAACTGCCAATTGCGCAGTCATGCGACGTGACTCCCAAACAAAATTGGCGTCCTTTTTTCCCCACAAATAGAGCTTTCTTTTGGTGGTAATTGGTCACCTCTGCGGTTTTTATTTTTTGCGCTATAAACAAAAATAGAACGACAATTTAGAAAAAAATTCAATATTTTTTACTTTTTGCTTTAATAAATATCCCCAAAAAAATATATAAAAAACCATTTTTTTTCCTCAGTTTAGTCCGATACGTATTCTTCTACATATTTTTGGTAAATAAATAGGGGATAGTTTTATGGCATTTTTATATTTTTTTTTTTTTTTTTTACTAGTAATGGCGGCGATCAGCGATTTTTTTCTCGTGACTGTGACATTATGGCGGACACATCGGACACTTTTGACACTATTTTGGGACCATTGTCATTTTTACAGCGACCAGTGCTATAAAAATGCACTGTTTACTGTAAAAATGACACTGGCAGTGAAGGGGTTAACCAGGAGGGGGTGCTGTAGGGGTTAAGTGTGCCCTGATTTGTGTTTCTTGCTGTGGGGGGGGGCATGGCTTAGCGTGTGACGTCACTGATCGTCATTCCCTATTACAGGGAACAGACGATCAGTGACAGGCACACTAGGAAGCACAGGGAGAGGTTTGTTTACACTTACCTCTCCCTGTTCTTCCTCTCTGTGACCCGATCACGGGACACCAGCGGCGATCTGGTCCGCTGTTCACGCGGGGACGGTCACGGAGAAGAGGACCGGGTCGCGAGCGCGCCGCGGCCGGCGCGATCGCGACCCACAGCTGGGCTCATAAAGGAGACGTACCTGTACGCCCTTGTGCCCAGCCGTGCCATTTTGCCGATGTACATCGGCGTGCTGCGGTCCTCAAGCGGTTAAAGTGGAGGATACCCCTAACTATAACTTGTGGGCTTTGGAATACCAACGGTTGGGAATACCAAGCCCACAACCATACAGAAAATGATATACAAATAAATGAGCCAACGTAGAACATATTCACCATAGGTCAGCAAGGACAATAGAATGCTACCCAACGGAGCCAAACAAGATGGGTAAGTAGAGAATAGGCCTGACAGAAAATGGACGGAGCTTATTGAGAAGGACCAGCCTACCGCCCCACTTGGCCCCAGTGTCCAAAGAAAAATAAATGGTTAATGTAACAATAAAAACCTCCTACATGCCGTGGAAGAATGACTGCATACACAATAAAAATCAAATACCCTTTTCCACGGGGCGCTTGTGGAACCCATGAAGAAATTATTTACAACGTCATTGTTTTTTGCTGTAGAATGATGATTATTGATTTTTTTTTTTATCCTTTTGGGAAAATTATTTATTTTTGGTAACACTGCTTATCCCAGCAAAGCCTCAGTCCAAGTGCAATTCAGCAAAACACAGGAAGACAGCTGGTGGCGGGGTTATCAGATACATAAGAAGAAAACAGTGGCAAGTAAGTCTTTGTTTTTATCGCTGCATGAAAATCATTACAGTCATGCAATGAATGGCCAATTCATTTCAACATTTCACTTTAATGTAAAGTTTATTTAGAATCATTATTGCAGCAGAAAAAGTATAAAAAACGGAGAACCTGAAACTGGTAGGTGGTCGAGTAGAAATTGCAAAATTGAGGCCATTCTTTGTCTGGATGGTGTGGCAAAGTCCCCAGATTGGTATTTCTGCAATAGGCTACCTAATCTAGACCAAACTATAAAACAAAGAGTGTGTGCCAACCTTGTGCATCATCTTTAATAAACTTTATAAAATGACTTTGAATGTTCACAAAGGTACTTTAAGGAAGAGCATATAAAATGCAGCATCCATCCTGGTAAGGATCACCTCAGGACTCCAGAATACAAATGATCACCTATAGGACTCCTTGTGCAACCTTCCTCACTGTCTCAATATTGTAAAATAGCTAACGCGTTTCAAGCGCTAAGCCTTCTTCATGAGAGCTCTTCCTGTAAGCACTCTTGTGAATATTTGAAGCAATTTTATCAATATATTGTACTGAATGTGTTACATGGGATAATTGAGCTCTTTTTCTTTTTTATGGTTTTTAAACATTTAACCAGTCCGAAGAGAGTTGCAAAGCCATGAACACCATTATCTAACTATAATTTTATTGGATTTTGTGAATGTACCTTGGAGAATTATACAATACATCAGGACAGTGTCATTTAACACTAAATGCTGACTGTGATAAATGTTAAACAAAGGCTTTACACTTGTGGTTGGTGTGGCGGTGGGGGGACTAGCAATATATGGCAAGTACAGAATCACTGTATATATAAAATAATATGCAAAGTGGTTGGAGGGAAGCTTCAGAATGGCAAAGATGTTTTTATTACAAATTATGTGAGCAGACTGCAGTTCCTATTTAATATTGTGCAAACATATAGGATTATAAAGTGCAAATGTGATACAAATTGTATAAAATCACAATAAAGTGAAGATTTTTATTGCAGGTAAGTGCAGATAGAATGCAAAGATTTAATTGAATGGTGCCCATGCTAAGTGAGTGGGACCTGGAAGCTAGTAGTAATCACTGTAGCATTTCCAGCTTCTAGAGCAGTGGTCCTCAACCCCTGCCCTCAGGACCCACTAACAGGCCAGGTTTTATGTATTACCTTGGGGAGATGCAAACTAGAATACTACAATCACTGAGCAGAAAATGATATCACCTGTGATGTATTTCAGTTATCAAACCTGGCCTGTTAGGCTCCATGTACACAGAAGCTCAAAAATGGTCGTTTTGAACGCCAAATTTCTGGCAGAAAAAGCTGCTTTAAAATATAGCTTTTATCAGCGTTTTTTACTAGCGTTTATTAGAGTTTTTCAGTGTAGCGTTTTTTAGCTTTTTTTTTTTCAATGGATCAAAAAACGCAAAAAAATGCTGGCGACCAGCGTTTATGAGTGTTTTTGAGTGTTTATGAGCGTTTTTCAGCGTTTTGCGTTTTTTGCGCTTTTTCCTACCAAAAAACGGCACTTTGAACGCAAATTTCTTGCGTTCAGAAAAAAAGCCCATTAACTCCACTGCTCATTAACGCTAAAAAACGCTATGTGTACATGAACACATAGGCTAACATAGAGTGCAGTTAATGGGCTTTTTTAAAAAATGCCAAAACGCCAATAAACTGCAGTTTATCAGCTTCAGTGTACATGGAGCCTTAGTGGTTCCTGAGGACAAGAGTTGAGAACCACTGATGTAGAGGATCTCACAAGTGTGGCACATACATACTTTTTGGTCCAAGTCCAACCAATGTAACGTGAAAAATTGGCATACCTAAACTTCTCTAACTATCAAGCCTCGTACACATGACCGAGAATCTCGTCGTAAAAAAAACCCATTGTTTTTCTCGACGAGATTCTTGTCAAGCTTGACGAGCTTCTTGTCAAGCTTTCCTTGCATACACACTGTCAATTCCAAATCTCGTCGTTGGAAAGTGCAGTCACGTACAGCACGTACGACGGCAGTATAAAGGGGAAGTTCGATTTCAATGGCGCCACCCCTTGGGCTGCTTTTGCTGATCTCGTGTTACCGCGTGTTAGTAAAAGTTTGGGGAGAGACGATTTGCTCTTTTCAGTCTTCGTGCTTTCAGTTCGTTTTAGCGTGACGAATGTGCTATCTCCGTTACGAGCGCTAGTTTTACCAGAAGGAGCTCTCCTGTCTCATACTTGATTCTGAGCATGAGCGATCTTTTAAGACTTGGAAAAGCATACACACAACCGGTTTTCTCGTTGGAGAAAAATGAGAATCCTGACGAGAAAATAGAGAGCAGGTTCTCTATTTTTCTCGTCGAGATTCCCGGCAGTTTTCTCGACGAGAAACCATACACACAAACGTTTTTCTCGGCAAGAAAGCTCTCCCAAGAGTTTTCTTGTAGTTTTTTGCCGAGAAAATCGGTCGTGTCTACGAGGCTTAACAGTTGCTTTGACTTATCTTGTGTGATATTGGATTAATCCAACACTCAAATGAATGGTTTGTTGCTCAATAATGCATGGATAGTGGCTACCTGGTGAGCACAAGGATCAATAATCAATCAGAGCTTGGAGCCAATCTATGTTTTATGTGACTATTATATTGGTATAACTGGGGAAGAAGGGAGGATGGCACAAGACTAGAAAGGTATTCATTTGTACCTAATAAAATATTAAGGGCTAGACAAGGACAACTGAAGGGTGATGTATTTTTATTTCAGCCTTGATGTTGCATTGTCCTTGGGTACAGACCAGAGCCAGCTCACACATGACTATTAGCCTTTTTATATATTATAGAAGTGTTAATTTTTTACAAGATGAAAATTATTGGAAACAAAAAGAATTTTTCAGAAGACAATGGCTGCAGTGAATATGTGGTAGTGGTGAACAGCATGGCGGAGCATGAATCCTCTTATGTTTGAAATCCTCTTATATATATCCATTCCATATAATTGAAGAAAATAAGCTCCTCTACAGAAATACTTTGATCTGTGCCCTGTTGCTCATTTGCAGTCCATAAGGATTTTTTCTATGCATGCTTGAAAATCCCTAAAGTCAACAGTAATACACATTTGCAGAATTGTGAATTTACTGTGAAATTTGGCCTGTCTTAAAGGGAACATGTCAGATAAAAACATATAAAAGCTAGATATGAAATTTCAGTGGATTAGTTAGACCAGTGGTTCTCAACATCAGTCCTCAATTATCCCGAACAGGCCATGTTTGCAGGTTTTTCTTTATCTTGCACAGGCGCTTTAAATCAGAGTCAATGGCTTGGCATTTTGCACAGCTATTTTATCTAAGAGAAATTCCCAAAACATGGCCTGTTGGGGGGACTGAGGTTGAGAAGCACTGAGTTAGACTATAACAGAGCAAGGTGGCTCTGGGAGGCTGCTCTCCAAAAAAAATGGGATGCCCCTAAGAAAGGGGACCTGGAACTGAGAATCCATGTATATGCAGTCTCATGTGAGCACAAAACACAAGGTTTGAGAATCCAAAATCATTTTGTTATGCAATTGGTTCTTAACAGGGTAACGTAAAACAGCCACCATGTTGTATTTGGCTGTTACACTGATTCCAGATGTCCTGTCCCTTTTATTGTCCATCTTTGTTTCCTACTACTTACAACACTGCAGCCCTGAAGAAGGGGGAGTCTGTTGGGCTCCTGAAACGCGTTGTGCATTTTATGTTGAGCTGCCATGAACCAATATCATTACTAAAAGAGTTTAGACTCCCTGACCTTTGGTTTGGCAGTCTTATTAGATTGTATAAACCTGAAAAAAATATGAAAGCTGTCACTGAAGGTATGTTTTCAAAAATGTAAGCTATGTGGTTGTTATTCTCATCCTTCTTTTACTGGCCCCAAACAGCTTTGCAGATTGGGGAATCTGACTTCAATGGCTACATACCTGTTCCAGGTCTGTGAACCCGTGCTTTGCTTATGTGGAATAAAGCAACAGGCTCGGTTTTAAACCAGTCCCTGCTTATATTTAAATTACCTTCATTCCTAAGCCTATACCTAAATGCATTGAGTATTTCTTTTCACTCCCAACAATGCAGGAGAAAATGGAAGGCAAGTATAGGCTGTTGCAGTGGCTGGTATTAAAGTGAACTATGCGCTGCATGCATCTGCAAATCATGGGTTCTCTGTAAGTGAAAATGAAAGTCCCAGCATTTGCAACTTGATATAAGAAGTTAAAGGAGAAGTATGGGGTTCAAAAAAACAAGCTTATATACTCACCTCTATGCTGCAACATGGCTGTGATGCTGAAGCTGTCCTCCGCTGGCTCTAAGAACCGAGAACTGAGTGATCACATGACCACTGTTTGCTCAGTTCTCAATCCATTTTGAGCGGAGAGCATTGACTATCAGTCACCACTCTCCACTCTGCCCCAGCAGTGTTCACTGGAGCGCCAGGCTAGGGAGAGGGTGGGAGTGGCTGCTTTAGGACATCACCACTTCTGGGGCTCAGAAGAGCTGGATGGGCAGAAAAGCTTTGGCCATACTTTTCTTGTAGCAGAGGCAGCTCTAATGACTTTATCCTGACATTCTCTTTAAAAGGGGCTTTCCATTTCAATAGAAAAAGTTCAGACTTGTTAGTTTATTGGGGAATACAACTTGTGTCAGATACTTTTCAGATAATTTAAAATCAGCAAAACTACTGGGCTGTAATGTTAATCAAACTGTAATGCCGTGTACACACGATCGTGATTCACGGCGGTTAAAAAATCGCCGTGAATCATGACATGAAAAACAAGGGAACGGCTTGTTCCCCCACACACGGTCGTTTTTTCCCGTCATTGTTTCTCTTGTCGAGAAAAACGACCGTGTGTAGGCTCCATGGCAGTGTTTCCCTATGGGAAAACTGCAGCGGAAAAAAATGACGGGAAAAACTACGAGAAAAATTAGAGCATGTTCTAATTTTTCTCGTCGTTCTTGTTGAAAAAAAAAATTTATTTTTCACGACGTGAAAAATGATCGTGTGTACGTGGCATAACAATTTGGTATTTACACAGAGTTTTCACAGCTGCTATTTAGGGATTGCTTTACAAATTGAGACATGAAAGAGGGAGCAATATAGAGCTTACATATGCCTCTATTTACATGTGCTGTTCAATGGGATAGCATTAGAATTTGAAAATCCCCATAGTCTATGCTTCTGACGTTTGCGACAATATGTATGGTTCGATCGCTGTTTTCGTATATGTACGGGACCAACACGTGCGTTTGCCTTTGCACGCGAACACAGGGGGTTGGGGGTGCTTTAAATGTTTTATTTATGTATTGGTGGAACACTGGTACACTGGCAGATGTTGATCGGCCACCGACGGACACTAACAGATGTTGATGTCACAATGGTACTGTAACGGGAGCGCCCGGGGAACCCAGAATCTCTTGGACAGTATGGGATACCCTTGCTTCAGCTTCCCCAATGCCTCTTATGTGTCAACCACCCTGTGTCTCCCTTAGGGGCACAGGGTGAATGAAAACCCCCACTATAATCTGTGATTGTGTGACAGGGGGTCACTCTGGGCACAGGGTGAATGGAAAAACCCCACTATGACCTATGATAGCCACATTCAATGCTGTTTATACATTGTATCTAGATTGGGTGTGTACTGTGGTTGGGGGTTGTGTAATCCTTGCTGTGATGAGGTGTGATTGCATTCTATTGTCTATTGTGAATTAAGTCTGCTACTGTGATGATGTGGATTGGAGCTGGTCGACCATCTGGCTGCATATTATGGGATGTTGAAGTGTCTTCTGTGAGGAGGGGGGGGGGGAATCACCCCTCCTGCTAAGACTATTTACTGAAGGAGAAGTTTGAACACACCTGACCTGTATCACCATTGTCATTGGACAGTTTAACCCGCCCTGTTCCCCCAAGGATGGGAGGGAAGGGTTTTGAAGAGAAATGTGTTACCATGTGTTTTGAAAATAAAGTCCCTGTTTTGGAACTTGAAATACAGAGCGTTGTCTCGTATCTCTGGAAGGATTAATCCTACGGGAAGTGGTCGCCTGGCTGTGGAGGGTCGATAGTGGTTGTGTGTTCAGAGAGGGAATATTCTAAACAGCGTTAACCCCTTTCATATTGGGGGGTGTCGTTACAGGTACACTATTGCAGATGTTTTGTGCACTGTTACAAATGTACTGGGGACAGACAGATGTTTTGTGCACTGGTGATGTTTTGTGCACTGGTACAGATGTGATGGGGACAGACAAATGTTTTGTGCACTGGTGATGTTTTGTGCACTGGTACAGATGTGATGGGGACAGACAAATGTTTTGTGCACTGGTACAAATGTTTTATGGGGGCACTGTAACAGATGTGTATAGGGACAGGGACAGTGGTGTTTGGTGTACTGTGTGTGGGGGGGATCTGTGACAGCTCTCTGTGTAAAAGAATCCTTACACAGAGAGCTGTCACAGACCTTGCAGATTCCCCCACACTCCCCCCCCCCCCTCTTAGAGCTCAGCGGGGAGAACTGTCACAGAGACGCATGTCTTTATTTACACAGTGATGGCTGTAATAGGGAGGGCCAATCACAACGTCCATATCCCGATCCCGTCTTGGCTGTGTCCTGTGATCACAGCCATCACAGGATCACGCTGCAGCACGACCTCAGAGCCGCACTGCGGGCACTCGTTCTGAGGACATTCCTGAACGTTCATGTTACACTGTATTTGTGCAGCAATTTTTCAAAAAGCATTTCTTTTGGAAAAAAAATGTTTCCTTGAATACAAAAAAATAAAAAACTCAGGTTAGCCTGACTTTTTTGTATACTATGAAAGATGATGTTATGCCGAGTAAATTGATGTCATGCTAACATGTCATGCTTTAAAATTGCACACACTTGTGGAAAGGCACCAAACTTCAGAAGTTAAAAATCTCCATAGACTACGCTTTCATTTTTTTTTACAGGATACATGTTTAGAGTCACAGAGGAGATCTAGTGCTAGAATTATTGCTCTCGCTCTAACATTCGCAGCATATGTAACATGTGTGTATCTGCTCTGATCCTAGCCAGTGCCTCAGCAGCCACTGACCTCACCGCACATACCTGGTGTGCACCAAACCCATGTATTGTCTTGTAAAAGTAGCAGTGGCATCATCACACTCTGCAAAAAACTATAGGAGGGGAGGAAACCAGACCAGTCACCCTGCACAAGGAGAGAGCAGCAGTGACCGGTCTGTATTCCAGGAAGCTCCTGCATAGAGGTAAAGTTTCACACTGGACTACTGCACAGATCTGGAAGAAATACACAAAGCACATGAATGTAATAGAAATACACATCTCTTGTATTTAGACTCTACAGTGGAACCTTGGATTACGAGCATAATCTGTTCCAGGAGAATGCTCGCAATCCAAAGCACTCGCATATCAAAGCGAGTTTCCCCATAGAAGTCAATGGAAACGAAAATAATTTGTTCCGCATTGACTTCAATGGCATGCAATACCACATGTGGCCAGAGGTTGGGGCGCTGGAGAGGCTCGGAAACACTCGGAAAGGCCCGAGAACAGCTCGGCTGAACTCTGAAAACCTCAGAAAGGCTCGGGAACTGAGTATTTCCGAGTTTTTCGGAGCATTTCCGATCGGCTCCGGCGCCCCCTACCTCAGGCCAAACGTGGTACTGCACACTGCTGTAGCTTAAATCCTGCTCGTTTCGCGAGACAACACTCGAAAACCGAGTCAGGATTAAAAAAAACAAAAACAATGCTCGTATTGCGAAAACGCTCGTTTACCGCGTTACTCGCAATCCGAGGTTTCACTGTATTTGCTTATCCCAGATTTCAGCTTTACAAAACAAAAAGGTAGCAAATGAGCAAAGACCATTGTAAGTATTTACATATACTTTAACATTATTGCATTGTAACTATTCTTTTCTATCACAGTATAGGGCTGATTAATGCTTGTTGTTTATGTATTGCTTGGAAGGCACAATGATGAAGTTGCAGTGGGTGCCGGAACATTGTCATTTCTGCATGAACTTTGTCAGCTCTGAATTCCTATTGTGAATTGTCTGGTTTCTGGCATCCTGCACATCTATGAGGAAACGCACGCATACACGCACAGTCATGAATACGTAGTTAGCCCTGCAGGGTTGGTAATGATGCAAAGAGCAGGTTGCTATAGTTTCTTTCCAAGCACAGTGTCTCGATTACTCACCAGTGCCTCTTCCTAGAAAAACGTACATACCCCCGCTTTGTCTGACTTATCCTAGAATGTTCTGAACCAGCCCCCTCCCCGCACACCTCAGTAGGGTCTTTGTTCCATTCACATGCCTACACAGTCTGTGCCACAACACCTCTGGGATGTGGTAGGACTGGCAGGTACTATTCTAAAATCTTCCCACCGGACTTATCTTAGCTGTCTACAATTCTCACTGAATATTTTTTTTTTGAGGGATGTTCTGTATATCACGTAGCTAGCTAGACCATGATATATTATGCTGGGGTTCACTTTTCACATGTCCATCATTGGTACCAGGTTTGCTTAGAACTGAACCCCAGCCTTACCTTCAGTCTTGCATAGTTGTACAGGCTCTTCTTCTGAACTGAAAATGCTTACTCTGATTTCACTGCACGCTGCAAGCTTCTAATAGTGTGCATTAGAAGCTGCAGCGCCAGCAAGTCAGATAGAGTCCGCCTCATTTACTGGCTAGAGGATATCTAGCATCATCTAGACCAGGGTCTCCAAACTTCAAAATCTCTTCTTTGCCTGTTGGCTAAGATCAAGATCAAATATTGTTACATCTGAGTGCGGATCCCCCCTTGCATCAGGGTCCCCAGAGAGCCCCAGGGCTCAGGAGTGCACTACATAAAGAATGCAGGGCTCAGGAGTGCGCTACATAAAGATTGCAGGGCTCAGGAGTGCGCTACATAAATAATGCAGGGCTCAGGAGTGCGCTACATAAAGAATGCAGGGCTCAGGAGTGCACTACATAAAGAATGCAGGGCTCAGGAGTGCGCTACATAAAGAATGCAGGGCTCAGGAGTGCGCTACATAAAGAATGCAGGGCTCAGGAGTGCGCTACATAAAGAATGCAGGGCTCAGGAGTGCACTACATAAAGAATGCAGGGCTCAGGAGTGCCCTACATAAAGAATGCAGGGCTCAGGAGTGCCCTACATAAAGAATGCAGGGCTCAGGAGTGCGCTACATAAAGAATGCAGGGCTCAGGAGTGCGCTACATAAAGAATGCAGGGCTCAAGAGTGCACTACATAAAGAATGCAGGGCTCAGGAGTGCGCTACATAAAGAATGCAGGGCTCAGGAGTGCGCTACATAAAGAATGCAGGGCTCAGGAGTGCGCTACATAAAGAATGCAAGGCCCAGGAGTGCCCTACATAAAGAAAGCAGGGCTCAGGAGTGCGCTACATAAAGAATGCAGGGCTCAGGAGCGCCCTACATAAAGAATGCAGGGCTCAGGAGTGCGCTACATAAAGAATGCAGGGCTCAGGAGTGCGCTACATAAAGAATGCAGGGCTCAGGAGTGCGCTACATAAAGAATGCAGGGCTCAAGAGTGCGCTACATAAAGAATGCAGGGCTCAGGAGTGCGCTACATAAAGAATGCAGGGCTCAGGAGTGCGCTACATAAAGAATGCAGGGCTCAGGAGTGCGCTACATAAAGAATGCAAGGCCCAGGAGTGCCCTACATAAAGAATGCAGGGCTCAGGAGTGCCCTACATAAAGAATGCAGGGCTCAGGAGCGCCCTACATAAATAATGCAGGGCTCAGGAGTGCCCTACATAAAGAATGCAGGGCTCAGGAGTGCGCTACATAAAGAATGCAGGGCTCAGGAGCGCCCTACATAAAGAATGCAGGGCTCAGGAGTGCCCTACATAAAGAATGCAGGGCTCAGCTGTGCCCATCTATGCAGCCTCAACAGTGCCCAGCAATGCAGCCTTAACAGTGCCCAGCAATGCAGCCTCACCTGTGCCCAGCAATGCAGCCTCACCTGTGCCCATGAATGCAGCCTCAGGCGGGATGCCCAGGGATTCAAATTAAAACTGACACAGCGGGCGACGCCGGCCTTTAATCCCGCCAGTGTGTGGCACCCCCCCCTCTGCCTCAGCACCCACCCTGTTTATTTTAGAGACTCTGGGCTATGGGCCCCAAATTTGGGACTATAGCCCCAGAAGCCACCCCCTAGTGATGGCACCGGGTTCCTCTGTTGTAAAAAAGTTGAGAAAGTCAGATCTAGCCCTTTTCCTCTCCAGCCTGACTGTTCCTGGTTCACCACTTTCATTCATTGAATTTCCATTCTTTCAATCATGGAGGCTCTGCATCTATTACTTAGGGTACTCTATGAAAATACAGTCAGCCTTGGAGTGCCCACTCCTCTAGATGGAAACCCGCTCATAAAGGCATTTTGATATTTGCATAACTCCTCCCAAGAGCCATCCCACTGCTTGCATCAGAGATGAGGACTCTTAAAGTGGTTGTAAACCCTCACATATTCCCAGTGCAGTGACTGGCCTCAGATGATATACAGAGATGAAACAAATCCTCCTTCATAAGTTTTACTTGTGTAGTGGGTATCAACATTTAGGGGGAGTATCTGGGCGGTAGCATAGCCCAGATACACTAATTATTAGGGATTTATGGCCAATTTGGTTCGTGGAGGATAATGATGTTGTCCTGTTCCCTGCGGCCCCTGGGTGGCGCTGTCGCCTGGGGCCGGGGTTGAACCACCATTGTAGGGCCGTGCCCTTTGTGTCCTCTCGCGGCAGTAGTACAGCGGGGCGGGGAGGGGATATAAAGGGGGCGGACATCTTGCGCACGAGGTCCGAGCCCCAGGCATCTTCAGCCTGGGGGCTGCTGTTCTGTTCGTCCGCGCCCAGGTGCCCTCGGCCTGGGTGCGACGGAGTTCGAGTTCCATCCCAGGCACCTTAAAGGAGTAGTAAAGTTACATGTTTTTTCACCTTAATGCATCCTATGCATTAAGGTGAAAAAACATTCGACAATACCGCCCCCCCCCCCGAGCCCCCGTTTTTCTTACCTGGCCCCTCGAAAGTCCCATGCTCGTCCCCGTCATCCTCTTCGTTTTTCTGCCTGGCCGCCGATTGGCTACACTGGATAGATTGAAAGCAGCGCAGCCATTGGCTGGCGCTGCTGTCAATCACATCCAATGACGCGGCACGCCGGGGGGCGGGGCCGAGTGATACAGTCGGCGGCTATGGCCGCCGCTGTATCACGGGAGCGCGCCCGCAATCACTCCACACCATGCGAGCTCACTCGCATTAAGATGTGGAGTCCTTGCGGGGAGGAGCCAAGACAGCCGCCGAGGGACCCCAGAAGACCAGGATCGGGGCCACTGTGTGCAAAACGAGCTGCACAGTGGAGGTAAGTATAACATGTTTGTTATTTTTAAGCAAAAAAAAAAAAGCTTTAGTGCTCCTTTAAGCCAGGGGTAGGTACTAGCCGAGGCCTGGGGCCCAGTGCCTTCAACTGGGTCCCGTATGGGAGAAGATACCTAGGGGGCCCACCGAGTGAGGGGACCCGAGTCTTGGGCGAGGAGAACCAGGGAGGTGACCTGGCCTGAAGATCCAGCGCAGCATTGGCTGGTGACAGTGCAGGCCTCTGGGGACCGTCCGGGATGGATCATCTCCCTAACAGGGGTCGCCATTAGAAGGTAGTCCATGTTCTTTGGTCTTTGCAGAGGCCCAGCTACATCAGGTCGGTGGCAGAGGCCTATTCAAAGGTCTGTGGCAGAGGCCTCATCGTTCACCCGGTCTGTGGCAGGGACCAACCTCACGGTCGGTGGCAGCGACCGTGCGCCAAAAGTTGTTGTGAACTCCTAACAGCTTCTCTGATCCGAAAGGATTGTGCCTGAACCATCTCCCCACCAAGTTTGTGTTTGTATCAACCTGTCTGCTTGAAAAGAGGAATATTTATCTCTGCGGAAATAAATATAGATGTTGTACTGTCACCTGGTGTGGGCTTACTTTTCTGGGAGCAAAGTGTTCTACATTCACCTATCTACCTGTCCTATCTGAAGTGGAATCTCCGGACAGGGACACAGACCCGAAGGTAAAGGTCTTAGCTCAAACCTCTACACACATAAGAGGTGCGAGCTGGTGGCAGCACCTCACCCCTCTCCCTGGTCCCCCTAGACAAGTTAACCAGTCGAGAAGAAGGGAGAGAGCGGGTGAGACCGCTACACTTGTTTATCTGCAGTCTTCTCTTTTCCACACCCCTTCAAAAGTGCAGATTTTAGAAAAAGTCCTTTTTCATTTGTCAGAAGCACAGAGGAGAGGGCGGGAAGCTGCAGTTAGAGCTCTTGAACACTTTGTCAGGGCTAATTGGAGGAAAGGGACACGCCCCCTTCACACATGGCACAGGAATGAAGGAAGAATACAGAGCTGTGTTGTGAACAGACAATCTGTGTGCTGAGCTCTCCTCCCCTGTCACCTTTTTATTTCATGTGTTGGGATAACTTGTCAGAAGTGACTCATGCTGATAACAGAGGAACGAAGCAATAGAGAGAAACGACACTTAGAGCTTCTGGAGAGAGAAGTAAACACTACAGATACAGTTTACAGCACAGTGTTTACAACCACTTTAAGAGGAGTACTAAGGCTGGGTGCTGTGCTGTGATGTTTTTGGGAAACTATGTGCAGCACTCTGCAACTTGCAAACACTTCACACCTGCCAGGGTCTGCCTGCATTGGATAGAGAAGCACAGAGACCCAGTGGTGTAATAAAAAAATGGAAAGGTTTTATTTAAAAATATCAGTAGCATGTTGATGAAGGGGGTAGAGGAGGAACCAGGGAAGGCCACATTTGGGCAGACTAAACTTCAGCTTTAACCACTTAAGGACCGCCGCACGACGATGTACGTCGACAGAATGGCACGGACAGGCACAAGGGTGCACAGGTACATCCCCTTTAAAAACCTGTTCGTGGGTCGCCCGCCGGCGGCTGCGCGCTCCCGGTCCGAAGCTCCATGACCACGCCGGCGGGACCCGATCGCCGCCGGTGTCCCGCGTTTGGGTCACAGAGCTGAAGAACGGGGAGAGGTAAGTGTAAACAAACCTTTCCCCGTTCTTCCTAGTGGCAGTGTCACTGATCGTCTGTTCCCTGTCATAGGGAACGACGATCAGTGACGTCACACGCCAAGCCACGCCCCCATTCAGTTAGAATCACTCAATAGGTCACACTTAACCCCTACAGCGCCACCTAGAGGTTAAACTCTTCACTGCAAGTGTCATTTTCACAGTAATCAGTGCATTTTTATAGCACTGATCGCTGTAAAAATGACAATGGTCCCAAAAATGTGTCAAAAGTGTCCAATGTGTCCGCCATAATGTCGCAGTCATGATAAAAATCGCTGATCGCCGCCATTACTAGTAAAAAAAAAATATTAATAAAAATGCCATAAAACTACTCCTATTTTGTATATACTATAACTTTTGCGCAAACCAATCAATAAACGCTTATTGCGATTTTTTTTACCAAAAATATGTAGAAGAATACGTATCAGCCTAAACTGAGGAAAAAAAAGTTTTTTTATATATTTTCTGGGGATATTTATTATAGCAAAAAGTAAAAAAAAATTTTTTTTTTCAAAAATGCCGCTCTATTTTTGTTTATAGCGCAAAAAAATTAAAACCGCAGAGGTGATCAAATACCACCAAAAGAAAGCTCTATTTGTGGGGAAAAAAGGACATCAATTTTGCTTGGGAGCCACGTCGCACGACCGCGCAATTGTCAGTTAAAGCGACGCAGTGCCGAATTGCAAAAAGGGGCCTGGTCTTTAACCAGCCAAAATGGTCCAGGGCTTAAGTGGTTAAAGCTTAACTAAAGTCACACACTGCAGCTGGGCTAAAATCAGAATATTCACTCAGATTACTTTAATCCACATTCTCCATTGTTTACTGCAACTACAGCACAGAGACCAGAAAAATTGAACGCTGTGTAATCTCCTCTTCCCCATAACCAATCACATTCAAGGCTCCAAGGCAGATTGAATAATTAGAGGCTGTGATAAATATTATTTTGAGCATATTTTTTCCATAAAGCTTTCAGTATGTGAGACAGCATCATATGCAGGTGTGTTCTAGGATCACCGGATTACAGACAGAAGGGAGGGGGTGGAAAAGCCAGAGGCATATACTCACCGGCCAATTTATTAGGTACAATTGTTCAATTGCTTGGTAGCATAAATTGCTAATCAGCCAATCACATGGCAGCAACTCAATGCATTTGGGCATCTGGATGTGGTGAAGACGACTTGCTGAATCTCAAACCGAGCATCAGAATGGGGAAGAAAGGGGATTTGAGTGACTGAACGTGGCATGGTTGTTGGTGCTAGACTGGCTGCTCTGAGTATTTAAAAAACTGCTGATCTACTGGAATTTTCAAATACAACCATTTCTTGGGCTTATAGAGAATGGTCCGAAAAAGAGAACATATCCAGTGAGTGGCAGTTGAGTGGAGGAAAATGCCTTGTTGATGTCAGAGGAGAATGGGCAGACTGGTTTGAGATGATAGAAAGGCAACAGTAACTCAAATAACCACTCGTTACAACCAAGGTATGCAGAATACCATCTTTGAAAGCACAACACATCAAACCTTTAAGCAGATGGGCTACAGAAGCAGAAGACCACACTGTGGGCCACTCCTGTGAGCTAAGAACAGGAAACTGAGGTTACAATTTGCACAGGCTCTCCAATATTAGACAATAGAAGATTGGAAAAACATTGTCTGGTCTGATGAGTCTCGATTTCAGCTTCGACATTCAGATAGTAGGGTCAGAATTTGACATAAACATCATGAAAGCATGGATCCGTCCTGCCTTGTATCAACGGTTCAGGCTGGTGCTGGTGTATTGGTGTGTGGGATATTTTCTTGGCACACTTTGGACCCCTTAGTACAAATTGAGCATCGTTTAAATGACACAACCTACCTGAGTATTGTTGCTGACCATGTCCATCCCTTTATGACCACAGTGTACCCATCTTCTGATGGCTCCTTCCAGCAGGACAATGCACCATGTCACAAAGCTCAGATCATCTCACCATTGGTTTCTTGAACATGACAATGAGTTCACTGTACTCCAATGGCCTCCACAGTCACCAGATCCAATAGAGCATCTTAGGGATGTAGTGGAAAGGGAGATTCACATCATGGATGTGCAGCCGACAAATCTGCAGCAACTGCGTGATGCTATCGTGTCAATATGGACCAAAATGTTTCCAACACCTTGTTAAATCTATGCCACGAAGAATTAAAGCGGAAGTAAACCCATCAATTTAACAGTTTCAAAAAGCAGTTACATTCCCGGCATGCCAGGAATGCCAACTGTCACATTGGTTGTGCTCTCAACCAAACTGTCAAACCATCCAATGGCTGGTGTCATAACTGATCACATGTGCAGCATCATGGCAGTTGAAGATTAAACAGAGGCCAAGATGGCAGCTTCCTTGGCTGAAAATGATAGGAGGGTTTACTTCCACTTTAGGCAGTACTGAAGGCAAAAGGGGGCCCAACCCGGTACTAGCCAGATGTATCTAATAAAGAGGCCAGTGAGTGTAAATGCCTCCTATATGAATCTCAATGCTTCATTTTCAATTTTGCCTGGTGTCCTCCTTTAATACAGCAGGGTAAGAAGTAATTGTAATATGTGTAGTGCAGTAAGTTATACCAATGAAACATGCATGATCGAGGAGTTGTCTGAACAAGGAATGACGATCGTACGTCGCTCTTTGCATTATTAACGCTCCTCTGTGGATTAGCACTGCAGAGAGCCTCTTATAGATTCAGCAATGACATAAAATACGATCATCTGCCTAGTACTCCAGCTATGCAGCAAAGCAACCTTTAGCAACTGCTGGCTATTGCAATCACCCATATCGCCAAGCCAGGGCAATACACATGGGGGCAACAGTTCCTACAGTAATAAGGCCTGATATTTAATCATCATTAATGTGTCTGTAAAGCCAAGACTTCCAGGACCTTTATAAAGACCCTGCCCATTTTATTTTATTTTTGTCCTCCAGGCAATGGTGACAATTGGGGATGAGCTTTGGTTTGGTCCAAAGACATGTTCAGCCGAACCCAGAAGGAAACTGTCAGTGGCCATATTAGGTCACTGAGGTGATGAACATCCCCACCCCTTTGTTAACACGCAGTTGTGTGTGACTGTCCGAGCCACCGCTGATTTGGGTGGTGTTCTGGGTGGTGAACTCGCCAAAATTTCCAGCCAAATCACTTCAGGTGAATCTCCAGCAACAGTAATTGCAGATTTTGACGACTTGGCTGTTTTCAGAGAACACCGACTAATGCCGGGCCATACACGGGTCGAATTTCGAAAGAACTTTCTTTCGAAAATCTTATCTAAGAATTTTCGTTTGTATTTCGCACCATTAGTGGGCTTCAGCAACAGCCGATTTTCGTGCGGCCATCGAATTTTAATAATCCAACATGTTGGATACTTTTTGAAAAAACTAACGATTTTCTAATCAATGATGGGAGAATCGTGCGAGAAATGTAATTGAAAAAGAAATGCGCATGTGCAAGAAAAGAAAATTCCTGGAAAGAAAAAAAGATTCCCAGACACGAAAATTATTTTCTGTAGGAACAGGAGGTGAAATTCAAGGTTTGGTCGGTCGAATTTCAAAATCAATGGTGGCACCATCGGATCACAAAACGCACAAATTTTCTGATTTTCAAAAGAAAGTTCTTTCGAAATTCGACCCGTGTATGGCCAGCATAAGGAGGAAAAAAGTTGTCGCCACCGTGGAGGCAGCCATGTTGTTGGTTACTAGCGGGCGGACTAACAATGTCCACTTTTTATATTGTGTACCGTAGTGTATACACTGCTGGTGTTCTGTATGTAGTGGCCTCACCCCCTCTTTTTGGTCTAGGGGTATGTTGTACGTGAGGGTGAGATGCGCTACAGCCCATGTCCTCCCCATTGCAGCAGGTGAGGTGAAGGCCAGTACCAGTTATTCTTCTCGGGCCTGTGTGTTTCTATTCACAACCAAGTCTTGCTGTGCTGACACTCCCCTTCACTCCCATCAACCAGAGTTCCACACACCGATTAGGATCCAACACTTGTTTTATTGTAACACACAATAAACAGTTCTTTGTTAGCCAATTAGTTGAGATCCATAAACAGTTTAATACGGTGGGGTGAGCAGGTCGAGGCACTGTCCTAATGATAAAACTAAACCACTGTGGTTTCACCAGCGGTTGCTATAGCCATTGGCTAGAGAGAGAAACTTGAAACTTGTGAGTCTCTACCAGCGACTCTGAAGAATATGAATTGGAGAACCTTCTCTGCGTTGTGGCCCCTGTCAGGGGGAAGATGTCCCTCCAAGGGAGTTACCAGAGGCCCCTCCGTCACCGGGTTGATGCTGCTCCGGACTCTTCAGACGGGTAACCTCTCCGGCCTCCTCACCTCAGACATGGGCCCCATCCACCTCAGGGTCCCTCGGACTCATCCGCCCTTGCGGAGCCCAGTCGAAGTCACTGGGCCCCAGGCCTCCGGTGTAGTACCTCACCCCAGGCTTAAGGTGCCTGGGATGGACGCCAACTCCGCTCCGACCAGGCCTAGGGCGCCTGGGCTGGAACTCCGGACCGCCCGCAGCCAGGCCTAAGGTGCCTGGGCGCCGGATGCAGAAGACCTCATGGCGAGGGCGTCTCTCCCCTTTATCTCCTCCCGTGACGCCACAGCAGGTTCTCCGCCCCCGCTGTACCACCGCTGGAACGGGATAAACAGGACAGCACTGATTCTACCTCGTCCTGTGGGAACACCGCCACCCCAGGCCAAGGAGAATAGTACACCACCAAAGTCCTCCACGACTGAAATTGGTCCAAATCATCTTATGATTTATACACACCTACTACCACCCAGGTGTACCCCCTAGATTTAGACCCCCGTTACATGTAAAAACAGCCAAGTCGAAATCTGCAATTATTGCTGCTGGAGAGTCACCGGAAGTGACGTGGTTGGAGATTTTAGTGAGTTGGCTGTTTTGGCAGAACACCTGCACTGATGAACGCCACCTAGTGGTACAGGTGTAAGAGCCATCCTTCTGAGCCCCGCACATGCACAGTGCTATCTATGTTGCCGCAGATGACCTCAGCAGATGCAATGCTCTCTCTCCTGCTGCAGGCATGGAGCTCATCTTCTCAAAGGAGAGCACAATACAGTCTCTCCCATGGGTCTTGAAAGAAGGACAGCCCTCCTTCGTGTACTGCTAGGAGGTACTAGTCCTAACACCTGGTCTGTCCTAGAGAAAAGGACAGAGCTGTGAAAAATATCAAAGTGTTTGTGGCAGGCCTCACTCTATTTACAAATGGCCTACAGATGTGGAAGGAACATAAATGGATATTTTTTAAATGGGATTCGTTTAAAATGATGGAATAGTGTTCCCTTCACTTTCTTGTGTCTTCAAGATAGGAAGTGATGGGAAATCTCCCCAACAGTTGCCGGAAGCTTTTCCCTCTCCTGCAGCTCTGATGGGATACACTAGAGACCATGGGCGTCTGCTCTATAGGGCAAGGGGGGTCAATTGCCCCCCCCCTGGAATCGTAAGAGTATTGAAGTCAGAGTGAAGACACTTGCCCCCTGTGTTGCAATAACCCCAGCTAGCGGTCAAAGACAGGGTTAAATGCAACTGTGTATCACCACTGCCCCAAAGAAGCATGGATGACCTTAAAATGATGCCCCCCTCTGAAAAAAGTTCAGCAGACGCCCATGCTAGCGACGTAAAATGCAACAATGTGCAACAGGAGACACAGGCACCAGGTATACTCGGACGTGCCAGATGCTAAAGACACTTGCGGTGGCTTTGCAAGAGAGCAAAGAGTGGAGTCATTTGTGGCAGAACTAGTAAGCATTAATAATGCAAAATGACAAACAAAAATAAAACGATCAGTAATAAACCGCTTTTGTTGCAATGTTATTTTCAATCCAGAGCAGTCTCAAACAGTAATTTTTTTTCACCACAAGATACCCTTATGCCCCGTACACACGATCCAAATATCGTACGACAGATCGTACAATTTTTTTTCGCTTAATAGTCGCAAGTAGAAATTAAATAGGTTATTAAAGTCACGAAAATTCTCATACGACAGAAAAAAAAAATCGGAAGTGATGTCATGTGTTGTAGTGTATTTGTATTATATTTTCGGACGACAACTGTACTGACTAAACGAAAATCGTACGATCTGGTATCGTACGAGGAAAATTTTCGTGCATGTCCGATAAAATAATATCGGATGAACTGTCATGATCGGCTCTCGGAAGCTCTGTACTAACGATCCGATTATCATACGATTCTTTCTCGGATGACATTTTTCGTACGATATTCGGATCGTATGTACGGGCTATTAGCCTGAAGGTCAGCATAATGGAACCTATCCCCTCTGAGTCCAGTTCATCCTGGACCCACCTCAGTCTGTGACTGGACAGTGAAAGAAGAAGCAGAATAGTGATGAGCTCATCTCTTTGTAAAGCCCTGTACACACGGGTGGGAATCCCGTCGAAAAAAAAACTTTGGTTTTCTCAATTGTCTTGCCAAGCCCTGTGTACACACGGCCATTCAAAAGAACTGCCGTTCTTTTGAATGGCAAGAACGCGGTGACGTCATCGACTACGTCGAGCCGGCGCTCGTCACATTCAATGCCGTTGTCGTCATCTTGCTACACCCTCCGCTACCCTTGTATGCTCCCGCGCATGCGTCAAAGTCTCATCGAGCATGCGCGGGCTTACCTGGGACAGGTAAGCATACTCACGAACGGTTTTCTCGGCAGAAAGCAGGTTCACTATTTTTCTCGTCGAGATTCCCGGGAGTTTTCCTGCCGAGAAACCATACACACACGTTTTTCTTGGCAAAAAGCTCTCCCAGCTGTTTTCTTGCCTAGAAAACCAGTCGTGTGTACGAGGCTTCACTCTGCTCTCTCTTCCCATCAGTTCGCATCTTGTCAGCACATCAACTGATTGGCTTCTTTTTCCTTTACTCCAGCCCTGGCGCAGAGGATCTACAAAAGGTCGATACCAGGTCAGATTTAGGTACTTACACTCCTTGCATAAAAAAATTACCTTTCACAATTTATTTACGATTACAGAGTTGCACTACTTTGTGTTTATTATATCTAAGTCCAAATGTGAAATGTCCCTTGTCATTAGAATGTTATTGTCAAATTTGGCAAATTAACTGATGCTTACTGACACTGCTAAATTTGTTCTGGGTATTCAAGCTTAAAAAATGGTCAAAAAAGACGTCCCTCATGATCCATAAAAAAATGTCCAGTATCCTCCATGAGGGCCAGCATTTTCTGCTTTCCACATTGCTTTTATATTTTATCCATCCGTGATCACTTTTATATTCATGTCATTTGATGTATGACATTTATTTTCAATAAACCTCTTTGGTTGACCTGCACCATATGGAGCAATTTTTATATTCTATTCCCTGTCGGGGCCTTTGATGAGAACATCCATCTACATTATCTACCCTTGGAATGATCTTACTGTCGGCTTACTATTACTGTCGTTTCATTTGGTCGAGTATCTGGGATTCACCGTCTGGTTCTACCTCACCTTTCCATCTACACGGCATTGGATTAAGAGGAACCAAGGGTTTGAATCCTTAGAAGTAACCACAGGCAACTGTATAGTCTATTTCAAGTATATGGTGTCATCTGCATCTGGAAGAGGACTTCCTTCCTTGCTTCTGTGGACTTTATTGTGTGTGGAACCACACCATTCTCCCTGTTTTTTGTTTTTGTCTTTTTAGTGGACTTTTTAGTGGACTTTTTAGTGGACTTTTTAGTGGACTTTTGTCTTTTTAGTGGTCCAGTGGTTCATACTTTTCCACTTTTATGTTTTTAGTATCTATGTGCACCTTTAGTACATATATGCATTCAATATTTGTATTTCTTCACGTAGCGCAACAATTTTTCCACATTTCACGTTAGACTTTGTTTGTTTGAGTGTCAGCAGCTTTATTTCTTTCTACGTTTTTGGCTTAGCGCAATATTTCCCCCGCCTCTTTCCTCCACGACTCCCATGCCAAATTACTCAAAGTATGGGGCCTGTGGTTTTCCTATGCATTCCCTACTCTGCACTAACCAGTCTAGGCCTCTCAAACTAACTTGACCATTGCCCCCAGATGATGTCTTGTTAGACGAAACTCGTCAAGATGGACTCTGCTGATGCCATCGCATCATTCGTACCAAAATTGCTTTTTTATCTTCACAAATGTGAGTGTTCCTTTTTTTATCAAATAAATACCCCTTTTCTTAATGGAATTACACTATGTGGCCCTTTATTCTCCTTCTTAACCATACCACACGAGAGAGTTTATCCACCCTGCTCCTTGATTGACTACCCTGTGGGTCACTGCCCCGGAGAGCCATCGGAAGGACCATAGGAATACCTGACTCCCAGCCAGAGGTCGCCTACACGGATGTCCTCATCTCTTGGTGTACTTCACCACAAGCTTTGCTGACTCATCAGCAATACAAGTTTTTTTGAGTCCAAGCTCTCTGGTAAGCCTTCATCCAATTGGTGGTGGATAATACCTATTTTCATCTTTTGATGCCATAAGGATCTCATAAAAACTCAGTTTATGTATCTGGACTCAGTCACACGTATGATTTCTTTTTTCTGTGGACTTCGCGCTCACTTTACGTACACAATTTATTTTTATTGTTGATTTATTTGATTATGTTTGAGATTCACATGATCACTAAACAATCCTTTTCTGAGATTGTTTATTAGCGCTGCACTTATATTTGTCTTCTCTCAAACTAACTTGACCCCATCCCCAGCCTGGGGGACCTTCCTTTACCTTTCCCCACCTCCTCTTCGCCTCTCCTCCTACCCTTTCTATTTCTGAAATAAAAAAAACCCTTCCCTAAAAGCACTGCTTCTCTCTAGGTAGGCCATGCACATTACAGTCTGATACAGTCCTATACATTTAAAGTATATGTGAACCCTCACCTTGTAAAACAATTCATTCAGCTTAAAATAGAAATGAAAGGCAAAACACTTGTGTATAAGTGATCGCATTCTCTGTTTTTAGCTGCATAAGGAGCTTAGAAAGCTGGGGGAGGAGAAACAGCAGTACACTGGTCTTCTCAGTGAATGGCTGTGCAGGGGAGGGGTGTCAGCACAAGTCTGATAATTGGAAGACAGCAGGCAGAGTTTACCGCACAGCTAGAGAACTGATCACACTGTACTGTCATACCTAGTGTGGTCAGTTTGTATTGGAAAGCAGAGGGACTGGCAGGAACACCCAGGAATTCACACAAAGGAAACAATGCAGAGAGAACAGCATACTTTTGTATACAAGTATATATGGTACAGCAGGCACATACTGCATCAGGAATATGAATATGTAGCGTAAGGATCTATCTGGTTTGATACTCTTTGGATAGATAATTCAGGTAGTCCCTCACACTATTTGGTTGGTGGTAAATTTAAAATATATTGTACATGGAGGTTATGCAATGGTTGTAAAATTAGATTGTTACTTGTATGGCCAATTTAAGCCTTATTTAAAGTGGTTGTACACCCTGTACAACCACTTTTACCTACAGGTAAGCCTAGATTAAGGCTTACCTGTAGGTGCTGGAAATATCTCCTAAACCTCGACGGTTTAGGAGATATTTACAATAGAGACATGCGCCGAAGACAATGGCGCAGGTGCACTTTAGAAACGGCGATTGTGCACTTTAGAAACGGCGATCGTGCAGTTTTTAAAGAAGGTCATGCCGTGACTGGCGGCTCCCGCGTCATTGCGGCTCCGGCCAATCACAGCGCCGGATCCACGATACCCGGAAGTAACTTCGGGACGACATGTCGCCGGCCGGTGCTGTGTCAGGGACCGCAGCGGGGGCTTCGATCCCAGGTGAGTATTACATAATGAGCTAGTATGCTATGCATACTAGCTCATTATGCCTTTGTCTTGCAGGTGTTATTTTTTTTATTTTTTTCAAAAGTGGGTTTACAGCCACTTTAAACTTATGGTTGTGTGAGGGGGGGCAGTAAAAACACATGACTGAGCTGCTCCCTCTTAAGCTGCAAAGGCAGTGAACAGGGGTGTACGTATGCCTCAGTCCCAATACTTGGCATCCCAGTTTGGCAGAACCAACTCCCCATTCACGCTCGGCAGGCAGTACCACCCACCGAATATGACCTATTCAGCTGAAAGAGGGCGCTCCACATGCAATGCACACGGTTACAGTGCAGTGGGCAGGGTTTGTAGGTGTTAAAACTGGCAATGAGGGCAACATAACGCTTCCTTTACTGCTTTTTTTTAACTACCTGCATATGGTGCCCCCCTTCCCTATGTGTCCACTGCTAGCTCCAGATATAACAAATGAAGACTCACCAAAAGGAAGTAGAAAGGTCAATCATTATCACTAAGAAACTAAAGAATGCACTCCATACTGTATATGTTACAGAACAAAATACCATAATGGTACACTGGCATTTCAAATATGGGTGCACTTTTAATAAGCCCCTATTTTACACCTCAGTTCCTTTTAAGAAGTAACAAGGTCACAAAAACAAACGACTGTCTCACAAAAGAGAAATAAATGCAGTGTCAGTCATGCTCGTGTTTATGAGAGGATATTTTAAAGGTTTTATTGCTTCTAGCAGAGGCTGATGATCGTCATGTACTGTTGCCAAATGTCACCGTACCATAAAAAGGGAAGTCCTCAGGGGATTATGCATCTGCTCTATGACAGGCGGCATTGATTGCTGTATGTGCTGTTTTGTGGCTTGTAAGAGCGGACAGGCAGTAATTTTATTATATTGTGCACTTAAATAGGGCTGTTGAGGCTGCAAATGAAACATGAACCACATTTCCCATATTTTGGCACAAAGGCCCACTATTTTTATACATACTTTTTATATATATATACTGTGTATATATATATATATATATATATATATATATATATATATATACACATACACAGTACATTTGTTTAGTAAACTGTATATTGCATACAAATATTTCTTATTTACCAATTGCAACCAAAAGGTGTCGCTCTCAGCAAGAATAAGGTACTGGTATCAAATACAGCAACTGTTGTATTGTTGTCTTACAGCCAGACCCCTCACACCTTCCCCAGCTAAAACAGAGAGCAATGACCTAAAGTTTAACTAAAGTCTAAATAAAATAGTTGAGAGCACACAGAAGAGGCATGCAATGTCCCCTCTGCCAATTAAATACATTTACATGCCTTTATTACAGCCTTCATTAAAATGTTCATGGAGTTGAATATGCATAGATCCGTTTACTTTCCCAGCACATTGCCTGTGTGCCTGAGCTGGCCATTCCATCGAAGACCAGCACCTGGAAGGAGCTGTGGAGAAGATGCCAGTGTCAGCAAAAGACCTCGCGGGCATCAAGCCATTGGAGTAGTGGTAGGTATTGTGAATTTTGGTTCTGCTTTAAAAGAGAAGTATGGGTTTTATTTTATTTTTTTAAATCATAATTACCTAGCTGGATGCAGCATTGGTCCCCTGCCGGCTCTAACACTGAGAACCAAGCAATCAAACACTGCCGATCGCTTGGTTCACACAGCTCCCTGAGCAGAGAGCCGGTGACTGTCAGTCACCGGCTCTCTGCTCTGCCGCCTCCTCGCTCACTGGAGTGCTGGGCTGCGGAGAGGGTGAGAGCAGCTAGCTCAGGCTATCAGCAACTCATTGAGAGGCTAAGCCAGATGCTGGTCCAGGCATGTGGGTGGATTCTGACCATATGGTCGCGATCCTGCCCAAGCTTGGACCAGCTCTATGATGTCAGCTGACAGTGAGCTTCTGCCCACTGTCTGCTGAGAATGGGTCACCGGAGTGCAGAACGAACTGCACTCCTGTGATCCACAGAAGTACAGCCAAACAAGCTTTGGATGGACTTCCCCTTTAAAATGAAGATGATCTTTTCCTCAATACTGGCTTACCATGCCTTGTTCTACACTTCATTTGTGTGCAGAGGTGGTATCTTAGTAGAGGAGCAGGGTTTTATCTTCCTTTTGTCAGAGCAGCCCCCCAGATGACTGGTGTACAGATGATTGGTGCGGAATATTCAGGAATTCATTAAGCAGAAGTAGAGAGATCTTTGCACTGCCAGTCCTCAGGTACAGCTTTCTTTTCAGCAAGGAGAACATGGAGCAGAACAGTAAGGATGAGCTCAGGCGTTTTTGCAAGCCGCATGTGCAGAGCCCGCCAGGAAGTCGGCACTGCACAGCGCTAATCACAAACATTGAGACATTGTCCCGATGCGCGGCTGCAGAGATCGAGAATTGTCTCACTGCTTGTGCCGACTACCTGGCGGGCTCTGCACGTGCGGCTTGCGAACACGTCTGAGCTCATCCTTATGCCGCATACACACAAACGGAAATTCCGACAAGAAAACCGTGTTTTTTTTCTGACGGAATTTTGGCTCAAACTTGTGTTGCATACACACGGTCACACAAATCTTGTCTGAAATTCCGACCGTCAAGAACGCAGTGACGTACAAGACGTACGACGAGCCGAGATCAATGAAGTTCAATGGGCAGTTCGGCTCTTCTGCTTGATTCTGAGCATGCGTGTTTTTTTTGCGCGTCGGAATTGCATACAGCTCTCAATCTTTTGTTGGCGGAAATTCCGACAGCAAAAGTCCGATGGAGCATACACACGGTCAGAATTTCCGACCAGAAGCTGACATCGGAATTTTCTTGTCGGAATTTCCGTTCGTATGTACGCGGCATTATAGATCAGTAGTGACTTTACCAAATCTCACTCCAAATAATGTTGGTAAAATCCATATAGTTACTGGTGGTCTGCTTTTGAGTATTGAGCAGTATGTTCACTGGTTCCTGTCCCACACATGGAAGCATGGGAGTCAGGCGGGCAGGCTATATTTGCAGTTTATTGATCGGCTAATTGTAGCCAGCAACTGAACTAAACTTGTTTACACAGTTTATCAATGTTGCACTTGTTTACCCTTTTTAAAAATCCAGATTAATGTTTTCAATTTTTACAAGGTTAAAGTGTAGCTAAACCCAAAACTACAAAATTTATATTTTCCAATTTACCAATCCTTGGGTGTGGTGGCTGCAGTGTTTTTTTCCTTTTTTTTAACGTGATGATCCTGCTTGTAACAAAATTCCTGTTCTAGGGTAGCTCCTCCATGTATGGAGTGTAACTTGCAACATGTTATGAAAGGTGAACATATCCTTTAAGTTGCGGGGCGGAGCGAAAAGCGTCACATTCTTCCTCACACTGGGTTTGCAGCGATGTACGGCTTATGGGACACTTTTCTTTCCACACATTGATGTTTGGTGCTGAGGTGAGCTCCGTCCCCAGCTGGCCTTCACAGTGGTAGGCACTGGATCAGGATCCTTTAGTGCAGGGGTATTGAAATAAAATTTATGGAGGTCCGATTCATACGTTTTTTTCCAGCCAAGGTCCGAATGAATCACTTGTTTGTGCGATGACTGGTGACGCATGATAGCCCCCTCCTCGTAAATTACAATCTCGTTTTTATAGTCCCCCTTTACATCACAGTTTTCCCTTGACAGTGGTGTCCTCTGCCCCCATCACATCAACCTTCCCCCACACAGTAGTGTCCCCTGCCCCCCTTCACACTGACCCCCCAGTAGTGTCATCTGCCCCCACCTTCACACCCCCCACAGCAATAGCAATGTTCTCTGCCCCCATTTTAACTCCTCCCAGCTCTGCCCCCCAATCACACTGCAGCCCCCCTCAGCTCTGACCCCCTCTTTCACATTGCAGCACCCCTCAGCTCTGCGTCCATTCACATTGCAGCACCCCTCAGCTCTGCGTCCATTCACATTGCAGCCCCCCTAAGCTCTTACCTCCATTCACATTGCAGCCCCCCTAAGATCTGCCCCCATTCACATTGCAGCACCATTCAGCTCTTACCCCCCTTCACATTACAGCCCCCTCAGCTCTGCCTCCCATTCACATTGCAACACCCCTCAGCTCTGCCCCCATTCACATTGCAGCCCCCCTCGGCTCTGCCGCCCATTCACATTGTAGCCCCCTCAGCTCTGCCACCCATTAACATTGTAGCCCCCTCAGCTCTGCCCCCCATTCACATTGTAGCCCCCTCAGCTCTGCTCCTCCATTCACATAGCAGCCCCCCTCAGCTCTGCTCCCCCCATCACATTGCAGAATCACTAAGCTCTGCTCCCCCCATCACTTTGCAGCCCCCCCTCATCACTTCTCCCCCATCACATTGCAGAACCCCTCAGCTCTCTTATTTCAAGCTCTATGTCTAGCATTGTCCCACAGCTGCCTCCCACTCTCGGCTCTGTTGATGGCGGCAGCTGCTGAGGTGAAGAACCGGCTCCTAAATGGTGAAACTGCGGCAATCTGGATGGGACAGTAACTCACTTTAGTGATGTCTGCTTTAGAGTCTGAGCGGCACCCATATTTTTGCATTTGGTTCACAGGCTCCTATTAACAGCCATAGTTACAATGAAGGTGCTGGTGAGCACTATCTTTTGACAGTGATCATCTTGCAAAGTGTTGTTGTGCAAATTGTACTTTGCCTCAAAACCCATCTCCCCCACACAAACGTCCGGTTCACACTGGGGCAACACGACTTCCAGCGCGACTTTACAAGGCAACTTGGAGACGACTTGAGCGTGACTCCAGCGCTACTTGGAGCGACTTACAGCGCGACTTCAAGTCGCCTCCAGGACAGGCGACTTTGCCAGTGGCCAATCACATAATAATCTGCTCTGTGGGAGGAAGGGGTTTGCCTTAGAAAACTATTTTCACTTCCTGGAAAGTTGCTTCAGTTAAGACAGGGGATCCGACTTGGAGGCAACTTCCATTGAAATCAATGGGTTCAAGTCGCCGAGACGTCGCCTCGAAGTAGTACAGGAAACTTTTCTGAAGTCGGAGCGACTTCAGTAGTGTACATTAAGACGGCTCTCATTGACTAACATGTAATTTCTCATGTCGCACGACTTGGGGGCGACTTAAGTCAGATCCCAAGTCGCGGTAGTGTGAACCGGCACTAAGAGAGACGGACAGCTACAGTGTGCTTGCAAGCACTCTATAGCCCTTCAATTAAAAAGGAAAAAATCTGTTAAAACTTGTGACCACAGTCACTCTTGTCTTGAAGGCACAAAATATCCATGCATGTCAAACAAATACAAGGAGATTTCCAAGCTCAAACTTACCAACCAGCCTGCGACCAAGCAAACTGACCTGTCTAACAATAATGCGTTAAGAACAGGGGTTTAGTCAGCACACATTTGCAAATACATGCGTAAGCTACATGCCCCTGGCAAGGCACCCTGTTTTCTGTAGTCCCTAACCCTGACTTCTGGGCCTACACAACCTGATGTAGTACCCTAGAGTTTAGTCAGGGTTGCTCCTCAAAATGTACTTGCCAGGAATAGTCATCTTGGCTAATTGTTAGAGATCCATTGATTTCTCCCCAAGTTTGGCCTTGTTGCACTTTTCTCTTCTACCACAAGGTGGCGGGGTACCTGGTGGTAATAGATACCAGAAGGGCAACGCAAGGTCAGATTATGGGTATATGGGGTATCTCAGCCAGTGGGCAGGGGTTTTCTTGGATCCCTTGGCCTGCTGGGAGAGCCTATATATTTGGATGGAGTCAGGTGATCGGTGTTCTGTGCCACCTTGACGGCTGTCTGGGTGGACGTGTGTTGTATTGCCCAGACTGCTTGGCCAGAGATTGAGTCTATACTGGGCACATCTGGCTGCTAGGCTGTCTGAGGGCCTATCCAAAAGCAAGAAAGTGAGCAGCGCAGGGTTGGAACTGCGGCTTGCAGTCCAACCAAAAGTGACGGTTCTGCCGTCCGGAGAACCTGTCGTGGTCGGAGGTAGAAAGGAAGCTGTCACCACTAAGGGACCAACCATCCTATTACCAGGGGCCACATTGAGTAACTGAAGACAGTACCAGAGCAGCATTCTCACCAACCGGGGACGGTGAGGAATCGAGAAACTTCAGTAGATATCAAGCCAGGGACACAGCCAGCGGAGGTGACGCTTGCAGAGCAGCCTTGTGTGTCAAGTCAGGGACGGTGCAGGCCAGTGGGGTAGATCTTAAGAGGTATCTTGAGCGCCAAGCTAGGGACCCAGCAGAGAATCAGGGATGATGTTTGAGGGAGATACTACCGTAAAGATTGGAGGAGCTCAAGGGATTCAGTGGCAGTGAGTCAGCGGGTCTAGTGAGAGACTGGGAGCTTAGTGGGCTGAAGAACTACAAGAAGTGATTGTAGTGGAAGTGAAGAACTGTTACGCTTTGTGTTAGGAACTGTTAAAGACTGTTGCCATAGGAGACAGCATTCCTGCACGTGCAGATGTGGCGTCTTGTTGGATGCCTTTCCCTGCATGACTGTCTTCCTATTGAAGTCTCTGAGTCTGCCAATTGAACTTGCAACTACTTAAGGGTGTCCTGGCCCTAACCCTCTTTGCCCCAAAAGCTTTTTAAGAGAAATACAAGTCTCTTTTTCATTTAAGAAGTGTCTGGCGCCCAATGACTTTAACCACCTTGCACCCACCATGCCTCACAACCCAATATATACAGAAGGATGTCAGCTGTCTCTGGCCCTGGAGGTTATCATTAGACCGAAGGAGGCCTGGGACTTTGCTACACTTGTATTTGTTTGACTTGCGTTGCCCCTGCAGTGCTCCTTGCTGCAATAGACCAGTTAAAGGTGGGGGCAGTGGCCACTTGTTTGTATTTTGATTATATTGGTCAGGCAATGCACTGACATCTTTTCTGCCATAGTGCTATGTGCTGGGTGTCCAGTGTGCCTCTGTACCTTTAAGGAGGGCTGGGCTCCTTCCAGGCCACCTGTCCTCACTTATACCCTTTTCTTAACGCATATTGTTAGACAGGTCAGTTTGGTTGGTCGCTGGCTGGTTGGCAAGTTTGAACTTGGAAATCTCCTTGTATTTGTTTGACAAAATATCCACAGTCAGGTTTTCTTTCGTGACTGTGCGCTTCTATAAACTTTTCTCTTTTTTTTGCTGCCCTGTCCCTGCATCAGTTAGAGCACATGTGTTAAATAGAAGGCCCACCAGGCCATTTCATTTCCTGCAGCTGTGGCACCCCCCTCAGAAGTTGACAGCAGAGAGGACAGAACTCCTCAGGCAGATCCTTTGCCTCTCTGTGTAGCTGCAGAAACCCCTCATCTCCGCCTCCCTTGGTCTCAGCATTCAGCAGACTCCAGCCCTCCTCCAGACTCTGCACTTTCTGCTTTCCAGCTCCGCCTTCAGCTTCTTTCCAGCAGCAGTAGCAAAACGATAGTGGGGTGCATTGTGAGGTTAGGGAGGGTGGGGGACTCTTGACTTCTGATGTAAAGGGGGTGGGGTGCTCTGGACATCTTGTCTTACAGATACAACCAGCCCTTGGGGGCAACCATAATGCTGATGCGGCCCGCAATGAAATGGAGTTTGACACCCCTGAGTTAGAGCCTACCATGCAAAATATCTGTTTTATGGTACATCATTGATCTTCATCCCCCAGTCTTGCATAGGCTTTAACAGCTGTCAATTTCTAGTAGTGTTCCTCCATCCATCTGTAATGATGAGGCTGCAACAATTATTTATTTGGGGAGTCTATGCTTACCCCTTCTGCCAAGTCCACTGGGAAACCATAACTTCTGGAAGTGTCAATCTGCTGGGTCTCCCACTGATATCACTGGTTCCTCCTGCTGACCTCCATATCACTGCTGTATGGTGTAATGCAGCCTTTCTCAACCAGGTTTCTGTAGATCCCGAAGGTTCCCCTAGGTTGCTAGGGTTTTTTTTTTTTAATCTCTACATCTGACACCAATGATCTTTTTAGCAGATAAAGAAAGATGCAGCGCTATTTATATATGTACAGGTGTTGTGATCAACCTGATGGCAATTGTAATAAAACAATAGCATACGTTCAGACAACTCTATGCATTGAATTGTAAAAATATAAGGAAATAAAAGTGCCCAAAAAGTGAATCGTGGGTGACTAATGTAGCGCACCAACCCCAGACTTTACCTGCTTTTCTTCTGCTTGGCTCCTCCACAGGAAAGAATGAGGCACACCACACCACAAGCCCATACCATCCTGAATAGGGAGGTTGAGCGGTGTTAGTTTCTCGGGCCTGCTTGCAGCCAGTGTTTAAAAACCTCCAGTGCTGACCTCGCTTCTGCGGTAGTCAGAAACAAGTCTTTAGTTTTCCCCAGTAAGCAACTGTCCACACCAACTGAAAGGTCCAACACTTATTTATTTTTCTCAGCACAATAAACAGTCTCTTTGAAAGCAGACGGGTTGGGACAAACGCAGGTCAGATAAGGTGGGAGGAGGTCCAGGCACAAACGTGAATTTGGGTTTCTCCTGCTCTGATCAGCACGAACAGGCTTAGCGCACGGTCTCTGCCACAGACCATGAGGTTGGTCACTGCCACTGACCGGGTGAAAAAGATGAAAGCCACTGCCACTGACCTTGGGTGCGTAGTGTCACAGCCACTGTGACATACAGAACACGCACTTCCTTCCTTTAGTAACTTGGCCCCTTTTTAGGACAAGAACATCCCTCCGGAGAGTTACCAGAGGCCTCCTCTGTCACCACGACTCTGCGCTGGGTCTTCAGAAAGGGTCACCTCCCTGGCCTCCTCAATCCTGGATACGGGTCTCCTCGCAAGGAAGATCCCTGGGAGCCTCGGTCCCTGGCGGATCCCAGCCTAAGGCTGCTGGGCTCCGGGCCTTTCTCCAAAGTACCTCAGCCCAGACTGAAGGTGTCTGGGATGGAACAGCAGCTCCGTCTCCGGGCCTAGGGCACCCAGAGACAACCCGACCAGGCCTCCGGGCCTAGGGCACCCAGAGGCGACACACACACACACCCAGGCCTAATGTGCCTGAGCGTGGAACCGACGCCTCTGGAAGATGGCCGCCCCCTTTTATATCCTCTCCCCACAGGCACAGCAGGTTCCCTGCCCCGCCGTACTGCTGACAAGAGGGGTCAAAAAAAAGGCATAACCTTGTACTGCGGTTCAACCCGGGCCCACGGCAACAGCGCCACCTATAGGCCCCAGGGAACTACACACCAGTACCATCTCCCAGGGATAGAAATGGTCCATGAAACCTAACAATTAGTGCATCTAAACCTAGTTACCACTCAGATGCTTCCCCCTAAATGTAACCACCCGCTACACTAATATAGTCCAAACATATTATGTGTTTATTCAGAGGGCTAATCAAAGTCCAAACATAGGTGTATCCCTTCAGATGAAGAGCAAAGCTGCTAGAAGCATCCCCACCAACTGGAAAGAGGCTTACCGGATATCACAGACTTAAAAAGAGGCATATACCTCATAAGTCGTGAAAGGCTTGTTGGTATTTAACCGAGAAGATGCAGCTGGTCCTGGATTCAAGCTCAGCAAACAGAAATGATCAATGGGACTCAGGAAGTGTATGGCGTAGTTCTTATGAAAGATCCCGGTATACACGTATTCATGTGTAATAAATTAGAGAAAAATCTTGCATAGCGTGATACCGTTTTTTAATTTTTTTTATGTAAAGTATAGTAAAAACACTCACATTTGAGTAGTAAGAAAAGGCTTGTCAAAGTACTGGAACAGGTGCGATGTTTGTAGATGTGGTCCACCCGATGCGTTTCGACTAACAAGTCGTCATCTGGGGTATCACCTGTTTCAGTACTTCGACAAGCCTTTTCTTACTACTCAAATGTGAGTGTTTTTACTATACTTTACATAATATTTTTTTTAAAACAGTATCACGCTATATTTTTCACCCTTAATGATCTTTTTAGCTACCTGTAAGGGGAGGTTCTTCCAACTGACCACAAATGTAAAGAGCATTCTTCCCAATGATCATTTTGCTATAGTACTGTACGCTGTAGATAAAAGTGGTTATTAGCAGGGGTTCCACGAGACCAGAAAATTATTTCAAGGGTTCCTCTGTATTAAGAAGTTTGAAAAAGCCTGCTGTAATTGGTGGAGGTCGAAGGGAGGAACCAGTATGAGCTGCATGGGATACAGGAGATTGACACTCCTATAAGGGGCTGTTTCTTTATAAACTTTGTAAATACTGGTGTTCATGCTCTGTGTTCTTAAATACTGTAATGTATTACCATGCATTGTGGTGTGCTGTTTTACAAAAAAATTGTATATGCACATTTTTTTGGTGCATTAACCAATGCAAATGAGTAGGCTGCCTTAAAGTGGATGTAAACCCTCACATATACCCAGTGAAGTGAACAGCCTTAGATGATACACAGGGATGAAAAAAATTCTCCTACATAAGTTTTACATGTATATCTGCTGTCTATACTGTTTAGAAAGTGCACATCGTGTTAGAATTTTCACTTCCCCATTCAGCAGTAGCAGGAGGAAAGGCACACCCCCCCCCCCCCCCTTCAGATAGGCACAGACTTTCAGAACTGTCCTGTGAGTAAAGCAGCTTTCTGCTTTCTGCTAATCTATTTATAGCACCCACCCTGACACAAATTTCAGCCTGGTTTTATCTCCTGTAGCCTTGTACACACGGCTGGGAATCCCGTCAGGAAAAATACATCGGTTTTCCTGACGGGATTCCTGGCAAGCTTTCCTTGCTCGCGGAGTGTACACACGGCCATTCAAAAGAACCGCCGTTCTTTTGAATGGCAAGAACGCGGTGACGTCATTGACTACGACGAGCATGCGCTCGTCACATTCGATGCCGTTGCTACACCCTACACTACCCTTGTAAGCTACTGCGCATGCGTCGAAGTCTCGTCGAGCATGCGCGGGCTTAGCTGGGACAGGTAAGCATACACACTCACGGTTTTCTCGGAAGGAAACACTGCCGAGAATCCCGACGAGAAAATAGAGATCAGGTTCTCTATTTTTCTCGTCGGGATTCCAGGCAGTTTTCTCGCTGAGAAGCCATACACGCGGCCGGGAATCCCATCAGGAAAAATACGTCGGTTTTCCTGATGGGATTCCTGGCAAGCTTTCCTTGCTCGCCGAGTGTACACACGCCCATTCAAAAGAACCGCCATTCTTTTGAATGGCAAGAACGCGGTGACATCATCGACTACGACGAGCATGCGCTCGTCACATTCGATTCCGTCACCACCATCTTGCTACACTCTACACTACCCTTGTAAGCTACTGCGCATGCGTCAAAGTCTCATCGAGCATGCGTGGGCTTACCTGGGACAGGTAAGCATACACACTCATGGTTTTCTCGGCAGGAAACACTGCCGAGAATCCCGACGAGAAAATAGAGAGCAGGTTCTCTATTTTTCTCGTCGGGATTCCCGGCAGTTTTCTCGCTGAGAAACCATACACACGGCCGGTTTTCTTGGCAAAAGCTCTCCCAGCATCTTTCTTGCCAAGAAAACCGACCATGTGTATGAGGCTTTAGTCAGAAAAACTGTTCAGAAGTTAACATGCTGATAACAGAAGAACGGAGCAGAAGAAAGCCAGGGGACATAGTGCTTCGAAGAGAGATAAGAAAACACTGCAGATATATGTGCTCAGCTCAAATTTCATGAATCAGGTTTACATCCACTTTAATTCAATGCATGTTAAAGTGTGGCATAATACAGCTGTGTTAACGTATTTAACAATGTGAGTTCAACCTTCAGCAGATTTCGACTATATATAGAGTGTAGTTCTGGCAGAAGAAAAGTACTGACAGTCTTCTTTTACAGCAACACTTCGTTCAGACTTTTTGACAGGGTCGATTTAAACCCCCTTGGGCTTCAAAGGAAGCACATTCATGTTATACATATTAACAAGTCTAATTCGATTTATGTTAAAAAACGAGTGCTTTGGCCTTGTTAACACCAGATCTTTGGGAAATATTTGCATTAATGCATTTGCATGTATATTTAAAGTGTATATAAACCCAAGAACAAATGTGCTACATTATATATATATATATATATATATATATATATATATATGTATATATTACACACACAGTATATATACATATACACATACAGCCATGGCCAAAAGTTTTGAGAATGTCTCAAATTTTAATTTTCCCAAAGTCTGCTGCTTCAGTGTTTTTAGATCTTTTTGTCAAATGTTACTATGGTATATTGAAGAATCATTACAAAAATTTCATAAGTGTCAAAGGCTTTTATTGACCATTACATTAACTGCTTAACTTGGTGTTTACAAGTTAAAAACATTTTTTTTGCTAGAAAATTACTTAGAACCCCCAAACAATATATATATACATATTATTATAATTTTTTTTCAAACAACCCTAGAGAATAAAATAGCGGTCGTTGCAATACTTTATGTCACACCGTATTTGCACAGCGGTCTTACAAGTGCAATTTTTTAGAGAAAAAACACTTTTTTGAATAAAAAAATAAGACAACTTTAAAGTTATCCCAATTTTTTTTTTTTTATATTGTCAAAGATAATGGTACGCCAAGTAAATTGATACCCAACATGTCATGCATCAAAATTGTGCTCACTCGTGGAATGGCGACAAACTTTGACCCTTAATAATCTCCATAGGCAACGTTCACAAATTTCTACAGGTTACCAGTTTAGCGTTACAGAGGATCTTTGGCTAGAATTATTGCTCTTGCTATAACGATCGCGGCGATACCTCACATGTGTGGTTTGAACACCGTTTTCATATGCGGGCACGACTTACGTATGTGTTCGCTTCTGCGCGCAAGCTCGGCGGGACAGGGCGCTTAAATACATTTTTTCTTATTTATTTTACTTTTTATTTTTACACTGTCCTTTTAAAAAAAAATAATGTTGGGTCACTTTTATACCTATTATAAGGAATGTAAACATCCCTTGAAATAGAAAAAAAGCATGACAGGACCTCTTAAATATGAGATCTGGGGTCAAAAAGACCTCAGATCTCACACTGACACTTAAATGCAATAAAATAAATAAATAAGTGTCTTTAAAATAAACAATAAAAAAAAAATTCCCCTTTAAGACCATTGGGCGGAATGATGTTTGACATCGCTTCCGTCATCCAATTTTATTGAGATGAGCGGGGCCATATTTCCCTCACTCGGTTCCATGTCTCAAAAGGGAGAGGACCTGATCGGCTCCGCCACTACCGAGGGTTCCGGTAAGCGGTAGAGACGAACGAAGCGTGGCGGGAGGGGGGGACCCTTTTCCACCCCCGATAAAAGTGATCTTGCGGCGAATCCGCCGTGGAGACCACTTTTATCAGAAAGAGGACCGTCTGCCATTTAAGAATATACCAGGGTTATGGCAGAAACGAACAAAGCGTGGCGGGAGGGGGGGGACCCTTTTCCACCCCCGATAAAAGTGATCTTGCGGCGAATCCGCCATGGAGACCACTTTTATCAGAAAGAGGACCGTCTGCCATTTAAGAATATACCAGGGTTATGGCAGCCATCTGCTGCCATAACCCATGTATTCTACGTCGAAGTACCGATGTACAATGACTGCGGGCGGTCCGGAAGTACCGTAGTTAAAGTGATTTTAAAGATTTGTTTTTTTGTTTTTTAAATAACAAACATGTCATAATTATCTCCTCTGTGCCCCGATCCTCCTTTTCTGGGGTCCCCTAGCGGCGCTTCTGGCTCCTCTTCTTCTTGAGTGCCGCCAAGAAAAGCCGCTTTCCATGGGGGCACTCATGCGGGCATGCTCCCAGTCCTGCTACTGCGTCCTGAGGAAGATACACAATCCCTTGTATCGTCACATGTAGGGGAGGGGACAGTACAATCCCAGCCATTACCCAGCATTTTTAGGCAGTATACAGTACAGAGTGCTGCACTTAACGCACCTAACCCATGTGAGTACCCAGCATTGGGGTTTTATTTGTCTGCACAATAAACTGTTTTAAATGATATTATGCCATGGAGTTTCTTTTTACCATTTTCCATGTGAGGAGACAGCACCAGTAAGGAGCTTTTAAACAGACAGAGAATGGTAAAAAGAAACTCCAGGCTGTCTGTTTAAAAGCTGCTTACTGGTGCAGTCTCCACACATAGAAAATGGTAAAAAGAAACTCCAGGCTATGTGAGGAGACAGCACTAGTAAGCAGCTTTGAAACCGAGAATGCCTAGAATCCCTAAAGTGATTCATAAGCGTGTTTGACCAAACTTAGCTGTGAGGTCACACGCTCAGAGGTGAGCAGCCATTACCTGAGGGTGGGGAGCACCAGAGTGTGAACACTGCAGCAAGCAGTTTGTCACATTTTTTTGAAGTCACTAAATACAGTCAGGTCCATAAATATTGGGGCATTGACACAATTCTCATCTTTTTGGCTCTATACACCACCACAATGGATTTGAAATGAAACGTACAAGATGTGCTTTAACTGCAGACTTTCAGCTTTCATTTGAGGATATTTACATCCAAATCAGGTGAACGGTGTAGGAATTACAACAGTTTGTATATGTGCCTCCCACTTTTTAAGGGACCAAAAGTAATGGGATAATTGGCTGCTCAGCTGTTCCATGGCCAGGTGTGTGTTATTCCCTCATTATCCCATTTACAAGGAGCAGATAAAAGGCCCAGAGTTCATTTCAAGTGTGCTATTTGCATTTGGAATCTGTTGCTGTAAACTCTCAAGCCATCATTAGGCTGAAAAAACAAAACAAACCCATCAGAGAGATAGCAAAAACATTAGGTGTGGCCAAATCAACTGTTTGGAACATCCTTAAAAAGAAAGAACGCACCGGTGAGCTCAGCAACACCAAAAGACCCGGAAGACCACGGAAAACAACTGTGGTGGATGACCGAAGAATTCTTTCCCTGGTGAAGAAAACACCCTTCACAACAGTTGGCCAGATCAAGAACACTCTCCAGGAGGTAGGTGTATGTGTGTCAAAGTCAACAATCAAGAGAAGACTTCACCAGAGTGAATACAGAGGGTTTACCACAAGATGTAAACCATTGGTGAGCCTCAAAAACAGGAAGGCCAGATTAGAGTTTGCCAAACAACATCTAAAAAAGCCTTCACAGTTCTGGAACAACATCCTATGGACGGATGAGACCAAGATCAACTTGTACCAGAGTGATGGGAAGGGAAGAGTATGGAGAAGGAAAGGAACTGCTCATGATCCAAAGCATACCACCTCATCAGTGAAGCATGGTGGTGGTAATGTCATGGTGTGGGCATGTATGGCTGCCAATGGAACTGGTTCTCTTGTATTTATTGATGATGTGACTGCTGACAAAAGCAGCAGTATGAATTCTGAAGTGTTTCGGGCATTATTATCGGCTCATATTCAGCCAAATTCTTCAGAACTCATTGGACGGCGCTTCACAGTGCAGATGGACAATGACCCGAAGCATACTGCAAAAGCAACCAAAGAGTTTTTTAAGGGAAAGAAGTGGAATGTTATGCAATGGCCAAGTCAATCACCTGACCTGAATCCGATTGAGCATGCATTTCACTTGCTGAAGACAAAACTGAAGGGAAAATGCCCCAAGAACAAGCAGGAACTGAAGACAGTTGCAGTAGAGGCCTGGCAGAGCATCACCAGGGATGAAAACCAGCGTCTGGTGATGTCTATGCGTTCCACACTTCAGGCTGTAATTGACTGCAAAGGATTTGCAACCAAGTATTAAAAAGTGAAAGTTTTATTTATGATTGTTAATCTGTCCCATTACTTTTGGTCCCTTAAAAAGTGGGAGGCACATATACAAACTGTTGTAATTCCTACACAGTTCACCTGATTTGGATGTAAATACCCTCAAATTAAAGCTGAAAGTCTGCAGTTAAAAGGACATCTTGTTTGTCAATCCAAAAAGATTAGAATTGTGTCGATGTCCCAATATTTATGGACCTGACTGTATATATCAAAAGAACTTTATATCAACTACATTGGATGGATTTTCCATCTTGAATTAGAATATCACTGTTTTATGCACTACAGGACTTTATGATTAACGTTTGTGGCACTATAATTTTTATGAATTATCTATTTATTATATCCTACTGTGTGGCACTATATTTAGATATTTGATTTATTTGCATGTTTTCATATAGTATAATAATTTACATTAATATATATTTACAGCAGTGTGTGACATATATCACAGTATAATTTACAGATAAAATACATTTCATTCATTTTAATTTGGGAAGATTTTAGGTGAGATAGCGCAGCACACTAATTTAATTTAATTGGCTTCACACGGTATATGAGACATGATTAGTGCTAGCAGCTGTCACTTTTACTTTCATTTGTTGATCATCTTTTTTTTATTTAATTAAAAAATAAAAATAAATTATATTTGCACTAGGTAGCTCGCAAGATTCTCACAATACATTTTGATGGTAGCACTCGCCTTTTCTTCTCCGGACAAGGTTTTTTCTGGATGATCCAAACAATCGGAAATGGGATTTATCAGAGAAAATGACTTTCCTGGTGCCTTCCATGGCAGCATACTAATGGTTGATGGCTCCGCCCCCGGTCAACCCCCAGGACCACGTAACTCTATAAAAGAAAGAGTTACTCCCCCCTTCAGACATTCTTTTTCCTGTCCTCAATCCCTACAGGATCACTAATCAGCCTTACCTCACCGTCTCATGGTGCTACCGTTGCAGGTTCATGCTCTCCTGCAGTACGGAGTCCCGCATCTTGGGCTGCTAAATGCGCCATATAAGTGTGGGAGCCCCTTTTTCTGTGGATCTTTTTTGGGCATGAAGGGCACACAGGAGCATATTTTCTCCTCAGCGGCAGTTACAATCCTCGGGTCACACATTGCTTTACCCGGGTAATGATCTCTATAAGCAGCTTAGCACTGCTGCATTTAAATGTCTGCTTTCTGCAATGCCTATGGCTAGTGTGGACGCTTCGCGCGCCCCACACAGCCTAGCTTTACTCGTCCGGGGGGCGGAGTCACGGCATGACGCAATCGCGCATGCGCAATAGCCGGAGGAAGTCGCGCGGCGGCCATCTTGGTACACCCAAGCAAAAAATCCTATTTAAACAGCCTGGGACCACAATCAAATGGCAGATTGTCAGAAAATACACCTTGCTGTGAGTATTAACTATTCTACATACCAGATGGAACCCAGCCAAGGTAATTACCTGTGTGTTAATGCTAAAATGTTATTTTGCAGCGTAATGATGTTAAACATATAAATGTACATTCGCTGACATTGCACGGTGCTGTATTGACTAGCCAAAAAATTTTACACAGCTGCCCCAGTATTGCCGCACCAAAAAGATCCTCAACATACCACTAGGTAAGGGCTGCAACGTTAGGTAAGTTGTTTCCATTCAAAGAGCACTACTACTTTAGAGGATATATAGAAACACCAGTTGTTTTGTTTCTTTATAGCCCACGCCGTGAAGCAGCCCGCACTTCTTCTCATCGAAGTTCTCGTGACGGACGCTCGGGGGGACATAGAAGCTCGGGTCGCTCACCCTCAACCCATGCTTCCCGTAGTGACCGAAGGTCACCCCGCCACTCCTCAAGTAGACACGACTCCCAGCGCAAGTCTTTGCAACCAGGGAGGAAGGATTGCTGGGTATGCGGCAAGCAAGCCTTACCAGACAAGCTAGCCCGTGGCCAGTGTTTTTTGGAGGCTACGGTCGACAGACAAGGGTCCATAGGCTCAATCAAAGAATTAGTCAAGGACACCATCAGGGAATTGGCCTCATCCCAGGATCAATCCACCCCACTTGTTGAACAAAGGGTAGCGGAGACAGCTAGTCTCCAGCCTGATTCTGAGCTCAATTCGGAAGATGACGGAAATATACCAGAAGAGGGCACATCGACCTTCGACTTTGGGTTAATTGAACCCTTTATTGGCGCAGTTAAGGATGCAATTCAGTGGGAGGAAGATCCTGAACCTCCACATAAAGCAGGAAAATACTTCCCACATTTGACCAGGAAGAAATCAGCCTTTCCCCTAATAGAGGAGATTAAGGGGGTGGTATTGGAGGAGTGGAAGAAGGTGGATAAACGACCCTTTGCCTTCAACCGCTTTTCCAAACTCTACCCACTCACGGAAGGAGATGCTCAGATTTTTGATGCCGTCCCGTCAGTAGATGCATCTGTCATGCGACTGGCTAGGAGTACAACACTACCTTTAGAAGACGCAGTCTCCTTTAGAGACGTCCTAGACCGCAGAATAGACGCCGATCTAAAAAAAGTATACCAAGCATCGGGGGGAGCCTGCAAACCGGCGGTGGCCCTATCCTCAATCTCCAAAGCCACCAGGGTGTGGACAGATAATATTGAAATGGCCCTCAGACGTGGCCTAGATACTGAAGAAATCATTAAAGCTCTAGATGAATTGAAGCTGACCTCTGATTTCATGGCGGAAGCAGCCATAGACGTTCTAAGATGCTCCTCCAGAGCAATGCTTTACTCTATCACAGCCAGGAGAGCGTTATGGCTTAAGCCATGGTCAGCAGACCCGTCGTCAAAACAGTCATGGTGTCGCATCCCGTATGACGGGAAGTCCTTATTTGGAGATAAAATGGATACGGCAATATCCAGAGTCACAGGCGGGAAAAGCGGTCTTATTCCCCAGGATAGGAGCAGAAGGAGGAAGTTTACTCCGCAGGCAAATTTCCAACAGAGATCAAGAGACTCCAGGGCTTATCGCCCGGGTAAACAATACAGAAGGGACTGGAAAGGCTCACAGGCCTCTTTCCTCAAACTAAAATCAAAGGCCCCTACACTGGCGATAGAAAACCAGAAGTCCTTTTGACACGCCCTCCACCCAAGCCGGGCCAGTGGGAGCAAGACTCAGATCCTTTGCCCGGGTTTGGGTGGAAAATTGTACAGACCAGTGGGCGGTATCCACAGTCCTTCAGGGACATTTCTGGAAATTCAGATGCCGCCCTCCATCCTTCTCCTACCAATCAACCAAGATACCAGCCGGAAAACAAAAGAGGGAAACACTTGTCCAATACGTGCAAATACTTCTATCTCAACGGGCAATCCTACCGGTTCCGGAATCGGAAAAGCACTTAGGGTTCTATTCCCCAGTCTTCTTGGTCCCCAAAAAAACGGGGGGCTGGAGACCGGTTTTAGACCTGAAAAGGCTAAACAGGTACCTTTATGTAGAACATTTCAAGATGGAGTCTCTGAACACGGTAATCCTTTCAGTACAGCCAGGGGACTGGATGGTGTCTGTAGACCTCCAGGACGCATATCTTCACATCCCCATCCACTACAACTTTCAACATTTTCTACGGTTTCAAATAGGCAACCTACATTTTCAGTTCCAGTGTCTCCCCTTTGGGATTTCATCAGCACCCAGAACCTTCACCAAAGTTCTGGTAGCCATCTTAGCCCCCCTTCGGGAGAAGGGCATACGAGTCCTACACTATCTGGACGACATATTAATTCTGTCTCAGCACAGAGAAGTTCTACAGTCGCACCTGCAGATGGTCTTGAACACCTTGACACAATTCGGATGGCTAATCAACCACTCGAAGAGTCAGTTTGTACCTACACAAAAAATGATATACCTAGGTGCCTTATTCAACACACCGAGGAAGTCAGTGTCCTTTCCACCAGCCAAAATTCCGGTGTTGGTGCAAAAGGTGAAGCATACATTGGGGAGTCACGCTATGCCAGCGTCAGATTGCCTGAGCCTTCTAGGGTCCCTCTCGGCCTGCATACCGATGGTAAAATGGGCCAGAAGCCACTTACGGGGTTTTCAACAAGGTTTTCTGAAGCAGTGGAGGAGAAAGCGTCTCGGTCAGAGGATAGCTATCACTCCCTCGATGAAGTCCAGCCTCTGGTGGTGGACAAGGTCTCCGAATCTACTAGCTGCTTGTCCTCTCGGCCCAATCTCATGGACCATTATCACATCAGACGCAAGCCAGCTGGGTTGGGGGGCACACCTCCAAGATCAGCTGGTTCAGGGCAGATGGAGTTTCAATGCGGAAGGGATGGTATCCAACATCCTGGAACTAAGGGCAGCATGGATGGCAATCCTGCATTTGGCTCCTCTCCTCAAGGGAAAATCCGTGCTACTACAAATGGACAACAGAGCGGCAGTAGCCTATGTCCAAAATCAAGGGGGAACACACAGCAATACACTAGCCAGTGAAGCAGCCCCAATTATTGCATGGGCCGAGAAGAATTTATTAGATCTCCAGGCTACCTACATTCCAGCCCCCGAGAATCAGCTGGCAGATCATCTCTCGAGATCCTTCACATCCAACAACGAATGGTCGTTGGATCCACAGGTTTTCAGCTGGATATGCCAACAGTTGGGGCATCCCCAGATAGATCTCTTTGCGTCTCCGCACAACGCGAAAGCACCTCTCTTCTTCACGAGGTCACCATCTCCGATGTCGGCAGGGGCGGATGCTCTAGTCCAACCATGGGAATTCCAGATAGGCTACGCCTTCCCTCCGACACCCTTAATCCTCAGGTTTCTCCAGCGACTGACTCTAGAGAGGGTCACCATCCTGGCGGTTGTTCCTTACTGGCCGAGAAGACCGTGGTTTCCGCTCTTAGTAGAGATGGCCCTGGGCAACCCATTACCCCTCCCACCCACGAGCAAGCTGCTATCTCAAGGCGCTTTTCTACACCCGCATCCAGAGATCCTAGACTTGAGGGCCTGGAAGTTGAAAGGAGGAGGTTGGGCGACCTAGGTTGCTCTCGGGACGTTGTACAAACGTTATTACAGGCAAGAAAGGCATCCACTAATGCCACCTACTGCAGAATATGGAAAAAATTCTCTACACTGGCCAAAACGAATCATTTCAACCCTCTGAATCCTGGGGTCCAAGATATCCTACTTTTCCTGCAAAATGGCCTGGACCTAGGCTTAGGTCTCAGCACGCTAAAAGTGCATATTTCAGCCCTGTCAGCCTTTACAGACACACGCTGGGCACTAAACCCCTTGGTGGAACATTTCTTGAAGGCGGTGTTAAGATTACGTCCTCCCAGGAAAACGCTGTATCCCAAATGGGACCTAACGGTTGTTCTTAACGTCTTAGCAAGCTCTCCCTTTACACCCACAGAGGAGTGCTCCTTGGAAGATATCACCGGCAAGACGGTTTTCCTGATCGCTGTCACCTCGGGTCGAAGAGTATCAGAGATACAAGCCCTAGGGGCAGAGGAGCCCTACGTCACTTTTTTTCCGGACAGGGTAGTCCTACAGCCTATCCATCAATTTGTCCCCAAAGTGCCTTCAGTCTACCATTCCAACCAGGAGTGGGTACTCCCAGCTTTCGGAGAGGATCCACCCTCCTCAAAACTACATGAACTGGACGTGGCCAGATCTCTAAAGCGTTATTTGGAGCTGACACAGCAGTTCAGAAGGGATCAACGACTCTTTGTTATCCCCAAAGGCACCAGAAGAGGCCTGGCAGCTTCTAAAACAACATTAGCCAGTTGGATCGTGAAGATAATTCAAAAGGCATACCGGGCTAGTGGTCTTCCAGTTCCAAACGCGGTGAATGCACATTCAACAAGAGGAATCGCATCATCCTGGGCGGCTATGGCTAGGGTCTCCCCGGAGACAATTTGTAGAGCGGCTAGCTGGTCATCGTTCAATACCTTTATGTCGCATTATAGTTTGGATCCTGCGGTCCTTACCTCCCGAGACTTTGGGAAAAGGACTCTGGAACTATCACTTTCAAAAAGCCATTAAAATTTTTTATTATCGCAGTTCCCTCCCTATGAGCGAGTTATTTACCATTAGTATGCTGCCATGGAAGGCACCAGGAAAACGGAAAATTGAATACTCACCTTTCCGTAATTTTCCTTTCCTGGTGCCGACCCATGGCAGCATGCACCCTCCCTGCTATAATCCTTAAAGTTCTGAAGTCTAGTTACAAAGAATGTCTGAAGGGGGGAGTAACTCTTTCTTTTATAGAGTTACGTGGTCCTGGGGGTTGACCGGGGGCGGAGCCATCAACCATTAGTATGCTGCCATGGGTCGGCACCAGGAAAGGAAAATTACGGAAAGGTGAGTATTCAATTTTCCGTTTTTCCCCAGTCCTCAGCAGTCCAATCCTTGTACATTTTGCAGAATATCAGTCTGTCCCTGATGTTTTTCCTGGAGAGAAATTGCTTCTTTGCTGCCCTTGACACCAGGTCATCCTCCAAAAGTCTTTGCATCACTATGCGTGCAGATGCCCTCACACCTGCCTGCTGCCATTCCTGAGCAAGGTCTGCACTGGTGTTGCCCCTATCCTGCAGCTGAATCAACTGTAGGAGACGGTCCTGGCACTAGCCTTCTTCACAAATGAATTGTTATCGAGCATGCGTGGTTTTTCTCCCCTACAGGTAAGCATACAGACGACCGGTTTTCTCTGCAGGAAAACTGCCGGGAAATCCCGACGGGAAAATAGAGAGCAGGTTCTCTATTTTTTCCCGGCAGTTTTCCTGTTGGGAAAACTGCTAGGGAGCATACACACGGCCGGGACTCCCAGCCAAAAGCTCTCCTGGTAGTTTTCCTGCCGGGAAAACCGCTCATGTGTACGAGGCTTTAGACTACAGAGTGCACAGGACAGCTCTGGCAGGACCAACAGGTATTTTTTGGGTGAGTAGGCCTCCTGAAACCTATATTGTATAACTTGCTGTTTGCCAGTGTTATGTGGTTCCTTACAGCCAACAGATTCAAACCTCCATTAAAAATTGAATAATAACATTAACACATCAGAGAGAAGGCGATGCATAAACTATAGTGTACATGTTTGGTGCTCTGGAAACCTCTTTTGCTTTTCTGTTTGTAAAGCAGGGGGCAATCGTTTGCATAAAACCATGTGCACGGGGCTAGACTTTACAGAGATGTCTGAATTAGGGATGAGCTTCGTGTTCGAGTCGAACATACGTTCGACTCGAACATCGGCTGTTCGATCGTTCGACGAAGATCGAACGATTTGGGCCGTTCGCGCCAAATTCGAGTGACGCGAACGGCCCACAATGCACTACGCCATCGCAGTGTCATCCAGGCGCTGTGATTGGCCAAGCATGCACTGTGACCCCGCATGCTTGGCCAATCACAGCGCCGGCAGCGAGGAGAGCAATGATTGGCCACAGGCAGGATGCCTGTGGCCAATTATTGCTGAGGGTGTTTAGTACACGCCCCACACTATAAAAGGCCGCCAGCACGGCGGCCTAGTGTAGTGTGTTCCGGAGCAGGGAAAGACAAGCATAGGCAGGGACAGTGACATTTATTTCTTTCTTGCTTAACCTGGATTCCTTTAGTTTAGGGAAAGAGAAGGATAGGTAGGGAGAGTGTCAGTGTGTTTTACTGTGCGAGTCCTTGTTTCTAGGGACAAAGAAGGAAAGTGAGGGGATTTCTCCTTGTGCTATAGTGTGCTTTAAAAAAACATTTTTTCTAGGGACAGAAAACTGTAGGTAGGGAGAGTGTCAGTTTCTTTCACTGTGCCAGTCCTTGTTTCTAGGGACAAAGAAGGAAAGTGAGGGGAATTCTCCTTGTGCTATAGTGTGCTTTAAAAAAACATTTTTTCTAGGGACAGAAAACTGTAGGTAGGGAGAGTGTCAGTTTCTTTCACTGTGCCAGTCCTTGTTTCTAGGGACAAAGAAGGAAAGTGAGGGGATTTCTCCTTGTGCTATAGTGTGCTTTAAAAAAACATTTTTTCTAGGGACAGAAAACTGTAGGTAGGGAGAGTGTCAGTTTCTTTCACTGTGCCAGTCCTTGTTTCTAGGGACAAAGAAGGAAAGTGAGGGGAATTCTCCTTGTGCTATAGTGTGCTTTAAAAAAAAAAATTTTCTAGGGACAGAAAACTGTAGGTAGGGAGAGTGTCAGTTTCTTTCACTGTGCCAGTCCTTGTTTCTAGGGACAAAGAAGGAAAGTGAGGGGATTTCTCCTTGTGCTATAGTGTGCTTTAAAAAAACATTTTTTCTAGGGACAGAAAACTGTAGGTAGGGAGAGTGTCAGTTTCTTTCACTGTGCCAGTCCTTGTTTCTAGGGACAAAGAAGGAAAGTGAGGGGATTTCTCCTTGTGCTATAGTGTGCTTTAAAAAAACATTTTTTCTAGGGACAGAAAACTGTAGGTAGGGAGAGTGTCAGTTTCTTTCACTGTGCCAGTCCTTGTTTCTAGGGACAAAGAAGGAAAGTGAGGGGATTTCTCCTTGTGCTATAGTGTGCTTTAAAAAAACATTTTTTCTAGGGACAGAAAACTGTAGGTAGGGAGAGTGTCAGTTTCTTTCACTGTGCCAGTCCTTGTTTCTATGGACAAAGAAGGAAAGTGAGGGGAATTCTCCTTGTGCTATAGTGTGCTTTAAAAAAACATTTTTTCTAGGGACAGAAAACTGTAGGTAGGGAGAGTGTCAGTTTCTTTCACTGTGCCAGTCCTTGTTTCTAGGGACAAAGAAGGAAAGTGAGGGGAATTCTCCTTGTTCTATAGTGTGCTTTAAAAAAACATTTTTTCTAGGGACAGAAAACTGTAGGTAGGGAGAGTGTCAGTTTCTTTCACTGTGCCAGTCCTTGTTTCTAGGGACAAAGAAGGAAAGTGAGGGGATTTCTCCTTGTGCTATAGTGTGCTTTAAAAAAAACATTTTTTCTAGGGACAGAAAACTGTAGGTAGGGAGAGTGTCAGTTTCTTTCACTGTGCCAGTCCTTGTTTCTAGGGACAAAGAAGGAAAGTGAGGGGAATTCTCCTTGTGCTATAGTGTGCTTTAAAAAAACATTTTTTCTAGGGACAGAAAACTGTAGGTAGGGAGAGTGTCAGTTTCTTTCACTGTGCCAGTCCTTGTTTCTAGGGACAAAGAAGGAAAGTGAGGGGAATTCTCCTTGTGCTATAGTGTGCTTTAAAAAAACATTTTTTCTAGGGACAGAAAACTGTAGGTAGGGAGAGTGTCAGTTTCTTTCACTGTGCCAGTCCTTGTTTCTAGGGACAAAGAAGGAAAGTGAGGGGATTTCTCCTTGTGCTATAGTGTGCTTTAAAAAAACATTTTTTCTAGGGACAGAAAACTGTAGGTAGGGAGAGTGTCAGTTTCTTTCACTGTGCCAGTCCTTGTTTCTAGGGACAAAGAAGGAAAGTGAGGGGATTTCTCCTTGTGCTATAGTGTGCTTTAAAAAAACATTTTTTCTAGGGACAGAAAACTGTAGGTAGGGAGAGTGTCAGTTTCTTTCACTGTGCCAGTCCTTGTTTCTAGGGACAAAGAAGGAAAGTGAGGGGAATTCTCCTTGTGCTATAGTGTGCTTTAAAAAAACATTTTTTCTAGGGACAGAAAACTGTAGGTAGGGAGAGTGTCAGTTTCTTTCACTGTGCCAGCCCTTGTTTCTAGGGACAAAGAAGGAAAGTGAGGGGAATTCTCCTTGTGCTATAGTGTGCTTTAAAAAAACATTTTTTCTAGGGACAGAAAACTGTAGGTAGGGAGAGTGTCAGTTTCTTTCACTGTGCCAGTCCTTGTTTCTAGGGACAAAGAAGGAAAGTGAGGGGAATTCTCCTTGTGCTATAGTGTGCTTTAAAAAAACATTTTTTCTAGGGACAGAAAACTGTAGGTAGGGAGAGTGTCAGTTTCTTTCACTGTGCCAGTCCTTGTTTCTAGGGACAAAGAAGGAAAGTGAGGGGAATTCTCCTTGTGCTATAGTGTGCTTTAAAAAAACATTTTTTCTAGGGACAGAAAACTGTAGGTAGGGAGAGTGTCAGTTTCTTTCACTGTGCCAGTCCTTGTTTCTAGGGACAAAGAAGGAAAGTGAGGGGAATTCTCCTTGTGCTATAGTGTGCTTTAAAAAAACATTTTTTCTAGGGACAGAAAACTGTAGGTAGGGAGAGTGTCAGTTTCTTTCACTGTGCCAGTCCTTGTTTCTAGGGACAAAGAAGGAAAGTGAGGGGAATTCTCCTTGTGCTATAGTGTGCTTTAAAAAAACATTTTTTCTAGGGACAGAAAACTGTAGGTAGGGAGAGTGTCAGTTTCTTTCACTGTGCCAGTCCTTGTTTCTAGGGACAAAGAAGGAAAGTGAGGGGAATTCTCCTTGTGCTATAGTGTGCTTTAAAAAAACATTTTTTCTAGGGACAGAAAACTGTAGGTAGGGAGAGTGTCAGTTTCTTTCACTGTGCCAGTCCTTGTTTCTAGGGACAAAGAAGGAAAGTGAGGGGATTTCTCCTTGTGCTATAGTGTGCTTTAAAAAAACATTTTTTCTAGGGACAGAAAACTGTAGGTAGGGAGAGTGTCAGTTTCTTTCACTGTGCCAGTCCTTGTTTCTAGGGACAAAGAAGGAAAGTGAGGGGATTTCTCCTTGTGCTATAGTGTGCTTTAAAAAAACATTTTTTCTAGGGACAGAAAACTGTAGGTAGGGAGAGTGTCAGTTTCTTTCACTGTGCCAGTCCTTGTTTCTAGGGACAAAGAAGGAAAGTGAGGGGAATTCTCCTTGTGCTATAGTGTGCTTTAAAAAAACATTTTTTCTAGGGACAGAAAACTGTAGGTAGGGAGAGTGTCAGTTTCTTTCACTGTGCCAGCCCTTGTTTCTAGGGACAAAGAAGGAAAGTGAGGGGAATTCTCCTTGTGCTATAGTGTGCTTTAAAAAAACATTTTTTCTAGGGACAGAAAACTGTAGGTAGGGAGAGTGTCAGTTTCTTTCACTGTGCCAGTCCTTGTTTCTAGGGACAAAGAAGGAAAGTGAGGGGAATTCTCCTTGTGCTATAGTGTGCTTTAAAAAAACATTTTTTCTAGGGACAGAAAACTGTAGGTAGGGAGAGTGTCAGTTTCTTTCACTGTGCCAGTCCTTGTTTCTAGGGACAAAGAAGGAAAGTGAGGGGAATTCTCCTTGTGCTATAGTGTGCTTTAAAAAAACATTTTTTCTAGGGACAGAAAACTGTAGGTAGGGAGAGTGTCAGTTTCTTTCACTGTGCCAGTCCTTGTTTCTAGGGACAAAGAAGGAAAGTGAGGGGAATTCTCCTTGTGCTATAGTGTGCTTTAAAAAAACATTTTTTCTAGGGACAGAAAACTGTAGGTAGGGAGAGTGTCAGTTTCTTTCACTGTGCCAGTCCTTGTTTCTAGGGACAAAGAAGGAAAGTGAGGGGAATTCTCCTTGTGCTATAGTGTGCTTTAAAAAAAACATTTTTTCTAGGGACAGAAAACTGTAGGTAGGGAGAGTGTCAGTTTCTTTCACTGTGCCAGTCCTTGTTTCTAGGGACAAAGAAGGAAAGTGAGGGGAATTCTCCTTGTGCTATAGTGTGCTTTAAAAAAAACATTTTTTCTAGGGACAGAAAACTGTAGGTAGGGAGAGTGTCAGTTTCTTTCACTGTGCCAGTCCTTGTTTCTAGGGACAAAGAAGGAAAGTGAGGGGAATTCTCCTTGTGCTATAGTGTGCTTTAAAAAAACATTTTTTCTAGGGACAGAAAACTGTAGGTAGGGAAAGTGTCAGTTTCTTTCACTGTGCCAGTCCTTGTTTCTAGGGACAAAGAAGGAAAGTGAGGGGATTTCTCCTTGTGCTATAGTGTGCTTTAAAAAAACATTTTTTCTAGGGACAGAAAACTGTAGGTAGGGAGAGTGTCAGTTTCTTTCACTGTGCCAGTCCTTGTTTCTAGGGACAAAGAAGGAAAGTGAGGGGATTTCTCCTTGTGCTATAGTGTGCTTTAAAAAAACATTTTTTCTAGGGACAGAAAACTGTAGGTAGGGAGAGTGTCAGTTTCTTTCACTGTGCCAGTCCTTGTTTCTAGGGACAAAGAAGGAAAGTGAGGGGAATTCTCCTTGTGCTATAGTGTGCTTTAAAAAAACATTTTTTCTAGGGACAGAAAACTGTAGGTAGGGAGAGTGTCAGTTTCTTTCACTGTGCCAGTCCTTGTTTCTAGGGACAAAGAAGGAAAGTGAGGGGATTTCTCCTTGTGCTATAGTGTGCTTTAAAAAAACATTTTTTCTAGGGACAGAAAACTGTAGGTAGGGAGAGTGTCAGTTTCTTTCACTGTGCCAGTCCTTGTTTCTAGGGACAAAGAAGGAAAGTGAGGGGAATTCTCCTTGTGCTATAGTGTGCTTTAAAAAAACATTTTTTCTAGGGACAGAAAACTGTAGGTAGGGAGAGTGTCAGTTTCTTTCACTGTGCCAGTCCTTGTTTCTAGGGACAAAGAAGGAAAGTGAGGGGATTTCTCCTTGTGCTATAGTGTGCTTTAAAAAAACATTTTTTCTAGGGACAGAAAACTGTAGGTAGGGAGAGTGTCAGTTTCTTTCACTGTGCCAGTCCTTGTTTCTAGGGACAAAGAAGGAAAGTGAGGGGAATTCTCCTTGTGCTATAGTGTGCTTTAAAAAAACATTTTTTCTAGGGACAGAAAACTGTAGGTAGGGAGAGTGTCAGTTTCTTTCACTGTGCCAGTCCTTGTTTCTAGGGACAAAGAAGGAAAGTGAGGGGAATTCTTGTGCTATAGTGTGCCAAAGCATTCCTCATCAACCATCTTTGAAATCCTTGTTTTTTGGACAGTCAGGGAAATTGTCGTTGTGCTATTCTGTGCAAAAGCAATAATCCTCAACCATATTTAGAAATCCTTAAGTAAAGGGACAGAGAAGGACACCTGAAGGTAGCCCTTATTGCTTTTTTCCCATCTCCCTGCAGGCCATCTATTAGAATGTCTGGAAGGCAAACAAGGAGAGGCAGACAGTCAGGAGGCAATAAAAGAGGGCAAGCAGGCTCTGTGTCTGGGGGCAACAGTGCTGGTCGTGGACGCGGTGCATTGTCATCAGCACATGGCCATGGGACACGCTTGTCCTTCTTTTCGGCAGCTGGACATGTTGAGCCACATCATGCCGAAGACTTGGTAGAGTGGATGACCAAGCCCTCCTCCTCCTCCTCATCCTCTCTCACCCAGGCTCAGGGTACTGGCAAAGCAGCTGCCAAAGCGTCCTCTTCCCTGGTATCAATGTCAGACTCATCATCAGTCACTCCTTCCCTAGACCCACCATGTCCTCCTCCTGAGGAGTCCCCCGAACTGTTTGAGCACAGTGTTGGGTACATGCTCCAGGAGGATGCCCAGCGTTTCGAAGGGTCTGATGATGAAACCCAGCTACAGGAAGGCAGTAGCGTGAGAGCAGACAGAGGGGATGCTCAAGAAGGACACCAATCTGGCAGTCATGTTCCAGCAGCTGCAGCATACTGCCAGATTGGCTCCAGTGATGAGGAGGGAGGGGATGATGAGGTCACTGACTCCACGTGGGTGCCTAATAGAGAGAGGAGGATGAGGAGGAGGAACATCTCCAACGAGGCAGGATGCCCTTTGGTGGCCAGCGTAAGGGCAGTACACCGACGGAATCACACCGCAGAGCTCCGCCTGTGCAGGGCGCTGCCTCTGCCCGTCATTCAAAAAGTTCCTTGGTGTGGGCCTTTTTTGAGGCTAGTGCATCAGATCGCACAGCTGCTGTTTGCAACATATGTCTCAAGCGTATATCGCGTGGCCAAAACATCAGCCGCTTGGGTACCACATGCCTGACCAGACATATGTTGACCTGCCATGCAGCTCGTTGGCAAGCCTACCTCAAAGACCCACACCAAAGAACAAAGCGGACCTCTCCTTGCACCGCATCAGCTGGGATCTCCAACCCCACTATAACTTCAGTCCTCTCTGAAACATGCACTGAGAGGAATTAAGGTGTAGAATTAGGTGTGTCACAGCCAAGTACTTGCGGCCACTCTGCTAGCAGTACACCGACGTCCGATTCTAGCAGGCAAATTTCCCTGCCCCAGCTGCTGGACCGTCGAAAGAAGTTCACTCCCAGCCATCCACATGCCCAGCGGTTGAATGCTAGCTTGGCTAAATTGCTAGCGCTTCAACTGCTGCCTTTTCAGTTGGTAGACTCGGCCCCCTTCCGTGAGTTTGTGCAATGTGCGGTTCCTCAGTGGCAGGTTCCCAAACGCCACTTTTTCTCACGGAAGGCTATTCCGGCTCTCTACCGGCATGTGGAAGGCAATGTCTTGGCCTCGCTGGACAGGGCGGTCAGCGGTAAGGTGCATATTACCGCTGACTCATGGTCCAGCAGGCATGGACAGGGACGTTACCTTTCTTTCACGGCCCATTGGGTCACTCTTTTGGCAGCTGGGAAGGATGCAGGACAAGGTGCAGTAGTGTTGGAGGTTGTTCCACCGCCACGCCTCCAAAATGCTACTACTGGTTGTGACACACCTCTCTCCTCCACCCCCTCCTCTTCTTCTTCCTCCATGGCCTCTTCCTGTGGTTTGTCCTATGAACCAGCGGTGCTCTGTAGCCGTTCACGGGGCTACGCAAGTACGCAGGCAAAAAGATGCCATGCCGTGCTTGCGCTGGTGTGTTTGGGGGACAGAAGCCACACTGGGGCAGAGGTCCTGTCTGCTCTGCAGGGCCAGGCCGAGAGGTGGTTGACGCCACGCCAGCTTAAGCCAGGAATGGTGGTTTGCGACAATGGCACCAACCTCCTCTCCGCCCTCCGACAGGGACAACTGACCCATGTGCCCTGTGTGGCTCACGTCCTTAACCTGGTGGTGCAGCGGTTCTTGGGCAGGTACCCGGGCTTACAGGATGTCCTGAGGCAGGCCAGGAAAGTCTGTGTGCATTTCCGCAGATCTTATAATGCCAGTGCTCGCCTGGCTGAGCTGCAAAAGGAGTTGAACCTGCCCAAGAACCGCCTTATATGTGACATGCCCACCAGGTGGAACTCAACGTTGGCCATGCTGCAGCGGCTGCACACGCAGCAGAGGGCCATCAATGAGTACTTGTGCGACTACGGCACCAGGACAGGGTCAGGGGAGCTTGGTTTTTTTTCTCCACGCCAGTGGGGCATGATCAGGGATGCATGCACTGTCCTGGCACCATTTGAGGAGGCCACGAGGATGGTGAGCAGTGACAGTGCATGCATCAGTGACACTGTACCTCTTGTCCACCTGTTGGAGCACACGCTGCGTGGAATAATGGACAGGGCACTTGAGGCAGAACAGAGGCAGGAAGAGGAGGACTTCCTTGCCTCTCAAGGCCCCCTTTACCCAGACAGTGTTCCTTCTGTCCCACCCATCGCACAGGAAGAGGAAGAGGAGGAGGAGGAGGAGGAGGAGGAGGATTGTGTCAGCATGGAGGTGGAGGCTGGCACTCAGCATCATCAGCAGCAGTCTTTTAGGGATGATTTACAGTCCCAAGAAACCAGTGGACTTGTACGTGGCTGGGAGGAGGTGGCTGCGGATCATGTCGTCCTTAGTGACCCAGAGGACTCCGGAGCGAATGCCTCAGCAAACCTACGCTGCATGGCCTCCCTGATCCTGCAAAGTCTGCGGAAGGATCCTCGTATTCTTCGGATCAAGGAGAGGGACCATTACTGGCTGGCCACTCTCCTTGATCCACGGTACAAGGGTAAGGTTGCGGACCTTATGTTACCTTCGCAGAGGGAGCAGAGGATGAGACAACTCCGGGAGGCCTTGCAGAAAGGTCTGTGCAACGCGTTCCCAGAGACTGGGAGGTTACAAACTCCTGGTCCTGGACAACGAGTTGCTGAGGCTTCGGCCAGTCAAAGAAGGAGCGGTGGGGAAGGTGGCCGTCTGACCGATGCGTTCAGACAATTCTTTAGTCCGCAGCCCCAAAGTATGATCGGTTCCAGCAACCATCGCCAGCGTCTGATAAACATGGTGCAGGAATATCTAGGGGCAAGGTCAGACTTGGACACCTTCCCCACCGAAAATCCTCTGGCTTACTGGGTCTTGAGGATGGATCACTGGCCAGAGCTTGCACAGTATGCAATTGAGCTACTGGCCTGTCCTGCATCCAGCGTTCTTTCGGAACGCACATTCAGTGCTGCTGGAGGATTTGTCACGGATCACAGGGTGCGCCTGTCCACCGACTCGGTTGATCGACTGACTTTCATCAAGATGAACCAGTCTTGGATCACCACCAGCTACCACACACCTGATGCTGATATAACAGACTAATTGATTTTAACATGTCACATCCCTTCAAGACTGATGCTGATGCTGAGTGCCTGTGCTGTTATGTTGACTGGCTATCCTCCTCCTCCGAGTCCTCAATGATACGATTGATGATGATAGCTTGGAAGATCATTTTTGTTTATGGGTGCCGCCACCAGTGCCTAAGGCCCAATTTTTCAGCCCCTGTTCAACAGGGGCATGCAATTACAATTCTTGATCTAATAATTCACAGCAGGGCCCATTGCTGCACCCACCAAGAGTAACTCTGAGGGCTTACAGTGTTGTGGCAACGCCACCACCACCACCTCCACCACGAAAGGCCCAATTTTTCAGCCCCTGTTCAAAAGGGGCATGTAATTACAATTCTTGATCTAATAATTCACAGCAGGGCCCATTCCTGCACCCACCAAGAGTAACTCTGAGGGCTTACAGTGTTGTGGCAACACCACCACCACCACCACCACCACGAAAGGCCCAATTTTTCAGCCCCTGTTCAACAGGGGCATGCAATTACAATTCTTGATCTAATAATTCACAGCAGGGCCCATTGCTGCACCCACCAAGAGTAACTGTCAGGGCTTACAGTGTTGTGGCACCAGCACCACCATCAAAGGCCCAATTTTTACTACCACTGTTCAACAATTATATGTAATTAAAATTCCTGATATAATAGTTGACAGCAGGGCGTTCCAGCACCAACCAAGAGTAACTGTGAGTGCTTACAGTGTTGTGCCAACACCAACAACTAAGGGGCCTATTTCTGCAGAGTATATACGGCAGGTCCCTACTTTCAAACATCCAACTTACAAACGACTCCTACTTGCAAACGCAAGAAGACAACAGGAAGTGAGAGGAAATCTACCACTAGGAAGGAAAATTCTCTCCTGTAAGAATAAATATGGGAGAAAGGTGTCTCCTCTGTACTGATGCTTTATCAGCAATCCTTGTTTCAAGAAAAACACCACATTTCAAAAACAGTTGTCATTGGGACGGAAAGTGAGGTGAAATGTTCTGAACAGGGGCACAGACAGCAAAACAAATGTTACAGGGGTGATAACCCTTACCTATGTTTTCCAAAAAGTTTAAAAATAGATTTTTGGGCTGGAGCTACACTTCAACAATGTACCTGTTCAAAATTACAAACAGATTCTACATAAGAACAAACCTACAGTCACTGTCTTGTATGCACCGCCTGTATGCGGCTGTTCAGAGTATATAGGGCCTTTTTTATTTTATGTGCGGGGTTCCCCTTAATATCCATACAAGACCCAAAGGGGCTGGTAATGGGCTGGGGTAGGGGGGGGGGGGGTCATGGGGTAGCTATGCCATTTTTCTTAAAGATTTTCATCCATATTACCGGGACCAGACATTACATTAAAGCCGCAAGCAGTTTTAAATGGCTTTTTTTTCCTTTAGAAGTGTCATTTTGTGCAGGGACAGTTCTAAACACGGGAAACACGTGGCACTTCACAGGCATACTTTAGACACCCCCCAGGTACGATATTTAAAGGAATATTTGACTTTTTTTTTTTCACTTTATGCATCATTAAAATGACTGCTCCCGAAAAACGACCGTTTTTAAAACTTCTTTTTGCATTGATACATGTCCCCTGGTGCAGAACCCGGGTTCCCAAACCCTTTTTAGGACAATAACATGCATAATAGTTGTTATAATTAGCACTTTAGAATTCGAACGTTCGCATCCATTGTATTTAATAGGGTTCTAATGTTCGTACGAACTTTCGGTCCGTTCGCGGGTTCTGGTGCGAACCGAACCCGGGGGTGTTCGGCTCATCACTAGTCTGAATGTAAAATAAAACTGAAGCACTGAGCAGGTACAATATGTATTTTAAAACGTAATCATTGTGAGTGTAGGTACCTATAGAGGCAGGTACAAAGATGCCTGGTCCCAATCACCGTCCAATATGGCGTATCTGAATGGCTATTTTTCAACACCAGTGTTGGTACTCTGGCATGGCAACCCTTCAATACTCTGCATGCACCTTACCTTCAATGGCACACACTGCAGAATTATCTCACGGCTCTAATTTAAAAATAATTATAAAAGTGGCTATTTGCACATTAAATTTCACCTGCTCAGCCTATTTTGGTCAAAGACATAGGTTCTCTTTAAATAGGACACAGAGGTAAAAACTTGCAATTGAGCTGCAGTTATACTGCAGGGGTCGGCAACCCGTAGATCGCAGACAGGTGACTGGTAGATCACAGTCTGGGCTTGCTGACCCGCCATTACAGAGCATCGCATTGCAATGCAGAGGGACTACTTGTAAAGTTGGAGCTGTAGTAGGGTGCAAGAGCTGCATAAGCTGTAGCCTCCTCTGTAGTGCTGGCTCCTGTCCCATGCGGAGTGATACCAACTGCACTCCACCTCTTATTATGGCTAGCGGTCTCCAGAGCAGTGGCAGCAGCAGGAAAGAAAAGATCTTCAGGTCAGTGTGAAGAAATAGACTGGGCATTATAGTATTGGGCTGCTTTCACACTGAACTGTGACTCAACCACATGGTTTCACCCCCCCCCCCCTCAACATTACAAGTGAACAAGCCCTAAGGGTGCCACTGCCAAATGCAACTAAGGGCTCATTCACAAGTATCTGAAAAGCGATTTAAGTGTGATTGACAGGTGGTGAGGGGGCGATATGTTACCACCTCACCACCAGATTTAATCCCATGATTGGCATGCAATGCATGCGATTGTGACATGGTAGTATGGCAATTAGAGGTTTACATTTGGTGTGAGGAGGGGTCCCTTCTGCCCCAGATAACAGTACTTGCATTTCTTTTGCTTCATGTCATATAGACATATTGTGATATCTCTACATTGCCAAATGAGTCCATCTCTACCCTGCTATGTCTACTTGATATAGAGTGTAGCCAACGCCCTCAAGTGCCTCACTTCTCAATACTTTGTAGTCTCTGCCATGCATAAATTGGGATTTTATGTGATAGACCAACACAAAGTGGCACATAATTGTGAAGTGGAAGGAAAATGATAAATGGTTTTCCAAATTTTTTACAAATAAATATATGAAAAGTGGGACGTGCATTTGTATTCAGCCCTATTTACTCTGATACCCCTAACTAAAATCTAGTTGGACCAATTGTCTTCAGAAAACACCCAATTAGAAAATACAGTCCAGCTGTGTGCAATTTAATCTCAGTATAAATACAGCAGTTCTGTGAAGCCCTCAGAGATTTCTTAGAGAACCTTAGTGAACAAAAAGCATCATGAAGGCCAAGGAACACACCAGACAGGTCAGGGATAAAGTTGTGAAGAAGTTTAAAGCAGGGTTAGGTTATAAAAAAATATCCCAAGCTTTGAACATCTTACAGAGCACTGTTCAATCCATTATCTGAAAATGGAAAGAGTATGGCACAACTGCAAACCTACCAAGGCATGGCGGTCCACCTACACTCACAAGATGGGCAATGGGAGCATTATTCAGAGAAGCAGCCAGGAGGCCCCATGGTAACTCTGGAGGAGCTGCAGAGATCTACAGCTGGTGTGGGAGAATCTGTCCACAGGACAACTATTAGTCGTGCTCTCTACAAATCTGGCCTTTATGGAAGAGTGACAAGGAGAAAGCTATTGTTGAAAGACATAAGAAGTCCCGTTTGCGAGAAGCCATGTGGGGGACACAACAAATATGTGGAAAAAGGTGCTCTGTTTAGAAGAGACCAAAATGTTACTTTCTTGCCTAAAAGTAAGACGCTATTTGTGGCGGAAAACTAACACTGCACATCATCCTGAACACACCATCCCCACCATGAAACATGGTGGTGGTGGCAGCATCATGTTGTGGGGATGCTTTTCTTCAGCAGGGACAGGGAAGCTGGTCAGAGTTGATGGGAAGTAGTGATGAGCCGAACACCCCCGGGTTCGGTTCGCACCAGAACCCGCGAACGGACCGAAAGTTCGTACGAACATTAGAACCCTATTAAATACAATGGATGCGAACGTTCGAATTCTAAAGTGCTAATTATAACAACTATTATGCATGTTATTGTCCTAAAAAGGGTTTGGGAACCCGGGTTCTGCACCAGGGGACATGTATCAATGCAAAAAGAAGTTTTAAAAACGGTCGTTTTTCGGGAGCAGTCATTTTAATGATGCATAAAGTGAAAAAAAAAAAGTCAAATATTCCTTTAAATATCGTACCTGGGGGGTGTCTAAAGTATGCCTGTGAAGTGCCACGTGTTTCCCGTGTTTAGAACTGTCCCTGCACAAAATGACACTTCTAAAGGAAAAAAAAGCCATTTAAAACTGCTTGCGGCTTTAATGTAATGTCTGGTCCCGGTAATATGGATGAAAATCTTTAAGAAAAATGGCATAGCTACCCCATGACCCCCCCCCCCCACCCCAGCCCATTACCAGCCCCTTTGGGTCTTGTATGGATATTAAGGGGAACCCCGCACATAAAATAAAAAAGGCCCTATATACTCTGAACAGCCGTATACAGGCGGTGCATACAAGACAGGGACTGTAGGTTTGTTCTTATGTAGAATCTGTTTGTAATTTTGAACAGGTACATTGTTGAAGTGTAGCTCCAGCCCAAAAATCTATTTTTATACTTTTTGGAAAACATAGGTAAGGGTTATCACCCCTGTAACATTTGTTTTGCTGTCTGTGCCCCTGTTCAGAACATTTCACCTCACTTTCCGTCCCAATGACAACTGTTTTTGAAATGTGGTGTTTTTCTTGAAACAAGGATTGCTGATAAAGCATCAGTACAGAGGAGACACCTTTCTCCCATATTTATTCTTACAGGAGAGAATTTTCCTTCCTAGTGGTAGATTTCCTCTCACTTCCTGTTGTCTTCTTGCGTTTGCAAGTAGGAGTCGTTTGTAAGTTGGATGTTTGAAAGTAGGGACCTGCCGTATATACTCTGCAGAAATAGGCCCCTTAGTTGTTGGTGTTGGCACAACACTGTAAGCACTCACAGTTACTCTTGGTTGGTGCTGGAACGCCCTGCTGTCAACTATTATATCAGGAATTTTAATTACATATAATTGTTGAACAGTGGTAGTAAAAATTGGGCCTTTGATGGTGGTGCTGGTGCCACAACACTGTAAGCCCTGACAGTTACTCTTGGTGGGTGCAGCAATGGGCCCTGCTGTGAATTATTAGATCAATAATTGTAATTGCATGCCCCTGTTGAACAGGGGCTGAAAAATTGGGCCCTTCGTGGTGGTGGTGGTGGTGTTGCCACAACACTGTAAGCCCTCAGAGTTACTCTTGGTGGGTGCAGGAATGGGCCCTGCTGTGAATTATTAGATCAAGAATTGTAATTACATGCCCCTTTTGAACAGGGGCTGAAAAATTGGGCCTTTCGTGGTGGTGGTGGTGGTGGTGGCGTTGCCACAACACTGTAAGCCCTCAGAGTTACTCTTGGTGGGTGCAGCAATGGGCCCTGCTGTGAATTATTAGATCAAGAATTGTAATTGCATGCCCCTGTTGAACAGGGGCTGAAAAATTGGGCCTTAGGAACTGGTGGCACAACACTACAACCCCTCACAGATACGTTACTTGGAGCACAGCAATGAGCCCTGTTGCAAAGTATTGCTTCAAAAATTGTAATGACACGCCCCTGTTAAACAGGGGCTGAAAAATTGGGCCTTAGGAACTGGTGCCACAACACTCCAACCCCTCACAGATACTGTACTTGGAGCACAGCAATGAGCCCTATGGCAAATTATTGCTAAAAAAATTGTAATTACACGCCCCTGTAAAACAGGGGCTGAAAAATTGGGCCTTAGCCACTGGTGGCGGCACCCATAAACAAAAATGATCTTCCAAGCTATCATCATCAATCGTATCATTGAGGACTCGGAGGAGGAGGATAGCCAGTCAACATAACAGCACAGGCACTCAGCATCAGCATCAGTCTTGAAGGGATGTGACATGTTAAAATCAATTAGTCTGTTATATCAGCATCAGGTGTGTGGTAGCTGGTGGTGATCCAAGACTGGTTCATCTTGATGAAAGTCAGTCGATCAACCGAGTCGGTGGACAGGCGCACCCTGTGATCCGTGACAAATCCTCCAGCAGCACTGAATGTGCGTTCCGAAAGAACGCTGGATGCAGGACAGGCCAGTAGCTCAATTGCATACTGTGCAAGCTCTGGCCAGTGATCCATCCTCAAGACCCAGTAAGCCAGAGGATTTTCGGTGGGGAAGGTGTCCAAGTCTGACCTTGCCCCTAGATATTCCTGCACCATGTTTATCAGACGCTGGCGATGGTTGCTGGAACCGATCATACTTTGGGGCTGCGGACTAAAGAATTGTCTGAACGCATCGGTCAGACGGCCACCTTCCCCACCGCTCCTTCTTTGACTGGCCGATGCCTCAGCAACTCGTTGTCCAGGACCAGGAGTTTGTAACCTCCCAGTCTCTGGGAACGCGTTGCACAGACCTTTCTGCAAGGCCTCCCGGAGTTGTCTCATCCTCTGCTCCCTCTGCGAAGGTAACATAAGGTCCGCAACCTTACCCTTGTACCGTGGATCAAGGAGAGTGGCCAGCCAGTAATGGTCCCTCTCCTTGATCCGAAGAATACGAGGATCCTTCCGCAGACTTTGCAGGATCAGGGAGGCCATGCAGCGTAGGTTTGCTGAGGCATTCGCTCCGGAGTCCTCTGGGTCACTAAGGACGACATGATCCGCAGCCACCTCCTCCCAGCCACGTACAAGTCCACTGGTTTCTTGGGACTGTAAATCATCCCTAAAAGACTGCTGCTGATGATGCTGAGTGCCAGCCTCCACCTCCATGCTGACACAATCCTCCTCCTCCTCCTCCTCTTCCTCTTCCTGTGCGATGGGTGGGACAGAAGGAACACTGTCTGGGTAAAGGGGGCCTTGAGAGGCAAGGAAGTCCTCCTCTTCCTGCCTCTGTTCTGCCTCAAGTGCCCTGTCCATTATTCCACGCAGCGTGTGCTCCAACAGGTGGACAAGAGGTACAGTGTCACTGATGCATGCACTGTCACTGCTCACCATCCTCGTGGCCTCCTCAAATGGTGCCAGGACAGTGCATGCATCCCTGATCATGCCCCACTGGCGTGGAGAAAAAAAACCAAGCTCCCCTGACCCTGTCCTGGTGCCGTAGTCGCACAGGTACTCATTGATGGCCCTCTGCTGCGTGTGCAGCCGCTGCAGCATGGCCAACGTTGAGTTCCACCTGGTGGGCATGTCACATATAAGGCGGTTCTTGGGCAGGTTCAACTCCTTTTGCAGCTCAGCCAGGCGAGCACTGGCATTATAAGATCTGCGGAAATGCACACAGACTTTCCTGGCCTGCCTCAGGACATCCTGTAAGCCCGGGTACCTGCCCAAGAACCGCTGCACCACCAGGCTAAGGACGTGAGCCACACAGGGCACATGGGTCAGTTGTCCCTGTCGGAGGGCGGAGAGGAGGTTGGTGCCATTGTCGCAAACTACCATTCCTGGCTTAAGCTGGCGTGGCGTCAACCACCTCTCGGCCTGGCCCTGCAGAGCAGACAGGACCTCTGCCCCAGTGTGGCTTCTGTCCCCCAAACACACCAGCGCAAGCACGGCATGGCATCTTTTTGCCTGCGTACTTGCGTAGCCCCGTGAACGGCTACGGAGCACCGCTGGTTCATAGGACAAACCACAGGAAGAGGCCATGGAGGAAGAAGAAGAGGAGGGGGTGGAGGAGAGAGGTGTGTCACAACCAGTAGTAGCATTTTGGAGGCGTGGCGGTGGAACAACCTCCAACACTACTGCACCTTGTCCTGCATCCTTCCCAGCTGCCAAAAGAGTGACCCAATGGGCCGTGAAAGAAAGGTAACGTCCCTGTCCATGCCTGCTGGACCATGAGTCAGCGGTAATATGCACCTTACCGCTGACCGCCCTGTCCAGCGAGGCCAAGACATTGCCTTCCACATGCCGGTAGAGAGCCGGAATAGCCTTCCGTGAGAAAAAGTGGCGTTTGGGAACCTGCCACTGAGGAACCGCACATTGCACAAACTCACGGAAGGGGGCCGAGTCTACCAACTGAAAAGGCAGCAGTTGAAGCGCTAGCAATTTAGCCAAGCTAGCATTCAACCGCTGGGCATGTGGATGGCTGGGAGTGAACTTCTTTCGACGGTCCAGCAGCTGGGGCAGGGAAATTTGCCTGCTAGAATCGGACGTCGGTGTACTGCTAGCAGAGTGGCCGCAAGTACTTGGCTGTGACACACCTAATTCTACACCTTCATTCCTCTCAGTGCATGTTTCAGAGAGGACTGAAGTTATAGTGGGGTTGGAGATCCCAGCTGATGCGGTGCAAGGAGAGGTCCGCTTTGTTCTTTGGTGTGGGTCTTTGAGGTAGGCTTGCCAACGAGCTGCATGGCAGGTCAACATATGTCTGGTCAGGCATGTGGTACCCAAGCGGCTGATGTTTTGGCCACGCGATATACGCTTGAGACATATGTTGCAAACAGCAGCTGTGCGATCTGATGCACTAGCCTCAAAAAAGGCCCACACCAAGGAACTTTTTGAATGACGGGCAGAGGCAGCGCCCTGCACAGGCGGAGCTCTGCGGTGTGATTCCGTCGGTGTACTGCCCTTACGCTGGCCACCAAAGGGCATCCTGCCTCGTTGGAGATGTGCCTCCTCCTCATCCTCCTCCTCCTCCTCTCTCCTATTAGGCACCCACGTGGAGTCAGTGACCTCATCATCCCCTCCCTCCTCATCACTGGAGCCAATCTGGCAGTATGCTGCAGCTGCTGGAACATGACTGCCAGATTGGTGTCCTTCTTGAGCATCCCCTCTGTCTGCTCTCACGCTACTGCCTTCCTGTAGCTGGGTTTCATCATCAGACCCTTCGAAACGCTGGGCATCCTCCTGGAGCATGTACCCAACACTGTGCTCAAACAGTTCGGGGGACTCCTCAGGAGGAGGACATGGTGGGTCTAGGGAAGGAGTGACTGATGATGAGTCTGACATTGATACCAGGGAAGAGGACGCTTTGGCAGCTGCTTTGCCAGTACCCTGAGCCTGGGTGAGAGAGGATGAGGAGGAGGAGGAGGGCTTGGTCATCCACTCTACCAAGTCTTCGGCATGATGTGGCTCAACATGTCCAGCTGCCGAAAAGAAGGACAAGCGTGTCCCATGGCCATGTGCTGATGACAATGCACCGCGTCCACGACCAGCACTGTTGCCCCCAGACACAGAGCCTGCTTGCCCTCTTTTATTGCCTCCTGACTGTCTGCCTCTCCTTGTTTGCCTTCCAGACATTCTAATAGATGGCCTGCAGGGAGATGGGAAAAAAGCAATAAGGGCTACCTTCAGGTGTCCTTCTCTGTCCCTTTACTTAAGGATTTCTAAATATGGTTGAGGATTATTGCTTTTGCACAGAATAGCACAACGACAATTTCCCTGACTGTCCAAAAAACAAGGATTTCAAAGATGGTTGATGAGGAATGCTTTGGCACACTATAGCACAAGAATTCCCCTCACTTTCCTTCTTTGTCCCTAGAAACAAGGACTGGCACAGTGAAAGAAACTGACACTCTCCCTACCTACAGTTTTCTGTCCCTAGAAAAAATGTTTTTTTAAAGCACACTATAGCACAAGGAGAATTCCCCTCACTTTCCTTCTTTGTCCCTAGAAACAAGGACTGGCACAGTGAAAGAAACTGACACTCTCCCTACCTACAGTTTTCTGTCCCTAGAAAAAATGTTTTTTTAAAGCACACTATAGCACAAGGAGAAATCCCCTCACTTTCCTTCTTTGTCCCTAGAAACAAGGACTGGCACAGTGAAAGAAACTGACACTCTCCCTACCTACAGTTTTCTGTCCCTAGAAAAAATGTTTTTTTAAAGCACACTATAGCACAAGGAGAAATCCCCTCACTTTCCTTCTTTGTCCCTAGAAACAAGGACTGGCACAGTGAAAGAAACTGACACTCTCCCTACATACAGTTTTCTGTCCCTAGAAAAAATGTTTTTTTAAAGCACACTATAGCACAAGGAGAATTCCCCTCACTTTCCTTCTTTGTCCCTAGAAACAAGGACTGGCACAGTGAAAGAAACTGACACTCTCCCTACCTACAGTTTTCTGTCCCTAGAAAAAATGTTTTTTTAAAGCACACTATAGCACAAGGAGAAATCCCCTCACTTTCCTTCTTTGTCCCTAGAAACAAGGACTCGCACAGTAAAACACACTGACACTCTCCCTACCTATCCTTCTCTTTCCCTAAACTAAAGGAATCCAGGTTAAGCAAGAAAGAAAGAAATGTCACTGTCCCTGCCTATGCTTGTCTTTCCCTGCTCCGGAAAACACTACACTAGGCCGCCGTGCTGGCGGCCTTTTATAGTGTGGGGCGTGTACTAAACACCCTCAGCAATAATTGGCCACAGGCATCCTGCCTGTGGCCAATCATTGCTCTCCTCGCTGCCGGCGCTGTGATTGGCCAAGCATGCGGGGTCACAGTGCATGCTTGGCCAATCACAGCGCCTGGATGACACTGCGATGGCGTAGTGCATTGTGGGCCGTTCGCGTCACTCGAATTTGGCGCGAACGGCCCAAATCGTTCGATCTTCGTCGAACGATCGAACAGCCGATGTTCGAGTCGAACGTATGTTCGACTCGAACACGAAGCTCATCCCTAATGGGAAGATGGATGGAGCCAAATACAGGGCAATCTTAGAAGTCAGCAAAAGACTTGAGACCGGGGTGGAGGATCAGCTAAACAGACAGAGCTACAAAAGAATGGTTTAGAATTAGATGAAAGCATATTCATGTGTTAGAATTAGAGGTCGACCGATATATCAGCCGATTTTTGGCTCTTTTTAATTCATCGGCATTGGCCGATAGTGCTGAAAAAAAAAAGCCGATTTACAAAACTTCAGCGCAAATAACTTCTTTCATAGAAGTCAATGCAAGTTCCCTGAAGTTTCCCATGGAGGTGGAGCGATGTGTCTCTGGGCAGCCTGCCAAGTGAGAGAAAAGAGATACAATGTTTCTTCTTATCAATGAACTGAACTCCATGTGTAGAAGTTCTCAGTTTAACCATTTAAAGACAAAATCTTTTCTGACACTTGTAGCTTACAAGTAAATATCCTGTATTTTCTGCTAGAAAATCGCTTGGAACCCCCAAACATTATATATTTTTTTTTAGCAGAGACCCTAGGGAATAAAATGGCGGTTGTTGCAATATTTTATGTCACACGGTATTTGCACAGCGGTCTTTCAAACGCAATTTTTTTGGGAAAAAATACACTTTAATGAATTATAAACAGTAAAGTTAGCCGTTTTTATTTATTTTTTTTGTCTAAAAATGTTGATTACCTGTTTTTGTGCCTGCTTCCTGATTCCCTTACAGAAGATGGCGGCGGCAGCACCCGAGAGCCGAGGGAGAGATCGGCTTCGTGTGCCGACACCGCGGGCGCCCAGGACAGGTAAGTGTCCATATAATTAAAAGTCAGCAGCTGCAGTATTTGTAGCTGCTGACTGTTAATATTTATTTTTTTGGGCGGAACTCTGCTTTTACACTGGAGCGGGTAGGCGTTGACGGTAAAACGCCGCTAGTTTTAGCGGCACTTTACCACCATTTTAGCGGCGCTATTCGGCTGCTAGCGGGGTGCTTATAACCCAGCTAGCGGCTGATGAAGAGGTTAAATGCACCCGTGTAGCACCGAAGCAGTGCCCATTCATTTCAATAGGCAGGAGGGGTGGAGGAGCGGTATACACCGCTCCAAAGATGCTGCTTGCAGGACTTTTTTTTAACGTCCTGCCAGCGCACCGCCTCAGTGTGAGACTGCAGGGGAGCTGTTTTGCAGCCACTTTTACAGGTGCTATTTTTAGCCCAAAAGTGCCTGAAAAACACCCCAGTGTGAAAGGGGTCCAACTGTTAGATTTTATGAGATGAAGGGAAAAAAATCAGCCTAACATATCGTCCCCCAAAAATCGGCATCATATATCGGCCATCGGCCACCACGATTTCTAAATATCGGCATCGGCCAGAGAAAAACCCATATCGGTCGACCTCTAGTTAGAATGGCCCAGTCAAAGTCCAAACCTAAATCCAATTGAAAATTGCTATTCACAGACACTCCCCATTCAATCTGACAGAGCTTAAGCTATTTTGCAAGAAAGAATTGGCAAAAAATTTACTTTCTAGATGTGAAATGCTGGTAGAGACATCCCCAAAAAGACTTGCAGCTGTAATTGCAGTAAAAGGTGGTTCTACAAGGTATTGACTCAGGGGGGCTGAATACAAATGCACACCACACGTCACATATTTATTTGTAAAACATTTTGAAAACCATTTATAATTTTCCTTCTACTTCACAATTACGTGCCACTTTTTTTTGTTTTGTCACATAATATCCCAATAAAATACATTTACATTTCTGGTTGTAACATGACAAAATGTGGAAAATTTCAAGGGGTATGAATACCTTTTCAAGGCACTGTAGTTGTTCTGGGCTAATGAAGCAGTCCAAGCATAACAGTTCATAAAATTCATTTCCAGTGAAAGTTTTTTTTTTGCAAAAATAAAATAGAAGACATTTTTCTATGCTTAACATTGCCACTGCTCCTTCTAGTGACAACTGGTGGAGCCAGCACTGCAGTAGACTGGTCGCCTCTTCCTGATGCCATCAAGTGAAGCAGTAATGTGGAGACCTGAAGACTCTAGAGTAAAGGTCTCCAAACTGCGGCTGGGGGCCAGATGCAACCCTTTGCTTGCCCTTATCTGGCCCTTGAGGCATTCTTCCTCCAACTGACATCCTTGATGGTGCAATATTTCTCCCATTGATACTAACAATGAGGCACCATTTCTTCCACTGACATCAATGATGGGGCATTATTCCTGCAACTGACACCATTTACGGGGGAAAATTTTCTCCCACTGATACCAACAATGGGGCACTATTCCTCCAACTGACACCAATTATGGGGTACCATCCCTTCCACTGACACCATTGACGGGGCACCCTTCCTCCCACTGATATCATCAACGGGGCACTAAACCTCACATGTAAACCAATGATGAGGCATTTTTTTATGCTAACTGATGCCAGGACATTTTCTGCTCCATTGGCCACAGTCTGGCCCCCCTAGTAAACTAGCCCTTTGCTTAGAAAGAGAGAGACCTCTGGTCTAGAGGAACTCGGCCCATAATAAAGGGCAGCATTTTTTTAAACTAACCAAGCAATTCTTTACAGATTTCCTTTGAGGAAGGACATTTGGAATCTAGTTGCTATGGGCAATCACATTTCTCTTTACAACATTTTGCATGCTTGCAGTTCAGTGATATTTCTCAGAACTATAAAACAGACTCTTGCTCAGACTACACATTTTAGGGAAACCAATTTAATATGTGGTTAGTGTACAATATACTTCAATTAAAATGCAACCTTTTCGGGGTGGTTAAAGACAGGGCTTCTGTTAGAAATCATGGGGCCATGTACAGCCTAGCTGTCAAGAACAGTGAATCAAGAATAACGAGTGGCTCTAGCTGCATGAACAAACCACTCATTCATGCAACCAGAAGACCTGTGAGAACGACCCCCTAACTATGTTTTTTTTTTTTTTTACAATTTTCGTTTCATTTTTTGGACAGCCCTGTGGAGGTTGGTGAAATGTCAAGGGTCTAAATAGACACCCGAAGTCTCAGTTTTGAGACAGAGAAAGAGATTAAGGACACAGGTTCCTCAATCCTTTCTTTGCAGTGTAAGCTTCAGAGTGAATGAACAGGAAGTGTTCAATACAGAGGCCCCCTGTTCATTCATAAGCTGAAGCATTTGTAAACACAGGGAGGGGATTGTTTCAGTAACTACAGCCCACTCCCGCTCTGGGCCCTCCTGTTGAACTTATGGGGCCTGGGCCCTGTACAGGAGGGAAAGTGCTACCGCCTTATCAGCAGCCCGAGGTAAAGATATAACCTCTGTCTCTGTGGCATAGATTTTACTTCAGTCAAGAGGGAACCTTTTGTTGAGCTCTGGCCAGTTTGTGTTCTGCATCTTGTATACCATAATCAGGCAGATTGAATGCCTGGAGCAAATGTTCAGTACTCTGGCTTTGCATAATGCAATTTGAAGCTAAATTGGAAAAATGTATCCTCCATTTACTGCTCATCAGTTACAATTCTGTGTCCCCCCCCCCTTTTTTTATTATTTTTTAAGGAGAACATCACTAAAAATAATTTCAGTGCTACAGCTCTGCAAAGACTTCCTGTTTTCGACTGTCTCTCAATGACCTGTCATAGAAGAAATAGTAGGATTTTTAAAACAGCTTACCTGTAAAATCCTTTTCTTGGAGTACATCACGGGACACAGAGCAGCATAGTCATTACTATGTGGGTTATATAGATTACCTTCAGGTGCTGGCACTGGCAACTTCCAAAACAGGAAGTACCCTCCCCTATATAAGCCCCTCCCATCCGGGAGTACCTCAGTTTTGTAGCAAAGCAATACGTGTCCCCAAAAGAGGGGTGGGAGCTCTGTGTCCCGTGATGTACTCCAAGAAAAGGATTTTACAGGTAAGCTGTTTTAAAAATCCTACTTTCTTGTTCATACATCACGGGACACAGAGCAGCATAGTCATTACTATGTGGGACGTCCCAAAGCAATGCCACATGAGGGGGGGGATACACCATACATAAGCTGGGCGCCATCAGGCATGAGGATCTTTTGCGGCCTGCAACACACTGCGCCCAAAGGCGACATCCTCCTGACTTCTAACGTCCACCTGGTAGAACCCAGTAAACGTGTGCACTGAAGACCATGTTGCGGCCCTACAAATTTGCGCCAGGGAGGCCTGGTGATGCACTGCCCATGAAGTTCCAACTGCTCTCGTGGAGTGCGCCCTAACTTTGAACGGAGGCGGTCTACTTCTCAAGCCATAGGCTTGTATTATGACCTGTCGAATCCACTTGGCTAAAGTAGATTTTGATGCTGCCTGACCCTTTCTGGGGCCTTCCGGCAGAACAAACAAAGAATCCGTTCTACGAATCTGAGCAGTGGCTTCTAGATAAGCTTTAACTGCTCTTACTACATCCAAAGAATGCAATAACTTTTCCTCTACCGAGCTTGGTTTGGGGAAAAAAGAAGGAAGAACCACATCCTGGTTCAAGTGAAACCTCGATACCACCTTAGGAAGAAAGGCTGGGTGAGGACGTAATACTACTCTGTCCTTATGGATAACCAGATATGGCTCTTTACAGGACATGGCGGCTAATTCCGACACTCTTCTAGCCGAGCATATGGCTACTAAAAATATCAATTTCCTGGTGAGTAGAACCAAGGAAATGTGCCGCAAAGGTTCAAATGGCTGCTTCTGCAGAACCGACAGAACCAAATTTAGATCCCATGGGCATATGGGAGCCTTAATCGGTGGAATAATACGAGTCACACCTTGCATAAAGGATTTGACAAGTGAATGCATAGCCAGTAGACATGTGCATTCGTTTTCGTCCGAATGCATTTTCGTCCGAATTTCAGCTATTTTCGTTATCGTTTTAACAAACGAAAACGAAAGCACAGAATCCGAAAACCGAAAGATCCGACATAAACAAATGCTTTATTTTCGTTTTCGTTGCTACAACAGTTCGATATAGATAGGAGATTCGACGTGACGCTGACAATAACAATCTGTGTCTATCGAACCTGTGGTCGAATGTGCCTAACCTTAACTCTATTAGTCCAAGATTATTTTACATAGGAGAGAAAAGATTCGACATTATAGAGAGAAAAGATTCGACATAGGAGAGGAAAGATTCGACATAGGAGAGGAAAGATTCGACATAGGAGAGGAAAGATTCGACATAGGAGAGGAAAGATTCGACATAGGAGAGGAAAGATTCGACATAGGAGAGGAAAGATTCGACATAGGAGAGAAAAGATTTGACATAGGAGAGGAAAGATTCGACATAGGAGAGGAAAGATTCGACATAGGAGAGAAAAGATTCGACATAGGAGAGAAAAGATTTGACATTATAGAGAGGAAAGATTCGACATAGGAGAGGAAAGATTCGACATAGGAGAGGAAAGATTCGACATAGGAGAGGAAAGATTCGACATAGGAGAGGAAAGATTCGACATAGGAGAGGAAAGATTCGACATAGGAGAGAAAAGATTTGACATTATAGAGAGAAAAGATTCGACATAGGAGAGGAAAGATTCGACATAGGAGAGGAAAGATTCGACATAGGAGAGGAAAGATTCGACATAGGAGAGAAAAGATTCGACATAGGAGAGAAAAGATTCGACATAGGAGAGAAAAGATTTGACATTATAGAGAGGAAAGATTCGACATAGGAGAGGAAAGATTCGACATAGGAGAGAAAAGATTCGACATAGGAGAGAAAAGATTTGACATTATAGAGAGAAAAGATTCGACATAGGAGAGAAAAGATTCGACATTATAGAGAGAAAAGATTCGACATTATAGAGAAAAGATCACTGCTTGTGGGCGGAACATTCGACCGGAAATGTATGATTGCAGAGTCGTACAGTTTCGCTGCTCCGTCGAATCTTCTTTGAACATTCGACAGACACCATAAGCCTTCAATGACAGATTCGACCTTAATTAATTCAGATTTTCGGACGAATGCAATTTCTAACGAAAAACGAAATAAATAAAAACTAATTTCGGGAGTAACTAAATAAATTTATTTTTTGGACGAAAACGAAATTCCGAAACGAAATATTTCAGTGTGCACATGTCTAATAGCCAGGGGCCTTTGAAATAGTATTGACAAGGCCGAAACCTGGCCCTTGATAGTACTTAAGGCAAACTTCCTGTCTACAGCCCACTGCAGGAAGTCCAGAATTCTGCCTATAACGTACTTACGTGGATGCCATTTTCTGGCCTCGCACCAAGTGATGTACGCCTTCCAAACTCTATAGTAGATCTGCCTGGATACAGGCTTCCTGGCATTGATTATAGTTGATACCACAGAGTTAGAGAGACCTCTCTTCTTTAGGATGTGGGATTCAATAGCCAGGCCGTTAAACTTAGAGTTAGTAAGGAAGGGTGGTATATCGGTCCTTGCGAAAGCAGGTCCGGACGACGTGGAAGGGTCCAAGGACTCCCCACAGACATTTTGATGATCTCCGCGTACCAGGCCCTTCGGGGCCACGCTGGAGCCACCAGGATCACCGGCTTCTTCTCCAACCTGACTCTGCGAAGGAGTCGAGGCAACAATTGTAGCGGAGGGAATGCATATATCAGTCTGAACTGATCCCAAGGGAACACCAGAGCATCCGAGCCGCAAGCGAGGGGATCCCTTGTCCGGGAGACAAATCTGTCCACCTTTGCGTTGAATCTGGATGCTAGCAGATCTACATCCGGTGTTCCCCACCGCTGACATATTGCTCGGAAGACCTCGGGATGAAGGGACCATTCCCCTGGGCATAACTGTTGGCGACTCAGAAAGTCCGCCTTCCAATTCTCCACCCCTGGAATGAAGACAGCTGATATACATGGGACATGCTTTTCTGCCCATTCCAGGATGTGACTTACTTCCCTCTGGGCTGCACGACTCCTGGTGCCTCCCTGATGATTGATATATGCCACTGCTGTGGCATTGTCTGATTGAATTCTGACAGGGGACCCTTGGAGTCTGGATGTCCAGGCTACTAGGGCGTACCGGGCTGCTCGTATCTCTAAGAGATTGATGGGCAGGGTTTTTACTACATTTGACCATCTGCCCTGGAGAGACCATTGCTCCAGTACTGCCCCCCAGCCTATAAGGCTGGCATCTGTAGTGACCACCTTCCAAGATATCGGGCTGAAGGGTTTTCCCTTCTGGAGATTCTGGGGGATCAACCACCAGCAGAGACTCTTCCGAACGGAAGGGGACAAAGCCATCGGGAAGTCTAGAGCCTGAACTTTTCCGTTCCAGGCTGACAATATGGCCCTTTGTAAATTCCTTGAGTGGAATTGGGCGTATGGTACAGCTTCGAATGATGCTACCATCTTTCCTAGCAGCCTCATGCACAGGCGTATGGACGGCTGTCTTTTTGCACAAAGCAGACGGACCAAGGCCCTCAAAGAGGATACCTTGTCTAGAGGTAAGAAAATCTTCCTCTGGTCTGAATCCAGCCGTAGCCCTAGATATACCAGGTTTTTCACTGGCTGTAGGGCTGACTTGTCCAGGTTGATGACCCAACCGTGAGACTCTAGATACTTGATTGTATCGACAATTACCACTTCTAGCTTGGCAACTGAGTGGTCCATCAACAACAGGTCGTCTAGGTATGCCATTATCGTTACACCCCGTGTTCCTAGATCGGCCAACAGTGGGGCCAGAATTTTTGTGAACACTCGTGGTGCTGTGGCCAGACCAAATGGTAAGGCTCTGAACTGAAAATGGCGCCCTTCTACTGCAAAGCGTAGGAATTTTTGATGACCTGGAAAGATGGGAACATGCAAGTAAGCATCTTTGATGTCGATCGAGGCTAACCATTCCTCCCCTTGTAGGGCAGCGGTGACCGATCGGATCGACTCCATCCGGAAAGACCGGACGTTTAGAAATTTGTTTAGACTCTTTAGGTCCAATATGGGTCTTATGTCCCCGTTTGGCTTCGGGACTGTGAAAAGGTTTGAGTAGAAACCCAACCCCCACTCTTCCATAGGAACCTCCATAATTACTCCTTGGAGCAATAGTTGTTCTAACGCCAATAGGAGAGACCCTCTTTTTAGAGGGTCTCTTGGCATGCCTGACCACATAAAATGGGACGGAAGAGACTCTTTTAACTCCAACTTGTATCCCAGAGTTACTGCGGAGAGCACCCATCTGTCTTTGATCGTCTCCCGCCAGGTCTCTGCGAACAACTGAAGTCTTCCCCCCACCCGTTTGAGTGGGGGCAGCCCTTCATAGGCTTGACTTGGAGGCTGGTTTAGTACCTCTTCGGATCCAGGGCTTTTTATTACCCTGTGGCTGTCCCTGATTTTTACCTCCTGAGTTTGACCGAGGAGGCCGTCGGAACTGCTTAGTAGCAGACGTTGCAGGGATAGGAGAGGTAGTCCTCTTAAAAGATGGACCCCTAGACCTCTTTTTACTCGGTAAGAGAGTACTTTTACCACTGGAAATCTTCTGGATATACTTATCCAGGTCTTCGCCAAAAAGGCGTTCCCCATGAAATGGGAAGCTAACTAAGAGCTTCTTACAGGGAGCTTCAGCAGACCAGTTTTTGAGCCACAGAAGCCTACGCATATGTACCAAAGACAGCGTGAGGCGGGAGGCCTGATGGATAGAATCCTTGATGGCGTCAACCGCAAAGCATAATGCTCTAGGCAGATCAGCCAGAGCCTGGGCCTGCTGGTCTGGCAAATCCCTCAGGACCATTTTCATTTGATCCTTTAAAGCTTGGCAGACCCCAATAGCTGCCACTGCTGGCTGTGTAACAGCCCCTGCTGTGGAAAAAGCAGATTTTAATAAAGATTCCAATTTTTTATCCACTGGATCTTTGAACATTTGAACATTATCTACTGGACATGTCAGTGATTTGTTCACAGAAGAGATGGCTGCATCCACCGTAGGAACATTCCATCTCTGGGTGAACTTTTCCTCCATGGGATAGATCACCGGAAACCTTTTAGGCGGAACAAATAGTTTATCAGGATGTTCCCAGTCCTGGTATATAAGTCCTTCCAATAATGGATGTATTGGAAAGGAGCAATTAACCTGGGGAGCTTTTAGCGACCCCAATGAGGAGACAGCAGTAGTTGATGGTTCAACAAGAGGCATTTTAAATGCAGATCGAACCATGTCAGTTAGGGTCTGGACCCACAATCTTTCAGTCTGCGATGCTGAAAATGGTTCATCTACTGTCGATTCCTCAAAAACAGAGCTAACCTCCTCCTGATCCCCTTCAGGTAGGTCGGTCCCTTCCTGGGACTGTTGCTCTGCCAACAGGCACTCTAATGGAGGTGATGGAGATCTGGCGCGCTTTCTTTCCTGTAGAGAAGAAGCGATCAATGCTGCCAATCTCTGCTCCAATCCCTCCAGAGTTGAGGAAAAAACCTCCTCTGTTATATATGCAGGAGCAGGTGGACTGCCGCAGTACCTGGCACTCCCGGGGGTTCCTTATGGGTATTAACCTCTGATTTCTCAGGGGAGGAGGGTGCAGATGACTGCTCCAGATCCTCAGAGCCCGATGGAGACCCCCTACACTTCCTGAGAGGTATATCTCGGAGTTTTTTAGGCGGCATATTCCTTAGTTCAAAGCTGAGGTATTCCAGCCGCAATACACCCCTTTACTGAAATAGTCTAATGCAATTTGCTGCTATGTACATCAGTGGGTGTCTACTAATGCGTCTTTCTGGGGATGCCTGTATCAACCGCCCGCTGTAAGCCCCTATACCATGCTACCAGCTCCTTTTCATGCTCTGTGTCCATAGCAAGCAGCGTGGACTGAGTCATTTTATCTTGCTGGGACGCCCGCACATGCGCAGAAGCGCTGGGCGCACAGAGCGCGTCATCCGCCAGGCTCCGCCCCCTTTTTTTAAGCTAAACCTTATAAAAGGAAAGCATGTGTGCGCGCGCGCGTGCACGTGTGCGCTCTTGGCGCCATGTAGGGAGAGGAGCCAGGGTCCCTGTTTCACCAGGACTCGGGGATGGAAGGAAACTACTTGGCAGCATGACAGAGGAATGCAGCTTCCCTGATAGAGAGCTCACTCATCTGCCTGGACTTTCACCATGGAAGGAATAGTCCCAAGAAAAAAGACGTTCCACAGCGGCCTCTAGTGGACAAACACAGGTACCGCACCTTCGTCTTTTTTTTTTTTTTTTTTTAAAACCTCCTTTATGAAAAAACATTTCCAGGTTTACAGTTTTTTTAAAACTTCCCTTATGAAAAAACATTTCTAGGATTTCTTAGGCATATACAGCTATTAGCGGGAATACCCTTTAGGTAACAGGCAGAAAGACATATTAGGCTTGGGGGTCCCCTCAATAGAACCAAGTTCCTGAGGGGCCCCCACTTACCTTTTCCCCGCCGCAGGACTTTGTTTGGTCCACAGAAGCCCAAACTTCACCTCTCACGGCAGGCATTGTACTAGACCTTCAGGGACCGGGTTCCCAAGGATTCCACTCCCCTGGACCTGTATAGCACCCTGCACAGATAGCCTCTTGGTTTTGGGTATGACCAGAGCTCTGGATCCCAGGGTCCAGCCCTCCTAAGAGAGGCATTACAGGCAAAACCCTGCTCTTCTCTGCAAGGCCCGGGTACCGACCGTTTAGCTATGAAGCTTTTTTGGTCGGATCCGGAATAGCTTGCTAAGGCCCAGAGAACCTGTACACAAGCCCAGATGAATACATGTTAACCTTGGCCAACACCTTAGACACTGGCAAAAAACTGAGGTACTCCCGGATGGGAGGGGCTTATATAGGGGAGGGTACTTCCTGTTTTGGAAGTTGCCAGTGCCAGCACCTGAAGGTAATCTATATAACCCACATAGTAATGACTATGCTGCTCTGTGTCCCGTGATGTATGAACAAGAAACACTAGGAGGCTACAAGTATGTTGAGATTAGGCATTTCCAGTGAAGGGTACTGATAATGCTATGGCATACAAATATGCGTTTTGGACAATTGTGAGCTTCCAATGTTGTAGAAACAGTTTGGAGAATGGGGTTTTTCTGTTCTAGTATGATTGTGCCCTTGTGCACAAAGGCCCCTTCCACACAGGACAGGATACACCAGGAGTCCGCCTGCTCAGTGGGGAATTTGTCAGCGGATTCCCACTAAGCAGGCAGATGGCTGGTCCGTGTCCTCTCTGTTTATGCAGAGCAGACACAGCCCGCTCTCCTCTACAGGCGGTCAGATGTAAAACGGACCACCTGTCAGTTTACACCCAACTGCCGTCCGATCTGCTAGATAGATGGGGAACAGACCCCCATCGTTCTGTTTTTAGTGGATCAGGGGTATGTCGATGGGTGTAAATGGACACATATCTGTCAATATCCGTTGCTCCATAGAGGAAAATGGAGGGTTCAATCAGGTCGCCTGAAAAACAGACCCAATCTTTCTGCTTGTATAAAAGGGGCCAAAGCCAGCGCCATAAAGACAATTTGTGAGGAACTCAAGTGACCTGCACACAGCCCTTTTCATCCCTTTTCATCCAACATCAGCACTTGACCTTACAAATGCTCTTTTGGCAGAATTCCCACAAGCATGCTCCAAAATCTTTTGGAAAACCTTCCCAGATAAAAGGAAGGTTGTAGCAGAGGCAACTCCATATTAAAGCCCATGTGTCTGAAATGTTCAACAAACTCAAACAGGTGTCCTCAAACTTTTTGTGCATATAGGCTACCACTGCTGACTTCTCCTTTTTAAAATGAGAATTGCTTATAAATAAATTGCTTTTATGCAGATACATTGGCTTTAATACTTTGAGACACTGACTCAAGTGATAGTGATAAAGAAACCTAACCTTTCTCTATTTGTTTCATTGCCCACAGTAATGTGAATCATATGTGTAGAAACCAAGGAGCCCACATATTTCTCCCATGACAGGGTGAGAGCAGCATGAGCATAGATGCAAAGTATTTTGGGTTGTGTAATAAAGGAATCGTCTATTTTGCATGTCTACAACTTTCTTGGCTTGAGAAATTATATATATATATATATATATATATATATATATATAAAAAAGTAAATGGTTCTATTCAGAGCTCTGAATAAACGTCTTTAACCACCTGCCTACCGGGCACGAAAACCCCCTTCCTGCCCAGGCCATTTTTCAGCTTTCAGCGCTGTCACACTTTGAATGACAATTGTGCGGTCGTGCGACGTGGCTCCCAAACAAAATTTGCGTCCTTTTTTTCCCACAAATAGAGCTTTCTTTTGGTGGTATTTGATCACCTCTGCAGTTTTTATTTTTTGCGCTATAAACAAAAGAAGAGCGTCAAGTTTGAAAAAAAAAAACACAATATTTTTTACTTTTTGCTATAATAAATATCCATTTAAAAAAAAAAAAAAATTAAAATTTTCCTCAGTTTAGGCCGATATGTATTCTTCTACATATTTTTGGTAAAAATAGGGGATAGATTTATAGCATTTTTTTTTTTTTTTTACTAGTAATGGCGGCGATCTGCGATTTTTATCGTGACTGCGATATTGCGGCGGACACATCGGACACTTTTGACACATTTTTGGGACCACATTTATACAGCGATCCCTGCTATAAAACTGCAATGATTACTGTATAAATGTGACTGGTAGGGAAGGGGTTAACACTAGGGGGCGAGGAAGGGGTTAAATGTGTTTCCTAGATGTGTTCTAACTGTGGGGGGAGGGGACTGACTGGGGGAGGTGACCGATGGTTGTCCCTATGTACAAGGGACACACCATTGGTCTCCTCTCCCTGACAGGACGTGGATCTGTGTGTTTACACACACAGATCCACGGTCCTGCTCGGTTACTGGGCAATCGCGGGTGCCCGGCGGCCATTGCCCGGTCAGAACAAGAGAGTCTTCTGCCCGCCGTCATTTGACGGTGGGCAGTAGACAAGCGGTTAAGCCAGAATTCTTCTTTGAGGCTACTTTCACACTTAAAAGCGCCCGGCGTTAACGGCAAAAGTTTAGCGGCACTTTTCGGCCACTAGCTGGGCTCTTTTAAAAGCACCCGTGTTGCGGCGCTGCCGAATCGCTTTGCAGGTGCTTCGGCAGTGCTGCCTATTCATTTCAATGGGCAGGGCGTTTTGGGAGCGCTGTATACACCACTCCCAAACTGTCCCAAAGATGCTGCTTGCAGGACTTTTCAGAACGTCCTGCAAGCGCACCGCCCCAGTGTGAAAAGTCACACAAAATGAATGGGGAGGCGGTTTTCAGGTGTTTTAGTGCTAGAAATAGCCTCTGTGTGAAAGCAGCCTAAAAAAGTCGGTCCACTGAGAGCCTTTATTGTTTTAATGTGCTTGTTTGTAGAACATGCAAAAGACACGAGCATCCTTGACACTGGTGGAGAGCCTAAAAACTTTGGCCAAAAACACAGGAAGCGTTTGATCTTAGTTTAAGAGAACCAGATTGCCCATCAAATAAAAAGCTTGGAGCAGTTTTCTTAAAAACCCAAAAAGCACTCTCGAGCAGCAGTCTAGGGGGTGGTAATCTAGATCCTAACTTGCCATTTGTAGCTTTAACTGTGCATAGTGGAAGCTTGCTAAAAGCTATAGCCAGCAGACCTGCAAGGTCTGTATTCAACACTGCCAGACTATTGTTGAAGAGTGCTTTAGCGAAGCTTCATAAATTGCTAAAATATGCCAATTGTTCTTATACTTATAATGTATGTTTAAACAATGTCCATGTTTAGAATTCCTATATTGTTTCGAAGGGGATGAGATTACTTATGGGATGCACCTAAGATGCTTAGAATGTTTCTTTTTGTAAATGAGTATGTACCCTCACCACTGGTTGACAAAGATGTTAGATAACTACCTCTGAATTTTGTGGCCACATTGGACAATGTTTTTTTTTTTTTTGTGCACTGGGCAGCCCTCTACAGCAATAACAATAGGTCCTGGAAAAATAAAATGAGGCAAGTTAGAAACCCTCGTCCCAGTTTCCCCTCATTCTGATACATACATGTGTGGCTCAATACTCCTGTTTAGGGGAGCAACAAGTATCGGAGACATTGCGAGATGGTCAGGTCATGCATGGATGTCCCATGCTCCTCTAATATCTATGGACAGCTATGAGGCTGTTCATTCAAGGTTTAGGTTTCTTCTTTGGAGTTAGAATATTTACTTTATATGCACAAATTTGTCTCACAGGGGAAATTTGAGGGGTATTTGAGGATTTGTGCTATGAGGGGGGGGGATATTTTTTTTTGGGGGGGGGGATTTGTGCTGGGGGCATGTGGGGGAGAGATATTTGAGCTAGGGGAGGGGGAATAAAGATTTGAGCCAGGAAAGGGGGTTTTTAGCAGGGGGGTAGATTTGTACTGGGAGTAAGGGGGCTTTAGGCTTAGGGGGTAAGCAATTTAGCATGGCTGCCCTGGGCTCTAGATGACCTTGTAGCAGCACTGGACAGCGGCATCACCACCACTCCTGCCAGCCTAGCACTGGTAGCAGGATCGGAACGGGGGGGGGGTTTGGGGCAGAATGTATTTAATTACATAGGTGGGGAGTGTGCTTGAACTCACTACACAGGCTTAGCACTACATACTTTTTGTCTAGAGGACATCACACCAGGCAGCTGAGTGTGGGCTCTGGGTAATAGGCACATCCCCTCTCCGCCCACTTCCCAGAGACGATTTGGGCACAGCTCTGCCCCATCGGGTCCTACAATGCTGTTGCCAGGAGGTAGTGCCCGATCGGATGAAGTGTGTGCAGAGGATGCTTCAACCCGACAGTTGAGAGTAGTGAACCTGTTATACAGTGGGTGCGGAAAGTATTCAGACCCCCTTACATTTTTCACTCTTTGTTATATTGCAGCCATTTGCTAAAATCATTTAAGTTCAATTTTTTCCTCATTAATGTACACACAGCACCCCATATTGACAGAAAAACACAGAATTGTTGTCATTTTTGCAGATTTATTAAAAAAGAAAAAAACTGAAATATCACATGGTCCTAAGTATTCAGACCTTTTGTGTGACACTCATATATTTAACTCAGGTGCTGTCCATTTCTTCTGATCATCCTTGAGATGGTTCTACACCTTCATTTGAGTCCAGCTGTATTTGATTATACTGATTGGACTTTACAGCTTACAGTGCATGTCAGAGCAAATGAGAATCATTAGGTCAAAGGAACTGCCTGAAGAGCTCAGACAGAATTGTGGCAAGGCACAGATCTGGCCAAGGTTACAAAAAAATTTCTGCTGCACTTAAGGTTCCTAAGAGCACAGTGGCCTCCATAATCCTTAAATGGGAGACGTTTCGGATGACCAGAACCCTTCCTAGAGCTGCCCGTCCGGCCAAACTGAGCTATCGGGGGAGAAGAGCCCTGGTGAGAGAGGTAAAGAAGAACCCAATGATCACTGTGGCTGAGCTCCAGAGATGCAGTCGGGAGAATGTTTTAGAAAGTCAACCATCACTGCAGCCCTCCACCAGTCGGGGCTTTATGGCAGAGTGGCCCGACGGAAGCCTCTCCTCAGTGCAAGACACATGAAAGCCTGCATGGAGTTTGCTAAAAAAAACACCTAAAGGACTCCAAGATGGTGAGAAATAAGATTCTCTGGTCTGAGACCAAGATAGAACTTTTTGGCCTTAATTCTAAGTGGTATGTGTGGAGAAAACCAGGCACTGCTCATCACCTGTCCAATACAGTCCCAACAGTGAAGCATGGTGGTGGCAGCATCATGCTGTGGGGGTGTTTTTCAGCTGCAGGGAAGGGACGACTGGTTGCAATCGAGGGAAATATGAATGCGGCCAAGGACAGGGATATCCTGGACGAAAACCTTCTCCAGAGTGCTCAGGACCTCAGACTGGGCCGAAGTTTTACCTTCCAACAAGACAATGACCCTAAGCACACAGTTAAAATAACGAAGGAGTGGCTTCACAACAACTCCGCGACTGTTCTTGAATGGCCCAGCCAGAGCCCTGACTTAAACCCAATTGAGCATTTCTGGAGAGACCTAAAAAATGTCTGTCCATCAACGTTTACCATCCAACCTGACAGAACTGGAGAGGATCTGCAAGGAGGAATGGCAGGGGACCCCCAAATCCAGGTGTGAAAAACTTGTTGCATCTTTCCCAAAAAGACTCATGGCTGTATTAGAGCAAAAGGGTGCAAATACTAAATACTGAGCAAAGGGTCTGAATACTTAGGACCATGTGATATTTCAGTTTTTCTTTTTTAATAAATCTGCAAAAATTTCAACAATTCTGTGTTTTTCTGTCAATATGGGGTGCTGTGTGTACATTAATGAGGAAAAAAAATTAACTTAAAAGATTTTAGCAAATGGCTGCAATATAACAGAGTGAAAAATTTAAGGGCGTCTGAATACTTTCCGTACCCACTGTATATTGGAGACCCTACCCTGTACCATGGATCCCATTCTATTCTCGAGACAAAGTTAAATACATAGATCCAAGATCTGGGTGTGCTGTATTTATTCTCTGGAAAGAGTATGACCTGTTTTCAGAAATATACAATGTAAGACTATGACGGAGCACATTAGTCATAGTGTCATATGGGGGTTCTAGTGGTCTGGGGGTGGGGAATGTATTGGTATGGGGTTCTCCAATAATGATGTGGTAGGGTGTAATCTAGATGTAGTGTTGTATTGGTGTCATATGGTGTAGTTGGTGGCCTGTAGTATTGGTGTGTTGAGTTGTAGTAGCCATGTAGTGCGTGGTGAAGCATTGGTGGTCCGTAGTACTGGTATGGTTTTCTGTAAAATTGCTGTGGTGCAGTGTAGTAGTCCTGAGCTGCTCAGTCTAAAATGCCTGGGCCTGCGGGTGGCTGAATCAGTTGCTGGCTTTCTATAACTGGAGTACACCAGTAGAAGAGCCTCCAACTCCATCTACCCCCACCTTTAAGCAGTAGGGCGACTCAAATCTTTCTGCTACATCCTTATAATGTAAAATAAGTTTTTAACCTGAAGCCTCTAACCATAGTAAGTGGGCAAACTTGCAGAGGAAAGGTCTCTAGAAACTCCAGAAAGAAAGTCAATAGTGATTAATTGAAGAGGTAGTACAGACACCAATGAAAATCTGTCAGGTTCTCTCCAACTCTTCCTCACATTATCCCCAAAAAATTAATAAAAAAAAAAAATGATGGGAGGTTGGCTTAACTATACTATAGCTATTACACATAGATAAATGAGGTCTCACCCATCCTGTTGGAATTTTTATTTGTATTATGTAGATATCAGCAGAAGGTCAGAATCTAAGATAGCAGGACCTGAGCACAGAATGCCAGCATGGAAGGCTCACGGCTGAAGTCCCAGATAGAGACTTTAGAAAGCCACAGATGGTAAAATCAACAAGTATCTAACCAAAACGTCACTTTCCAGCAAAAGGTCCCTCTTACAGGTATTCCACAAACATCTAAGCCTTGGATGATTCACGCAAATAAACTGACCATGCTCTAACAAAGCTTTCCCGCTATAAAGAACAAATCATTCTCTTCTGTGCCTGGAAATAAAAAAAAAATGCATAAAAGTTGCCTGCGCTCTTCAATTTTTGATACTCGAGAAACAGAATTCTGGTAAGAAACTTGCATGAGCTGCACAAAAGTTATAAAAAATAGATATATTGCTCATTTACAGTCACAAACAGAGAGAAAGGCATCTCTGAGGCTAGTGCAGCACAAAAAAGGTATTTTGTCCATAAGAAGTCCTAACCAAAGCCCTTCTGAATTTTATTAATATACATAGAGACAAGTCCATTGATCTGCAGCATCCTCCACATGTAATTTAGGTTCACGCCATGGTTTGTGCTATCTACATTTTACTTTCTTCTTCTGCCTCTTAGATAAAGAGAGATCAGTAATAGCCTTCTTTTCTGTTTCTTGTATCCACTTTTACTACCTCTTCATCTTGCACCAGTTCCAAGTCATCACCATTCTCTGGTTCTCCACCCCGCTCATCCTGCCAGTAAGAGACAATCAGAAATTTGGAACAAAAAGTTAGAGTCACGAATTTATACTACATTCAAAACAAGAACAATCTTAATTTTTCACTTATGTACTTTTTGACATTCAATTGCAAGGCAGTACTCATGTATTAACGAGAATAATGCTGCTAGGAAGTGAAAGCAGAATGAGAGATATAAGCTTATTAGTCTACGTTTCCTTTCACTGTCCAACAAGCTGGAGGAGGGCCAAAACCTCTAAGACCCCTTTCACACTGAGGCGCCTACAAAGCGCCCTGAAACAGCCGCTGCTGTCTCTCCAGTGTGAAAGCCCCAGTGGTTTTAACCCTTTCTCGGCCGCTAGCGTGCAGGGGGGGGTAAAAGCGCCCCGCTAGCGGCCGAATAGCGATGCAAAATTGACAGTAAAGCGCCGATAAAAATATTGGCGCTTTACCGGCGACGCACCCATCGCCCCAGTGTGAAAGGGGCCTTAGGGTTTCTTAAAGGGACTGTAAAGGCAGATTTTTTTTTTTTTATCTTCATGCATTCTATGCATGAAGATAAAAAGCCTTCTGTGTTCAGCTGCCCCCCCACACTTACCTGAGGTCCCTCTCTGTCCATGAGTGTCTCAGCCGTCTGGGATTCTCCTTCCTGATTGGCTCCCGCTGCTGTGTCTCAGCCAATGTCAAAGTCAGCCAGCCAATCAGGGGAGAGAAGGGACGGGGCCATGGCTCAGTGTCTGAATGGACACAGAAAGCTGTGACTAAGCTCCGGTGCCCCCATCGCAAGCTGCTGGCTGTGGGGGGCACTGAACAGGAGGGAGGGGCCAGGATCACAGAAGAGTGACCCGAGAAGAGGAGGATCCGGGCTTACAATCACTTTAACGGTAGCAGAGAAAATGAAGGTCTTCAGCTGTCTCGCAGAGCTGTGTAAAATCTCAGGACAGCTTAGTCAAAGATACAAATCCTTTGGCAAACAAAATAGATCATATGTATGTATGTATTTATTCTATGTATTTAGCAGTTTTAGCTGTTAAAGTATAACTAAAAACACAAAACTTTTTTTTTCAATAGAGTGGAGATGGATTAGAACCCCTGTCAGTTTTTTTTTGCGGTCTGTGCCCCCGTTCAGAAGATTCACCCTCTTGATTTGCCCTGTTTAACTTTATCATTGAAAGTGAAAGTAAAAGAAATCCCCAAACTTTGGGCTGCCCCCAGAAAAGTAATAAAGGGGAAATCTTCCAATAGGGAGACCTGGGGGTCCCCAAGGAATTCCCTTAATTTGCTAGGATTTCCTCTCACTTTGTTTGGCTCTGGGACAGGAAGTGAAGCAAAATCCCCACAATGGGATGCAGATGGCGAAAATAAATTAGGGGGTTATAACCCTCCCTTGCTCTATCCAAAATGAGAAAAAAAAAAAAAAAAGTTTTGCCTATAGTTCTACTTTAAAAACTGTAACCCTCACTCTGTTCACCAGTTATACATTATATAGAATATTTTTTTAGCGTTGTTGGTTCCTTTCCAATGCAGAATACTGTATATACACCGATCAGCCATAACATTACAATCACTAACAGGTAAAGTGAATAACATTGATCATCTTGCACCTGAAAGTGGGTAGAATATATGAGGCAGCAAAGTGAACATGCTCTCCATTAAGTTGATGGGTTGAAAGCAGAAAAAAATAAAATGGTTAAGCGCAAAGATTTGAGCGACAAAAAAAAAGGAAAAAAAAAAAAAAGAAGAAAAAAAAAAAAAAAAAAAGAAAGAAGAAAGAAAAGAAAGAATATGCAGTGCATTACAGTTTGTTGGGTATGGGGCTGTGTAGCCGCAGACTGGTCAGGGTGCCCATGCTGACCCGTGTCCACAGCTAAAAGTAAATGCCTACAATGGGCATTGTTGGCAACAGAAAGACCACAGCACAATGGGAAGAAGGTGGCCTGGTCTGATAATCCTTTTTTTCCTTTTACATGAGGATGGCCAGGTGTGTATGCATCACTTACCTGGGAAACATATGTACCAGGATATATTATCAAAAAAAGGCAAAGGCAAGCTGGCAGAGGCAGTGTAATGCTTTTAGTCCATGCCACAATGGATCAGGGCTGTTTTGGTGGCAAAAAAGGATCTACTCAATATTAGGTGGATAGTCATAGTGTTATGGCTAATCAGTGTGTATCCTTATGGCCATGGGACAGAATGTTACCTCTTAAGACCAAATCTCAGTTTTGGGTGAACACCAGCAAGATCACCATATAAAAAAAACAAAATGTAAAATTGGAACAAATAGAACAGTAAAAAAAAGTATATTATGTAAAATGGAGGCCTTGGCAACAATTTCTGCTTATGGTGTTGGTTCTTTTCCGCTCTGCATTTACAAAAAGGTCAAACGTTCAGACACACATCTAGCAAGTAATGTCCTTCAATTAAAATTCACATTTCAGGCAGATGCACTTAAAATGCACTTCAATGATGCTACATGGTGATTAAATGCAATTACTATTCGATTTTGTGAACTGCAATCCAGTTTACCTTGATAAAACTTAAGATACGTTTGGATTCCTCGGTCATTATAGTGTGTGGAAAGTGGTCTATTTTAATCAAGTAGATGGTAAAATTTTAGAAAACATCTTTTTAATTAATGCCTTCTGAAAAGAATTGATTTCTAGAGACTTGTTCGTTATAAAATGTATTAAAAAATACTGTATGTGTAAACTTGACTGTGAAGCTATATCACCTTTCCTTTATACTAGAATGTTAGTCTAATAGAACAGCAGGATGTGGCTTTATTACTGAAATTACCAAGTGCAAGAAATTCATTTTGAATTGCCTTAGAGCTCATTCACATGGGCAAACAGATCAGTATACCCATGCAGAGGGCTGTGTTTATCTGCCTGGCAGCTGCAGGTGGTCTGTACAGCCAGCCTGGTAAAATCAATGATAGGCTAATGGCTTCCTTGAGTGTACATTTGTGCAGGACCAGCATGGCTCTAAACCTAGACAGAGACTACGTTCAGAGCCGTCCATCAGTCCTGCACTGATGTGCACTCAGGGATGCAAGTGAAGATTCATGCAGCTGTTAGCCTGTCGTTGATTTTAACAGGCTGATTTTGCATAGAGCAGCTGTACCTTAAAAGGTGGATAAAAACAATTCTCTACACGGCTGTACCAATCTCATCCCCCATGTGAAGGAGTCCTTATATTGGAAATACCGTATGCTTAAAGCGGAGTTCCACCCAATTTTTTTACTTTTTTTTATTCCACTCCTCACCCCCTTACATGCCACATTTGACATGTAATTTTTTTTGGGGGGGGAGTGGGGGCTTCAGTAGGAGTGGGACTTCCTGTCCCACTTCCTCCTTCCGCCCTGGAGCCGCCTAGGCGATACGTCATATCGCCTTGTGGCGGCTCCTCCCTGTAGGCGATCACCTGGGACGTGACAGGTCCCAGGCAATTGCCTGTCCACTCACAGTGCGCTGCGCCGTTCGCGCATGCGCAGTGAGTGCCCGGCTGTGAAGCCGAAATCTGTCACGGCCGGGTGCCCACACTGTGAATGGACGCGCCGGCGGAGAAGGGGGGAGAGGAGCGGAGCTCCAGGCGGCGCTGGACAGTGGAACAGGTAAGTGTATGTTTATTAAAAGCCAGCAGCTACACTTTTTGTAGCTGCTGACTTTTAATAAACATAAAAAAAAGGGTGGAACTCCGCTTTAAAATTGCAGCTCTTGACTAAAGCAAAACAGGGGATTTAACACTACTGTGTTAGCACTAATATTCTGGCACTGCACATACAGTATCTCACAAAAGTGAGTACACCCCTCACATTTTTGGAAATATTTTATTATATCTTTTCATGTGACAACACTGAAGATATTACATTTTGCTACAATGTAAAGTAGTGAGTGTCCAGCTTGTCTAACAGTGTAAATTAGCTTTCCCCTCAAAATAACTCAACACAAAGCAATTAATGTCTAAACCGCTGGCAACAAAAGTGAGTACACCCCTAAGTGAAAATGTCCAAATTAGGCCCAAAGTGTCAATATTTTGTGTGGCCACCATTATTTTCCAGGGCTGCTTTAACTCTCTTGGGCATGGAGTTCACCAGAGCTTCTCAGTTTGCCACTGGAGTCCTCTTCCACTCCTCCATGACAACATCACAGAGCTGGTGGATGTTGGAGACCTGGCGCTCCTCCACCTTCCGTTTGAGGATGCCCCACAGATGCTCAATAGGGTTTAGGTCTGGAGACATGCTTGGCCAGCCCATCACCTTTACCCTCAGCATCTTTAGCAAGGCAGTGGTTGTCTTGGAGGTGTGTTTGGGGTTGTTATGTTGGAATACTGCCCTGTGGCCGAGTCTCTGAAGGGAGGGGATCATTCTCTGCTTCAGTATGTCACAGTACATGTTGGCATTCATGGTTCCCTCAATGAACTGTAGCTCCCCAGTGCCAGCAGCACTCATGCAGCCCCAGACCATGACACTCCCAACATCATGCTTGAATGTGGGCAAGACACTTGTCTTTGTACTCCTCACCTGGTTGCCGCCACACACGCTTGACACCATCTGAACCAAATAAGTTTATCTTCGTCTCTTTAGACCACAGGACATGGTTCCAGTAATCCATGTTCTTAGTCTGCTTGTCTTCAGCAAACTGCAGGCTTTCTTGTGCATCATCTTTAGAAGAGGCTTCCTTCTGGGACAGCCATGCAGACTAATTTGATGCAGTGTGCGGCGTATGGTCTGAGTACTGACAGGCTGATCCCCCCACACCTTAAACTTCTGCAGCAATGCTGGCAGCACTCATATGTCTATTTTCCCAAGAACAACCTCTGGATATGACACTGAGCATGTGCACTCAACTTCTTTGGTCGACCATGGCGAGGCCTGTTCTGAGTGGAACTTGTCCTGTTAAACCACTGTATGGTCTTGGCCACCCTTGCTGCAGCTCAGTTTCAGGGTCTTGGCAATCTTCTTATAGTCTGGGCCATCTTTATGTAGAGCAACAATTTTTTTTCAGATCCTCAGAGAGTTCTTTGCCATGAGGTGCCATGTTGAACTTCCAGTGACCAGTATATGAGAGAGGGCGATAACACCAAATTTAACACACCTGCTCCCCATTCACACCTGAGACATTGTGTAACACTAATGAGTCACAAGACACAGGGGAGAGAAAATGGCTAATTGGGCCCAATTTGGACATTTCTACTTAGGGGTGTACTCACTTTTGTTGCCAGCGGTTTAGACATTAACCACCGCCCACCGCCGAATAACGGTGACAGGGTGGTTCCTTAACTCTGGGAGGGCGTTATACAATGTCCTCCCAGAATCGCGCTCCCACGGATCACGGTAAATCGCCGCTGATAGCAGCCGTTTACCACGTGATCGCTCCATCAAATGACGGAGCGATCACTTGTAAACAGACCGGCGTCATGTGATGACGCCGGTTCCTCTCTCCCCTCTCTGTACCGATCGGTACAGTGTGAGAGGGGAGGGGGAAGAGAGCGGATGGCAGCAGCACTGTGGGCTGGATCTGTGACAATTGCAGTCACAGATCCAGCCATACATCCACCCATGCTCAGCCATCCCTGCCCATACTCCGCAATACCCTGCCCATACTCCGCAATAACCACTTCCTGCTCGCCGGCCGTCATATGACGTCCTTGACTTTGTGCGGGGATATCTGAATGATGCCTGCAGCTACAGGCATCATTCAGATATCAGCTTTTTCAGCCGGCGATTCCCTACACCATAAGAACAATCATAGCGGCTGTTCCACCGCTTGATCATTCTTACAGGAGGCGAGAGGGGACATCCCCCCTCCCGCTGCCCTCTGGTGCTTCTACCGACTCATTGCTACGATCGAAGCCAGGATTGTTTTTTTAATTTAATTTTTATTTCAGGCTTCCCAGCCTAGGAGGTAAGATGAGGGGTCTTATTGACCCCATATCTCACTGTAAAGAAGACCTGTCATGCCCTATTCCTATTACAAGGGATGTTCACGTTCCTTGTAATAGGAATGAAAGTGATCAAAAAAATTATTTTTGCGGAAAAATGCGTCAAACTAAAATAAAGTAAAATGAACAATAAAATATATATTTTTTAAAGCGCCCCTGTCCCCGTGAGCTCGCATACAGAAGCGAACGCATACGCAAGTCCCACCCACATATGAAAACGGTGTTCAAACCACACGTGAGGCATCTCTGCGAACGTTAGAGCGAGAGCAATCATTTTGGCCCTAGACCTCCTCTGTAACTCAAAACATGTAACGAGTAAAAATATTTAAAGTGTCGCCTATGGGGATTTTTAAGTAGCAAAGTTTGGCGCCATTCCACGAGCGTGTGCAGTTTTGAAGGGTGACATGTTGGGTATCTATTTTCTCGGCGCAACTTCACCTTTCACATTATGCAAAAACATTGGGCTAACTTTACGGTTTTGCTTCTTTTTTTTAGCACAAAACTGTTCTTTTCCGTAAAAATCGCTGCGCAAATACCGTGCAACGACCACCATTGTATTCTCTAAGGTCTTTGCTAAAAAAATATATATAATGTTTTGGGGTTCTATGTAATTTTCTAGCAAACAAATGATGATTTTTACATGTAGGAGAGAAATGTCAGAATTGGCCTGGGTGCTCCAGAACGCCTGAAGGTGCTCCCTGCATGTTGGGCCTCTGTATGTGGCCACGCTGTGTAAAAGTCTCACACATGTGGTATCCCCATACTCAGGAGTAATACCAGAATGTGTTTTGGGGTGTAATTTGTGGTATGCATATGCTGTGTGTGAGAAATAACCTGCTAATCTGACAATTTTGGGAAAAAAAATATAAAAAATCTTGATTTTGCAAAGAATTGTGGGGAAAAATTACAACTTCAAAAAACTCACAATGTCTCTTTCTAAATACCTTGGAATGTCATCTTTCCAAAAAGGGGTCATTGGGGGGGTATTTGTACTTTTATGACATGTTAGGGTCTCAAGAAATAAGATAGGCCGTCAGCACTTCAGGTGTGATCAATTTTCAGATATTGGCACCATAGCTTGTGGACTCTAACTTTCAAAGACCAAATAATATGCACCAATCTGTACTTATTTTTTTACCAAAGATATGTAGCAGTATAAATTTTGGCCAAAATTTATGAAGAAAAATTACTAATTTGCTAAATTTTATAACGGAAACAAAAAGAAAAATTATTTTTTTTTTTTTACAGAATTTTCAGTCTTTTTTCTCTTATAGCGCAAAAAATAAAAAAAAACAACGGTGATTAAATACCACCAAAATAAAGTTCTATTTGTGTGAAAAAAAAAGGACAAAAATTTCATATGGGTACAGTGTTGTATGACTGAGTAATTGTCATTCAAAATGTGAGATTCAAAATGTGAGCACCGAAAGCTGAAAATTGGTCTGGTTATTAAGGGGGTTTAAAGCGGAGGTTCCGCGGTCCCCCGGCAATTTTCGGAGCTAGAGCGCTGCGCCTGCGCAGTCCAGGGCTGGCAGAATCCGCAACGGCTCCCAGGAGACATTGCGAGCACCTCCCAGAAATCAACGGGGCTCCGAGGAAAGAAAGATACGCCCACTCCCGCGGGAGGAATACCCGGAAGTCCACATTAAAACGACTGATTCACGGTAAGTACAACCACAAGAAAAAAAATCAATAGGAATATGTATATGTATCTGCTAGCAAGATCACTATAAGATAATGTCAGTATTTAGGGTGAACCTCCGCTTTAAGTGCCCAGTGGTCAATGACTGTGTGTGGAGTTATTTTGAGGGGACAACAAATTTACACTGTTATACAAGCTGTACACTCACTACTTTACATTGTAGCAAAGTGTAATTTCTTCAGTGTTGTCACATGGAGATAATAAAATATTTACAAAAATGTGAGGGGTGTACTCACTTGTTAGATACTGTACATATTGCATATTGCATATTTTGCCCAGTTACTCCAAGGGAGGGGGGGGGGTATATATATATATATAGATATAGATATTACGAACACACACACACACACACACACACACACACACGTATATATATTTATTAATTGTGAAAATGTATGACCATTGATGCAATAGGTGTGAATAATACCCTTGCAAATGTTTTTAAATGTACAAAATGTTATTTTCTGATATTTAAGTTGTTTGCAGGGCACAACAATCCCTAATACTCCAAGAACACTAAATCCCAAGAAAAAAAAAAAAAAAAAAGTAAGAAGAAGCTTAAAAAGGGGTAGTAAATTGGTCAAAAAATAAATAAAAAATCTGGGCCTCCTGCAGGTTTATGCCATAATGAGCCAGTATGCACTGCACTTCATCCAGTCTTCCTTCCATGTTCGCAGGCTCTGGCCGCTTTGCATTCCACGGCACACTGTGTGCCCTGAAATAAATGCACCTACACGGGTGATGTCATGGGCTATTGATGTGAACATCTCCTAAACAGTGCATCCACATGTACCTACAGGTAAGCCTACAACCAGGCTTACTGGTAGGTAATGTTCAAATAGAGAGTTAACTACCACTTTAAGAACATTTAACCAGAAGAGACAATAGCCTAAAACTGTAATCCGTGGGCCAAATGCAGATCTCTGCTTGCCTTTATCCAGCCCTTGGGGGACTATTCTTCACCCCGATATGAGGCACCATTCCTTGCACTGGCACCAACAATGAGGCACCACTCCTCCCACTGACACCAGCAGTGGGGCAGAATTCCTCCTATTGACACCAACAATGGGGCACTATTACTCCCACTGACACCAATAATAAGGGACCATTCCTTCCACTGATAAGGCACTATTCCTCCTCCTACTGACCACAAGTACCATCTAATGTTTTACTCCCACTTACCACCAAGCCTGAGACATTGTCTACTCCCAATGATGCTAGGGTATTTCCTAACCCCACTGGCCACAGTCTGCTGCTGCCAACCTGGTCCTTTGTTTGGAAAGTTTGGAGGCACCCTAGCCTAAAACAATATCCTCCGTTCCCAGTAGAATCCTTGTACGGGGAAACATGTAGGGTGGAGCCACAAGTCTCTGACACCATCACGTTCCAGCCAGCTGGTGCTAACCGCGGCTGTTTTTGAAAATTTGTCTCTGTTCCATGGATGTCATTGTTTTATGAAGCCTGTGCAATAAATACGTTTTTTATGAAGAAATACTGCGCCATGAGGATCTTTTCTTCTTCCTTTTCTTTGGTAATTGACTGCTGACTTCTGGATGCTGATCTCCACTTGCTGTATGTGGAAAACGTGAGTTATATAAAACACAATACTCACCTTACGGCAAGCGAAAGATTTTTGAAGTGCCCGCAGTCTGTGGGATTCAGCGCCAAAGTGACCGCCTCCGGATTTCCCAATCGATCCATGTGTGGTGAACACAGAGAACAGATCGAGTGAAGGCAGGTTGGCCTAGTCCTGAGCCCAATATCATCTTATATCTGGTAAGCAAGCCATTTACTTACTATTGGATGTGAAGCTTATACTATCAACCTGTCTGAGTATTACGCCTTCCGCCGCATAGGAATCCCTTCATGGCAACAATCCTATATATGTCATCTTTGGACTAGTCTCCCATAGATATTACATCATGTGGACTTTTATCAATTGAGAGTTTTATGTCATTAGTTTTATTTTGATCAATTTATCTTTTTCCATTTATATATGTTTGTTTCACTTATATTCCAGCTTTGAGATATCGGTTGGAATTTCACATTGTTTCAGAGATTCACTGTTATCATTCACATTGGGTTGCGCTTTTTTGATTTCTTTTTTCCTAAAACAATATCCTCACAACATTCGTCCAAAAATAGCCTAGAAAGTCTAAAAACATTCAAACAGAAAAGCAAGTTGGGAACATTTAATTTTGCCCCATTGGAAAAACAGTCACAGTTTACCACATAGTGCAAAAAAATCCCTAAAAGTAAAAGGAACAAATGCTGGCCAATTCACACAGAATGGACATTGGCAGTTTTGCTGAATAAATGGCTTTGCAAGTTTTTTTTTTATAAATAGACCAAGTATCGCGCTCAGTGTGGCATCAGGACATGTAGGAGAGAGAAAAAGCAATGAGGGTGCACAGATTTAATACTCTAAAAAATAAAAATATATAATAGTAGTAGTAGTAGTAATAATAATAATAAATAATAAATAGGACCTCCCTTCTGCAAAAATCTCAGTACAACCTACAGCAGCAGAGCAGGTTTTTGCTTTGTAACTATATGCCCAACCTGCCTTACTGCAAAACAGATACCTACAACCGTGAAGGTACACCAGTGTATCTCTGGAAATCCTAACGTGTATGTAAACTCTGAATGACCTTCACTTATTTTGTTATATCGTTTTGCGTACAAAAGATACCTGCTGATCCCAGCAGAAATTCATTAAGCTCAAAACCTCCTTTGCATTGTACCTGTGCTGCACTATGGAGTTCTAGTGATGTCTCGTCATATACACAGTAATTAATATGGGGCTCTTTGTTTTTTTGACTAGTTTTGCAGCAAGGGTTAAAATACCCTCTGTTGTCAGCACATAGGAGAGTCAGACCACAGCTTTCTCACACAAAGCAGCAACCTGGCTCTCCAGCAGCCTGCTGCTCCTTGAACACTGCTGCAGTCAACAGTGTGCTGCACTGACAGGAAGAAGGCCATTGTTTAGAGCAGTGTTCAGGGAAGTTGTGTTAGACCTCTTCTGAGTGTCCCGACACCTGCTGACACCAAGGAGATTAGTGCCAGCTACAACTGAGGAAGGTGTGCAGGGGTGGCGCTGGTGAGCACTGCATAATTGGATCAGATGCCCTTTACAAATACACAAATTTCACTTTGCTTTGAGCAGGCAAGATGGTCTTCTTTTTAACCAGTTGCCATTTGTCTATAGGCCGGGCGGAACATTTGTCGTTTCGGGTAAATTTCATATGACGTCCTCCTGGAAGGGGCCATGCGATATGTCACCTGTTGTGTTCACCGGACTGATAAGTGTACCGGCAGCTGCCAGTACCATGTGATCGCTGTGACCAACAGCAGATCACATGACAATTGTGCACAATGAATGGCTTTGATTCATGCCATTCATGGTGTACAATTGTGTTGATCTTGGATTGGTCAGTGATCACATGGTACATACTGGGCCAATCACAGCCCATCTGTACCATGTGATTAGCTGTGAATGACTCAATTTCTTTCAGTAAAATGGTTGCTTAGAACAGTGAAATCCACTGGTATAAGCAATCACAATGTGTTAAAAAAATTATCTTGACCACTTCTCCTGAGTAGTACAGTGTTACTATAGGAACACGGTATTGCTCTGGTCAGTGTGTAAAAGAACAAAAAGGGGTTGTGAATTTTTTTTTCAATTTCTTCATTCTCCCCCCCCCCCCCCCCCCCCCAAATATAAAAATTTGACAAAAACAATTTGCTTAAAAAAATAAAAAAAATAATAATAATACCTCGCCATACCCCGTACTAATTATCTTGAACTGTCTACTTTCCAAAAAGTGGTCATTTGGGGAGTATTTGTACTGTCTTGGGTTTTTGGGCCTCAAGAAATTAGAAAGGCTGTCAAGTACATCAGGATTGATCAATTTTCAGCTCTAAATTTTTATAACCGAAACAGAAAACACATTTTTTCAAAATGTGTTTTTTTAATATTTATTTTGCTTATTTTGCAAGAATTTTTAAAACCCAGCACTGAACACCACCAAAATAAAGATCCATTTGTTTAAAAAAAAATTATAAAAAAAAACTTGTCATTCAAAGTATGACTGCTCTGAAAGCGGAAAATTGGCCTGGTCAGGAAGGGGGTGAAAGTGCCTGCTATTGAAATGATTAAGTAGGTTAACCGCTTACCGACCGCCACACGACTAGTTACGTCGACAGAATGGCACGGCTGCGCAAATGGGCATTTATATACGTCCTTTAAATTGGCGCCATGTGGTCGCAGCGCAGTCGCAAGCTCCGTGACCGTGCCCGTGGACTCTATTGTCCGCCGGTATCCCGCGATCATGTCACGGAGCTGAAGAACGGGGAGATGTTAGTGTAAACACATCTCCCCGTTCTTCCTAGTGACATGTCACGGATCGTCTGTTCCCCGTCATCAGGAACAGCGATCAGTGACGTGTCACGGCAAGAAACGCCCCCTAACAGTTAGAATCACTTCCTAGGTCGCACTTAACCCCTTCAGCGCCACCCTACAGGTAATCCCTTCACTGCCAGTGTCATTTTTACAGTAATCAGTGCATTTTTATTGCACTGATCTTTGTAAAAAATGACAATGGTCCCAAAATGGTGTCAAAAGTGTCCGATGTGTCCGCCATAATGTCCCAGTCACGATAAAAATTGCTGATCGCCGCCATTACTAATAAAAAAAAAATATATATATATATTAATAAAAATGCCATAAAACTATCCCCTATTTTGTAGACGCTATAACTTTTGCGCAAACCAATCAATAAAAGCTTATTGCGATTTTTTGACCAAAAATATGTAGAAGAATACGTATCGGCCTAAACTGAGGGAAAAAAAAATATATATTTTTTGGGGATATTTATTATAGCAAAAAGTTAAAAAAATGTTGATTTTTTTTTTTTTACAAAATTGTCGCTCTATTTTTGTTTATAGCGCAAAAAATAAAAACCGCAGAGGTGCTCAAATACCAAACGAAAGCTCTATTTGTGTGAAAAAAAAAAAGGACGTCAATTTTGTTTGGGAGCCACGTCACAGGACCGTGTAATTGTCAGTTAAAGCGACGCAGTGCTGAATTGCAAAAAGTGGCCTGGTCTTTGGCCAGCCAAATGGTCCGGGGCTGAAGTGGTTAAAGGGGATGTAAAGGTTAGTTTTTTTATTTTCTAAATAGGTTCCTTTAACCACTTAAGCCCCGGACGATTTGGTAGCTAAAGGACCAGAGGTGAATCCAGAATTTTGCACTGCGCTGCTTTAACTGTAAATTGTGCGGACATGCAATGTTGTACCCAAACAAAATTTGCGTCCTTTTCTTCCCACAAATAGAGCTTTCTTTTAATGGTATTTGATTGCCTCTGCGATTTTTATTTTTTGCGATATAAACGGAAATAGACCGAAAATTTTGAAAAAAAATGATATTTTCTACTTTTTGTTCTAAGAAAAATCGAATAAACTCAATTTTAGTCATACATTTAGGCAAAAATGTATTCAGCCACGTCTTTAGTAAAAAAAATGTCAATAAGCATATATTTATTGGTTTGCGCAAAAGTTATAGCGTCTACAAACTAGGGCACATTTTCTGGAATTTACACAGCTTTTAGTTTATGACTGCCTATCTCATTTCTTGAGGTGCTAAAATGACAGGGCAGTACAAACCCCCCCAAATGACCCCATTTTGGAAAATAGACACCCCAAGGAAATTGCTGAGAGGCATGTTGAGCCCATTGAATATTTTTTTTTTTGTCCCAAGTGATTGAATAATGACAAAAAAAAAAAAAAATTACAAAAAGTTGTCACTAAATGATATATTGCTCATACATGCCATGGTTATATGTGGAATTGCACCCCAAAATACATTTTGCTGCTTCTCCTGAGTACGGGGATACCACATGTGTGGGACTTTTTTAGGAGCCTAGCCGCGTACGGGACCCCGAAAACCAAGCACCGCCTTCAGGATTTCTAGGCACAAATTTTTGATTTCACTCCTCACTACCTATCACAGTTTCGAAGGCCATAAAATGCCAAAATCGCACAAATCCCCCCCAAATGACCCCATTTTGGAAAGTAGTCACCCCAAGCTATTTGCTGAGAGGCATGTTGAGTATTTTACAGCTCTCATTTGTTTTTGAAAATGAAGAAAGAAAATATATATATATATTTTTTCAATTTTCAAAACTTTGTGACAAAAAGCGAGATCTGCAAAATACTCACAATACCTCTCAGCAAATAGCTTGGGGTGTCTACTTTCCAAAATGGGGTCATTTGGGGGGGTTTGTGCCATCTGGGCATTCCATGGCCTCCGAAACTGTGATAGGCAGTGAGAAGTGAAATCAAAAATTTACACCCTTAGAAAGCCTGAAGGCGGTGCTTGGTTTTTGGGGTCCCGTACGCGGCTAGGCTCCCAAAAAGTCTCACACATGTGGTATCCCCGTACTCAGGAGAAGCAGCAGAATGTATTTTGGGGTGTAATTCCACATATGCCCATGGCATGTTTGAGCAATATATCATTTAGTGACAACTTTGTGCAAAAAAAAAAAAAAAAAATTGTCTTTTTTCCGCAACTTGTGTCAACATATAAAATATTCCATGGACTCGACATGCCTCTCAGTATATAGCTTGGGGTGTCTACTTTCCAAAATGGGGTCATTGGGGGGGGTTTTGAACTGTTCTGGCATTTTATACACAACATTAGGAAGCTTACATCCACCACTCTTCTAACCACTTGAAGACAAAGCCCTTTGACACTTTTTGTTTAGATGAAAACATTTTTTTTTTTGCAAGAAAATTATGTTGAACCCCCAAACATATATTTTTAAAGCAAAGGCCCTACAGATTAAAATGGTGGGTGTTGCATTTTTTTTTCTACAGAGTATTTGCGCAGCGATTTTTCAAACACATTTTTTGGGGAAAAAATACACTTTTTAAAATTTTAATGCACTAAAACACACTATATTGCCCAAATGTTTGATGAAATAAAAGATATGATCTTAGGCCGAGTACATAGATACCAAACACGACATGCTTTAAAATTTCGCACAAACGCGCATTGGCGACAAACTACATACATTTTTAAAAGCCTTTAAAAGCCTTTACAGGTTACCCCGTTAGATTTACGGAGGAGGTCTACTGCTAAAATTACTGCCCTCGATCTGACCTTCGCGGTGGTACCTCACATGCATGGTGCAATTGCTGTTTACATATGACGCCAGACCGACGCTTGCGTTCGCCATTGGGCAAGAGCAGGGCAGGACAGGGGTGCTTTTTTTTTTATTATCAATTTTCCTTTTTTTTTTTTTTTTTTTAAATTGTTCCTTCCATATTTTTTTTTTTTTATCATTTTTATTGTTATCTCAGGGAATGTAAATATCCCCTATGATAGCAATAGGTAGTGACAGGTACTCTTTTTTGAAAAAACTGGGGTCTTCTAGACCCTAGATCTTTCCTCTGCCCTCAAAGCATCTGACCACACCAAGATCGGTGTGATAAAATGCTTTCCCAATTTCCCAATGGCGCTTTTTATATCCGGGGGGGGGACATTCCCTCCCACTGCTTGTAAAAGCAGTTCAGAGGCTAATTAGCCACTAGGATTGCTTTTACATGAAAGCCGGCCGCTGGCTGAAAAGAATGATACCAAGATGATACCTAAACCTGCAGGCATCATTCTGGTATAAACATTCAAAGTCCAGCAACATACCAGTACGTTGCTGGTCCTTGTTGGACATGTATTGTAATCTTTTTTTTTTCATGCAGCCAGTTGGCTGAACGAAAAAAGAGATTGATCGGTGGGTATGCCCACCATTAGAATACCGCCCTTCATCCACCCACTTCCAATGATGGGCATACATGCACCATTTATATATGCCGAAGCATGGGGGCATCCTCCCGCAAAAGTTATGCCGCGTACACATGGTCAGACTTTTCCACGGGCAAGCCTCCGTCGGAATTTCGACCGTATGTACGCGGCATTAGGAGCAAAATCGCTCCTCCGCTCCTGCTGCCCCAATGCTTCGGCATATATGCTTTTTTTTTTTTTAACTGTGGTGGTGAAATCACCTCCTACAGCACTGGAGTCGCAGGGATCAGGCCTGTCTCTGCGAACGCTGCAGTTATGTGTGTTGTGTTTTGTAAGTGACAGTGATCGATCGATACTGCACTTGGGTGGCCTGGGCTGGACGGAGGGGCAAAACGCAGGTGCTAGCAGGTATCTGGGCTGATCCCGCTAACACTGCGTTTTTGGGAACCCTAAACTGCTGGGGACGCTAGTATAGATCTGATCAGATCAGATATTGATCTGATCAGATACTATACCACTAAGGGGGGTGTATGCTTCACGTGTGGGTGTTAGCGTTACTGGCACTAACCTGACGCTGCCTGGGGTGTGACGCAGACCCTCTCTGGTGCTAAAACCTAATTGATATCACCCACCGGGCGATCAGGGGGTTAAACCTTTATTGGGTTATATATATACGGCGGGTGCCCGACACTATAAGAAGCAAACTAACTGACCAGCGTCACCCGTAACACTTATATGGTGATCACTGGTGAAAGGGTTAACTAGGGGCAATTAGGGGGTTAAAACCTTTATTAGATAATATATGGGGGTACCTGACGCTATAAAAACCTGCGGCGAACCTAAAAAAAATTACTGGCTACCGATCTGCATCACCGACAATAAAACAGCGATCAGAAAAATGATCGCTTAGCGACAGTGGTGATAGGGGGTGAAAGGGTTACCTGGGGGGCGATCAAGGGGTTAAACCTTTATTAGGGGGGGTTAGGGGGCTACACTGGACCTAAAACTAAACTTTGGTGACACTTTTACAGTCACAAATGTCACTGATTGCAGTGATCAGTAAATAAATGGTCACTGCAATCAGTGACACTGTGGCTGGGGGCTGATCTGGGGGTGTCTGGGGGGGGCGATTTATGTACCTATGTGTCCTGGTGTCAGTGTAGTGTTTTGTGCACTAACCTGGCATCTTCTCCTGTACGGCGCTCGGTATATGCGAGCGCCGCAGGAGAGATGACATCACTTCCTCTGCCTGTGTAAACATTACACAGGCAGGGGAAGCTCTCATTCGCCGGGAGCGATCGAGAGGGGGTGGCCGGAATCGAATGGCCGTCCCCTCATGCCTGATCGCTCCCGATCAGTTAACCACCGCTCACTGTAAAGAAGGGGGGTCCGATCGGACCCCCCCCCCCAACTCTACAAAGGCGATCACGTAGATCTACGTGATTCTGCCTGTCGGTGCCATTCTGCCGACCTATATTTACAGTGGGCGGTCGTTAAGTGGTTAAGCTAGTGCATTGTTTGTTCACTTAACTTTTCCTTCGATTTCCCTTCTAAATGTTTTTTTTCCTTTGTCTGAATTTCTCACTTCCTGTAAGCTTGCCCCCATCAACCGAGCCGTTCTGGCTGGGGGTTAGTCAGCGTGCTCGCCCCCTCCCTTGGGACTACATCCCTGCGGTGAGATGCTGTAGTCCCAAGGGAGGGGGCGAACACGCTGACTAACCCCCAGCCAGAACAGCTTACTGAGGAGAAACAGGAAGTGAGAAATTCAGACAAAGAAAAAAAACATTTAGAAGGGAAATCAACAATGCACTAGCTTAGAGGAACCTATTTAGAAAATAAAAAGCGAACCTTTACAACCCCTTTAAGTAGGTTAAAAGTTCTTTAAATCATCTGCAAATGAAACTAAAAAACACATTTATAAACCAGCATGCGGTTTCTATTCTGTGAGCTTTTAAACCTTTATGAATAGCATCCTGATAAATATCAGTTTCAGCACTGACAAAGCTATGCAATTTGTCACAGCTCGTTACAATCTAGAATTCGGGAAAAAAAATTAAAAAAAAATAAATAAATCACAACTAGCAAGCATAGATGAGGATAATAATGTATTTTGTATTAGACCATTTGCTGGACTATATGGCTACAATTACACAAGTAACAGAACGAGCTGAGGGCGGAAAGACAGCAGGACCAGATGGCATTTTAAACATCTCTGAATGCTTCATTGTTCATTCCGTGACAATTCAGCGTTTTAACAGCATTTCCTAAACAATTATATTGTAATATTCACTTTTCATGGGGTCAGGCATATATTTAGATGCACAATATAATAGCATATAACAGCAGTGTCCTGTAGAAGTTACTTTGTATGTGCTTATAAAACTGTGCAACAAGCTTCATCCAGAACGCCAGTCAAAAATAGCCGCATGCCTCCCAAGACCCAAAATAAAAGAAAAGATGTAAATTAGTTCTGACAGAACTGAACCACTTGCAGGGGGAGTTCAAACAATTTGATGGCTGTGCTTCCATCAATTACAAGCGTAATCAGAGCAAATTGTGCTTAGAGGAACAAGACTTTTAGGCAATGCGTATAATAGAGCTTACAATGAAGACAAAAAGGGGGAAAAAATAAAATGAAAGCCTAAAACATCGTAATAAAGAACCCTTTAATGTTAGAGATGTAACACTCCATGCAAAAATCTCAGAACAGCAAAACAACTGCAGACTATTTTAGCATGAAGGGAGATGACCCCGAAAAGTGCTTTGTAACTATACACCCGGCATTTCTTACTTCTAAAACACAAACCTACAACTGTGAATTTATACCATTGTGTATCCACTGATCCCAACTAGGGATGAGCTTCGTGTTCGAGTCGAACATACGTTCGACTCGAACATCGGCTGTTCGATCGTTCGACGAAGATCGAACGATTTGGGCCGTTCGCGCCAAATTCGAGTGACGCGAACGGCCCACAATGCACTACGCCATCGCAGTGTCATCCAGGCGCTGTGATTGGCCAAGCATGCACTGTGACCCCGCATGCTTGGCCAATCACAGCGCCGGCAGCGAGGAGAGCAATGATTGGCCACAGGCAGGATGCCTGTGGCCAATTATTGCTGAGGGTGTTTAGTACACGCCCCACACTATAAAAGGCCGCCAGCACGGCGGCCTAGTGTAGTGTGTTCCGGAGCAGGGATAGAGCAGCATAGGCAGGGACAGTGACTGTTATTTCTTTCTTGCTTAACCTGGATTCCTTTAGTTTAGGGAAAGAGAAGGATAGGTAGGGAGAGTGTCAGTGTGTTTTGTGCTTGTGCTATAGTGTGCTTAAAAAAAACATTTATTCTAGGGACAGAAAACTGTAGGTAGGGACAGTGTCAGTTTCTTTCACTCTGCAAGTCCTTGTTTCCAGGGACCTGGAAGGACAGTGAGTGAATTGTCCTTGTGCTATATTGTGCTTAAAAAAACATTTATTCTAGGGACAGAAAACTGTAGGTAGGGAGAGTGTCAGTTTCTTTCACTCTGCAAGTCCTTGTTTCCAGGGACCTGTAAGGACAGTGAGTGAATTGTCCTTGTGCTATATTGTGCTTAAAAAAAACATTTATTCTAGGGACAGAAAACTGTAGGTAGGGAGAGTGTCAGTTTATTTCACTCTGCAAGTCCTTGTTTCCAGGGACCTGGAAGGACAGTGAGTGAATTGTCCTTGTGCTATATTGTGATTAAAAAAAACATTTTTTCTAGGGACAGAAAACTGTAGGTAGGGAGAGTGTTTTTTTTCTTTCACTCTGCAAGTCCTTGTTTCCAGGGACCTGTAAGGACAGTGAGTGAATTGTCCTTGTGCTATATTGTGCTTAAAAAAAACATTTATTCTAGGGACAGAAAACTGTAGGTAGGGAGAGTGTCAGTTTATTTCACTCTGCAAGTCCTTGTTTCCAGGGACCTGGAAGGACAGTGAGTGAATTGTCCTTGTGCTATATTGTGCTTAAAAAAAACATTTATTCTAGGGACAGAAAACTGTAGGTAGGGAGAGTGTCAGTTTATTTCACTCTGCAAGTCCTTGTTTCCAGGGACCTGTAAGGACAGTGAGTGAATTGTCCTTGTGCTATATTGTGATTAAAAAAAACATTTTTTCTAGGGACAGAAAACTGTAGGTAGGGAGAGTGTTTTTTTTCTTTCACTCTGCAAGTCCTTGTTTCCAGGGACCTGGAAGGACAGTGAGTGAATTGTCCTTGTGCTATATTGTGCTTAAAAAAAACATTTTTTCTAGGGACAGAAAACTGTAGGTAGGGAGAGTGTTTTTTTTCTTTCACTCTGCAAGTCCTTGTTTCCAGGGACCTGTAAGGACAGTGAGTGAATTGTCCTTGTGCTATATTGTGCTTAAAAAAAACATTTTTTCTAGGGACAGAAAACTGTAGGTAGGGAGAGTGTTTTTTTTCTTTCACTCTGCAAGTCCTTGTTTCCAGGGACCTGGAAGGACAGTGAGTGAATTGTCCTTGTGCTATATTGTGCTTAAAAAAAACATTTATTCTAGGGACAGAAAACTGTAGGTAGGGAGAGTGTCAGTTTATTTCACTCTGCAAGTCCTTGTTTCCAGGGACCTGGAAGGACAGTGAGTGAATTGTCCTTGTGCTATATTGTGATTAAAAAAAACATTTATTCTAGGGACAGAAAACTGTAGGTAGGGAGAGTGTCAGTTTATTTCACTCTGCAAGTCCTTGTTTCCAGGGACCTGTAAGGACAGTGAGTGAATTGTCCTTGTGCTATATTGTGATTAAAAAAAACATTTTTTCTAGGGACAGAAAACTGTAGGTAGGGAGAGTGTTTTTTTTCTTTCACTCTGCAAGTCCTTGTTTCCAGGGACCTGGAAGGACAGTGAGTGAATTGTCCTTGTGCTATATTGTGCTTAAAAAAAACATTTATTCTAGGGACAGAAAACTGTAGGTAGGGAGAGTGTCAGTTTATTTCACTCTGCAAGTCCTTGTTTCCAGGGACCTGGAAGGACAGTGAGTGAATTCTCCTTGTGCTATATTGTGCTTAAAAAAAACATTTATTCTAGGGACAGAAAACTGTAGGTAGGGAGAGTGTCAGTTTATTTCACTCTGCACGTCCTTGTTTCCAGGGACCTGTAAGGACAGTGAGTGAATTGTCCTTGTGCTATATTGTGATTAAAAAAAACATTTTTTCTAGGGACAGAAAACTGTAGGTAGGGAGAGTGTTTTTTTTCTTTCACTCTGCAAGTCCTTGTTTCCAGGGACCTGTAAGGACAGTGAGTGAATTGTCCTTGTGCTATATTGTGCTTAAAAAAAACATTTTTTCTAGGGACAGAAAACTGTAGGTAGGGAGAGTGTTTTTTTTCTTTCACTCTGCAAGTCCTTGTTTCCAGGGACCTGTAAGGACAGTGAGTGAATTGTCCTTGTGCTATATTGTGCTTAAAAAAAACATTTATTCTAGGGACAGAAAACTGTAGGTAGGGAGAGTGTCAGTTTATTTCACTCTGCAAGTCCTTGTTTCCAGGGACCTGGAAGGACAGTGAGTGAATTCTCCTTGTGCTATATTGTGCTTAAAAAAAACATTTATTCTAGGGACAGAAAACTGTAGGTAGGGAGAGTGTCAGTTTATTTCACTCTGCAAGTCCTTGTTTCCAGGGACCTGTAAGGACAGTGAGTGAATTGTCCTTGTGCTATATTGTGATTAAAAAAAACATTTTTTCTAGGGACAGAAAACTGTAGGTAGGGAGAGTGTCAGTTTCTTTCACTGTGAAAGTCCTTGTTTCAAGGGACAGAGAAGGACACCTGAAGGTAGCCCTTATTGCTTTTTTCCCATCTCCCTGCAGGCCATCTATTAGAATGTCTGGAAGGCAAACAAGGAGAGGCAGACAGTCAGGAGGCAATAAAAGAGGGCAAGCAGGCTCTGTGTCTGGGGGCAACAGTGCTGGTCGTGGACGCGGTGCATTGTCATCAGCACATGGCCATGGGACACGCTTGTCCTTCTTTTCGGCAGCTGGACATGTTGAGCCACATCATGCCGAAGACTTGGTAGAGTGGATGACCAAGCCCTCCTCCTCCTCCTCATCCTCTCTCACCCAGGCTCAGGGTACTGGAAAAGCAGCTGCCAAAGCGTCGTCTTCCCTGGTATCAATGTCAGACAAATCATCAGTCACTCCTTCCCTAGACCCACCATGTCCTCCTCCTGAGGAGTCCCCCGAACTGTTTCAGCACAGTGTTGGGTACATGCTCCAGGAGGATGCCCAGCGTTTCGAAGGGTCTGATGATGAAACCCAGCTAGAGGAAGGCAGTAGCGTGAGAGCAGACAGAGGGGATGCTCAAGAAGGACACCAATCTGGCAGTCATGTTCCAGCAGCTGCAGCATACTGCCAGATTGGCTCCAGTGATGAGGAGGGAGGGGATGATGAGGTCACTGACTCCACGTGGGTGCCTAATAGGAGAGAGGAGGAGGCAGGATGCCCTTTGGTGGCCAGCGTAAGGGCAGTACACCGACGGAATCACACCGCAGAGCTCCGCCTGTGCAGGGCGCTGCCTCTGCCCGTCATTCAAAAAGTTCTTTGGTGTGGGCCTTTTTTGAGGCTAGTGCATCAGATCGCACAGCTGCTGTTTGCAACATATGTCTCAAGCGTATATCGCGTGGCCAAAACATCAGCCGCTTGGGTACCACATGCCTGACCAGACATATGTTGACCTGCCATGCAGCTCGTTGGCAAGCCTACCTCAAAGACCCACACCAAAGAACAAAGCGGACCTCTCCTTGCACCGCATCAGCTGGGATCTCCAACCCCACTATAACTTCAGTCCTCTCTGAAACATGCACTGAGAGGAATGAAGGTGTAGAATTAGGTGTGTCACAGCCAAGTACTTGCGCCCACTCTGCTAGCAGTACACCGACGTCCGATTCTAGCAGGCAAATTTCCCTGCCCCAGCTGCTGGACCGTCGAAAGAAGTTCACTCCCAGCCATCCACATGCCCAGCGGTTGAATGCTAGCTTGGCTAAATTGCTAGCGCTTCAACTGCTGCCTTTTCAGTTGGTAGACTCGGCCCCCTTCCGTGAGTTTGTGCAATGTGCAGTTCCTCAGTGGCAGGTTCCCAAACGCCACTTTTTCTCACGGAAGGCTATTCCGGCTCTCTACCGGCATGTGGAAGGCAATGTCTTGGCCTCGCTGGACAGGGCGGTCAGCGGTAAGGTGCATATTACCGCTGACTCATGGTCCAGCAGGCATGGACAGGGACGTTACCTTTCTTTCACGGCCCATTGGGTCACTCTTTTGGCAGCTGGGAAGGATTCAGGACAAGGTGCAGTAGTGTTGGAGGTTGTCCCACCGCCACGCCTCCAAAATGCTACTACTGGTTGTGACACACCTCTCTCCTCCACCCCCTCCTCTTCTTCTTCCTCCATGGCCTCTTCCTGTGGTTTGTCCTATGAACCAGCGGTGCTCCGTAGCCGTTCACGGGGCTACGCAAGTACGCAGGCAAAAAGATGCCATGCCGTGCTTGCGCTGGTGTGTTTGGGGGACAGAAGCCACACTGGGGCAGAGGTCCTGTCTGCTCTGCAGGGCCAGGCCGAGAGGTGGTTGACGCCACGCCAGCTTAAGCCAGGAATGGTGGTTTGCGACAATGGCACCAACCTCCTCTCCGCCCTCCGACAGGGACAACTGACCCATGTGCCCTGTGTGGCTCACGTCCTTAACCTGGTGGTGCAGCGCTTCTTGGGCAGGTACCCGGGCTTACAGGATGTCCTGAGGCAGGCCAGGAAAGTCTGTGTGCATTTCCGCAGATCTTATAATGCCAGTGCTCGCCTGGCTGAGCTGCAAAAGGAGTTGAACCTGCCCAAGAACCGCCTTATATGTGACATGCCCACCAGGTGGAACTCAACGTTGGCCATGCTGCAGCGGCTGCACACGCAGCAGAGGGCCATCAATGAGTACCTGTGCGACTACGGCACCAGGACAGGGTCAGGGGAGCTTGGTTTTTTTTCTCCACGCCAGTGGGGCATGATCAGGGATGCATGCACTGTCCTGGCACCATTTGAGGAGGCCACGAGGATGGTGAGCAGTGACAGTGCATGCATCAGTGACACTGTACCTCTTGTCCACCTGTTGGAGCACACGCTGCGTGGAATAATGGACAGGGCACTTGAGGCAGAACAGAGGCAGGAAGAGGAGGACTTCCTTGCCTCTCAAGGCCCCCTTTACCCAGACAGTGTTCCTTCTGTCCCACCCATCGCACAGGAAGAGGAGGAGGAGGAGGAGGAGGAGGAGGAGGAGGATTGTGTCAGCATGGAGGTGGAGGCTGGCACTCAGCATCATCAGCAGCAGTCTTTTAGGGATGATTTACAGTCCCAAGAAACCAGTGGACTTGTACGTGGCTGGGAGGAGGTGGCTGCGGATCATGTCGTCCTTAGTGACCCAGAGGACTCCGGAGCGAATGCCTCAGCAAACCTACGCTGCATGGCCTCCCTGATCCTGCAAAGTCTGCGGAAGGATCCTCGTATTCTTCGGATCAAGGAGAGGGACCATTACTGGCTGGCCACTCTCCTTGATCCACGGTACAAGGGTAAGGTTGCGGACCTTATGTTACCGTCGCAGAGGGAGCAGAGGATGAGACAACTCCGGGAGGCCTTGCAGAAAGGTCTGTGCAACGCGTTCCCAGAGACTGGGAGGTTGCAAACTCCTGGTCCTGGACAACGAGTTGCTGAGGCTTCGGCCAGTCAAAGAAGGAGCGGTGGGGAAGGTGGCCGTCTGACCGATGCGTTCAGACAATTCTTTAGTCCGCAGCCCCAAAGTATGATCGGTTCCAGCAACCATCGCCAGCGTCTGATAAACATGGTGCAGGAATATCTAGGGGCAAGGTCAGACTTGGACACCTTCCCCACCGAAAATCCTCTGGCTTACTGGGTCTTGAGGATGGATCACTGGCCAGAGCTTGCACAGTATGCAATTGAGCTACTGGCCTGTCCTGCATCCAGCGTTCTTTCGGAACGCACATTCAGTGCTGCTGGAGGATTTGTCACGGATCACAGGGTGCGCCTGTCCACCGACTCGGTTGATCGACTGACTTTCATCAAGATGAACCAGTCTTGGATCACCACCAGCTACCACACACCTGATGCTGATATAACAGACTAATTGATTTTAACATGTCACATCCCTTCAAGACTGATGCTGATGCTGAGTGCCTGTGCTGTTATGTTGACTGGCTATCCTCCTCCTCCGAGTCCTCAATGATACGATTGATGATGATAGCTTGTAAGATCATTTTTGTTTATGGGTGCCGCCACCAGTGCCTAACGCCCAATTTTTCAGCCCCTGTTTAACAGGGGCGTGTAATTACAATTTTTGAAGCAATACTTTGCAACAGGGCTCATTGCTGTGCTCCAAGTACAGTATCTGTGAGGAGTTGCAGTGTTGTGCCACCAGTGCCTAAGGCCCAATTTTTCAGCCCCTGTTTAACAGGGGCGTGTCATTACAATTTTTGAAGCAATACTTTGCAACAGGGCTCATTGGTGTGCTCCAAGTACAGTATCTGTGAGGAGTTGCAGTGTTGTGCCACCAGTGCCTAAGGCCCAATTTTTCAGCCCCTGTTTAACAGGGGCGTGTCATTACAATTTTTGAAGCAATACTTTGCAACAGGGCTCATTCGTGTGCTCCAAGTACAGTATCTGTGAGGAGTTGCAGTGTTGTGCCACCAGTGCCTAAGGCCCAATTTTTCAGCCCCTGTTCAACAGGGGCATGTAATTACAATTCTTGATCTAATAATTCACAGCAGGGCCCATTGCTGCACCCACCAAGAGTAACTGTCAGGGCTTACAGTGTTGTGGCACCAGCACCACCATCAAAGGCCCAATTTTTACTACCACTGTTCAACAATTATATGTAATTAAAATTCCTGATATAATAGTTGACAGCAGGGCGTTCCAGCACCAACCAAGAGTAACTGTGAGTGCTTACAGTGTTGTGCCAACACCAACAACTAAGGGGCCTATTTCTGCAGAGTATATACGGCAGGTCCCTACTTTCAAACATCCAACTTACAAACGACTCCTACTTGCAAACGCAAGAAGACAACAGGAAGTGAGAGGAAATCTACCACTAGGAAGGAAAATTCTCTCCTGTAAGAATAAATATGGGAGAAAGGTGTCTCCTCTGTACTGATGCTTTATCAGCAATCCTTGTTTCAAGAAAAACACCACATTTCAAAAACAGTTGTCATTGGGACGGAAAGTGAGGTGAAATGTTCTGAACAGGGGCACAGACAGCAAAACAAATGTTACAGGGGTGATAACCCTTACCTATGTTTTCCAAAAAGTTTAAAAATAGATTTTTGGTCTGGAGCTACACTTCAACAATGTACCTGTTCAAAATTACAAACAGACTCTACATAAGAACAAACCTACAGTCCCTGTCTTGTATGCACCGCCTGTATAGGGCTGTTCAGAGTATATAGGGCCTTTTTTATTTTATGTGCGGGGTTCCCCTTAATATCCATACAAGACCCAAAGGGGCTGGTAATGGGCTGGGGTAGGGGGGGGGGGTCATGGGGTAGCTATGCCATTTTTCTTAAAGAATTTCATCCATATTACCGGGACCAGACATTACATTAAAGCCGCAAGCAGTTTTAAATGGCTTTTTTTTCCTTTAGAAGTGTCATTTTGTGCAGGGACAGTTCTAAACACGGAAAACACGTGGCACTTCACAGGCATACTTTAGACACCCCCCAGGTACGATATTTAAAGGAATATTTGAGTTTTTTTTTTTCACTTTATGCATCATTAAAATGACTGCTCCCGAAAAACGACCGTTTTTAAAACTTCTTTTTGCATTGATACATGTCCCCTGGTGCAGAACCCGGGTTCCCAAACCCTTTTTAGGACAATAACATGCATAATAGTTGTTATAATTAGCACTTTAGAATTCGAACGTTCGCATCCATTGTATTTAATAGGGTTCTAATGTTCGTTCGAACTTTCGGTCCGTTCGCGGGTTCTGGTGCGAACCGAACCCGGGGGTGTTCGGCTCATCACTAATCCCAACATGACAAACTTCTCTTATTTTGTTAGTGCCTTGAAAAAGTATTCATACCACATTTGTCATGTTACAACCAAAAACGTAAAAAAGTATTTTTTGGGAATTTTATGTGATAGACAAAGTGCCACATAAATGTGAAGTGGAAGGAAAATGATAAATGGTTTTCAATTTTTTTTTTTTTACAAATAAATATGTGAAAAGTGTGGCATGCATTTGTATTCAGCCCGAGTCAATACTTTGTAGAACTACCTTTTGCTGCAATTACAGCTGCAAGTATTTTTGGTTATGTCTCTACCAGCTTTGCCCATCTAGGAGGGTGAAAGGTTTGCCCATTCTTCTTTGCAAAAAAAGCTCAAGCTCTGTCATATTGGATGGAGAGCGTCTGAACAGCAATTTTCAAGTCTTGCCACAGATTCTCAATTGGATTGAAGTCTGGACTTTGACTGGGCCATTCTTAAGGCCCGTACACACGGTCGGACTTTTTGCCAACAAACTTCAAAATGAGCATGTTTTTCAAAAAATCCGACCGTGTGTACGCTCCATCGGACAAACTTTTTCGGTTTTCATCGGACAAAAGTTTGCTCTGCAAACGGACAAACTTTTCGGCAACAAAAGTCCGATGGCGCAAAGTCCTATCGTGTGTACAGAAATCTATCGTACTTTTGTCCGAAGTACAAATACGCATGCTCAGAACCAATGTTAAAATCAACCAACAATAGCAGAAGTTGACCAAAGGGTGGCGGTAAAGAGCAGAAAAACCACATGATGTTGGGAAAGTTTTGGGAAAGTTTGCAGAAAAGTCCGAGCGTGTGTATGCTATGGGTGTGCCTGGCCAACTCCCTTTGGACAAAAATCCACAGAAAAGTTTGTTTGAAGTCCGACCGTGTGTACAAGGCTTAACACATGGATATGTTTCGATCTAAACCATTCCATTGTAGCTCTGGCTGTAGGTTTAGGGTCGTTGTCCTACTGGAAGGTGAACCTCCACCCCAGGCTTAAGTCTTTTGCAGACTCAAACAGGTTTTCTTCTAAGATTGCCCTGTTAATCATATTATCCATTCAGATCAGGTAGGATTCATGCCCAATAAGTCAACCGCATTCAATATCAGACGCGCATATTTAAATATGCAGGCTCCGGGCCACTCAAATCGTGCCTTTTTGGCGTTGGACGCAATCAAGGCCTTCGATAGTGTCAAATCCCCTTCCAGATTCATTGCCATCTACATCTCATCTTAAGGTTGTTTCTTCTATAAAATCTTTAGGTATAACTATGTCTGACTCACCACAGTCATATTGTGGATAATATGCTTCCATTACTTTCTAGATTCCAAAATCAAAGTAAAACCTGGAATAAGCTACCCTTATCATTAATAGGCCGTATTAATCTAATTAAGATGATATGGATGCCTCAGCTTCTTTATTTTTTTTACACAATGCCCTGATCTGGATACCCATACGGATCTTTATTAAAATTAATACCATATTTAGGCGAATAATATGGCGGAACAAAAACCCTCGCATTAAATTGGAGATTCTACAACACCCCAAAAATGCGGGCGGTCTGGCAGTTCCTAATCCAAGGTTATACTTTTTTGCATCCCAACTACAGCACTTCGTTGGATGGGAGTCGGAGCAGACACTTCTTCCTGCTTGATGATCATTTTCTTATGCATTTAAGGGTCGGTTACCACTATGTACTAGATGGTTCAAGAGGGGGTGTCTCGCTTGCCGATATGCCTACCTGCATGTTAATATGTAAAATATAGGATACAGTTAAAAAAATACTGGGCGTCTCTTATCCTACTAGATACACTCCCATATGGGAAAATGATAGACTTCCTCAAATTTTGGCCCTTAGAGGCTTTCAGAGATGGGGGAAATTAGGAACAACTACTCTAGCTCAGTTATACGAAAACGGTATACTTAAATCTTTGAAGATCTAAGGGGAGAGTTCTCTCTACAATCTAATTGGTTCTATCAATTCCTCCAACTAAGACATGCTTTACATGCCCAATTCTCTTCTGCTAGGATATTTATTCCCCCCTATCCTTGTTCTTGATAAGATAGTACAGGCAGGGTCAGCAAAAGTTCTCACCTCTGCTACATATAGGGTATTGTTAGAGGGCTGGTTGGGAAAAAGATATTGGTTCTATCCCCGAGGAGGTCTGGGATGATATTCTTCGGTCCTCGCCCCGGTTGTCTCTTTCTCCATCACACAGATCTTTATTCTCCAGAGAACTCCCCAATTTCTGTATGCAATTGGATTGAAATCTGAGCCAGCCTAGATGTGGTAATACAGGTACGCCAATACATCTTTTGTAGCGGTGTCCGAAACTTCAAAGATACTGGGCGGAGGTGATTGGTACCCTAAAACGGGCTATTGGATACCAATATTCCGGTTGAACCACTTATGTCTATTGGGACATTGCGATAAGTCTATTTATACCTCCTCTATTGGTAACACTATAAATACGCGTGCTTTTTGTTGTCCGTAGATAGATTGCTCTTAAGTGGACCTCTCCCTACCCACCAACCGTATCAGGGTGGATTTTAGATCTCAATAGGATTATTCTTTTTGAAAAACATACATACTCCCTAAGGAATTCCATGAGTAAGTTTGATGCTACTGGTCAAGATGGCTTCAGTTCATGACCTAGGTATCATGTAAACTAATAGGTACTACCGGTATATATTTTGTAATATTGGATGCTGTTTTTTTTTTCTCTTTTCCTTTCATACATACTCCAAGAGCTGGGTGGGGGGTTTGTTCAGGAGGGGTGGTCTGGGGTCCCTTTTTTTTTTCTTGGGTTGTGTTTTGTATAATGTGATTTTGTTTGTATAATTGGTCTCAATGTTGTTTGCATATAAAATAAAAAAAAGGATCGGATTTAAAAAAAAAAAAAAAAATTGCCCTGCATTTGGCTCCATCCATCTTCCCATCAACTCTGACCAGCTTCCCTGTCCCTGCTGAAGAAAAGCATCCCCACAACATGATGCTGCCACCACCATGTTTCATAGTGGGGATAGTGTGTTCAGGGTGATGTGCAGTGTGCGTTTTCTGCCACACAGTTTTACTTTCAGGCCAAAAAGTTCAATTTTGGTCTCATCTGACCAGAGCACCTTTTACATGTTTGCTGTGTCCCCCACGTGGCTTCCTGCAAACTGCAAATGAGACTTCTTATGGCTTTTTTTCAACAATGGCTTACTTTTTGCCACTCTTCCAGAAAGGTCAGATTTGTGGAGTGCATGACTAATAGTTGTCCTGTGGACAGATTTTCCCACCCGAGCTGTGAATCTCTGCAGCTCCTCTGGAGTTACCATAGGCCTCTTGGCTGCTTCGCTGATGAATGCTCTCCTTGCCCGGCCTGTCAGTTTAGGTGGATGGCCCTGTCTTGGTAGGTTTGCAGTTGTGCCATACTCTTTCCATTTTCGGATGATGGATTGAACAGTGAGATGTTCAAAGCTTGGGATATTTTTTTTTTCTTTTTTATAAGCTAACCCCGCTTTAAAACTTCTCCACAACTTTATCTCTGAACCGTCTGGTGTGTTCCTTGGCCTTCATGATGCCATTTGTTCACCGAGGTCCACTAACAAACCTCTGAGGGCTTCACACACCAGCTGTATTTACATGGAGATTAAATTACACACAGGTGGACTCTATTTTCCAATTCGGTGACTTCTGAAGGCAATTGGTTCCACTACATTTTAGTTAGGGGTATCAAAGTAAAGGGGGCTGAATAGAAATTCACGCCACACTTTTCAAATATTTATTTGTAAAAAAATGTTGAACCATTTATCATTTTCCTTCCACTTCACAATTATGTGCCACTTTGTGTTGGTCCATTGCATAAAATCCCAATAAAATAAATGTACATTTTTAGTTGTAACATGACAAAACGTGGAACATTTCAAGGGGTATAAATACTTTTTCAAGGCACTGTAGATCTGTTGATACTAGAAGAAATAAATTAAGCTCATAGCATCCTTTGAACAAGCATTACCACCCTAGAGTGGCAGGATCACCATGTACAATAACGAAAACTAATGTAGACACCACATAGGACTGGGGCGCTGCAATAAAATACATTTTTGTTCTTGGATTTAAAGTAGTCCTAAAGCCACAAGTTTTTTTTTTTTACCTTCATGCATTCTATGTATGAAGGTAAAAAACACTTCTGTGGTGCAGGAGCCCCCAGCGTCCCCCCCCCCCCCTTATTCTTACCCGAGCCCAATTCGATCCAGCGAGGTGCATGAGCGCAGTGGCTCTTGCCGCCGTCTCCCTCATTGGGCAGATTGACAGCAGCGGAAGCTATTGGATCCCGCTGCTGTCAAATGCTGTGATGATGGAGCGAAGACCGTGCGGCTTGGAAGGGCACACACTTTAAAAAAAAAAAAAACGCACAACACATAAAAGTTTATAATCACTTTAAATCCAATTTAATGGTTTAGTTCCTCTTTCCTAGCAGGTATGTCTGATCAGTTATACAAAGGGTGCTGGGTGCTTTTAGCATGCAGATATTGTGCTTTCTTATAAGGGCTTATTCACATTATGGCCATTGAGCTCAGTTTTTTTCTGCACACCACTAAACATGTAAGGTGTGAGCAGAGCACACAGAAAACAATGGTTTTCTAATGCCGCGTACACACGATCATTTTTCCCGTCGGGAAAAATGACTTTTTTTTTTCGCCGAGAAAAACGATCGTCTGTGGGCTTTATGCCGTTTTTCTCGTTGAGAAAAACGACGAGAAAAATTAGAACATGTTCTAAATTTTCTCATCGTTTTTTCCATCATTTTTTTCCGCGGCAGTTTTCCCATAGGGAGACACTGCCGCGGAGCCCACAGACGGTCGTTTTTCTCGACAAAGAAAAAAATGACGGGAAAAACGGTCGTGTGTGGGGGGAAAATGCCGTTCCCTCGTTTTTCATTTTTTTTCATGTCGTGATTCACGGCGGTGTTTTCACCGCCGTGAATCACGATCGTGTGTACGCGGCATAAGTGTCCTGTTCACACCATACAAGGTAGCCTGCAGGGAAAAAAAAAAAAAAAACGGCTCAAAAGGACATGGTGTAAAAAGCCTTTAGAAGAACAACCTATTCTGCCTTAAATGTTCTATATAAAAAAAAAAAAATCAGTAATCTCCATCTCTACATTTCAAAACCCATGACACTTTCGCTTTAAGAATACTTCTCTACGAAAAGATTCCCCTTGAAACCACACTTTGTTGTGCACACTATACAGAGGAAGACCTGATAAATGCAAAAGCCGTGCCCCATGACTGAACCATCAGCCACAGTCCAGCATTGCTGTTATGCAAAAACGGGATATGACAGTTAAATATAAGGTATATAACTTCGTTAGCTTGGCTAATATTTAATTATAATCAGCCTGTTTCTGCAAATTGCTTCAAAAGCCTTTTACACAAGTCTTCTGGGAAGGGAAAACTTACTTAAGAAAATGCAAGATCTACAACCAGAGAAAAGACGCCCACATCCATTGATTTCATAGAGGAAACACAGCTTTCCCTTACTAAGCTAGAAAGTATATGTAGGTCATTCCTTTATATAGGGCCAATTTACCCCATTATGATGCCGTTAGGGTACTTAAAAAAATGGCCGCTGGTGATGTACCCACCATACGCTACACTGGAGAATGAAGGGGCAGAGAGTTGAAGCACAGCCAGAGTGCCCAGAATGGCCACCCCAAAGGAGATCTGGAGAGACAAAACGCATTGGGGCGGCTGCACACACAGATATGGGAAGTGCTTTTGGTACAGCATCCTATACATTTACAAACCATTCTATTTCTTAGTGCTGGGCAGAGCACTATATAGTGCGAGTTTTGTTGCTAGTTTTTAATATTTTCAATAAAGCTATTTTTACGCAATGAACATCATCTTTTTCCTGTGCCTCGCAATACCAGGATTCACGTGAAGCAATTAATGAATTACGCGGTTATTGGCACATATTTGGCGATTAGGGCTTTGTTCACACAGTTTAACCACATTTTTACCATCCCCACAAAAGGGACATGATGGCCACTCAAGAGAGTATACATTGCTGTAGCAACTCAGCAGATAGAGTTTTGGAAGCGGTGCCGCTTGTCAAACTCACTCATTGAAGTCAATGGGACCACTCCACAACAAAAGCTTGGCTTGTGGTGCAGAAGTACACTGGCATTCCACTGTTGGATCACTTTTCAGATGGGCAGTTGGGATGGCCACAGTGTGAACCTAGCCGTAGACCTTTTTCTTAAAGTGATCCTTTGTATTCCAAGAACATGGTTTGCCTCCGGGAGCTATTCTGGAGTCTGAAATTTATATTGCAGCACATTGGGGTCATACACAACCCCTGAATTGGACAATTTATATGGTGGTGGACTCTGGGACTCTGGAGGATTGTACTTTTTATATATACATATACAGTATATTTATGTACAGATTCCACCTACATATAGCAGCCATTTGTAAAGCGTATGCTTCAAATCATTTAACCATTTTTTCATCCAGTTCGTTTAATCACTGGAAATATTTTTTTTTTGCAGAGTTGGCTCATAGGTGGATGCAGACTTTCAGTCAGAAAAAGGATATATTTTGTATGCTTAGAGAGGGAGATCGCAAACCATGAGTGTCACCAATGTGACCTAAAAGCCCAGAACAGGAAGGAGGCGTGGCAGTGGCACAAAGTCTGGTCTACAGTCTCTAGAAAATGTTGTCAACCACCTTTTGCTGTACAATCCAGCAATGAGGAGACTAAATGCATGGGTTAAATTGTAACAGCTGGAAATGGGGAAACATTTGAACTGCTTTCTCCATTTGTCACACCATTTATCTGGCTATGCCCTTAAAAAAATAAAAGCTTGAGAGAGAGAGAGAGAGAGAGAGAGAGAGAGAGAGAGAGAGAGAGAGAGTGAGAGAGAGAGAGAGAGAGAGAGAGAGAGAGAGAGAGAGAGAGAGAGAGGAGAGAGAGAGAGAGAGAGAGAGAGAGAGAAAAAACAGTTAACATTTGGTAGCTGAAGCAGCAGATCTGGGAGCAATAGCTCTATTAAACCCTCCCAGATATTCAAGGCTGCACAGCTGTTCCCTCCACTGAGCAAAATACCAGAGTGCAGTCCCAATTTTCCTGGGCTCGGATGCGTGAAGGTAACTTGGCTCAGGCAAACATTTCCAGGCAGGCAAACTCTTTGATCAAGCCCTTTATACTACACAGCGATGGGGCTCCTCAAAAGGGACTTTTTTTTGGAAAAGCAATGCTGGGTTTAGATTTAGAAAACTTAGCTTGCATGAAACAGGTAAAAATGCAAAGCTTTATTTAAAAGATCGAAAAAAACAAAAACAAAAAAAAACTGAATTCGGTGATAGAAATGCCTTGTGGATAGCCATTTACTGGTCCTTTTTTATATTTGATGCACTCTGACATCCCAAGTCTCCTGCATTTGGCTGCGGGCTCACAGACACCCGCGAGTGCCGGGCGATCTCCTGGCTGGGCCTGTCACTCCGCAACAGAAAGAAGACAGGAGCAGCCCAAACAGCTGAATGGAGTACGATCTCGGCAGAGGATTGTAAATTCCTACCATTTTTCCTATACAAGTATGTCTAAATTAGTGATGAGCCGAACACCCCCGGGTTCGGTTCGCACCAGAACCCGCGAACGGACCGAAAGTTCGAACGAACATTAGAACCCTATTAAATACAATGGATGCGAACGTTCGAATTCTAAAGTGCTAATTATAACAACTATTATGCATGTTATTGTCATAAATAGGGTTTGGGAACCCGGGTTGTGCACCAGGGGACATGTATCAATGCAAAAAGAAGTTTTAAAAACGGTCGTTTTTCGGGAGCAGTCATTTTAATGATGCATAAAGTGAAAAAAAAAAAGTCAAATATTCCTTTAAATATCGTACCTGGGGGGTGTCTAAAGTATGCCTGTGAAGTGCCACGTGTTTCCCGTGTTTAGAACTGTCCCTGCAGAAAATGACACTTCTAAAGGAAAAAAAAGCCATTTAAAACTGCTTGCGGCTTTAATGTAATGTCTGGTCCCGGTAATATGGATGAAATTCTTTAAGAAAAATGGCATAGCTACCCCATGACCCCCCCCCCCCTACCCCAGCCCATTACCAGCCCCTTTGGGTCTTGTATGGATATTAAGGGGAACCCCGCACATAAAATAAAAAAGGCCCTATATACTCTGAACAGCCGTATACAGGCGGTGCATACAAGACAGGGACTGTAGGTTTGTTCTTATGTAGAATCTGTTTGTAATTTTGAACAGGTACATTGTTGAAGTGTAGCTCCGGCCCAAAAATCTATTTTTAAACTTTTTGGGAAACATAGGTAAGGGTTATCACCCCTGTAACATTTGTTTTGCTGTCTGTGCCCCTGTTCAGAACATTTCACCTCACTTTCCGTCCCAATGACAACTGTTTTTGAAATGTGGTGTTTTTCTTGAAACAAGGATTGCTGATAAAGCATCAGTACAGATGAGACCCCTTTCTCCCATATTTATTCTTACAGGAGAGAATTTTCCTTTCTAGGGGTAGATTTCCTCTCACTTCCTGTTGTCTTCTTTCGTTTGCAAGTAGGAGTCGTTTGTAAGTTGGATGTTTGAAAGTAGGGACCTGCCGTATATACTCTGCAGAAATAGGCCCCTTAGTTGTTGGTGTTGGCACAACACTGTAAGCACTCAGTTACTCTTGGTTGGTGCTGGAACGCCCTGCTGTCAACTATTATATCAGGAATTTTAATTACATATAATTGTTGAACAGTGGTAGTAAAAATTGGGGCTTTGATGGTGGTGCTGGTGCCACAACACTGTAAGCCCTGACAGTTACTCTTGGTGGGTGCAGCAATGGGCCCTGCTGTGAATTATTAGATCAAGAATTGTAATTACATGCCCCTTTTGAACAGGGGCTGAAAAATTGGGCCTTTCGTGGTGGTGGTGGTGGTGGCGTTGCCACAAGACTGTAAGCCCTCAGAGTTACTCTTGGTGGGTGCAGCAATGGACCCTGCTGTGAATTATTAGATCAAGAATTGTAATTGCATGCCCCTGTTGAACAGGGGCTGAAAAATTGGGCCTTAGGCACTGGTGGCACAACACTACAACCCCTCACAGATACTGTACTTGGAGCACAGCAATGAGCCCTATGGCAAATTATTGCTAAAAAAATTGTAATTACACGCCCCTGTAAAACAGGGGCTGAAAAATTGGGCCTTAGCCACTGGTGGCGGCACCCATAAACAAAAATGATCTTCCAAGCTATCATCATCAATCGTATCATTGAGGACTCGGAGGAGGAGGATAGCCAGTCAACATAACAGCACAGGCACTCAGCATCAGCATCAGTCTTGAAGGGATGTGACATGTTAAAATCAATTAGTCTGTTATATCAGCATCAGGTGTGTGGTAGCTGGTGGTGATCCAAGACTGGTTCATCTTGATGAAAGTCAGTCGATCAACCGAGTCGGTGGACAGGCGCACCCTGTGATCCGTGACAAATCCTCCAGCAGCACTGAATGTGCGTTCCGAAAGAACGCTGGATGCAGGACAGGCCAGTAGCTCAATTGCATACTGTGCAAGCTCTGGCCAGTGATCCATCCTCAAGACCCAGTAAGCCAGAGGATTTTCGGTGGGGAAGGTGTCCAAGTCTGACCTTGCCCCTAGATATTCCTGCACCATGTTTATCAGACGCTGGCGATGGTTGCTGGAACCGATCATACTTTGGGGCTGCGGACTAAAGAATTGTCTGAACGCATCGGTCAGACGGCCACCTTCCCCACCGCTCCTTCTTTGACTGGCCGAAGCCTCAGCAACTCGTTGTCCAGGACCAGGAGTTTGTAACCTCCCAGTCTCTGGGAACGCGTTGCACAGACCTTTCTGCAAGGCCTCCCGGAGTTGTCTCATCCTCTGCTCCCTCTGCGACGGTAACATAAGGTCCGCAACCTTACCCTTGTACCGTGGATCAAGGAGAGTGGCCAGCCAGTAATGGTCCCTCTCCTTGATCCGAAGAATACGAGGATCCTTCCGCAGACTTTGCAGGATCAGGGAGGCCATGCAGCGTAGGTTTGCTGAGGCATTCGCTCCGGAGTCCTCTGGGTCACTAAGGACGACATGATCCGCAGCCACCTCCTCCCAGCCACGTACAAGTCCACTGGTTTCTTGGGACTGTAAATCATCCCTAAAAGACTGCTGCTGATGATGCTGAGTGCCAGCCTCCACCTCCATGCTGACACAATCCTCCTCCTCCTCCTCCTCCTCCTCCTCCTCTTCCTGTGCGATGGGTGGGACAGAAGGAACACTGTCTGGGTAAAGGGGGCCTTGAGAGGCAAGGAAGTCCTCCTCTTCCTGCCTCTGTTCTGCCTCAAGTGCCCTGTCCATTATTCCACGCAGCGTGTGCTCCAACAGGTGGACAATAGGTACAGTGTCACTGATGCATGCACTGTCACTGCTCACCATCCTCGTGGCCTCCTCAAATGGTGCCAGGACAGTGCATGCATCCCTGATCATGCCCCACTGGCGTGGAGAAAAAAAACCAAGCTCCCCTGACCCTGTCCTGGTGCCGTAGTCGCACAGGTACTCATTGATGGCCCTCTGCTGCGTGTGCAGCCGCTGCAGCATGGCCAACGTTGAGTTCCACCTGGTGGGCATGTCACATATAAGGCGGTTCTTCGGCAGGTTCAACTCCTTTTGCAGCTCAGCCAGGCGAGCACTGGCATTATAAGATCTGCGGAAATGCACACAGACTTTCCTGGCCTGCCTCAGGACATCCTGTAAGCCCGGGTATCTGCCCAAGAACCGCTGCACCACCAGGTTAAGGACGTGAGCCACACAGGGCACATGGGTCAGTTGTCCCTGTCGGAGGGCGGAGAGGAGGTTGGTGCCATTGTCGCAAACCACCATTCCTGGCTTAAGCTGGCGTGGCGTCAACCACCTCTCGGCCTGGCCCTGCAGAGCAGACAGGACCTCTGCCCCAGTGTGGCTTCTGTCCCCCAAACACACCAGCGCAAGCACGGCATGGCATCTTTTTGCCTGCGTACTTGCGTAGCCCCGTGAACGGCTACGGAGCACCGCTGGTTCATAGGACAAACCACAGGAAGAGGCCATGGAGGAAGAAGAAGAGGAGGGGGTGGAGGAGAGAGGTGTGTCACAACCAGTAGTAGCATTTTGGAGGCGTGGCGGTGGGACAACCTCCAACACTACTGCACCTTGTCCTGCATCCTTCCCAGCTGCCAAAAGAGTGACCCAATGGGCCGTGAAAGAAAGGTAACGTCCCTGTCCATGCCTGCTGGACCATGAGTCAGCGGTAATATGCACCTTACCGCTGACCGCCCTGTCCAGCGAGGCCAAGACATTGCCTTCCACATGCCGGTAGAGAGCCGGAATAGCCTTCCGTGAGAAAAAGTGGCGTTTGGGAACCTGCCACTGAGGAACCGCACATTGCACAAACTCACGGAAGGGGGCCGAGTCTACCAACTGAAAAGGCAGCAGTTGAAGCGCTAGCAATTTAGCCAAGCTAGCATTCAACCGCTGGGCATGTGGATGGCTGGGAGTGAACTTCTTTCGACGGTCCAGCAGCTGGGGCAGGGAAATTTGCCTGCTAGAATCGGACGTCGGTGTACTGCTAGCAGAGTGGCCGCAAGTACTTGGCTGTGACACACCTAATTCTACACCTTCATTCCTCTCAGTGCATGTTTCAGAGAGGACTGAAGTTATAGTGGGGTTGGAGATCCCAGCTGATGCGGTGCAAGGAGAGGTCCGCTTTGTTCTTTGGTGTGGGTCTTTGAGGTAGGCTTGCCAACGAGCTGCATGGCAGGTCAACATATGTCTGGTCAGGCATGTGGTACCCAAGCGGCTGATGTTTTGGCCACCGATATACGCTTGAGACATATGTTGCAAACAGCAGCTGTGCGATCTGATGCACTAGCCTCAAAAAAGGCCCACACCAAAGAACTTTTTGAATGACGGGCAGAGGCAGCGCCCTGCACAGGCGGAGCTCTGCGGTGTGATTCCGTCGGTGTACTGCCCTTACGCTGGCCACCAAAGGGCATCCTGCCTCGTTGGAGATGTGCCTCCTCCTCCTCCTCCTCCTCCTCTCTCCTATTAGGCACCCACGTGGAGTCAGTGACCTCATCATCACCTCCCTCCTCATCACTGGAGGCAATCTGGCAGTATGCTGCAGCTGCTGGAACATGACTGCCAGATTGGTGTCCTTCTTGAGCATCCCCTCTGTCTGCTCTCACGCTACTGCCTTCCTCTAGCTGGGTTTCATCATCAGACCCTTCGAAACGCTGGGCATCCTCCTGGAGCATGTACCCAACACTGTGCTGAAACAGTTCGGGGGACTCCTCAGGAGGAGGACATGGTGGGTCTAGGGAAGGAGTGACTGATGATGAGTCTGACATTGATACCAGGGAAGAGGACGCTTTGGCAGCTGCTTTTCCAGTACCCTGAGCCTGGGTGAGAGAGGATGAGGAGGAGGAGGAGGGCTTGGTCATCCACTCTACCAAGTCTTCGGCATGATGTGGCTCAACATGTCCAGCTGCCGAAAAGAAGAACAAGCGTGTCCCATGGCCATGTGCTGATGACAATGCACCGCGTCCACGACCAGCACTGTTGCCCCAGACACAGAGCCTGCTTGCCCTCTTTTATTGCCTCCTGACTGTCTGCCTCTCCTTGTTTGCCTTCCAGACATTCTAATAGATGGCCTGCAGGGAGATGGGAAAAAAGCAATAAGGGCTACCTTCAGGTGTCCTTCTCTGTCCCTTGAAACAAGGACTTTGACAGTGAAAGAAACTGACACACTCTCCCTACCTACAGTTTTCTGTCCCTAGAAAAAAATTTTTTTTTAAGCACAATTTAGCACAAGGAGAATTACCTCACTGTCCTTCCAGGTCCCTGGAAACAAGGACTTTGACAGTGAAAGAAACTGACACACTCTCCCTACCTACAGTTTTCTGTCCCTAGAAAAAATGTTTTTTTTTAAGCACAATTTAGCACAAGGAGAATTACCTCACTGTCCTTCCAGGTCCCTGGAAACAAGGACTTTGACAGTGAAAGAAACTGACACACTCTCCCTACCTACAGTTTTCTGTCCCTAGAAAAAATGTTTTTTTTAAGCACAATATAGCACAAGCACAAAACACACTGACACTCTCCCTACCTATCCTTCTCTTTCCCTAAACTAAAGGAATCCAGGTTAAGCAAGAAAGAAATAAAAGTCACTGTCCCTGCCTATGCTGCTCTATCCCTGCTCCGGAACACACTACACTAGGCCGCCGTGCTGGCGGCCTTTTATAGTGTGGGGCGTGTACTAAACCCCCTCAGCAATAATTGGCCACAGGCATCCTGCCTGTGGCCAATCATTGCTCTCCTCGCTGCCGGCGCTGTGATTGGCCAAGCATGCGGGGTCACAGTGCATGCTTGGCCAATCACAGCGCCTGGATGACACTGCGATGGCGTAGTGCATTGTGGGCCGTTCGCGTCACTCGAATTTGGCGCGAACGGCCCAAATCGTTCGATCTTCGTCGAACGATCGAACAGCCGATGTTCGAGTCGAACGTATGTTCGACTCGAACACGAAGCTCATCCCTAGTCTAAATTATCTTCCTGGTTAAAGTGGAACTTCACCCAAAAAGGAAGTTCTGCTTATTTGCATCCTGCCCCCTTCCACTGCCATGTTTGGCACTTTTTTGGGGGGAGGGGGAAGTGGGTATCTGGTTTTGACAGGTACCCACTCCCACTCAGATGCGTCACAGCAATCTGAGCCAGAAGTTCAACCCCCACCTTCCCCTTGCAACCTTCTGGGACACATCACAGGTTCCAGAAGACTACGGGACCATTCACAAGGCACAGCACAGCTTGCGTATGGGCAGTAGGAAACTGGCTGTGAAGCCGCAAGGCTTCACTGCCTGTTTCTCTTGCTTGAGATGCCTGCACCCAAAGCCAATTGAAGAATTGGCTCCGGTGAGGGCAACGCTGGATCCCTGGACAGATAAGTGTCCTAATATTAAAAGTAAGCAACTACAGGCGCCGGCACGAAGCATCACCTTCCTGAAATGAGTTTTTGCAGGTTGGGATGTCTGCATTATTTAGAAATAATTTTCATAAAAAATACACCAAATTTCATGCCAAAGTTATTCAAGGGTTAGCAGAAAATGTGGGCAGCTGGTGCCTTAGACGCTAGCAAGGCACAAAGACAGGACATGTTGATTAGGCACATCTCTGATGCAGCTCCAAAAACAAATCATTGGCCCCGCCTCTCCCCATACCTCATTGCTGGTCAGTGAGACTGCACATCACAATAGGGCCTCAACCTCACAGCTAGTTTGGCTCTTGTGTCTAGGATTCTGGCATTTTTGTGCGCACAGAAGAGGCTGAAAACTGCTGCAGCTAAACAGTAAATAGAGTGGTACTGGTACTACCGTGTTTCCCCCAAAAATAAGCCCGGGTCTTATATTAAAGTGGGATTCCGGGCATAATTTTTATTTTTTATTTTGCAAGCTAAAATTAGTCACATTAAATAGTCCCTAAAACATATTAATAGCTCCCCAATCGTTCCAGAAATCATTGCAAACACTTGCCTTATATCCTCCAGCTCATGTTGTGGCCGTAAATAACAAGAAATAAATCAGCGCAATAAAAATCCCTAATAGAAGCAGCTGGACAGTGGACACCAAGGGTCAAAACTTCAAAATCCCTGAGACAAAATAGATATAAGATGGTGCAGCGCTGTGAACAAGTCCTTAAATCAAAAATATGATCCCCGTGATCTTCTGTGATGATAAACAGGCTCTACAATATGCAGATGAGTGATAAACCACAGTGAGAGACCTCCACCAAAAAAGTAAGACTGGCCGCTCACCTCCCAAAGTGGACCCTTTGATTATGAAGGGTCACCAAAGCCTTCCCATACGGGTAAATGAATCCTGAACAAAGACTGCAGCTCCCAGCGAATAGATGGATATGCTCAGACCGGATCACAGGTGGGCTCAAATATGGTATGATACATGCAACAAAAGGCAGACCATAGTGTTTCTCCGCAAATACAGTTTTAATGATAATAATGATAAAAAACACACTTACATGGTCCAGGCACTATAACCAGCGCCAGGTGTAAACAGCGTGATACGATGTACAGCAATGAGTGGATGGTGATGGCTGCGGGTGACGTCACATCCTTCCCATCTGTACGTTACGTCCCTATGGGCGGGACTTCATCAGCAGATATGGGAGGAGGACGTACTGCACCCGCTGAAATACGCTGAGCTAATTCGTTACCATGGATACTGGACGCGACATCACGTAATGCCGCGCCAGGCTGGGAAACCCGGAAGTGTCCCCGGAAACAACAAACACATTACTCCGCTGTGCAATACACCCAGTTTCCGGGTACAGGGAATTTAAAACCGGGGTTGAAAACACAATGTGGGTATAGACTACTGCATATACAATATATATGTCTGGCAATGAAAAATTACCACTACAAAATATCGTAGCAGCCTAACGCCATATCATATGATACCTGCATATACTAACAGTGAAAACCTCACCAGTGTCCCCAGCAAGGATAATCAATGGACAAAAACGGCTTATATAAAAATAAAATTAAATAAACCGGAGAAACCCAAAAAACTCAATGTATAGTCACTAGACATAAAAAATATAAAAATATATGTGTAAAAATGCACGTGACCTATGCATTAAATATATATGTTAAAAAGACAATAAGGCTGTCACAGTCACACAACATGTGTGAGCAAGCGGAAACGTCCTAAACATAAATACAAGATAGATAAAATCTAATTTGGAACCCAGTATATAGAAATCTTACGTGAAGTCATCCACAGCCATCATCAGTACAAATACAACTAAGAAAAATGTTAAAATTCAATAAAAAAAAAAAAAACAAACATATAAAAATAGAATAAAACGCTATATAGAAAAACATAAGGTAACACATCTAATACTAATGATCACTAACGATCAGAAATAAAACGTTGAGATCAAAGTCAACATTCAATCCATCAGGGCAGAGAACGTGCGTCTCGTGTATCCAATATGATTCTCTTTTGCTCAACTGACGGATGAAATTTCCACCCCTCCAATGTCTCGTGACGTTCTCAATACCCCAGAACCTAAGGCCCTTAGGATTCTGGTGATGGAATTGTTTGAAGTGCCTTGAGACATTATGCGTTTTGACCCCCTTCTTTATATTGTTAACGTGTTCTGCCACACGAACATGAAGGGGCCTGGAGGTTCTGCCTATATACTGGAGTCCACAATCGCACTCCAGCATATAGACAACTCCCACATGTTGTGGCCGTATCCATCAAATGTGTGGGCATGTGAAGCCCAGTTCCCTTTTCTTCCTGGTTTTCAGGGAAAGGTGCATGCTGGGCGATTTTTAGGCACAGTAATGCCCAGAGACTCCTGGGAAAGGAGTGTCATAATTTCCCAGGAGGCAATTGGTCTTAGGACAGGAAGTTGAACCACCTAGGACCAGGAACTAGGCAGATTACGAAATCTGCCTAGTAACAGCCAGATAGAAGTGAGTAAAAAAAATGTTTTTTTGTTTTTTTTTTACATTAAAGGCAAGCTGTTAATAGAAAGTTCATTTTTAGGGTGGAATTCCGCTTTAATTTTGGCCACCAAAAACACAGCAGGGCTTATTTTTGGGGTAGGGCTTGCTGTGCAATGTGCCAAGTGTGAATAATAGCAAAAGTGCTTGTAAACTGCCAGAATCCTCTCCACTACAGCAATATACAATGTAAAAAGGTGTATGTCTCACCTTACTATAGCGTCGCTCGGCGCTTCCATGACTTGCCTGAGCGGTCTTCCTTGCACCGAGCACTGCAGAAGGGGGGCCGAGATCTCCCCTGCTGACATCCAGGAGAAGAGGAGAGCAGTAAACATCAGCTGAGCGGCGCGTCCATGGCCCGCTCCGAGCAATGCAGGGGGAGGGGGCAGAGATCCCCCTGCTGACATCCAGGAGAAGAGAAGGGGAGAGCAGTAAACATCAGCTGAGCAGTGCTTCCGTGGCCCACTGAGCAATGCCGGGGGAGGGGGGGGTCGATATCCCCCCTGCTGACATCAAGGAGAAGAGAAGGGGAGAGCAGTAAACATCAGCTGAGCGGCGCTTCTGTGGCCTGCTCCGAGCAATGCAGGGGGGGGGGGCGAGATCCCCACTGACAGCCAGAAGAAGAGAAGGGGAGAGCAGCATATGGCGACGCTATAAGGAGGTATCTGATTAAACAATACCACAGAAAACACACACCTTTCACACTATACAACAATCGCAATAGTGGGGATTTTAGCAGTTTACAACAACTTTAAACTAGGGCTTATTTTCTGGGTAGGGCTTATATTGCAGCCCTTCCCGAAAATCTAGGTAGGTCTTATTAATCGGGGTAGGTCTTATTTTTGGGGAAATACGGTAGCTATTTAGGGCAGTATGCCCCCAGGGATGAATGCCTGAAATGCAGACTTCTTGTGTTCTGGGCATTCATCCCTGGGTGCATACTTTGCTTGCAAGACAGTGCCAAAATCCCATGTGCAGGGGTTGAACACCCAATGTGCATGAGGCCTAGAAGACCAGCGGTGAGATGAAAACATGTTTAGCATTTCCAGCAACCTAGCTCTCCCCTGCTGGACTACCCCTGCTGACATCACTAGTGACACCAATACAGTGATCAGTACCAATACTAATGACACTGGCTTGGAAGGGGTAAACATCTCTGATAATTAAGGGGTTGAATGTGTACCTAACAAGTGTTATTGTGTGTAATGTGTGCTAATTGAAGCAATATACTTATTTTTTTTCTTCCCTTTACTTTTAACCAGACTTACATTTTATTGGATAAGTCATCTAAAAAGGGTGTTATGACTGATGCTTCACTAAAAGATTAGAAAAACGGGAGGATTTCTCTTTGCTCCTTCTCTTTAGGGGAAGCACAGCATGTATACTAATAGGCATGTAGCGGGTATTTGAATTTAGGGGAAGCATCTGGGTGGTAGTGTAACCCAGATGCACTGATTGCTAGGGAATCGGAGGTCCTTTTATGGTTCTTGGAGGACTCTGGTGGTGTGAGGTTCCCTGGGCCTATAGGTGGCGTTGTTGCCGGGGGCCGGAGGTGAACTCACACTGCAGGACTGTGCCTTTTTGTCCTCCCCTGGAGCTGGTACAGCGGGGCGGGGAACCCGCTGTGGCACGAAGGGTGAGGAGATAAAAAGGGGCGGACACCTTACCACGGGGTTCAGAGTGCAGAGTCGGAGGACGTGGCCGCACCTAGGCACCTTCAGCTTGGATGCTGGCGTTCCGGTGTTCTGGGCCCAGGTGCCTTTGACCTGGCCGGAGCAGAGATGGAGTCCATCTCAGGCACCTTTAGCCTGGGGTGAGGTACTATGGCGGATGCCTGGGGCTCAGTACCTTCGACTGAGTTCTGCAAGGGTGGGGTATCGGAGGGGGCCCTAACTCCTTGAGTGCCCGTGTCTGAGTTTGTGAGGTCTGGTGTGCAGAACTTCTCTGGAGAGTTCGGCGCAGCATCGCTGGTGACAGAGAGGCCTCCGGTATCTCCCTTGGAGGGATATCCTTCCCCTGACAGGGGCCGTGTTAGCGAAGGCAATTCACGTTCTATTTCACATAGTCAGTGGCAGTGACTATTCGCCACTGGTGATACCACAGTGGTTGGCAAGAGAAGGGAAAGGATTGTGTCTCGACCTAACCCCATTGAGACTAAGTTGTTGCAAAAGAATCCAACTTAACCGTGCTGTGTGTTTATTCGCTGAGAAGAATAAAACTGTGTTGGACCTATTCACTGTGTGGAACTCTGGTTACTAGGAGCAAAGGAGTCAAGGATGAAGGACAGGACTTGACTCTAGGACACCTACAGAAAGTGCGATCTTTCTGGCCTTCACCTCTTCACTATGGAGGACATGGGCCGTGGTGTATCTCATCCCTCCCCCCAGCACTAACACCCCTAGACAAAGAAAGACAAGCCGAGAATGAGAAGGGGTGAGGTCGCTAAACGCAAATACTAACGTTGTCATGTGCTCAAACATGGCCAAACTAAGGGGGAAATGCAAGTTTTTAAAACTTGAATGTATTCTGTTAACATTGTACAATAAAGCACAACTCAGGCCATATAAAAGGGAAGGATTAGAGCAGTGGTTCTCAACCTTTCCAGTGCCGTAACCCCTTGATAAAATTTCCCAAGTTGTGGGGACCCCTAACAGTAAATTTATTTTCATAGCGTGGGTTTGCAGCACCCAAGGCAAGACAAGTCATTTGCACCCCTAACCCATGGACATTTAGCTCTCCCCTGAGTCCCTTCCAGTCGTAAAGTATTAAAACCCCTTTTGGTACATTTTAGGATGTACCACTCTCTCTTTGTTGTCCTTTCCCTTTTGTTTCTCTCGATCCCAATCTCTTGTTTTTTCCCCCTCATCCCTCTTCTCTAGCCATCTTTTTCTCTCCCTTTTTCTTTTTTCCTCTCCCTTCCATGTGTTCTCTATTTTTATTCCTTCTCTTAGGCCGCGTACACACGACCGTTTTTAATGACGAGAAAAATGCAATTTTTTAAAATGGTCATTAAAAATGATCGTGTGTGGGCTTCAGAGCATTTTTCACAACATGAAAAATGGCCATGAAAAAATTGGAACATGCTCTAATTTTTCGCGTCGTTTTTCACCTCGGCGTTTTTCTAGTCATGAAAAACGGCCGTGTGTAGGCTTTAACGACGTGAAAAAAAAATGCGCATGCTCAGAATCAAGTATGAGACGGGAGCGCTCGTTCTGGTAAAACTAGCGTTCGTAATGGAGATAGCACATTCGTCACGCTGTAACGGACTGAAAAGCACGAGGCTGAAAAGCGCGAAACTTTACTAACATGAAGGGTGGCGCCATCCAAATGGAACTTCCCCTTTATAGTGCCGTCGTACGTGTTGTACGTCACCGCGCTTTACTCAAGCATTTTTTTCCACGATAGTGTGTAGGCAAGGCAGGCTTGAGAAGAATCACGTCAAGAAAAATGCATTTTTTTTCAATGACATTAAAAACGGTCGTGTGTACGCGGCATTACTTTTTGGTGCGGGGGGGGGGGCAATGCTGGAGGGAGTTCTGATCAGCCAACTTGTGTTCTTTTGATCAAGGTCATCTGCTGATCTGAGAACTGTAGTCTCCGACTTTTGTGGTGTCTCATGGCAGTGACACCCATGTTGAAATCAGGAGATAAAAGGTCTCCTCCAGCTCCTCCCCTTTCACATTCCGCACCAGTCAGGTGACCTCCAGCTATGCCGTGAACTGAATGGGCGGCTGTGAAGAGGCTGAGTGGGCACCAAGAACAGCCCAGCTGGGCAGCCAGAGGCTCCAGGGACAGCCATGCTGGGCAGCCGCAAAAAGGCTTGGAGAGCGATGCGGGCTTCTGGAACAGCCCAGGATTCGGTGATCCCTGGCAAATCATCATCTGACCCACAGATTGAGAACCACTGGGTTAGAGCCTTTGTCAGGATTTTTTTTTCAGTCTGTATTCTCAATGGAGAGATTTACTTTTACATCTAGTTCTCCTGATGAGATGATGAGGAATCAGTAGTGTATTGTTGAAATAGCCTGGTTTAACGAACATTGCTGCCATCCTCTGCTTGAGTGCTGCTCTATATTGGATTACTGAAGGCCAATACAAATGACCTGTAATAAAATAAATTAGGGTTTACAGAAACTGCTGGCAGATATGAACTTTTCACCTTGAAAATAACCCCCCAGTGTTTAATCAGTGGTCTGGCCCCTGGGACCCAGTTATTCTTTCAGTGGGTATTGCCATCTTGCCTCTTGCACAGTACAGAGAAGATGAAGCTCTTATTTATTTATTTTTTGCTGAAATTACTAAAACATACCTCTGCCTCACACATTCCTTTTACATTCATTATTTTTTACTTGTGTATTACATTCTTAGATTCATGAAAATGTATATATATATAACCTAGACTCTTTTTGTAGCCCTGATAGGGAGGGAGTGTGTCTGGCCCATAAAACCTGTTGACTAATGCTAGGAGTCAAGTTTTATCATTAAAAAACCTTTAGGTCTTGGTCATTTGTTTAGTGCCCTCTTTGCATTGTATGTCCGCCTTTTCATGAGACCGTTGTGTCACTGCTCCATACACTCGCCCATGGTAAGGGGGGAGCAGTTTGAGACAAACTTTTTTTTTTTAAAAGTCAACATTTGCATAACAGCAACAATGCTGTTGAATCCGCTTAGGCCAGTTTTATTAGTTTGAGATCCAGGAGGGAGCCATTTTCAATTAATGCCTGCACCCTTTTTAAATGTAAATTTTCCACTTTTTAGTAAATACTTGGTGGTCCTGCCATTAAACTAGGGCCGAAACAACCAATCGATTAATCGACAACTAATCGATTATGAAAATGGTAATCGATTAATTTCATAATCGATTAATCGGCCAATAACATAATGGGGTTACAAAAATAAATAAATAAAAATTAGCCCTTTATAGTACAAAAAGAGCAAATCTCTACTGTAAATATTACTTTCACTGTCCCACAGTAAAAAAACAAACCCCTTACAGTAGCGATTATTTGCACCATTTTTTTATTTATTTTTTTAACCCCGTTATGTTACTAAACATCTCAGGCCTGGGTCACACCTCTGTGCTTTTTGCAGAAAAAAACACTACAGTTCATTTACATGGTTTCCTATGGGACACGTCAACATCCATGATTTTTTCAGCTGCTGCGTATTTGGAAAGGGCAAGGACTTTTCTTTAAACGCAAAACGGTGCTATTTTGGTTCAATATACTTCAATAGAGAAGCTGCATAAAAGCATGTAATGCGTTTTTGCGGCAATTTGTGTTTTTTAATCTGCCCAACAACAAATTGGCCAAAAAAATGCAAATGGCAGCAATAATTACCTTTATTTTTTATTTTCAAGGTTATTACCCGATTAATCGAAACAATAAATGGGCCAACTAATCGATTATGAAAATAATCATTAGTTGCAGCCCTACAATAAACTCCTTGATCATCCACCTCCTGTTATCAGGTGACAACACACTCCCTCCATCTCAGTTTTGCGTCTGTTGTCACATGGGTTTCCAATGGAGGCTGTCTATTTCAATGCACATTATTAAAGACATGGTCTACTATTGTCACCATCAGAAAACCTGCCCTGAGGAATGCCATGCAGTCATCACTGGAGTGATGTAGACAAAAACTGGCAGCAAGGGGACACCTGGAGATCAGTAGCACCGAAATGTAACAAAGGGTGAAAAAAAAGGTGAAAATAAGAATTTGATATAAAATAAATGGATTTATGAAGCACTGTGCTTTAGCAAACTAAACGTCATCCAGTTGGGGTTCAACTTTCAAACACTGGGGTCCTGAATAATTTTAGAATTTGGTGAAACCACCATTTACGATAATTTACTATAAAAATAAAATAATAAAAATAAAAATAAAAAAGGGAGGAAGAAGAGTGACACAAGTCTGCTGTTTCACTGTTTTATGTTGCCTTGTGATACAAAGGATCCCCTCCTGTAGGCTGAGGTCTTCCTAGCAGGTGCCTTTCTCTTTTTCATGGTGACAGCATGATGTTCAGAGCCAAGGAATCAGCCCAGATGTGCGCTGTCACTTCTGAACGCACACAGAAACTGCAACGTGTTTGGAATAAGACTTGTTAGGCAAGGGAGCTGTGATGCATGATAATGTGCACAGCGAAGCCTTACCTTCAAATCCAAAGAGAATCAGCCCAAAGGACCATATGATGAAAATATGACAGGCACAAAGGTTATCGGAGGTGAATGGATTGTGCCGAGAGTCCATAACAAAGCAGGAAAATGTTTCCACTTTAGTCATTCACGGCCCTGAGGAAAACCATTATTAATTATACCTACTGAGCTGTGTAATTTTATTATTGAAGGGGGCACACATATTCCTTTATGTAAAGAAAGAGTCCTAGAGACACATTATCTCTGCGGGTAGCACTGTATTTGAACTTCATGGTGCCCTGACGGTACATGAACAATGCCTCTCTTTGCTGAGGCTGAACCCCTTTTGTCGCATGCACCCTGCTTTATGTATAAGGGAATTATCCAGCAGCCAACCAAACAAAAGCCAAGGAAGATGGTTTCACATTTCCTGAACTACAGAGGGCCTTGTGGCACTTCAGTAGTCACAATAATGCCCCCAATACAGTCCTTTGTATAGATTTACAAATGTATAGAAAATGCATTAAAAAAAAAGTGATCACAGTAATGCCTGGTACACATGATGCGATTATCGGACGAATGATTGTCCATTTTTTTTTTGCATGCTAGTCTCATATGGAAAATTAAGTGTTTATTAAAGTTAATACAATTCTCATATGACCAGAATAAAAATTCAGAAGTGAATTAAATGCGTTGTAGTATATTTGTATTTTATGTACTGGAGTAAACTAAAATCGTAGAAACTGGTATTGCACAAGAATTATTTTTTTGTGCTTGTCCCATCGGATAAACTGTTGTGATCTTCTCTCGAAAGCTGTCTACCAGCGATCAGAATATCGTATAATCGCTTCGAAAGCAGTATTTTTCGTTCGGGCCATTAATCTAGGAGCTCTGCCAATCTAAACAGTCTTCCCCTTTATCAAAGGTCAACTGGTCTGATGTCCTAGGATCCCAGAGAAGTAGTTCTTCAAAACCAAGATAGGCAAGATGGCTTCTGCCAACATTTGTGTTTAAAGTGGACCTTCACCCGCTAGAGGCATTAGGCATAACTGCTCCACCTCCCCATCCCCTCCACAATCTAAAATGGCAACTTTTTTTTGCTCATTTCATTTCTCAATGATTTTTTGCCTTCTCCATCTCCTGGCCACCATCTTACTTAAAGTGGACCTTCAGTAATTTTTCAATTTTCCATCTATTAAATCTTCTGCCCTTGTGGTTTTAAACTTTGGATAGTAAAACATATTTTTTCTGCCAGTAAATACCTTATACAACCCACTTCCTGTTTGTCTGGTCATTAGTCTAGGCTTATGACATCATGCACAGCTCTATCACTCGCGAGTTTGCCAGGAAGGGAGGGGGCGAGTCATAAGAAGGCCAATGAAAGCTGCAGGGCTGGAGGTGTGTCTCTGTAAATCCAGGAAGTGAACAGGCAGCAGCTTCAGCTGCCCACAGTTTAAATGGATGCAGCCAGACTCAGTGGAGGGAGATTTCTGCAGCATATTTGGCAAGTACAGAATCACAGTATATAAAAAATAATATGCAAAGTGGTTAGAGAGAAGCTTCAGAATGGCAAAGATGTTTTCATTACAAATTATGTGAGCAGACTGCAGTTTCTCTTTAAAGTGATTGTATAGGCAAAAGTTTTTTTAGCTTAGCCAATGAGGAGCGCGTGCCCCGGACAGCTAAGTCTGAGACAGCAGGGAAGCGCCATGGGCTCCCTCTGCTGTCAGTCAGTGAGCCAATGAGGAGAGAAGGGAGGGGGGGACGGGGTCGGGACACATGGAGCTGCAGCTCGGCTGCCCCCATAGCAAGCTGCTTGCTGTAGGGGGCACTCAACAGGAGAGAGGGATCAGGGGACCCAAGAAGAAGAGAATCTGGGCTGCTCTGTGCAAAACAGAGTTGGCAAGTATAACATGTTTGTTATTTTTAACAAAAAAATAACCCCCAGACTTTGGTATCACTTTAAGGCAAGAATGAGTTCTGCTCTGCAGCCTCACGATATATGCATGTCACATTTCCCATGATACTGCAGGTTCTATTCATGCAGCTGGGAGGGCAGGCCTGGCATTATGTCACCAAGGAGCCAGGCTGCCTGAACCAAGAAGCGGTATTGTGCACTTGATGGCATCAGCAACAAAGATGGCATGGGACTCGGCTTGTGACAGGGGTGCAGGCTATCACGGCAGGACGGTGCTGGATTAACTGGTTGAGTTTCTTTGATAATTGTTCAGAACATTGCCAAAAAGGTAATGGGGGGAGAGGAGTACGTGAAGTTTATTTGAACCAGAACTCCATCCAATCTGCTGAAATACACAGATGAAATATATTTCATATGGCATATATTTATGTACCAAAGGATTTGTAGTTCTGTATTATGTACAGATATCTGTCACATAGAAGAGCCACTCTTCACAAACCTTGCACATACAGCACAACTTTGTTGGCCCTGAAGAAAGTTCAGAACCCCTGAAACAAGTCGGCTATATTATTTTTCCAAAGTCATGCCATTTACATATTTACACCAAGCCAAACGCATTTACTCAAAACTAAAACTGTTGTAAGGGGAAATAAAAAAAAAAAAAACAACACATACACCAAAGCACAACAGACACGGTATATACAAAGGTAAAAATGTGAGAATGCTTAGGACTCCACCTTAGCTTCTGTCCCTGTGACCAGTGTTAATTTTGGCAGCAAATTTCGATTTAGTTTTAGTCTTGGCATTTTAGTTCAATTTTAGTCTTCTGCAATTGTTTTAGTTTTAGTCGTATTTAGTCGACTAAATTTCCAGGACGGTTTAGTTGACTAAAATAATTTTAGTCGATCAAAACTCATTTTAGTCATCTAAAATCGAATGGGTGGTTAAATTGTAATGCATTATTTAAGCATTTCTCTACAATTTCCAAACTCATTATATACTGCTGGAGTGAAAAATCGAATGTTATTATTTATGTTATTGAGGTATGAACATTCACTACAGACCAGTGTTAATTTTGACGTCAAATTTAAATTTAGTCTTTTGCCGCGTGGTTTTTAGTTAGTCGAAAAAAAAAGAAATAAAAAAAAAAAAAGAAGGAGAACATGTTCTCCATCTAAGTCCGTCGGTATTTCCGAAGGAAAAAGTCTGATGGGGCATTCACTAAAGTGGTATTAAGTTAGTCGACTAAAATGCTTTAGTTGGTTTTAGGTCGACAAAATTAACACTGTCTGTGACAACAATGTCAGATTTCTAAATCACATGCTGCATGACAGACAATGGTCACCGGAACAAAAGGAGGTCTGGATGCCCCCAACTGAAAATGTGGGAATTACAAAGTAAAGGGGGAGGAGGGTCCCCGATTCTTAAACAGGCCTCTATGTGCAAAACATTGGGGTTGATGTACTAAAAGGGAAATCCACTCTGCACTACAAGTGCATTTGAAAGTGCAGTCGCTGTAGATCTGATGGGAAGCTCTGCTGATTTTATCATCCAATCATGTGCAAGCAAAAATGCTGTGTTTTGTTTTCCTTACATGTCCCCCTCAGATCTACAGCGACTGCACTTCCAAGTGCACTTTCAGTGCAATTGTAGTGCAAAGTGGATTTGCCTTTCGTAAATAACCCAATTGTCTCAGGCCCGTCTGACTTTATTTCCATCAGGAACTCAAGTTCTCACAGAGGATGATTTACTAAAACCGAGGAGTGAAAAATCTGGTGCAGCTCAACACAGAAACCAAACAGCTTCCAAGTTTTTTGTGGTTTTTGTCAAAGGTTAATTGAAGCCGACGTTAGAAACCAATTGGCTATCATGCACAGATGCACCAAATTTTGCACTCAACCGTTTTAGTAAATTAACCCTCATAGTTGCCAAAGATGTAGTGAACATGCAAGTTATCCCAAGTCAGACAGGTAAATCAACCTGTAATTACCCCGACTACTGCAACTTCTCTCCCCCATAGAAACACTGTAAAGTCATACAATTTCCTGCTCCTGGTCATCCTGATATCGGTCTTCTGCTTCTTCTCTGGATTTCAGCTCAGCGTCAGGTTCCTGGAATTATCACAAAGGGAAAACAAAATGGCTGTCAACTGCTTCCATCATTTTATAAACAAAGTATAAAAGGATAAGGGAGGAGGAAAAATACAGCAGCCTTGTATGTGTGGTGCAATGCTGTTCTGCAGCACAAACGTACAGCGGCAATCTGGATGTTACAGACAATGTCTTTATTTAGCCTTTCCTCTACTCCTCAGAGTGTAAGCGGAACTCCACACAAAAAAGAAGCTTTTAAAGCCGAAGTCTAGGTATGATCCTTACTGGAAGACAACAAAAAGGAGTGCAGTGCTTCCTGTGATAATTAAAGTGGTTGTAAAGGCAAAAGTTTTTTTTATCTTAATGCATTCCATGCATTAGGATAACAAAAAAAAACCTGTGTGCAGCAGCCCCCCTAACACTTACCTGAGGTCACTCTCTGTCCAGCGTTGTCCACGTGCGTCTCAGCCTATCCAAGATTCTCCTTCCTGATTGGCGGAGACAGCAGTGGTGTCATTGCCTCCTGTAGCTGTCAAAGTCAGCTAGCCAATGGGGGGGGGGGGGGGGAGTTGGGGCCGGGTCAGGGCTCTGTGTCTGAATGTGACTCAGCTCAGGTGCCCCCATAGCAAGCTGATTGCTATGGGGGGCACTGAACAGGAGGGAGGGGCCAGGATCACAGACGAGGGATCCGAGTAGAGTAGGATCCAGGCTGCTCTGTGCAAATCTACTGCAACAGAGCAGGTAAGTATAAAATGTTTGTTGATTTTATTGGAGAAATACCAACTAGACTTTACAATCACTTTAAATAACAGTCATAAAATGTAAATAAAGTCCCAATATAGGAATGCGTGACTTGAATTCACCAAATCTTCAGGTTAAACCAGGATAAGCCCTGGTTCACACTGGGGCGTTTTGACATGCGATTTGGCATGTCAAATCGCATGTCAAAATGGCGATATTTGCCGGCAATGGCACCGTCCTAATCGGTGCGACGCCGCATCTGCGGCGCTGCACCGATTTCAAAAAGTAGTTTCTGTACTACTTTTTGCGATTTCAGCCACGATTTACATTGACATCTGTGTCAGATGTCTTTGTAATCGCGGCTGAAATCGGGACTACCAGCGAGAGTCAAATCGTGCGAGTTCAGATGAACTCGCACGGCTTCACTCCCGCAGCCCAGTGCGAACCTGGGCTAACAATGTGCGTGAGAAGTCTAACCACTTACCAGAAAGTAGAAAAAAATCCAGCAGGAGATAAAATCACCCAATGCGCTTGGGAACAATTCATCACACATGTGCAACGTCACCAATCTATACACTCACCAAATGGCAAATGATAATGCACCTTAGATCATTACTCTGAAGTGAAGAGACCTCTCGCCCTGGTATACTGGTCCCCAGTAAAGTCAGTCAGGAACTGTGCAACGGAAGCTCACCCACGGGAGCCCAAAATGATGCTCATATAGTGTAGTAGTTTATTAAACCTAAATTTAAGTACAAAAGCTGCAGCATAAAAACACTAATAAGGCCAAAAACGTACATAATCATCCACTGCTCCTACAACGAGGAAGCAGTGGCAATGGCGTCAGCACCTAGGCCCCTCCCGATGCGTTTCGTGCACGTTCTCAAGGGATCTGCCTATGTGACAAATTGTTCCCAAGCACATTGGGTGATGTTTATCTCATGCTGGATTTTTTGCACTTTCTGGCGAGTGGTTAGACTCATCACGCACATTGTTGGAATTATCCCGGTTTGCACTAAAGATTTGAAAGTCAAATCTAGATCGGGACTTTATTTACATTTTATTACTGTTATTTACCTATCACAGGAAATGCTGCATACCTTTTGTGGTTTTAGGCCTCTTTCACATACACAGAATACTTTATTAATCCCAAAGGGAAATTGTTACTCCTGTTTGAGTATCTACTTTCAGACTTTTTCTGTATGTATGCATTTGCGTGTATTTACACGTATATGCATTTGTGCAAAAACGTATTCTCACTCTGCACAATATGTAAATGGACATTTGCGCACATTAAATTACTGACCAAAAAAGCGGATTTTTTTTTTAATGAAGAATGCACAATGCTGGTTTACGCACCTGTGCGCATAGGCACATTAATTATTATATTATAAAGCATCAAGGGTATGTTCCTAAATAGAATTCAGTATTTTAAAGCTGAACTCCAGTGAGGATATACACTCACCGGCTACTTTATTAACACCTGTTCAATTGCTTGGTAACACAAATTGCTAATCAGACAATCACATGGCAGCAACTCAATGGATTTAGGCATCTAGACGTGGTGAAGATAAATTGCTGAAGTTTAAACCAAGCATCAGAATAGGGAAAAATGGGGATTTTTGTTGTTGATGCCAGATGGACTAGTCTGAATATTTCAAAAATGGCTGCTCTACCGTGATATTCACACACAATATCTCCAGGGTTTACAGAGAATACTCAGAAAAAGAGCATATCCAGTGAGCGGCAGTTGTGGGGAGGAAAATGTCTTGTTGATGTCAGAAGAAAAACTGGCAGACTGGTTTGAGATGATAGAAAGGCAACAGAAACTCAAATAGCCACTCGTTACAACCAAGGTATGCAGAATACCATCTCTGAATACACGACACATCAAACATTGAAGCAGATGGGCTACAGCTGCAGAAGACCACACCGGGTGCCACTCCTGTCAGCTAAGAACAGGAAACTGAGGCTACAATTTCCACAGGATGACAAAAATTGGACAATAGAAGATTGGAAAAACGTTGCCTGGTCTGATGAGTCAACTTCAGCTGCAACATTCAGATGGTAGGGTCAGAGAATGGCATAAACATCATGAAAGCATGGATCTATTCTGCCTTGTACAATGGATCAGGCTGGTGGTGTAATGGCGTGGAGATATTTTCTTGGTACACTTTGGGCCTCTTAGTATCAATTGAGCATCGTTTAACCACTTCTCCTTAGGTGGACGTCATATGATGTCCTGGAGTTTAAGTGGTTAAATCTGAATGATGCCTGCTGGCTAACTTTAGTGGGGGGGGTTTTTCATTAAATATTTTTTCCCCAAATAAATGCGTTTGAAAAATTGCTGCGCAAATGCCGTGTGACATAAAAAGTTGCAACGACCACCATTTTATTCAATAGGGTCTCTGATAAAAACAAACAAACAAAAAAAAAAACATATATAATGTTTGGGGGTTCGAGTAATTTTCTAGCAAAAAATAAATAAAAAACTAGAAAATGCATTTCCAGCAGAAAATGCGTGGGAATGCTGAATAGCTGGAATTACTAAAGCTAACTGGATGAATAGCTTAAATCCGTAAGAAAAAGTTGAAGAAGTGAGAATAGTTGGAAAAAGTAGGAATGGTTTTAAAATAAACATGAATTTCATTAAAAAAGTTTAACAACACCACTAATGTATGAAAGATGTGGAATATTTAAAGGTTTTTTGAAAAGCTGACACTTAGGGTCCTTTCACACGGGGCGGATCCGTGCAGATCCGCCCCGTGAAGCTCCGCTTGCTCAGCGGGGATCGCTCCGTTGATCCCCGCTGAGCCGACGGATGACTGGGCGGTCCCCGCACACTGTGCAGGGACCGCCCTGTCAGAGCGCCGCTCTCCCCTATGGGGAATCGGATGACGACGGACCGTAGAGTCCGTTGTCATCCGATCCGCTCCGCCGACGGAAGGAAAAATAGGGTTTTCCTCCGTCACACTTTGGCGGAGCGGAGCGGATGTCAGCGGACATGTCTCCGCTGACATCCGTGCCTCCATAGGGGTGCATGGAGGATCCGTTTCAGGTCCGCCTAAAAAACTGACAGGTGGACCTGAACGGACCTCCGTGTGAAAGGGGCCTAAACTGAATTGTTGGCTTTAAAAGTTTGCAAAGAATAAGCCCAATACACACTCTGTTTAATCGATAACATTTCCTGAAATGATCACTAAAACTTAAACAGTTTTTTCACAAAAACTGTAAAAAGATATCAAAACTGAAAAGATATAGCCAGATAGCTGAATATTTTGTAAACATTTTAAAGTTTGTTTGGTGTTTGTAGGTGAAAGTATGAAGGAGCTGAAACTTTTGGGAGCGAAAGAAGATTTTAAGGATTTGAAACATGCTTTCATTCACTTTAGGCTCCATGTACACAGAAGCTGATAAACTGCAGTTAATGGGCGTTTTGGCGTTTTTTTTAAAAGCCCATTAACTGCACTCTATGTTAGCCTATGTGTTCATGTACACATAACGTTTTTTAGCTTTAATGAGCAGTGGAGTTAATGGGCTTTTTTCTGAACGCAGGAAATTTGCGTTCAAAGTGCCGTTTTTCGGCCGAAAAAAACGCAAAACGCCGAAAAACGCTCATAAACGCTCAAAAACGCTGGCCGCGAGCGTTTTTTAGTCCATTGAAAAAAATTTTTTTTTTTTTTTTTTTTTTTTAAAAAGCTAAAAAAAGCTACACTGAAAAACGCTAATAAAAGCTAGTAAAAAAACGCTGATAAAAGCTAGCTTTTTCTGCTGCTTTAAAAACGGCCGTTTTTGAGCTTCTGTGTACATGGAGCCTCAATGTTAAAAAAAAAAGTGTTAAAAAGCCTAATATTTTATAAATATAATATAATATATTTTATATCGTATAAATAGTAGAAAAAAAGTTGAAGAAGTCCCATCATTAGCTGAAAGAGCTAAACATTTTAAAAGTTGAATGGTTTTAATAGCTAGAAGTTACGCAGAGCCAAAAAACGAACAACAATAGTGGGAATGCTACTGAGCATTCCCACTAATGACGATTTTCACATGTAGGAGAGGAGTGCCAGAATGGGCCCGGTATTGAAGTGGTTAAACACCACGACCTACCTGAGTATTGTTGCTGACCATGTCCATCCCTTTATGACTACAGTGTACCCATCTTCTGATGGCTACTTCCAGCAGGACAATGCACCATGTCACAAAGCTCAAATCATCTCACCATTGGTTTCTTGAACATGACAATGAGTTCACTGTACTCCAATGGCCTCCACAGTCACCAGATCTCAATCCAGTAGAGCATCCTTGGGATGTGGTGGAATGGGAGATTCACGTCATGGATGCGCAGACAAATTTGCAGCAACTTCGTGATGCCATCATGTCAATATGGACCAAAATCTCTGAGGAATGTTTCCAACGCCTTGTTGAATCTATGCCACAAAGAATTAAGGCAGTTTTGAAGGTAAAAGTGGGTCCAACATAGTACCAGCAAGGTGTACCTAAAGTAGCTGGTGAGTGTATTTTGCATACTTACAGCGGGCTAGCTTTGCAAAAAGTAAGTAAGTATGGCTATGTGATACTTGATCAGCCTTTGTGGAAGCTGTAAATTCCTGTAGTAGCCCACACTACTACAGTGATAACAGTCTTCCGGGACCATGCCGAGCCACCATTCTGCACAGTAACCATAGAGGGATGATTGTTTGGCAAAGCTGCCATTTAGAGCGTGCCTTTTTCTCAGTGCGTTCTGATTGGATGAAGGAGAGGCAGTGATATTACTCTCTCTACTTTATCCACAAATAGCCTTGCATTCATCAATATAAATGAAAGGCATTTCTGGTGGCTGGGCTGAGCAAGCAGCCCCCTCTGTTGGTTACTCTGCAGGAGGGCAGCTGCTTGGTGTGGCACCTGAAGACCACGACCAGCATTGTAGTAGCTCAGGCTACTACAGTGTTTTACAGCTTCCACACAGGTATCACATATACTGCGCCAAGCTGGCCCAATGTAAGGATACAAAATAGATCATGGCTGGGAGTTCAGCTTTAATGTAAAGTTGCAGTAGTGATCTCAGATGCAACCCTTTTCTTATCCATCCACACACATTACTGACGGCTTATCGCCCCTTCATGAAAATTTGACTTCCTTATCTTCTATTGTATAAGCAACCAACTGAAGAGACACCATTCAGAGGAAAATGTGACTCATTCATTCCAGCTCTGCCCACTGACAGATGAGTGTAGAGTAATCACAGACTTTGACATAAATACATGTAATGGCTGGATATACTGTACATCACACAATGGCTACACACAATACAGACTTGCAGGGGAAGTTGTATAATGTATTGGATCCATTGAAATGTCTTTTTTCTGTCATAAAAACACAATTCAATTGAGGTTTATGTAAACCCAAACAATGAACTTCCCTTATTTGCTCCCTTCTGGTCTGTTAAAGTGGTTATAAACCCTTTACAAATCACTTCTCTACAGGTGAAGCCTCGTACACACGACCGGTTTTCTCGGCAAGAAAACTGCTGGGAGAGCTTTTTGCAGAGAAAACCTTTGGTGTGTATGGTTTCTCGGCAGGGAAACTGCCGGGAATCTCAACGAGAAAAATAGAGAACCTGCGCTCTATTTTTCTCGTCGGGATTCTTGGCAGAGTGTTTGATGCCGAGAAACCTGGTCGTCTGTATGCTTACCTGTCCAGGGAAACCCGCGCATGCTCGATGAGACTTCGACGCATGCGCAGTAGCATTCAAGGGTAGTGTAGGGTGTAGCAAGATGGCGGCGACGGCATCAAATGTGACGAGCGCCGGCTCGTCGTAGGCAATGACGTCACCGCATTCTTGCCATTCAAAAGAACGGCGGTTCTTTTGAATGGCGCGTGAGTACACAGGGCTTGGCAAGACAAGCTTGCCAGGAATCCAGTCGAGAAAAACGACTTTCTCTCGACGGGATTCCCGCCCGTGTGTACGAAGCTTAAGTCTATAATAAGCCTTACCTGTAGCTACCGTGAATTTCTCCTAAGCTGGCATAGTTTAGGAGATATTCACTGTATACGCATCGGCACATGCGCACTGAAGAGACGGCTCGTACGTGCAGTTTCTTCAGCTGGTGTGCCGCTACCGGCGGCACTCGCACGCATGCGTGGGAGTGACGTAATCGCACCTCCAGCCAATCACAGCGCCGGAGCATGCGGTACCCGGAAGCAACGCTGGGAGACATGTCACTGGCCAAGGCAGTGTGCCGGGACCGCTGCGGGGGCTTTGATCTAAGGCAAGTAGCTCATTATGCCTTCGTCTTGCAGGGTTTTCTTTTTGGGGGGGGGGGTTTTCAACCACTTTAAATACACCAATCTAAGCATTTTGTTACAGCTCTTCAATAGCTGCAAATATTAACTGTAATGCCGCGTACACACAGCCGTTTTTCTCGTCGAGAAAAACGAAATTTTTCCCATTCGACGAGAAAAACGATAGTCTGTGGGCTTTGTCGTTTTTTTCGACGAGAAAAACGGCATTAAAAACGGCGAGAAAAATTAGAACGTTCTAATTTTTCTCGTCGTGTTTTTCGACATGTTTTCCGCGGCAGTGTTTCCCATAGGGAAACACTGCCGCGGAGCCCACAGACGGTCGTTTTTCTCGACAAGAGAAAAAACGACGTGAAAAACGACCATGTGTGGGGAACAAGCTGTTCCCTCGTTTTTAATGACATTATTCACGGCGGTTTTTTAACCGCCGTGAATAATGATCGTGTGTACGCGGCATTAATCGTGTGAGAAATTCAGAGCTGTAGTGTGTCCTCTGCACACTTCCTCTGCGATCTCAAGGTGTCCTTCCAGTTCTTATCTTGAACTACAAAACCATTCTCCTCTATGCTATGGAGAGAAGGAGAGCGGGGGGCATCCAGTAGTTTACAAGGAGACAGAGGCAGGGCTGACACCATTCTTTGCTTTTTTTCAGTCCAGAAAAGGCACTAGGTTGTCAGTCTACAACAGGAAAGCGCATTTCTGTCACATGAACAGGTATTTCCCTGTACTTGTTCCATTACATTGCACAGCTACCAGTCTCAGAATAGAGGCTAGCTGTCAGGAGTAGAGCAAGCATATTGATGTGTGGGGAGGCCGCTTTACTGTCCAAACAGTGGGTGGGTCAGTGATTAAACACTCTAAACTGGAAATAAATACAGGATTTGCCTCGCAGGGATGCCTGATCACAAGACTGGCTGAACAGAATTCGGCTTGTTTCACCACTACAAAAGCCACTGGCCAACAGCCAACATTTCCTGCATTAACTGCCCCTTCTTTCCAAGTTCCATTCCTTTCGCCACAACATAGCTTTGGGTGCAACTGTGCAAGACATAACCTCAAAACTGCATACATAGGCAAGGCATGTGACATTGACAAAATAAAAAATGGCATGGAAAGAATAGCAGCTATTAAATAAGGCAGCTTGCATATTCCAGGGAAAGCTCTAGAAAGAAATAGCTGAAGCCTTATTTGTTTCAATGTGGCCTAAACCATTGACAAGCTTCAAATCCATTGCAGTTATTAAATCACACCTTCTATCGAAGCACAGGATGGAAAGCTCTCAATGGATCAGGGATGGAGATATTTGCCCATAATTCAAACTTAAAGAGGAAGTAAACTTCTCTTGATTGTATGTACCCTAGAAGTGAGCCTATAATAAGGCTTACCTATAGGTACTGCAACCATCTCCTAAACTTGCACCGTTTAGGAGTTATTTACTGTATACGGCATTGATGGACGTCATCGGCACATGCGCCCTTAAGGAGCGGCCGCTCGTGCCGTCCCTTTCAAAGCCCTGTGCTGTGACAGGCGGCTCCCGCGCACACAGCCGGAGTCCGCGGACCTGGAAGGAAGACAGGCGAAAATGGATGCGGCCTTCAGCAGGGACAACAAGGGCTTTGTTTGTAGGTAAGTTTCACATAACGTGCTAGTATGCAAAGCATATTAGCACATTATGCCTTTACTTTGCAGGTCACCCAAAAAAAAAAGGAGGCCGGGTTTACCTTCTCTTTAAAGCACAACTTTACCAAAAAGGGTAAGTTTGGCCCTTCTTACTCCTCCCTCCTCCCTCCTTCACATTTCGCTTTATGAGGGGGTTGGATCATCGTGGTGATCTGAACAAAAGTTTGCCCCCTCCCCTGCAGCCTTCTTGTACACATCACAGGCCCCAGAAGACTGAAGGACCATTCACAAAGCACGTGTCTCGCGCACGCTCAGTTGGAAATCAGATGTGAAACAGCAAGGCATCATTACTTGTTTCCCTTAGTTAAGATACCGGTGCCTGAAGAATCGGCTCGGGTGAGGACAGTGCTGGATCCTGGGGCAGGTAAGTCTCCTTATATTAAAAGTCAGCAGCTACAGTATATGTAGGTGCTGACTTCAAAATTCTTTGGGGGAGACTGGAGCTCCTCTTTAAGCCGACCATACAGTAAACTAGTAGAATTTTGTTCAATATTTTTAAGAAAGTTTGTTAGATTTTCTAATCATCAGTGGTGTCAAATCAACGTTAATTTCCAACACAGTAATGGCAAAATGCAAAAGAGCTGTAGAAATTTCTCAAATTTCCAACAGTGAATGTGGATTTCAGTGAAGAAATTACATTAAGTCCCAAAACTGAATGTTAAAACGCAAATTAAAATTTGAAAAAAAAAATTAACAGTTGTCAAGTCATCGAACATACAAAAAACATTTGTATGAATGTATTTTCGAAAATCTACTAGTGTATGGCCAGCTTTACTCAAATATATTCTGTGGAGGACAGGTGGCCACACACAGGAGCAAAGATTTAAATGTATACACCCCTGGCAGCTACTCACCACTAACAGGATTTAATTACAGAAAGCTCTGTATCCGTTTTCCTGAATATGCATTTCAAGGAAAATACAGGCAAGTGGAATTAAGTTATTAAAGTAAAGAAGCAAATTTACCATTGGCCTATCCACCTCAGGTTGAGCTGGTTGCTTTCCTGCATTTGCTTTCTCCTCAAACGCTGGTCTGTCTATTTCTGCCTCCTCATACTCATCTTCACCCTGATTGTTGGGGTCTTTGGCTGGATCTGCAGCATCTTCTTGAGCCTGCGTAAAGAAATAACTGAAGGTACTCTAAAACTTGAACATACCCATGGCTTTTTGCTCCTCATCCTGGCTCTGAGCACATCTACAATCCTCTGGCCTACAGTAATGTCTTTCTGGAATACTGAATCCCGAGCCTGCAATTCTACAAGGTACTGCCTTTTAGAATCGTTCTACTATCCAAATATGTGCACATTTGGTTTAAAGTGGAATCCCAGATATGGGTATCTTTGCATACTTACATTGGTCTACCTGGCTGAGCTCCTAGAAGCTGGAAATCACTGTAGTAGTCGCCATTATTACAGTGATTTCCACTAGCTTGCGGGTCCCATTACAAGCAGCTGCTCTGCTGCATTGTGAACACAGGAGGTCGGCTGCTGGGCATGGGCACCATTCAGAGAACATTTTGCATTGTTTCAATGAATGCAAAGTGAATAAGACGAGGTGGAGGAGTATGACATGACCACCTTGCCTCGCCACCTTATTTAATCCGAGAACGTTTTTCATCAATTGAGAAAATTTAAAGCAATCTTTTAATGGTGCATGTGCCGTGCGGCCAACCTCCTGTGTTCACCATGCAGCCACTCAGCACTGGACCTGAAAGCAAGTGTCGATTACTGTAGTAGCATGGTCTACTACAGTGATTTCAGCTTCTAGAGGGATCCTACAGGTATGGTATTATATGCGGTGTTACATTGGTCCAAGGTGAACAAAGGTAAATATTCAAAAATATCCATACCTGGAATTCTTCGGTAATTATGCAATGCAAAAAGAAGGTGCTAGAGCACAACATTTTTAATATAGAGGCACATTGCATGTGATCCCCATTTTAAAGCCAACACATGATTGGATAGAACTCCAATTGTTTCCCAATCACTAGTGGGGACTAAAGCAGTCAGTGACATCCACGTATGACGGGTAGACACTACACAGTGTTGGCTAGTAGCTGTCAAAAGGAATGGCATTTATTAAAGTGGAAGTAAACCCTGCTATCGTTTTCAGCAAAGGAAGTTGCCATCTTGGCCCCAGTTTAATCTTCAAGTGCCATGAAGTTGCACATGTGATCAGATATAACACCAGCCATTGGCTGGTTTGACAGTTTGGTTGACAGCACAAGCAAATGTGACAGTTAGAAATCCCAACTGAGAGTTTTCTGAAACCGTTAAAAACAATGGGTTTACTTCCACTTTAAGACCCCTTTCACACTGAGGCGCTTTGCAGGCGCTATAGTGCTAAAAATAGGGCCTGCAAAGCACCCTAAAACAGAGGCTCCATTCACTCCAGTGTGAAAGCCTGAGGGCTTTCACACTAGAGCGGTGCGCTGGCAGGACGTCAGAAAAAGTCCTGCCAGCAGCTTCTTTGGAGCGCATTAGGAGTGGTGAACTCACCGCTCCTAATACGCTCCTGGCCATTGAAATCAATGGGCAGTGCCGCGGAACCGCCGCTGTAGCAGCGCTTTTAACCCTTTTTCGGCCGCTAGCAGGGGTTAAAAGCGCCCCGCTATCGGCCGAATAGCGCTGCAAAAACGACTGCGTTTTACCGCCGACGCCCGGGGCGGCTCAGTGTGAAAGGGCTCCAACATATGCTCAGCATGGAGGCATTGTATGAATAGTTTATATACAGAATGTGAGTTGAACAGGTAAAGCAGCACTAGTTATCGTTACAGAAAGTTGCATAGAAAAACTAAAATAAGGGGGGGGGGGAGTAAAACCAAAATCCACACAACATTCACAAACACATTCTGAATTTTATTAGCCGAAAGCTGCAGTCATTCATCACCTAAATGCATGAAACAGCCATCTTCAAAAGTGCAAGGTAATTTTGCAGTTATTGAACCACAAGAAATAAAAAGCTGCATCTTCTTTGCTTTGTCCATGTTGAACATAAGGAATGGCCGATTATAAAAAGGATTTGATATTTTTTTTTCCTGTTACACACACACACACACACACACACACACACACACACACACGGCCAGCCTAATTTAGGTTGACTCCCCGTGTTAAAAGGGGAGCTAAATTCTGGTCTAAATAAAAGAACAAATTTGTATTCTTAACTCAAAAAAGTTGCTTGTATTGCACAGCCTCCTCGGAATCCCTCATTTTTGCTGCTGTGATCAGACTTCCTGTTAGAGGGTGTCTACATTCATTCTCCATGGATTTTCTGTATGTAGGAATGTAGACACCCAATATGGACCATGGACCATAGGATTTAGAGTGTGCATACAACAGTGTATCGCAACCAACATGCACTACTTAATCCAAACAAACAAAAGTGAAGGGAAAGGGAGAGGTTCAGACAGATAAAAACAGTAAGAAACAATTTTTATGAAAAACCGATCACACGGACATTAAAGTAGTGGATGTGTATAGATTATTTTTGACGAATAAGGATATTATTTAGTGTTATGAAGTGGTTGTAATATACCCAGTGAAGTGACTGGCCTTAGGTGATAGAGATTAAACAAATCCTCCTCCAAAAAAATAAATAAGTTGTAGCCGTTTATCTGAAGCCCTCTCTTCTCTGCACCCATTTAAAGTGTACAGTTCACAAAGCTTTTCTGAGCTTTAGGAAGTAGAGGTTGGCTGGGATCTGATGTCACACTGCACAGCGGAGAGGTGAGCCGAGTGTAATACGAGACTTGCGTGGTAAAAATGGACACACCCCCTCTCTACAGTATCATAGGGAAACATGCACAGCTTAGGCTGTCAACCTGCTGTGTGCTGAAGGCAGGTTTGCCAACTGTCACAAAATTTACGAACAGTTAATAAAATCCATGCGTTTTCCATAAATATCTGTTACAAACATGCATGTCCGTAATTGACATTAACAGACATATGCACAAATTACAGATTTTACATACTGTTTGTAAACTTACTAACAGTTGGCAACCCTGGCTGGAGGGGAGGAGGCGTCCGTCTCCCAAGATTCTGTGGTGTTGGCATAGACTGTCGGAATTGACTCATGCAGATAGAGAAAGGAGAGAACAGACAAATCACACTATGTGCTTTGGATTGAGGCTAGTACACACTATAGAGGGCTAGGCTTTGTTCATTTTTCATTGCAGAGGTTTACAGCCACTTTGCCCTTTAAATAAAACTTTTTTTTTATGTATAGGATTGTAAATAAGTACCGTACTTGGAAGCAGCCATATGTGTTCATTATATAGGCAGGCTCTTTTTTTCTGTGTCCCCATTTGCAAGGATTTCTACTTTCTTCCGGCATCTTTGACAAAAGAGGAAGGAAAAATCCCCCCCACTACCTCTACCTCTATTTGAGGTGTATCAGACAGAACAAGATCTGAAGGGCTAATCCACCCAATGGGGACTTAGAAAGCAATAAAATGTTTTAGGTGTTATCCCCCACCTTTGTGGTCCAGCCTCTCTGGTTACATTCTCTGTAATATACTGTAAACATGGAAAAGGGGGGTCCTTATAATGGCCACATCACAGCGATCCCACCATTAGAATACCCAAAAGATGCAAGAAATGCTCAGGCAGTTTAATGCCCAGCATCAGACATCAGTGATGGGTGAACTGACCCTAAAAATAAGAATTAGGGAATGACGTAAACAGATCTGAAACTGCGAGTCTCAGTGTTTGGTGGTTTTAAATTAAACGGATTCTCATCAGGCTGGTACCGACCTCTTGTCAAGTGCAGTACTGAAGTGCAAGATGTATATATGATCCATATATTTTTAATGTGGAGCCAGAACACACAAAGCAATGTGTTTCATCGTGTACAGAGCGGGGGACGTGACTGGAAATTAGCAGAGACCTTGAACAATCTCAGGAAGCAATCTACGGGGATTAAAGCACCCTGCAGCGTTCTACCAGTCAGATATCAGCAGAATGACAATGAGCTGGGAGACAGCAAAGGACGGCGATTGCAGCAAGCCGAACGGTAATCTCCTTACCAGAGCCTCCTGGCCTACGTGTTGCTTCATGGGTGGAGGGCCATCCTCTCTGTCAATCACACCAGCATCTGCAAATGTGCAATTCAATTATTCATTTAGTTTGTTTTTCATAACCTCAGACAGATGCAAAAAAGAAGAGGATGCACGTACACACATACCCATCTATACCAGTCTGATATGACTAAAGACAATTTTCAAACTTAACATGGAGAATATATTATATTATATTACACACACACACACGATGCTGAGAGAACGGCCCCACAGGGGCAGCAAACTGCGCACCACGGGCCGCCCTTGTGAATGCAGCTATAAACCTTTCCAGGCATTTCTGATGGAGGAGTGTATGAACTCCCAAAAAGCATTCGCTCTTTTATCTTGTTGATCTTTTGATAATAAACTTACTCTGGGCTTCTGTCCATTAGTGAGGGGTTATTACTACCTATAGTGAATCACAAGTCAAACAGCTATTCTGTATGTATTCCAACTATTTGCCAGAAATTCATCTTTTAGTTACAGGTAGTGTTTCACTGAATGTTGATTGCCATATATAAATCAATCACATTTAATTCCATACTTAAAGAGGTTATGAAGCTATGTTCTTTTAAATAAACACAACAAACATGCCTAAACAGTAACGACAAACAACCCCCCCCTCCCGGGTCAGCCGGCAGCACCCGCCAGGGGTCTCGCGGTCAGTCATCTATCCCCCCCGCCTAACCCCATCTAGGTTGTGGGCAGTAGTGTTGAGCGAACCCGAACTGTAAAGTTCGGGTCCGTACCGAACTTTAGCTTTTTCCCGAACCCGAACTTTGCGCAAAAGTCCGGGTTCAGGTTCGGGTTCGGCAATCTAATTACGCATTTAGAAATGCTTCAGGGGCCAGCCAATCACCTTTTGATTAGCTGGTGTGCCCTTAGAGGCCATCATAGCCATGCCTACTAATGGCATGGCTGTGATTGGTCAGTGCAACATGTGACCCAGCTTTTATATAAGCTAGAGGCACACAGCACACATGTCACTCTGCTTCAGAATAGATAGGGAGAGGATCTAGTCTGCTGCTGTTGCTAATAGGGAGAGATTGTAAAATACATGCGGTAGTCCTGATTCTACAATCTGAGGGAAAAGATAGAGAGATAGTGTAGTGTAGGGCCAGGTTCCTGTTGGTGCTTTCAGGGAGAGAGAATATTATATAGGAGTCCAGATTCAGAGATTAAAATCGGCGATCTGCATAGGTTTACCTGTTTGTGTTGCAGTGCAGTCTTTTTACACTGCCATGAGCCCAGTGTCAGAGAAAATCTAACTTTTAGGGGGAAAAAAAAAAAAAAAGGCACTTTATTGTGCGCTTTTCCAAAAGACCCATAGGGCAAAAAAAGACCCGTTAAGGGCAAAAAAAAAAAAAAATTGCACTTTAATGTACGCTTGCAAAAAGAGCCATTCAGGGCCACAAAAAATAGTTTGCTGTGTGTTATACATATGTGGAGGTGTGTGAAATAAACAATTTCTATATAGTTTTCTCCTACTGTGCTATACTAAAAAAAAAAACATTTTTTTTGAATAGCATTTTCTGCAGTTTCTGTGCGATTCAGCGGTTACGTACTGCGGGTGTGTTCTGCTCTTCCAAAAAACACCCATTTAGGGCAACATCCTAAATTTGGAAAATATGAGGAGAAGGTCAAAGGGACGTGGTGGCCCCGGTCGTGGTGCTGCTGGTGGAGCTCCTGTTGCAGGGAGAGGACGTGGTGGATCTGTGCCAGATACACGCACAAGTGAAACACCTTCCTCAGGTGCGAGTAGGCGACCGAGCCTGCGGCTGTATTTTGTCGCGCCTAATGAGGCTGTACGAATGTTTAGGCCAGGACAAGTACAGGCGATAGTAGATTGGGTTGCTGACAGTGCCTCGGGTTCCTTCACATTGTCTCCCACCCACTCTTCTGATGAAAGATCAGAGTTGGCACCTGAAACCCATGTCCATCAGTCTTTCACCTCACCCCCTTGCAAATCAGCCAAGCAGTCTGAGCCCCAAATCATGCAGCAGTCTCTTCTGCTTTTCGATGACTCTGTTAGCAGGGTTTCCCAGGGCCATCCACCTAGCCCTGCCCCAGAAGTGGAAGAGATTGAGTGCACCGATGCCCAACCACTTATGTTTCATGATGAGTACATGGGAGGACCATCGCAGTACGTCTCGGATGATGACGAAACACAGGTGCCAACTGCTGCTGCTTTCGCAATTGTGCAGACAGACAAGGAGGGCAGGGGTGAAGACTGGGTGGAAGATGATGTGGAGGACGATGAGGTCCTCGACCCCACATGGAATGAACGTTATGCAGGTGACCAGTGTAGTTTGGAGGAAGAGGCGGTGGTCGCACAGAGCCACCAGCACAGCAGAAGAGGGAGCAGGGTGCAAAAGCGGAGCGTCCGTCCCCTAGACAGTATGTCTGCTACTGCCCAACGCAGCAAGGTACCGAGCACACCAAAGCCAGGTCCAAGGAGTTCCCTAGCGTGGCAGTTCTTCACACAATGTGCTGATGACAAGACACGAGTGGTTTGCAGGCTGTGCAATCAGAGGCTGAAGCGAGGCATAAACGTTCTCAACCTGAGCACAACCTGCATGACCAGGCATCTAAGTGCAAAGCACGAGCTGCAGTGGAGTAGACACCTCAAAAACCAAGAAAGGTCTCTGGCTCCTCCTGCTTCCTCTTCTGCTGCAGTCTCGGCCTCTTCATCCACCTCTGTAGTGACAGTGGCACCTGCCACCCCGCAAACAGAGGATCTGCCAGCAACACTACCACCTGGGTCACCAACCATCTCCACAATGTCCCATGGAAGCGTTCAGCTCTCCATCTCCCAAATATTGGAGTGGAAGAGGAAGTACCCCCCTAGCCACCCGCGATCCCTGGCCCTGAATTCCAGCATTTCAAAACTTCTGGCCTTTGAAATGCTGTCATTCCGTATGGTGGAGACGCAGAGTTTTAAAAGCCTGATGGCATTGGCTGTCCCACAGTATGTCGTGCCCAGCCGCCACTATTTTTCCAGGCGAGCCATCCCTTCCCTGCACAACCAAGTGGGGGACAAAATCAGGTGTGCACTGCGCAACGCCATCTGTGGCAAGGTCCACCTAACTACGGATGCGTGGACCAGTAAGCACGGTCAGGGACGTTATATCTCCCCAACAGCACACTGGGTAAATGCAGTGGCGGCTGGGCCTGAGGCAGATAGCAGTTTGGCGCATGTCCTTCCACCACCGAGGATTGCAGGGCGCTTCAGTTTGCCTCCTGTTGCTAACTCCTCCTACTCCGCTTCCTCATCCTCTACCGCCTCTTCATCCGGTCAGCGTAACACCTTCACCACCAACTTCAGCACAGCCAGGGGTAAACGACAGCAGGCAGTTTTAAAACGTTCCTGTTTGGGGGAAAAACCCCACACCGCGCAGGAGTTGTGGAGGGACATGGAACAACAGACCAATGAGTGGTTGCTGTCAGTGAGCCTCAAGCCCGACCTGGTGGTGTGCGATAATGGGCGAAATCTCGTAGCAGCTCTGGGCCTAGCCGGTTTGACGCACATCCCTTGCCTGGCGCATGTGCTGAACTTGGTGGTCCAGAGGTTCCTTAAAAATTACCCCAATATGCCAGAGCTGCTGCAGAAAGTGCGGGCTGTGTGTGCGCACTTTCGGCGTTCTCACCCTGCTGCTGCTCACCTGTCAGCGCTGCAGCGTAACTTCGGCCTTCCCGCTCACCGCCTCATATGTGACGTGTCCACAAGGTGGAACTCCACCTTGCACATGCTGGCCAGACTGTGCGAGCAGCAGCAGGCGATAGTGGAGTTTCAGCTGCAGCAATCACGCGTGAGTCGCTCTGCGGAACAGCACCACTTCACCACCAATAACTGGGCCTCCATGCGAGACCTGTGTGCCTTGTTGCGCTGTTTCGAGTACTCCACCAACATGTCCAGTGCCAATGACGCTGTTCTTAGCGTTACTATCCCAGTTCTATGCCTCCTTGAAAAAACGCTTCGGGCGATGATGGAAGAGGATGTGACACAGGAGGATGAGGAGGAGGAGGACGAAGCGGGATCATTTCAAAGGCTTTCAGGGCAGTCTTTCACAAGTGGCTACGAGGGTGGGTTCCTGCACCAACAAACGCCAGGTACACAATTGTCCGGCAGAAAGGGCACAGTTCTGGAGGATGACGAGGTGGAGGAGGAGATGGAGGAGGAGGAGGCGCCATTTTCACAGCAGGGTGGCACCCAGACCAGCTCGTGGCCATCACTGGTGCGTGGCTGGGGGGATACAGAGGACACAGACGATACACCTCCCACAGAGGACAGCTTTTCTTTGCCTCTGGGCAGCCTGGCACACATGAGCGATTACATGCTGCAGTGTTTCCGCAATGACCGCCGAGTTGCCCACATTTTAACTGGTGCTGATTACTGGGTGGCCACCCTGCTGGATCCCCGTTACAAGGACAACGTACCGTCCTTAATTCCCTCACTGGAGCGGGATCGTAAGATGCGCGAGTACAAGCGCACGCTGGTAGACGCGCTGCTGGTGGCATTCCCACCTGACAGCGGGCGTACGGTGGAAGCACAAGGCGAAGGCAGAGGAGGAGGAAGAGGTCGCCAACGCAGCCGGGGCACCGGCAGCACCTTAGAAGGCAGGGTTAGCATGGCTGAAATGTGGAAAAGCTTTGTCAGCACGCCACAACAACCAGCACCACCAGCTGAGATGGAACGTCTTAGCAGGAGGCAGCATTTCACCAACATGGTTGAGCAGTATGTGTCCACAGGCCTACACGTACTGGATGACGGGTCTGCCCCCTTTAACTTCTAGGTCTCCAAATTGGGCACATGGCCTGAGCTTGCCCTTTATGCCTTGGAGGTGCTGGCCTGCCCTGCAGCCAGTGTATTATCTGAACGTGTATTTAGCACGGCAAGCGCAGCCGCCTGTCCAGAGCCAATGTGGACAAGCTCACGTTCATTAAAATGAACCAGGCATGGATCCCACAGGACTTGTCCGTACCTTGTGCAGAATAGACATGTATACCGGTGTTGTGACAAAAACTGTCCGGCCATCGGATTGTGTCCGGCCCATACTGCGAAGGCGCAGCGCTTGCGCAGTACAGAGGACAAGGAGATTCACAAAATCTCCGAAGATGAACGACGCCTGCGCTGTGAGTGCAGGTTCAAGCCCCACCATCCAAGTGGACATACGGTAGCACATAGTAACAGGGCCCCTCACGGGCTCGGTTCGATCGCCACGCTTCGGGCACGGCCTCACTTGGCTCGGCTTGAACCACGGATGGTGTGGCCTTCACCTGAACTCACCACGCAGGCGCCGTTCGTCTTGGGAGATTTTCGAAATCCCCTTGTCCTACATACTGAGCAAGCGCAGTACAGGGTGGACACTATTTGACGGGGGACAGAATTCGACACATCACCGGCCTTACCCAGCCATTGTTGTATTTTTGAACCAGTGTTGGCTACCTCGTCCTCCTCCACCGCCGCTTCCACCTACACAGCCACATCCACCGCCACCTCAACCTCCTACTCCATATGGACCTCGTCCTCCTAGGTCAAGATTATAATTTTTATTTTATTTTTTTGTAGCGCACAGATCCTTTCCCCCTTACCTGCCTTTATGTTGTTGGCTCCTCGCAGGAGGGAGAAAGGCACACCGCACTACCAGCCCGTACCCTCCTATATAAAGAGGTTGAGCGGTGTACTTGACGGGCCGTGTCCACAGCCAGAGTCAAAACTCCTCCAGAGGATGATTCTCACCTCTACTGTAGGTAGAGGCAAGTCCTTTAATTCCCAGTAAAGTCAATGTCCACACCAGCTGAAATTACAACTCTTATTCTCTCATGGCAAAATAAACTCTACTCGGATAGAAAAGGTTAGAGCAAAGAAACAGGACAGCTTAAGGTGTGGAGGAGGTCCAGGCACAAACGTAGCACATTCACTTCACTGCTTAGGTTTCTCAAACAGTTTTAGGTGCACGGTCTCTGCCACAGACATTGAGGTTGGTCTCTGCCACAGACCGGGTGTACAAGGCCCCTGTCACGGACCTGGAGAACTTTGGTCTCTGCCACAGACCAGGGTGTATAAGGCCCCTGCCACGGGCCGGGTGAATAAGGCCTCTGATACAGTCAAGATGACCTTGAGCTTCTCCTTCTACGAACCTAGCCCATATCAAAGGGGAAGACATCTCTCCAGGGAGTCAACAGACCCTTCTTTCACCGTGACTCCCGCATCGGTCCATCAGAATGATCCTCCCTTCCCTGGAACATGGTCCCCTACACGAGGCGGCACCCTAAGACTCCTCGACCCTTAGCGGACTCCAGACGAAGGCTCTGGACTCCAGGCTTTACTCCCGCACCTAGGCCTCCATAACCAGGGCAGCAGGAACTCCAGGATAGTACCTCACCCCGGGCTAAAGGTACCCGAGATGGAACAGGAACACATGCACCCAGGCCGAAGGCACCTGGGCGTGGACCAAACTGGACATCAGCCCCCAGGCCAAAGGTCTGCCCCTTTTATATGCTCTCCCGGCATGCACAGCAGGTTCCCCGCCCCGCTGTACTACTGCCAAGAGGGGACACAAAAGGCACAGCACTGTATCGGCGGTTCAACCCTAGCCTACCATGGCAGCGCCACCTGTAGGCCGCAGGGAACTGCACACCAATACTGTCCCCCGAGGACAAAATGGTCCATGAATCCTACAGAATTAGGGTGTTTGAGCCTATTTACCACTCAAACACTTCCCTTAAATTTAGCACCCCGCTACATTTTTATTTCAAAGTATTTTATTTTCCCACTAGCTTATCCATTAAATTGAATAATTTATTCCAGAAAGGGCGTATTCTGGGGCATTCCCACCATATGTGTGGCATCGTGCCGTTGAGTTTCTGAGGTTCTTAATGACTTCCTGTACCTCTTCTGCTGAAAAGGGGGCCTCCAGCATATTTTTTTATTTTTTTTATGTTATTTTAAGTTATTTCCCTATCCACATTTGTTTGCAGAGCACTTGCCATGCTCTTAACAACATTTTGCTGCCATTTGCAGCCCTCTAGCCCTTTCCATTACTTTTTTAGAGCCTTTTTAGTCCTTAGAAGTCCGGGTCCCCATTGACTTCAATGGGGTTCGGGTTAAAGTTCTGTCCCGAACCCGAACTTTTTTCCGAAGTTCGGCCGAACCCGAACATCCAGGTGTCCGCTCAACTCTAGTGGGCAGGCAGCGCTCCTACGGGCGGTGGCTTTATCGAGTATCCTCCTCCTCACGGCGGCTTCTGTCGCGAGTCTCCTCCTAGGTGTCCAATAGGATCTCCTGTCCTTTCAGCCAAATCGGGTGACGGGTCTCAGGCCGGTAGACGGATCAGTGTGGCAATAGCGAATATTCATTCGCTATGGTCACACAACTGGGTGGGCTCAGAGCACGGTGTTCTGCAGATTAGGGGGCTGGACACATGGATGGGGGGGTGGAGACCATGCACCCCTAACGGATGGGCCAGCCCTGTGCCTATACTTCCTTGATCTGTGCAATGGTTTTGCACAGAGCAGCCTCAAACCTCTTCCTCTGGGGTCCCCCACCAGCGATCCAGTCCCCTCCTTTTGATCGGATGCACCCATGCATGCTCGCTCCCAAGTCCTGCTGCTGCATCCATTGACAGACAGCGGGACTCGGCCCCATCCCTGTGTCACAGGATTTGATTGACAGCAGGAGGAGCCAATCACTCCCGCTGCTATCAATCTGTCCAATGAGGAGAGAGATGGTGGTGGGAGCTGCTGCACCCCTGCACATTGCTGGATCAGATAGGCTCAGGTAAGGACAGAGTGGGGGGCAGCTGCAGCACAGGTGTTTTTTTACCTTAATGCATTCTATGCCTAAAAAAACTAAAACCTTAAGGCTTTAGAACCACTTTAAGGAGAAGAGTGCTCCCTGGAATGGTTAAATTCATGTATTTCTTATAATATATGTGCCTTGTTCACAAAAGAGAATCAAACAAAACCCTTGTTTATAATATTATGGGGCCAAGTTACCATCACATTACATTTCAAATGAGACCAAAAAGGTAAATCTGATGAGAACTTTAAGTGCATATGTAGCAGGATTTTTGACTTGCCCAAAAAAAAAAAAAAAAAAAAAATTCTTGGGACTACTCTAGGGAACATGGGTGGATTATTCAGAGACAAAGGGTTATGCAGCTACCTTCAGAAGAATAGACACTGGTAAACAAAGCTGTAGCACAGACCAGCACAACTTCTCCCATTCCCATCATGCTCCAGTTTTGTAGCAAGCAATTTATGGTAATCCCAAAATTCTGTTGTAGAATTTGTCCCACAGAGTACTTCCTGAAATGGAATTTGCTCACCTAGCACTGTGAAAAATATGCTTTCCAGGTGTGATAACATTATAGACTTCGCAAAGAAAGGCTACATTTCTCAAAATAAAGAAGTGTAGGGATAACCAAATCAGGTAGGCCCCTATCCTTCATTGCCTGGGTTTCAAGAGCCAGGCCAGTAAAGCGAGTAACTGAAACAGGGTCGTAAACCGGTCCTTGGGACAGAATATATTTAGACAATCTGGTAGGGCCCACATAGAGTCCAGAAGCCTGAAGAGGTCCAAGTACCATGTCTTGCCAGGGCCTGTTCAGTGCAATGAGAATTATGGAGATGCCCTCAATCTTAATCCTGCAAAGCAGGTGAGGCAGGAGTTGCAAAGAAGAAAAGATGTAGATCAGGTGGAATTTATCCCACAGAGTCACCAGCAAATCCATAGTGAAAGCTAGACGCAGTGTTTCTCAACGCCAGTCCTCAAGGCGCCCCAACAGGTTATGTTTTCAGTCTTTCCTTAATTTTGCACAGGTGACTTGATCGGTTTCACTGCCTTAGTAATTGCCACAGCTGTTCACTCTGAGGGAAATCCTGAAAACATGACCTGTTGGGGCGCCTTGAGGACTGGAGTTGAGAAACACTAAGCTAGAGGATCTCTACACCTGAGACAAAACTTGGGCTGTTTGTTATTGAATTTAGAGGCCAGGAGGTCCACGTCTGGTGTCCCCCACCTGCAACGAGGTCATGAATCACCCCCAGCTGCAAGGACCATTTTCCCTTGTCTAGATGTTATCAAGTGAGGAATTATGCCCATCAATTGTCCATGCACTGATGTGTACAGCAGACAAGGTTGGAAGGTGAAGTACTGCCTGAACCAGAATCTGTTCGGCTTCTCAGAGAGACAAAAATTTCTGGTTCCTTCCTGATGGTTGATGTAAGCCACAGCCGTGGCATTGTCCTGACTTCAATCTGAACTTCAGAGCCCGATTCATAAGCCACCAGACCAGAGCTAATCTGGTCTTAAGCATCAAGTGAATGCAATGATCCAGTTTGTCCCATGCAGGCAGAATGTTGAGTTGTAACAGTCTGGACTGGAATCTGTCAAATGGGACTAGCTTAAGGGATGCTGCCATCAAGTTCAGGACCCTCATGCAAAAAGCGGGGACTAGGACTGTAGAGGCCAAAAACATGCAAGCAGAAAATCTGAAGTTTTTCCCATGGAAAAAAAAAACCCTGGAGAGGGCAGTATCCAAGAAAAGGCTCAAATACTCCAAGCAATGAGTAGGTTCCCATGCTGACATCTAAACTTTCAGGATCCACTTGAATGTCTGTAGTATTTGAATAGCCTGTTTGACATTGGCCGGTGGGGCCTGTGCCAACTATTCCATCAGCAAGCTCATCCAAAATATAAGGCTTAAGAACCTTTTAGATCCAATATGGGGCAAATGCCCCCTTTTGCCTTGAGAACAATGAACAGGTTTTCAAACAACAGGAACTGAACCAAGGAAGCTTAGAAGTCTGCTAGTCTGTGTGGGGAAGAAAGAAGATGGGACAACATGAAAAGAGGCAGAAATTTTGAAAATTCTAGCTTGTAGCCACAAACGTTGGTAAACACCCCCACTTTGAGAAGTAGGGGCATCGCCTCATCACAAGGGCTTGTGCATAGGCTTGGAGGGTTTTGGGGTCCAAGACTTATGGCAAAAATAGAGCCCCAGGCTTGGACTTGAAGGTCTGAGGTGACCAGAGGCTAGGAAGAGTTCCTTTTAAAAAAAGAGTTTTCCAGACAGAGCTCTAGCCTTCTTTTTGCTGGTGCTCTTAGGTAATGAGGTTCTTAGTAAAGGCATCAAGGGATGCCCCCAAGAGGCATTCCCTATTTAAAAAGGGACATGCACAGCAAGTGCCTCTTGCCCAGAATTTGAGCCAAAGGGTCCTCTGCATGTGGACTGAAAGGAGACCAATTCTGGATGTTAGACAAATAATATAATTGGCCAATCCACACAGTATAGCAGGGCTGCAGGTATACATATCAATTGGGGGACAAAAGGAAGGATTCAGCAGGATAGATCCAGAATCTTTAGAACCTGTAACTACTTCAAACGTGTTAGCTGGAGTTAGGATTTAACTTGTTAGATGGACTTGACAGAAGTGACTAACACCACCTCTCCAGACAATGCTGCTGTCCAAGAGTCACTCTACACTGCTCCTGCATAAATAGTCAGAAGTGTGTTACTGGCCAGACTACCAAGTGAAGCTAAAGGAAAAAGCATAAAAAATAAATAAATGCAGACACCACATTTGGATTGGTAAACTGCAATGTATAATTTGTTTGTTCTGGGATTTACTACCTCTTCAATGGAACCCAGGCTGGCAACGATTGAGACATATGACGCAGGGTGTCCAGGTTTAAATATGTGTATACCATGCTGACAAGGCGCGAAATGGTATCCTTTAGCTTAGAAATAATGTCAGCATGTACCTACTCCCCCATAAGGATACCTTCTGAATCCTTTGCTGACTGTGCTGAAGCAGCTGCAGGGAAATCAGAAAGAATCGGGATGAGAGGGCACAGATCACACTTGTGACCATTGCATTGCGAGTCTCCCAACATGGCTGAAACCTTCTCTAAATGTTTTTCTCCCTGGAAAAAACAGAAGGGAGATGGGCCTCTGTTGCTGCAAGTGCATCGTAAGGTGGTAAAGCTTGTGAAACGAATACCTCTGTGCTTATAATCAGCCATCTTGCAAAAAAAAAAAAGTGAGGAATGTCGCCAAAGGGCACTCAAACTACAGTGGAACATGAAGCGTTAATGCCATCTGACCAGGTCACTATAAAGGGGGAGGTATCCGGGACCTTTTGGAGAGCGGGCTGTATCTTAGGCAGAGCAGGAGATGCAGAAGGGACCACACATGCACCAAAGGAAGTGTTGTAGCCTTTGCAGGGGGGGGCGCAAGGGTACTGCTCATGTGTCATAGTTCAAATAAGGGGCGTATAACAATTGTATGGGTGCCACTTTTTTTTACAGCGCACATGACAGATTAAAAGGTGTTGCGGCGACCCCACAGAAGCGTCTGACACATTTTTAAAGTGTCACAGCACCCAAATTAAGCCTCGACAGGACAATGGGAACACACAAGAAATCACCAGCTCCTAAAGACTAGGAACAAGCCCTATGTACAATGTGGTCTGGATGTTTGATAGCAGCTCTTGTGGGGCCATTCAGAAAAGACCAGAAAGACCTCACCCCTCTACGAGGCTTCACACAAAACACTTAAGTGACCTGAAGAGCGACTTTAGCAAAGCTCAGTGAATGGAGGTCACATTGCAGGCAAGCCCTGCAATTTCTTTGTCTGGGTAAAGCCTCCAAAAAAGGTATGCAGATCACCCAATACAGGACAGTTGCTAAGTGAGCTCAATAGCTCTGAAGATGCTGTAGAAAACTTTCTAGAAAAAAAAAAATATACATTGATAAAGTGCAAAAATGGTAAAGGAATGGGTTTGCTTTTTTTTTTTTTTCTTCTAAAAACAAGAAACAAAACCGGAAGCATGGTTGGAGTAGGAGAGGTTATGCTGGGCTGCTCTACATCTTTGTTTGCCAGTGTCCAGTAGGTAGATGCATAACCCTAGGTCTCTGAATATTCCACCTGTTGCCCCCAATGAACAATTAAGAATTTATTTATTCTGGTTCTGCCACATGTGTGGAGTTCTTAATGAAAAAAAAATAAAAAATAAAAATAAAAAAGAGAGGCAAGACATACTATCTTCTGTCTGTAAATACTTTTATTCATTGTTAAAGTGACACTAAAAAGGTTCACTTTTTTTTTTTTTTAAACATGTCATACTTACCTCCACGGTGCAGTTCGTTTTGCACAGAGTTGCCCCGATCCTCCTGTTCTGGGGTCCCACGGCGGCTCTCTCGGCTCCTCCCCGCAATAGATAACCCCCTCTGGGAAGCTCTCTCCCAAGGGGGTTACCTTGCGGGCGCGCTCCCGTGTCATACACTCGGCGTCCATAGCCGCCAAGTGTATGACTCTGCCGCCCCGTCCCCCGTGTCATTGGATTTGATTGACAGCAGCGGGAGCCAATGGCTGCACTGCTATCAATCTATCCAATCAAGAACCGAGAAGCTGTGGAGATGGGCGACGCGGGATCACGCTAACGGAAATTCGGGGCTCAGATAAGTAAAATGGGGGGTCTGGGGGGGACAATGCAAGGTGTTTTTTCACCTTAATGCATAAGAGGCATTAAGGTGAAAAAACACAAAGGTTTACAACCCCTTTAATTTGGGTCAGGACTAAAGAAAAAAAATATATATTTGTCAGTTAATATTGCATATTAAAATAAAAATAACAGTGTACTAAGAAATAAACCGCCCCCTTTCCTTAACACACTCCACTGCGCCTTGGAGAAACGTCTGATAAATTCAGACTGAATTACCCTATCAGCTGCTACTTTAAAAAATAAAAACATTGGAAGAAGTCTTACGACGAAACTAGTCTGGGAGGAGCTACACGACAGTCACCTGGTGTGCAGCGTTCGGATCTTTCGACCACTCGTCGAATATACAGTTTGGTGTTTGGGCGGGAGTCTGCGGTGATTCGATTGCAGTGGAGAGGCAAGCGTACATGAAGGAGGGTGAGACATACATGCTTATATGGTCCGCCGAGACCGCAATACATCGCGGCAGCCTACTATAAACTTGCCTGGCGTTTGGAAATGTTTGCTTTGAAGTGCCCAATTTGATCTGTCTAAATGTGAGTGTAACCATTGATGGTCACTTGTGCTGTGTTATTTTAATTAAAAGTTTTGATATACTTCACTATTGGAAGCATTTGTTTTTTCATGTGGGAGACTTGACTGACCTAATTTCATCATTTTGGAATCGTTTGTGATACCCTGGGGGGTAATCAAGCTGATTAGCCAAGCATGAGAGTGCGAGGCATATTCTTGTGGTGAGTGCAAGTCCTTAGGGAGTGGAATCACTGAGCACATTGGTGTGGTGAAGGTTTGAAGAAAACACAAGAAAGTTTTATTTGTCATCATCTTCATTTGAAGTCACTTTTGGATGCACTTTTTATGGACTTATTTTGTGCACTTTTTTATGGACTCATTTTCAGTTAAACACTTTATATCAATTGTTTTAAATCACTGTCATGAACGTTATGGACACTTGATGAGTTTATTGTATACACATTTCTTTACAGGGTGTATATTTATGAACATTCGCATTTATGCACTATCTCACGGAGTGTATATGGTTAATATTGCATATTAACATTGTACAGTCTATCTAGCTAGCGCCAGCAGGGCAACATATTTTGCATTATTACTTTGCTGTGCTGGGAGAAGCCCATGTTTAGGCCAGGTTCAATAACCTGGTGCATTAAAGTGCGTCACATTAATGCAGCGCATTCATTTTGAGCTGGGCTGCCTAAAGCCAAAACAGCACCTAACCCCTTTTTGGAAAAAACACAAGGCAAGGAAAGCACTATATTCAAAATGCATGGCAGTGCAATGCACCAATACACATAATGTAATAGTGTAAACTCCGCCATAAGGAACTCCAATCAGTCATCACAGCAGTACCCATTCCTCATTGAACTGCTTCGTCTGCGGTTTCTATTAGACAAATTGAACAGAAAAGCAATCTTCCATCTGCTGCACGGTCTTTTAGTGCTTTGGGAATCTTTATGCAAGCCATTTTGTAATTTAATGCCATTAGAAATTCCCTTTCTAGAGCCAGCTTTAATTTTCTAAAATTGGTAAGGAAAAACAAAAAATTCAAATGCTGTTTTCTTAAAACTATGCCTATACTGGGGCAATCGCTACATTTTGCATAGAGAACACTCCTGAAATGACACTTCCGGCTTGAAGTCTGAAGGGATGCAGGTTTAAACTCTATACAACCCTGGGGCCGATTGCATCATAGCAAGCCTCCAATTAGAAGCCAGTTTAATAAGGTGAAGCAGAGCCCTGTCTTTAACCACTTAAGCCCCGGACCAATACGCAGCATAAAGACCAGACCCCTTTCTGCGATTCGGCACTGCGTCGCTTTAACTGACAATTGCGCGGTTGTGCGACGTGGCTCCCAAGCAAAATTGACGTCCTTTTTTTCTCACAAATAGAGCTTTCTTTTGGTGGTATTTGATCACCTCTGCGGTTTTTATTTTTTGCGCTATAAACAAAAATAGAGCGACAATTTGGAAAAAAATTCAATATTTTTTACTTTTTGCTATAATAAATATCCCCCAAAAATATATACAAAATTTTTTTTTTTCCTCAGTTTAGGCCGATACGTATTCTTCTACATATTTTTGGTATTAAAAAAAAAATAAAAAATCGCAATCGCCGTCTATTGATTGGTTTGCGCAAAAGTTATAGCGTTTACAAAATAGGGGGTAGTTTTATGGCATTTTTATTATTTATTTTTTTACTAGTAATGGCGGCGATCAGCGATTTTTTTCGTGACTGCGACATTATGGCGGACACATTGGACACTTTTGACATTTTTGGGACCATTGTAATTTTTACAGCAATCCGTGCAATAAAAATGCACTGGTTACTGTAAAAATAACACTGGCAGTGAAGGGGTTAACCACTAGGGGCGCTGAAGGGGTTAAGTGTGCCTAGGGGAGTGATTACTACTGTGTGGGGGCGTGGCTACGAGTGACACGTGACCGATCTCCGCTCTGATTACACAGAGCGGAGATCGGTGACATTGTCAGTAGGCGAGCGGGGAGATGTTGGGTTTACACTAACATCTCCCTGCTCCATGCCTCCGTGAGACGATCGCGGGGATCCCCGCGGCGATTGAGTCCGTGGGATCCGCGGTCTGACTCACGGGGAAGGCAGGGGGGTCGCGAGCATGCCGCCGGCGGCGCGTGACCCAGACGTCGGGCAGTTAAAGGGGACGTACAGGTACGTGATTCTGCCTGTACGAGTTATTCTGCCAACGTATATATACAGTGGCTGGTCCTTAAGTGGTTAAGCTGTTGTAAACCGCAAGAAAAAAATTAAATAAAATTGGGCCCCAGGCAGTTTATGTTATAATGTGCTAGTGTGCACCGCATACCACCACATTTTGACAAACTTACCTGAAAACTAAGCCCTCCAGCAGCACGCTGCCACCGCAGTAGGTGCTTCAACCTTCACGGGCTTCGGTCGTATAAATGGCCGAGCACACCAGGAGTCACTGTTTACAGCACCTTCTTTGGTCCCCATTCACACCTGAGACCTTGTAACACTAAACTAGTCACATGACCCCAGGGAGATAAAAATGGCCAATTGGACCCAATTTGGATATTTTCACTTAGGGGTGTACTCCTTTTGTTGCCAGCGGTTTAGACATTATTGGCTGTGTGTTGAGTTATTTTGAGGGGACAGCAAATTTACACTGTTATACAAGCTGTACACTCACTACTTTACATTGTAGCAAAGTGTCATTTCTTCAGAGTTGTCACATGAAAAGATATAATAAAATATTTACAAAAATGTGAGGGGTGTACTCAGTATAATGTGGACTCACCCTAAGTGTATTGCTGGCTTTTGTACGTCTTTATTAATGTGGTTTTAAATAAATCATACAACACTAAGAGCATTTTCCCCTGTCCTGTTTGTTTTGGCTCGACACGGCTTTATATTGGCGGTGCTCAGTCTCCTTTGGAAGCAGATTGGCAGGGAGTGAGCTGTGCACAAAATGAGAGATCCATCCATCCAGCCCGTGGCGACTTAAACATGCTGTTGTCCATCAAAAGATCAGCAGAGATTATCGATATTGCAATCAACATACCGTATATGTAGGAATATGCAATGAAGTTTAGCAAAATTGTGTAGTGTATACACACGTCCGCAGAGGTTTGCTTACAAACCAGTTAGTTTTACATAATGAAAAACAAGGCTTTTCTTATTTTTAATAATGTATAATCCGACAAATATGGGTAAATAGTGGGGTCCCATTCCTTTTAATTACCCCCTGGTGTGATGGGAAAGGCTTAAACTCATAGCTGGATGCCAGCACCTGAAGGATTGGTCCAGAAAGTTACCTTTGTAACACAGCTCTGATGTGAGCGGTATCACAGTAAAAACTTGCTTCCTGCAGACCTTGGCCTAAAGTCATCTTTGTACTTGGTGAGGAGCAACTGAAGTTTAAATAAGAGATTGTAAGTGGCGATACGCTACACTGGAATGAGATTTTCTCATTAAAAAGATGGAAAGAGTTCTCCCACCAGCTAAACCCCAGAGCTGGCTTGGCTCCCTGTAGTCCCAGTAAATTAAAAATGTGTAGGTTTGGCAACAGGTGCAAGGGATCCGACATGGCACCAAACAAGTAGATTAGAGACGATGTTTTCAAAGCTGCCTAAACCCAGTCCTTTATAAATGAATGTTGCCCAAGGCTGTTATTTTCCTTTCCCAAAGGTTTTAAGCAAGCTGAATCCCAGCTTCTAATATACCAAGGATTCCAGCAACAAGATATCCAAAGACCAGCAAGTAATGAGCAAGCCCTGCTACAAAAAACAAATAATGGTGTCACGCTTACACCAATGTATTCTACATAATATAAACTAGAGAAATAAATGGGGTAACCAACCCCAGTTGCTAGAGCAGAAAAAAAAAAAAGTGCATTATTTATGCTTTCCTTAGGAGACTGAAAGATCAGACCCTTGTAGACACAACCTCTAGCTTTTTTGCATGTACCTCTGTACAGGCCGTTAGAAAGCTGGAGGAAGGGTCAGTGGACTACCAGGGCGCAGAAGGGTTGGAGGTACTAGGAAAGAAAAACAAAAAAAAAAAAACACGCTCCCCCTATGACTGACCTTAGCCTTCAAAGCATTTTTTTTTTCTTCTTTAACTGCTTGCTCACCGCCGGCCGTCATATGATGGCCGGACGATGCAGCTCTTGTTCTGGGCGGGCGTGATATGACGTTCTCGCCTTCCTGGGCCACGTGCGCTCCCGCCGTGTCACTGGGAACCCGATGCGCGTGCCCGGTGGCCACGATGTCCGCTGTGCACCTGCGATTGCCCAGTAATGGAGCAGGACCGTCAGGTGAGAGGAGACCGATAGTGTGTTCCTTGTACATAGGAACACCGATCTGTCTCCTCCCCTTGTGAGTCCCCTCCCCCTACAGTTACAACCACTCCCTGGGACACATTTAATCCCTTGATCGCCCCCTAGTGTTAACCCCTTCCCTGCCAGTCACATTTATACAGTAAATTAATGCATTTTTATAGCACGGATCGCTGCATAAATGTGAATGGTCCCAAAATAGTGTCAAAAGCGTCTGATATGTCCGCCATAATATCGCAGTCACGATAAAAATGGCAGATTGCCGCCATTACTAGTAAAAAACATAAATAATAAAAATGCTATAAATCTTTTTTTTTGCTGTGGCATGTTTGTGCTTTTGTTTTAAATAAAATAACCTTTTTTGGAGTGCAGCTGTCCAAGCGTTTTGCTCAGATTTTTTGCATTGTCATATGCATTGCCTGCACCCACGGCTCTGGATCTTGTGAATGAGTCACCAGTCACATCTGAGCGGTAACTCTCTCCTTCTATCCCCTATATTGTAGATGCTATAACTTTTGCGCAAACCAATCAATATACGCTTATTGTGATTTTTTTTACTAAAAATATGTGGAAGAAAAACATTAATATGAAAAATATTGGCCTAAATTGAGGGAAATTTAATTTTTATTTTTTTTGATATTTATTATAGCAAAAAGTAAAAAATAGTGTTTTTTTCAAACTTGTCACCCTTCTTTTGTTTATAGCGCAAGAAATAAAAACCACAGAGGTGATCAAATACCGCCAAAAGAAAGCCCTATTTGTGGGTATAAAAATTAAATTTGGGTACAGCGTTGCATGATGGCGCAATTGTCATTCAAATTGTGACTGCGCTGAAAGCTAAAAAATGGCTTGGGCAGGAAGGGGGTGAAAGTGCCCTGTATTGAGGTGGTTAAATCTTGCAAGGTAATTGCATAATGTGCTAACATGCGTCACATACTAGCACATTATGTGAAACTTACCCGAGAAGGAAGCCCAACCACTCTGTCACCGCTGAAAGCGGGTTCACCGACTGGTTGCTTAAGTGGCCTGGAGCCACAATGACGTCACTCCAGCACACAGGCACGGTTCACGGCACAGGACTGAAGGAACGACACACCATGCATGCGCGGGTGACATCACCGGCTGCATCAAAAGAAAATATCTCCTAAACGATGCACGTTTAGGAAATATTTACTGTACCTATAGGTAAGCAAAGTCATGCATGGGAGTTTACTCCCACTTTAATATTTTCAATCATCCTTCTACATACTATTATACACCCCCTACATACAGTATCTCACAAAAGTGAGTACACCCCTCACATTTCCCCTCAAAATAACTTACACATCCATTAATGTCTAAATCGCTGGCAACAAATGTGAGTACACCCCTAAGTGAAAATGTCCAAATTGGGCACAATTAGCCATTTTCCCTTCCCGGTGTGATGTGACTCGTTAGTGTTACAAAGTCTCAGGTGTGAATGGGGAGCAGGTGTGTTAAATTTGGTGTTATCGCTCTCACTCTCTCATACTGGCCACTGGAAGTTCAACATGGCACCTCATGGCAAAGAACTCTCTGAGGATCTGAAAAAATAATTGTTGCTCTACATAAAGATGGCCTAGGCTATAAGAAGATTGCCAAGACCCTGAAACTGAGCTGCAGCACGGTGGCCAAGTCCATACATCGGTTTAACAGGACAGGTTCCACTCAGACCAGGCCTCGCCATGGTCGACCAAAAAAGTTGAGTGCACATGCTCATTGTCATATACAGAGGTTGTCTTTAGGAAATAGACGTATGAGGGCTGCCAGCATTGCTGTAGAGATTGAAAAGGTGGGGGGGTCAGCCTGTCAGTGCTCAGACCATACGCCACACACTGCATCAAATTAGTCTGCATGGCTGTCGTCCCAGAAGGAAGCCTCTTCTAAAGATTATGAACAAGAAAGCCTGCAAACAGTTTGCTGAAGACAAGCAGACTAAGGACATGAATTACCGGAACCATGTCCTGCGGTCTAATAAGACCAAGATAAACTTATTTGGTTCAGATGATGTCAAGCGTGTGTGGCGGCAACCAGGTGAGGAGTACAAAGACAAGTGTGTCTTGCCTACAGTCAAACATGGTGGTGGGAGTGTCATGGTCTGGGGCTGCATGAGTGCTGCCGGCACTGGGGAGCTACAGAGCATTGAAGGAACCATGAATGCCAACATGTACTGTGACATACTGAAGCAGAGCATGATCCCCTCTCTTCAGAGACTGGGCCGCAGGGCAGTATTCCAACATAACGACCCCAAACACACCTCCAAGATGACCACTGCCTTGCTAAAGAAGCTGAGGGTAAAGGTGATGGACTGGCCAAGCATGTCTCCAGACCTAAACCCTATTGAGCATCTGTGGGGCTTCCTCAAAAAACAGAAGACGGAGGAGTGCAAGGTGACAGAAAATTTACACTGTTACACAAGCTGTACACTCACTACGTTACATTGTAGCAAAGTGTCATTTCTTCAGTGTTGTCACATGGAGATATAATAAAATATTTACAAAAAAGTGTGAGGGGTGTACTCACTTGTGTGACACTGTATTTCTAGCATACCTTTTTTTTTTGCACCACTCTGGCACCTCACATATTTTGACACTAGGGAATAAAATTGGAGCATGATGGGATTAGAAGGTTATTCTAGGCGATTCTAACAGCTTAGTTTGCTAGTGGCCAATCTCCTGAAGGCAACAGCATTACTTTTTGTACCTAAATTACTCATCCTGTGTCCCTTAATGTATGCTTAAGAAATATATATGTGTTTTATCAGCGCACAAAACAAAGAACATATGTCAAATACAACTATAGGTGCATGTTAAAACTGCATACCAGCTGAAATTTCAAACCAAGCTCATGGTGGGAGAATCTGCACTGACGCCTAAAGAACAAAAAAAAAAAAAAAAAAAAAAGAAGGAGAAAAGCAGTAGTCCTTACGGCTGCTTTTACACTGCTCCATTGCAAAAATACAGTAAAAATGCATATGCATTTCTGCCACGTTTCCGGTGCGTTTTGCACCTGTGGAAAAAGGACACGTGACCCAAAAAAAAAAAAAACACAACCTCAGGCGGGTCTTTAAAGCGTTTTCTATTCATTTCAATTGTGAGGTGCGTTTAGTGCAGTGAAAAAAAACGCACCAAAAATGAAGCATGTTGCAATTTTAAAGACTCAAATGACCCACAACTGGTGTTAAGAGTTCTAGGATTTATTGGATTAATGCATTTTTGTTGCGGTTTTGGTAAGGCAAAAAAAAAAAAAAATGGAAGAAAACTGATCAGTGTGAAAGGGCACTTAGAGCCCTTTCACACTGGAGTGCCCATAGCGTCGGCGGTAAAACGCCACTATTTTTACAGCCGACGCTATGGGCGGATTTGAGGCGCATTTTGGCCACTAGCGGCTGAGAAAGGGTTAAAACTGCCCGCAATGCACTGCTGAAGCAGCGCATTGCGGGCGGTATAGCCGCGCTGTCCCATTCATTTCAATGGGCAGCAGCGGTGGCGGAGCGGTAAACACACCGCTCCTTCACCGCTGCAAAGATGCGGCTAGCAGGACTTTTTTTTAACGTCCTGCTAGCGCAACGCTCCAGTGTGAAAGCCCTCAGGCTTTCACACTGGAATAAATGGGGCAGCAGTTTAGCAGCATTTTGCAGGCGCTATTTTTAACGCTATAGCGCCTGCAAAACGCTCCAGTGTGAAAGGGGTCGAACACTCAACCCAGAGTCCAGCTAATGGCTGTATGCAAGGATGGAGACGCCACAAATAAAGCATGTTTAGGAACATATAGAATACGTTTATAACCCACACCAAGGTGACCAATAAAATGTAAAAAAAAAAAAAAAAAAAAATTTTTAAATGGAGTGGTCCAGATGCAATGAAACATACCCATTTCAGCCTCATTATCGCCGATTCGTCTAAGGTAGCCACGATGCATTGCCTTATTCTCCCACTTTCCAACAGCTACATTGGCACGGAGTGTTTGGGCTTTCACAAGACCATCATCGCCATCGACTTTGTTGCTTTCCTCTTTAGTCATCCTTGCATTCACTTTGCTAACAATATCTTGCCAGCTGTTCCACAGAAAAAACAAAAACATACAACATTTTAAGAAAAAGTTGCAATATTAAGTGGACGTTACACATGTTATCCTGTTATAAGCACTAAAATGGACTAAAAAAATAATAATAATTTTTTTTTTTTTAAATACAGAGCAGTTTCCACAGATTGCTTCATTGCCAGGATTAGAAAGGCATCTCTCCTTTACCAAAGGAAAGCCTGCAGAACACTCGCCAGTGAGACAGAGTGGCACTCCGCTGACCAGTGCAAACCAGTGAGTATTTTTTTTTATATGTTCTGCCCTATCCTAACACAGGGATCTTGTTGTTGGGAGTGATCACCAGCTATAGGATCACAAGTGGGACATTGGCCTTACAAACTGAATTTTTCACCCCATTTCCCCAGAACGCCTTGTATACATTATTATCATTAAAGAGATTTACTGTGCAGTTTATTTTGCAAAACAGACTGATGCAATTCTTAAAAAGGCATTTATTTTTTCACAAAATAAAGTTTCAGTTGTTTCTGCCACAACAAGATTTTTTTAATATGATTTATGGCAGCTAAACAAATTTATAAATACGCAGGAGTTATGCCTGCAATGGATAGGTCTTCCAAATGATATTAATACAGTCCTGAGATTATCAAAGCCCTGCTTGACAGATGAGCCAAGCTGGTGACATGACTTTTCTCTACTGCTGATAAGCAATTAGGCTTGGTCATTTCCTTTTCCCGATCCTGCAACTGGACAGTGAAGGAGCAGCGGCAGACTAATGAGATCATTCCTCTGCTCTCAGTATACGCCCCATCATTAGATGTTCATGCTGCAACTTCTATGCCTCAATGTGCCCATGCCTCACTGTGCCCATGCCTCGACTGATGTTTAACATGGGAGTCTATGGAAGGGGTGCCCGGCTTTAAAAAATAAATAAAAAAATAGTGCTCCCCGGCCGTAGGGGAGCACACTTGTACTGAAGAAATGGGGCTACATGTGTGCCAAGTTTCGGGTCCAGGGGACCTACGACCGGCCGGTACCGGGTCCTCAAAGTCACCAGAGAAATTACCGTTTAACATGGGAGTCTATGGAAGGGGTGCCCTGCTTTGAAAAATCGGTGCTCCCCGGCTGTAGGTCCCCCGGCCAAAAAACTTTGCACACTTGTAGGAGGAAGAGTGGGGCTACATGTGTGCCAAGCTTGGGGTCCCCAAAGTGTGGGAGATCAGGTGTAAAAAGGTGACTTGAGTATAAGCCGAGGGGGGCATTTTCAGCACAAAATAAATGTGCTGAAAAACTCGGCTTTTACTCGAGTATATACGGTAGATACTAAATTAAATATTTTTTCGCTGAACACATGTGCTTTAAATGGAGCATTGGATATCTGTATTTGGAGCTACACTGAACAGATAGATTTTGTAATGCCAGATAAATATTACATTTTGATATGAAGCTATTGACTGAGTGCACTACAACCAGGAATAGCATTTTACAGAAAAAAATAATAATTAGCAGTAGCCCCGTCAAACAAACAATCACATTAACCTTTTCCCACCAAGCATATATGAAGTCTTATGGAAATGGGTCTTAATGTTGTGGGGCTGCATATATGCATACCGGTGTATGTGTTGGGAGCTCTCTGCACAGTACGCTCCCCAGCACAGAGACTGAGCTCTCACCAAGAGCTCCGGGTCCTTTACTAGCAATTGGAAACTGGGAGGCCCGGTTCCCAAATCACCTGTTTGATCAAGTCACTGTATAGCCCGTCCCTGTATTTTTTTTCTTCTCGGATATAGAGATTATATATGGCGCCGACAGTTTGCGCAGTGCTTTACAACAGTAGGGCAGACAGTACAGTTACAATACAATTCAATACAGGGAGAATCAGGAGGGCCGTGCTCGTTAGAGCTTACAATCTAGGAGGGAATACATATACAAACACACAATAATAAAAAAATAAAAAAAATGGCTATAGGAGGGTCAAAGAGTCAGTGAGGATTATTAAAAAAAAATCACCGATAGTCTGGAGTTAGGCCCCTTTCACACTGAGGCGTCGAAAAAAACGCTAAAAAATAATTACATTTTTTACCGCGATTTTAGCGCTATTTTTACCGCGATCGCGGTAAAATCGTGGTAACGCCTATGCGTTTTTACCGCGAACGCGGTAAAAACGCATAGACGTTAGCGCTATTTTTTAACATAACGCTTATGCCTATGCGTTTTTACCGCGTTTTTACCGCAAATCCCATTCATTTCAATGGGGATAGGCGTTTTTACAGCGCTATTTTATGCGCCCTAAAGTTGCTCTAAAAAAGCTGTTTGCAGGATTTTTTTCAACGCCCAGCCAGCAAAACGCCTCAATGTGAAAGCCCTCAGAGATTTCACATTGAGAATGCTGGGACAGGATTATTTCAGGCGTTATTACAGCGCTATTTTTACCGCGAAAACGCGGTAAAAACGCCTCAGTGTGAAAGGGGCCTTAGGCTGGGTTCACACCATTGCGAACTGGATGGGGTTTTCTCCACATCCAATTCGCATGACAGAAGATTGTGACCGGCTCTCTATGGAGCCGGTTCACATATCTCCGGGTCAGCTGCAGAGCGGCTTGCACAGGAGTCCTGTGCGTTTTTGGCTCCGTTTCAGGGCCGAATTCAGGCAAAGATTCGTCCCTGAAACGGAGAACAGGGACACACTGGACCCCTGCTGCAATCCGTGGCCGTCTGCAGTGTGAACCCAGTCTAAGAGCATTTATTTTAAGTTGCTCTTTGGTGGTAGGTTATGTTAATAGTAAGAACAGCTAAATTTGCAGTTGCAAAACAGCATTCAGGAATTAACATTTGTTTTACCCTCCATCATGAAGGGGTTAAACCCAGGGCTTTTTTTCCATCAGGAATGTGGGGGAACGCAGTTCCGGCACCTCCAGAACGGAATTGCAAGGGGTGCTGGAGGGTCTAATGATGATGGCTGCTGGGGAATCTATTGTTGCTGGGGGGGATATATTTTTGTGGAGGAAGGGGGTCTATTGTTGCTGGGGAGGTCTTCTGTTGCTTGTAGGGGATCTATTGTTGCTTGGAGTGGGTCTTATGTTGCTGGGGGGGTCAATTGATGCTGGCTGCTCAGGAATCTATTGATGCTGAATTGGATCTGTTTTTGCAGGGGGGGGTATATTGTTGCTGGGAGGTCTATTGTTGCTGAGGTTGGTCTTATTTTACAGGGGGTCAATCATTGCTGAGAGGGATCTACTGTTAAGGGAGGGGTCTAATGTATTTGGCTGCTGAAGGGTCTATTGATGCTGGCTGTTGGGAATCCAATGTTGCTGGGGTGGATCTATTGTCACTGGGGTGTCTAATGTTGTTAGATCTATTTTACTGCCTTCCTTGTTATTATTATCAAATTCCATACAAAATAATTAGCACCACAAAATGATACTTGATTCTGTATTCTCTAAAAGGGGTGAACCTAAGGATTGGTGCTCAGAGGTGGGTAGAAGAGAGAAAAAAAAAAAAAGCACTGGTTAAACCTATTCCAAGGCCAAAACAAAAACAACTCAAAGAAAAAAATTTGATAGATATATATATATATATATATCATACAGTATATCTCCGATACATATTGCCATGCTTTATCCTTTTAAACATGACACACGTACAGAAAAATAACTGCTGATGTGCCAGAAATATAGTGTGCTCCAACCTGCTTCTTTAACATAACAGCATTGGTGTCAGCCCTGCCTACTCCATTTCAGATGCATGACAAAGAACACAGCCCTCTCTTCATTTCCATAACCACTCCTTGTGCACAGGCATTTGAGCACAAAGTTATCCGCTTGATTTTTCTGGCAAAAACCAACAGGTATCTCCTGAACTTATAACAAAAATCATTCAATGATATATTTAGCAGATCAAAGGAAGCAAATAAGAGAAGTTCATTTAGTCAGGTCAGGTTTTACAAAACACTTTAGGTTTCCTGACTGCCTCCCAAATAATGAAGGCCGAGAGGAAGCTGCAAAGTTTTACCAGCTCAACCGTACTGCAACTCAGCGGGCTGTAGTGTGAGATGACTGCAGGGGGCGTCCTGCTGAGCACTGGACTGGACCTGGGGCTGCCATTTCTGTAACCCGGCATCAGTTATCAGGTTAAAGTGGAATGCTGGGCTTAACTCAAACTACTTTCAAAACTGCCTATAAACCCCTCCCAACACCTAACATCTAGGTTTACTGACCAGTGTAAGAAAAATGTATATACCGTATATACTTGAGTATAAGCCGACCCGAATATAAGCCGAGGCACCTAATTTTACCACAAAAAAAAAAAATGGGAAAACTTATTGGCTCAAGTATAAGCCTAGGGTGTCCTTCTGCATGCCTCACTGTGCCTCACTGTGTCCATGACTAGAATGACGTTTAACATGGGAGTATATGGAAGGGGTGCCTGGCTTTGGAAAATCGGTGCTCCCCGACCGTAGATCCCCCAGACACAAAACTTTGCACACTTGTAGAGGAAGAGTGGGGCTACATGTGTGCCAAGTTTTGGGACCAGAGGATCCAAGACCGGCCCGGCACTGGGTCCCCAAAATCACCAGAGAAATTACTGTTTAACATGGGAGTCTATGGAAGGGGTGCCCGGCTTTGAAAAACAAAAAAAAAAAAAAATCGGTTCTCCCCGACCGTAGGTCCCCCAGACAACAAACTTTTGCACACTTGTAGAGGAAGAGTGGGGCTACATGTATGCCAAAAAGGTGACTCGAGTATAAGCCGAGGGGGGCATTTTCAGCACAAAAAAAAAAGTGCTGAAAAACTTGGCTTATACTTGAGTATATACGGTACTTACCAATTTTCAGTCTGCTCCAGTTCAGTTACCTGAGCTCCCCTGTATCTGCCAGTGGCTCTGCAGGAAGAGGTGAGCAAGCTTGACAATGGCTAGTAAAGCCTGAAGCAGTGACGTCACCCTTAGGTTTCAATGGCCCATCAGTTGTCAGTGCTTCTTTCTCTCCCTGCAGCCATGTCAGCTGGCACAGGGAAGCTGGGTCATGTGACTGGAGCGTACAGAAAATAAGAAAACAGCTGTTTCTCACAAAAGTCAGTTGCTTCTGTTACAAGGCTGACAGCGGCATCACTGCTAACCCTTAGGGAAAGGGGGGTGGTTCAGTTTGGCTGGGTGACCTTGTCCCGGCACTGGCAACAATCATTTACAACAACATTACTACCCATAAACCAAAAGCAAGTTTTATGTTGACTTCCATCTTCCTGAAAAGGCTTTTTAACTGTGTAGCCCAAGTGCTGGCTACATCGCTTTTGCCATCATGGGACATTCTTTTTTTTTTATTTTATCAAAACGACGTTTATTGAGCATGGTAGATAGTATTGACATACGGGTAAACAGTGCAGCAGGCACTACATCATCGGATCAATACAATTGACATACATTAGAGCATAACAAATTGCTGTTTAGGGGGGTACAGAATACTGCTGGGTGGGTAGCATGGCGCTACATGGTCGACATAGGGGAAAGGAAAGAAGGAGGCCCATGAGGAGCCCTCGGGGAGGTCGTAAAGGAAGGTATCTAGCTATCCGCATCACAGGTGGAGGCATCCCCCAGCCATCTGTCCCAAACCTTGTAATATTTATCCGGGCAGCCCCTGTGAATATAAAGTATCTTTTTATAGGGAAGGGTTTGATTGACAGCTCTGATCTATTGCTGCAACGTGGGAGGGGGACCCCTCAACCACGTCTTGGCTATCTGAAGCCTGGCGAGGAATAATGTTTCTTGCAAAAATATGTTCAAATATTTTTCGGCCTCAGAGAGTGATAGAAGTCCCAATAAACATTGGCGAGGGCAGAGGGTGACTGGGGAGCCCATGCGATCGTGAAGGAACCGGATCACCTGGGACCAGAACCCCTGTATGCGGGGACATGACCAGAGGTGGTAAAAAGAAGGGTTGGGGTGGTCACATCCGGGGCAGTCAGGGCTATGTCCTGCTCTGTATTTAGAGATATGGTGGGGCGTCAGGTACGATCGATGTAGGATGTATAGATGGGTGAGGCGGTCAGAGAGCTTGGGGGGGGGAGACCATTCTACAGTTGGCGAGAGCCTCCCCCCAGTCGTCCTTTGACACAGTACCCAGGTCAGGTTCCCAGCGAGATTTTAACTGTTGGGCGGTGCTGGTGGCTGAGGGTAGTATAAGATAGGCATAGAACTGTGATGTCAATTTTTTAGGGTCTTTGCCAAGGACGATGTCCACTAATAGTGGGATTTTGAGGGCCGGGATGGAGTCAGCAAACTGTGTGTTGAGCGCGTGTCGGAGCTGGAGGTAGCGGAAGAACATGTGATTGGGTAGGGCGAAATTATCCTTGAGATCTTGGAAGGACCGGACCGCCCCGCGAGCAACCACCTGTGTCAGGTAGATGACACCCCTGTTTACCCATATTCCGTGGTTGGGGATGGTGGCCAATTCAGGCATGTGTGGGTTATCCCAGAGGGGCGTGTAGGCTTGGGGAGATGTCGCCTCGCCATACTGCATGGCAAGTTGCCAGATCTTGCAATGGTGGAATAACATGCGCCTCCTGTCATCCGCTCGTAACGGGCGGCGAGGACCACAGAACAGGATCTGGAAGGGGTGGGAGAGCGGGCCAGGAATCTGGGAGCAGACTAGGGTGGAGTATCTGTTTCTGTCGGATTGGTTAACATAATAAAAGTGGGACAACTGGGATGCTAAGTAATAAAGGAAGAGGTCAGGGAGTGAAGTGCCACCCAGACTAGTCGGGCACTTCAGAACCCGCCACGACAGTTTATGTCGCGAGGAGCCCCAGACGAACGAGTTAAGGATAGATTCCATGGCTTTAAATATGCGCAGGGGGATGCACAGCGGGGCCTGCCAAAAAATGTAGAGAAGCTTGGAGAGGAGAAACATTATCATGGGACATTCTTATAAAAAATATTGCATTGAGCTTTGATCCCTCTAGTGCTTAACCTGGGGATCATAATTTCCTGACGAGGGAGAGGGGGAGAGGGAAAGCTGGGGATCATGGGACATTTAGTCTGGGACTTCAATGGATCTAATGCTGCTGCAAATGACAAATTCCAGCTGGCTGTAGAGAGAAGGAATTCTGGGAGAGGAGATAAATAGAACGGTCAAGGTAGGAGCTTGATTTCTTGGGACTTGAGGCCTACAGCTACAGGAGCGAGAGGCTCCCCCAGTGTGAGTGGATGCCACAGCCTAGATGACATGGAGGGTTTCCCACAAGTGAGTCTTATTCCTTGAGGCAGATCCACAGCTACAGGCTTCTCATCGGCAGAGTGGCTGTCCGGTGCCACTCTCACCTACGCTCACACAGACACTGCTGAATCCCTGGGTCGTCAAGTGCACAGCCAGGCATTTTCAACTGGTTGCAGATCCTTCAAGAGCCTGTTCCGGGACATCCTATCTCCCAAAGTCCTGGTATCCTCAGGATTAGTGAGCAGGCAGAAACCCACCCTAAGTATTGCATTCAAAGACACTGCATGCAGACACCTTTACCCTATAACTTTCTACATTAAAAGGCCCACCCCTGGGAAAAACGTTGCTTATGCTATTTAGAACTGCTTATCGCCATTGCACAGCAACATCTTTGGGCCCCTTCATAGCTAGCTGAAGATTCTGATGCCTTCACTTCAAGGACTACCTCCACCCCCCCCCCCCCAAAGGAATTATTCAACATTTGTTCTCCTTGAAAGGGAAACTCTTACTCAGTTTGTACATTTTGTATATTATTTCTTAATGCCCATGGCATTAGAGGTGACTGACAAAAAGTACCTGGGGTCATATGCCCCCTTTGAGATCTGTTGGTTCCTACCTCCAGGTTCACGGTTATCGCCATTTCCTTGTTTAGCTCTGTTTATGCTAAAATCTACATTTCTTTCCATTGTTAACTCAATATTCAGTAAAGTATCCATTTGCAATTTTTCTGATATTTCTTTGGTGTGTTGTACATTCATAATCTTTGTATAATATCAGAACCCATGGTGTCAGAGGTGCCAGGAGGCTTGCAAGGTCAGGGCAACCTTTGGAGACAGTCATCTTCCAACGGCCCCTATGGCGGTGGCGCCAGGGCCAGGACAAGGGGTGGGCAGGAGGGGCGGCTGCCCTGAGTGCAATGGCTTATTGCAGGGATGGGGGGGCGCCCTGACCCTAACCCTAAGGGAAGGGGGGGGCGCAGTTTGGCATCCTTGCCCTGGGCGCTGGATGACCTTGTCCCGGCACTGGGTGGCGCTACACCTGTCTGCCATGTTAACCCTCTTACATCAAAACTAGAAAAGTTATGCACATAAGGACTTCTGACTTTTCTCCGACTTTCCTAATTAGATTATGATTTCAGGTCAGTCACTCAACACATTCAATCTAGCAGAACAGCCAGGGAACTAGCATTCAGGGAACATTTATGACAATCCCTAGATTTCTCTCATGGCAGGTTTCCTTTAAAGCATTTACAGCCACCCCAGAGTGAGTCCTCCAATGCTGATTAATTAAGAGGGAGAAGAAAATATAGCAATCTTCAGTTTTAAGCTCCTTAATTAAAACAGGCTTAATGAAGGCTTTTCTTGAAACTCCTGCTGTGTCAACAATAACAAGGAAAAAAAAAACCCTCTCATCACAGTTCCTGGCACAGATTCACCAGCATACAGCAGAAGTGGTGGGACAGGTCTTTACAGATCTACCAGCTGGGACAACTTGCCTATAGATTTGTTCTCTGAAAATAGTTCAATCAAACTGCTTGATGGCTTAAACAAAAGGGTAACAATATTCTTCATCAGCAAGACTGGTATGCGAGTGTCATCAGATCTTTAATAAGAAGGTTGGCAAACCACAGAGAAAACCACAAATCATTTTTAGTAGAGAGATGCCTCACTAACCACCTAATTGCTGGGCTAAGTAAAGCCTAAATGGGTGCCAGGAGAAGAATACGATCCTTCCAATAGACTCCCTTAGAAGAATAACTTCATCATCGCTATAATATTGTCACCACAGTGGCTGATGATAGGACTTCCAGATTTTTTAAACCCAAAAAAGTGACATATTATAGCTAAAAGTCATTACATGTGGTGATTTTTGTTCCTTGGATTTTTCACCTAGTAATTCAGAGAATAACACTTTGTTACTGGGTGGCTACACTCACTTCCCCTACTTGATTTACAGAGGAAGTTGTCATCACCCAAGCTGGGCTATATGCGCATCTGCCTTTGTTTAGTCTCCATTACATGGTGGCTGCTGGAATAAGTTTAAGATTTTTTTTTTCTTCAGTATAGCTCACAGGAATTGACCAGAACACTGCATTTCCAGCAAGATCAACAGGTATTTTCTGTACTTGCTGAAATGATCTTAACCTAAAAAATACAATAAAAGAATGCAGCCACCACATCCACACCTTGGGTTTAGTTATGTTTTCTGGATCAATAATTTTTATTGAAATAGATTATAAACGCACGGTAGTACAGAAATGCACCTAGTCTGCCTAGTCCCTATGACTAGCGACACAAGAAAAACAAAACATACATAGCAAGAACAAAATGGGAGGAGTATCCCCCACAAATGATCACAGTAAACTTAAATGTAGCATGCATGGTTTTTGGGGAAATCTCCGGGGGTAACAAAATTGACCAGGACATAGAAGTGAATAAACCCCATTGCAAGTAGTCCTGGACACAAATAAAAGACTAAGGAGGGCATATAGACCCATCAAGAGAAAAATGACAAAGAGCAAAAACCAGGAAAGAAGACAAAGACAAGGAGGGAGAGAGAAGATACCCGGGATCGCCGGTGACACCAGACAGAGTCGACCCACGACTCTCCAGCGGGAAAGCAGGGAAGGCATAGGCCAACCATGGTTCCCATATTTTCAGAAACTTGGCGTGCATGTACTTAAGAATACTAGACATTGGTTCATTAAGCATCATGGCCATCAAACTTTCTCCCACTCCCTGAAAGGGGACTGTAGGTTTTCCCCACTGCTATAAAACAGATAGGATGCCAACTTTAGTTATGTTTTAAGCACTTTTTTTTTTGAATCTAAACAAAAAAAAACAAAACAAACAGGGCGCCAGGTCAGTGTAAGTAAAACCAACAATACTTTATTCCAATATCCACTTACATCTAAGAATCTTGCAAACTGCATGTAGAGGTGCTGTGGCATGGTGTACGATGATCCAGGATGGTAGACAGGGTGGGACTGGAGGGCTGCTGTAAGTGTCCGAACTCACTGATAAAGAAACCTTTGGCTTTTCCGCGGCGGGAGTCCTTTGGAGTTTGCCGACGCCGTCAGCCTCAGCTGTCTTTACCAGCGAGTTCAGACACTTACAGCAGCCCTCCAGTCCACCGTTCTGGATCATCACACACGATACTGCAGCACCTCTACATGCAGTTTGCAAGCTTCTAAGATTTAAGTGGATATTGGAATAAAGTATTGCTGGTTTTACTTACACTAACCGGGCGCCCCGTTTTTCTCCTTTTTATCTCAGTTTCCGAGGGAAACCCCAACAAGGAGCATCCGGCTTGTATGTATTCTGTCCAGTCACCATCTGCTGCCTTTTTATGCCATTGATCTGAGTCACATTGTGGTTTTTACTCATTTATGAATCATTGACTATTACTTTTCATTTTCGGTTTTTAATAGTTCACATTATTTTTTTTAATTTTATGGTTATTCAATATTATATACACACACAGGTACCATCTTATGTCAGTGAGTGCTGACTCACTTTTCAGTAGGTGAATTGTTTGCATATTTTTTTTTATTATTATTTATTTGTTAAGCTGACTGTGGGCTTTCAGCTGGAAGTTTTTTTTTTTCTTTATTAAAAAAGATACCATTTGTATAATCCCTTCCAACTACCCCAAGCCGAACCATGCCATATAGGTGATTATATTTCAGCTGATAAAAATACATTGCCCACGTTACTGCTGCCCACCCAATTTAATGGTCCGGTTGCTCTTGCAGTTTGGGGCCTTCTCTTTCATATATGGGATGTCAACGTACAAGCACAAAGCCCAGCACAAGATTTATTACTGACTGGCGTGCAGTCAAGGGAGGCTGCCGCCATCATAGGTGGTAAGCAAGCACCTACAGGGTGAGTGGTTTATATGGTTGTCTTTTATAAATCAGTAAACTTCTATATATTTTACATGTTAAAGACTTTGGAGTATGGCAGCTAGTTAAAAGCCCATTTATAGTCAAGCAATTTTAATAAATAACCGACACCCTCCCCTATAAAGAAAATCCTGTATTTTTTGCCTTTCCTACATAAGGAATTTCCATTTTGCCCTTTTTATGATGAAAAAATATGCAGGTGCCAAGGTCTGTGCTCCGCCAGAGGTGGTAGAGGAATCCTAGAGGACCCCTTTGTCACTTCTAGATGCAGGACATCCCTCTATATATTCCTCTTGCAGGAAGATGGCCCACTGATTGGCAGGATCACCAGGTATTTATTATCTAAATAAAAGCCTTGAGAAACTAAAAGTGCCACTGCCTGGGCCACCTATCCCTTCATATATCTACTGTTAAAATCAATGTAAAAAATGTACCTGTAAAATAAAAAATTAAGGCTTATACTTTCCTCACATTCCACCTGTGGTGCCTAAGCGAGGACAATGTCACGTTCCTTTCAGCTAGTTCCCGGGCAGGGCTTTTTTCAGTGGAAACGTGGGGGGGGGGGGGGGGACGCAGTTCCGGCACCTCCAGGACTGACTGTATCTAATGGCAAGGGGTGCTGGGGTGTGCTGCAGGATCTATTGATGCTCGCTGCTGGGGGGATCGATTCTAACTGGAGGGAATCTATTTTTGCGGGGGGGGGGGGGTCCATCATAGCTGAGTTCTATTATTGCTGGTGGGGGAGTTCTATTGTTTGCTGGTTGCCAGAAATTCCATTGATGCTGGCTCTGGGGAGATATGTTGTTGCTGCCGGGGAGTCTAATTTTGTTGTGGGTGCACCATTGTTGTTAGGGGGATCTATTGTTGCTGGCTGCAGGGGATCCATTTTACTGCTTTTCTTGTGATTATTACCAAAATTCCATACAAATTACTTAGCACCACAAAATGATACTTGGTTCTGTATTGTCTAAAAGGGCAGTACAGGGGAGGTGGGTAGGGGATGCAAACAAGGAATGGTGGTCGGAGGTGGGTAGGGGTGGAAAAAAGGGTCAGTTTCTCTGAGAAAAAAAATAAAAAAATAAGCCCTGGTCCTGGGAAATACAGAGCAGCCAAAATCTTGTGAGAAGATGCCCTTGCATTGGACTGAAGTGTCTTCTGGAGAGATTTTGCATTTTACTGTAAGGTCTGCTTTAAAGGATGCACTTTTATTAGTAATGAGGTTTTACCTTTGTGGGTTTTTGACAATAAACTTTAGATCAGTTTAGATCTTCCAAGTCTTTCAGTTTTCCTCCACAAATTCCCTTACATTTACAATACCTATATACTTAATATCACTTTCAGGTTTACCCATTTGAATTAGTGAAAATAGATTACAAAAAACTGAACAATGAAGAAATACTGATTCTTCTAGTATGACCCACTGTTACTCTGTTCCCAGTTGGACAGTTTGGTGGGGGACAGTAAGAACCATTTCTCTTGCACTTCTTATCATACAGTATAAGCAACCCTTTTAAAACTATCCATTGTCTTGAGGAAACAGACAACTTTCTAGTAAATAAGCCAAGCCACCATTAACAAACTTTGGAGATGTATATGCTGGCAAGATTAACATATTGGTACATTATATTTTTACCAATAAAACTCGTAATATTATCTACCGTTGACTGTCAATTACCACTGGTGCTGAATTTAAAGTCACAAATAATCATTTGGCAATTTGGTGCAAGTAATCCACTAAAGCCAGCATACAGAAAGCACCCCTCAGTGTCACTGGGAGTGTACTTCCTGAAGCCTGTGCTGTACAACTTCTTATGTCAATCTCATTCAAAAGTCCAAGAATGGTTTCTATTTGAATAGAGGCTGAGCAAAAACGCATTCATAAACCGACAAAAAATAAATAAATAAATATATATAGGGGTTGATTTACTAGAAGTTGAGTGCGCAGAAGCTGGTGCAGCTCTGCATAGAAACCAGTTCAGCTTCAGGTTTTATTGTCAAAGCTTAATTGAACAAGCTGAAGTTAGAAGCCGATTGGCTGCACCAGATTTTTTACTCTCAACTTTTAGTAAATGAACTCCACAATGGGTGCTTTGGGAGTTCCTCTCCTGCTTTACAGGTAGGAATCCTCAGCTCACCAACCAAAGGGAGATAGATGCACTAGTAAACTGCAACAGGGTCTGGACAGGAACAATAAAGGGCTGGTCAGGAGGGCAGGGCTTAGTTTAACACTGAACTCTGGGAAAACCATTAAAGTGTTAAACCCACAACAGTAAAATCAGTCTGTATATGCAGAATAGCATGCTTGTTATACTCATTATGGAACCTAAGGGGTTAATCCTCTGCATGGTGAAAAAAGGCGGTTTGATGGTGTATGCACATGAAACGGCCTCACCCCGTCCTCTTTAGCTAGGGGTATGTCACGCGACAGAGTGAGGTGCGCTACGGCCCATGTCCTCCCCATAACTGTGGGTGAGGTGAAGGCCAATACCTGATGTTTCCTCGGGCCGGTGTGTCCTGGGCATGTACCGAGTCTGTTGTGCAGAAACCACCAAACCACCCTTTGCTCCCATTAACAGAGTCCATACACCGATCACAGTCCAACTGTTGGTTTATTTCGTATCTCCACATACAGGCAATGCGATGGCATGATACGGTGGGATGAGCAGGTCGAGGCACTATACTGATCTGGGTCCCTACACCCCCTGTGCTATGACCAAGGGTTGTAGGAGTCTTGACATGAATACCTCCGTTGCGTTGCGGCCCCTATCAGGGGAAGATGTCCTCCAAGGGAGTTACCGAAGGCCCATCCGTCACCGGGTTGACACTACACCGGGTCTTCGAACGAGTGACCTCCCCAGCCTCCTCACCTCAGATGCGGGTCCCCTCGCAAGGGGCGCCCTGGAACTACTTCACCCTTGCGGGACCCGGTCGAAGTCACCGGGCCCCAGGCCTCCTCAATAGTACCTCACCCCAGGCTGAAGGTGCCTGGGATGGAACTCCAACTTCATCCCGGCCAGGCCTAGGGCGCCTAGACCGGGAACCTTGAATCGCCCGCAGGCTGAAGGTGCCTGGGTGCGTGAAGAGATGATCCCCGAAGACAGACCTCGTGGCGAGGGCATCTCCCCCTTTTATCTCCTCCCGTCGATACCACGGCGGGTTCCCCGCCCCAGCCGTACCATCTCCAGGAAGGGACAAAGAAGGGTAGCACTGTGGTAGTGATTCTACCTCGAGCCTGTAGGTACTCCGCCACCCACAGGCAAAGGAGAATATTGCACCACCCAATCCTCCACGAATAACAAAAAGGGGTCTAAACCCTGCCATAATTACACACCTGGGTCACTCTACCCCCAGGTGTATCCCACTAACTTTGAAGACCCCGCTACACACAGATTCTCCACCTTCTGCACTGTCCCCCTGGACAAGTCCAAATAAGACACAGTGAGTGGAGTGAGGCTGCACATGCTCAGTTTGGTCTCTATTGCTGGAGAGCACATTTCCTGTGTGATTGGACTTAGTCAGGTCATGGTATTGACCTCACACATTTGGGCGTGTATACAGATCCTAAATGACAGCCCAGTCCCCTTCCTCCTTCATGCCCAGTAAAAAAAAAAAAAAAAAAAAGAAGGAGCACACAGTGGTTGGGATGTCACATCTTGATTGATGGATGATCCGCCTCCCACAAAAGCATGGGGACACAGGCTATAGTGGATTTCAAGAGGCAGGGATTCCCAGAGAGAACACTCCTGTACATTCTACTGCACTGTTCTATATTACAAGTTCAGCAATCAGCCATGATGTCCATTACACCTGCCACCCTACCTCTTGTCACCCTCATCCCACCTGGCACCCCACTGCCGCCTTGCTTACACTCTAGGCCCTGTCATCTTTATCACACCTGGAACCCCACTGCCGCCCTTCTAACACCCTACCCCTTGTCATCCTTAACCCCCCCCCTCTCCCCTATAACCCACTGCCAGCTTCCAAACACTTGAATTGACAAAGCAGCTTATTCCAATGTTGAGACAAGGGTCTCTTCCCCACAAATGTGTTGTGGCAGGTAACATGGTCTGTGGACGGGGGCATATTGAATTATGGAACACTACATTAATCATTCACCTGAGGTGGCATCTTAACCATGACCACAACAGCTACCAATATAGAAGCAGATTTCAATATAAAGTCCTGGTAACCATCAGAGGACCACTGTTAGATTATTCATGGTCTTGCTGTACATATTTCGCTATACTGCAAGGGAACAAAAGCTATTAAAGCAGTTGTGTTTGCTACTGGGTGTTTCAGAGTTGGTAAAGCCACAAATCAATTTAGTATGTGATAGAGCAGACTAGAAAGGGATTAATCAGCATGCAGACTTGAGTCACAGCAATAAAGATAAAGGATTAGGCAGAGTGAGAGAAGAAAAAGAAAAAAAAAAACAGCTTTTAGGTACACACCTGTGAACCGGCACTGGTTCTTTAGCAACTAGAACATTCGCGGTGGGCGTATTTTTATCCAGAGCTCCTGGCAGGTCTGGTAGGACTCCTTTGTGGACGGCTGGGTGCTGGGGTGGCTGCTGGACATGTGGTGACACAGCTGGCTTCTCTTCCTGCAAAATGTAAAAGCAGCGGGAAGTTGGCACTAAAGCTGAAATACAAATATGTTTATTAGCTGCTGTGCAGAAAGCTATGTCCACAACTTTTATCTGCTCATAAGCCACATTCAGATAAGCCTGGCTTTTGTCATTAGATAAATTGATTGAACCTCTTCAGTGACCATGCAAGGAAGAGCAACAGGTTCACTTTACCACAGCCCCACCAGCAGCTTATATTTACCTGCTCTTTGCTACCCCACAGAAAAAAAACAAAAAACACACACACACACACACACACACACACCTCTAATCCCTCCTGCAGCGCCTATTGTGTTCTGCCGACAGAACACAATTAACAATTAGTGTTGCTGGCTATAATCATTCGGGGAAAAACCGACAGGCTGGTTATACACAAGTCAGTCGATAGATCAACCTCTGTACAACCAAGGTGCCCATACCTAGATCGAAACACAGCCAAATTTTGATCCATGTATGGACAGCTTTAATCTCTCCCCCCCTTTCTCCATTCGGGGAAGAAACGCTCTCCCATTGGATGGCGAGAGAGTCCTTTTCTGTTTGGTCCCAGTGACCACACAGATCAGCAGGGGAGTGAAAGGAAGGTTAAGTGTACCTGTAAGGGCCATGGTAAATCCTGTGGTACTTTTGCTTTGCACTTTAAAAAAAAGGCAAAAGGTTCTTTGCATCCAACATGTTTCAGGGGAAAAAGCCTCTCCCTTCAAGGCTTAAGCAATGATGGTATTAGACTCAGGATGGAATGCACTAGAGGTAATTTGTTAAGGCCTTGGCCAGCCATTCTTAGGCCCCTTTCACACATGTATGTCCGCTTTTTTCATCCATCTGTTCACGGATGAAAAGGGGACATACAAGTATCCCTATGAGATAGCGGGTGTCAGCGGATGAACATCTGCTGACACCCGATCTCATCCGTGTCCGCAATGCTCCGCATGTCTGAAAAGGACCCTAATGCCGCGTACACACGACCGTTTTTCATGACGAGAAAAATTCAATTTTTTTTATTTGGTCATTAAAAACGATCGTGCGTGGGCTCCAGAGCATTTTTCGCGACATGAAAAATGAGCATTAAAAATTTGGAACATGCTCTATTTTTTCTCGTCGTGAAAAACGGCCGTGTGTAGGCTTTAACGACGTGAAAAAACGCGCATGCTCAGAAGCAAGTGATGAGACGGGAGCGCTCGTTCTGGTAAAACTAGCGTTCATAATGGAGATAGCACATTCGTCACGCTGTAACGGACTGAAGAGCACGAAGCTGAAAAGCACGAATCATCTCTCGAACTTTACCATCACGAGGATCAGCAAAAGCAGCCCAAAGGGTGGCGCCATCCGAATGGAACCTCCCCTTTATAGTGCCGTCGTACGTCACGGCGCTTTGCTCGAGCATTTTTTTTTCACGATAGTGTGTAGGCAAGGCAGGCTTGAGAAGAATCACGTAGGGAAAAACATTGTTTTTTCAATGACATTAAAAACGGTCGTGTGTACGCGGCATTAGGCTCCATGTTCCCCGTTTTTACAACTGCTCCTAAATGATTAAACTTGACAGATAGTAACCCACGTTTAAAACGTCAGTTTTGCCGCGTTTACATGCCGCGTTAAAAACAAATATATATATATAAAAATTTTTTTTTTAAATGGCCAAAAACGAAAAACGCCTAAAACTAAAACGCTGCTAAAAGCGGGTTTCCGCGTTTAACGTCTGAAACGTCGAAATCTTCTGCACCCATTTTTTTTGCTTTCAAAGAAACGCTGTTAAATGTAACTGCCTAAAAACGGCAATAAAACGAGAGTGTACAATACATGGTCACATAGGATAACATTGAATGAGTTCAGGGGCAGTTGAAAAAAGTGTCCAACTGCCTCTGAACGCGCATTTAACAGCGTCCCGTGTACATGGGGCCTAAGTGCCAAAAGCAGACACCAATCTTTATCAAGCCTTAAAACATCAGGCAGCAAAGCTCTTAGTGCCGTTAGGAGGTGCTAGTCTTTATCAAGCCTTAGCAAAGGATCTCTAGTGCCTTCCATTGCGACTCTAAGAACATCTACTGCTCAAGCCCGGAAGGAAGGCTCCCCCCCCCCCAAACATGTTAACTCTGGTTGATACTCTTACCCAATAAATGTTCCATCAAGACCTAAGGGATGCAAAAAATTCTAGAGAAAACGCTTGGACAGCCGCACTCCAAAAAATAGGTTATTTTATTTAAAACAAAAAGCACAAATAACATGCCACAGCAAAAAACAGTAGGTATGATCTGACGCGTTTCGCCCTGCGATTTAGTGCTTAAAGGGGTTGCTCCACCGGAAAAAAAAAATTAAAAGCCAGCAGCTACAGCTACAGCAGCTGCTGGCTTTTAATATTTGGACACTTACCTGTACTGGAGTCCAGCGACGTCCGCAGCAGAGGACGAGCGACCGCTCGTCGCTCTGCTGCTCCCTCCGCCATCCTCGCTGAGGGAACCAGGAAGTGAAGCCCTGCGGCTTCATGCCCGGTTCCCTACGGCGCATGCGCAAGTCGCGCTGCGCCGTTCTGATTGGTGCTCCTGTGTTCTGGGAGCCGAGTGTCTCCCAGAACACCAAGGGAAGTCTGCGGGAAGTGACGTAACTCCCGCAGATTCCCGGAGACAGGACTCCCGGATGTGGGTGAAAATACCTGTCTTAGACAGGTATCTTCACCCCCCTCCCCCCTGAAAGGTGTCAATTGTGACACCGGAGGGGGGGAGGGTTCCAAATAGCAAAAGTTGCTATTTAGGGTGGAGCTCCACTTTAATCATAGCTAACATACACATCTAATGCACCTCTTATATATACACTCACATAAACTCATGATAAAAAAAAAGCAATTAAGACTTCAATTGACTAATTGATGGACTGGCAGCTGTGTCCCATCAATGCAATTAAGACCTAAGGAATATGGACATCTGTACTAGGCTCTACTCAGATCACATCCAAGAGTTTATCGTCTGCCGAGTAATCCTTTTGTTGTAATCAGAGAGGTTCACAGACTACTTCCACCACAGATCTACTTCCGTTAAGGAAAACACACTTCACTATTTATCCATCAGGATCAACTGTCGACCCAGTGCCCATACACATGCGCGTTTATACGGTGGATGTCCCGAGTTCGGGTAATTGATGCCCTTCTGTTCACCCCCAACCCCTATATAAAAAGGTGTCTACGATATATTGTGGGATGTGGTGTCTGAGCAACCTCCCATCAGCATATACCTCATGACATACATTGTAGAAAATTGGTCATTTTCTTCACATTATAATGCTTACATTATCAAAATATAAAGGGGGGTCGGCATTGCGTCGCTGCGCTTCAAACATGAAGCTTCATGTGGAGTTTTGTAAGGACTTGAACCATCTCAACTCCTTTAATTCAAGTCTACGGTAACGCACCATAAACGCACCGACATGCGTTTGCAGCAAATGTGCGATGCGTTCACAACAGCCACAAAAAAAGAAAATATTTTGGCATTTCTTCTGCATTTTTAAAGCTCATCAAAATTGTGTAGGGCATTTGAGAAGCATTTTTAATGCGCCTTAACACATGTCAAAATATCTGTGTGAATACAACCTTAAACAAATATCTTTATTGACAGAAGCATCCAAATTACCTCCTTGTGGCCTTGCAGGCTGTTAACTGTCCTGGTAAATTTCCCCACATGGCTGTCGTTGCGAGTTCCCGGTCCCAGGGCTGTTAGATGTGCGGTGGGTCTATAAATCTGGGAATTGCTCTGTGACGTGGGCTGTGCCCGGGAAGCTTCCTTTACATGTTGGACTGCCCCTCCAGGGACGTTTTCTTCCCTCCTGTCATTTCTCAGGGAGCTCTGGGGCGGCTGAGCAAAAGGTTTGTTCAGGTTCTGAAGGAGAAGAAGACCAGAGAGCAGAATACTGTGAAGAGAACAGCTTGGGCATGAAAACCCCTGGCTATCACATCTGGTCTACACAACTGTCGCTGTGCCTCTAGCCCAGCTTACCTGGTCTCTGTATTCCAAATAAGACCTAGATTTCCAGCCTAAAGCAAATCAACCACACTGCAGATGAATTCATAAAATATTAACACCCCACAGCATATAATAATACAACCCGTCAGGAGAAGAAAAAAAAAAAAAAAAAACAGAGGAAGGCTCCGCATTAATGTGTAATTCTACCTTTGAGTACAAGAACAGTACAGTTTTACAAACCTTTCCTTGCCTATTCGTATGCCTTTTTCTATTTCCTCACTTATGTCCTGAAAAAAAATGACACGGGTGTTCTACCAACAGATACTCTCCGTGGCAATGAAACATGACCACACTTTCGCCTACTTACCGTATATACTCGAGTATAAGCCGAGTTTTTCAGCACATTTTTTGTGTGCTGAAAATGCCCCCCTCAGCTTATACTCGAGTCACCTTTTTGCGCCTGATCTCCCGGACTTTGAGGACCGGTATCGGCCGGCCGTAGGTCCCCTGGACCCCAAACTTGGCACACATATAGCCCCACTCTTCCTCTACAAAGTTTGCTGTCTGGGGGACCTACGGCCGGGGAGCACCGATTTTTCAAAGCACGGCACCCCTTCCATAGACTCCCATGTTAAACGCAAGTCTAGTCATGGGCACAGTGAGGCATGGGCACAGTGAGGCATGGAAACCGTGAGGCATGGAAACCGTGAGGCATGGAAACCGTGAGGCATGGAAACCGTGAGGCATGGAAACCGTGAGGCATGGAAACCGTGAGGCATGCAGATGGACACCCTAGGCTTATACTCGCGTCAATACGTTTTCCCAGTTTTTTGTGGTAAAATTAGGTGGGTCGGCTTATACTCTAGTATATACGGTACATTAGCATTGTATGACTTGTCTTTTAACGGTCACCAGGTGTGTATACATTTTGACAGTTACTGAAGCCACTCATAAGAAAGAAGAGAGATTAATACAAAACTCATTTTAAACAGAGAGGGACTCTGCATTAAGACATAGTTCTATCTTTAAAGAAAAAGTTTACCTTAAAATTTTCAGCCCTAAAGCTTTATTGACCCAACTTGCCTGTAACAATACAATGGGGGTTATATACGAAAGGAAAAATCCACTTTGCACTACAAGTGCAAACTACAAGTGCACTGAAAATGCAGTCGCTGTAGATTCGAGGGGGACATGCAAGGAAAAAAACCAAAAAAAAAAAACAACAGCATTTTAGCTTGCACATGATTGGATAATAAAATTCCTTCATTTCAGATCTACCCCTCAGATTTACAGCGACTGCACTTCCAAGTGCACTTTCAGTGCCATTTAAAGTACACCTTCCACTTGTAGTGCAAAGTGGATTTGCCTTTCGTAAATAACCCCCAATGTCCCATGTCATACATGCAGCTAAATCTTGTAGAAATCTTCACTTCAGGGATGGCCTGTCCTCTTCCTATACTTGACCTTCCAGCACTGTGGGGATTATTAGCTGAATTCAACAGAAAAAAAAAATTGCAAGGCCTTCCCCCTCCTTCCCCATTAATTGTATTGCTTTTACTGCCTATAACAATCTGTGAATGGGGGAGAGAATTCTGAAACGTATCAGACTCCCTCCCATTCCCAGATGTTTCAGGCAGTGAAAACAATGAAAGAACTTGGATGGAGAAGGAGGGGCAGGTTAGCATCAGGAACCTTTTCTATTGCATTCAGCCCAAGGACCCAAAGCTAATTACACCCCGCACACCAGAGGTTCAGAGGCAGGAAGAGGACAGGCATCCCTGCAATGAAGATTTCTATAGGATCTAGCTTCTTGAAAAATGTGGAGCATACTTCTTTATAGGTAAAATTAGGCCAATAAAGCTGTAGGGCAAAAAAAAAAAAAAAAAGTTAACCAAGTTTAGCTTTAAGCACTGTACAGCCTTACAAATAAAGATTCCTTGCATTTGTGTGTGCTTTTTCTTTGCCATTTCCCTACTTGGGCCCTAAAAAAATGGACATGCGTAATCTACCAACAGTCATTTTCTGTGGCTTGAAACACTTTCTCTCATTTTGCATTGCAGGCCTTGTCCTGCAACTGTCACCATGTGGGTATTAATGCTGACCGTGACTAAAACTATTAAAGTGGTTGTAAAGGCACAAGAGCCTTGCCTCTCCAGGGACTCGCACTTCTGATTTGCTTTTGGCATCCATTGGCTCCTGCTGCTGTCAATTACAGCCAGTGAGCCAATCAGGAGACAGAGGGGGCAGGGCCAAACTGCGGCTCAGTGTGTGTGAATGGACACACCGAGCCATGGGTCGGGAGCATGTCTACTTGGGTGCCCCCACAGCAAGCTGCTTGCTGTGGGGGCACTTGGCAGGGAGGGAGGAGCCAGGAGCGCTGGTGTGGGACCCGAGAAGAGCAGAATCCAAAGCCCCTGCACAGAGCAGGTAAGTATAACAGGTTTGTTATTAAAGTAAATAATTGTTATAAAAGAAAAAACCCACACGACTTTAGTATCACTTTTAGAATATGGAGATATAAAATAAATCTAAATAATTCAGGAAAGGCAGAAGAAACTTAATTCTTTGCAAGAAAAAAAAAAATGTATATGTAGTAATTTGGAGTGTGAGTATTGATGGAATGGTGGAATTCATTGCGTACTGGTTTACATACAAAAAAATAAGTTTTAAAGACATTAACGCAACTGAAGAGGCTCTACAGAACATAACCAAAGCCTATTGTGTCTGTTCAAGTATTACATTTAAAAGGATCTATTACAATAAAATCTGCAGGCCATCTTCTGAGCTACTTCTTCTCACTAATGAAAATCATTGCTGCAATCTTACTTCCAACCTCGCCCATTGTATTTTTATAAAGACCTTACCACTACAACTGTCAATTTACTAGTCAGCTTCAAACCACAGTACAAACCAAAAGAAAGACCTGGCCTGTCATATGACTGTTCTGAGGGCTAGTTCACACATGCGTTCCAGTGCTTTTTCTCCAGCCAAAAACGCATAGAAAGTAGGTTACATGGTTTTCAATAGCCATTTTGTTTGCAGTTCCAGAAAAAAAAAAAAAAAAAAAAAAAAGAAGAAGGAGGAGGAGAAGGAAGAAGATGCTGCACAGGTAAAAAGCATTAAAACTGCACCACAACACACAAAAGCGCACCGGACCCAAGTAGAGTAAATTTTTTTTTATAAAAAACATCTGGAACGCATCCAAAAAAAAAACACACATGCAGAAACACATCCAGAATGGATCTGGAGGACATTTTTGGGGTGTGAACTGGCCCTGGGGCTTGTTATTGGGGCTTTTAGTTAACGGATTATTCGTTTTTTACTTTTACAAACCCAAGGATGGGGGAGAGCAGGTTTATTCAAATTGTTCACTTGAGAACAGAAGGTCTCCCCTTTCTATTACATCAGTTTGAGATTCCTTTTCTGAGCCATTACACATGTATTACGCCCCTAAGAAAAATTACCTTTGAATAAGGAAGAGAATGTTGATTTTGCGTGCTGGTACCTGGGTCTTTGAAACTTGGCATTCTCTTCAAAGCATCCTTCAGCTGTCTGAATTCTTCCATTTGAGCCTAGATGCAAGATGGTGATGAGAAAAAGCAAGTCTACATTTTCTTTTATTATTAGCTACATAGCAAGTACGCTTATCTGATGGCTCCAACTTCACACACAGTGCAAAATGCACCATTATATGTGAGCACACAACAAATGAAAGTATGACCAACAAAAACAGCAGCATGTCCTCCTCCTCGAACGTGCAACCCTATGTCAGGCTGCCCTTCAGGGTCAGCTGTGTAAGGATCCAAGAAATTAGCTTTTGAGGTTGTCTCACTCGAAAACTATCACCTTCTCTCCTCCTTTCCATGTTTGGGGTGTACTGCAATAAAATTAGCCCCAAAATAGGGATCAGCATGGGATTCACTAAAAAAACCTGACCTATGCCCATGCCATGCACAACTGGTCTAGATTCTTGCTGCTCCAGTTTTAGTAAATTCCCCCTAAAATATGCCGACATTTGCTGCAGCTCTGTATATAAACCAATCAGCTTCCAGGTTTTATTGGCAAAGCTTAAAGTGATATTAAAGTCTTGTTATATTTATTTAAAAAAAAAAAAAAAACTTACCTGCTCTGTGTAATGGTTTTGCACAGAGCAGCCCTGATACTCCTCTTCTCAGGTCTCACGGTGGCGCTCCTGGCCCCTCCCTCCTGCCGAATGCCCCCCACAGCAAGCAGCTTTCTAGGGGGGCACCTGAACCGAACTGCTGCTCTGTGTCCATTCACACATGGAGCTGTGGTTTGGCCCTGCCCACTCAGTCTTCTGATTGGCTTTTGGCAGCAGGATCACAGCCAGGGAGCCAATCAGGAGTGCAAGTCCCCGGAGAGGCAAGGCTCTCCTGTATGTCGCTGGATTGAGAGGAGGTTCAGGTAAGCATTAGGGGATGCTGCTGCACATAGAAGTTTTATTTTTTTACCTTCATGCATAGAATACATGAAGGTAAAACTAAAATAAACTTGTAGTTTGCAAGCACTTTTATTGAACAAGCTGAAGTTAGAAGGCGATTGGCTACCATGCACAGCTGCACCAGATTTTGCACCCTCCAGTTTTAGTAAATCAACCCCATTGTCTTTTGTACTATACAATCTTTATACTGCAAGCCTTTGCACCCTGCCACCCCTCCCTCTCAGATTACCGTATGTGTTTGAACCTTTACTTACTGACTTTGCCAAGTCATAACTTTTGCCATTAATGAAATTTCTCTGAATTCTCAGAGATTATAAATACGCCTCTGCCAAAATCAGCAGATCTCCAAGCGTGTACAGAATTTGTCTTGTGCTTTATGAATAAATAAGCAGACAAATAAGGCCCAGTTGTATTAAAGTATTTTGTCTGAATACAACATGGAGGGCCTGAAGCCAGATCACGATTATAGAGCAGGCAGTATAAACCATTCTAGATTTTAGCCATACTAGGGGGCCTACAGTGTCCAGGCTTATCAGACTCTATTCATTTTTCCACCACTTTATAAAAGATTTTCAGCAACAAACACATCCTAGTTTCTCTCTTTTTTTTTTTTAAATCACAAACCTTTGAAAAAAAAGATCCGTTTGATGTAAATCTTACTGGTGTGTTAACTATATTTTGTTTCTATGTTGCAATTCTTTACGTACATGGGAGCAGTCAGATTTGCTTATTCCACACACAATCTGCTTCCACCGTTGTAGTGCCAGCCTGAAGCACTGTGGGCACTGGAGGTTGACCACTTGGAGCAGACACCATTTTCTGAATAAATGCAAAGTGTTCTCTGATTGGAGAAGGTGGAGAGCGTGACGTACATCACTGCCAAGCTGGACCAATGTAACTATGTGCAAGATATCCATATCTGGAGTTCATCTTCAACCATTTTTCAGAGAATATGAATGATAACACAAAAAACTTTTCTTTCACTCATGGTTAGTGTTTGGCTGAAGCCATTTATTATCAATCAACTGTGTTTACTCTTTTAAAATCATAATTACAACAGAAACTACCCAAATTACCCGGATCAAAAGTTAACATACCCCAGTTCCTAATACTGTGTATTGCCCCCTTTAACATCAATGACATCTTGAAGTCTTTTGTGGTATTTGTGGATGAGGCTCTTTAATCTTCTCAGATGGTAAAGCTTCCCATTCCTCTTGCCAAAAAGCCTCCAGTTCCTGTAAATTCTTGGGCTGTCTTGCATTAACTGCACGTTTGAGATCTCCCCAGAGTGGCTCAATGATATTGAGGTCAGGAGACTGATATGGCCACTCCAGAACCTTCACTTTTTTCTGCTGTAGCCAATGACAGATCGGCTTGGCCTTGTGTTTTGGTTTATTGTCATGTTGGAATGTCCAAGTACGTCCCATGCGCAGCTTCCTGGCTGATGAATGCAAATTTTCCTCCAGTATTTTTTGATAACATACTGCATTCACCTTGCCATCAATTTTGACCAAATTTCCTGTGCCTTTGTAGCCCACACATCCCTAAAACATCAGCGATCCACCTCCGCGTTTCACAGTAGGAATGGTGTACCTTTCATCATAGGCCTTGTTGACTCCTCTCCAAATGAAGCGTTTATGGTTGTGGCCAAAACGCTCAATTTTGGTCTCATCACTCCAAATGAGTACCAGAAGATTTGAGTCTCTATGCCGTTTGGTGTATTGGAAGCGGGATACTTTATGGCATTTGCGTAGTAATGGCTTTCTTCTGGTAAACCGACCATGCAGCTCATCTTTCTTCAAGTGGTGTGTGTGTGTGTGTGTGTGTGTGTTTGTGTATGTATGTATGCAGGGCTTGACAAATTTGCTTGGAATCTAGGAGCCAGCTAAAAAAAGTTAGGAGCCAGGAACGCGCCCTGTCCCACCGAGCTCGCGCGCAGAAGCGAACGCATACGTGAGTAATGCCCGCATATGAAAGCGGTGTTCAAACCACACGTGAGGTATCGCCGCGATCAGTAGAGCAAGAGCAATAATTCTAGCCCTAGACCTCCTCTAACTCAAAACATGCAACCTGTAGAATTTTTTAAACGTCGCCTATGGAGATTTTAAAGGGTAAAAGTTAGTCGCCATTCCACGAGCAGACGCAATTTTGAAGCGTGACATGTTGGGTATCAATTTACTCAGCGTAACATTATCTTTCACAATATAAAAAAAAACTGGGCTAACTTTACTGTTGTCTTAGTTTTTTTATTAAAAAAAAAAAGTGTATTTATTCCCAAAAAAGTGCACTTGTAAAACCGCTGCGCAAATACGGTGTGACAGAAAGTATTGCAACGACCGCCATTTTATTCTCTAGGGTGTTAGAATAAAAAAAAAAAAAAATATATATATATATATATATATGTAGCGCTAACCCCAGTTAAGAGAGCCGCTGATATTGATTTGGGCCCTGCAGTGCACCGCTGTCAACCCCCGGCAATCGGCTCTAACCTCCCGTGGCACAGCTGGTGATAGAGAGATAGGACCGCGTGATCGCAACTGTTGGTGACGCAGTCCTATAACAAACATACACAGAATATACTTTAAAACTCCTATTAAAGTAAGCGGAACTGACACCAAATGTACTTTACCCAGATATTTTACTGAGGCTAATGGGCAAGTAATAAACAACAGTATAACAAGTTGCAGATCCCTGCAATAAACAGTAATAAAGATAAACAGAGTAATCAGAATAATAAAGTATTGCTATGCAACTCTAGCGCTGCCCTTTTACAGCTACTTCCCCTCATGGGTAGACTAACACCCAGCAATGTCTACCTATGCAGTCAGGCCTGACTGATCTAAATGGAAGTTCAGTGAAACAATATTCGCTAGCAATCTTTTCGGTGGTGCACTTGAAGAACAACTTTGTAATCCCAACGAATAGTAAAGATAAAGGATCTGTCTTTAAACAGCTCTCACCACCCGGACAAGTCCAAGTCCGTTTCCTCCATCGATTCGTCTGGGAACAGGAATCCACCGACATCCAAGTCTTCAATCCTTCTGGTGTACTGCAGCAAGGAGGATTAGATGTCTCTAAGGCTCTGCTAGGCTGGCAGAGGGCTCTTTGGAAAGGAGCACACGGCCCAGGCTTCAGGCCTTGTGCACACAGCAGTTCAGCACAGAGATCCTCTTGCTAGGAGAGGGGTGTCCAAAGAGGCCGACCAAAACTCCGCCTCCCCTTTATAAAGTCTGCCCCAGCAGTCTCTGTTCTGGAGCAATGCACCCTGGGTGCTGCAAGATGTACTGGGAGATGTAGTCTCTCTCTCCTCTGCTTTCACTTCCATAATGTCTCTTTACTTCCTCCCGACTCACCTCTCACCTGGAACTTCTTGTCTCTCTGCATTAAAGGGGAACACCCCGCTACACACTCCCCCCACTTGAACTCTTTGGTCCCCAAAGAAAAACTTCAACAAATACTGTTTACCATTTTGGACAATGTCGAGCATGATGTTGGCATAGGGAATTCCCACCAAAACTTTGGGATGGAACTCTCTTGCCCACAGGTCACACTACCATGAGTGGCCTGCCTAACTGTGCCAGAGAGTGAGCTGGGGTTGCCCTCCACCAAATGGATGGTGGAAGGATCAGGTTGTTCAACACTTCTCCTAGCCGTTACAACAGAGTCCTCTGAGCTCGTCCCCATTTGGGGGTAAGTTAGTTTCTTGGGAGGCCTGATGACTCTGCGAGCCCTCTGCTCTCTTGGTGCTTCTGACTCTGGCACCACAGGCTCTTCTTCAGGAGTAAGTTCAGGTAACATTGCTGGTTCTGGAACCTCTGATTCAGAAGTCGACTGACGTATGGAATCTCTAGAGTCCTCCTCTGCGCAAGTGTCAGGAACATCTTCCCAGTAATCAGCTGAGGGACTGAAGGGTATGAATTCAGTAGCCTCCGGATTCAGCGTTGCATCTGGGGTATCCCCTCCATTTGGGAGATCTATGGCGGACGTTCCCAGAGTCGAGGGAGGCCACAGCCAGTCCAGTTCTCCACCTTCTTCTGTACTCAATTGGGAGGCCTCCCCATCTTTGGCTCGAGAGGTCTGGGACCGAGTGTTCGGCCTAGGAATATCCAGGATAGAGGCCGGTTCAGGGGAGTCTCTCACGGGAGGTATTCTGACTGCCTCAGCAAGTGGGAGCAGGTGGTTCCGATGCCACGTCTTCAGTGGACCCACCTTTCCTTCTGGCTTTAGTTTGTAGACAGGCAAACCGGGCAACTTCCTACAGACAACATAGGGCTCAGATCTCCACCTGTCGGCAAGCTTGTGTTTTCCAGGGACCCCCAGATTGCATAGCAGTACTCGGTCCCCGGGCTGCAGATCTTGCACTCGAACCTTCAGATCAAAATTTCTCTTGTTGCGGGCCCCCCTTTGATCCGAAGCCGCCTGGGCTTGTTCATAGGCCACCTGCAAGCTACGTCTAAGTCTGTCCACGTATCTCTTGTGGGATGTAGCTGAGGTATTGTCTATAGAAGTGCCAAAGGCCAGGTCCACAGGTAGCCTTGCTTCTCTCCCAAACATAAGTCTATAAGGGGAGTAGCCAGTGGCGTCACTTGTGGTACAGTTATAGGCATGTACTAGGGCTGATATGTGCTGACTCCAGTGTTGCTTCTTCTCTGTTTCTAAGGTTCCCAACATGTTGAGCAGGGTCCGGTTAAATCTCTCCGGCTGAGCATCTCCTTGTGGGTGGTAAGGCGTGGTTCTGGTCTTCTTTATTCCTAATGAATCCAAAAGTCTTCGGATCAACCGACTCTCAAAGTCCCTTCCTTGATCTGAGTGGAGTCTCTGTGGTAGTCCGTAATGGACAAAATACTTCTCCATAAGTATCTTGGCCACGGTGGATGCCTTCTGGTCTTTGGTTGGGAAAGCTTGAGCATAGCGGGTGAAATGGTCGGTTATTACCAGAACATTCCCCAATCCACTCAGGTCGGGTTCGAGGCAGAGAAAGTCAATGCATACCAGATCCATTGGGCCTTGACTCTGTAAGTGGCCCATTGGGGCAGCTTGATGGGGTAGGGTCTTTCTCTGAATGCATCGTGCACAGGAATGGCAATACTCCTCTACTTCTGCCCTCATGCAGGGCCAATAGAACCGATTTCTGACAAGCTGGAAGGTCCTTTCTGCCCCTAGGTGACCATGATGGTCATGCAGGGCAATTAGTACAGTCTCTCGGTGCTTCTCTGGAAGAAATAACTGCCACTTATCTTCTGAGTCATCAGAGGGGCCCCTTCGGTAGACCACTCCCTGATGTACCTGTAGCCTGTCCAATTCCTTCCTCAACAGGCGAGCCTCCTTTGAGGGGTGATGTAGGAATTTGTTGGGATCCTGATTCTCCAGGGCTTCGAGGACCAATCTCCCCATGGGGTCTTCCAATTGGTCACACCTCAACTCCTTCTTGGACAGTCTCGGTAGGTTGTCTTCCTCCAGTTGAGTTACCCCACAATAGTGTTTGGGGACTCCTACCATGGTAACCCCTATTTCTTCTGCTCTGGAGCCTCCTCTGGCTTGGAATTCAGCCCCTTGACAAAGGGCCCGCACCCCGTCCGGTGCCACTTGGGTCCAATCTTCCCAGTCATTTGTCGTGGCATGAGACCTCCGGGACAGGGCATCTGCATCCCTATTTCCGGCTCCTGGTCTGTACTTCAGACTGAAGTTGAATCCAGACAATGCGGCCAACCACCTGTGTCCGGTGGCATCTAGTTTCGCGGTGGTGAAGAGGTAGGTCAGGGGGTTGTTGTCGGTCTTCACAGTAAACTCTGCCCCATACAAGTAGTCTTTTAGCTTGTCTACTACCGCCCATTTGAGGGCCAGGAATTCCAGCTTATGAGTGGGGTAATTCTTTTCTGAGGGGGTCAGGCTCCTGCTCACATAGGCCACTGGTCGCAGTTGTCCTTCATGTTCTTGGTAGAGTACACCACCTAGACCCTCATGGCTGGCATCCACATGTAATTCATAAGGTCTGGTAGGGTCGGCGTAGGCCAGGACTGGGACAGTGGTTAAGCTCCTCTTCAGAGCATGAAAGGCCTCTTCACACCTTGGGTTCCACTGATCTTGAACTGACTCACCAGGCCTCCTGGGCCCTGAGTCATCCTCTTCCCCTTCTGCCTTTAGCAATTCATTCAACGGGCGGGCAATCCGAGCAAACCCCTCCACAAACCTCCTATAATAGGAGCAGAACCCCAGGAAGGATCTGAGCTCTGTTACTGTGGTGGGTCGTGGCCAGGAAGTGACTGCTTCCAACTTCTCAGGATCTGTGGCCACCCCTTCTTCAGACACTATGTGCCCCAGATAGTTCACAGAAGACTGGTAGAACCGACACTTCTCGGGGGAAAGCTTAAGTCCCTCTTCGCTGAGTCTTCTCAATACTTTCTCCAACCTGGCTTCATGTTCTTCCAAAGACAATGACATCGTCCAAGTACACAAGGACTTCTATAAGATTCATGTCTCCAACAGTCTTCTCCATAAGGCGTTGAAAAGGTAGCAGGAGCTCCAGACAGACCCTGAGGCATCCTATTGAATTCGAAGAATCCCACCGGGGTTATGAAGGCTGTCTTCTCCCTGTCTTCTGGATGCATAGGGATTTGATAGTACCCACTCTTGAGGTCCATCACACTGAACCATTTGGCTCCAGACAAACTTTGTAGGGCATCTTCTATCCTTGGCGTGGTGTATTGGTCAGGGATGGTTCTCCTGTTGAGAGTCCTGTAATCGATACAAAGCCTCAACGACCCATTCTTCTTTCTGACCACCACGATTGGGGAGGCATAGGGACTTCTAGACTCCCGGATCACACCAGTCTTCTTTAGTTCTACAAGTTGTTCCCTCAGATCCTCCAGATCTGCCAGGGGGACCCGCCTGACCCTCTCTCGGAAGGGCTTATCTTCTTGGAGGCGGATCCGATGGGTGGCACTTCTTGCACACCCCACATCGAATTCATCTTCGGAAAAGATCTTCTCCCACCTGGTCAGCTGGGCCTTGGCCTTTTTCTTTCCAAGCCCTGGGTAGGTTCGGGTTTTCCACGGACAGTTTCTCCCAAACATCTCCTCCGTCACCCGTCCCCTTGACTTCGGACCAAGTGACCGGGGCAGCAGGGCTCACCTGACCAAGCAACACTCTGGCAGGGATCTCCATGGGTCCTCCCGTAGTGTTCCTAACACTCACCGGAACTCTGCCATGGGCCTTCTTCAGGGCCTTGAACGGAATCACTTCTGGTATCACTTCCAGGCCTGAGGACTCTTCCCTTGGGTCTGATTCCAGCATGACAAAGGGGCCAGGTTGTTCCCACGAAAGCTTCACAGTGGCCCTAAGACAGGTTACTTCTCCGGGCTGTAGCACTACTCCTTCTCTGCCAAGTCTCCACACCTTCCCTATCCCCTCTCCCGGGGTCTTCTGCTCTAAGACCAGTCGTTGGTAGGCCGTCTTTAGCATGGGATGGATTTTGGTGGCTGAATGGTTTCTCTCTTTCACTAGAGGGGTCAGGAGTCTCCTGACTAGATCCGTGTTTGTCCCAATGATCAGGGAAATCTTGCTGGCTCCAGGCGGCCGGGGACACACAACTGCCAGGGTGTCAAACACTTCAGCCTTCCCAGCCACGGATGGGTCGAAAGTCATCTTTATGGGCAGGTACCCATCATAAGGGAAACTCTGGGTTCCAAGTCCCCATATCTCCAGCTCTTCTATCTTCTGGATAGGCAGATGACTCAAGTGCCTATCATAGAAGTCCCGGTATAGTAAAGTCACCTGTGCTCCGGTGTCCAAAAGAGCTTTAGTATAGACTCCTTCCACTTGAATGGGCACAGTAGGAGACGGGCCCACCAGTTCCTTTGGGTATGGCTGGACTGGGGTCACCTCTTTTTTTTTGGCTTTCGACCCTTGCCCTGCTCCTTTTGGACTTTAATTTTTCCTGAGCCTGGCATGCATTGACTTTCTCCCTCTCAATGGGGGCACAAACCCGCTGAGGGATGTTATTGTTCCTTTTAGATGGATGTTCCTTCTTTGGGGTGCTGTACTTCCACTGAGGGGTCTTGCCCCCTCCCTCTGGGGTACATCTTGGTGGGGGTGTACTATACCTCCTCCTAGGAGTTTTTTCACCTCCATTCTTGGCCTTTTTTTTTAGTTTGGAGCGCACTGAAGATGATGGGCACCCGGTTGACCCCTTCACCGGGGCCCTTTGGAGTTTCCCGCCGGCTTGCAATTATCTGTTCTCTTCTTCTTTGGGCTGGAGCATACGTTAGCAAAGTGGCCACTCCCTCCGCAGTTATAGCAAATCACCTCTTCTCGGTCCTGTAGGGAGGCCAGTGCTGAGGTGTTCGGGAACAACTCCTTTCTTGGGCTTGGTTTCTCTCGTCTTCTCTGATCTTTCTCCATCAAAGAGGTCAGCATCTCCAACACTTGGGCCATTTGCGATTTCAGAGTGTCAACCTCCGCATCTCTTTCTGGGCTCTTGACCGAATGGACCAACACTGGTACAGGTGTGACATTCGCCTTGGCCACCTGCTGATCTTCCTGCAGCGCCTCTTCGTCCCTAATAATTTTTATTAGATCAGAGTAGGTTAGTGACATTCCTCCTCCTGAGGTTTTCAGGTGCAGCCAGACCGGGTCTGAGCGCCGCGCTCCCCTCATGATCTGCTTCATGCGTGCTTCATCTGCATCTTTGGGCAGCATTCCCTTCTTCAGTACAATCTTGCATAACTGCCTGTTCAGCCTTCTAACATATTCTGACAGTTTCTCATTCGGCTGCTGGAGAGTGTGTTCAATTTGATAAATCATCTCTGACACCTTCTCCAGCTGACCAAACTCTTCCTGCAGCATGGCCAGGCAATCTTGAGCTGTACAGTTTTCATTTCCAAACCGGAAGCTCTTCACCGATTCTGCCGCGGCACCTTTCAGACTTTCTAAGACTCGCTGTCTCTTCTGTGCCTCAGGCACCTCCCATGCTTCTACTGCCTGCAATGCCTGTTCCACCCAAGTGTCAAAATCTTCCTCCCCCGCAGGGACGGGGAGCTTCCCTGAGAAGGTGCTAAGCTTCCGGTAACCGGCCTCCACATGCACCGTACTGCTTTTCTGGCACTTAATTACAAGGTCTCCTAGAGCATTCAACAATTCAGGCCCTATAGCGGCCAGCGGTGATCCCGGGCTTAATAGTTCCTTAAGCTTTTCTGCTTTAGGGGATAGTGGTGGAGATAATTGTGGGAGTGATGGCTTTGGTGTCTGAAACCATTCTTCCTTCCTTGGCAGCGTATGTATCAAGTGATAGATCTGATTATCTATGGCTTGTATACTCTGACTTTTAAAATGCTCTGGGATTTCGTTTTTCCATTCTACCAGTGCGTATGTAAACGAGATCACTGGATCTGGCCTAAAATCCATCACCCATGCTTTGTGGCTCGGAGACAGTAACAATACGAGCTGTTTTATCTCCTCTTCCTTCCATCTTTCCCCCGGGAGTACAATGACTACCGCCGCGGTTGGATCGGCGCCAATCGCTGCGCACCACTGTGACATTGCCAGCGGGTCCATGCTGGTACTTCTGACCGGCTTGATTGCAGCATGCAACGTACAAGAATCCCGGACTCGAGCCCCCACGTGTAGCGCTACCCCCAGTTAAGAGAGCCGCTGATATTGATTTGGGCCCTGCAGTGCACCGCTGTCAACCCCCGGCAATCGGCTCTAACCTCCCGTGGCACAGCTGGTGATAGAGAGATAGGACCGCGTGATCGCAACTGTTGGTGACGCAGTCCTATAACAAACATACACAGAATATACTTTAAAACTCCTATTAAAGTAAGCGGAACTGACACCAAATGTACTTTACCCAGATATTTTACTGAGGCTAATGGGCAAGTAATAAACAACAGTATAACAAGTTGCAGATCCCTGCAATAAACAGTAATAAAGATAAACAGAGTAATCAGAATAATAAAGTATTGCTATGCAACTCTAGCGCTGCCCTTTTACAGCTACTTCCCCTCATGGGTAGACTAACACCCAGCAATGTCTACCTATGCAGTCAGGCCTGACTGATCTAAATGGAAGTTCAGTGAAACAATATTCGCTAGCAATCTTTTCGGTGGTGCACTTGAAGAACAACTTTGTAATCCCAACGAATAGTAAAGATAAAGGATCTGTCTTTAAACAGCTCTCACCACCCGGACAAGTCCAAATCCGTTTCCTCCATCGATTCGTCTGGGAACAGGAATCCACCGACATCCAAGTCTTCAATCCTTCTGGTGTACTGCAGCAAGGAGGATTAGATGTCTCTAAGGCTCTGCTAGGCTGGCAGAGGGCTCTTTGGAAAGGAGCACACGGCCCAGGCTTCAGGCCTTGTGCACACAGCAGTTCAGCACAGAGATCCTCTTGCTAGGAGAGGGGTGTCCAAAAGAGGCCGACCAAAACTCCGCCTCCCCTTTATAAAGTCTGCCCCAGCAGTCTCTGTTCTGGAGCAATGCACCCTGGGTGCTGCAAGATGTACTGGGAGATGTAGTCTCTCTCTCCTCTGCTTTCACTTCCATAATGTCTCTTTACTTCCTCCCGACTCACCTCTCACCTGGAACTTCTTGTCTCTCTGCATTAAAGGGGAACACCCCGCTACACATATATATATATATAATGTTTGGGGGTTCTAATTAGAGGGAAGGAGATGGCAGGGAAAACAGACAGGGAAACTCCATTGGCATTGCTGGTTGTCATACCAACTGCCACCACAAGATGGCGCTAGTTCACAGAAGGGAGCATAGGCCTGCAGAAGGCCGCAAAAGCCGCGGCCTCAATTACCGGCCGGCACAGCCCGACGCGAACCCACGGCGCGGAGGGGGGCACGGAGACACAGGATACCCCAGCTGTGCTGCCCCAGGTCGCTAATTCTAGTCGCAATGGCGACCTGGCGCCCGGGTTTTGTCGAGCCCTGTATGTATGTATGTATGTATGTATGTATATCTTGAAACAGCCAAACCGCATGTTTTCAGAGAGTCCTATATTTCACCTGATGTTATTTGTGGGTTTTCCTTTGCATATCGAACAATTTTCCTGGCAGTTGTGGTTGAAATTTTAGTTGGTCTACCTAACCGTGGTTTGGTTTAAACAGAACCCCTCATTTTCCACTTCTTGATTAGAGTTTAAACACTTCTGATTGGCATTCTCAATTCCTTGGATATCTTTTTATATCCCTTTCCTGTTTTATACAGTTCAACTACCTTTTCCCGCAGATCCTTCAACGATTCTTTTGCTTTCCCCATGACTCAGAATCCAGAAATGTCAGTGCAGCACTGGATGAAAGATGCAAGGGTCTGTCAGAAGTCCAGAAACTCATTGACCATACATACATATATACATATATAGCAGCCTCACCTCTCTCCCTTTCTTTAATCGGTTATATGGCTGTTGTCTAGGGGTACCTGGGAGAGAGAGATAAAACACACCACGGCCCATGTCCTCCGTAACTGGGAGGTGAAGGCCAGAGATTGGGCTTTGGTGTAGGTGTCCTAGAGTCAAGTCCAGTCCTTCGTCCCTGACTCCTTTGCTTTAGTAACCCAAGTTCCACACAGTGAATAGGTACAACTCAGTTTTATTCTTCTTGCCAAGCAATAAAACAATCTTTCTCCTTTGGAAAATGAGGGGGACAGATCGAGGCACAATCCTTTCCCTTCTTGCTGCTGCCCACTGTGCTGTCACCAGTGGTGAATAGTCACTGCCACTGACTAGGTAATATAGAACGTGAATTACCTTTGCTCACTTTGCCCCTGTCAGGGGAAGAAATCCATCCAAGGGAGAAGTGGAGGCCTCTCCGTCACCAGCGATGCTGCGCCGGGCTCTTCAGAAGTTACTGCGCACCAGTCCTCACGAACTCAGACACGGGCACACAAGGAGTTAGGGCCTCCTCGGATTCCTCCACCCTCGCGGAACTCATTCGAAGGTACTGAGCCCCAGGCATCCGCCATAGTATCTCACCCCAGGCTAAAGGTGCCTGAGATGGACTCCATCCCTGCTCCAGCTAGGCCAAGGGCGCCTAGGCCTGAAGCACCGGAACGCCAGCACCCAAGCTGAAGGTGCCTGGGTGCGGCTGCGTCCTCCAACTCTCTCCTCAAACCGGGTGTCCGCCACCTCTTATGACCTCTCCCTTTGCGTCACAGCGGGTTCCCCGCCCTGCTGTACCAGCTCCAGGGGAGGACAAAAAGGCACAGTTTGCGGTGTGAGTTCAGCTCCGGCCCCAGGCAACAGCGCCACCCAGGGACCTCAAGGAACCTCACACCACCAGAGTCCTCACATAATTCAAATACCCGCTACACGTGTGTGTGTGTGTGAGAGAGTGAGAGTGAGAGTGAGAGAGTGTGTGTGTGAGAGTGAGAGAGAGAGAGTGTGTGTGTGAGAGTGAGTGAGTGAGTGAGTGAAAGTGTGTGTGAGAGAGAGAGAGAGAGAGAGAGAGTGTGAGAGAGAGAGAGAGTGAGAGAGAGAGAGAGAGAGTGTGTGAGAGAGAGAGAGAGAGAGAGAGTGTGAGTGAGTGAGTGAGTGAGTGAGTGAGTGTGTATGTATATATTTTTTATATATATATATACACACACACACACACACACACACACATCACAGGTGAGGATGGTTACCTTTAATAGCCATTCAAACCCCTTTGTGTCAACTGTCAACTTGTGTGCATGTTATCAGGCCAAAATCACCAGGGTATGTAAACTTTTCATCAGGGTCGTTTGGGAAGCTTCTGTTGCAATTATAAATGTAAAAAGAGTAAACACAGTTGATTGATAATAAATGGCTTTAGCCAAACACTACGAGTGAAAGAAATGTTTTTGTTTTATTCATATTCTCTGAAAAACGGCCAAGAAATCATAAATTCTGCCAGGGTCTGTGAACTTATGAGCACAACTGTATATACACTTTTTCTTCTGGTTAGAAATCTTAGAAAATATTGAAACCAGCAACAACCAAGCAATTCGAAAAATGTAGGCTGCATTTGCTGACCTTCTAAAAAATGTGTTTAGTAGTAGTAGCTTTTCTTTTATATGTATTTTAGCATGACTTTTGCTGTGAAGGCTTGTCATTACAAAAACATCCTAACAGCATGGTCTCTCAAACTCCCCCACAGCTTATAAAAGGATTACAGATCATTCCATTTGCTAGAAAGGGTTTATGATTACAGTGGGTCTATCTGCAAACCCCATTAACCAAGGCCAATTTAAAATAACTGGATGGAAAAGGTGTATGGTATGCAAAGCAAGGGACCGTGTCTAATCCTCATTAAAAACACAATCATTGCTGGATTTTGGTCGCAAAAAGCAAAGACGTTTTTTTTTTCGCTTTTCTACAGTTTGTTAAAAAATAGACCTGGTGTCTTTCTGCAGGTGAGTGTACCTAATGCATACAAGATCAAAGGATTTCTGAAAATCAATTCTTTTCAGCCAGGCTTATACAAATGCCTTGCAGTGTTTGCTGCAGTCTGGTCTGTCAATGTATAAAAAGAAACTCCATGCTTTATTGTTCGGCATGTGTTAAGGCATCCCAAAGTGAGCCAAGACTTTATTTGAAAAGGCAAAAAACACACACACACACACACACACACACACACACACACCTTACTTCATTTCTATGTAAGAAGGTACAAAGATGAACAGACCAACTAAAATAGTAATACCGTCAGAATTTTTTTTTTTAGCCTTGTGCAGGTTCTGCATTCAGCGAGTTGTTTGGCATGTTTATCTCTTCTCTTAACAAGTCCTGTTTGGACAGTTTCCCTTACACAATAGGACTGACGTGGATTTCGTTTTGACATTTCCCATCTTCCCCTTTTAACCGATAGATATAATTCCAACTAGAGGTCGGCCGATATTTGGAATTTTTTAATTAATCGGCATCAGCCGATTGTGCTGAAAAAAAAAAAAAAAAAAAGAAGATTTAAAACTTCAGCGCGACTTGCAAATAACGTCTGTAATAGAAGTCAATGCAAGTTGCTTGAAGTTTCCCCGTGAAGCGGGTGAGTAAGGAGTTCTCAGTTAAAACCATTTAAAGACTTAATCATTTTTGACACTTGTTGCTTACAAGTAAAAATCCTGTATTTTCTGCTAGAAAATCAATTAGAACCCCCAAACACATAATTTTTTATATTTTTTTAGCAGAGACCTTAGGGAATAAAATAGCGATTGTTGCTTAATTTTATGTCACACGGTATTTGCGCAGCAGTCTTTTAAACGCAATTTAATGGAAAAAAAAAAAAAAAAAACAGTAAAGTTAGCCCATTTTTTTTTTCGTCCAAAAGTTTTGATTACCTATTTTTGTGCATCTTAAGCTTCGTACACACGGTCGGACTTCCATCGGACTTTTCCATGGATTTTTGTCCTCCGAACGGAGTTGGCCGGGCACACCCATAGCATACACACCACAGGACTTTTCTGCAAACTTTCTCCAACATCACGTGGTTTTTCTGCTCTTTACCGCCACCCTTTGGTCAACTTCTGCTATTGTTGGTTGATTTTAACATGATTTGTTTTGTCCATCGGACAAAAGTCCGATGGTTTTCTGTACACACGGTCGGACTTTGCTCCATCGGACTTTTGTTGGCCAAAAGTTTGTCCGTTTGCAGACCGAACTTTTGTCTGATGAAAACAAAAAACAAAAACAAAAAAAGTTTGTCCGATGGAGCGTACACACGGTTGGATTGTTGGTCCAACTTGCTCAAAATGAAGTTTGTTGGCCAAAAGTCCGACCGTGTGTACGGGGCTTAAGATGAATGTATAATTTAGATTTAAAAAAATATATATAAGTGCACCAATTGGAGGCTTGTTGTGTTTAATAAATGTTTAAATTGAAGAAATTTTCTGTATCACTTATTACTTAAATCTGAGTTCCACCCAAAAATGGAACTTCCGCTTTTCTGAATCCTTCCCCCCTCCGGTGTCACATTTGGCACCTTTCAGGGGGGAGGAGGGAGCAGAAACCTTTGTAAACCAGGTATTTGCTCCCTCTTCTGGCACCTACTCAGCCCCCCACTGTCTTCTCGGAGACACACAGGTCCCAGAAGACAGCAGGGACCAGTGGGATCGCGCAGCGTGACTCGCACATGTGCAGTAGGGAACCAGGAAGTGAAGCCACAAGGCTTCACTTCCTGATTCCCTTACCGAAGATGGCGGTGGCAGCACCCGAGAGCCGAGGGAGAGATCGGCTTCGGGTGCCGACATCGCGGGCGCCCTGGACAGGTAAGTGTCCATATATTAAAAAAGTCAGCAGCTGCAGTATTTGTAGCTGCTGACTTTTAATATTTTATTTTTTCGGTGGAACTTTCACACTGGAGCGGGCAAGTGTTGACGATAAAACGCTGCTAGCTTTAGCTGCACTTTACTGTGATTTTAGCAGCGCTATTCAGCTGCTAGCAGGGCGCTTATATCCCAGCTAGTGGCCGAAGAAGGGATTAAATGCTCCTGTGTAGCGCCACTGCAGAAGCGCTTTGCAGGTGGTGCCTATTCATTTCAATGGGCAGGAGTGGTGGTATAAACTGCTCCAAAGATGCTGCTTGCAGGACTTTTTTTTAACGTCCTGCCAGCGCACCACCTCAGTGTGAAAGCACTCTGGCTTTCACACAGACCGCAGGGGAGCTGTTCTGCAGGCACTTTACAGGCGCTATTTTTAGCCCAATAGCGCCTGAAAAATGCCCCAGTGTGAAAGGGGGTCTAACTGTTAGATTTTATGAGATGAAGGGGAATTTTTTTTTTTTTCTAAATTAGCCCAACATATCGGCATCATATAAATCGGTCAATCGGCCGCCGCAATGTCTAAATATCGGCATCGGCCAGAGAAAAACCCATATCAGTCGACCTCTAATTCCAACCCATCTTTTTGTGTCTCAGTGGTACCATCTCTCGCATATTGTTTTTAGGCAAATTTGGCTGTCGGGCAATACCCTGAGATTCACAGTTTTACATTTTCACTGGATGACATCTACACTTTCAATGTAGCATCAATCCTAAGGAAGCGTGTACTGCAAAATTAATATATATTTCAGTTTTAGGTTGTCCATTTTATAATTATATGCTATATTTGGATTTAAAATATGTACAAAAATTTTCTTTTAATTTTTATATATAAATTGTTGTTAATACGGCTCCCCAAGGTACAATCAAAATCCCATAAGCTCTTATGTTAATATGAGGGTTCATCCATGGTTCCATGTATTTCAGAGATGGTACCTCCTAGGTGGTATATGTGATATACTGACCCCACACCAACTAAAACCATATATGGTTCTACACCCCTGGTGTCTAATATGTGGTTGGAGACATAAAATGTGTCCCTTTGGTACTTCAGATGCGGCTCTCGTGCCCAAGCAGCCAGTAGTGGCAGCACTGATTTGTAAATGGCTGTCAGCTTATGCAACATGTCCCTTAGTCTACACCTGTAGCAGGCCACCAGCATTTGACCAGCAGTCTGACAATCGTCTATCACTATAAATCACCACAATTATTTGCATCATCATACGAGGCATGTCCAGAAAGTAATGAGATTTTAAAAATTATTTTATCAAAAAGTTTAACAATTGAACATTGAATTGAACACGCACCATGTGAGTGTACACAACGCTCCCAGCGATTTTTCCATTCTTCAAAGCATCCCTGGAAGTCTTCAAGTGAGATGGCGTTCAGAGCCTGCATAGTGGCTCTTTGGACATTGTCCACACTTCAAAAAATGGTATCCCTGCTCATGTCCAAATCCTGAGCCACAATTTCATGAATAATTGACTTGGTAATTTCAGTTTCCTCTGCAATCATTGTGATAGAGAGCCATCGGTCAAAAACGGAACAGAATGCGGATGCAGTGAGGTCTGTTCTCAACCGTGACCAAAGGCTCACTGTCAGAATGATTGCAGAGGAAATGTGCATTACCAAGGCAATTGTTCAAGAAATCGTGACTTTGCTTTAAGTCAGGGAAGCTTCCAGAATTTGGTGGAAACCTCACTTGTAACTATGTATCTGTATATACATGCATATCGGCACCCCCATAGGGGCTGCTGAAGGGTGTGGTCCCAGTGGCGGAATTATCAGGGTCGCACCAAATCACCCCCCCCCCCGCGACTAGGCCCTGTCGTTCCGCCACTGTGGGGGGGCCCCAGGACAGCCAAATAGTGGTCGGGTTTGGACAGAATTGGGGGGCGGGATGGCCACGTGGTGACGTTTCAAGGATAGGTCAGCATATACACACACACACACACACACACACACACACACACACACACACACACACACACACACACACCAATCCTGCAGAACGTCTGCAGAGTCGCACTCTGGCTGGCCTGGATGGGGCATCTTCCCCTCAGCTCTTCATCAGCTGAAGCCCGCAACCCTGCCAATCTAATGTCTCCATTGCCAGAGCCATTTTGTTGAAATTTTCCCATATACACAGAGTGGAGTTGGTCTTCAACAAAATGGCACCCAAAACCCACAAACTATGGGACAAATGTGATTTGTGAATGAGATAAACTACACTGAACAGGCGGGTGATATGAAGAGGGGGGAGTAGGAGAGCCGGGAGGAGAAGAGGATCAAAGCCAAGGTCTGCCCGAGTCTGTCCTGCACCCGAGCAATGGAGGAGGTGAGGTCAGTTTGACAGCTCCAGCCAGGCCACACAGTCTATTGTGGAGGGGAGGGGGTCACTGTGGTCACCAGAGTCCCCCTTCACATCATACCCTTTACATCAACGTCTGAAGGATTATCCCCAGTGCAAGGGAGAACTCTGCGGACCCTGATGTAAAGGGGAACACTGCGGACCCTGATGTAACGGGAGGGGCCACCTTACTTTAGAGTTTCCCTTTATACTTGAGTTTGCAGCATTTCCCTTTTCATCGGAGTTCCCCTTTACATCAGGGCCTGCAGAGTTCTACCTTACACTGTAAGGGGGAACCCTGCAGGCTCTGGTGTAAAGGATAACTCTGATGTAAAGGGGAATGCCAAGGACCATGATGTAAGGGGGACCATGGTCACCAGAGCCCCGCTTACATCAGAGTCTACAGCGGATCCACAGAGCTCTCCACTTCATCAGGGTACACTGTAAGGGAAAACCCTGCAGACCCTGACGTAAAAGGGGAACTCCGATGACCCTGGACGTAAAAGGGGAACTCCGATGTAAAGGGGAATGCTACAGACCCTGATGTAAAGGGAGAGCTCTGATGGAAAAGGGAATGCTGCGGACTGCGATAAAAAGGGGAACACTACGGACTGATGTAAGGGTGGAGGTGTTGGGGTGGCCCCTTTATGGTTTCTTGCACTGGGGCCCTGAAGGTTCTAGTTACGCCTCTATGTGGTCCACCTGTCACCTTGCCCAGCCTTCACTTCCCAATCACCTTGGAGGCAATGAACAGTTCAGATGTTTGTTTTGTTATTTTATTGAGGGACTTGAACTTGGATAGGGATAGGAGTATATGGGATGCCCAGTAGAACCAACAATTGGTTGATTGTATATCAATCAGTTGTGAAGACTATATACACATCTCTCTCTCGTCAGGAAATGATGATCCCCCATGTTAAGCACTAGAGGGTACAAAGCTCCTCATTAAAAAATGTCCCATGATGGCAAAAGCAATGTAGCCAGCACTTGGTTACACAGGTAAGAAGCGTTTTTTAGGAAAATGGAAGTCATCATAAAACTTGCTTTGGTTTATTGGTATTAAATGATTGTTGGCAGTGGCGGGAAAAGGTCACTCAGCCAAACTGCACCACCCCCTTTCCCTTAGGGTTAGCAGTGATCCTGCTGTCAGCCTTGTGATGGAAGCAAATGGCTTTTGTAATAAAGAGCTATTTACCTATTTTCAGGCTGCTCTAGTCACATGACCCAGCTCCCCTATGCCAGCTGGCATGGCTGCAGGGAGAGGAGGAAGCACAGACAACTGATGGGCCATTGAAACCCAAGGGTGAAATCCTTGCTTCAGGCTCTCCTTGCCCTTGTCGAGCATGCTCTCCCCTTCCTGCAGAGCCACTGCCAGATACAGGGGAGATCACGCAACTGAACTGGAGCTGGCTGAAAATTGGCAAGTTTATACATTTTTCTTACACAGGTTAGTAAACCTAGATGTAAGGTGCTGGGAGGGGTTTAGTCTTTCAGTGCTAGCTGACCTATAGTGGACTACTGCTCCCAGCAATACCTCTTTAGGCCCTGCCAGTCCTCCTGGCTGCAGGTGCCCAACTCCACTGCCCGTCACATCACAGTCCTTACCGCTGGCTCTGCACCCATCACAGACTGCACACTCCCAATCTTGTCCAGCATGCCCCCCCATTCCTGCCAACTGTACCTGTCACACACCGACCCTCCCGGCGGCACATACACCAGTGGTTCCCTCCTGAAGACTTCCCCGGCCGTAATAGATCCCGCTGTCCTCCGACTCCTCTCTGTGCCTCCTGTCCAGATCCTTCATGCATTCTTGAAGAAATCCTTCCTGCACCTGAGTCCCAGGCCCAAGGTCACCTCCCCCCCCCCAGACTGGGGACTGGGGGGCACCCTCAAAAGGCCCGACCTCAGTTCTTTTACCTGAAAACTACTCTCTAGCTGGCTCTAGGTATTTAAGGAGGCCTGCACCCTGCCAATCCAAATTGGGGGATTGGTCAGGGCTCCTCAGAACACCCCAGGCAGCTGCACCTCTCTAGAATCCTCTAGAGGCCAGAGGGAGGTAACTGAGAAGTGATGATGTCTGAGTCACCATCCTACTCTGAGCTACTCACAGCCCACAGATCAAAACAGGTCTAGATTTCAGCTAGGCATGGCTACATTTACCCGCACTCACAAAAATCTTTATTCGAGTAGAGGGTGCTACACATGCACTTTTGTTTTTCTATAAAATTATAGTGCTGCTGAGACTGGTTCTCTTTAAAATATGAGCATCAGGGCATGTTAAACTGCCAAGAAGAAACAAAATACATTTTAAAAAGGAATGGATAGCTGCAGCCGTGAAGATCTTTAACACAGCAAGTCCAATATATTTACATAATCCTGGGTAGACCTGTATCTGAATGATGATTGGGTCCGCAAGAACAGTTTGTGTTTCATAATGAACGAACATTTCTGGTATTCTGGGCAGAGAGTTACATTGACCTAAAGCATTACAGAAAAAACACCCAACAACATTTCCCAAAATGAAACATGTGAAAAGAATACAGATAGCGCACACGATCAATACCAATACATATGGAGCGGTGACCTACAAGCCAAAAGACACACACACTGGGATACTAAAAGTGATTACAATATTGAAAGAGCACGTACACAGCAGTAAGGAGAGATGCAAGACAGCAAGGTCACAAATGCAACACTACAATAATCAATAGGAGAGCGTACAAGCTGAGCAGTCAGCTGACTCCAGGGTAGAACACAAAATCCTGGTAGTAGTTGTACGAGAAAAAAGGTCACTAGGCATTATAAGCACAGCTATATACACCAAGTAGAACAAAATGATTTTTTTATAACACCCTAATCCAAGCATATTAAGAGAATATATATATATATATATATATATATATATATATATATATATATATATATATAGCGGGGGTCTCTAAATTTAGGTGCACCCAGGTGTGTAAGTATAGGAATAGTGGACCACTTGTGTTCGTGGAGGATTGGATGGTGTAATAATCTCTTTGGCCTCTGGGTGGCGGGGTACCTGAAGGCTCAAGGTAGATTTGCCATTACAGTGCTACCCTTTTTGTCCCTTTCCGGAGATGGTACGGCGAGGGCGGGGAACCTGCGGTGGTGCCGATGGGAGGAGATAAAAAGGGGGAGACGCCCTAACCATGAGGTCTTCCGGAGGATCTTCTTCGCGCACCCAGGCACCTTAGGCCTGGGTGCAGGCAGTTCTGGATTCCGGCTCAGGTGCCCTAGGCCTGACCGGAATGGAGTCGGAGTCCATCCCAGGCACCTTCAGCCTGGGGTGAGGTACTAAACTAGGAGGCCTGGGGTCCAGTGACTTCGACTGGATCCCGCGAGGGTGGAGACGTCCGAGGGTCCCTGAGGTGGATGGGGCCCATGTCTGAGGTGAGGAGGCCGGGGAGGTTACCCGTCCGGAGAGTCTGGAGCAGCATCAACCCAGTGACGGATGGGCCTCTGGTAACTCCCTTGGAGGGACATCTTCACCTGACAGGGGCCGCAACGCAGCGAAGGTACTCCTATCTATGTTCTCTTGAGTCGCTGGTAGAGACTCCCAGATTCTAAGTCCTTTCTAGCTAAATGCTATAGTAACCACTGGCGAGATCGCAGTGGTTTAGTTAATAACCAGGATAGTGCCTCGACCTGCTCACCCCCGTATCAAAATGTTATCAAGTCGCAACCAGTTGGCTACTGAAGCACTGTTTATTGTGAGATGTACAATAAAGCAAGAGTTGGACTGTGATCTGTGTGTGGAACTCTGGTTAATGGGAGCAGAGGGAAGTGTTGACGCAGCAGGACTGTATTCTATAACAGAACACATAGGCCCGAGGAAATATCTGGTGCTGGCCTTCACCTCACCCACAGCTATGGGGGAGGACATGGGCCGTAGCGCATCTCACCCTGTCGTGTGACATACCCCTAGACAAAAAAGGAGATGGGGTGAGGCTGCTACATACATACATATATATATATATATATATATATATATATATATATATAATATAATTTTATACACACTGTACATTGGGGTAGGCCATCCCTTGAGAGGTGGTGATCGACCTGAACAACATGGAAAAAGATAAAAAGGTCAATTATCACCAAGGTGTAGCACACCGTTTTAAGGTGCCAACCTAGCTTGGAACCATTAATAAATAAGGAAGGCTTGAAGGGTTTAGGTGTCAGCAGTAAGTAACTGAGTTCAAAGCTTAGGCCTCCTTCACACCGGAGCGTTTTGTAGCTTTAAGCCTGAAGCTACAAAAACGCTGGAGGGGAAAAATAAATAAAAAATAAAATAAAATATATCAATTATTCTCTATGGAGATGGTTCACATTTCCACTCCAAAAATGTCAGAAGTCGAACGCCTGAAGCTCAAAAAAGTTCTGGAGCTTTTTTGTACCTCAAATCGGGTGGTTTTCTTTTTTTACATTAGTGACCTTTTGACCTGTACAAAAATGTGGCAAAAGCGTGTGACTTTCTGCCAGAAAACGCTACGCTCAGGTGTGAATGCAACCTCAGTAGTAACCGTGGAGTCTGTGGTTGGTAGTATATAAAACCATAGTTCAGAAGTATTGCAGAGTGCAAAAGGCCAGATGTACGTAATGCAGAGCGCGAAGGCAAGTTGTATATAATGCAGAGTGCAGGGGTCAATAGTATACTGTAGAACACAGCAAATCCCCAGCAAAAGAACACCCCTCTTCCAGCACACACATCTCTCTCTAAGCTAGCATAGTCCCAGCACAAATTCCCTTCTTCCTCCTGAAATATACTCCGAGCCAAGATGCAGCGCAGCCAAGCAGAGTAATGAAGCATCCACCCAGATCAGAGGAAGCATCAGAGCCAAGGAGGAGCCCTAGGTCTTTACTCTACAATGACTATTGGTGCCATGATCTGAGGCAGGAGGCTTGGCCACATAGCAAGGTGGCGATCTACCTGTCACAGATTGCAATAGAGAGTCAGCTCATAATCAACCCACTGCTGACCCCAGCTGCATTTTAAATGCAACTAGTGTACCCACCTTTTGTCACTTAAAGTGTTACTAAACCCACAACAGTAAAAGCAGTTTGTATATGCAGTAAAGCATACTTGTTATACTCACTGTTGAACCTAAGGGGTTAATCCCACACATTGTATAAAAAGGCTGTTTGATCCTCCCCTTCTTCCACAGTCCCCAATTCATCTCCAACTTGTACAGAGCCCTAGGAGGCACTCTGCACATGCTCAGTCTGGTGTGCATGGGGGGGGGGGGGGGTTTGCACGTGATTGGCACAGTGCCAATTAGTACTGTGCAGACAGAGGATCAGGGGCCATGCAGCCTTATAGGACAGTCCGAGAAGTATGAAAGCTACTCCTAAAAGCTTTAACCAGTGCTCGGCTGGACACTGATAGGGGTCACAAGATGGCTACATACTGCTGATGAGTAAAAGGTATTCAGCGGTTTATATTTGCATTTCCATGTTCTGTGGGAGACCAGATATAGTGAATGCAGGGTCCTGGGTTTAGTAACACCAACCGCTTCCTTTAGTAAGCTTGCCAGCAAATGTAAAGGAGACAGAACAGGAGGATATACCGCTACTTGTACCAAGCCCATTCAGCAGATTTGTGGGGGTATGTTCAGAACCAAACTCTTCTGCAGTGGAGGTCAAGGACCTAGCTAAATTGTCAGGCAGGATGGTAGACCGGTTTATAAGATTGGGGAAAGGTGGTGTGCAATTATACTGGACATAACAGAAGAGCTGAGTCTAGAAGTACTTAAAGTGGTTGTAAACCCACTTTTGCAACTTGTACCTACAGGTAAGCCTAGAGTAAGGCTTACCTGTAGGTGCAAGAAATATCTCCTAAACCTACACGGTTTAGGAGATATTTGCTAAAAAATGACATGCATCCGTGTCTACGGCGCATGCGCGCCGTAGACAACGGCACATTCATAGGGTTAATCCCATTCACAAATCCGGCTAAGTCCCAGCAATGCTTCGGCTTAGCCGGATTTGACGGCTCCCGCGCGCATTCGCGGAGTCACGTCATCGCCGCTCCGGCCAATCACAGCGCCGGAGCGGCGCTGTGATTGGCTGGAGCGGCGATACCCGGAAGAAACCTTCCGGCTATTGCCGCAGCGATGGCTGCGGCTGAAGAGGGAGACGAGGACGGCTTCGGGGGCCCCGATCTAAAGTAAGTGAGCAATTTGCATCAAATGTTACAAGATGGGGAAACGAGACACTCCTACTTGCCACAAAAGGTCTGGCGGCTGAGGAATCTCTTACATATGCCGTGGGAATGTATCAACATGGGCTACTGTGGTCACAAGTTACTCCACTTATAGCTTATAATTTTGATTTGCCAAAATACAGTATCTCACAAAAGTGAGTACACCCCTCACATTTTTGTAAATATTTTATTATACCTTTTCATGTGACAACACTGAAGAAATGACACTTTGCTACAATGTAAAGTAGTGAGTGTACAGCTTGTATAACAGTGTACATTTTCTGTCCCCTCAAAATAACTCAACACACAGCCATTAAAAAGGGGTTGTAAAGGTTTGTTTTTTGTTTTCTAAATAGGTTCCTTTAAGCTAGTGCATTGTTGGTTCACTTACCCTTTCCTTAGATTTCCCTTCTAAATGTTTTTTTTTCCTTTGTCTGAATTTCTCACTTCCTGTTCCTCCTCGGTAAGCTTGCCCCATCATCCGAGCCGTTCTGGCTGGGGGTTAGTCAGCGTGCTCGCCCCCTCCCTTGGAGACTACATCCCTGCGGGGAGAAGCTGATAAACTGCAGTTTATTGGCATTTGGGCATTTTTTTAAAAAGCCCATAAACTGCACTCTGTTAGCCTATGCGTCCATGCACACATGGTCGTTTAGCGTTAATGAGCAGTGCAGTTTATGGGCTTTTTTCTGAGCGCAAGAAATTCCCGTTCAAAGTGCAGTTTTTCGGCGGGAAAAAAACGCCAAAAAAGCCAAACGCAGATAAACACGCATAAACGGCCGTTAATTATCGTTAGGCATTTCTCTGGCTCTATTCAAAACCAATGGTTCCCTATGGGAGCCCATTGATTTGAATAGAAGTCGCACCGCAAGTTGGATCATCATGATCCGACTTGCGTGCCGAGGATGAAGGGGAACCCCGCCAAAAAATGAAAAAAAATTGGCGTGGAGTCGTTCCCCCCCGGACGATACCAGGCCCTTCGGTCTGGTATGGATTTTAAGGGGAACCCCCTACGCCGAAAAAAATCCATACCAGACCCTTATCCGAGCACGCAGCCTGGTCGGTCAGGAAAGGGGGTGGGGATGAGCAAGCGAGCGCCGCCCCCCCCCCTCCTGAACCATACCAGGCCGCATGCCCGCAACATGGAGGATGGGGACAAGGGCCTCTTGTCGGGGTCTGCGGGCGGGGGGCTTATCGGAATCCGGGAGCCCCCTTTAATAAGGGGGTCCCCAGATCCCGGCCCCCCACCCTATGTGAATGAGTATGGGGTACATGGTGGGGGGAAAAAAAAAAACAAAACACATTACACGGGTTTTTAAAGTAATTTATTAGACAGCTCCGGGGGTCTCTTCCGACTCCAGCTCTTTTGCTAGCGGGGTCCCGGTCTTCATCATGGTCTTCTTCCCTCTTCTCTCTGCCCGATGTTGACTCATCGCTCTCTGATGCTATAATGCTGTGTGAGCGGAGCGCAACGACTTATATAGGCATAGGGACGCCACCCAATAACCCCACCCCATATGACGTCACAGTCCCATCATTCCCCGGGACTGTGACGTCATACGGGGGCGGGGTCACCGGGTGGAGAGAAGAGGGAAGAAGACGATGAAGACCGGGCCCCCGCTAGCAAAAGAGCTGGAAGACGATAGCGAAGGCGCCCGGCAGAAAGAACCGGAGAGCGTGGAGACGACCCCCGGAGTCAGAACCCCCCCCCCCGAGCTGCCTAATAAAATTACTTTAAAAACCTGTGTAGTGTTTTTTTATTGACATTTTTTTCCCCCACCAGGTGAATGGGTAGTACGATGTACTCCATACTCATTCACCTAGGGTGGGGGGGCCGAAATCTGGGGGCCCCCTTATTAAAGGGGGCTCCCGGATTCCGATAAGCCCCCCGCCTGCAGACCCCGACAACCAACAGCTAGGGTTGTCGGGAAGAGGTCCTTGTCCCCATCAACATGGGGGCAGGGTGCTTTGGGGTGGGCATGCATGTTGAGGGCATACGGCCTGGTACGGTTCAGGAGGGGGGGGGCTCGCTCTTCCCCACACCCTTTACTGACCGACCAGGCTGCATGCTTTTTTCATTTTTTGGCAGGGTTCCCTTACATCCTTGGCACGCAAGTCGCACAGCAAGTCGAATCCTGATTATGCGACTTCTATTTAAATCAATGGGCTCTCATAGGGAACCATTGGTTTTGAATAGAGCCAGAGAAACGCGGCTGAAAGCTAGCGCTGCTAAACATGCATTGACGGCAATGCAAAATGCTGATAAAATCTCGTTTTTAAAAGCAGCATTTTCCTGCCAGCAATCCGGCATTCAAAACGGACGTTTTTGAGCACCAGTGTGCATGGAGCCTTAGAAGGGAAATCGAAGGAAAAGGTAAGTGAACAATGCACTAGCTTAAAAGGAACCCATTTAGAAAACAAAAAACGAACCTTTACAACCCCTTTAATGTCTAAACTGCTGGCAACAAAAGTGAGTTTTTTTAGGTTTCCGCTATAATTCTCTGGATGGTTATGTATGGTTTTGTTTTTTTTTATACCAAAATGCTTATGCACTTGTGTCAGCATCTGATGCCGCTATCTGTATGAAGTGGTTACTTACCACGTTTTGAAATGAATGTATTCCGATACAAGCTTTATGTATCTTTATGCTGGACACTTTGTGCATATAGTAATAAAATCACTAGGAAACAAAATTGTCAGGCAGGCGGCATCTGGATAAAAAGACTGGTTGCACAGAAAAAGTCCTTCAGCAGGCATAGTCGTTTACATAAATTAATTTCAAATGTGTTATGATCCAACGGTCCATTTCAAGGGACAGCAATGCAGAATCTCATGTGAAATCACTGGTATACTAAATTCAAAAAGGCAGCGAAAGTATACTGCTGGTCAGAAAGTATAGAGCTGAGGGCTATCTGTTGCTATGTAACAGTCTGAACCAATCTTCAAGTATCAGTGCTGCCATGAGTCATGTTCCCTCAAGTCCAGCGTATCGGAACTTTTTTTCCCCCCTTCAGATGACTGAGAGCAAAGAAAAAAAAAAAAAAAAAAAAAGGTGAGAAAACAGACCAGGCAATTGCATAAAATCTGCTACACGTTTTACCTTGAAGTGCATCTGCACTTTGTGAAACCACAGTAAACCACCTCGGGGACAGTATACAATAGCAGGTACCTCCCGGTATCTTCAGAAACTCCCCAGGAGCCCCTTAAAATGTAGGCTCTCTAAAACATTTGAAACCACTCCTTCCACACAACACAAGTCAAAAGTGGATGGCCGCACAATAGGGACGCTGCCAAAACCCTAAGACTCCATTCACACAGGGGCAACAAGACTTCCAGCGCGACTTTGGGAGGCAACTTGAGTATGAATCACAGCGCGACATGAAGCTACTTACAAGGCAACTTCAAGTTGCCTCCAGGACAGGTGACATTCCAGTGGCCAATCAAACAAGAATCAGCTCTGTGGGAGGGAGGAGGGAGAGGTTTGCCTGAGAAATGTATGTTCTCTTCCTGGAAAGTTGCTTCTGTTAAGACAAGGGATCCGACTTGAGGCAACTTCCATTGAAATCAATGGGTACGGGTCGCCTAGAAGTCGGATTGAAGTCGTACAGGAACCTTTTTGAAGTCGGAGCGACTGCAGTAGTGTGCATTAAGACAGCTCCATTCACTTACATTGATTTTGGAGAGTTGCCGCTCCAGGCAGATCTGTTTTGTGATTATCCTCCTCTCAGGAACCACAGGTGCAGGCAATGCATATAGCAAACTGGAAATTAAGTATTCTGGACAGCTGCAATCCAAGCAATCGTTGCCTTTATTGGTAAAATCAGGAAAAGCACTAAAAGCCACAGCAAACTAGACAGCTGACGCGTTTCAAACTATACTTAGTGTTTAATCAAAGCGATGATTAAACCCCTAGTGTGAAACGCGTCAGCTGTCTAGTTTGCTGTAGCTTTTAGTGCTTTTCCTGATTTCACCAATAAAGGCAACGATTGTTGGGAGTGTGGCTGTGCAGAATACAGCATTTCCAGTACGCTCAGAATGCTTTCAAGAGAAAGTTTGAAAAAAAAAAAAAAAAACACAACATGATACTGAGGCTATGGCCGATATCTTCAGCCATAATCCCAGTAAACCACAACGTATTTATACGTGAAGTAAAATGCCATTTAAACATTCTTGCATTTCCCACAAACAATATACTTTGGAAGGCTTAACAGCAAGAACATCTATTCAAGAAGTCTGTTGCTAAAAAGATAAAAAAAAAAAAAAAAAAGGATTCAGTTCATACGTTTGAGAAGGAATAATGAAATGTAAAAGATTCCTACGCAGTTCCCATATCCCATTCAAAGAATATAATACAAAAGTTCATCCAATACAGATTACATTTTATATTCTGTCAACCATCATGCTGTGGAGTTGAAAAACCATGCCAATCATGCCTCAGTATATGGCCAATTATATAAGCCAGACTTTCTGCCAATCAAAATCCATTATTTCAAACACAGCTTGCATAACAGCCTTCCTAAAGCTAAAATCTAGGCAAACCGGTAAATACACAGCAAGGCCTGGTTCACACCTATGCAGATTGCAGTTTGCGTTTTTCAATACACATTTTTGATCCATTGAAGTCTATGGAACAGAAAAAGGTCCCTGGCCCTTTCCATAAAAGGCACAAATGTGAACGTGACCCATAGGAAACCATGTTAAAATGGACTGTAGTGTTTCTGCAAAACTGAAAAAGCAATATAAAAAAAGAAATGCATAGGTGTGAACCAGGCCTAAGGGTCCTTTCACACAGGCGTTCTGTATGTCCATTTTTCCTCCATCCGTTGGTGGATGAAAAACAGACAGACATACAGTCAGGTCCATAAATATTGGGACATCGCACTATTCTAATCTTTTTGGCTCTATATACCACCACCACGGATTTGAAATGAAACGAACAAGATGTGCTTTAACTGCAGACTTTCAGCTTTAATTTGAGGGTATTTACATCCAAATCAGGTGAACGGTGTAGGAATTACAGTTTGTATATGTGCCTCCCACTTTTTAAAAGGGACCAAAAGTAAATGGGACAATTGGCTTCTCAGCTGTTTCATGGCCAGGTGTGTTATTCCCTCATCATCCCATTTACAAGGAGCAGATAAAAGGTCCAGAGTTCATTTCAAGTGTGCCATTTGCATTTGGAATCTGTTGCCGTCAACTCTCAATATGAGATCCAAAGAGCTGTCACTATCAGTGAAGCAAGCTATCATTAGGCTGAAAAAAACAAAACAAACCCATCAGAGAGATACTGTAGCAAAAACATTAGGTGTGGCCAAATCAACTGTTTGGAACATCCTTAAAAAGAAAGAACGCACCGGTGAGCTCAGCAACACCAAAAACCCGGAAGACCATGGAAAACAACTGTGGTGGATGACCGAAGAATTCTTTCCCTGGTGAAGAAAACACCCTTCACAACACCGAGAGATAAAAAATTATAAAATGCAGCGCTAGCGAATATAAATGTGCTCAATACAAAACGTATGTGTGAATGTCAACCATCTAAACCTTTCGGGATGATGGTACACACTATTAGTGAAAAGATTATGCACCAATGATTGGTGTCACCAGAAATGCAGTAGGTGTAATACTAAATGTTACCACTAAAAAGTGATCAACTAAGTAAAACCAGAAAATATAGTGTGCAAAACATTAAATGAACTGAACAACCAGCTCTAGGAGTAATTCACAATACTACAGATGGTTTTCAACATCAAAGAAATAATGTCCCATATGCAACAGTGGTTGTAATATAGAAGGAAGGAAAAAAAATTGCTTTAAAATAAAATAAAAGTCACCCAACATCCAACATCTAGGACCGATAATGTTCGGTGAAATTCAACAGTTGGCTCAATAGCAGCAGGAGATCAGAGGACCATGTGGGGAATAAAAAGAAGAAGCAACTTGTGAAGTACTGCTTAGGAACAGATTAACAATACGCTGTTATTGGGAAAACTCACAAGCCTTCAATGATAACCGAGCGTCAGTGTGTTCCGGGTTCACAACGGCGTGCGTTCCACAAGAACCGGAAGCAGCGCCACTGGTTCTTAGTGTTGACCGGAAATTCGTCAATGCATTTCGCCCCTCCTCCAGGGCATCATCAAGGACCCTTCACAACAGTTTGCCAGATCAAGTACACTCCTCAGTGTCAGGGCCCGGACTGGCGGCTAGTGAGGACACAGGAGGTGGATCCTCTGTGCCAGAGAGGCGAAGGCACGGGTCGCACTGGAGGACCGGTTCTAAGTAGCTACAGGTTTTCACCAGAGCCCGCCGCAAGGCGGGATGGACTTGCTGCGGCGGTAGCAACCAGGTCGTGTCCCCCAGTAGCGGCTCGACTTCTCTGGCAGCTGAGATAGGCACGGTACACTGGGACTAGGCAGAGGCAAGGTCAGACGTAGCGGAAGGTCAGGGCAGGCGGCAATGGTACGTAGTCAGGGGCAACGGCAGAAGGTCAGATACACTGGAAAGGCAAGTACAAAACGCTTTCTCAGGGCACTAAGGCAACAAGATCCGGCAAGGACAGGAAGGGGGAGTGGGTTTTTAAGTGTTTTGGAGTGTGACACAGTAATTGGACCAGGCACCAATCAATGGTGCACTGGCCCTTTAAATTTAAGAAGACCGGCGCGCGCGCGCGCCCTAGAGAGCAGCGGGACCGCGCGCGCCGGGACTGAGCAGGAGGAGGAGGCCGGTGAGCAGAATGGGATGTGATCCGCGGGCGGACAGGTGCCGCCGCAAGGATCGCATCCCTGCCAGCATCAGAGCAGCGCTCACGGTCAGAGGAGCCGACCGGAGCGCTGCAGGGAGACAGACGCCGCGGGCGCTCCGGGATGGATGGGACACCCGGAGCGCTTGGCGTTACACTCAGGAGGTAGGTGTATGCGTGTCAAAGTCAACAATCAAGAGAAGACTTCACCAGAGTGAATACAGAGGGTTCACCACAAGATGTAAACCATTGGTGAGCCTCAAAAACAGGAAAGCCAGATTAGAGTTTGCCAAACATCTAAAAAAGCCTTCACAGTTCTGGAACAACATCCTATGGACAGATGAGACCAAGATCAACTTGTACCAGAGTGATGGGAAGAGAAGAGTATGGAGAAGGAAAGGAAATGCTTTGGATCATGAGCAGACCACCTCATCAGTGAAGCATGGTGGTGGTAATGTCATGGCGTGGGCATGTATGGCTGCCAATGGAACTGGTTCTCTTGTATTTATTGATGATGTGACTGCTGACAAAAGCAGCAGGATGAATTCTGAAGTGTTTCGGGCAATATTATCTGCTCATATTCAGCCAAATTCTTCAGAACTCATTGGATGGCGCTTCACAGTGCAGATGGACAATGACCCGAAGCATACTGCAAAAGCAACCAAAGAGTTTAAGGGAAAGAAGTGGAATGTTATGCAATGGCCAAGTCAATCACCTGACCTGAATCCGATTGAGCATGCATTTCACTTGCTGAAGACAAAACTGAAGGGAAAATGCCCCAAGAACAAGCAGGAACTGAAGACAGTTGCAGTAGAGGCCTGGCAGAGCATCACCAGGGATGAAACCCAGCGTCTGGTGATGTCTATGCGTTCCAGACTTCAGGCTGTAATTGACTGCAAAGGATTTGCAACCAAGTATTAAAAAGTGAAAGTTTGATTTATGATTGTTAATCTGTCCCATTACTTTTGGTCCCTTAAAAAGTGAGGCACATATATAAACTGTTGTAATTCCTACACCATTCACCGGATTTGGATGTAAAAACCCTCAAATTAAAGCTGAAAGTCTGCAGTTAAAGCACATCTTGTTAGTTTAATTTCAAATCCATTGTGGTGGTGTATAGAGCAAAAAAGATTAGAATTGTGTCGCTGTCCCAATATTTATGGACCCGACTGTACGTGTATATCTATGGGCTAGCGGACGTTCCGTCTGCGCTAAGCCATGTTTTTTTAAGATGGAAGAAAACCCTATTTTTGTTAAAAAGAAAAACGGAACCGTCGAAAAACTGATGTTAGCATCCTTTTTTTAAACCATTTTTGTTCCCCCCTCGATAAAACACTCTGTATATAGCCAGCCACCGCATCCTTAACCGATATGTCTCCCCCCTCCGGTCCATACCAGGCCCTTCTGGTCTAGTATGGATACAGGAGGGGACCTCCATGCAAAAAAAAAAAAGCCCCCCCCCCCCTTTTCTTTTGGTCTACTCATTGTTTTATAGGCAATACGATTACCTTGGTTATTTCATACAAATTTATGCAATAAAAGTCTAATGCCTCGTACAGACAGTCAGATTTTCCGCCAGCAAAAGTCCGATGTGAGCTTTTCGTTGGAAATTCCGACCGTGTGTATGCTCCACTGGACTTTTGCTGTCAGAATTTCCGCCAGCAAAAGATTGAGAGCAGGATCTCAATTTTTCCGTCGGAAAAAATTCCAAGCGGAATTCCATCGGAAAACCATCTGCTGTTGATACCGATAGGAATACTCCCAAATACTGTATTTATCGCCATATAACACTCATTTTTCCCCCTTAAAATCAGGGGAAAATCGTAGGTGCGTGTTATACGCCGATCCCCGCCAATCCCCCGCTGATTGTGAGCGAGCGGAGCCGAGATACACAAAGCCAAAAGTACACTCGGCTCCTCTCGCAGTCACGCTCACCTCCACCGATTGTGAGCACCGCTGACATACAGAAAGCCGAGTGTACTTCGGCTAGTCTCGGCTCCTCTCGCAGTCCCACCCCTGACTGTGAGCAGAGCCGAGTCTAGCCAAAGTACACTCGGTTTCTGTATGTCAGCGGCGCACGCAATCAGTGGAGGTGGGCGTGACTGTGAGAGGAGCCAAGTAAAGCCGAGTGTACTTCGGCTTTGTTTATCTCGGCTCCTCTCGCAATCAGTGGAGATGGGCAGGACTGTGAGCAGAGCCGAGTCTAGCCGAAGTACACTCGGCTTTCTGTATCTCGGCTCCGCTCACAGTAGGCGGAAATCTGCGCCAAATTTAAATCAGGCCAGGGCAAGGCTGCAAATGCAAAGGCATTGGGCAAGGCTGCAATGATTGACAAGGCTGCAGATGGACACTGATAAGGCTGCATTGATGGGCATTTAAATGTAAGTTTTTTTCCTTACACTTCCCTCCTAAAAGTTTTTTCCTTAAAATTCCCTCCTAAACTTGGGGTGCGCGTTATACGCCGATAAATACGGTATTTTAATCCTTTTTGCTTCCACATAAGGATAAAGAGTTCTAAGATCCCTTCTTTCCATTAAGGGAACAGATATTTTATATCCGTTTTCTCCATATTGAGCTTAAGGTTCTATACCGCCCCATAATTACCCAATTCTACCAGAATCTTTGGGAGTGTTTGTGTGGGATTCGTTGTATATAACATAATATCATCCGCAAAAGCATATGATAGCCTATGCTCTTGTCCAGTGACCTCTATACCTTCAATTTTATAGTTGGCGCTTATGGATGCCAAAAAAGGTTCTAAAGAGAACACAAAAAGTAAGGGGGAAAGTGGGCAATCCTGACGTGTCCCATTATAAAGCCTGAAAGTTTCTGACATAGTTCCATTTACCTAAATTTGGGCCGTAGGGTTAAGCCCCGTCCATACGACCGTTTTTCTCGGCAAGAAAACTGCTGGGAGAGCTTTTTGCCGAGAAAACTGGTCGTGTGTATGGTTTCTCGTCGGGAAAACTGCCGGGAATCTCAATAAGAAAAATAGAGAACCTGCTCTCTATTTTCTCGTAGGGATTTTCCCATTAATTCAACCATCACCTTATTATCACTAAACCTTTATGTCTGTTCCAGCTCCTGGATTTCTTGTAGAAGTTGCTTTTGTGCCATCCAAATTTTCTTCCTCTTAGCCCCTTCTGCTATTAATCTCCCTCTCATGAACACTTTATGGGTTTCCCACAGTACAGTTGACGCAATATTCTCTATATAATTATCTTTAAAAACAATTTCAAATATTTTTCCAAGTTCTCTATTATCCCATGGTCATGCAGAAGGGACTTGTCCAACCTCCAGGATCTTTGCCTATCCGTTATGGCCTTTAAATCCAGGCTGACCATGACATGATCCGAGAGGGTCATTGATTTCACTTCTGCACTTAGAAACCCTTTTAAAAGCTGATGATCTACATAGTTACTTAGTAGTTACATAATAGGTGCGGTTGGAAAAAATAAATAAAAAAACCCCACACACACAAGTCCATCAAGTCCAGCCTATGTGTGCGATTATATGTCAGTATTACCTTGCATCTCCCTGTATGTTGTGGTCGTTCATGTGCTTATCTAATAGTTTCTTGAAACCATTGATGCCACCCCACTGAGACCACCACCTGTGGAAGGGAATTCCACATCCTTGCCACTCTTACAGTGAAGAACCCTCTACGTAGTTTAAGGTTAAACCTCTTTTCTTCTAATTTTAACAAGTGGCCACGTGTCTTGTTAAACTCCCTTCCATGAAAAAGTTTTATCCCTATTGTGGAGTCACCAGTACGGTATTTGTAAATTGAAATATCCCCTCTCAAGAGTCTCTTCTCCAGAGAGAATAAGTTCAGTGCTCGCAACCTTTCCTCATAACTAATATCCTCCCTTTATTAGCTTTGTTGCCCTTTGCACTCTCTCCATTTCCAGTACATCCTTCCTGAGGACTGGTGCCCAGAACTGGACAGCATACTTCAGGTGCGGCCGGACCAGAGTCTTGTAGACCGGAAGAATTATCGTTTTATCTCTGGAGTTAAATCGCCTTTTTAATGCATGCCATTAAAAACATCTATTCTCGAGTAAGAAGAATGTACTTGAGAGTAATATGTAAAGTCCCTCCCCCTAGGATGTAGAATTCTCCAAGCCTCTACTAATTGCTGCTGATACAATTTTTGTTTAAATTAACTTAAGATGTTTTCTCTCAGAGCATAAAGAAAGAAGTTGGGTATCCAGGGTTGGATAGAGTACAAAATTGAAATCCCCTGCCATGATCAGTTTCCCCTCTTTAAAAAAACTTTCTAGTTTATTCATTACCTTTCTCAGAAAAAGACATGGGTGGATATGAGAACAGTAAATATTGGCTAGTGTATACTCGCTGTTAAACAAGGAACCCTTAAGCAAGTACCGTATATACGCGAGTATAAGCCGACCCGAATATGAGCCGAGGCACCTAATTTTACCACAAAAAAAAAAAACAGGAAAACGTATTGACTCGAGTATAAGCCTAGGGTGTCCATCTGCATGCCTCACTGTGCCCATGACTAGACTGACGTTTAAAATGGGAGTCTATGGAAGGGGTGCCCGGCTTTGAAAAAAAAATCGGTGCTCCCCGGCCGTAAATCCCCCAGACAACAAACTTTGCACACTTGTAGAGGAGAAATGGGGCTACATGTGTGCCAAGTTCTGTGTCCAGAGGACCTAGGACCAGCCAGGACCAGGTCCCCAAAGGTCACCAGAGAAATTACAGTTTAACATGGGAGTCTATGGAGGGGGTGCCCGGCTTTAAAAAAAAATAAAAAATAAAAATCGGTGCTCCCTGGCTGTAGGTCCTCCGGACAACAAACTTTGCACACTTGTAGAGAAAGAGTGGGGCTATATGTGTGCCAAGATTGGGGTCCAGAGGAGCTACGGCCGGCCGGTACTGGGTCCCCAAAGTCCAGGAGATCAGGCGCAAAAAGGTGACGTCAACTATAAAGGCGAGGGGGGCATTTTCAGCACAAAAAAAAAAAAAATGTGCTGAAAAACTCAGCTTATACTCGAGTATATACAGTACCTTCCTTCGGAATCTGACTCCAATGCTTTAAAAGATGAATGGTGCATTCCTACCAATCCTATCGCTATTCCTTTAGATCTCTTATTGGGGGAGCGGGCAACAATACAAAACAGGAACACAGCCACAGAACAGCGGGTAACCACTGGCGAGGAAGAAAACAGCAGCTGGAAAAAGACGCCGGCAGGAGAGACAGTTCTGAGTTATTAATAAAAGGACTTGTCAAAAAAAACTTTTGTTTACTTTTTACTGTTTTGGTGAATGGGTAGGGGTGGGATGTACCCGATACCCATTCACATACGGGGGGGGGGGGTGGCACGGGATCTGGGGGCCCCTTGTTTTTTTTACATTCAGCCGTCAGCTGATGACTCAACGCCCATGTGAGAAAAAAAAAAAAAAGGGGGGGGGGGGGAGGAAGGGGCAAGGCTGTTCAGCAGGTCCTGCAATTTAGAGGTCTTTTCCCACACAACATACAGGGACAGGCGACACCTCTTTCCTGGTTTAGCAATGCAGCTTCCCATATCACCTCCACCCCATCAGCCTTCTTATTAGGCAACAAATCAATATCTCTGTCCATTGAGTAAGGAGGGATTCAGGGAGACGCAGAATCGTTTTGGCTGTACAAGATGAACAGCAAGACTGGCTGAACAAAAACGCAAAGTCTTTGATAGCAAAAATACATTAACGTTACACTATAAAGTCCAACTCAAACCATTTTTTTTCTTCGTTTTGAATACGGGGGGGGGGGGGTTTGTATTTTTCTCTCTGTGACCCCATTGGTAGCTGTGTCTCTGGTACAAGAAATAGGGCTACAATGATCTTCAAGGGAGAATGGAAGCTTAAAGTGCTAGGCCAAGCGCAGACTCCGCAGCAGTTATCCTTATGCTGGCTCCACTACCTACTGAGCCACTGACCTGGAACAAGTATGCAGCTCCCATCCTCCATGCTTATTTTTTCCCATCATATACTTTTAAAGTCGCTGATCAGAAACAAGGATAAAAGCTCCAAAACTTGTAGCTTTAAATAAATTCGTAATGACAAATCCTATACAACTCTCCTTTGTAGGGTCACCTTTGCTCATGCAACCTACTGTAAACTCACCTGCCTGTCACGCCATTTAGCTACTAGGAGTAAAATACAAGTCACTGGAGCTGTAGCTTACACGGGTCTATGGGCTTCTCACAACTTTTTTGTAAGCTTCTGTAAGCTGATGAGTCAGGGTGGGTGTCACCAATGTAGTGGTGGATTTCTCTGGTGGTCCGCAGGGGCAGGCAGTGGGATGGACTCTGCACAACTATAGAGTACTTGGATCACAGTCTGTCAATCCATTTATGTTTATTGGGTAAATGAAGGTATTAATTTTTAGGCTTTTTAAAAGAGTTTGTTTGGCCAGGCTGCCCTTTAACAAATCAATCAAAAGATGCTGACTGAATGGGCAGGGATACTGTAGTTCAAGGAGTCTATACAAACTTTTCCACATGGTGATCCCTAGTGAGTACCTCTAAAAATACTTTTATCACCGAAGCGTAGCCAGTTTTGTTTATAGACTCGGATAATGATCTTTTTATATTCCTACAACAGCACAGACGCAATTCAGTCAGTTCCCAATTACTGTGCGTGTTTTAGAGACACAAGGGGGTAACAAAATAAATCCTGCATCAGAAGGAAAAAAAAATAAAAAACACAACAATCTCTTCCTTGCTTGAAGATTACGGTCTTGTTAAGCACGCTCCCTTGACATCATCACTGCGGGAGTAATGAAGCCGTTTGATGATTCTTAATTTGAGGTTGCGTTTTGGCAGACTTAGGAGTCAAAGTGAAGCTGAAAATGTCAAATTACTATGCAAACACCCCCCCCCCCCCTTTCTTCCTAATTAAATAGCATGCTCTATGAGGCAATTCATCTCAGCGTCTGCTTGTCCTCTCGCTCAGGAGTCGCTTTAATTTCCTTGAATGGCGATCCCAGACAATCAATTCTAAAACCGGATGAAGCAAAATTGATTTGTTTCTTTACAGGCCAACATAAGAGGTACACTGTACTATATGGCTTTTTATCCTTCTGAATAAGAAGGAGCTCTGAACTAAACAAGCTTAATTCTTGGTTTTAACAGGGATCAGGCCAGGATTAAAGGTGTATGTTGGGCAAAGTAACGGCTTAAAGCAAACCTTTCCTAAAAGACATGGGAGGCTTCCATTGCCAATCCCCTTCCGAAGAGGTTAGCCATCTATACCTAATACACAACGGCCAGCTGGTTTCAATAAAAAGAAAATGGTAATATCCGAGTCATTAACTTGAAGCAAGTGTACATATTTATAAAGGGACACAAAGTATTGAAGCAAGGGGGTAAACATGACAGCCAGGAAACCAGCATCTGGAGAAAGGAGAAATGGCAATGAAAGCACCCAGGTCATCAGGAAAGGTTTCCATTAAAGTGAACCCATGCCTAGACTATGTGTATATTTTATTTTGTTCCCCCTTTTATTGGTTGAATTAGATTGACTTGTGTCTTTCTCCAACTAGACTAACTATGCACATTAAAGCATTTACAACGTTCTGAACAAGCAGTAAAAGCACACAAAAAAAAAAAAAAAACCCCACACACTCATCACAGACCTTCATAGCTACAAGCACTGAGGAGAAATTAGTCTTTAAAATTCACAACTGAGACTGAAATTGCAGCTCTTCTCCCAGATTTCCGAATAAGAGCAGGAACTTGGCAGTCTGCCCGTGTTTAATTGTAAGCACACAGTTTCTAAGCGCTTAGTGGCTTTAGAATCTCTTTTGTGAGCTCTGAGGGTTAATTACTTCACAGTGCATGAAGCTACAGCTTACTTTAAAGCGCTCATTACCCGAATATTTCATATACCCATTATGTGCCTGCTGTACCCAAACGTGGGTCACATGGGAATCTGAGGAGTCATTGCCAGTCCTTGAATGTTTGACCGACTCTCCCAGGGTATATGGGTCCGGTTGGCTCGAGGGGAACCTCTAATCACTCATTGTAAAGTCATGTTAAGAGCTTTTTTTCGGTGCTTTCCATGTATCCCTCCTGTGGCCTCAAAATATTACCTTGGAATAGTGGGGCACTAGTTTTGATGGGGGTACATTCGGATCCCTGCATACTTTGAGAGTTGTACATATGATACTGATCGTTCATGTGTTATAGCGTTTGTACTCCTGATGAAGCCACTCAAGGTGAAACATGTTGAGACAACTACAGCAAAACATTTTTGTTGACACAATTGAAAGTATATGATCGAGGAATTATACCAACCATATCTGCAGGATTTTAATATTGTTTTTTAGTAGTCTGTCATGTTTTAACTATGAAAATATTTGAATACAAATTTTTATCTACATTGATGTATTGTTTGTGGTTGACACCAACAAAATACAATTTTTTCCCCTTTGCATTTGATCTGGGATGTGGTGCCTCTTCTCTCCTCCAGTCCGTATTAGCCGATAGTTCTAATACAACGTGCGGTTTCTGCATGCTTTGAATCACAGACTAGCCAGTACACAACATTCAACTGCATCCAACAGCAGAGGTGACTCCCTCCATCAACACATGAAACACATACTGCAGAGTCTTCTTTGAAACAACCATTTAGCTCAGGTCGGGCTGCAGCGCAGTCAGTAATATTTGTGATAGTTTCCATCTCTTGTGGATACATGGTATGCTTCGTGGTGCATTATCACAACACATATCTGACTGGGCTGGTTTGTAAAAAAAAATAAATAAAAAAAAAAAATAATAATAATAATAATAATAATCTTTGCTTTCAGGAAAACCAGAGCGTTGACTGGCCATGTACCAACTACGCTGTAGCAAAACACTTAACCAAATCACACTCAGCCAATGACTTCTGTTTACCTGTGCACTTAGAAGCTGTGAGTGGACATCTTGGTGGGCCTTCCTGAGGAGTTTACTTTCTTCACGCAGTTTCGAAATAGTATCTGAAAGAATAAAAAGATTGCCAAGAGGAGTCAGTCCTATAGGAGGTCATAAACACAAGAGGAGAGTCTTATTTTTTATCATGTCTTCCTTGTGCCTTTAGGTGCACTGTCAAGTAGACCCACGTTGCCCAAGAGTACCTGTCTATTCACAAAGAAAATCCCCATCAGGCTAGGAAAATCCAGCCATTTAGGAGAGAGCTCCTTCAGTTTTCAAACTAGGTCCTGACAAGGATGGAAATCTTGGAGTGAACAAGGAGTGGTCAAGCGTCCGGGACGCTGCTCTTCCAAACCATGTAAAATGCTAGGCAGTCTCAGCCAGCTCTACTCCACCAACCATGCCTCCCATGATGCATTTTGCCCTGCCCACTGGGGCTTAGTCATAGAGGAAGAGGCTTGCCAGGCCCATTTAAAGAAAATGCAGCAGATGGAGCAAGACTTCTAGGTGTAGTAATCACAGCTTGGGACTGCAACTGGGAGATCTCACTGTAATCCCTGTGGAATATAACATAGTGGACAAGTTAAATTGCCTCATTAACCACTTCAATACCAGGCACTTTTGCCCCTTCCTGCCCAGGACAATTTTCAGCGCTGTCACACTTTGAATGACAATTGCGTGGTCATACAACACTGTACCCAAACTAAATTTTTATAATTTTCCTCCCACAAATAGAGCTTTTTGGTGGTATTTGATCACCACTGGGGTTTTTATTTCTTGCTAAACTAAAAAAAAAAAAAACGAAATTTTTGAAAAAAATAAATAAATCACTCTTAGTTTCAGTTATAAAATGACGTTTTTTCCTTCACTGACGGGCACTGATCAGGCGGCACGGATATGTAGAATTGATGGGCACCAATAGGTGGTACTGATAGTCGGCTGTGATGGGCACTGACTAGGTACTGTTTTGACAGGTGTTACTGTAAGGCACTTTATTGGGCACTAATAGTCGATCCTGAGGGGGCACTGACTGGGTACCTTTTTGGCACACCTGATGGGGCTGTGCCGATAATCAATGTGCTGATTATCAGCACAGACCCCCCCTCTGAAAGGGAGAGCCGCCGATCGTCTCTCCCTGTCAGCGCGAACCGAGGAATGCCGTTTACTGGCACTTCCTGGTTCACGCGATGATCAGCTGTGATTGGTCACAGCTGATCATGTGGTAAGAAGCCTCCGTCAGAGGCTTCTTACCATGATCAGAGATGCGGCGTGTCAGACTGACACGCCGCACTCGCGGGCGTGCGCCGGCACGTTATCCTGCTGGACTTCATATGAAGCCAAGTCAGGATAACAGAACCACTTCGCGGACGTCAATCTGTTATTGGCCAGGCGGGAAGTTGTTAAATACTAGTTATGGTTGAAATTACCCCTTTAAAAGCTCAACTCGAAACTCGGTGAAAGCATATGGCATGCAATGACAGTTGGCCAGCATACATGGAATGAAAAGCGTCACTGGCATAAGTAGCCTACGTACTGAGAAATAACAGCAGCATTGTGCAGATTGAAGCTCCCCACATACTGTAAGCCCACAGGCTTTAGTAAAGGAATCTTTCAACGTATGGTTATTCCTCAGCTCTTCAGGTGCTTATGCCAGTAAACACTACGAAAATAATACCCATCCTTGCTAAACAGCTTGGATGGACAAATCTTTCCTGCCAGCTATTGTAGTCTGACAGACAGCACCTGAACAGTGGCTGCATCTGACTGAATGCACCTGCTATTCAGTTGACAATTTTCTGTCTGACGCCTTCAATTTTCAGATTAAAATGATGTTGGTCCGATTTTTTTCCACAGTTCAAAGATATGCTGGTAGGTTAACACGCTCCTGTCTAAAATTTGCCCTAGTAGGTCTATATATGAATGGACAAACTTGAATGTACAATATAAATGAACGGTACTACACATGTGCCTGTAATAAATAAATTTTTAAGCACTTTACAACATGAGGGCAGACAGTGCAGCTACAATACAATACAGGAGGAATCAGAGGGCCCTTCTCGCTAGAGCTTACAATCAAATAATGGGTTGTAAATACAAAAATATGTCACATACAAAATAACAAAAGCTGGTAGCAGGTGCCATTTCCTGGCAGCGACAATACCACCTCCCATGCATTTTTATTGACCAGTTAGGAAGCCCACAATAGTCACAGGCCCAAAGAGAATGTGTGAAGGGCAATAGAGCGCAGGCATACACCGACAGTCACTTTAACCACTTAACGACCGCTCACTGTATATATACATCGGCAGAATGGCACCGACAGGCACAATCACGTAGAGCATACGTGATTGCCTTTGTATAGTTGGGGGGTCCAATCGGACCCCCCTTCTGTACAGTGAGCGGTGGCTAAGTGTCCGGGAGCGTTCCGGGATGAGGGGGCAGCCATTCGTTTCTGGCCACCCCCTCGCGATCGCTCCCGGCGAATGGAAATGCCCCCTCTGTCTGTGTCAGACAGAGGGAGCAGGAGGAAGTGATGTCATCTCTGGTGCGGCGCTCACATATACCAAGCGCCGTACAAGAGAAGATATCAGGTCAGTGCACACAACACTACACTGACACCAGGACACATAGGGACATAAATCGCCCCCCCCCAGACACCCCCCAGATCACCCCCCCAGCCCCCAGTCACAGTGTCACTGATTGCAGTGATCATTTATTTAGTGATCACTGCAATCAGTGACATTTGTGACTGTAAAAGTGTCACCAAAGTTTAGTTTTAGGTCCAGTGTAGCCCCCTAACCCCCCCTAATAAAGGTTTAACCCCCTGATCACCCCCCAGATAACCCTTTCACCGCCTATCACCACTGTCGCTTAGCGATCATTTTTCTAAACGCTGTCTTAGCGTCAGTGATGCCGATCGGCAGCCAGTAATTTTTTTTAGGTTCGCCGCAGGTTTTTATAGCGTCAGGTACCCCAATATATTATCTAATAAAGGTTTAACCCCCTTGATCGCCCCCCAGGTAACCCTTTCACCCCCTATCACCACTGTCGCTAAGCAATTGTTTTTCTAAACGCTGTCTTAGTGTCGGTGATGCAGATCGTAGCCAGTAATTTTTTTTAGGTTCGCCGCAGGTTTTTATAGCGTCAGGTACCCCAATATATTATCTAATAAAGGTTTAACCCCCTTGATCGCCCCCCAGGTAACCCTTTCACCCCCTATCACCACTGTCACTAAGCGATCGTTTTTCTAAATGCTGTCTTAGTGTCGGTGATGCAGATCGGTAGCTGGTAATTTTTTTTAGGTTCGCCGCAGGTTTTTATAGCGTCAGGTACCCCCATATATTATCTAATAAAGGTTTTAACCCCCTGATTGCCCCTAGTTAACCCTTTCACCAGTGATCACCATATAAGTGTTACGGGTGACGCTGGTTAGTTAGTTTGCTTTTTATAGTGTCAGGGCACCCGCCGTGTATATAACCCAATAAAGGTTTAACCCCCTGATCGCCCGGCGGGTGATATCAATTAGGTTTTAGCGTCAGAGAGGGTCTGAGTCACACCCCAGGCAGTGTCAGGTTAGTGCCAGTAATGCTAACACCCACGCGTGAAGCATACACCCCCCTTAGTGGTATAGTATCTGAACAGATCAATATCTGATCTATACTAGCGTCCCCAGCAGTTTAGGGTTCCCAAAAACGCAGTGTTAGCGGGATCAGCCCAGATACCTGCTGGCACCTGCGTTTTGCCCCTCCGTCCAGCCCAGGCCACCCAAGTGCAGTATCGATCGATCACTGTCACTTACAAAACAAAAACACACATAACTGCAGCGTTCGCAGAGACAGGCCTGATCCCTGCGACTCCAGTGCTGTAGGAGGTGATTTCACCACCACAGTTAAAAAAAAAAAAGCAAATATGCCGAAGCATTGGGGCAGCAGGGGCGGAGGAGCGATTTTGCTCCTAATGCCGCGTACATACGGTCGAAATTCCGACGGAGGCTTGCCCGTGGAAAAGTCCGACCATGTGTGTGCGGCATAACTTTTTTGCGGGAGGATGCCCCCATGCTTCGGCATATATAAATGGTGCACGTATGCCCATCATTAGAAGTGGGTGGATGAAGGGCGGTATTCTAATGGTGGGCATACCCACCGATCAATCTTTTTTCGTTCAGCCAACTGGCTGCATGAAATAAAAAGATTACAATACATGTCCAACAAGGACCAGCAATGTACTGGTATGTTGCTGGACTTTGAATGTTTATACCAGAATGATGCCTGCGGGTTTAGGTATCATCTTGGTATCATTCTTTTCAGCCTGCGGCCGGCTTTCATGTAAAAGCAATCCTAGCGGCTAATTAGCCTCTGGACTGCTTTTACAAGCAGTGGGAGGGAATGCCCCCCCCCCCGGATATAAAAAGCGCCATTGGGAAATTGGGAAAGCATTTTATCACACCGATCTTGGTGTGGTCAGATGCTTTGAGGGCAGAGGAAAAATCTAGGGTCTAGAAGACCCCAGTTTTTTCAAAAAAAGAGTACCTGTCACTACCCATTGCTATCATAGGGGATATTTACATTCCCTGAGAACAATAAAAATGATAAAAAAAAAAAAAAAATACTTGGAAGGAACAATTTAAAAATAAAATAGCAAAATTAATATAAAAAAAAAAAAAAAAGCACCCCTGTCCTGCCCTGCTCTTGCCCAATGGCGAACGCAAGCGTCGGTCTGGCGTCATATGTAAACAGCAATTGCACCATGCATGTGAGGTATCACCGCGAAGGTCAGATCGAGGGCAATCATTTTAGCAGTAGACCTCCTCTGTAAATCTACTGGGGTAACCTGTAAAGGCTTTTAAAAATGTATGTAGTTTGTCGCCAATGCGCGTTTGTGCGAAATTTTAAAGCATGTCGTGTTTGGTATCTATGTACTCGGCCTAAGATCATCTTTTTTATTTCATCAAACATTTGGGCAATATAGTGTGTTTTAGTGCATTAAAATTAAAAAAAAAAAGTGTATTTTTTAACCCAAAAAATGCGTTTGAAAAATCGCTGCGCAAATACTGTGTAGAAAAAAAAATGCAACACCCACCATTTTAATCTGTAGGGCCTTTGCTTTAAAAATATATATAATGTTTGGGGGTTCAACATAATTTTCTTGCAAAAAAAAATATGTTTTCATGTAAACAAAAAGTGTCAAAAAGGGCTTTGTCTTCAAGTGGTTAGAAGAGTGGATGTAAGCTTCAAATGTTGTGTATAAAATGCCAGAACAGTTCAAAACCCCCCCAAATGACCCCATTTTGGAAAGTAGACACCCCAAGCTATATACTGAGAGGCATGTCGAGTCCATGGAATATTTTATATGTTGACACAAGTTGCGGAAAAACTACAATTTTTTTTTTTTTTTTGCACAAAGTTGTCACTAAATGATATATTGCTCAAACATGCCATGGGCATATGTGGAATTACACCCCAAAATACATTCTGTTGCTTCTCCTGAGTACGGGGATACCACATGTGTGAGACTTTTTGGGAGCCTAGCCGCGTACGGGACCCCAAAAACCAAGCACCGCCTTCAGGCTTTCTAAGGGTGTAAATTTTTGATTTCACTTCTCACTGCCTATCACAGTTTCGGAGGCCATGGAATGCCCAGATAGCACAAAACCCCCCCAAATGACCCCATTTTGGAAAGTAGACACCCCAAGCTATTTGCTGAGAGGTATTGTGAGTATTTTGCAGATCTCGCTTTTTGTCACAAAGTTTTGAAAATTGAAAAAAAAATAAATAAATATATATATATATATTTTCTTTCTTCATTTTCAAAAACAAATGAGAGCTGTAAAATACTCGCCATTCCTCTCAGCAAATAGCTTGGGGTGTCTATATTCCAAAATGGGGTCATTTGGGGGGGTTTTGTGCGATTTTGGCATTTTCTGGCCTTCGAAACTGTGATAGGTAGTGAGGAGTGAAATCAAAAATTTGTGCCTAGAAATCCTGAAGGCGGTGCTTGGTTTTCGGGGTCCCGTACGCGGCTAGGCTCCTAAAAAGTCCCACACATGTGGTATCCCCGTACTCAGGAGAAGCAGAAAAATGTATTTTGGGGTGTAATTCCACATATAACCATGGCATGTGTGAGCAATATATCATTTAGTGACAACTTTTTGTAATTTTTTTTTTGTCATTATTCAATCACTTAGGACAAAAAAAAATATATTCAATGGGCTCAACAGGCCTCTCAGCAATTTCCTTGGGGTGTCTACTTTCTAAAATGGGGTCATTTGGGGGGGTTTTGTGCTATTTTGGCATTTTATGGCCTTCGAAACTGATAGGTAGTGAGGAGTGAAATCAAAAATTTGCGCCCTTAGAAATCCTGAAGGCGGTGCTTGGTTTCCGGGGTCCCGTACGTGGCTAGGCTCCTAAAAAGTCCCACACATGTGGTATCCCCGTACTCAGGAGACGCAGCAAAAATGTATTTTGGGGTGAAATTCCACATATAACCATGGCATGTGTGAGCAATATATCATTTAGTGACAACTTTTTGTAATTTTTTTTTTTTTAGTCATTATTCAATCACTTGGGACAAAAAAATAAAAAATTCAATGGGCTCAACATGCCTCTCAGCAATTTCCTTGGGGTGTCTACTTTCCAAAATGGGGTCATTTGGGGGGGTTTTGTACTGCCCTGTCATTTTAGCACCTTAAGAAATGAGATAGGCAGTCATAAATTTAAAGCTGTGTAAATTTCTGAAAATGTACCCTAGTTTGTAAACTCTATAACTTTTGCGCAAACCGATAAATATACGCTTATCGACATTTTTTTTACTAAAAACATGTGGCTGAATACATTTTGGCCTAAATGTATGACTACAATTGAGTTTATTCGATTTTTCTTATAACAAAAAGTAGAAAATATCATTTTTTTTCAAAATTTTCGGTCTTTTTCCGTTTATATCGCAAAAAATAAAAATCGCAGAGGCAATCAAATACCATTAAAAGAAAGCTCTATTTGTGGGAAGAAAAGGACGCAAATTTCGTTTGGGTACAACATTGCATGTCCGCACAATTTACAGTTAAAGCAGCGCAGTGCAAAATTCTGAATTCACCTCTGGTCCTCTAGCTACCAAATGGTCCGGGGCTTAAGTGGTTAAATAGGTTTATAATCGGCACTAACACAATTTTGACTATTTCCTCTTAGATTGGTTGCGTGACTGGAGTTCAGCTATAAAGTGCATCTATAGCCAAAACCTTTTTTTTTTGGATAGGATAGGAGCAGAAAAAGATGAGAACCCCCATCAGGTTTTACTGCTGTTCAGGATTCTGAGCGATTTTCTCTTACTCACTGTCCCAGGGACAAACTTTTTACCAGGCAGGACTTCAAGTCTCCAAAAACAGCAATAGACAAAAGTAAACCTGCTTTATTAAAGTAAGTAGGGGGATGCTAGAACCTCTAAGCTTTGTTGTTCATTTCCCTGTTAAGGGGTTGTAAAGGTTCGTTTTTTTCACCTTAATGCATCCTATGCATTAAGGTGAAAAAAAAAAAAACTGGCAATGACGGCCCCCCCAGCCTCCCCGCTTTACTTACCTGAGCCCGTTCACCTGCTGCGCTCGCTCCCGACGTCCTCTTCTCCACTCAGTCTGGCCGTTGATTGGCTAGATTGGATGGATTGATAGCAGTGCAGCCATTGGCTCACGCTGCTGTCCATCACATCTAATGGCGCCCGCAAGAATTAACCCCCATGGGAGAGAGCTCCCATGAAGGGGGTTAGTTCTTGCGGGGAGGAGCCGAGACAGCCGCCGAGGGAACCCAGAAGACCAGGATCGGGGCCACTGTGTGCAAAACGAGATGCACAGTGGGAGGCAAGTATAACATGTTTGTTATTTTTTTTTTAAACAGGAACCTTTAAGCCCTGTACACATGGCCGGGATTCCTGGCGGTATAAAGTCCGTCGGGGATCCCGACGGGAAAACTGCGGGGAGAGCTTTGGCCGGGAATCCCGGCCGTGTGTACAAGGCTTATGCTCCCTCTGCACTGCCTCAGTGTTTTCCATTGGCAAGTGTAGTAAATCTGGCGGGAAAAAAAACGCCAGGAATCCCGGCGGGAAAATAGAGAGCAGGTTCTCTATTATTCCCGGCAGTTTTCCTGGCGAGGGAGCATACACACGCCCGGTTTTCACAGCAAAAAGCTCTCCCAGCAGTTTTCTTGCCTGGAAAACCAGTCGTGTGTACGAGGCATCAGTGTCCCTTTAAAGATTTTTCCTTACTTCTGTCCGGTCTGGTAAAAAGGTTGTCCCTGGAAGAGAATATGAGGGGTGAATCTTTTTAATGGTGGCCCAAAGAGCAGTAAAACCTTAGAGGTTCTAGTTCTACACATTATCCAAAACAAAGTTTTTACCTAGATGTAAACAGTTTACTAACCCACAGGCAGAGATACTCACCTTGCAGATTGAGAATCTCATTATCTTTGTCTCTCTTGAGTTGGGATACTTGCTGGTTGTGCAGCTCAATGGTTTTGCGGTGTTCTAGCTTTAGACTGCCATGCTCCACTTGTAAATCAGACAACTGCTTCTTGATCTCCTCATTTTGATTCTAAATATAAAAAAAAGGAACATATGGAGGATATGACAAAACCCAACCCTACTCCCACAGCTTTTGGCACTCAACCTAAAAATACCTTTAGGGCCGGTTCACACTGGTCCGACATGCGCTCCGACTTCGAGAGCACAAGTCACATGACATGACAAAAGCAATGGTTCCCAATAAGAGCCATCTTAACTGGTCTGAAATTTGAAAGAGGTTCCTACACTACTTTGGCACGATTTCAGCCCATTGATTTGAGTGCAAGTCGCAACCAATTCAGGTCATCATTTTAACTGATCCGACTAGTGGAATGCGACTTGTGCACTAAGGATCACCCGCATTCCAAAAAAAAAAAAAAAAAAAAAAAAAAAAAGGGTCTTGTATGATCTTAGGGGGACCCCACGCTTTTAGAAAATATTTTGGTGCAAGGTTCGCCTTCCAGATTCATACCAAACTCAAAACGTCTTAGTATGGATCTAGGGTGGGGGGGATTTTTGTGGTTTCTGATAAAATTTGGTATGAGGTTTCATCAATACCAGAAGCAAAAAAAAAAAAAAAAATGGTTTTGATTGGTCAAAGGACAAGCCACAATCATCTCAAAGTCAGATCCCGTTTTATTGAAGTTGGACATGAAGTCTCAGGGCAAAGTTGGATTGAAAGTCGTGCGACTTCCGTGTCAGAGCAGTGTGAACCCGGCCTTAAGCCCCATACACACCATTAGATTTTCTGCAGACTTTTGTCTTCAGATTTACCAAAACCATGTAGGCCTGTCTGATTGCATACAAATTGAAACTCAAGGTTTGACCTCATATTACCGTATATACTCGAGTATAAGTTGAGTTTTTCCATAGGTTATCCGATCGTGTGTACGGGGCTTTAGAGTTTCCAAATGAATGGACATTTTAAAAAGACATACAACTATTTATTCAGGCACTGCGCCTATTTAAAGAGGGTAGGGCAGCCAATAGCCGAACATTCAAACCGGGCCAACAGTCTCATTTCTTAAAATGTTGATAGTGTCTAAATTTGTATCTCCACACACAACCAGCAAGTAAACCAAAAGATTGCCATAGACTTCATAATCATGTTCCTGATGAAGTCAAACCCCTCCAGAGTAAAACTGTTTAAGCCCAGCTTCACACTGGGCTGCGGGAGTGAAGCCATGCGAGTTCAGCTGAACTTGCACGATTTCACTCCCGCTTGTCAGTCTCGATTTCAGAAACTACTTTTTAAAATCGGTGCAGCGCCGCACCGATTAGGACGGTGCCATTGCCGGCAAATGCTGTCGATTTGACATGTCAAATTGCATGCCAAATCGCACCAGTGTGAACCAGGGCTACTACAGAGATAAACTTCATAAAGCAGTTTTATTTAGCAAAAGATCTGCATTTCTATATATCCAATCCTGAGATTTACCCAACCCTGGCAAAACAGCCAGATTGACGAAAACACAACTAGGGAATACAGTGGTCTCTCCACCAAAGCTGGCTGCATTAAAATAAAGATTAAAAAAAAAAGAAGGGGATGCATTATTGAACAGTGAAGCCCAATTTGTGTCTACTATATTTGCACGAGTCCAGCTTTAAATGCCAAAATCACTTCTTAGTATAGGACAACCCCTCCCTCCCATATAACCTGAAAACAGCATGGTGGCTTAAGGTTTAGAAATCATGCACTGCAATGCTGGAATCAAGGTCGACCATTGCCACCAAGTACACAAGGTATGTATTTCACAGGCAAAACAGCATGTTAAAGATCGAATGGTCCCTACAAAACTTGGCATAAGTAAGAGTTTGTGTAGATTGGTTGAGGTCACCTGCAAGCAGAATGCTATAAAGGCACCCTCTGAGAAGCTTCTGTGTTTTATCAAAAGTTCCTTCACTGAAGCAGCTTAGAATGCAACCAAATGCAGGTTAGATGCATCACATGGCTTTTGCATTCCTGTTGAGTGTTGACTTGTAAAAAAAAACAAAAAAAAAAAAAACACCTTAAGAGTTTGTAAATCTGTACAACATAAGGAAAGGAAGGTGCGCCAAACTAAGTGCAGTAAAACGGATTTTAATGGCAAATTAGTAAAAGACAGCCAAATGGCTACTCACAAGATGTAGGAAAATATAAAAAGGCATGTATAAAGTAATGGTGGTCCGGTGTCATCTATTGGCGGTCCTCGGGGGAGATGTAGGTCCCAGATGAGAAGGTGGCTGGAGGCAGGTCTGCGGTGTCAGCAGAAAACGTCTGAACATCAAATCTGTGCAAGATGCGAGTCTTCCTGTGATGCAGGAAAGACCAGGAAGATGCGCTTCAGCATGCCGTCGGACCGGAAAGGACGCGATGCAAAGAACGGACCAATGGGATGACGCGTTTCACAGCATCCGCGGTTTCATCAGACCCATTTTTTGTTTACCCCCTTCCTCCATGCATGCTCTACTATAGCTTCCATCAATGAAAAGCACTCGGGTGCATAATTGGAGGTCCTTTCATTCATCTGTCTGTCCTCCATTTACACAGTGCAGCTTCTATGAATGGAGGAGGAGGGAGGGGGGAAAGGGCGGGCATAGTCAGAACATTCGATGAGTGCCTGTGACAAGTTCAGAGATTGTACTAGCACCAGGAATATGGGGTGGGCGGTAGAGGACCTAAAATTTCAACCAATACAGCCGGTATCAGCACAAGGGACACCGCTCAATATTGTAACCATCATACCTTTTACAAATTTAAGAACTTTTTTTTTTTCTTAAAGTGGAGCTCCACCCTAAATAGCAACTTTTGCTATTTGGAACCCTCCCCCCCTCCGGTGTCACAATTGACACCTTTCAGGGGGGAGGGGGGTGAAGATACCTGTCTAAGACAGGTATTTTCACCCACATCCGGGAGTCCTGTCTCCGGGAATCTGCGGGAGTTACGTCACTTCCCGCAGACTTCCCTTGGTGTTCTGGGAGACACTCGGCTCCCAGAACACAGGAGCACCAATCAGAACGGCGCAGCGCGACTCGCGCATGCGCCGTAGGGAACCGGGCATGAAGCCGCAGGGCTTCACTTCCTTGTTCGCTCAGCGAGGATGGCGGAGGGAGCAGCAGAGCGACGAGCGGTCGCTTGTCCTCTGCTGCGGACGTCGCTGGACTCCAGGACAGGTAAGGGTCCAAATATTAAAAGCCAGCAGCTGCTGGCTTGAAATTTTTTTTTTCCGGTGGAACAACCCCTTTAAATATAAAAAAAAAAAAAAAAAAAGAAGACTTGGGAGCATTTTTTTTATCTTCTGCCTTTATCAATTCAACTTCGTGTGCCTGCCCTCCACCTTCAACTTGCTCATTGAACAGTGAATCAGCCTCATCACCTTTTAATGAGCAGGTACAGTGGAGGGGGAAAGAGTATTTGATCCCCTGCTGGTTTTGTACATTTGCCTACTGACAAATAATTAGTCTAGAATTTTAATGTTAAAATAAACCCAAACAGTGGGACCGAACAAAAAAAATCCAGAAAAATGCATTAAATTTTTTTTTTACATTGATTTGCATTTTAATTGAGCGAAATAAATATTTGACCCCTTCGCAAAACATGACTTAGTACTTGGTGGCAAAACCCTTGTTGGCAATCACAGAGATCAGGAGGTTTCTTGTATTTGGCAACCAGGGTTTGCACACTGAGGTAGGGGTGCAACGGATCAAAAAACTCACGGATTGGATCGATCCTCAGATCAGAGTCACGGATCGGATAGACATTCAGCCCTATATTACTCTAGTCATACCATCAATTGTGTTTATCCCAGGCGCTGAGCGGTGCTCATGCAGGAAGGGCCACTTTAAGCATCTTCATATTTACATAATTTTTCGGATCGGCTAAAAAAAAAAAAAATACAAATCTTGTTACACCCACCGGAGTTTTAGATTTCACGGTTATTTTCAACACAAAAACGGAGCTTATGTGCTTAAATACAGTATATGTAAATCTGACGGACTGTTTACATGTTCAATTTTAAAAGCAGCAGCAAACCTGCTGACCTTACATGGTTGCTAATGTGACAGAACATCTCAGATTTTCACATTTAACTAAATGTTAAATGTGAAAATCAGGAGGTGTTCCGTCACATTAGCAACCATGTAAGGTTTGCTGCTGCTTTTAAAATTTAACATGTAAACAGTCCGTTGGATTTCCAAATGTATTTAAGCTTAGAAGCTCAGTTTTATGTTAACTGAAGTCTAAAACTCTGTTGGGTGTAACAAGATGTCCGCTTGGCCCCTTCTCACTATCATTACTGTGCAGGAGTTTGGGGTGGAGCAAGATGGCGGCGACGAAACGTCACTACAGCGGCCGCCGCCGGGTGTACCAAGATGGCCTCCGCTCCGGAGCTAGGCTTAAGCCGCTGCCTTTACTATGGCCTAGGCTCCGGAGCGCTCCGCGGATCGCGTGGTGTGCCGATCCGAACAGGGTGACCCGTTTGGATCACGGATCGGTGACGATCTGTTGCACCACTACCTCTCAGGAGGGATTGTCCCACTTCTCTTTGCAGATCCTCTCCAAGTCATTAAGGTTTTGAGGGTGACGTTTGGCAACTCAACCCTTGAGCTCCCTTTCTATGGGATTAGAATCTGGAGACTGGCTAGGCCACTCCAGGACCTTAAAGCGGAGCTCCGCCGGAAAAAAAAAAAAAATATTAAAAGCCAGCAGCTACAGCTACAGCAGCTGCTGGCTTTTAATATTTGGACACTTACCTGTCCTGGAGTCCAGCGACATCCGCAGCAGAGGACGAGCAATCGCTCGTCGCTCTGCTGCTCCCTCCGCCATCCTCGCTGAGGGAACCAGGAAGTGAAGCCCTGCGGCTTCATGCCCGGTTCCCTACGGCGCATGCGCGAGTCGCGCTGCGCCGTTTCGATTCGTCCTCCTGTGTTCTGGGAGCCGAGTGTCTCCCAGAACACTACGGGAAGTCTGGGGGAAGTGACGTCACTCCCGCAGATTCCCGGAGAGAGGACTCCCGGATGTGGGTGAAAATACCTGTCTTAGACAGGTATCTTCACCCCCTCCCCCCCTGAAAGGTGTCAATTGTGACACCGGAGGGGGGGAGGAATTCCATTAGCAGGAGTGAAAATTTAGGGTGGAGCTCCACTTTAATGTGCTTCTTCTAGAGCAGTGGTTCTCAACCTGGGGGTCAAATGACAATTTGCCAGGGATCACCAAATCCTGGGCTGTTCCTGAAGTCCGCACCACTCTCCTAGCCTTTTCGCGGCCGCCCAGCAGGGCTGTCCCTGGAGCCTGTGGCCCCCCAGCTGGGCTGTTCCTGGAGCCCGCGGCCACCCACTTAGCCATTTCGCAGCGCCCATTCAGTTTACGGCATGGGTGGGGGGCAGAGACTAGAGGTCAGCTAACTGGTGAGGAATGTGAAGTGGGAGGGGCTGGAGAAGACCCCATCTCCTGATTTTGGCATAGGTGTCACTGCTGCGAGACACCACAGAACTGGAGACAGTGAGTAAGGCTACCTGTGATTAGAGTTGCCATTAAAAGTCCTCACTACAGTTCTCAGATCAGCAGATGACCTTGGTCAAGAGCACCCAAGTTGGCTGATCAGAACTCTCCCCAGCACCACCACTCATCCCATCCCCCCACCAGCACTGCCACTCATCTCATTCCCCCCACAAAGGAGTAAGAGAAGGAATAAAAATAGGGAATACATGGAAGGGAGAGGAAAAATAGGATTTTTATAACAGCTTACCTGTAAAATCCTTTTCTTGGAGTACATCACGGGACACAGAGCGGCATAGTCATTACTATGTGGGTTATATAGATACCTTCAGGTGCTGGCACTGGCAACTTCCAAAACCGGAAGTACCCTCCCCTATATAAGCCCCTCCCATCCAGGAGTACCTCAGTTTTGTAGCAAAGCAATAAGTGTCCCCAAAAGAGGGGTGGGAGCTCTGTGTCCCGTGATGTACTCCAAGAAAAGGATTTTACAGGTAAGCTGTTATAAAAATCCTATTTTCTTTCTCGTACATCACGGGACACAGAGCGACATAGTCATTACTATGTGGGATGTCCTAAAGCAATGCCCAATGAGGGGGGGGATACACCATACATAAGCTGAGCGCTATCAGACATGAGGATCTTTTGCGGCCTGCAACACACTGCGCCCAAAGGCGACATCCTCCTGACTTCTAACGTCCACCTGGTAGAACCTAGTAAACGTGTGTACTGAAGACCATGTTGCGGCCTTACAGACCTGAGCCAGGGAGGCCTGGTGATGCACTGCCCATGAAGTTCCAACTGCTCTCGTGGAGTGCGCCCTAACTTTGAACGGAGGCGGTCTCCTTCTCAAGCCATAGGCTTGCATTATGACCTGTCGAATCCACTTGGCTAAAGTAGATTTTGATGCTGCCTGACCCTTTCTGGGGCCTTCCGGCAGAATAAACAAAGTATCCGTTCTGCGAATCTGAGCAGTGGCTTTTAGATAAGCTTTAACTGCTCTTACTACATCCAAAGAATGCAATAACTTTTCCTCTACCGAACTAGGTTTGGGGAAAAAAGAAGGAAGAACCACATCTTGGTTCAAATGAAACCTCGATACCACCTTAGGAAGAAAGGCTGGATGAGGACGTAACACTACTCTGTCCTTATGGATAACCAGATATGGCTCTTTACAGGACATAGCTGCTAATTCCGACACTCTTTTAGCCGAACAAATGGCTACTAGAAAGATCAATTTCCTGGTGAGAAGAACCAAGGAAATATGCTGTAATGGTTCAAATGGTTGTTTCTGTAGAACCGACAGAACCAGGTTTAGATCCCATGGACATATGGGAATATTAACCGGAGGACTAATACGCATCACTCCTTGTATAAAGGCTTTGACTAGTGAATGCGAAGCCAAGGGCCTTTGAAAAAATATTGACAAGGCCGAAATCTGACCCTTGATAGTACTCAAGGCAAGCTTCCTATCTACAGCCCACTGTAGGAAGTCCAGAATCCTACCTATTACGTACTTACGTGGATGCCATTTCTTGGCCTCACACCACGCGATGTACGCCTTCCAGATTCTATAGTAGATCTGCCTGGATACCGGCTTCCTGGCATTGATCATGGTAGATACCACAGGATTAGAGAGCCCTCTCTTTTTTAGAATGTGGGCTTCAATAGCCAGGCCGTCAAACCTAGGGCTGGTAAGGAAGTGTGGTATATCGGTCCTTGCGAAAGCAGGTCCGGACGACGTTGGAGAGTCCAAGGACTCCCCACTGACATTTTTACAATCTCCACAAACCATGCTCTTCGGGGCCACCAGAATCACTGGTTTCTTTTCTACCCTGATTCTGCGGAGTAATCGAGGTAACAATTGTGGCGGTGGGAATGCATATATCAGCTTGAACTGATCCCAAGGGAACACTAGGGCATCCGAGCCGCAAGCTAGGGGATCCCTTGTCCGAGAGACAAACCTGTCCCCTTTGCGTTGAATCTGGATGCTAGCAGATCTACATCCGGTGTTCCCCACCGCTGACATATTGTCCGGAAAACCTCGGGGTGAAGGGACCATTCCCTTGGGCATAATTGTTGGCGACTTAGAAAGTCTGCCTTCCAATTCTTCACTCCTGGAATGAATACCGCGGATATGGCTGGGACATATCTTTCTGCCCATTTCAGGATGTAATTTACTTCCCTCTGGGCTGCACGACTCCTGGTGCCACCCTGATGATTGATATATGCCACTGCTGTGGCATTGTCTGTTTGAATTCTGACAGGGGACCCTTGGAGTTTGGATGTCCATGCTACTAGGGCATACCGGGCTGCTCGTATCTCTAAGAGATTGATGGGCAGGGCTTTTTCTGCATCCGACCATCTGCCCTGGAGAGACCATTGCTCCAGTACTGCTCCCCGCCTATAAGGCTGGCATCTGTAGTGACCACCTTCCAAGAAATCGGACTGAAGGATTTTCCTTTTTCCAGATTCTGGGGAACCCACCACCAACGGAGGCTCTTGCGAACGGAAGGGGACAAGGACATTGGTAAGTCTAGGGCCTGAACTTTTTTGTTCCAGGCTGACAGTATGGCCCTTTGCAAATTCCTTGAATGGAATTGGCCGTAGGGTACTGCTTCGAATGATGCCACCATTTTTCCCAGCAGCCTCATGCCCAGGCGTATGGACGGCTGTCTTTTTGTACCCACTAGGTGGATCAAATCTCTCAAAGACAACACCTTTTCTCGAGGTAAGAATATTTTTCTCTGGCCTGAATCCAGCTTTAGCCCCAAGTATTCCAGACTTTTGACTGGTTTTAGGGCTGACTTGTCTCGGTTGATAATCCAACCGTGAGATTCCAGATACTTGATTGTCTTGTGAACGACCACTTCTAGTTTTTTCACTGAGTGGTCTATCAGCAACAAGTCATCTAGATATGCCATTATCATTACACCTTGTGTTCTTAGATTGGCCAATAAAGGGCCAGAATTTTTGTAAACACTCGTGGTGCTGTGGCCAGACCGACGGTAAGGCTCTGAACTGAAAATGGCGCCCTTCTACTGCAAAGCGTAGAAATTTTTGGTGGACTGGAAAGATGGGAATGTGCAAATAAGCATCTTTGATGTCGATCGCGGCTAACCATTCCTCCCCTTGTAGGGCAGTGGCCACCGATCGGATCGACTCCATCCGGAAAGTCCTGATATACAGGAATTTGTTTAGCCCTTTTAGAATTAATATGGGCCTCACGTCCCCATTTGCTTCGGGACTGTAAAGAGGTTTGAGTAAAACCCGAACCCCCATTCTTCCAGGGGAACCTCCATAATTACTCCTTGGAGCAATAGTTGTTCTAGTGCCAACAGGAGGGACTCTCTCTTCCGGGGATCCCTTGGCACGTTTGACCTCAAAAAATGGGAAGGAGGAGAGTCTTTTAACTCCAATCTGTATCCCAAACATACTGCGGAGAGCACCTATCTGTTCTGATCGTGTCCCGCCAGGTCTCTGCGAACAACTGGAGTCTTCCCCCCACCCGACTGAGTGGGGGCAACCCTTCAATGAATTTAACTTTGGGGGAGGTTTTGTACCTCTCCTGACCCAGGGTTTCTCATTACCCTGCGATTGTCCCTGATTTTTACCCCCGGGATTTGACCGAGGAGGCCGTCGGAACTGTTTCACAGCCGATGCCCCAGGGACTGGAGAAGCAGGCCTCTTAAAAGAGGGACCTCTAACTCTGTTTTTAACCGGCAAGAGTGTATTTTTACCGCTGGAAATTTTCTGGATATATTTGTCCAGGTCTTCCCTGAATAAGCGTTCACCATGAAATGGGACGCTAACCAGCCATTTTTTACAGGGAGCTTCAGCAGACCAGTTTTTGAGCCATAGAAGCCTACGCATATGTACTACAGACAGCGTAAGGCGGGAGGCCTGATGGATTGAATCCTTTATGGCGTCAACCGCAAAGCATAAGGCTCTAGGTAGATCAGCTAGGGCAAGGGCCTGCTGATCTGGCAAGTCCCTTAAGACCTGTTTCAACTGATCCTTCACTGCTTGGCAGACCCCACTGCTGGTTGTGTCACCAAGCTTGCTGTAGAAAAAAGCAGATTTTCATAAGGACTCCAATTTTTTTATCTATTGGGTTCTTGAACATTTGGACATTATCCACTGGACATGTCAGTGATTTATACACACAAGAGATGGCTGCGTCCACTGTAGGGACCTTCCATTTTTTGATGAACTTATCCTCCATGGGATAGACCACCGGAAATCTCTTGGGGGGAGTAAATATTTTCTCAGGATGTTCCCAATCCTGGTAAATGAGCCCTTCCAGTAAAGGGTGAAGTGGAAAAGAACAGACAGTCTGGGGGCTTCTAGCGACCCCAACGAGGAGACAGTAGTGGTTGATGGTTCCGCAAGGTGCATTTTAAATGCTGATCGGACCATGTTAGTCAGAGACTGAACCCATAATCTTTCAGCTTGAGATGCTGAGAAAGGTTCCTCCACTGTTTATTCCTCTATAACAGAATCAACCTCATCCTGATCCCCTTCAGGCAGGTCGATCCCTGTATGGGACTGTTGCTCTGCTAACAGGCACTCTGAAGGAGGAGACGGAGATCGGGCGTGCTTTCCCTGTGACAGGGAGGCAGCGATCAATGTTGACAATCTCTCTCTAATCCTCCCAGAGCTGAGGAAAAAACCTCCTCTGTTACATACACAGGAGCAGGTGAACTGAGGACAGCCACAGTACCAAGTACCCCTGCGGGGTCTCTACGGTCACTTACCTCTGAATTTTCAGGGGAGACTGGTGCAGCAGAAGCATGCCCAAGATCCTCAGAGCCCGATGAGACCCCCTTCGCTTCCTGGAAGATTCAGTTCCGGAGCTTCTGGACGGCATATTCCTAAGCCCAAAGCTGAGATATTCCAGCCGTAATACACCACTTTTACTGAGAATAGTCTAGCACAATTGCTGCTATATAACAGTTGGTGTCTACTAAAGTGCCTTTCTAGGGGATGCCTGCATCAACCGCCTCTGTGTGCCTTTTTACTGTTGCTAGCTCTGTCTGTGCACTTCAATAGCCAGCTGTGATTGTGCTTTAAAACACGCTGGACGCCCGCACATGCGCAGTAGCGCCGCACACCGAGCGTCATCCACCCGCTCTGCCCCTTTTTCCAGATCGCCTCTATATATAGAGGCGCGTGCCCGCGCGTGGGCACATGCGCCTTCGGCGCTCTTTTTTGAAAAAAATAAGGAGCTAGATGGGAGCCAGGGTCAACAGGGCAGCAACAGGGCAGAGGAGACAGCTTCCCAGCAGAGAACTTACCAACTGCCTGGATTTGATTTTGGAAGAAAAAAATCCACATTACAAGAAAAAGAACCATAGCGGCCTCTAGTGTTTAACACAGGTACCGCGGTCTTACATTTTTTTTTTCTTGCCTACTATTAAAATTTTTACATTTTCTCAGTAGTAACAGGCATGCACAGAATATTAGCGGGAATACCTTAGGTAACAGGCAGAAAGACAAAATAGGCTTGGGGGTCCCCCAATAGAACCAAGTTCCTGAGGGCCCCCACTTACCTTTTCCTCGCCGCAGGACTCTGTTTGGTCCACAGAAGCCCAAACTTCACCGATCACGGCAGGCATTGTAATTAAACCTTCAGGGACCGGGTTCCCAAGGATTCCACTCCCCTGGACCTGTATAGAACCCTGCACAGAAAACATCTTGGTCGTGGGTATGACCAGAGCTCTGGATCCCAGGGTCCAGCCCTCCTAAGAGAGGCATTACAGGCAAAACCTTGCTCTTCTCTTTGCAAGGCCCGGGTACCGACCGTTTAGCTATGAAGCTTTTTTGGTCGGATCCGGAATAGCTTACTGAGGCCCAAAAGAACCTGTACGCAAGCTCAGTGAAAAACACATGTTACTTCTTGGCCAACACCTTAGACACTGGCAAAAAACTGAGGTACTCCCGGATGGGAGGGGCTTATATAGGGGAGGGTACTTCCGGTTTTGGAAGTTGCCAGTGCCAGCACCTGAAGGTATCTATATAACCCACATAGTAATGACTATGTCGCTCTGTGTCCCGTGATGTACGAGAAAGAAAGAGGGGGAGGAACAAAGAAAAAGTGAGAGAAAGAATAAGGGAAAGAACAAGAAAGAATTAGGGAAAGAAGGATGGGGGAAATAAAAACAAGAAATTAGGATAGAGAGAGATAAAAGGGAGAGAAAAGAGAACAAAGAGAGAGGGTGGTACATCCTAAAATGTACCATAAGCGGTTTTAATATTGTACGAATGGAAGGGACTCAGTGAGCGCTAAATGTCCGTGGGTTAGGGGTGCAAATTACTTCTCTTGCCTTGGGTGCTGACAACCTATGCTACGAAAATTATTTTGCCGTCAGGGGTCCCCACAACTTTGGAAATTTTATCAAGGGGTCACGGCACTAGAAAGGTTGAGAACCACTGTTCTAGAGCCGCTCCTTTGTTGTCTTGGCCGTGTGTTTTGGGTCATTGTCATGTTAGAATTCCCATCCACGACCTATTTTCAATGCCCTGGATGAGGGAAGGAGGTTCTCACCCAAGATTTCAAAGTACATGGCCCTGTCCATTGTCCCTTTAATGCAGTGAAGTTGTCCTGTCTACTTTGCAAAAAACACCCCCAAAGCATAATGTTTTCACCTCCATGTTTGACGGTGGGGATGGTGTTCTTGGGATCATAGGCAGCATTCCTCCTCCAAACACAGCGAGTTGAGTTGATACCAAAGAGCTCGATTTTAGTCTCATCTGACCACAACACTTTTACCCAGTTCTCCTCTGAATTATTCAGATGTTCATTAGCAAACCTCAGACGGGCCTGTTCATGTGCCTTCTTGAGCAGGGGGACCTTACGGGTGCTGCAGGATTTCAGGCCTGCGTTATTAATGGTTTTGTTTTCTTGGCGACTTTGGTCCCAGCTGCCTTGAGATCATTGACAATTCTCCCGTGTAGTTCTGGGATGATTCCTCATGGTTCTCATGATCATTGAAACTCCACAAGGTGAGATCTTGCATGGAGCCCCCAGACAGGAGGTTGACAGTTGTGTTTCTTCCATTTGCGAACCACCACACCAACTGTTGTCACCCTCTCACCAAGCTGCTTGGCGATGGTCTTGTAGCCCCCGCCCCCCATTCCAGCCTTGTGTGTGTAGGTCTACAATCTTGTCCATGACATCCTTAAACAGCTCTTTGGTCTTGGCCATGGTGGAGAGATTGGAATCTGATTGATTGCTTCTGTGGACAGGTGTCTTTTATACAGGTAACAAGCGGAGATTAGGATTTACCCACTTCCTGACCAGGCCATTTTTGGCGATACGGCACTGCATCGCTTTAACTGACAATTGAGTGGGCGTGTGATGTTTTACCCCCCCAAAAAAAAAAAAAAAGGTATGTATTTTTTCCCACAAATAGAGCTTTCTTTTGGTGATATTTGATCACCTCTGCGGTTTTAACAAAAAAGGCAGACTATTTTGAAAAACAAAATCTAAAAATGTCATCAATTTAGGCCAATTTGTATTCTGCTACATATTTTTGGTAAAAAAAGAAATAAAAAGTTATTATGCGTATATTGGTTTGGGCAAAAGTTATAACATCTACAAAATAGGGGATGGATTAATGGCATTTGTTTTTTTTTTTTACTAGTAATGGCGGTGATCTGTCAAATTTATCACGACTGCGCCAATGCGGCGGACAGATCAGACACCTGACATTTGACACTTTTTTGGGAACCAGTGACATGATCCCAGTGATCAGTGCTAAAAATATACACAGACATTGTACTAATGGCACTGGCAGGGAAGGGGTTAAATGTGTTCCCTCAGTAGGTTTACTAACTGTATGGGCTGCCTGGGACAACACAGATGCATCCTCCTGCATAGAAGACAGACAGGATCTCTGTCATCCCCTGTCAGAACGGAGATCTGCCTTGTTTTTTTTGGCAGATCCCCGTTCTGTCACTGCAGGGAATGATTGTGGGCAGCCTGAGTCCACTGATTGGCTCACAGATCGCCGCGTATGAGCGCAAAGTACACCTACAGCAATTCACGCAGCCGAGTCAACCTGCCGCAGTATAACTGCAGGGTGCTGGTCGGCAAGCAGTTGAGTGCTCCCAACCTCAGCTCGTTACCTGTATAGACCGTGGAGGCAGAAAACTTGCGGATTGATCAGGGATCAAATACTTATTTCACTCATTAAAATGCAAATCAATTTATACATTTTTTTTTAATGCGTTTTTCTGGATTTTTTCATCGTTATTCTGTCTCACTGTTAAAATAAACTTAGCATTAAAATTTATAGACTGATCTTTGTCAGTGGACAAACATACAAAATCAGCAGGGGATCAAATTCTTTCCTCACTGTATATCATGTGTAGGTATGAGCATGTGCATCACAAAAATGGCTTGCCAAAATTACAAACCCCTTGACATATAAAAATGTTAAGCATCCATATACAGTAATTCACGTGTGGATTAAACAGTTTTCCTGGAGCGTCACTTTAATAGCAAGACACATAACACTCAGACAACGGAAGAGAAGAAAGTTTATTTAGGTATATCTGAATTAGAAGGCTCAGCTTAAAAAAAGAAAGCAAAAACATTCAGCTTATCTGAAAAAAAAAAAAAAATCCCACAAGCAGTGAATGTCCTAAAAACACCCAACCGGATTTGATACAGAATAACATTCTGAAATACCACATAGCACTCTTAGGAATTTTTACGTTGGGCAAATTAATCTTTAGAAAACTTTGATGCAGAGAGATTGCCTATCTAGGTTAACAAAAGAAATCCAACGGCATAATCCTAACAATAACTTTATGAAGGACCATTATAGAAATAGGGGACTTGACTTTCTTAAGAACAGATTTCATTGTACAGAGAAGTCTGCTAGAATAGGCTGTTCTCGCTGCCTTTTATGGAAATTGAAATGGCATTAGCAGTTAAAAAACAGACGAAGTACAAAAATTGCATTCACCTTTACAAAATAACAAGGTAGCAGAAGGTTAAAGCAATTATAAGAACATTTTTAAAGGCTTTTATTTTCCCATCAAAGGAAATTCTTAAAAACATAAAAATAAGATTTTGAAAAGATCATGAAGATGCACTGCATTAGGGATAAGAATTTAAATAACTCCAAGAAGCCATTAGCTAAAGCACCAGGGAAGCAGGTGGAATTTGCACTTACCCTTGTTGCATACTGGACTTGCGAAAACATGGAACGGCATGCCGGCACCGACCGCATCATTTACAGGGGCCGGTTTGGGGTGACTAACAGTCACCTCCTCACCCTCCCAAAAGGCTCTCACTGAAACCCAATAATGGGGCAGTAGGCAGTAATTATGCTGTTCACACTGCCTTGACTGGAAAGCCACACAACTTAATTATGACTTGCATTGACTGTTAATGAAGTCGCAAGCCTGCCACAATGAAGTCACCCCAAAGTAGTGCAGGAACCTTTTTCTAAGCTGCACGATTAAAACGATTCTATTTCCGTTAAAGTGGTGCGACTTGTCTTGCGACTTTAAACTCGCAAGTCACATGACAAGTCGCGGCAGTGTGAACTGAGCCTTAAGGTTGATGTCCCTTTAGTAGAAACGCTACCCCTATTGGACCAAAACAAGCATGACTGACCTCTGTAGCTGTACGCATGGTAGAGAAATGCATCTTCAAAGTTCACAAAATAACCCTGAAAAAAAAAACCGCTCCTCTTTCATTACTTAAAAATGACAAGAACTTGGCAGCCTGCAATCTCACTGATGTAAAACACACAGCATGTGTTTGGAAGAGAATAGAAAGGACTGAAACTCCACTTCAGGAGTCTGTGTTGTGATCCTTGAGGATCATTTACTCCACAGGATCTACAGCTGCAGACGTCAAGGCAGTCTGTAGAAAAGTGAATGGACATAGCCTGGGGCACAGGTACACTTAAAGCGGAGCTCCATCCCCCCCCCCCCCCCCCCCTCCGTCCAAAAAAAACAAAAAAAAAACTTAAGTCAAGAGCTACAAATACTGTAGCTGCTGACTTTTACACCATTAGGGCACTTGCCCGTCCAGGGACCCCGCGGTGTCCTCACCCAAGCCGATTCTTGAATTGGCTCTTGGGTGCTGGCGCCACCACCGTGGTTAAGAGAAGCCGGCAGTGAAGCCTTGCGGGTTCACAGCCAGTTTCCTACTGCGCATGCACAAATTGTGCTGGCTGCAGCGAGGGCCAAACTTCCGGCTGTGTTTGCCACGGCAAACTCGGGAGGAAGTGGGAGCAGGTACCTGCCAAATGTGGCACTGGAGGGGGGAGGAGGCAGACGAGCGGAGCTTACCCCTTTTGGGTGGAGCATCGCATTAAAATAAATTCTGAAAGAATGCCACAAATTAATCCCTGCATTTAGTGGCGGTCCCATGACTATCTTTTTTCTCATGCTTTGAGGGCAGATACTGCAAATTTGTCAAAATTAAAGTCATGATTGCCCTGGTCAATGCCACCTGGGTCAAAAAAGACAAATTGTATAAATACAATTTTGTTAAAGGAGGTGGGTGGAAAATTGTCACAGTGACTGTGTGTAATCAGACATTGCCACTGTTTGGGTGAGCCAGAACAATTTTCAGTAAGTGAACATCTGTGTCAGGGTCAATGGCATAGGCATTTGCTCTGTTTGCTGCCATTTTTTTATTTTTTGGTCACTTGTGGAATTCAAATACTTCAGGACTCCAAGGGATATTTTTGGTGTCCCTTCCGGATCAAATATACAGATATAATGTAATCTGGGTGACCTGTTACCTTCAGAAGGGCCCCTGTTTTGTGGCGACTTGCCAAGCCTAAGCCATCAACTTCAGCCAACGTCTTCTATTTGTATACGTTAGAGATCAAGGTTCAGTACCTCGCCCCAATTCTCCTTTAGAATACAATAGCCAGCAGAAGAGCTTAATCCATCCACATGCATCAGCTTGGATGGAGGAATCGATTAGATCTCTGTTGTTCATTCTGCAGTCGGACAGCACAGCAAAGGCCTTTACAGCACTGTATATACAAAATAGCTAGAAGGAAGAATAGTCTGTCCATGTTGGCCCACAGCAACCAATCAGGTGCATTACATGCAGCACAAGAGTGAAAGAAAGAAACTAGTTGTGGTATTAGGCCAGTCAGAACAGCAGATGTCTCACGCATAGCAGCTGCTCATTCTGGCTCCTAGCAAAGTATCAAGAGGATCAGCAGCACTCTTAACCTCCTTAGCAGATCAGTGGATGCCACATATGCCGCCAAGCCTTTTTCTGTCTTTCAAAGGGAAGGGAACACCAGTCTACTGCTCCAAAGCTTTTCAACACATTGGAAAAGCATTTTCCAACAAGAACTTCGGAAATGAATATCGTCATCTCTAGGAAACCCACGTAGAGAGAAGTATGGACTGGAGGCTGCCAACCTCTTTCTGAAGATGGAGAAATTTGGCTGTAACCACTGACTTGACTACTTTTGTCACTGAGCTGACTACATTTTTTCACATTACTAGCCGCCTACTTGTTCCAGGTAGGGGACGTTGAATGCTCTGAAGCCAGAACAACCAGGTGTTGGAAGACGCAACATTTCTTTAATCAGGACATTTATGGATTTATACTGCCTGCTTAATAAAGCCATTTGGCCTGTTGGAAGTCATCTTGGAATGTCAAACAAGAGTATACAACAGGGTGTTGGGCAACAAACAGTTTCAAAAGAAAGCTAGCAATGGCAGGCACCGACACTGGATTCCTTTAGTTATATGGCTGCAGGGTTTCCAGTTATCCATGCCATGCACAATGAGCTTTTGGAGGCATGCAACCTTCCCAAATATCCCAGGCTAGCTTTAAAAGGTTGCACAAATTTGCAACCACCTGGCTGTGCATAGCCACCCATATGAACCAAATTTAACCTCAAGACATTTAAGGCCAACTGTAAACCAGACCAACCAAAAACCATCCTTTTTTGCCACATGCTTCTGGTTGCAAATCTCTACATGTTGTCTGCTTACTAACTTATACCCTTCTGTACGAAAAATCTGAAACTCATTAAAATAATGTAAAGTTTACATAATCCGATATTGTGCACATTTATGGTGAATTCTGGAGGTTATGTTCCTTTTCATGTGTTATATTTTATGGATAAAGGACATTAATCTCCAGTGGTTTTGAATACATCCACTACCCACACAAGAAGCTTACAAAAGACATCAAGATAAATTGGCTGTTTCCATCGACATGAACTTAAAGAGCATTCTGAATGCTGATTACCTTAAGAATATTGTGCTGTGAGCTTAGGGCCCCATAGCGATTCATAGAATCTTGCTGTAAAACAAAAGATGGAAAGATCAAAACAGTAATTATACAAGGCTTGGTTCAATCATTAAAAAGGACACATTAGGAGAAATTAGGCATTGGGCATCCCTCACTCTGCACAAAAAACAGCAATTTGTGTCTGCCATCTCCATCCCAGCTGCCATTCTTGCCTAGATCTGCCTAGACATCTTCACTGCTCTGAAGCCAACAGGGGTAAGTATGTCACATATCCCAGGATGCTTCACTTTCCATCTACAGTGACCAAAGGATGACAGGCCAGAAAGAATGGCAGTTAGGAACAAGGCATGCGACACAGCAGCTCTCAACAGGCCAATGCTGGATACACTGGGTAGGAGTATATGTGAATTGAGGACAACCCTGTATAACAGGCTAGAAAAAAAAAAAAAAAAAACCCACACACCACACACTAGCTATGAGTAAACAATGAATTAGAGTGAAACGCGTCAGCTGTTCTTGGTTCATGCTGTTATTTGTAGTGCCTGTTTCCTTTTGAATAAACTACGCTGGATTGGAGTGCGGCTATCCTCATCATTTTTGTTCCCATTGCTATGTGCATTGCCAGCACCCTCGGTCTCAGAGAAGGATCTTACCAACCTATACCTACCTAGAGCGGCAATTTCTGTCTTTCACACAACCCACACACATGGAGGGTGGGGTAGGGAGTGAAGTTCCTTCTTAAGCCTCGTACACACAATCAGATATTCAGACAACAATTGTGTGATGGAAGGGTTTTGGTCGGATAATCCGACCGTCTGTATGCTCCATCGGACAATTGTTGTCGGAATTTCTGACAACAAATGGTGGATAGCCATGCTCTCAAATTGTCAAACAAATGTGTTACGTTGGATTATCCGATCGTGTGTACACAAGTCCGGACTAAAATCCAAAAGTACAAACACGCATGCTCCGAACCAATGCTAACCATCAGCAGAAGTTGCCTAAAGGGTGGCGCTAAAGAGCTGAAAAAACACGTAGTTTCTTGTATGTTGGCTGAAAACGTTTTGCCGTCTGTATGCAGACCAAGTTCACGGCCAACGCCCTTCGGACAAAAATCCACGGATTTGTCCGATGGAAATCCGATCGTGTGTACGAGGCTTTAGAGTCAACAGAAAGTCAGAGTAAGACAGGGGTGGTGGAAGCACATTCAATATATTTCTTCAATATGTGCAGTGCACTTTTCCTAGGTCTGATCTCTTAAACAGTAGACTCCCCTCCTATATCTTGGAATAGAGAGAAATGTATTCTGTAGCCCAGGACAGGACACTACAATCCTTCTGTACACCAGGGGTCTCCAAACGTTATAAACAAAGGGCCAGTTTACAGTCCTCCAAAAACTTTAGGGGGGGCCGGACTGTGGCCAGCGGGAGAAGAAAAAGACCCGTCGGTGTCAGTGGGAGGAATAGTGCCCCCACTGTCAGTGCAGGAGCTATGCCTCAGTGTTGCCGATGGTGGGGGGAATATTGCCCCAAGGGCCGGATAAAAGCAAGTAAAGGGCTCAATCCGGCCCCTGGGCTGCAGCTTGGAGACTAGTGGTCTACACAATGGACTTGCAGCTTCACCCTGTAGTCTCTACAGGCCAAAATGTCAAATAGGCATCCCCCTGCAAGAGGTATATGTTAAACTAGCAAACAATTCAAACTTATCCTCTGCAGCTGCAGAAACAGGATGTCAGAGCCATCAAACCTAAAGTTGACAGCAAATGCACGGAGGAAACAAGTGCATTTATGGTTTGTGCTAGTCAATTAATGGTTACTTGCATCAAAATTATTTTTGATGTGTATACAGCCAAACACAAGTTTTACTTTTATTTGGTGATCTAGGAAAGCATGCTACATATCTAATGGGGTTCCGAGCTCGGGAAATATAACAGAACCCTGGGAGTTTACCATGATTTTTAGCAGTCAGACTGTCTTGGCAATCATTTTCAGATGCATTGGCTAAGGCCCCTTTCAAACTGGGGAGGTGGTGCGTCGGCGGTAAAGCGCCGCTATTTTTTAGTGGCGCTTTAGACCCCTTTCACACTGGGGCGGTTTGCAGGCGCTATAAATAGCACCTGCAAACCGACCTGAAACAGCGCCAGCAGGACGGTAAAAAAAAGTCCTGCTAGACGCATCTTTGGAGCGGTGCTTTTACCGCTCCTGCCCATTGAAAGCAATGGGGCACCGTGGCTATACCGCCGGCAAAGCAGCACCTCTGCAGAGGTGGTTTTAACCCTTTTTCGGCCGCTAGCGGGGGGGGGTAAAACCGCACCGCTAGCGTCCGAATACCGCGGCAAATTCAATGGTAAAGCGCCGCTTTACCGCTGACGCACCTCCCGCCCCAGTGTGAAAGGGGCCTTACCGCCAATTTCACTGCGCTATTCTCTATACTCTACAGGAGGCGCTTTGCCGGTGGCATAGCCGCGGTGCCCAATTGCTTTCAATGGGCAGGAGCGGTAAACACACCGCTCCAAAGATGCGTCTAGCAGGACTTTTTTTACCGTCCTGCTAGCGCACCGCTCCAGTGTGAAAGCCCTCAGGGCTTTCACACTGGAGAAAGAGCAGCCGCTGTTTCAGGTCGGTTTGCAGGCGCTATTTTTAGCGCAATAGCGCCTGCAAACCGCCCCAGTGTGAAAGGGGTCTTGGTCAATCCCCACTTTTTGCAGAAAAAAAAGCAGGCAAGAAATCTGCAACAGCGTCGGTAAGTGGATACCGCTGTAGGATGATTTCCCTTGGCATGTAGCGTTTTTGATCATTTTCCTTCAGACATACAGATGTGCTACCCAGACAATTACACCCTTGGAGAGGTGGAATAAAAATCAGACAAACAGTCTTTAGGCTTTCAGAAACACGTGCAAGTTATCTGCCAAAACATACCAGCATTTTCTGCAGCTGCTAGAGAGCCCCTCTGTGGGAAGAACTTACCTTCTCTTTGTTCAGGGCCTCCTGTGCCTCCAGTTTATAGACCAAATAATCTGTACAAACAGGAAGAGAAACATCACGCTTATTCATTTTCTTGAAAAGATTGCAACAAAAACACAGAAAAGATCAAGACTCGTTTCTCCAAAGTTCCAGACAAAACTTATGTACAAAAGAATCCCCGTGACCCTGACCCATGCAACACATGTCTGAACAGTGTGACAGCGCAAGATGTAAAATAGTAATAAAATTACAAGAAAGATAAAATATTTGAAGTGGACCCAGTCTCAAATGTTTAGGTAGAACTGAAAGGCAACATCCCAACCACCATTTGATAATGTAAGGGAGGGTTAATAAAAAACAACACAGTTAAGTATTTTTTGCCTTGTGTCCCATTGGGAAGATTTCCCTCCACTTCCTGCCCCATAGCTAAAACAGGAAGTGAGAGAATATCCCTCTGAAATGAGAAAATCCCTGGTTGTCACCAGAACTGGGTGTCCCCATTGGAAAGTTTCCCCTTGCCATTCTGGACAACCCAAAAATGTGTGATTTTCCTTCACTTTCAGAAAAAAAAAAAAAAATTAAGTAAAACAAAATATGGGGAAACACACACACACACACACACACACACACACACACACACACACACCAAAAAAAATAATAAATGAATTTTTGACTTAAGTTATAATTTGACTTGTCTAATGCCCCGTACACACGATCGTTTTCATGCCATTTTTTAAACCAACGTTTTTCTCGTCGTTTTTTTTTCCATGTTTCCTCTCAAGCCTGTCTTGCGTACACACGATCATTTTAAAAAACGTTCAAGCAAAGCGCAGTGACGTACACCACGTACGACGGCACTATAAAGGGGAAGTTCCGTTCGAATGGCGCCACCCTAGTAAAGTTTGTTGAGCGACGATTCGCGCTTTTCAGCCTCCTGCTTTTCAGTTCGTTACAGCGTGACAAATGTGCCATCTCCATTACAAATGCTAGTTTTACCAGAACGTGCGCTCCCGTCTCATACTTGATTCTGAGCATGCGTGTTTTTTTCACCTCGTCAAAGCCTACACACCATCGTTTTTCACGTCGTTAAAAAAAAAAAAAACACAACATGAAAAAATAGAGCATGTTCGAAATTTTAAATGGCTGTTTTTTCACGTCGTTAAAAATGCTCTGGAGCCTACACACGATCGGTTTTAATGCCCATTTTTAACGGCATGAAAAACGATCGTATGTATGGGGCATTGTTGAGATGGATGAATAAAGTTACAGAAGGGCTGATATGGCCTTCCTTTGGTGCTTCAGGTTCTCTTCACTGCTAGTCACGTGACCATAGTCAAGGCTTTCTCAACCGGCGTCCTGTGGCACCCCAGTGTGCCCCCTTCGGTCGCCAGGAGTGCTGTGGAGTCTTGGCAGAGAAAGGCTGTCGCACGAGCTCTTGGTTTACTAGCCTAGGTTCACATTTGTGCGAATACAGGCATCGCATGCGATTAGCACCCGCACTGCAGGGCCGATTACATGCGATGGCTGAACTTGCATTGAATTCGCACAAAAAAGGTGAAAGGGCCCCCTGCACTGAAATCGTATCACATGGGTCTTCTCACCTAAGCGATTCGATTCCTGTGCAAGTTCACACTGATCTGTGAATCGATCTGGGGGGTGTCATTAACATTGTATTGACACCCATAGTGGTTCAGAGGGCAGTGTGAAATGCCTGCGGGAGAGATGCGGTGTGGGAGCCTGCGCAGTAACCACACATCGCACAAGTGTGAACCTAGGCTGAGTGTGTGTGTGTGTGTGTGTATAATATATATATATATATATTTAAAAAAAAAAAAAGGCAGTTCCTTTGAAAAGCAATCCATGCTCAGATTTCTTTTCAGGGGCATTGGACAGGCACTGAAGAGGCAATAATTTGCAGCTGCTGGCTTTTAATAAATGGACACTTACCTGTCCTGCAGTCCCTCGATGTCAGCACCGCAGCTGGTGTTTCTATCAGCTGTCGGGTGCTGCTGCCGCCGCCATTGCAGGTAGGGGAACCCCGGCAGTGTAGCCTTTCGGCTTCACGCCGCGAACCCTACTGCGCATGCGCGAGGCCCCGCTCCTCTCTCCTATTAGCCTGGCAGCCAGGGGAGGAGGAAGCCCCGCGGTGACATCACTGCCGCGTCACGGCCGGACTCCCGGAAGTGGGAAAGGATACCTGTCAAAGACAGGTATCCTGTCCCCCCTCCCCCCCCCCCGAAAGGTGCCAATTGTGGGGGGGGGGGAGAAATCCGATGAGCGGAAGTTCCACTTTAGGGTGGAGCTCCACTTTAATATTAAAAGTTGACAGCATATTTGGCAAGAGAGACAAATGAGGACAAAAAGAATTACCTTGGCATTATAGGAGTACCACAAATGCTCCCTACAGGAAAGATCTGCCAATTCCGATACCCTTCTTCCAGAGTTAAAAAGCAACCAGAAAAACTATTTTCTGAGACTGACATCATCAAGTTAAGATCACAGAGGCAATGGAGCTCTAACTGGAAGGAACACACACACACACACACACACACACACACTTTTTAATCAGATCACCAAGGCCAACTTCAAATATACTCCAGACTAGAGGAAAGACAATATCAGACCTACAACGTACCTGCGAGGATAGAACTTCCTAGCCTCACACCAGGTTACATCAGATTTCCAGGTTGCATGATAAATATTCCTAGAAAACTCCTACCTGGCCCTCAATAACATGGGAATAACGGCATTAGACACTCCCCTACCCTTCAGAATTTTGTCATCAATAGCCAAGCGACCAAAAAAAAGAAGTATGGAAGATCGTGTGCAGGTGAGCCGAACTGTCTGAGGACCGCCCACCACCAAGTTTACGATGTCAGAATGCCAAGCCCTCCTGGGCCAAGATGGTGCTTTTAGAATTACTGGAATTGCCAACACCCGAATCCTGAGCAACAGGCGTGGAAGGAGCTACATCGGAGGAGAGGCATAGATCAAGGAGAACTGATCAAGGAGTCACCAGGGTAGGGCCTCCCTTGCAAAAGTCTACAGATTACTGGTCCTGGACACCTTTAGCTTCGTATTAAAATCTGGATGCTAGCACATCATACTAGCTCATTAGGAAATACTTACCTTAGAACGAGGCGTCGGCAGGTGATCCCGGTCCATGCCGAGGGAGCTGACATTTTCCCCTTGGTATGTCTTCTGGGTATCGCAGGTCCGTCGCTGAGAGTGGCCGGAGCTGGGATGTCGTCACTCCCACGCATGCACGCAGGAGACTTCTTTCCGGCAAGGTCTGGCAGTGTCTGCCGGGCATTCAGAGCGCATGCGCCGCTGACATCAGCGGCTGCATGCAAAGGGAATATCTCCTAAACCGTACAGGTATTTTTTTTTACTTTTACCTACAGGCAAGCCTATAAAAAAAAAAAAAAAAAAAAAAAAAAAAGGGGGGGGGGAAGGGTATACAACCGCTTTAACCACTTGCCGATCGCCGCACAAACTTATACATCGACAGAATGTGTGGTCGCGCGTGACCCGAAGTCCGCTGGTGTCCCGCGATCGTGTCACAGAGCTGAAGAATGGGGAGATGTCAACATCTCTCCGTTCTTACTAGTGACATGTCACTGATAGTCTGTTCCCTCTCATCTGGAACAGCGATCAGTGACGTGTCACTTGTAGCCAAGCCCCCCAACAGTTAGAATCACTCCCTAGGACACACTTAACCCCTTCAGCGCCCCCTACAGGTTAACCCCTTCACTGCCAGTGTATTTTTTTACAGTAATCGGTGCATTTTTATAGCACTGATCACTGTAAAAATGACAATGTCCCAAAATGGTGCCAAAAGTGTCCGCCATAATGTCGCAGTCACGATAATAATAAAAAAATTTATAAAAAAAAAAAAAAATCCATAAAACTAGCCCCTATTTTGTAGACGCTATAGCTTTTGCGCAAACCAATCAAATGCTTATTGCGATTTTTCTTACAAAAAATATGTAGCAGAAGAATACGCATCGGCCTAAATGGAGGAAAAAATAAAAAAAATTTAATATTTTTTGGGGATATTTATTATAGCAAAAAGTCGCTCTATTTTTGTTTATAGCGCAAAAAATAAAAACTGCAGAGGTGATCAAATACCACCAAAAGAAAGCTCTATTTGTAAGAAAAAAAAACAAAAAAAAAAAAAAACAAAAAAAAAAACCTTGATTTTGTTTAGGAGCCACGTTGCAAGACCGCGCAAATGTCAGTTAAAGCGACGCAGGGCCGAATTGCAAAAAGTGGCCTGGTCTTTGACCAGCCAAATGGTCCGGGGCTTAAGTGGTTAAGCTGAAGCACCCAGCCGGCCCTAGTACCTCCACTGTAGGTGACTTCTGTGTTTACAGGTGATAGTGGTAGGCAGAGAGCCTGAGCCAGAGGTGGTGGAACCGAGTGCCAGCTGAAAAAAAAAGCCCTGCCTACAAGTACGGTATTTTGTGCAAGCGCTTGACTTGATATTTTAGGCAGTTTCTCATCTTAGTTTTTGGTAGGTCTTATTGTAACATGTACAGCACATCTTAGCTTTACTATTCTAGAGACAGATAAGGGAGGGCAGTTGAGACATTTATATTCAAGGCTTAGGTCTGCTTTAATGACATACTTCCAACCAAGCAGCCATTACTTATTCTTCTATTAAAATCAAATCTATAATGAATATATGCATGCACCAAACCATGCTTCATTTTCTGGGTGATCCCTTCAATAGTGCACTGTGACAAGGCTTGTTTAAGAATTCCATAGGCAGCATAACCCATAGCAACCAATCAGAGACCATTCATCTCATCACTGACATGACTTCAGTTAAATGGCATCTTATTACTTCCTATGGGTTACTGATCTTTGTAGTGTAATGAATAAGCTTGATTGCAGACAAAAGCAATGGCATTCTACATTTACAATAAACATTCAGTATCTGATCTTTTAGAAAAATAAACAAAATGAAATTTCTGACCTTCTTTCGTTTTCTTGTGTTCACCCTTTTCTTTCTGTAAAGAGCGTTCAAGCCTTGACCGATGTTCGTACACCACTATAAAAAAATAAATAAAAAAAGGGAAAAAATAAATGCTTTATAAGTGGACCCGCTTTCTTACTCAGAGCCAGGAGATTCCCACCCCTCTTCCAAGGGCCATTTTCAGTATGAAAATGGCAATGCGCATGGAGGCCTTACAGTTTATTTTCCTTAGAATGCATTCACAGCTCAAATCAGAAAAACCTTTCTGCAAGCATACTGCAAAGAAGAAACCTTTGCCTTCTTTGGGGAAGCAGTGGTCTCTCTGCAAAGGTCAGACCCATAGTTCTGCTCAAGGTAGATAAAAATCTAAAATGATTTTTTTTTATAAAATGCTTTTGGAGTAAAAATTGATCTAAAGATATAGTTTTCCATTTAAGATACATTAATAATAAAGTTTATTCAGCATGAAATGGAGCTTAGTTATGAAGCATGCGGCTGTATATTCTGCAATATTTATGGTTTTGGTAAACTCATTCAATGAATCCAAGCTCTGCAAGATGAGATAACATGCACTGCATTGATGCATTCGCACAATTTCACAGTAACCATGAGATAAAACAAAGTTCAGGAATATCCCTTTATCCCATTGTTTTGCAAATCTATGTACACTACAAACTGTATGATTGAATCGGCTCCGATAATCGCCATTTTACTAACCCGACAGCTTATTATTCAAAATAGGAAACCTTAATTTTGTTTGCAAATATTAAAAATTCTAACTACTAGCAAGAATAAAGGCTGGCCATGGATTATACAATTTTCCTTTAGGCCCCATGCACACAGGGCGTTTTTGCAGCTACTAACAGCAGCTTTAGACGTTTTTTTTTTTACAGCTGCAAAACGCCCATCCATGTTATTCTATTGTGTCATGCACACATAGAGCTTTTATGAGCTCCACGTGGCATAGGCATTTTCCAGCTGCAAAAAAAAAACAATTCCAGTGCGTTCTGGAGCTCCAGGTTTGAGCTGCAAAAACGCCAGACGCTATTAAACACGCATAAACGCGCAAAAACGCCGCGATTAGCGTTTTTGAGGTCCGGGATTTTTTTTTTTTTTTTTAAAAAGGTCAAAAAATGTTTACAAAACATGGACAGGCATTTTTAAGCTGTAAAAAACGCCCTGTGTGCATGGGGCCTTAGATTTACCAAAACCATAAAATATGAGGTCAAACCTCAAACACTTTCAATGTGTGTGCAATCAGGCAGGCCCTTGTACTACATAGTCGAAGATAACTAAAGAAAATTGAACAAGAAATTGTATAATGTATGGCTTGGCTTTAGTCCCTACATTTAACCACTTCAGCCCCGGACCATTTGGCTGGCCAAAGACCAGGGCACTTTTTGCGATTCGGCACTGCGTCACTTTAACTGACAATTGTGTGGTCGTGCGACGTGGCTCCCAAACAAAATTGACGTCCTTTCCCCCCCCCCACAAATAGAGATTTCTTTTGGTGGTATTTGATCACCTCTGCCGGGTTTTTTTTGCGCTATAAACAAAAATAGGAGCAACAATTTTGAAAAAAATTCAATATTTTTTACTAGAATAAATATCCCCCCCCAAAAAAATGTATGTATGTATGTATATATATATATATATATATATATATATATATATATATATATATATATATATATATATATATATACACACACACACACACACACACACACACAACATGCAATAAGCGTATAGTGATTGGTTTGTGCAAAAGTTATAGCGTCTACAAAATAGGGGATAGAATTCTGAAATTTTTTTTTTTTTACTAGTAATGGCGGCGATCAGCGATTTTTTATCATGACTGCGATATTGCGGCGGACACATCGGACACTTTTGACACATTTTTGGGACCATTCACATTTATACAGCGATTAGTGCTATAAAAATGCACTGATTACTGTATAAATGTGACTGGCAGGGAAGGGGTTAACACTAGGGGGCGAGGAAGGGGTTAAATGTGTTCCCTATTAGTGATTGCTACTGTGGGGGGAGGGGACTGACTGGGGGGGTGACCGATCTGTGTCCCTATGTACAAGGGACACAGCATCGGTCTCCTCTCCCTGACAGGACATGGATCTGTGGGTTTACACCCACAGATCCATGTCCTTGTCTGTGTACAGGCCGATTGCGGGTGTCTGGCGGACATCGCGGCCGCCAGGCACGCGCATCGGGATCTCAGTGATGCGCCAGGCTCGTGCGCCGCCCGCGGCACTCACGCGCCCCCCAGTGGCCGAAGGAGCGGAGGCCGTATAATGACGGCCTCCCGGCATTTAAGAACCACTTTGCGGCCGTCATTAGTCATATGACGGTCGCAAAGTGGTTAAAGGAACCTATTTAGAAAACAAACAACCTTTACAACCTCTTGAAGTGTGACCTAGGGAGTGATTCTAACTGTTAGGGGGCGTGGCTTACCGTGACACATCATTGATCACTGTTCCCGATGAAAGGGAACAGGCGATCAGTGACATGTCACTAGGCAGAACGGGGAGAGGTTGTGTTTACACTAACATCTCCCCGTTCTTCAGCTCCGTGACACCAGCGGACATAGAGTCCGCGGGTCCCGCAGGCATGGTCACGGAGCTCGCGGCAGGGTCACAAACGTGTCGCTGGCGGCAATTAATAAAAGGGACGTCTAACTACGCCCATTTGTGCAGCCGTGCCATTCTGCCAACGTAAAAAGTCGTGCGGTGGTCGGCAAGCGGTTAAAGAGCACCTGTCATTTCAGATCCATCATGGCAGCGCTGGTTAGTGGGCATCCACTCACCTGCTGCCGCCACGTCCCTCACCTTGTTGTGTCACTGCCACATCACCAGCCGTCCCATTAAAATGAATAGGGCTGTCGGTGAGTCAATAGCAGGTCAGTAGGAGCCGCTGCAGTACACAGATGACAGTTGCCCTTTAAAAAAAATAAAACAAATTTGAGTGGATTTAAATCAAGTCTTTTGACTAGCGATTTAAATCAAATCCACCCTGGTTCTGCTATCAGCTAAACTCATGCTCCAGGTAGATTAAAGAACTCTGCATAGATAGGTGGTTGGTGAGCTCTGCGGAGAGACCACTGCTTTCACACAGAGAGCAAGGGTTATTCTCTGTAGTATGCTGGCAGGGGACTGGCTCGCTTTCAGACTGTGGCTGCTTTTATAAAGAAAAAAAAAACGCTAAGGCTTTGCATACCTTTCGTTTTGCTGTACCTTGAATATATTTAGCCAATTTAAAGTTCAGTTGGATTTTAAAATGACTCCATAACAGGATTAAAATTATTATTAATTTTTTTTCTTTTTTTTAAAAGCTTAAATCCAGACAGCTAGAAAAAGAACAAGTTAGCACAAAAAAAGAAAAAAATTTGGAGTCAGAATTCCCAGTCTTAGCTCAGCTAATCAACACGACTCCTATTTTTGTGCGCAAGGGATTAAAATAAACATGAAAATCCCAGTAAACACCTCCCATTCAGCCCTGAGAAAAGTTAAACCACAAATATCTGCAGCCACAGATCACATGAAAGTTTTTCTGCTTGGCTTTGAAAGATTGTTTGGGTAAAACGCACTGTTGAAAATCAGAACCATATGATTGTAATTCCAGAAATGATAAATTACTGCGTCTACATAACTGCGAATTGCTAGCTAGAAGCCTGCCTGCACAAAAAGTATAGCCTCTACATCCTGAAGCCCACATTTTGTCTACGGCTAAGCCAGGCCAGTGCTTGGGAAAGTCATTGTTAGAAAAATGATTTTGCGTGTCATAAAATGGGTTTTATATTTAGGTTTCGAAATGATACTTTGTGTACAAAGCTAAAATTAAGCAACCGGGGAGGCATGAAAAGAAACAGGACTGGCTTTTATTTTAAACAGGTTTACGATATACTGCCATCATTTTGTTTGTCTACATAGGCGTTAGAAACAGAACAGCACAATATAAATACTATTCGCTTGCATCACTCACATCCCCAATTGGTTACTTTTCAAAGGTCTGCTGGTTGCCCACTATGGCACCTCAGTACGGGCTGCATATATGGTGGTAGGGGCCATCTTACTCCTGTGGTGCAGCTTCTGGTGTCTATCCCCAATGCCCATCATTATAGAGCTATATTTAAAGTACCAAACTATGGTCAAACTATAGCATCATACCAACAAGACTGGGTTTAACGGTTTTCCCAAAGTACCACTTGGAATGTCAAGTAGATCCTACCAGAAGAACCACTGGCTAGGCACGCCCTTTAGTAGGGTGACAGCGCTCTTCTTAAAACATGGCCACCCTTGCTGCTGCTATAGCTGCTTTGATGTTGACACCATTGATGGCCCTACCAAGCAATAGCCACATCCAGCTCCACCCATAGCACTTTAGACCGACCGCACATTTCCTAAAATCTTGCAGCAAACTATGTGAAAGCCCTGTCCATTGCCTCTAACCCCTCCAGCACTGCCTAGAAAGGTGCAGGAAAAATTAAAGCTTCCTAGCTACATTCTGGCTAGCCATACATTATACAACATTTTCCTTTACGTTTTATCCCATATCACAGGGGTCTCAAACTGGCGGCGCTCCAGCTTTTGCGAAACTACAAGTCCCATAAGGCATTGCAAGGCAGACAGTAACAAGAATTACTCACAGGTAGAGGCATGATGGGACTTGTAGTTTCACAACAGCTGGAGGGCTGCCAGTTTGAGACCCCTGCTATATCATATGATTTGGGTAAATCTAAACACTTTCAACTTGTATGCAAAAAAAAAAAAAAAAAATATTCGAACCTTTACAACCACTTTAAAGATTTGTTTTATCCTTAGGCGTGAAAGGTTTAAGGAAAAATTTTGTAAATTTTTTTTTTTTTTTTCACAAACTACTACTAAAAAAAGTCTCCCCCCCACCATTCTGAATAAGGGTGGGTTATAATGTCAGTTTTTTTGCCAGCCTTGTCCCAGTGGGGAGATTTCCCTTCATTTCCTGTCCCATAGCCCAAACAGGAAGTGAGGGGGAAATCCCTTCATAGTGTGGGAATCTTTTGCTCCGAGATAAGTCAACAGGACAATTGGAGAGGGTTTATCATAGACCACAATAAAAAAAACTCGATAGGTGGTGTTCTAATCCTTCTCCAATGTTGTATACCTTCTAATGGCAAAGTTTGGCTATATATAGCCAAAAACTCACGCTGGATACATGAGGGAAAGATTAGAACACCTGTCAAGTTTTTTTTATTGCTGTCAGTGTCCCCTCTGAATAGATTTACTACTCAATTTGTCCTGGTGACCACTGTTGCAAAGTCAAAGTGATGAGGAACTCATAACTCTACTCTTAGCCACCAGAACCAGGTGAGGGTAAAATCTTCCTAGTAGATGACCGTCCCCAACAACTGCCCAAGACAGAAAACCTTCAATTAGTAGACATTTCTTCGCACTTCCTGTTCAATCTCTGGGACAGGAAGTTTAAGAAATATGCCCACAATGGCACACAGAAAAAAAAAGTTCTAACAAGGGTTTATCAATTTCTTACTATATACTTTTAACCTTCATCTGCTCCATGGAACATTTACTAAAGGAGAGGCTTTTCCTACACATTATTGCTATGCTGCCTTACTTAAAGTTAATTGGTTATCAGCATGCACTACAGATATGACAGGCCCCCTTACGTATGCAAGTTAAAGTGGTTGTAAAGGTTTAAGATTTTTTTACCTTCATGCACTCTGTGTGAACTTGTGCGCAGCACCGCCCCCCCCCCCCCTCAATACTTACCTGAGCCCCATCACCATCCAGCAATGTGCACTAGAGCAGCAGCTCTCCTGGGTCTCCTTGTCCTCATTGACAGCAGTAGGAGCCATTGGCTTGGGGCAAGCCTGCTCAGGTGCCCCCAAGCACCGGCAGAGGACCCCGAGAAGTGGACAATCAGGGCTGCTCTGTGCAAAACAACAGAGCAGGCAAGTACGGCATGTTTGTTATTCAAAAATTAATAAAATAAAAAAAAAAATCACATTAAAAAGAGAATGCAAACATGTTCACTGCAAAGAACTTATCTGGAAAGTGAGTGCTCCTCATATTTCCCCATCAAAATGAAAAGTGGAGGAATGCCATGAATGAAAACACAATTAATTGGCGTGACACAAGAACTGCAAGCTTCATCACACTCCTAGCTTAGCAGAAATCAGTACAAGCCTCATTACACTACAGCCGCAATACAGTACCCAGGAATAATTATATATATATATATATATTACACATATATACACACACACACACACACACACACACACACACAAAAAGAAAAAAGGGAAAGACAGACTGACACACACACACTTTTATTTATTAGGGGTGCAACGGATCAAAAAAACTCACGGATCGAGCCTCGGATCGGATCATTTTTCGGATCGGCAAAATAAGCAAAAAAACAAACACAAATCTTGTTACACCCACCGGAGTTTTAGATTTCAGTTATTTTCAACACAAAAAAACGAAGCTTATGTGCTTAAATCCAGTATATGTAAATCTGACGGACTGTTTACATGTTACATTTTAAAAGCATCAGCAAACTTGCTGACCTTACATGGTTGCTAATGTGACAGAACACCTCTGATTTTCACATTTAACATTTAGTTAAATGTGAAAATCAGGTGTTCTGTCACATTAGCAAGCAAGGTCAGCAGGTTTGCTGCTGCTTTTAAAATGTAACATGTAAACAGTCCGTTGGATTTCCAAATAATGCATTTAAGCATATAAAACTCTGTTTTGTGTTGAAAATAACTGAAATCTAAAAAACTGTTGGGTGTAACAAGATGTCCGCTCGGCCCCTTCTCACTATCATTACTGTGCAGGAGTGTGGGGTGGAGCAAGATGGCAGTGACAAAACATCACTACAGCGGCCGCCGCCGGGTGTACCAAGATGGCCGCCGCTCCGGAGCTAGGCCGAAGCTGCGGGCTTTCCTATGGCCGCCGATCCGAACAGGGTGACAAGATAGATTTATTTAGTGTTCACTTGTCTCTTTCCAAAGCTCGAAGTGTTGATTCTCTCTGGTGCTTAGTTTCTCGGTTATCAGCATGGCATGAGTCCTATCTGACACCGGAGATAACATGAGCTCAAAATTTGTGTTTGGGGGGGTAGTGCTAAGAGGGAGATGATTCAGAATACAGCTCTGCATGTTCGTCGTCTATTCCTCTGCCTATGTGGAGGGGGAGGTGGTGTCCCTTTCCTCCAATCAGCTCTCTCACAGTGTAAGTAAGTTCAGTCTCCTCACCCACCCTAGTATGTACTGCTGAAAGATGAAGAAAGTTTAACGTGATCTGCACTTTTGAAAGGGTGTGGAAAGCCTTATGTAGGAGGGAGGCTTTTCATCTGTATCATGAGGCTAATCACTTCACTGGGTATATGTAAGGGTTTACAACCACATACAAAAACGGTAGGCATTTCCTTTAGAGAAATGTCAGAAGGCCAAGGCATTATTGGAGTAGAGTTTCCTTCACCATGAAAAGGCACCTATAGAGTATGGGAGAAAAACCAGGACTGGCTGATCCACAGCTACAACAAAAACAGAAGCCAAGTTTCCTTTGTGTGACAGATACCCCACAGAGTATGCAAGTATCAATTTTAACTGTAAGGGAAAAAAATAGGGCCCCCTTTCACCCAAGCAGACCGCAATCAGGCGGACCCTCCATTGTCCTCTCAGGAGCAGTGAGTGCGTAAAAGGACATGGGTCTGTATACACCCACTTACATCCGATCAGATTCTCTAAAAAAAAAAAAAAAAAAAACAGACAGATGAGGATCAGGCCCTATCAGCCTCAAGGTCGGAGGTGCGGCGGGGAACAGAGAGATGACATCTCTCTCCGCCCCCCGCATCGCTGCTCTACCACCCTGTCAGCCTCAATGTCGGAGGTACGGCGGAGAGATGACATCTCTCACCGCTCTCCTGCCTTCACTCCCCACCCCTCTGTGCTAAATGGACCAGTGCTGCCACCAATGCAGTGGCAGGCAGCATGGCAAGTGACATTCCGCATCTTGTGGCAGGTGACATTCCACATCTGGTCACAGGCAACGTGGCAAGTGACATTCTGCATCATGTGGCAGGTGACGTGGCAAGTGACATTCCGCATCTGCTGACAGGCAACGTGGCATTATGTGGAATGTCACTTGCCACGTTGCCTGTCAGCAGATGCGGAATGTCACTTGCCACATCACCTGCCACATGATGCAGAATGTCACTTGTGGCAGACAACATGGCAGGTGATGTGGCAAGTGGGCCAGCAACCACAGCCAGTGGACTACTAAAAAGAGTGGAAAAAAGGTCTGAAGGATGAAAGTTAGAAATCTTCAGTTCACCACACTAGGATACTTTAAGACATCAAGCAGAATGGTTCCTCAAAGCAAAACCCCCAAAAACGGGTACAACATTTGTGGAAGTACTGTAACAAACTTGGGAAAAATATTCAAAACAATATTTGATTTCCATTGTAGAAAGGAGGCCATGAGTGTATGGAGTTTTATTTCAAGGTGGACATGGGCAAGAAGACAACCTCTCTAAAATTGACCAATAACGATAGTCCCGCTCTTCCCCCTGCCTCCAACAAAGCTCAATTACATCAGCATGGCCCCCACTTTCCCCATCCATCCCCCAATCCCCAGGAAGAAGACAGCTCCAGGGAAGACATCATAGGGTTATAATATTTGTAGCTGACAGGATGTTCCCCTTTAACAATCCCTTTGTCAAGAGCATTTCAACGCCATCTAAAAATGACAAAGGGGGTTTAAAAAAGGATTAGCAAGACAGATTTCTTGCCAAAATTGTTCAGAGTTTTTAACAAGAGCTTGCCTTTAGAGAGGGTATTTCACAATAAGCCACATCTGTATGCACTGCTCCGAACACGCAGGAAACTCAGAATGAATCGCATTTCGCAACATCCAATAAATCATTGCCGCTCATTCATTATAGAGGACGATCCCTAACAGAAATTCCAGCAATATTTGATGTGGGACACAGGAGGTATGTTTCCAGGAATTAAATACCTCTGGCTCCATGCGATGAGAAACCCCCCCCCCCCCCCCCATACACAGAGCAGATAAATATTTCATGCTGACTAGTATATAGCCAATCTGAACATGCAGAGGAATAACAGAACCTCTTCAAGGTCAGCCAGTTAAGCAAGTTCACTTTTTATTATATAGAGCAGAGAAGAATTATAACCGCGGTCAGGTTTTTACTGTGTATCCTTGTTGGGGAGATCCATTGTCCTGGGAACCAGTCATGGGAATCCAAAATGTAACTTGCCAGAAAAGGAGCTGGAGGGAGACCTTTGAGATGCCTGTTCTCACGACAAGTGCTGGGGGAGGGGTGTCGCACCTATGGGTTGTCAGTGCAGAGTACAGCAACAAGATCATTTAAAGCACAAGGCCAATTAAAAATAAATATTTCCAGTGCTGACCCCCTCTCTGCCTTTGATTTTTTGATCAGGTTTTCCAGTCATTCAACCCACCTTTGGTCAATACATGGCGCCAAAGTGGGGGGGGGGTGGGGGGGATTAGGACAGCACTCTGCACCAACATATTTATTAGGGGAAAGGCACCGACCTAAAAATGTGGGGGCCTCCACGAGTGACTGCATTGGTGTATGCCAAAAGGTCACCTTGGTTCCTGGAACATCTTGCAAGGTGGAGTAGCGAGTTATATGCTCCTTATACCTGAAACTACCAGGTATTTCTCTTCACTCCAGAGGGTTGAAGTAGCTTTGGGGGCCAAAGGGGAAGGCAAGGAAGGGCAGATGGTGGGGGTGACAGTTAAAGTAAAAAAATAAGGTTCCCCTGAAGAAGTCACGAGGTACGTGACGCAACGCCGTAGGGAGATTGAGAGGTACCGCAGACCGGAAGTACCCGGACTAAGAGTAAGACGGTGAATTCACCGCTCTGTCTATACGCCTATTATTCTTTATTCGATGTAAGAGCATTATCATTCAATAAACTCCTGTACCATTACCAATACATGCTTCACCATTGGAGATTCCCTTTTCTCCTCTCCCCGGAGAGATTTTTTGGAGCCGTTTCCCCTCCCCTATCCTCACAGGATCACAGCGCTAGTTACACCAGTGGAGGAAAGAGGGAGAGCGTTCCTACATACACATATACACGCTGGAGAGGACAAGTCTAAGAAGAAAGATTACACAGATTGTTTTTATTCATCCATCTGGGAGGTAAGAGTCCAGTGAGACTGCAATTTTGGGAAACACTCCAATAAGGAATTTGAATATTTACAGAACAGTTCACCATAGCCCAACAAGAACAGACTTAACAATATTTTGCATGGAATTTTTATCACTTTATATTATCCAATTCATTAATACCAACACTGTCCAACACCCTTTCACTGGATATCAATATATCAGAGTTTTGGATCCTTTTGACATAGGAAGCGACACTTTACCTACTTATTGCCACAACTACACTTTATTCTGGTTCTTACATATACTGCTCAGTCACCAGATATGGACTATTGATACGCAAGATTTTTGTTTTATTGATATGCACTATTGATATTCATTTGCATGTATATTTGATCGAACCTATTCATGCAGGTAATTTTTTTATTGGTTTGTATATCACTGTTTGTGTGTTAGCATCTAGCGCGAGAACACATTTTATTTATTCTAGTTAAAGTAAAAAAAACTTTACACCTAAAGCAGAAAAATAAAAATTGGAAAGTTCTGTACAGCAACTGTGTACAGAATATACACACATACACACACGCGGTGCTCGAGACCTTAATGACTGAGCAAACGTGGATTTGCAATAAAAAGGTTTGTTACATAGGAGAGGGTGAAAAAAAAAAGTCCAACCTATGTGTGTGGTTATACATCTCTGTATTACATTGTATATCCCTGTATGTTGCGGTCGTTCAGGTGTTTAATAGTTTCTTGAAACCAATCGATGCCCCCCGCTGAGACCACTGCCTGTGGAAGGGAATTGCACATCCTTGCCACTCTTACAGTACAGAACCCTCTACGTAGTTTAAGGTTAAACCTCTTTTCTTCTCATTTTAATGAGTGGCCACGTGTCATGTTAAACTTCCTTTCGCAAAAAAAAAAAAAAAGTTTTATCCCTATTTTGGGCTCACCAGTACAGCATTTGTAAATTGAAATCATATCCCCTCTCAAGCGTCTTCTCCAGAGAGGATACGTTCAGTGCTCGCAACCTTTCCTCATAACTAAAATCCTCCAGACCCTTTATTAGTTTTGGTTGCCCTTCTTTGTACTCGCTCCATTTCCAGTACATCCTTCCTGAGGACTGGTGCCCAGAACTGGACAGCACACTCTAGGTGCGGCCGGACCAGAGTCTTGTAGAGCGGGAGAATTATAGGTTTCATCTCTGGAGTTGATCCCCTTTTATAGTGCATGCCAATATTCGGTTTTCTTTGTTAGCAGCAGCTTGGCATTGCATGCCATTGCTGAGCCCATCATGTAATAGGACCCCCAGGTCCTTTTCCATCCTAGATTCCCCCAGAGGTTCTCCCCCCCAGTGCATTGCATTCATATTTTTGGTACCCAAATGCATAATTTACAATTTTTCTACATTAACCACTTCCCGCCCAGTCAATAGCAAATTGACGTCCGGGAAGTGGTTCTGTTATCCACACTGGACGTCATGACGTCCTGCGGGATAACAGCCGCCGCGCGCCCGGGGGGGGGGGGGGGCGCGCATCGCGGCGATCGGTGGGTCAGTCTGACCCACCGCTACACTGATCTCGGTAAAAAGCCTCCGTCAGAGGCTTTTTACCATGTGATCAGCCGTGTCGAATCACGGCTAATCAGGAAGTAAACAGGAAGAGCCGTTGATCGGCTCTTCCTCACTCGCGTCTGACAGACGCGAGTAGAGGAGAGCCGATCGGCGGCTCTCCTGACAGGGGGGGGTTCGCGCTGATTGTTTATCAGCGCAGCCCCCCCTCGGATACCCACACTGGACCACCAGGGAAGCCCCCCCAAGGACCACCAGGGAAGCCCTAAGCATGTGGATGGCCCCCATGGCCATCCACATGTAGTAAAAAAAAAAAAAAAAAAAAAAATATACATAAAAAAATATGCCAATCAGTGCCCACACATGGGCACTGACTGGCACGATCATGGCAAGAAAATAATGTGTGGTGGCTGGCATTGCTAGGCAGCAGTGTCACCAGTGCCACCTACTAGTGTCCATCAGTGCCACCCATCAGTGCCCATCCGTGCCCACCTATCAGTGCCCATCCGTGCCACCTATCAGTGCCGCCTAAAAGTGCCCAGTGCCGCCTAAAAGTGCCCATCAGTGTCGCCTTATCAGTGCCGCCTTATCAGTGCCCGTCATTGAAGTAGAAAAGGTACTTATTTACAAAAAAAATTAACAGAAACAAAGAAAAACTGTTTTTTTAAAATTTTCGCTCTTTTTTTATTTGTTGCGCAAAAAATAAAAATCGCAGAGGTGATCAAATACCACCGAAAGAAAGCTCTATTTGTGGGAACAAAATGATAATAAATTTGTTTGGGTACAGTGTAGCATGACCGCGCAATTGTCATTCAAATTGCGACAGCGCTGAAAGCTCAAAATTGGCTTGGGCAGGAAGCTGTATAAGTGCATGGTATTGAAGTGGTTAAACCTCATTTGCCATGTAGTTGCCCACCCCATTAATTTGTTCAGATCTTTTTGCAAGGTTTCCACATCTTGGAGATTATTGCCCTGCTTAGCATCGTCCGCAAATACAGAGATTACCCCATTCTACAGGTTGTTTTTGAACAAAATAACCCTGGAGGACCCCACTACCCACCTCCAGGGCCGAAACAACTAATCGATTATGAAAATAGTAATCGATTCATTTCATAATCGATCAGCCAGTAACATAATGGGGTTAAGAAAAAGCTCAAATTAGCCCTTTATAGTACAAAAAAGAGCAAATCCCTACTGTAAATATTACTTTTAGAGCCGGTTCACACAGGGGCGTCCTGAGATCTGACTTGAAGTCGCTCCAAGTCGCGCGGTTGAGAAAATCAATTGAAGTGAATGGAGCAGTCTTAAAGTGGTTGTAAACCCACTACTCTTTTTTTCCAACACCTGCAACAGAAAGGCATAATGAGCTAGTATGACTAGCATACTAGCTCATTATGTACCACTTACCTTAGATCGGGGCCCCCGAAGCCGTCCAGGTCCCTGTCTTGAGCCGCAGCCAACTCTGCGGCGATAGCCGGAATGTTACTTCCGGGTATCGCCGCACCAGCCAATCACAGCGCCGGTCCGGCGCTGTGATTGGCCGGAGCGGCAGAGACGTCACTCTGCACATGCGCGCAGGGGGCGTCCCATTCGGCTACGCCCAGCTATTGCTGGGAAGTAGCCGAGTTTGTGAATGGGATTAACCCCATGAATGCGCCGTTATCTACGGCGCGCATGCGCCGTAGACAGTGGCGCCTATCATTTTAGTAAATATCTCCTAGGAGATATTTCTTGCACCTACAGGTAAGCCTTAATCTAGGCTTACCTGTAGGTGCAAGTTGAAAAAGTGGGTTTACAACCACTTTAATGTACACTACTGCAGTCGCTCAGACTTCAGAAAAGGTTCCTGTAATACTTCAATCCGACTTGTACCCATTGATTTCAATGGAAGTCGCTTCCAAGTCGGATCCCCTGTCTTAACTGAAGCAACTTTACAGGAAATAAAAATAGTTTTCTTGGAAAACCCCTCCCACAGAGCGGATTACTCTTTGATTGGCCACTGGCAAAGTCCCCTGCCCTGGAGGTGACTTCAAGTGTGAACCGGCTCTTACTGTCCCACAGTAAAAAATTAACCCCTTGCAGTAGCAATTATTTTCTCTTTTTGTACTAATTTTTAGTTTTTTTAACCCCATTATGTTACTAAACATCTCAGGCCTGGGTCACACCTCTGTGGTTTTTGGTGCTTTTTGCAGAAACACACTACAGTTCATTTATATGGTTTCCTACGGGACACGTTCACATCCATGATTTTTTCAGCCACTGAGTATTTGGAGAGGGCAAAGACTTTTTTTTAAACGCAAAACTGTGCCATTTTGTTCTTTTTTTGGTTCAATACCATTCAATAGAGAGGCTGCAGAAAAGCATTTAGTAATGCGTTTTTGCAGCAATTTGTGTTTTTTTTAATCTGCCACACAACAAATTGGCCTAAACAAAAATGTAAAAATGCAAATCGTCACCATATTACCTTTTTTTTTTTTTAAGGTTATTAACCACTTTCCTACCCAGCCATAGTCAAATGACGTCCACAGATGGGATCTCCCATCCTGGGTGGACGTCATATGACGTCCTCGGCTTTGTAGGGGGATATCTGAATGATGCCTGCAGCTAGAGGCATCATTCAGATATCCTTTTGACGTGCCGGCGATTCTGTGCACCATAAGAACGATCATAGTGGCGGTTCTGACACTTGATCGTTCTTATAGGCGGCAGGAGGGAACACCCCCCCCTCCCGCCGCCATCCGGTGCTTCTCCGGGCTCTCCCGTGCGATCGGGGACCCGGAGCGAATCTTCTGGCGCCGGTGGTGGGTCACATGACAAGCATAGAGATGACTGGTGACCAGATGGTCACCAGTCATCTCTATGAGTGTCAGAGGCCCAGGCACGATGTGATGTCACGCCCGGGTCCTCAAATGTAAACAAAGCCGCCATTGCGGCTAGTACGTATGAGATCGGTGAAAAAAAAAAATTCACTGATCTCATGCTTTCCAGCCTGGAGGAGAGATGTGGGGTCTTATTGACCCCGCATCTCTCAATAAAGAGGACCTGTCACACACATTCCTATTACAAGGGATGTTTACATTCCTTGTAATAGGAATAAAAGTGATCAAAAAAAATAAAAAAAAAGTAAAATAAGTGTAAAAAAAAAAAAAAAAAAAAAAAAAACGCCCCTGTCCCCGGTAGCTCGCGATCAGAAGCGAAATGCACACGCAAGTTGCCCACATATGTAAACGCCGTTCAAACCACATATGTGAGGTATCGCCGCGTGCGTTAGAGCATGTACAACAATTCTAGCACTAGACCTCCTCTGTATTTCTAACCTGTAAAAAAATTAAAATTAAAGCGTCGCCTATGGAGATTTTTAAGTACCGAAGTTTGGCGCCATTCCATAAGTGTGCACAATTTTAAAGCGTGACATGTTAGGTATCTATTTACTTGGCGTAACATCATCTTTCATATTTTCCCAAAAAATTGTGCTAACTTTACAGTTTATTTTTTAATTCATGAAACCATTTTTATTTTTTTTAAAAAGGCGTTTGAAAAATTATTGCGCAAATAACGTGCAAGAAAAAAAGTTGCAATGACCGTCATTTTATTCCCTAGGGTGTCTGCTAAAAAAACATATATAATGTTTCGGGGTTCTGAGTAATTTTCTAGCAAAAGAATGATTATTTGTACATGTAGGAGAGAAGTGCTAGAATAGCCCCGGTATGGAAGTGGTATAAAAAGCCCTGTATTGAAGTGGTTAACCCAGGGCTTGACAAATTTGCTTGGAATCTAGGAGCCAGCTAAAAAAAGTTAGGAGCCAGGAACGTTTCCCGCCCCGCCGAGCTTGCGCGCAGAAGCGAACGCATACGTTAGTAGCGCCCGCATATGAAAGCGGTGTTCAAACCACACGTGAGGTATCGCCGCGATCGGTAGAGCAATAATTCTAGCCCTAGACCTCCTCTGTAACTCAAAACATGCAACCTGTAGAATTTTTTAAACGTCGCCTATGGAGATTTTAAAAGGGTAAAAGTTTGTCGCCATTCCACGAGCGCACGCAATTTTGAAGCGTGACATGTTGGGTATCAATTTACTCAGCGCAACATTATCTTTCACATTATACAAAAAAAACTGGGCTAACTTTTTTATTTTTATTTTATTTTTTTAATAAAAAAAAAAACAAAACAGTAAAGTGTATTTTTTCCCAAAAAAGTGCGCTTGTAAGACCGCTGCGCAAATACGGTGTGACAAAAAGTATTGCAACGACCGCCATTTTATTCTCTAGGGTGTTAGAATAAAAAATATATATAATGTTTTGGGGTTGTAATTAGAGGGAAGGAGATGGCAGGGAAAACAGACAGGGAAACTCCATTAGCATTGCTGGTTGTCATACCATCGGCCACCACAAGATGGCACTAGACCACAGAAGGAAGCATAGGCCTGCAGAAGGCCGCAAAGCCGCAGCCTCAATTACCGGCCGGCGCGGCCCGACGCGATCCCGGGGCGCGGAGACACAGCATACCCCAGCTGTGCTGCCCCAGGTCGCTAATTCTAGTCGCCATGGCGACCTGGCGCCCGGGGTTTGTCGAGCCCTGGGTTAACCGATTAATCGAAACAATAATCGTCCAACTAATCGATTATGAAAATAATCGTTAGTTGCAGCCCTACCCACCTCTGACCATTCCCCATTTATCACCACCCTCTGAACTTGCCCTGGTAGCCAGTTTTCAATCCAAGTACTCACCCTATGGTCCATGTCAATGGACTTTATTTTGTACAGTAAACGTTTATGGGGAACTGTGTCAAAACTGTTGCAAAATCCATTTACACCACATCTACGGCCATCCTTTATCTAGGTGGCAACTCACCTCCTCATAGAAGGTTAATAGGTTGGTTTGGCAAGAACAATTCTTCATGAATCCATGCCGATTACTGCCGATACCGTTGTCATTACTAAAATCTTGTATATAGTCCCTCATCACCCCCATCCGAGAGCTTGCATACTATTGATGTTAGGCTAACTGGTCTGCAATTCCCAGGGATGCATTTTGGGCCCTTTTTAAATATTGGTGCTACGCTGGCTTTTCTCCAATGAGCTGGTACCATTCCAGTCAGTAGACTGTCAGTAAAAATTAGGAACAATTGTCTGGCAAATACTTGACAGAGTTCCCCCAAGTACCCTTGGATGCAAGCCATTCGGTCCCGGTGATTAATGAAGGTTAAGTTTACCAAGTCTAATTTTAATTCTGTCCTCTGTTAACCATGGAGGTGCTTCCATTGATGTGTCACAAGGATAAACACTGCAGTTTTGGTTACTGAAACCCCCAGATTCCCTTGTGAAGACCAAGGAGAAGAATAAATTCAACACTTTCGCCATCTCCCCATCCTTTATAAATAAATCGCATCATTCTCATTTACTATTAAATTTACATTTACACCAATAAATGTGCTGCGGCCCAAATCTTTTTTTACATTAAATGTGTGCGTTTTATTTATTTTCGTATGCAAGTTTCAGGAGCGGGAATAAGGTGAACCTGTTGCTTTGAGCTACATTGCCAAAGCACGGGTTCACTTTACCATGCCGCAGTACTGACTGAAGATAAGCAACTAAAAAATCTATTAGGGAGTCCAGAAGACACCATTGCTTGGCCATTATTCCTTTGAAGTCAGACACACAACAGGATGGAAACTACCAGAGTCAGAGCCAGAAGTCCCCACCTGCATACTAATTGTGGGATAATGACAAAGTACTGAGGATCAGCATGAAGCCCAGTAACTAGGAATTGCAGAATCTAATATAAACAGCCGCCATGGCGCTCTCATGAAAGGCTTCCTGTGAGGAAGCAAGCTTCAAGTTGTACATTCATGATAAAACATAAATAAAAGCTCTCATTACCACAGAGTTTTCTTTAGCCCTAAATCAAGCCCACAATCCAGACATTCTACTCCTTATGCACTGGAGCAAGACCGACAAAGGGTCAGGACAGGGACACCAAGATTTCCATTACAGACCAAAGCAGAAAATGTAGCGAGAGTAAATTTTAGCATTCCATGTATATGGAGTCAGGTCTCTAAAAGGCCGTACACACGGGCTGAATATCAGATGGTAATCAGCCAGTTCAATAAAACCCGGCCGACATTTAGCATGTGTGTACGTGCGGCCGGCTTCTGTCAAAGGGGCATGACCAAAAAAGGTCTTACGATCAGTGCTCTCAGCCAATGTTGTGGCCTGTGGGTGGGGGTACACCCCTCCGTCAGAAGGACACCATCTTCAGCAGGAGAGATCGCTGTACTAAAATTCCATTGTTTGTACAGTGGCTCCTCCCAAGCCCTTCTGTTTTTCGTTCAGCACACTGGGTTAAATTAAACAAAAAAAAAAAAAAAAAAACACAAACATACACGAATAGTGTGTACCAGGGTTTACTCTAATGCCGCGTACACACGATCATTATTCACGGCGGTTAAAAAAACGCAGTGAATAATGTCATTTAAAACGGGGGAACAGCTTGTTCCCCACACACGGTAGTTTTTCACGTAATTTTTTTCTCTTGACGAGAAAAACGACCGTCTGTGGGCTCCGCGGCAGTGTTTCCCTATGGGAAACACTGCCGCGGAAAACATGTCGAAAAAAACGACGAGAAAAATTAGAACATGTTCTAATTTTTCTCGTCGTTTTTAATGCAGTTTTTCTCCTCGAAAAAAACTACAGAAAGCCCACAGACTATCGTTTTTCTCGTCGAATGGGAAAAATTTCGTTTTTTTTCGACAAGAAAAACGTCCGTGTGTACGCGGCATTAACCAATCTGAAAATGCATGGAAACTAACAGTTTGCTAAAGGTGTATGCAGGTTAGGTTCAAAACCTGTGTGGGTGGGGAACACTCATGAAAAAAGTGTGCCCATTTGGAAAGAGGAGGGTCAGGGTCTCAGAATGAATATGTAGAATGCAGGTCATACCAGTGTGAACCTAGCCTCACACCTGCACTCCGATTAGATGCAAGAACCCCAAACGGGGGTTCCCTCAATTAGCTGGAAAGCAATGAGAAGCTGCCCCGCCTCCCCCAGGTAATCACATGCGAGTGATTGACCCAGAAAGCAGACTGCCTGCATCAGCAATTATATGCAAATGCTTGCAATTTGCTGCAACCTTACCATGCTTTCAATTGGGTTCAACTCCTGCAGCCAATCGTGGGTACACCCGCTGGGATGCTTACATCTAATAGGAGTGTGGGTACAGTCACAAGTGTGGATGCAAAGCACAGTACAATCAGTGCTGTTGTACTGGGCCCAGGCCCCATCTGCTAAACAGGGGGCCCCAGTGCAGCTTTGTTAGTTTCTGCCTAAATCAATAAGTTAATTTTACTAGACCACTCCTAAGTGCTTACCAGGGCTTAAATTATATTCCCCTAGGCCCCCCCCCCCCCGTTAGGCCCTTCACACTTGTCATGCGATTTTGGAGTCCCAAGTTGCACGACAAGTCGTACTACACGTGAAACTCAAAAAAATTTGAATATCGTGCAGAAGTTAATTTCACTAATGCAACTTAAAAGGTGAAGCTAATATATGAGATAGACTCATTACATGCAAAGCAAGATAGTTCAAGCCGTGATTTGTCATAATTGTGATTATGGCTTACAGCTCATGAAAACCCCAAATTCACAATCTCGGAAAATTAGAATATTGTGAAAAGGTGCAATATTCTAGGCGCAAAGTGTCCCACTCTAATCAGCCAATTAAGCCATAACACCTGCAAAGGGTTCCTGAGCCTTTAAATGGTTTCAGTCTGGTTCAGTAGGAATCACAATCATGGGAAAGACTGCTGACCTGACAGTTGTGCAGAAAACCATCATTGACACCCTCCATAAAAAAGGAGGGAAAGTCTCAAAAAAGGTAATTGCAAAAGAAGTTGGATGTTTCCAAAGTGCTGTATCAAAGCACATTAATAGAAAGTTATGTGGAAGGGAAAGTGTGGAAGAAAAAGGTGCACAAGCAGCAGGGATGACCGCAGCCTGGGAGAGGATCGTCAGGAAAAAGGCCATTCAAAAGTTTTCGGGACTTTCAGTAGGAGTGGACTGAGTCAGTGCATCAAGAGCCACCACACACAGACGGATCCTGAACATGGGCTTCAAATGTTGTATTCCTCATCAAGCCACTCCTGAACAACAAACAATACCGCATGTAGCCAGAGGTGGGGGTGTCGGAGAGCCTCGGAAAGGCCCGGGGACAGAGAATGGAGTATTTCCGAGCCCCCCCCTCAGGCCAAACGTGGTACTGCACACTGCTGTGGCTTGAATCCTGCTCGTTTTGTGAGACTCTCGCAAACCGAGTCAGGTTTTTTTTATTTTAAAAACATGCTCGTATTGCGAAACGCGCAATCCAAAGTTTGACTGTACTGATGTTGGAGGTAGAGACCACTGGCTCACAATCCAATAGAGTTATGTAGGGTTAGGATCAGGTCCGTGCAAGCCACTCACGTTCTCGTAAATTAAACCATGGGGTTTAATTACATGTAGCACACAGACCTTTTTCTCACCTGGCTCACTTGTAAGACAAGGCACACCGTGCTATATGCCCGTGCCCTCCTTTTTGAAGAGGTTAAGCGGTGTTCACAATTGTTGGGTTCCGCAGCGAGTTACATCCTTTAGGCTGGTTCCTTTCCCTAGAGTGTAGGGAAAAGTCTGTTTGTGTATCAATAAGGCCAATGTCCAGACAAGGTTAAACCTCAATGGCTGAAGGTTTATTTTCTTTATGCTTGAAACCGGACAGTAACGTTGAAAGGTGAAGAATAGAACAGGAGGTGGGTTCAGGCACTCAATATCACCACTCAATCCCAAGTGGACTCTGCTCACCCGGATAGTTCCCTCTCACGGTCCCAGCAGCCGGAGTGATGCACGAACTTTACTGTCCTAGGTATACGCTCAGAACCCATTTGCCTAGTTCCAAACTTCCCAGCACTTGTAGCATAAGGACCTAGGTGCAAGTTGAAGCACGCTACAATGCCTGTGGCGGACTTTTGGAATCCCTCTGTAGGTGACCAGGCCTCATCCCAGGCGGTGACTTCCTTCACCAGTAACCCTGGCTCCCTCTCCAGAATAGGTCGCCCTCAAGTGCCCTGGAATTCTTCTTTAGATGGTAGGCCAGCTAAAAGGTGCTGGGCCTACATGGAACAGTTGCAGCCCCAGGCTAAAAAGGTGCCTGAGACTGATCTTCCCCTGTGCACTCCCATGGGCCTGGAGGGCCACGAGACGCAGGCAGTACTGCTCCTCAGTACCCCTCCTTCTCCCTTCTAAGATGGCGTCTGCCCCTTATATATCCTCTCCCAGCATGCACAGCAGGCCGACCACACCCCCCATACAGCTGCCTGGAGAGGACACCCAAAAAGGTACAGTAATGTCACCAGCGGTTCAACCCTGACCTGTTATGGCAGCGCCACCCACAGGCAACTGTACACCAGCAACACCACTTGGCAAAAGCAGAAGAACAAAACCTAACAATTGAAGCGATCTGGCTACCAACCCAGATCAACCCCTAAATTTAGGTACCTAGCTCCCCTGAAAGTAAAGGGGCGCTACATACAAAAAGGAAAAGCGCTGCTGATTTCTATCCTCCAATCAAAAACGCTGTTTGTTGTCCTTGCATGTCCCCTTCATATCTACAGCAACTGCACAGTGGATTTGCCTTTAGTAAATATTTTTTTTTCCCCCTTTTTGCACCGAGACGTCAGGATTTAACCACTTGACCACTGGGCACTTAAACCCCCTTAATAACCAGACCAATTTTCAGCTTTCGGTGCTCTCACATTTTGAATGACAATTACTCAGTCATACAACACTGTACCCATATGAAATTTTTGTCCTTTTTTTCACACAAATAGAGCTTTCTTTTGGTGGTATTTAATCACTGTTGGGTTTTTTATTTTTTGCGCTATAAGAGAAAAAAGACTGAAAATTTTGTAAAAAAATGATTTTTTTTTCGTTTCTGTTATAAAATTTTGCAAATTACTATTTTTTCTTCATAAATTTTGGCCAAAATTTATACTGCTACATATCTTTGGTAAAAATAAGTACAAATTGGTGTATATTATTTGGTCTTTGTGAAAGTTATAGAGTCCACAAGCTATGGTGCCAATATCTGAAAATTGATCACACCTGAAGTACTGACGGCCTATCTCAATTCTTGAGACCCTAACATGCCAGAAAAGTACAAATACCCCCCAAATGACCCCTTTTTGGAAAGAAGACATTCCAAGGTATTCAGAAAGAGGCATTGTGAGTTTTTTGAAGTTGTCATTTTTTCCCACAATTCTTTGCAAAATCAAGATTTTTTTTTTCTCTTTTTTTTTTTTCACAAAATTGTCATATTAGCAGGTTATTTCTCACACACAGCATATGCATTCCACAAATTACACCCCAAAACACATTCTGCTATTCCTCCCGAGTATGGCGATACCACATGTGTGAGACTTTTACACAGCGTGGCCACATACAGAGGCCCAACATGCAGGGAGCACCATCAGGCGTTCTGGAGCACCAAGGCCAATTCTGACATTTCTCTCCTACATGTAAAAATCATCATTTATTTGCTAGAAAATTACATAGAACCCCAAAACATTATATATGTTTTTTTAGAAAAGACCTTAGAGAATATAATGGTGGTTGTAGCAACTTTTTATCTCGCACGATATTTGCGCAGCAATTTTTTTAACGCGTTTTTTACGGAAAAAAAATGTTTTGTGCTTAAAAAAAAAAAACAGTAAAGTTAGCCCAATGTTTTTGCATAATGTGAAAGATGAAGTTACGCCGAGTAAATAGATACCTAACATGTCGCCCTTAAAAATTGCACACACTCGTGGAATGGCGCCAAACTTCCCTACTTAAAAAATCCCCATAGGCGACGCTTTAAATATTTTTACTGGTTACATGTTTTGAGTTACAGAGGAGGTCTAGGGCCAAAATGATTGCTCTCGCTCTAACGTTCGCAGAGATACCTCACATGTGTGGTTTGAAAACCGTTTTCATATGTGGGCGGGACTTACGTATGCGTTCGCTTCTGTATGCGAGCTCACGGGGACAGGGGCGCTTTAAAAAAAAAAAAAAATAAATTTATTCTTCATTTTACTTTATTTATTTTAGTTTGACATGTTTTTCCGCCCTAAACATTTTTTTGATCACTTTTATACCTATTACAAGGAACGTAAACATCCCTTGTAATAGGAATATGGCATGACAGGTCCTCTTTACAGTGAGATATGGGGGGGGGGGGTGTCAATAAGACCCCACATCTCACCTCTAGGCTGGGAAGCCTGAAAAAAATACAAAAAAAAAAAACAACAATCCTGGCTTTGATCGTAGCGGTGAGTCGGTAGAAGCACCGGAGGGCGGCGGGGGGGGGGGGGGGACATCCCCTCTCGCCTCCCGTAAGAATGATCAAGCGGCGGAACAGCCGCTATGATTGTTCTTATGGTGCAGGGAATCGCCGGCTGAAAAAGCCGATATCTGAATGATGCCTGTAGCTGCAGGCATCATTCAGATATCCCCGCACAAAGTCAAGGACGTCATATGACGGCCGGAGGGCGGGAAGTGGTTATTGCGGAGTATTGCCGGGCATTGCGGAGTATTGCCGGGCATTGCGGAGTATTGCCGGGCATTGCGGAGTATTGCCGGGCATTGCGGAGTATTGCAGGGCATTGCGGAGTATTGCGGTGTATGGCAGGGTATTGTGGAGGGTATTGCACAGGGTATTGTGGAGGGTATTGCAGAGTATTGTGGAGGGTATTGCAGAGTATTGTGCAGGGTATTGCAGAGTATTGTGCAGGGTATTGCAGAGTATTGTGCAGGGTATTGCAGAGTATTGTGCAGGGTATTGCAGAGTATTGTGGCGGGTATTGCAGAGTATTGTGGCGGGTATTGCAGAGTATTGTGGCGGGTATTGCAGAGTATTGTGCAGGGTATTGCAGAGTATTGTGCAGGGTATTGCAGGGTATTGCAGAGTATTGTGCAGGGTATTGCAGAGTATTGTGCAGGGTATTGCAGAGTATTGTGCAGGGTATTGCAGAGTATTGCAGAGTATTTCGCAGGGTATTGCAGAGTATTTCGCAGGGTATTGCAGAGTATTTCGCAGGGTATTGCAGAGTATTGCAGCAGGGTATTGCAGAGTATTGCAGCAGGGTATTGCAGAGTATTGCAGCAGGGTATTGCAGAGTATTGCACCAGGGTATTGCAGAGTATTGCAGAGTATTGCACCAGGGTATTTTGCAGAGTATTGGCAGGGTTTATTGCAGAGTATTGGCAGGGTATAGCACAGGGATGGCTGAGCAGGGATGGATGGATGGATCTGTGACTGCAATTGTCACAGATCCAGCCCACAGAGCTGCTGCTGCCATCCGCTCCCTCCCCCTCCCCTCTCACACTGTACCGATCGGTACAGAGAGGGGAGGGAGGAACCGGCGTCATCAAATGACGCCGGTCTGTTTACAAGTGATTGCTCCGTCGATTTACCGCGATTCGTGATCCGCCGGGTCCTCTGGACCCGGCGGTCACGGAGTTTCCCGTGTGCGCGCCCCAGGGGGCGCGCGGGAGCGCGATTCTGGGAGGACGTTATATAACGTCCTCCCAGAGTTAAGCAACCACCCTGCCGCCGTTATTTGGCGGCAGGTGGTTGTTAAGTGGTTAAAAAACATCCTGTAAGAAAAGAAAATTCCTTCTGATCATCCTTTGCAGTTCTGGGAGAATTACTTACAACTTTGCACAAAAAAACAATTGGCATTGCCCAGGCTGCAATTCATAAACTTTTTTCCAAACAATTCAATTCCAGTAAAGAAAAAAGGTTGAACGAGTCCCCAGGAAAGCGATGTGTACTCATTTTTGTGTTTTGTTTGTGCAGTGGAGCCAGCTAAATCTATCCCACTTGTCGAGGCAGGCTCATTTAGAAGAAATTTGCTACATTAAAAACAAAGAGCTCTTTGTAGAGGAGATTTCATTCACAACACAGCCCCTCACATGTTCCATGCAAGCTGCAGACACAGAAACCATCGCTAATCTCATTCAACGGCGGATGCAACTGAAGCGAAGGAGATACACAATTCACAAGTTAGGGGTGGACGGGTGATGACAAATTATTCGCCCTGAGGTTGCATTAAAAAGCATTTTATTATACAATCCATTTTAATACAATACTAAAGTGTGCACAGAGTAGGCTTGTAAAAACAAAAAGATGGGCATATCCAAGGTGGAAAAGGGCTGCATTTGCGCCAGATCACATGCCTGGATCTTCACAAATTAAGAGCATGCTTGATCTGTGCCAAGTGTGGGATGACTTTTAGACCAGCACTGGGATAGAAGAGAATTGACAGTACCTTGAAAAAGTATTCATACCCCTTCAAATTCCCACATTTTGTCACGTTACAACCAAAAACGCAAGTGTATTTTATGTACAGACCAACAGAGTGGCACAGAATTGTGAAGTGGAAGGAAAATTTTAAATTTTTTATTTTATTTTACACATAAATATCTGAAAAGTATGGCGTGCATTTGTATTGAGCCCCCTTTACTTTGATACCCAACTAAAATCTATTGTGCGATTTAATCTCAGTATAAGCCCAGGTTCACACTGGGCTGCGCGAGTGAAGCCGTGCGAGTAGGGCCCGGAAAAAACAAAATTTAAATCGATTCAGATTTGACGAAAACTCGTTTTTTTTCCCCCCCTTCAAAGTTTCCGTAGCAGGGCGCGTATCCGGAATGGCACTGGGCGGCGTTACCCCAATTACATCTACTCGCCGCAGCGAGTAGATGTAATGTAACACTAACTAATCGCAAGCCGCCATCTGCCTACCTGATCAGCGTGTCATGTAGACAGACGGCAGCCATTGCAGTGTTCAAAAGCTGCGCCTCCTGAGTCCTCGTCGTCTGTGATAGGCGGAACACTCAATTTCACAGCAGGCAGTGTCCAGCCTATCACGGACATCCTCTCATCCTCGTCTGTGTTATGAGGATGAGCGGATGTCCATGATAGGCGGAACACTGAATGCTGGGAAATTGAGTGTTCCGCCTATCACAGACGAGGAGGAGGCGCGGCTTTTGAATACTGGAATGGCCGCCGGTGTAGCAGTAAAATCCGTATCCCATGAAAATCTGCATCAGGTATGGGCACAGTGAAGCACAGGCACAGTTCAATTCAACTAAGAGTAACCTCAGGATTTTTTGTTGTTTTATTAGCTAAATCCAAATACAGTATTAATAATTTGAATGTTTAACAATCGTTGTTGCACACTGACTTTGCAAAGGCAAACCCTTTCTCTAACTGCAATTTTGTTTATTGATGCACTTTAACATAAAAAAAAAAAAAAAAAAAGGATTTGTTTTTGGGGGGGAAAAATCGCCCAGCCCTACGTGCGAGTTCAGCTGAACTCGCATGATTTCACTCTCGCTGGCAGTCCCCATTTCAGCCGCGATTACAAAGACATCTGACACAGATGTCAATGTAAATCGCGGCCGAAATCGCAAAAAAGTAGTACAGAAACAACTTTTTGAAATCGGTGCAGCGCCGCACCGATTAGGACGGTGCCATTCCCGGCAATTACCGGCGTTTTGACATGCCAAAACGCACCAGGGCTAAATACAGCTGCTCTGTGAAGCCCTCAGGAGGTTTGTCAGAGAACCTTAGTAATCAAATCGCACCATGAAGGCCAAGAAACACACCAGACAGGTCAGGGATAAAAGTTGAAGTTTAAAGCATGGTTCGATGAGAAAGAGAAAGAGAAAAAGAGAGAGAATAAATATAAAAACACACACCAAGACATGGCCACCCACCTAAACTGACAAGGAAAGCATAAGGCCTCATTCACACAAGGCGGATCAGTTTCAGCCTAGTCCGCCAGCTCAGCAGGAGATCTCTCCGTTGAGCCGGCGGATGACAGGTCCATCTCTGCTCACTGAGCGGGGAGGGGACTGTCAGAACGCCACCGATTCCTATGGAGAGATTGAAAACAGACGTGCTGTCTGTTTTTCATCCATCAGATTTCATCCGATACGTTCGCCATCTGTCTGGGCGGATCGCCATACATCTGATTTTAGCGGATCGGATGGCAGACAGGTGTCAGCGGACACATCTCTGCTGACATCAGCTTGCCCATAGAATTCAATGGATGGCCTGCTCGGATCCGACTGAAAAACGGACAGGCGGTTTCGAGCAGGCTTGCCGTGTGAAAGGGGTCTTGGGCCCCTTTCACAGTACCGCAATTTTACGGCCGTGATTTTGACGCGATTTCAGGGAATGCCTGTGTAACTCGAATCAAAATTGGACCAAAGTAGTGCAGGGACTACTTTGAAGTAGGCACGACTTGAAGTCATACCAATATGAATGGTTGACGTTGGAAATCATGGGGAACAACTTGTCATGTTACTTTACAGTCCCAAATCGTGGGACAAGTTGTACAAGTGTGAAAGGGGCCTTAATCAGAGAAGCAGCCAAGAGGCCCATGGCAACTCTGGAGGAGCTGCAGAGATCAGTTTAGGTGGGAGAATCTGTCCACAGGACAACTGTTAGTTGTGCACTCCACAAATGTCTTCTTGGAAGATTGGCAAGAAGACATAAGAAGTCCCCTTTGCAAGAAGCCATGTGGGGGGACACAGCAAACATGTGGAAGAAGGTGGTCTGGTCAGATGAGACCAAAATTGTACTTTTTGGCCTAAAAGCATAAAACACTGCACATCATCCTATCCCCATGTGTGGTGGCAGCATTAGGTTGTGGGCAGTGGCGGAACTATAAGGGTCGCCGTAGTTGCGACTGGGCCCGCGTCATTATGGCAGTACGGGAGAGGGAGACTGCTTCTTACTGATCCCATCCCTACCCCCCCCCCATCACTTCTACAACAGAGGTGATGGGGTGAGATCAGTAAGGGGTAAAGGTGGTGGGAGAGGGCCCAAGTACCACCGATACCAAACCCCCTAGTACCAACACTGCCCAACTCCCCCAGTACCACCGCTGATACACCCCCCCCCCCCCCAACATCACCGCTGCCACACACCCATGCCCCCCCCCCCATTACTACCCCCTCAAAAAAAAAAAAAAAAGTGATTTCTTGCACCGGGGCCCTGAAGTTTCTACTTACGCCTCTGGTTGTGGGGAGGCTTTTCTTCAGCAGGGAAGCTGTTCAGAGTTGATGGGAAGATGGATGGAGCCAAATACAGGGCAATCTTAGAAGAAAACCTGCAAAAGACTTGACTGGAGCGGAGATTTGCCTTCCAGCAGGACAACAACGCTAAACATACAGCCAGAGATACAATGGAATGGTTTAGATCAAAGGTCTGCAAACTTTCTAAACAAAGAGCCAGTTTTCTGTTGTTCAGAATTTAGGGGGGCCGGACTGTGCCAAGTGGTTGTAAACAATGTCCAATCTTTGATATTAGGGGGAGAAATAGTTGGTGCAAGTAGGAGGACTAGTGCCGCATTGTTGGTGTCAGTGGGAGAAAATGCCTCAAGGGTAGAGCTGCACAATTCTGGCTAAAATGAGAATCACATTTATTTTTTTTTGCTTAGACTTAAGACCACGATTCTCTCACGATTTTCACAGTTTAACATCTTCTTTCACATTATACACAAAAATTGGGCTAACTTTTTTTTTTTTTTTTTTTATAAATAAAATAAACAGCAAAGAAGTGTATTTTTTTTTTTAAATGGTGTTTAAAAAACAGCTCTGCAAATACACTGCGACATAAAATATTGCCACAACCACCATTTTATTCTCTAGGGTCTCTGCTTAAAACACACACACACACACACACACACACACACAGGTGTTCCAAGTAATTTTCTAGCAGAAAATGATTTTTTACTTGCAAGCAACAAATGTCAGAAAAGGTTTGGTCTTTAAATGGTTAAAACTTCCTTCAGCTACACGCTGGAGTTCTTTCCATTGATAAAAGAACAAAAAGATACTTTGTTTCCCCACTTATTGCTTGTTGTATTAAAACTTGGCAGGCTGCCTGGATTTTGTTTTTCCAGCTGTGAGAACTCTCTGCACTTGTTAGGCCCCTTTCACACTGAGGCGTTTTTACAGTGTTTTCGCAGTAAAAACAGCTCTGTAAAAATGCCTGAAATAATCCTGCCCCAGCATTCTCAATATGAAAGCCCTGAGGGCTTTCACACTGAGGCATTTTGCTGGGTGTGCATTGGAAAAAATCCTGCAAACAGCTTATTTGGAGCATCTTTTGGGCGCTAAAAGTAGCACTGTAAAAATGCCTATCTCCATTGAAATGAATGAGTAACGCGGTAAAACACATAGGCGTTAGCGCTATTTTACGGCAAACGCAAAAAAAAAAAAAAAAAAAAATCATAATTTTTTGCGTTTTTTCAACGCCTCAGTGTGAAAGGAGCCTTAGGCCTCGTACACACGACCGATTTTCTCGGCAAGAACCAGCAAGAAACTTGCTGGCAGAGAGGTCTTGCCGAGTAAATCGGTCGTGTGTACGCTGCTATCGGGTTTCTCGTCGAGAAAACCGACAAGTAACCTCGACGAGAAAATAGAGAACCTGCTCTCTATTTTCTCGTCGAGATTCTCCTCGGCATGTTTCTCGACAAGAAAAGTGAGTGTGTGTACACTTACCTGTCCTCCCGGAAGCCCGCGCATGTTCGAAATGAATTTGACGCATGCGCGGTAGCTTCCTAGGCATACGTAGGGTAGACCAAGATGGCGGCGACGGCATCGAATGTGACGAGCGCATGCTCGACGTAGTCTATGACGTCACCGCGTACACTCCTTTCAAAGAACCGCGGGTTCTTTGAAACGAGCGTGTGTACACTCGGCCGGGACAAGTTTCTTGTCCAAGAATCTCGTCGAAAAAAACGACATGTTTTTTTCAACGAGAATCTCGGCCGTGTGTACGAGGCCTTAGAGAGAATCGTGACATGCTGTTTTGAAGATTGGGAAGGATTGCAATTTCGATTGTTCGTGGTTAATTGTGCAGCTCTACTCAAGGGTTGCTAAAAAGGCCAGCAAAGGGCCACATCCAGCCCCCGGGCTGCAGTTTGGAGACCACTGGTTTAGATCTAAAGCATAGTCATGTGTTAGAATGGCCCAAAGTCCAGATCTAAATCCAATTGAGAATCTGTGGCAAGACTTGAAAATTGCTGTTGAGACGCTCTCCATCCAATCTGACAGAGCTTGAGCTATTTTGCAAAGAAGAATGGGCAAAAATGTCACTCTAGATCAGTGTTGCCAACCGTACGTAGATTTACGTACAGCCTGCGATTTAACCCCTTTTTCGGGCTGTACGTTAAAGTCCGTTTATGGGCACCGGCGCCCATAAAAAAGATGGCCACGAGCCGGCCATACAACTGCGCATGCGCCGTTCCAAATGCACCGGCCGAGCGCATTCGGAACTCGGCCGGGCGGCGCACACGCAGTAACGTGATGGCGCCGCTGGCGCCATTTTTGAAAAGGCCACAGTGGCTGGCGGCAGTGGCGGGACACCTGCAGGGAGTGCATGCCATGCACTCATAGGTGCTCGGTGGAGGACTCGGAGCACTGACAGGGCCAACAAGGGGTGAGGAGGACGGACACGAGGTCAGTGAAACTGGGGGGATACAAGGGGACAGCGTCATCAGTGTGCTGTGTCCTCCTCTGGTTCCTGTGTCCCTTTCACCTCTTCACAGGCCAGGGCAGCACAGTGCTGCCCTGACCTGTGGAGTGGTGAAAGGGGCACAGGAGGAGGACACAGCACACTGATGATGTGCAGAAGTAATATGGTGGTGGACAGAGGAGGAGGCTACTGTGAGGGGGTGAGGAGGGCACCATCATGTTCACAGCCTGTCTCCACCGGCCCCTGCTGTAGTATGTCCGCAGCCTCTGTCCCCCTCCTGTAGTATGTCCGCAGCCTCTGTCCCCCTCCTGTAGTATGTCCGCAGCCTCTGACCATCTCTTGTCATATCTACAGTCTCTGAGGGGATCCTAGAAAGGAGTCAAGAGTGGGAGTGCCGCCGGGATGGGGGTTATGGCCCAGGAAGAAACAGACGTGTGGACTGGGAAGAGGAGATCAGAGCCACCAAGCTGGAGCCGTCTGACTGAGCCCCACACTGTGCACCTGAGAGGAGGTGCGTGACAGTGCCGCCAGGCCATTCTGAGGGGGGGGGGGGGGGTCACTGATGTAAGGAGGCGAGTGAATACAATAATGTAAGGGGGCACTGATATAAAGGTTTCCCCCTTATATTAGTACCCCCCCCCTTACCTTAGTGTATTCACTCTGTGGAAGGTGGTCTCTATTCACCAGAGCCCCCCTCCACATCAGAGTTCCCCCTTACATCATGATCTGCAGCGTTCCCCTTTACATAAGAGTTCCCTTGCACTGTAAGGGGGATCCCTGCAGACTCTGATGTAAGAGGGAACTCTGTGCTGGCTGGGTTATAGTATCCTAACCTTCATGTGTATTGAGAAATATGTTTTTTGACTTTTGATTAACTTAAACACATTGATATTAGCATTAGCTGTGTGTTTATAGTTGAAGTATTGATATTTGCACTGTTTAGCACTAAAAACCGTAATTTTAGGTACTTTTTTGCAGCATCAGTAAAAAATGCGGCTCTGCCAGTAATCTTCATTATTTTTGCCAGTAAGAAATTGGTGCCGTACAGAAATTTTGGCATCCTTGCCAGTAAATTTCACTTCAGGGGGCTGGCAACACTGCTCTAGATGTGCAAAGTTGCAGCTGTAATTGCAGTGAAAGGGGGTTCTACAAAGTCCAGAATATAAACAAAAAAAAAGTCAGTGCTACTACATCACATAGAAAGCAGAGCTCCCAGGTGCTCGAGCCACAGTCGCTGGCTGACTAGAAGTGAAAGAAGAAAAGATGATCCGCACTCCGGTCGTTGCTCTTAAAGGGGTTGCTCCACCGGAAAAAAAAAAAAAAAAATTAAAAGCCAGCAGCTACAGCTACAGCAGCTGCTGGCTTTTAATATTTGGACACTTACCTGTCCTGGAGTCCAGCGACGTCCGCAGCAGAGGACGAGCGACCGCTCGTCGCTCTGCTGCTCCCTCCGCCATCCTCGCTGAGGGAACCAGGAAGTGAAGCCCTGCGGCTTCATGCCCGGTTCCCTACGGCGCATGCGCGAGTCGCACTGCGCCGTTCTGATTGGTGCTCCTGTGTTCTGGGAGCCGAGTGTCTTCCAGAACACCAAGGGAAGTCTGCGGGAAGTGACGTAACTCCCGCAGATTCCCGGAGACAGGACTCCCGGATGTGGGTGAAAATACCTGTCTTAGACAGGTATCTTCACCCCCCTCCCCCCTGAAAGGTGTCAATTGTGACACCGGAGGGGGGGAGGGTTCCAAATAGCAAAAGTTGCTATTTAGGGTGGAGCTCCACTTTAAAAAAAATTACGTATTTATTGACAAGCCACAGTAGACAAACGCAAATAGGAAAGGTTGACGCGTTTCAGCCTATAAGGCCTTAGTCATAATAGGTGGTTACCTCTCAGCAAATAGCTTGGGGTGTCTACTTTCCAAAATGGGGTCATTTGGGGGGGTTTGTGCCATCTGGGCATTCCATGGCCTCCGAAACTGTGATAGGCAGTGAGGAGTGAAATCAAAAATTTACACCCTTAGAAAGCCTGAAGGCGGTGATTGGTTTTTGGGGTCCCGTACGCGGCTAGGCTCCCAAAAAGTCTCACACATGTGGTATCCCCGTACTCAGGAGAAGCAACAATGTATTTTGGGGTGTAATTCCACATATGCCCATGGCATGTTTGAGCAATATATCATTTAGTGACAACTTTGTGCAAAAAAATAAAAATAAAAAGTAAAATTGTCTTTTTTCCGCAACTTGTGTCAACATATAAAATATTTCAATGGACTCGACATGCCTCAGTATATAGCTTGGGGTGTCTACTTTCCAAAATGGGGTCATTGGGGGGGAGGGGGGGGGTTTGAACTGTCCTGGCATTTTATACACAACATTAGGAAGCTTACATTCACTCTAACCACTTGAAAACAAAGCCCTTTCTGACACTTTGTTTACATGAAAACATTTTTTTTTTGCAAGAAAATTATGTTGAACCCCCAAACATTATATATTTTTTTAAGGCAAAGGCCCTACAGATTAAAATGGTGGGTGTTGCATTTTTTTTTTCCCCCCACACAGTATTTGCGCAGCGATTTTTCAAAAAGCATTTTTTGGGGGGGAAAAAAAAAAAAATACACTTTTAAATTTTAATGCACTAAAACACACTATATTGCCCAAATGTTTGATGAAAAAAAAAAAAAAAAAAAAAAAAGAAGAAGAAGATCTTAGGCCGAGTACATAGATACCAAACACGGCATGCTTTAAAATTTCGCACAAACGTGCATTGGCGACAAACTACATACATTTTTAAAAGCCTTTACAGGTTACCACATTAGATTTACAGGAGGAGGTCTACTGCTAAAATGATTGCCCTCGATCTGACCTTCGCGGTGATACCTCACATGCATGGTGCAATTGCTGTTTACATATGACGCCAGACCGACGCTTGCGTTCGCCATTGCGCAAGAGCAGGGCAGGACAGGGGGTGCTTTTTTTCTTAATTATTAATTTTGCTTTTTTATTTTATTTTTAAACTCTTCCTTCCATATTTTTTTTTATCATTTTTATTGTTATCTCAGGGAACGTAAATATCCCCTATGATAGCAATAGGTAGTGACAGGTACTCTTTTTTTGAAAAAAACTGGGGTCTATTGGACCCTAGATCTTTCCTCTGCCCTCAAAGCATCTGACCACACCAAGATCGGTGTGATAAAATGCTTTCCCAATGGTGCTTTTTATATCCGGGGGGGGGGGGGGGGGGACATTCCCTCCCACTGCTAATTAGCCACTAGGATTGCTTTTACATGAAAGCCGGCCGCAGGCTGAACAGAATGATACCAAGATGATACCTAAACCCGCAGGCATCAATCAGGTATAACCAAAGTCCAGCAACATACCAGTACGTTGCTGGTCCTTGTTGGACATGTATTGTAATCTTTTTTTTCCATGCAGCCTGTTGGCTAAACGGAAAAAAAAAGAGATTGATCGGGTGGGTATGCCCACCATTAGAATACCTCCCTTCATTCACCCACTTCTAATGATGGGCATACATGCACCATTTATATATGCCGAAGCATGGCGGCATCTTCCCGCAAAAGTTATGCCGCGTACACATGGTCAGACTTTTCCACGGGCAAGCCTCTGTCAGAATTTCGACCGTATGTACGCGGCATTAGGAGCAAAATCGCTCCTCCGCTCCAATGCTTCGGCATATATGCTTTTTTTTTTTATTTTTTTAACTGTGGTGGTGAAATCACCTCCTACAGCACTGGTGTCGCAGGGATCAGGCCTGTCTCTGCGAACGCTGCAGTTGTGTGTTGTGTTTTGCAAGTGACAGTGATCGATACTGCACTTGGGTGGCCTGGGCTAGATGGAGGGGCAAAACGCAGGTATCTGGGCTGATCCCGCTAACACTGCGTTTTTGGGAACCCTAAATTGCTGGGGACGCTAGTATAGATCTGATCAGATATTGATCTGTTCAGATACTATACCACCAAGGGAGGTGTATGCTTCACGCGTGGGTGTTAGTGTTACTGGCACTAACCTGACGCTGCCTGGGGCGACGCAGACCCTCTCTGGTGCTAAAACCTAATTGATATCACCCGCTGGGCGATCAGGGGGTTAAACCTTCATTGGGTTATATACGGCGGGTGCCCTGACACTATAAAAAGCAAACTAACCAGCGTCACCCGTAACACTTATATGGTGATCACTGGTGAAAGGGTTAACTAGGGGCAATTAGGGGGTTAAAACCTTTATTAGGTAATATATGGGGGTACCTGATGCTATAAAAACCTGCGGCGAACCTAAAAAAAAATAACTGGCTACCGATCGGCATCACCGACACTAATACAGCGATCAGAAAAACGATCGATTAGTGACAGCGGTGCTAGGGGGTGAAAGGGTTACCTGGGGGGCGATCAAGGGGTTAAACCTTTATTAGGGGGCTACACTGGACCTAAAACACTCTGCCCTGACACTTTTACAGTCACAAATGTCACTGATTGCAGTGATCAGTAAATAAATGGTCACTGCAATCAGTGACACTGACTGGGGGGGGGGGGGGGTCGATTTATGTGCCTATGTGTCCTGGTGTCAGTGTAGTGTTAGTGCACTAACCTGTGTGTGTCTCTCGTACGACGCTCGGTATATGTGAGCGCTGCATGAGAGATGACATCACTTCCTCTGCCTTTGTTTACATTACACAGGCAGAGGAAGCTTTCTCATTCGCCGGGAGCGATACGTGACTTTGCCTGTCGGTGCCATTCTGCCGACGTATATATACAGTGAGCGGTCGTTAAGATATGGATGAGCGAGTCTGGGGTGGAGGAACTTGACTGGCCTGCACAGAGTCCTGACCTCAACCTGATAGAATGCATTAGGATGAATTAGAGCCAAGACTGAGCCAGGCCTTCTTGGCCACATCAGTTCCTAACCTCACAAATGCGCTTCTGGAAGAATGGTCAAACATTCCCATAGACACTCCTATACCTTGTGGACAGCCTTCATAGAAGAGTTGAAGCTGCAAAGGGTGGGCCAACACAATATTGAACCCTACGGACCAAGACTGGAATGCCATTAACGCTCATGTGTGTGTAAAGGCAGGTGTCCCAATACTTTTGGCAATATAACGTACATTGCTCAGGTATGGTCCACGGTTTTCACCATCGGGAACCAACTCCACAGCAATGTCCTGCAGTCAATGCTGTAGTGCATATAGACAGAAAGGAGCTGAAAAAAAGCTGGAAGAGATTACATTCCATTAAGGCACCTTTCACATGGGCTGTTTGATCAGGTCTGTCTCAGTTTTTCAGGCAGACCTGATTGGACCCTCCAGTCTCTTATGGAACAGCGTATTGACACCCGACTCCATCCGATCTGGTCCGCCAAAAACAGATGGATGGTGGTCCTATTCCCCCCATCTGTCTGGCGGATTGGATCCGACTGCCCCATAGAGGCGATGGGGCAGATCCAGAGTCATTTGCCATATGTTGCAGATAGTCACATGTTACGGATTGCTCCTTGCCTGCTACAATTGCCACTTGCTGTGTCACTTTCCTGCCAAGGTGGGGATTGTCACTTCCTGTGTCCCAGAGTAAAGTCAGGCAGCAGAGAGATGTAATCTCTCTGCTGCCCACAGCTACCTGCATAGTGATGTCATCTCTCTGCTCCCCCACCCACTGATTGGCCAGTCGCCAGCTCACCCACGAGCCTCCCAGCTGCCTGTCCGCTCTCACCTGCCTGCCGAGCCGCCCAGCTGCATGTCCGCTCGCACACTCACCCATCCACGGCGCTGACTCCCCCACAACCAATTTCTCGGGGGGGGGGGGGGGGGGGTTATGAGGTCTGGCAGCAATTGCCCCCCCTGGATCCGCCCCTGAGAGGAGAGCAGGACTGTGTCCATGTCTGCTCTGTATAGCAGAGCGGGCACAGACCTGTCATCCGCCTGCTCAGTGGGGGGGGGGGGGGGGGGGATCAGCGGAGAGGTCCCGTGCTAAGCAAGCGGATTGCGCTTAGTGGAGGCGCTCATGTGAAAGGGGGCCCAACTGTTACATCTAATGCCCTGACGCTCACATGGGAAAAAAAAAATCCTAAATCAGTTGCAGCGTACCAGTTCTTAGATATGGTAGATGTATTACATTTCTTGTTAGCCCATGTACAATTTTCTGCAGATACTGAAAAAACCGTGCTAGAAATCATGTAGCCTTGTAACTTCATATGAACTTAACAAATCTCAAAACATGTAATCAGCTTTCCCCACCATCTACATACAAAACACCCCTAATGGTATAGAGGAACGAGTGAGCATGTGCAGCAAAAGTCAATCAGGAGTGTGAAGACAATGAGGTCTGACGATCCCCAAACTGAGTGTGAAAAATGAAGAATCAGTTGTGATCACCGTGGCACCCTCACTTATTCAAATCCACAAGTCAATGCTGAAGATGGCCAGGATTTAAATCTTATGTCCAAGATGTGTTTGTAACAAATGTAATCCAGCACATCATAAACCGTGCCAAAGACAACTCTTGAAAGGTTCTTCACCCCATCAACACCACCTCTTGGCAGCCTTTGATGTTTGGGAGGCAGAGCGGCTTCTCCATCATGTAACTGCTGTGACTGGTTCTCAATCAGAAGCTGGTGAACATGCAATGAACACATGCATGTTCACAACACATGTGCTCTTAATGTGTAACCTCAGGGTGCCATGGACACATTTAATCAGCTGCTAGGCATTAAAGCCTATTTTTTCCTGTCACTAAATATGCGATATGCCATTGGCAAGAGGTTAAAAAAGGGATTGTAAAGGTTTGTTTATTTTCTAAATAGGTTTTTAAGCTAGTGCATTGTTGGTTCACTTACCTTTTCCCTTCTAAATGTTTTTTTTTTCTTTGTCTGAATTTCTCACTTCCTGTTTCTCCTCAGTAAAGAAAAAAAACATTTAGAAGGGAAATATAAAGGAAAAAGGTAAGTGAACCAACAATGCACTAGCTTATGGAAACCTATTTAGAAAATAAAAAAAACAAACCTTTACAACCCCTTTAATGGAGGGAGTCATGCCATAAATAGTCTGTCAGGAGAGCGAACTGCCACGGGCCAAACTGTACACAATTCTTGATATGATAAACTTATATTCATAACAAGTGTTTACACAAAGTGTATATGAAAACAATGACAAGTCAGACACCAAACACACCTAAAAGTATGTTACATTACAAGGGGCAAAAAGCTGATGGAACACATTGTCCGTCTGAGGAAACCAGGCACAGGATTCATATCAGGGTTGGTGTGCGACAAACCACAATTTTATTCTGTTAAATATATTGGTTGTCTAACGGTAAAGCGTGGTCAACTCGAAACACTGAACTAGTTAAGCATCAAAAGCACTTCATCCCTTCAGTACACCTCTTAGACCCTTCTTCTGTGACATCTACAGCTGACTCAGACCTCAGATTTGGCGACTGCACAGTCCTTGTCCTGTGCAGTCGCCAAATCTGAGGTCTGAGTCAGCTGTAGAGATATATAGATATCTATATAAAACAGGCAATATATAATGGCTGCATTTTCTTCTCTCATTAAAACAGTATTTAAAAGTCATTAAAGCCGAGTTGCACCCTATTTTACAAGTTGTTCTTAAAAGGAATGACCCACCCCTCCACCACTCGTTTTTGGAGAATGTTTTTTTTTTTTTCCCCTTACTTTATGTGAAGTACTGAGTTTACTTTCTTCCTACCTCGACCACGGCCCACTGTGTCATTTCCTCCAGCTGTGTGTCCCAGAAGAGGATGGGCCATTCAGAAAGCGCGGCGCGACTCGCGCATGCGCAGTAGGAAAACGGCGATGAAGCCTGCACCCGAGCCGATGGATGGATCGGCCTCGGGGGGCCCCGACATCACGGGCTCCCTGGACAGGCAAGTGTCCTTAAAATGTGAATTGAAGAAGGTCATCATACACCGCATGAACACAGTTTCCTGATCCTTAAAAATGACAATTTGCGTTTCAGCCAGTTACACACACACACACACACACACACACACACACACAAGACTACAGGGAAGAAAACAGTTATCAGCTTTTCAGAAAAACAAGAATGTTAAAAGTGAAGTTAGGAAGAAATAGAAAACGTATCACTTGAAAGGCAAGGGGGAGGCGACAACACACATGAAAGTAGGATTTATAGCACCCGCAATCCTCACTAGTTACATAGAGGTGACAGAAGTAATGCCAGCTCTGAACAGAGGCCATGATGGCAAAGGTCACCCCTCCACTCCTGGGAGTTAACAGGCTACAGACACATTTAGGATTTGCCTGTTTTTTTTATTGTGCCGAGAAAAAAAAAAAAAGAAAGAAAAGGAAACCCCCCCCCCCCCCAAACACAAGCTAAAATTGAGAAAAATGCTAGCTGCCTGGCTGTTATGCTAATCTCTGCCAAGGTCATATATCAGACTTCACTTGCCGAGTGCTTTGATGTAATATGGAAGCCAGAGACAGGCAGGCATCCAGCATTTTCAGACGGTATCTCAGGGCAGATTCCCTTTACCCGGCCACAGCCCCCCTTCTGTGCCAAAGAGACATAACTGTACCAAGCCACCGAGTACACCCAGTTGTTGTATACAGTATATGCCAAGCTGAAACCTTTTGAAGAAGATACTATCCACCTGGCTATCATACCAACTCTCTGGCACCAATACTTCCAGTCACTGACCCACAAGTAGTACAGGTCCGTGACCAAGAAAGCACCGAGTCCAGCATAACAGCCAAAAAAAAATTATCTGACCAATGTTGGCCCCATTTAAAAGCTCTGCTTACTTAATATAAATGGGGGGGGGGGGGAAGTACGTAAAAATGTGTCCTGTCAAAAACTGCTACAGGGCTTCAAAAGGAAAAGGAACACAACAACAACTCAAATTTTGTTCTCATTAACACGACTCTGTACTTTCCCTGTATGCCAAAATTGCAAACAATGCAGCCCAACATGAACACAAACTGCAAATATTCAACCAGAAACACATTCCACAAGGCAACTTCCACCATTAGCATGTATGCAAACCTCAATGAACCCTTCGTTTTCTCCCATAGACTCTGCTAGAACTTTACTAAAAAGCATTTTGTTTAAGCCATTTGATAGCAAAAAAATTAAAAATATGTTTTATAAAAACCCCAAATCCTGACAGTTCTTGTGATCCGATAGCTTCCAGTGCAGACTTAGTTACGTGCCCAGCTCTGTGGACTACAGAACACAGTCCCTTCATGGTATGTAGAAGAGAGGGGGAGGTGTTCTGTAGTCCTAAAAAGAAGAATCACCTGTGCCAGGATCCAGGCGCCCGAACCCACACTTCTCTCCCTGGCATCACAGCCAGGTGCGCACGTCAGGCTTCAATGGCCGGGCAATCTTCAGGGACCTGTGACGTGTCCCAGAAGATTGAGGGGAGAGGAGAACTTCTGCTTGAGTGGCCAAGGTGACTGTCAAAACTGGGTACCCACGCTATTTTTTTTCTATAAATAGACCCCTTTAAGGGCCCTTTCACACGGGCGGATCCCGTGATGACCCGTACCTTAAATATCCGCTGGCTCAGCGGGGATCGCTCCATTGATCCCCGCTGAGCCAGGAGATGACAGGGCGGTCCCTGCACACTGTGCCAGGACCGCCCTGTGAGATCTCCGCTCTCCCCTATGGGGGGGGGGGGGGAAATCAGATGAACACGGACCGTCTGTCCGTGTTCATCCAATCCGCTCTGCAGACGGATGGAAAAATAGGATTTTCCTCCGTCTGCAGAAACGGAGTATAGCAGAGCCTGATAAAATTGGGTTTCAGCGGATGTTCGTCCGCAATCCCATAGGGATACATGCATGTCCCAAAGAAGAAGAAGAAAAGAAGAAAAAAAAGAAGAAAAAGAAGAAGAAAAAGAAGAACGGACATATGTGAAAGGGCCCAAAGTTTGGGCTCCGATGTACCATTTACAGTGCATCCGGGGTGTATTCACAGCGCTTCACTTTTTCCACATTGTTATGTTACAGCCTTATTACAAAATGGATTCAATTCATTAAAAGTTCCTCAAAATACTCCATAACGTCAATGTGAAACATTGGTTTGAAATCTTAGAATTTTTTTTTTTTTTAAATCCCACATACATAAGTATTCACGGCCTTGCTTGTTGAAGCCTCTTTGGCACCAATTACAGCCTCAAGTCTTTGAGTATGATGCTACAAGCTTGGCATACCTATTTTTGGGCAGTTTCTTCCATTCTTCTTTGCAGGACCTCTCAAGCTCAATCAGGTTGAATGGGGAGTGTCGGTGCTCAGCCATTTTCAGATCTCTTCAGAGATGTTTAATCAGGTTCAAGTGTCGGCTCTGGCTGGGCCACTTAGACATTCAGAGTTGTCCTGTAGCCATATCTTTGTTATTTTGGCTGTGTGCTTAGGGTCGTTGTCCCATTTCCCCTCTAGCCTGACTAGTCTTAGTTCCTGCTGCTGAACATCCCCACAGCATGCTGCTGCCACCACCATGCTTCACTGTAGGGATGATATTGGTCAGGTGATGAGCGGTGCCTGGGTTTTCTCCAGACATGACGTTTGCTATTCAGGCCAAAGAGGTCAATCTTTGTTTCATCAGACCAGAGAATTTTTTCTCTTCAGGTGCGTTTTGGCAAACTCCAGACAGGCTGTCATGTGCCTTTTACTGAGGAGTGGCTTCTGTCTGGCCACTCTACAATACAGGCCTGATTGGTGAAGTGCTGCAGAGATGGTGGTTCTTCTGGAAGGCTCTCCTCTCTCCACAGAGAAACACTGGAGCTCTGTCAGAGTGACCATCGTGTTCTTGTTCACCTCCCTGACTAAGGCCCTTCTCCCCCAATCGCTCAGTTTGGCTGGGCGGCCCTCTCTAGGAAGAGTCCTGGTGGTTCCAAATGTCTTCCATTTACAGATGATGGAGGTCACTGTGCTCATTTGGACCTTCAATGCTGCAGAAATTTCTCTGTACCCTTCCCCAGATCTGTGCCTCAATACAATCCTGTCTTGGAGGTCTACAGACAATTCCTTGGACTTCATGGCTTGGTTTGTGCTCTGACATGCACTGTTAACTGTGGGACCTTATATAGAAAGGTGTGTGCCTTTCCAAATCATATCCATTCCACTGAAATTAGTACAGGTTGACTCCAATCAAGTTGTAGAAACATCTCAAGGATGATCAGTGGAAACACGATGCACCCGAGCTCAAATTTTGAGTGTCATGGCAAAGGCTGTGAATATTTATGTACATTTTTTTTTTTTTTTATACAATTTACAAAGATTTCAAACAAAACTTTTCACATTATTATTGGGTATGGTTTGTAGAATTGAGGAAAATCATGAATTTAAATACATTTTGGAATAAGGCTGTAAACAACAAAATGTGGAAAAAAGTGAAGCACTGAATACTTTCTGGGTGCACTGTATACTTTTTGGTTCCGAATTTAATAGAGTGTACCATAATTGGCCCCAGTTTACTTTGTTGATAAAATCATTAAAAACCTGGAGCAAAGGTTCAACTGTTGCAAACATCCAATTGGATTTAATCATTCCAACAAACAGCTTCACAATTGGCATGGACCTTCTCTCCACTTGGTTCCCAGCTCCCATTAATCAGTAATATTTACAGTTCATCTCTATGCATGCACAGTGCATGAACAGCACAAATCTATTTCAACATTGGCCAGGAGAAGAATTATCACTGATCAGGAAAGCAAACAATAGACGCAGATAACGGCCCTGAAATAACAGGAACCAATGTCACCAGTGTCTACCTTGGCAGCTTTCATAGCATCAGGAAATCTGATGTCCAAGACTGCAGAATACGTACAAAGGTCTGACTACAGAGAACTTGGAGGCATAGTCGCAATCAAATATTTATTTTAAGAACAAAGAGGAACGTCAGTCTCTCCAACCTCACCTCAATCTTTGTTACTCTGGCATATCTGCCTTCAGTTTCCTGGCAGTGCCCGCAGCACATCTGTGCACGTGGAGTGGGAACCATGTACCTGCTCCTACTTCCAGCTGAGTTCACTGTGGAAGTTGGGCCCCCCCCCCTGTAAACTCAGCTGTAACAGCAGGCTATCCGCTCTGTAATCCCGCTGCTTTTCTCTTCCTCCATGCCCTCTTCCTCGTGATGATCCTCTGCACAGTGAGCCGAGGCTTCAATGGTGGGCACAGTGAGCCGAGGCTTCAATGGTGGGCACAGTGAGCCGAGGCTGCAATGGTAAAGTTGTTAATATTTATTTTTGTAAATTAATTCTGCATAAAACAGAAGTGTAATTTCATGAGAACACACACACACACACACACACACACACACACGTTGTTTATTTACTGAATAATCCACACTTTTATTTCAAGCATAACACTTATACACTTGCATTTAAAGCTCTCATTGTAACAAAATGGCTTTCAATTTGTAGCGCTACTTACTCTACACGATTTCCCCCCCCCCCCTCATGGTTTCAAAATTGCTAGTAATTTTACATCTCGACCTTTATACCTGAAAATAGGTTGCTCAGCCAAATGGTGATAACGTATTATAGCTCCTTCAGAAAAATAGTACACCAGCAGAGATGCAACGCAAAACTCTGAATTAATGGGGTTTCAAGTATAAAAATTGCATAAATGGAAAGTGGAAAAGTAAACCTATCCACTGAGGATCCAAAAAGGACTCACCAGACCCCTTTAACCCACTTCCTGGTCTTTCAGTGGTGATATCTGAATGATGCCTGCAGCATCAGATATTGTTTTTTCCGCCAGCGATTCCCTTCACCGCAAGAATCATAGCAGCTGAGCCGCTGGTGTTAAAATATACCGGGGTTATGTCAGCCATCTGCTGCCATAACCCCAGCATATAAATATATAACGTCAAAGTAGCGACATATTATATATATATATATATATATATATATATATATATATATATATATATATATATATAGAGTCGGCGGTCCGTGAGTGGTTAAAAACGGTGTTCAAATGACAGATTTTTTTTTTCCCCCAAATCCATCTGTTAGAATGATATTGGACTAATGATGTACTCATTAGCCTTGTAAATTGAGACACTATTCATGTTTTATAATAAAACAAGCCTTATATTCCTGCTGGTTGGCCGTTCCCCCATCTTGCTTGTGGGCAGGCGAAGCCCACAAGGATAAACTTCCGGGATACAGTGCTGCTGAATAACCAGCATGCACCGCCTGTTTTCGCGCAAGAAACTTCTCCAAATAATGCAATGAGATCCCTCGGTGCTGCCCACTGACTCTTGGGAAGGAACGACACATCTCCCAAAGTTTTTTTTTTTTTTTTCTCTCCATACTTTTTTTTACACTGTCCCTTAAAAAAAAAAAAAAAAAAAAAAAATTTTTGATCACTTATTCCTAGTACAAGGAATATTAACATCCCTTGTAATAGAAATAATGACAAGCTGGGTTTACACTGATGCGAATTGGATGCAGGTTTTCCCCCCCATCCAATTCACATGACAGGAGACTGTGACCGGCTCTCAATAGAGCCGGTTCAAACATCTCCAGGGCGGTTGCGAAGCAGATTGCACAGGAGTCCTGTGAGTCTTTGGTTCTGCTTCAGCTCCGAATTAGGGCAAAAATTCGGGCCAGATTCAAACAAACAGGGACCCAGTGGCGGCTGGTGCTCAAAGTTTTGGAGGGAAGGGGGTAGCAAACAAACCTGCCCCCCCCATCACTTGCACTACAAACCCCAACCTCACCCCCAGACGGTTCGGACAGGAAGGTGGCGATCCATGGCCTTACCAGGAGGTGGTGCTGGATCCGGGGTAGGGCTCCAGGAAGCTGCTCCTCCACCTGCTGCAGCTTGCCAAGGGAAGAGTCAGGGACATTGCTTCTCCTCCCGGCTAAACAGGAAGTGGGTCCAGAGATCTGATTGGCTGGGAGTCCTAAGACTCCCTGGCCAATTGGGTCTCAGGACCAGCTTCCTGATTGGCTGGGAGGAAAAGCAGGTAGACATTAGTGAATATTAATTTGCTAAATGTCACACAACTGGGTAGGCTCTGCGCCCCGAGCCCACCCTTTTTTGAAGCCAATTAGAGCCTCAGGCTCTAATCACGCGCTTCAAAAAATAAAATAAAAAAAAAGTGACGTCCGACATCTGAAAACCACCCCAGTGTGAAAGGGGTCTTAAAGCTGGGATTAGAGGTGAGTGGCCCCCACCCTCCGAAGTGGGTCAGTCTGTGCAAGGAAGCACGTTGCTCCATACTGTCCATGCTGGGACAGTGAAAGGCTGAGCCTGCAAGAATGTAGCAGCAGAAGTCAGAGCTGAAGACGGTTTAGCGTTTAGTGCATGAGCACGAGGACTGCGTTCGACGGTCTGGAGGACGAAGACAGGAGGCCTAAGCAGATATATTGCAGAGAAGAGCCATGAGGTGGAGCACTGTTTGCTTTGACACATTGATGGCGAGAACCCCTGCGAGGGAAACGATTCTGCTGAGAATCAAAGTCACAGGATTTTTCATATCTGAAATTTGAATGCAGGACCAGCATGGGAAAACACCCATCAATATGAGTGATTTACAAAATGTAAACTTCTTACAGTTAATTAACCAAAAATAATAACTGCACAAAATTATAAAGTCAACTAGCAACTGCTGCTGATCACAATGTGCAACTGACAGAACACCATAAACAGGCCCTCATAGACCTCAAAGTTATTAAAAAACACCCACACAAGCTCTATAGTTTTGCCAGGAAAGGGCAAGGTAGTTCAAATATTTGCCTCGGCTTGTAACCATGACCGTAAAGGATAACATTTTATACATCTCCGTTTACTTTGTGTGAGCAATTGTTAAAAGCAACCACAGAAAAATTAGATCCCTTAAGTCAGTCAGTCTAGAGGTCTTCTATAAGGGCCCAGGTCACACCAAGTGTGTTGGGCAAGCTTGTCCTACACATTCCCAATGCAAAGACAAGGCAATTTGTCTGCTTTATTATGAAGTCAGTTCACACCACTGCTTTGTGGTGGTGTGCACTGAGAAAAAAAAAAAAAAAAAAAAAAAAAGTACCACATACACATCCAGAGTCTCTCTCTCAGAGTTGTATCCCATTCACTTCCTTTCCCTTAGAGACCAGGCAGGAAGTGAAGGGAAATTTCATCATAAAGTTTAGACTGCTGTAGGCAGACTTTGTTCAAGCTTTGGTGACAACTGTAAAGTGTCATGAATAAGTCGAGTGACTTCGACGTAACGCGTAGGGAGGAGGAGCCTAATCACGTTACAAGCTAGTCATGAAAGTGACTAGTGAGGAGATCGCATCTTACTGAGCTATCAAGCGCCTCTTATTCCTGGCTGTGTGAGTGCAGATTTTACTTTATGTTTCTATGTTTAGTAGGGATGTCTGCGCAATGATTGCTTTCTTTGTTTTTTATCAAATCGCTACATGCAAGTGAAACAGCTGACAGCTATCGCTGGTGTGGATAAACATATGCTCATCACGCATATTGACTTCAATTGTGACCAAGCAGGATCATTGATGAGACTTGGCATTCAGCATTGAACACAGACCTTTTCATTGCATCACAGAAGCACACATTTTTTTGGAAACACTATTGTGAATTGTGTTTATATATTTGGGTATTTATTACCATTTCATCTATTTTGTACTAATGTATATTACATCAGCTTTATTTTTCATATACGTTTTTGAGGTATTGTCTCACTTAGTTTATTTCTGCCTATTCACGGTGATATCACTTAGGATTGTAGGTTCTAGGTTTCTAGCGCACTATTATATTTTAAATAAAGTGTTGGATTTACCATCACTTCCTGTCCCGATGACAACGATTGCCAGGACAAGGAGTGCAAGGCGCCTTTCACACAGACGGCTGTTTTGCCGCAGTTAAAAGCATGTAAAATTCAAGGCTCCATGCACTGCGATTAGCTGCATTTGTACATTGCGATTACATGTGGCCGCGTTTAAGTGCGGTAGTCATTCCCATTAGCAACCCTTTTTTATACCTACTGATTATGATGTGCTTCTTGTTCTTTTTTTCCCCCCCTCATGCTGCTATCCGCAGTCGACAAAATAGACTGCGATTACCTGCGGTTATGTGCATATAGCTGTGCTACATCGCCCCTGGACGCATTCAATTCTATTTTTTCTATTCGCACCAAACCACATGTAACGAAATTGCAGCTAAATGCCGTGTGTGAATGGGGCCATAGGAAAGCATTGTGTGCTTTTAGCTGCGGTAGAAAACCCGCAGCTAAAAAAGCAACATTCTGTCCGTGTGAAAGGGGTCTAAAGCTGGCCATAGACGGTTCAAATCGCAGCCAGGTTCTACAGGAATCAGCTGAGATTCAAACAAACAATGTATGGGCAGGCTGAATATACCCAAGTCGATTGATCCGTCAACTTGGGAGCAACCAGACAGATTTATCCTAATAATTGACAGCGGCTATATTTAAAAACTTCCCAACTCTATCCAAAAACTAAAGAAAAAAGCTTTTGGCTCTAAAAGTGGTTGTAAACCTCAGTCATGGATTCTGACCAAAGCACTCTCTGGTGCTTCATTCCTCTGTTATCAGCAGGAGTCAGATGCATAACTAAAAACTTGAGGGCTCCGGTGCAAAAAACATGAAGGGTCCCCCTGGCCCCACGACCAGGGCCCTTCCCACTGATCCCAGAGCACTTTACTCCCATTGTGGGACCCTTTATTACAGTCCCACAGCAGGCCACCTTCCTGCTGTCTTAAGGTCACCCCACGGTGGTGGAATACCAGAGCCCAGTCGCAAGTGCGACCCTGGTAGTTCTGCCACTGGTATTAGTAGTTTCTTATTTTGTTTTATTTTTTTCGGACCCTCGTTGGGGAGCTTTGCTGAAATATCAGGGGTCTAAACAGACCCGATGTCTCACTTTTGAGACAGAGAAGGAGACTGAGGACAGATTCATCCGTCTTTCTATGTAGCCTCAGCTGCACAGAATGAATGAACAGGAATAGCTCTGTACAGAGCTTTCCATTCATTAACTGAAGCATAGTAAACAGTTTACTATGCCCCAGCTATGAATGAAGAACACCATTTATTAAAAACACGAAAGGGGCCAGTAAATGACACATTTATTGGCTCCTTCCCCGCTCTCCAATCTGCTGGAAAACAGATCCACCGCAGCAGCGAAACCCAACAGTGCACAGGAGTCCTGGGGTAGCAGGACAGGAATAGGGAGGCGGCAGGAGAAGCATGTAGAGGAGCAAATGCCCTCCATTTCCCTCCTGCAGCCTCCAAATGTCTGCGGGAGGGAGATGAGGGTTCAGCGGGTGCACAGGCCCTTTGGAGCAGGGGACCAGTTCGCAACGGTGATCCCTGTACACATACGCCCCTAACATGAGTCACTTTCCTGACACAAGATAAATTTGTGTTGGGAGGGAGAGCTCAGAACGGAGCTGGTGTATTCACAACACAGTCCTAATGCTGTGTGATGGGGGGGGGGGGGGGTGCCTTACCTCCAATCAGCTCTCACACACTAGCTGCAGCTCTCCGCCCCTCCTCTGTGCTGCTGACAGAGGAAGAAAGATTTTTAACACTATTTGCACTAGAACAGAGAAGACTGCAGATAAACAAGTAAAACGTATATAGGAGGATTGGTTTCTCTGTGTATCATGAGGCAGTCACTTCACTGGGTATTATGTGAGGGTTTACAACCACATTAAAACACTGTACACAACGCAGCAATGCGATTTTACCTGTTCATTCATTGTTACATTAGTAAATCTCCACACACACACACACACACACACACAGTCAAGGACATTATAGGTGAATTTCACAGAGGTGTTGAATCTTGATGTTGCCTTAAATACGCAGTCAAGCACCATTTCTTAAGCAGCCTGTGTTTTTACAAACAGACTTTGAATGTACTTGCCATGCCGCTACTGTAAAAAGTTGAGGCATGGTCACATTGACTTCAATGGACAGGTGGGAGACACCTGTCAAACTCAACATGTGTTAAAATTTGCCGATGCAAAGAATATATATATCCTCCAGATGGATTTTTAAGTCGGCAGTAAAAACGTGGCTCAAAAGCCAGGTTTTACAGCCTCCTTGTCACCTGTGACAACAAGGCCCCATTTTTGGCTCGCCATGAGACCAAGCAACTTAAAACACACGCACGTATAGAGCACTATCCACTCCCTATTTAAAGTTGAGTTACTAGGAAGTCAAGGAGTGGCAAAAATGCAGCCAAACCACCATTTTTTTTTTCACCTGTGTGATCGAAGCCTAAGGGTACACTTGAAACAAAAAAAAAATAAAAAAATAGGCTTTTTTGTTTCCCTGTAATTAAAGTGGTTGTAAACCCTTCCATATAGGGGACTATCATCAGGTGATACACAGATGAAACCAATCCTCCTACACAAGTTGTGTCTATCCGCAGTCTTCCCTTCTTTACATCCGGTCAAAGTGCTGAATTTATAAAGCGTGTCCAAGAGTTAAAAAAAAAAAAAAGCTGAAGTTACACACTACACGGCTCAGAGAGCCGATTGGAGGAAAGAGACAACCTCCCTCCACATAGCACACAGGAACAGAGCTGAGGCTGTCAATCTGCTGGAGGTCCACCCGTCACCATCTTTCTCTTGGTGTCAGGAAATCCTGTCGAAAGCGATTCATGCAGATACCAGAGGAATGAAGCAGCAGACAGTAATGACACAAGTACACTATAGAGGGGTATACTTTGTTCATATTTCATGCCAGAGGTTTACAACCACTTTAAAATAATATGGTCGGTGGGTGAACACGGCTTTCCTTCTTCACACATACTTAGAATTGCGGTAAAATGACAAACATAGGTTGACGCGGCTACAACACATAACAAGGCTGCCCAAATGCCACCTCTGGTTTCCAGGTTGTCACAAGGAGACATGAATGCAATAAATGCTTCACAAACGCGCTCTGAACTCATCAAAGAGGCACCGGCACATTCAGGGCTCGTGTATGAGGCAACTGCAGTTACATTCAATAGAGGCTCGAGGTTGCAGCAGGTGTCATGTCTGCCTGCCAGCCATTGTTTAATTTGCCTAGTGTGAAGTCAGGGCAGGGCACTTTAGCTGCGCTTTTCGGCTGCTAGCGGGGGCGATTTTAACCCCCGCTAGCAGCCTCAAAGGGTTAAAAGAACCCGCAAAGAGCCGCTGCAGAGGCACACCACTCCCGAAGCGCCTTAAAGAAGCCGTTTGCATGGCTTTGGAGCGTCCTGCCAGCGCACCGCTCCAGTATGAAAGCCCTTGGGCCTTCACATTGCAGCGACAGGAGAGGCGCTTTGCAGGCACCATTTTTAGCGCCTCAGTGTGAAAGGGGTCTAAGAGGCCTAGGTGTGAAAGTCTCTACTGCCCCTCTCAAAAGTGATCTGTCAGGGTGGATTGGATTTAAATGACTAGTAAAAAGGCTTGATTAAAAGCAACAAGCAACTGTCATCTGTCCCGCTGTTGACTCACAGACAGTTTCATTCACTTTAATGGGACAGCTGGTGATGCGGCAGTGACACAAGGTGAGGGAGGTGAGTGGATTCCCAATAACAGGCGCTGCCATGATGGATCTGAAATGACAGGTGCTCTTTAAGACCCCTTTCACACTGAGCTGCCCATAGCATCGGCGGTAAAACGCCGCTATTTTTACCGCCAACGCTATGGGCGGATTTGCGGCACATTTCGGCTGCTAGCGGGGCGCTTTTAACCCCCGCTAGCAGCCGAGAAAGGGTTAAAACCTCCCGCAATGTGCTGTCCCATTGATTTCAAAGGGCAGGAGCGGTAAATACACTGCTCCAAAGATGCTGCTAGCAGGACTTCTTTTACCGTCCTGCTAGCGCAACGCTCCAGTGTTGAGGCCCTCTGGCTTTCACACTGGAGAAGCTGTTGGAGGGCGGCTTGCAGGCGCTATTTTTAAACACTATAGCGCCTGCAATACGCCCTCAGCGTGAAAGGGGTCTTTATGTAAGGACTTATTCCTGCTGGTAGTTAGAATCTTTAAATATTTGCAAACAAAATGAAGGTTTCCTATTCAGAATAAGCTGTCAGGTTAGTAAAACAGCGATATCAGAACCGATTCAATAATACAGTTTGCAGTGTACATAGATTTGCAAAACAATGGGATAAAGGGATATTCCTGAACTTTGTCTTATGGTTACTGTGAAATTGTGGGAATGCGTCAATGCAGTGCATGTTATCTCAGCTTGCATTCATTGAATGAGTTTACCAAAAATGAAAATATTGCAGAATGTACAGCCTCATGCTACATAACTAAGCTCCATTTCATGCCCAACAAACAAAAATAGATGTTTCTTAAATAGAAAAATCTTTAGATTTTTACTCCAAAAGCATTTTATAAAAATAAAAAAAAAAAAGTTTTATTTTTTAAATCATCGATTGACATCCACCCCGTGATCTGTGGTGGATTCAGAGAGCAGAAGACCAGTGCTTATACTGCTCCCTCTAGTCCCAAGGCCTGTTTTGTAAAATAAATTAAATTAGGTACCGTGTCCAGTTACAGTACGGGTCAGCAGGGGGCATCATTTTGGCTGAAATCAGCTGATCAACTGTCCAATCACACACAGTTGTATGTCCACACAATCACAGAACTCCGTACTGTGACCAGCAATCTGGAGGTTTCCTCTCCCTGGAGGGGGGGGGGGGGGTTGCATGACCGTGCAATTACCAGTTAAAGCAGCACAGTGCTGAATATCAAAACATGCCCTGGTCATGGAGCAGGTAAAACCTTCCGGATGTCAAGTGGTTAAGGAGGATTATTGAGGAGTGGTAAAACCGCAGCTCAATTTTTGATTTTTACAGTGATGGACCACAAGCGTAAATAAGCCCATAAGTGGGCGATATAGGGAAGTAAAACTGGCTCAAATGCCTGTTTTTATTGCCCCCTAGTAAATGAGGCCCGAACACTGTGCAGCTGGCTGTCTTCTAAAAAAAAAAAATTTTGGTGTGTCAGTTAACCACTTGCCAACCGCTGCACGCTGACAGAATGGCACGGGCAGGCACATTGGCGTACAGGTACGTCCCTTTAAAATTTGCCGCCCAGCGGGCACGCCTCGCGATTGCGGTCAGCAAGAGCAGAACAGGGGAATGCCTTTGTAAACAAGGCATTCCCCTATGCTGCCTAGTGACACTGTAACTGATGACCGTTCCCTGTGATCAGGAACGGTCATCAGTGACGTGTCACGTGTAGCCACGCCCCCCCAACAGTAAGAATCACTCCCTAGGAAACACTTAACCCCTGCAGCGCCACCTAGTGGTTAACCCCTTCACTGCCAGTGTCATTTTTACAGTAATCAGTGCATTTTTCTAGCACTGATCACTGTAAAAAATGACAATGTCCCAAAAAAAAAAAAAAAAAAAAAGCCATAAAACAGTCCCCTATTTTGTAGAAGCTATAACTTTTGCACAAACCAATCAATAAATGCTTATTGCGATTTCTTTACCAAAAATATGTAGAAGAATACGTATCGGACTAAACTGTTGAAAAAAAGAGAAGGTTTTCTATATATTTTTGGGGGATATTTATTATACCAAAAAGTAAAAAATATTGCATTCTTTTCAAAATTGTCGCTTTTTTTGTTTATAGCGCAAAAAATAAAAACCGCAGGAGGTGATCAAATACCACCAAACACCTGTCATATTTACCTGCCCTATGCAGTGGTTTTGCACAGAGCAGCCTCTTCTTCAGCCAGTGCCCCCAATAGCAAGCCATGCAGAGCTGGGACTTGGCCCTGCCCTCTTCTCATTGGCTGTGATTGGCAGGAGGAATTCCAATGAGGAATGAGACCCAAGAGAAGCGCAACTCTTTGTGCACATCACTGGATTGAGAGGGAGCTCAGGTTAGTATTTGGGGGGGGGGGGTAGGGGCAGCTGCACACATTTTTTTTTTGTTTTGTTCCCCCCCTCCCCCACTTCATGCATAGAATGCATGAAGGTAAAAAAACATTGAGCCTCTGAAGCCAATTTAACTCCTTTGTGCCAGTGCCTCCCAGCCCTTTAGGGGGGGGGGGGGTTAGATGGCTGCCGGCAGGACTTGAGCATGTGACCGCCGTGATTGGCTGTCATGGCGATCACATGATCGGAAAGCTCCCAATCATTTGTTTCCCGTTAGCTGCTGGTAACTGTGCTGGGAGCATGCTCTCGGCACAGCTGTGTCTGCAAATTGACACGCAAATGTGGCCGCTCGATGCCAAGGCCCACCCGCAGAGAGGCCGCATATTTGCATACTGTCAGCACCTAGGATTCTGCCTTCTACTGTCTAATCCTATTGTGTCGTGGCACCTGAGTTCTACAGGTTGGCATCTCTTTACCAAAAAGAAGATTTCTCCCCCTCAAAAGTCTTCAATCACACAGACGCGTGTGCATTTTCTGCATGGAACGCGGGTCCTCGCTGGCACAGCTAAAAGATTGTTCTTAAAATATGTACCTACTTGTGTTGAGATGCAGCCAATGCCAGCAACGACTGTGTACATAAAACTATTACACAGAATGTGCAGATATGTACGGAGCCGGGTGATGCCGTGTCCTACTTTCTGTACATTACTAAAATGCTCCACACATTCCCATTGTAGGCTCTGATGTGCCCACAGTGCGGTGTTCTGATGCGTCCAAAACTTTACGCGTGACATTTTAGACGCCCGTGTGAATGAGCGCCCCTCACTGGTTATTTATAAGTGGTTGTAGACTGCGCAGTCCAGGGGATGAAGGAGACTCACATATCACCCCCCCCCCACAACTTTGTACCACCTGGAGGGCGTCCAAGACGTCATGAGCGCCCTCCGTGCCATAACGTTACGGCACGCTCATGCAAGTTAAAATCTTTGCTGGCCATCAAAGCCAACTAAGACTACAAATCCCCCCGCCAGGACATTACGGCACTGAGGGGGGGGGGGCGCCCACGACATTACGGCACGGAGGGGGGGGCGCCCACGACATTACGGCACGGAGGGGGGGGCACCCACGACATTACGGCACGGAGGGGGGGGGGGGGGCACCCACGACATTACAATCTTTGCTGGCCATCAAGAAGCCAACTAAGACTACAAATCCTCCCACCCCCCGGATGGTGGACTTACCCTGTAGCTGGGCTGACAAGGCTTCTTGCTGCTGCTTGAATTTCATCGCCTGGACCTCGGAGCTCCGGGTCTTGTCCTGCACGTAGTTATACAAGTAGAGTCCGCCGCCCAGTCCCAGCACGGCCAGCAGGCACAAGGCGGTATGGAGAAGACTCTTCTGCCTCCTGCTGCACACTCCGGTGCCCATGATCGGACACACCGAGCTCTTCACTCTGCCATCCACCCCCAGCACAGCTCAGGTCACCAACACACCCCAGCGGGCTCCTCCGATCATCCTCATCCCCTCCTCTACAATCACCGGATTTCTACTCCTTCCTAAATCCAGATCACTGGCAGATCTCCTCCAACATCGCCCGATCACTCCTCCGCATCCCGGATCTCACCCGCCGGTCCCGATCACTCCTCCGCTGCCCGGATCTCACCCGCCGGTCCCGATCACTCCTCCGCTGCCCGGATCTCACCCGCCGGTCCCGATCACTCCTCCGCTGCCCGGATCTCACCCGCCGGTCCCGATCACTCCTCCGCTGCCCGGATCTCACCCGCCGGTCCCGATCACTCCTCCGCTGCCCGGCTCTCACCCGCCGGTCCCGATCACTCCTCCGCTGCCCGAATCTCACCCGCCGGTCCTGATCACTCCTCCGCTGCCCGGATCTCACCCGCCGGTCCTGATCACTCCTCCGCTGCCCGGATCTCACCCGCCGGTCCCGATCACTCCTCCGCTGCCCGGCTCTCACCCGCCGGTCCTGATCACTCCTCCGCTGCCCGAATCTCACCCGCCGGTCCTGATCACTCCTCCGCTGCCCGGATCTCACCCGCCGGTCCCGATCACTCCTCCGCTGCCCGGATCTCACCCGCCGGTCCTGATCACTCCTCCGCTGCCCAGATCTCACCCGGTCCTCACCGCTTCCCAAACTTGCAACATTTTCAAAGAGGAAGCAGCGCTGACACGGGCGAGTGGCAGGAGCGCCGACCAATGGGAGGTCCGGAAAGAGACAGAACTACGGCGGAGGGGCGGGGCTTCTATTAAAGGGCTCAGCCGTTAACCCTTTCCTCCGTTCAGTGTCACCCACATGGGTCAACAGAATCAACGAACTTACCAGGCTGCAGAGGGCATTAGGGGACTGGCATTTAGATGATTTTTTGGAGACAGATAGAGCTTTCTTTTGGTGGTATTTAATCAACACTGGGTTTTTTTATTTTTTGCTAAATAAACGAAAAAAGGCCGAATTAAAAAAAAAAAAAAAAAGTTTTTCTTAGTTTCTGTTATAACATTTTGTAGATAAGTAATTTTTCTCCTTCACTGATGTACACTGATGAAGAGGTACTGATAGGCGGCACTAATATGCAGCACTTATCGCAACTGATGGGCACGGATAGGTGGCAATGATAGGCACTGATGATGAGGCACTGATGAGGCACTAATATGCAGCAATGCTGGGCATTGATAGGCAGCACTGATATGCCCTGATAGGTGGCACTAATATGCAGCACTGATCGGCACTGATAGGCAGCACTGATATGCCCTGATAGGCGGCACTAATATGCAGCACTGATCGGCACTGATGGGCAGCACTTATGGGCATGGATAGGTGGCAATGATAGGCACTGACAAGGAGACATTAATATGCAACACTAATGGGAACTGATAGGCAGCACTGATATTCCCTGATAGGCAGAACTGATGGGCACTGATAGGCGGCACTGATGGGCACGGATTGGCGTCAATGGTAGGCACTGATAGGAGGCACTAATGGACCGCACTGATGGGCACTGACAGACAACACTGTTGGGTACTGCTTGGCAGCACTGATTGGCACTGCCAGGCATCACTGATGGGGCTGCACTGATAATCAGTGCAGATGTCCCCGCTGAGGAATGCCGCCTACCGGCTCTCCTCTCCTCAAAAGTGTAAAGAGAGGAATACCGATAACCAGCATTTCCTGTTTATACTGTGATCAGACACAGCTGATCATATGGTAAAGAGTCTACTTCATAGGCTCTTTACCACGATCGGTGATTCGCTGTGCCAACCCCCCCCCCCCCCCCCCGTTTTTAAAAGCGGTCCAGCAGCTAGTTAGCCAATAAGATTGCTTTTACAAGATAGCTGACCGTCGGCTCTAAAAAATGGTACCGGTATGTTGCTGGTTTAGGAATTAGTAAGCTACAATATTTTACAATTTGTTGTTCAGATTAATACCGCTAACAGTCTGTGCTCTGGGCAGTGCATACGCCCCTGTACACAAGTACTGCACAGCCGCTGTATTTCAGTATTTCAGCCTGTCATTGATTTTGATGTGCCTAATTCTACTTGTCCTGACGAAGCGGATGACCCTTCTAGAAGACCTTATGCACAGACTTGTTCGTAATGTACTATATTTTAAGCAACATATGCTTTTTATATTGTGTTAAACAAAATTATTTTAGACATATTGTATGTTATTAGTATTTGTTTATATGTAATTGTGCACACGGGAGTATATTTAAAGTCCCAACCCCTATTCTCCCTCTTTGCTACTATATACTGGATGATATCCCTGTGTTCACATTGTTTCAATATAATTACACTCCCTCCCACAAACACAAACTCCTCCTACTGACACCAACGATAGGTCACTATTCCTCTCTCTGACACCAACAATAGGGTACTATTCCTCCCACTGACACCAATGACTGAGGGTTATTCCTCCCACTGACACCGACGATGGGGTACTTTTCCTCCCAGTGACACCAATGATAGGGCACTATTCCTCCCACTGACACCAACCATGGGGCACTATTCCTCCCACTGACACCAACCATGGGGCACTATTCCTGTTTCTGACACCAAGGATGGGGCACTTTTCCTCCCACTGACACCAACGATAGGGCACTATTCCTCCCACTGACACCAATGATGGGGCACTATTCCTCCCACAGACACCAACGATGGGGCACTATTCCTCCCACAGACACCAATGATAGGTCACTATTCCTCCCACTGACACCAATGATAGGGCACTATTCTTCCCACTGAAACCAACGATGGGGTACTATTTCTCCCACTGACACCAACGATAGGTCACTATTCCTCTCTCTGACACCAACAATCAGGTACTATTCCTCCCACTGAAACTAACAATCAGGTACTATTCCTCCCACTGACACCAATGACAGAGGGCTATTCCTCCCACTGACACCAATGACGGAGGGCTATTCCTCCCACTGACACCAACAATCGGGTACTATTCCTCCCACTGACACCAATGACAGAGGGCTATTCCTCCCACTGACACCAACAATCGGGTACTATTCCTCCCACTGACACCAACAATCGGGTACTATTCCTCCCACTGACACCAATGACAGAGGGCTATTCCTCCCACTGACACCAATGACGGAGGGCTATTCCTCCCACTGACACCAACAATCGGGTACTATTCCTCCCACTGACACCAATGACAGAGGGCTATTCCTCCCACTGACACCAATGACGGAGGGCTATTCCTCCCACTGACACCAACAATCGGGTACTATTCCTCCCACTGACACCAATGACAGAGGGCTATTCCTCCCACTGACACCAATGACGGAGGGCTATTCCTCCCACTGACACCAACAATCGGGTACTATTCCTCCCACTGACACCAATGAGAGAGGGCTATTCCTCCCACTGACACCAATGACGGAGGGCTATTCCTCCCACTGACACCAACAATCGGGTACTATTCCTCCCACTGACACCAATGACAGAGGGCTATTCCTCCCACTGACACCAATGACGGAGGGCTATTCCTCCCACTGACACCAACAATCGGGTACTATTCCTCCCACTGACGCCAACAATCGGGTACTATTCCTCCCACTGACACCAATGACGGAGGGCTATTCCTCCTACTGACACCAACGATGGGGCACTATTCCTCCTTTGACTGACCACAGGCACTATGCAATTAACTTACTCCCACTGACCACCAAGGCTGAGACATTGGGGTTGATTTACTAAAGGAAAATCCACTTTGCACTTACAAGTGCACTGAAAGTGCACATGGAAGTGCAGATGGTGTAGTTCTGAGGGGGACATGCAAGGAAAATAAAAAACAGCATTTTAGCTTGCACATGATTGGATGATAAAATCAGCAGAGCTTCCCCTAATTTCAGATCTGGGTTAGGAGTTAATATTTTATTTATTGTCATATTATTATTTTTGTATTAATTACTATGTGTTAATACTATTTATTTTAAAACTAGTGTTAATAACAATGATAATAATAATTAAAATATAAACACAAATAAATAAAAATATTCATAAATAAATAATAAATACAATAAAGGACTATGGTGTATTAATAAATAAATAACCCCAACCCTTAAAAAAAAACAAAAAACAACAATAATAATAAAATAATAAATAAACACCTTAACTTCAACACAAAATAAATAAGTATAAATAATATACACAAATAAATAAAAATAATCATAAATAAATAATAAATACAATAAAGGAATACTGTGTAATAATAAATAAATAACCCCTAACCTTAACCCCTAACCCTTACAAATAATAATAAAATAATAAATAAAACACTTTAAAGCGGAGTTCCACCGAAACAAATATATTAAAAGTCAGCAGCTACAAATACTGCAGCTGCTGACTTTTAATATATGGACAGTTACCTGTCCCGGGCGCCCGCGATGTCAGCACCTGAAGCCGATCTGTCCCTCGGCTCTCGGTTGGAGGCCCCGCCATCTTCGGTAAGGGAATCAGGAAGTGAAGCCTTGCGACTTCACTTCCTGGTTCCCTACTGCGCATGCGCGAGTCGCATTGTGCGATCCCACTGGTCCCTGCTGTCTTCTGGGACATGTGTGTCTCCCAGAAGACAGCTGGGGGGGGAGTAGGCGCTGGACGTGGCGTAGGTCACCGCAGTGATCTATGCCCGGAAGTGGGAGAAAATACCTGGATTACACAGGTATCTACTCCCTCCTCCCCCCTGAAAGGTGCCAAATGTGACACCAGAGGGGGGGAGGATCCAAAAAAGCAGAAGTTCAATTTTTGGGTGGAACTCCGCTTTAACTCTACCACAAAATAAATAAGTTATTATTATTAATAATAATACATGTTTCAGTTTCTGTGTTTATTGTTATTTATTATTATTATTAATAATAATGTAGTTCATTTTTTTTTTTTTTAGGTTAGGTGTTAATTATTATTTTTATATTATTACAAATTATTGTAGCACACAGACCTTTTTCCTGTCTGGCTCACTCGCAAGTTAAGGCACACGATGCTATATGCCCGTACCCTCCTGTTTGAAGAGGGTAAGCGGTGTTCACAAATTTTGGGTCCTGCAGCGAGTTACCTTTCTCCACTAGTTCTCGTCCCCAGTGTATGGGGACAAGTCTCTATTTCTCCTCCCCCAAGAAGGCCAATGTCCAAAAGCACTTTAACTACAACAGAGAGTTTATTTTCTATTGCTGCGTAGTAGACAGGGAAAGATGAATGAGAGAAAGAATAGGTCCAAGCACAACTAGTAACTTTGTCACCACTCGATCCCGAATGGGTGTAGCTCACCCGGATAGTCCTCTCTCACAGTCCTAGCAGCCGGAGTGATGCTCGAACAGCTCTGCCACCCTATCCCCTCCAGGGACAGGTTCAGGAAATCCTTTAACCTCTGTAGAATTTGAGAACAGAACAATGCCAATGGGCACTCTACAAGGTTAGCTTTGCGGAGTAAAGAATCCTTCCCTCTGACAGGTCACCAGGCCTCTCCCGAGACAGCAATCTTCCATCACTCATCTCCTTAATGGGACTGATCCTCCCCTGGCTTCCCTTCGGTCAGAGCGGGTACCCTCACCTGGGCACCCTGGGACTCTTCTTTCGAGGGTAGGCCCTAGCTAAAGGTGCTGGGCCTACTAGTAGAGTTGCAGCCCCAGGCTAAAGGTGCCTAGGCCTGATCACACCCACACGTACCCCTGGCCATGAGGGCCACCGAAGGTGGGGTACGTGTCTCACTCCTCCTCCTACTCCACTCCTCAACTCCTCCCATGGCGTCTGCCCCTTAAGTACCCTCTCCCGACATGCACAGCAGGTTAACCACGCCCACTGTACCACTGCCGAGAGAGGACACCCCAAGGCATAGCAATGTCACCCACTGTTCAACCCTGACCTGATATGGCAGTGCCACCTACAGGCCGCAGGGAGCCATACACCAGGCAGCATCACATAGGCAGAAGCAAATACCTGACAATCAAAGCGGTCTGAGCCTGGCTACTAGCTCAGACCAACCCCTAAATTTAGGCGCATAGCACCCCTGAAAAGCAAAGGGGCGCTACATACACCCCCTCCTAAAATAGACACTGTCCCCAGTGTCTGCAATAAATTCACAACCCCTCAAGCCTGAGCAAGCGTGAATTTATTCCTGAACTATGTACAAATTGTTGAATTGCTGTGCTTGAACCAACATAAGGGAAAGGGACAAGAGGAAAGAAAAAGAAAAGGAAAAATATAGAGAACAAATACAAACATTGACATCCATTCTCAATGTCACAATTTCCATATTATACTGTACATATTCCACTCCCTCCTAAATAACTACTCCACCCATTCTCCGGCAGAGTTGCTTGCAGTTCACCTGCAGAGGGAGGAAAAAAAAAACCACAACACACAGAATAAAACATCCTAACTTCTAGAAACAGAAGCAAACCATTCCCCCTAGAAGGAATGACTGGCCTCTGCAGCATAAGTTCTTGCAGAACACCACCACCTAGTGGCAGCACACATCACTACACTGGCCTTGGTGCGCATAGGCACATATCAACAGACAAGAATACTCCTTGATCATGACGGCTTCCTGCTTTGGCCCTAAGGCCCCTTTCACACTGGGGCGGGCAGGTGCGGTGGCGGTATAGCAGCGCGATTTTCAGCGCTGCTATACTGTCGTTCTTACCGCGGTATGCGGTCGCTAGGGGGGTTAATTTAACCCCCGCTAGCGGCCGAAAAAGGGTTAATACCGCCCGCAAACCGCGGCTATTGCCGCGGTTTGCGGGCGGTATTACCGCGCTGTCCCATTGATTTCAATGGGAGACGGCGGTAAAGGAGCGGTGAACACACCGCTCCTTTACCGCTGTAAAGAAGCGGCTAGCAGGACTTTTGGAGCGGTCCTGCTAGCGCACCGCTTCAGTGTGAAAGCCTTCGGGCTTTCACATTGAAGGCACAGGGCAGGATTTTTTCATGCGGTATAACAGCGCTATTATTAGCGCTAAACCGCATGAAAAACGCCCCAGTGTGAAAGGGGCCTAACTAAATCTACCCAGTGTTCAGTTCTCTTTTTGGAGAAGAAAAAAAACGTTCTCCTCTGCGGGACTGAAGAGGGGAGGAAAAAATAAACAGTCCTCCTATTCCTCAAAAGAGCAAGTTCCCTCTTGAGCAGTCAGGTCAGCGGTTCAAGGCAAGTCCCCTGAAGTGGAATAATCAAAAAAAAAAAACAAGTTCCCACTTCAGAGATAGTACTTGGGATCAGGGAGGACAAGGGTTTTCCACTGTTTATCCAGTGTTTCTACATAGTAAACAGCATCGTCTCTGTCCTTGCTGCAGATGACTACATGGTCCGCATGAATGTGCCGACCATAAGTCCAGTCCCTGCGGCAGCCTTTATAACGATCAGCTATTACAGCAGAGCACTTTAAGTATCGGTAGTCTCTTCGTACTTATACATGGTCCCACACAAAGTCTGCATACCATCATTCACGAGAGGCCTAAATCTCGTAGAGAAGTTCTTTGGGAACATATGGATATTCCCAACCATAGTCAGCAGCGACCATTTTGTGTAGGAGCCGTTGCAACCGGGCTAGAGGTGGCATGGTGGCCTGATCTCCTGCTCCTAGGAAGACAATAGCATCCGGAGACCTTCTCAATGATGCAAGCTCCAGCAGTGGCAAAGGTGGCCGCAATGGTGCACGGGCATCCGTAACAGCAGGCACAAAGGATGCCGGAGCTGGCAAAGCAGGCGCGGGATCAGTCTCTTCCCTTTCAGTAGGGACTTCCACTCGGGGTGTAGTTACCCCAGAGTCCATTTGCGAAACTCCACCTAAACTGCGGGGTGAAGTTGCTGGAGTTCTATCCCAACCCTTTTTTTTGAACACTTCATCCACATCATGATCATCTCCCACATCTGAAGATGAGTCCAACTCAGAGGTATTATACTCTTCCGCCGGCAGGTAATTGGCGGTGGAGACAGACACACCGTCCCCGAAAATGGAAGGTCTTTGCGGGCTGGTTGTCCGCACATCCCCTGTAGCGTGGGGTGTGGGCTTCCCTTCCCTCTCCAACAAAGACAATGTCCCTTTTCTCCCAGCCTCCTTACCTTCCCCCAACGTGGATCTCCTGGAGGTCCCTCCGGCTTGAAGATCTGGTTCAGGTAGGTGCTGGGGCAGGCTTCGACCGCTGCCGCGGGAGGCCTTTACGTATCCCACCTTCCGCTTGGTGGGTGGGAGAGAGGTCTCCATTGTAACAGGACCTCCATTGCAAGCTCCGTAATGGCCGGAACTCCACCCTCCACATCCGTGGCAGTCGGAGCGGTGCACGTGGGCCTGGCTGTGAGAGTACTGATTTCCTCCTCCGGAGTGACGGCACCTGTTAGGCAGTTGACCCGGTAGACCCGGGGTTGCTCCGTAGGTTGATCCACCTCGAAAAGGAACTCTCCACAAAGGGTACATCTTCCGAAAGGCCGAAGTTGTACCGCCAGTCCTTGGCACTTAGGATCGAGCATGCCCAGGGCCTCCGCATCCCTGCATGTATAGAGCACGAAGCGGCCCCTAGGCTTGAGCCGGATCCCTGTATCCGTCAGGGGGGAGTCGAAGGAAACAACGTCCATGGTTGGGGTAGGTGGGAACATCCGTGGTCCCGGTGAAACAGAAATCCATGGGGCGGCAGACATGTTGCTTCTTCACTAGTCCAGCTCGTACTGTCCCTTGGCGCCAAAACGCCATGTGCAATACACAAGTTGGCGGGGGCTCCTCCCCCTTTCTTCTCTTTCTGCACGTAGCTCGCGGGCTTTCCTATGCTTCAGACACGCCCACGAACTACGCAGTTAGATAATCCAGTATAGGTCTTGGCCTGTACCTCCATTTCTCTCACAAGTGACGCAGTTCAATCTTTCCCGAAATGGCCGATTTCCAAAGAATCACACAGGGGAAAAAAAATAAAGTCCAGCTTCAGGGGCAGCTGCAAAAGAATCCTGGACTCACGCCCCCACGTGTAGCACACAGACCTTTTTCCTGCCGGCTCACTCGCAAGTTCTATATGCCCGTACCCTCTAGTTTGAAGAGGTTAAGCGGTGTTCACAAATTTTGGGTCCTGCAGCGAGTTACCTTCCTCCACTGGTTCTCGTCCCCAGTGTATGGGGACAAGTCTCTATTTCTCCCCCCCCCCCAAGAAGGCCAATGTCCAGAAACACTTTAACTCTAACAGAGTGTTTCTTTTCTATTGCTATGTAGTAGACAAGGAAAGATGAATGAGAGAAAAAATAGGTTTTGAGGGATTAGGTCCAAGCACAACTAGTAAGTCACCACTCGATCCCGAATGGGTTTAGCTCACCCGGATAGTCCTCTCTCACAGTCCTAGCAGCCGGAGTGATGCTCGAACAGCTCTGCCACCCTATCCCCTCCAGGGACAGGTTCAGGAAATCCTTTAACCTCTGTAGAATTTGAGAACAGAACAATGCCAATGGGCACTCTATAAGTTTAGCTTTGCGGAATAAAGAATCCTTCCCTCTGACAGGTCACCAGGCCTCTCCCGAGACAGCGTACGTGTCTCACTCCTCCTCCTACTCCACTCCTCAACTCCTCCACTCCTCCCATGGCATCTGCCCCTTAAGTACCCTCTCCCAGCATGCACAGCAGGTTAACCACGCCCACTGTACCGCTGCCGAGTGGACACCCCAAGGTATTGCAATATCACCCACGGTTCAACCCTGACCTGATATGGCAGCGCCACCTACAGGCCGCAGGGAACCATACACCAGGCAGCATCACATAGGCAGAAGCAAATACCTGACAATCAAAGCGGTCTGAGCCTGGCTACTAGCTCAGACCAAACCCTAAATTTAGCCGCATTGCACCCCTGAAAAAAAAAGGGGAGCTACATTATTAATTTATTTTATTTATTTATTATTTGTTTTTAGTTATTTTGTGTATTTATTTTACATTTATTAAATCATATATTATTACAGTTTTTTTTTTAACTTTTATAATTTAGCGGAAAATCGCGCAAAAACACATGACAATGCGCAAAAGCGCACAAAAATTTGAAATCGTACGCTTTCATTCATTTCTATGGGAATAAAAATGTGCAAATCTGCCCAATTTGAGCTACAAGAAAAGCTCCAGAACTTTTTTGAGCTTCAGGCAACATGGAGTGGAGATGTGAACCAACCAGCATTTTGGCGCTTCAAGCTATAAATCGCTGAGGTGTAAATGGGGCCTAAATAATCATGCTGCGGCACCTACACCCAGATACCAGCATGGAAAACGACTTATCTACTTTTCAGAATGGGCACTTCAATTATATTGTTAGTTTACAAACGGTTTAAAATCTGACAGGTTCGCTTGAGGCTGGGTTCACACTATTGCAAATTGGATGCGGGTTTCCCGGCATCCGATTCGCATGTCAGGAGATTGTGGCGGACTCTCTATGGAGCCGGTTCACACATCTCTGGAGCGGCTCTGGCGTGAATCGCATAGGAGTCCTGTGCGTCTTCTAGTCTGTCTCAGGTCCAAATTCAGCCGAAAATTCGGACTGAAATCGGACCTGAAACGGTGAGCGGTGACGCCCCGAACCCCTGCTGGGAGCCGATCCATGCTGTGGTGTGAACCCAGCCTTAGAAAATGTACCGGCACAATTTGCCTGCAATTATTATTATTATTTTTTTAATTACATATTTTAGAAGGGATAAAAATAATTCCAGAAATAAACTAGAGATCCCATTTTACATTCCTTGTAACAAATGCATATCAGCTGAAATTTTACATCAGACACTGAATGCGCCAGGACCAACCGCTAAAACGGGGGGAGAAGATAAAGAAAAAGGAGTGACTGACACAAACTCTGAGCAATGGATGTTCACTATGTAATTGTTCTGACATGTCGCTGGGGCAACTAACTCTTGTATTTAATGATCCTATAAATGGGGGAAATTAGAATAGAAGACAGGCAAATTCAGCCTGTATATTCAAATTCTGCATCTTTTTTTTCCAGGAAGGGCACGCTGTGGAGGAAAAATAAATGTATTTATTTTAATTATGTCACCTAGCTCCAACGTCTAGCAGGGGTCTGTCAATAGTTAATTGAATAAATTATAAGACCACACAATTACAGAGTGATTTTCATTGACTATAGTGATAGTCACCTCTTTCATGGCTGACTATCAAGTTTCCTTTCTGACACTTTTTCATGAAAAATTACTATTTATAGCCTGTTTATCTTAAATAATTTTGTTTTCTATTTGTTGTATGGAATTCTACTTTTTTCCATCTGTGAAAATCTAGTAGAATAAAGTGTACCTGTTGTGTTTTCACTGTCATGTAAAACTGTAAGGAAGGAACCTCCGTGTTATTTTCCAAAGCCCCCAAAACACAGGGTGTTCTAAATTCGGATGTTTGCACCGTGGCCAATCATTCCCTCCAGGGCAGGATTAACATAGGGGCCCCTGCACTGTGTTGGCTTCTAGCAAGGAGGAGGTAGTTCAGGCCGCCCGGACACAGCGGTGCTGGAGGAGCTGTCACACGTCTGCAGGACACAGTTTGGTTGGATGATACAACCTTTTATCTACAACACAATCACAAGGAGAAAGTGAAGTGTCTGGAGCCTGGCCAAGCAGCATGTGATCTATAAGAAAATACTTTTGTTTCCACAAGTCATGGAGAGTCACACAGGGAAGTGAGAAGAATTGTTCTGGCTGGCACACAGTTGTACAGTCCCCTGGAAGACGTCAATTTTGACGAAACGGCGTAGGGTAAAGCGGCGTGCTGACGTCACCACGTACTGCCAGTCCTGGAAGTCACGGGCCGTGATTGAGAGCCGGCCGGCTCAAATTTTATTGAAACTGCCTACTGCCATCTGCATAATTGTAAGTGCAAATCTTTTTACTCGGAATAAATGTTTTTATGGAATTACGCTATGGTGGCATCCCCCTTTCTGTTTGCATGGGAATGAACACGGATGTTGTTACGGATCCTGCGGTTGGAAAATACTGACGATATATTCAGTACCAGAGTGCAAAGACCGAGGGCTGGGGAAATAGCCCCAAGCGAGTACAATCTCCCTAAAAAGAGATCTCACCTTCTGGTAAGCGGCAGCATATCACTGGTGGAGGATCCTTCTGTCACACAATCATCACTCCCTTTTTTTTTGGGTGTTTGTTAATCATCACTGAAGATATTTGGGTGAAAAGACTCTATTACTCATCTTATACTTTCACTTGGAATAATATGGTGATAATATCAGATGGGAAAAAGTTCATCTAATCCTTCCTATCAATCATTCTGATATTTGAGAAGAGACTTTAGAATACAAGCACCTATTAGGTTACTCTAACAATATTGTTTGGAGTTGGAACATTTACGTTTTCTCACGTTTTGTTTTTGTTTTTATTTAACACTGTATGGTGAGAGGTCACATCCTCATCTGTATGCACACACATCTTACAGGTATTAATTTTGGTATGTGCGCAGCTTATTGTTTTAGAACATAGGGGCTATTGGAGCTGCAGCTCCAGGCCCCTTACCTAACCACTTCCCTACCCAGCCATAGTCAAATGACATCCACAGATGGGATCTCCCATCCTGGGTGGACGTCATATGACGTCCACGGCTTTGAGGGGGGATATCTGAATGATGCCTGCAGCTAGAGGCATCATTCAGATATCCTTTTGTTCTGCCGGCGATTCTCTGCACCATAAGAATGATCATAGCGGCGGTTCTGCCGCTTGATCGTTCTTATAGGCGGCGGGATGGGACACCACCCCTCCCGCCGCCATCCAGTGCTTCGCCGGCTCTCCCAGGTACCATTGTGTTCCTTAGGACACAGCCGTTCCCTGATGGGGGTAATGGAGTGGCGGCGGCGGGCAGCGGAGCTTTCCGTGCGGCGGCGGGCAGCGGAGCGACTTACCGGCTCCCATATGCAGAGCTGCAGCAGCGGTGTGCACGGCGCCGCGCGCGCCCCCGGGGGCGCGCAGCGCGCCGATCTGGGATCCGGTGTGTCCCTCTGGACTAGGGATGAGCTTCGTGTTCGAGTCGAACATACGTTCGACTCGAACATCGGCTGTTCGATCGTTCGACGAAGATCGAACGATTTGGGCCGTTCGCGCCAAATTCGAGTGACGCGAACGGCCCACAATGCACTACGCCATCGCAGTGTCATCCAGGCGCTGTGATTGGCCAAGCATGCACTGTGACCCCGCATGCTTGGCCAATCACAGCGCCGGCAGCGAGGAGAGCAATGATTGGCCACAGGCAGGATGCCTGTGGCCAATTATTGCTGAGGGTGTTTAGTACACGCCCCACACTATAAAAGGCCGCCAGCACGGCGGCCTAGTGTAGTGTGTTCCGGAGCAGGGATAGAGCAGCATAGGCAGGGACAGTGACTGTTATTTCTTTCTTGCTTAACCTGGATTCCTTTAGTTTAGGGAAAGAGAAGGATAGGTAGGGAGAGTGTCAGTGTGTTTTGTGCTTGTGCTATAGTGTGCTTAAAAAAAACATTTATTCTAGGGACAGAAAACTGTAGGTAGGGACAGTGTCAGTTTCTTTCACTCTGCAAGTCCTTGTTTCCAGGGACCTGGAAGGACAGTGAGTGAATTGTCCTTGTGCTATATTGTGCTTAAAAAAACATTTATTCTAGGGACAGAAAACTGTAGGTAGGGAGAGTGTCAGTTTCTTTCACTCTGCAAGTCCTTGTTTCCAGGGACCTGTAAGGACAGTGAGTGAATTGTCCTTGTGCTATATTGTGATTAAAAAAAACATTTTTTCTAGGGACAGAAAACTGTAGGTAGGGAGAGTGTTTTTTTTCTTTCACTCTGCAAGTCCTTGTTTCCAGGGACCTGGAAGGACAGTGAGTGAATTGTCCTTGTGCTATATTGTGCTTAAAAAAAAACATTTTTTCTAGGGACAGAAAACTGTAGGTAGGGAGAGTGTTTATTTTCTTTCACTCTGCAAGTCCTTGTTTCCAGGGACCTCTAAGGACAGTGAGTGAATTGTCCTTGTGCTATATTGTGCTTAAAAAAAACATTTATTCTAGGGACAGAAAACTGTAGGTAGGGAGAGTGTCAGTTTATTTCACTCTGCAAGTCCTTGTTTCCAGGGACCTGTAAGGACAGTGAGTGAATTGTCCTTGTGCTATATTGTGATTAAAAAAAACATTTTTTCTAGGGACAGAAAACTGTAGGTAGGGAGAGTGTTTTTTTTCTTTCACTCTGCAAGTCCTTGTTTCCAGGGACCTGTAAGGACAGTGAGTGAATTGTCCTTGTGCTATATTGTGCTTAAAAAAAACATTTATTCTAGGGACAGAAAACTGTAGGTAGGGAGAGTGTCAGTTTATTTCACTCTGCAAGTCCTTGTTTCCAGGGACCTGTAAGGACAGTGAGTGAATTGTCCTTGTGCTATATTGTGATTAAAAAAAACATTTTTTCTAGGGACAGAAAACTGTAGGTAGGGAGAGTGTTTTTTTTCTTTCACTCTGCAAGTCCTTGTTTCCAGGGACCTGTAAGGACAGTGAGTGAATTGTCCTTGTGCTATATTGTGCTTAAAAAAAACATTTATTCTAGGGACAGAAAACTGTAGGTAGGGAGAGTGTCAGTTTATTTCACTCTGCAAGTCCTTGTTTCCAGGGACCTGTAAGGACAGTGAGTGAATTGTCCTTGTGCTATATTGTGATTAAAAAAAAATTTTTTCTAGGGACAGAAAACTGTAGGTAGGGAGAGTGTTTTTTTTCTTTCACTCTGCAAGTCCTTGTTTCCAGGGACCTGGAAGGACAGTGAGTGAATTCTCCTTGTGCTATATTGTGCTTAAAAAAAACATTTATTCTAGGGACAGAAAACTGTAGGTAGGGAGAGTGTCAGTTTATTTCACTCTGCAAGTCCTTGTTTCCAGGGACCTGTAAGGACAGTGAGTGAATTGTCCTTGTGCTATATTGTGATTAAAAAAAACATTTTTTCTAGGGACAGAAAACTGTAGGTAGGGAGAGTGTTTTTTTTCTTTCACTCTGCAAGTCCTTGTTTCCAGGGACCTGTAAGGACAGTGAGTGAATTGTCCTTGTGCTATAGTGTGCTTAAAAAAAACATTTATTCTAGGGACAGAAAACTGTAGGTAGGGACAGTGTCAGTTTCTTTCACTCTGCAAGTCCTTGTTTCCAGGGACCTGTAAGGACAGTGAGTGAATTGTCCTTGTGCTATATTGTGCTTAAAAAAAACATTTATTCTAGGGACAGAAAACTGTAGGTAGGGAGAGTGTCAGTTTATTTCACTCTGCAAGTCCTTGTTTCCAGGGACCTGTAAGGACAGTGAGTGAATTGTCCTTGTGCTATATTGTGATTAAAAAAAACATTTTTTCTAGGGACAGAAAACTGTAGGTAGGGAGAGTGTTTTTTTTCTTTCACTCTGCAAGTCCTTGTTTCCAGGGACCTGTAAGGACAGTGAGTGAATTGTCCTTGTGCTATATTGTGCTTAAAAAAAACATTTATTCTAGGGACAGAAAACTGTAGGTAGGGAGAGTGTCAGTTTATTTCACTCTGCAAGTCCTTGTTTCCAGGGACCTGTAAGGACAGTGAGTGAATTGTCCTTGTGCTATATTGTGATTAAAAAAAACATTTTTTCTAGGGACAGAAAACTGTAGGTAGGGAGAGTGTTTTTTTTCTTTCACTCTGCAAGTCCTTGTTTCCAGGGACCTGTAAGGACAGTGAGTGAATTGTCCTTGTGCTATATTGTGCTTAAAAAAAACATTTATTCTAGGGACAGAAAACTGTAGGTAGGGAGAGTGTCAGTTTATTTCACTCTGCAAGTCCTTGTTTCCAGGGACCTGTAAGGACAGTGAGTGAATTGTCCTTGTGCTATATTGTGATTAAAAAAAACATTTTTTCTAGGGACAGAAAACTGTAGGTAGGGAGAGTGTTTTTTTTCTTTCACTCTGCAAGTCCTTGTTTCCAGGGACCTGGAAGGACAGTGAGTGAATTCTCCTTGTGCTATATTGTGATTAAAAAAAACATTTTTTCTAGGGACAGAAAACTGTAGGTAGGGAGAGTGTTTTTTTTCTTTCACTCTGCAAGTCCTTGTTTCCAGGGACCTGTAAGGACAGTGAGTGAATTGTCCTTGTGCTATATTGTGCTTAAAAAAAATATTTTTTCTAGGGACAGAAAACTGTAGGTAGGGAGAGTGTCAGTTTCTTTCACTGTGAAAGTCCTTGTTTCAAGGGACAGAGAAGGACACCTGAAGGTAGCCCTTATTGCTTTTTTCCCATCTCCCTGCAGGCCATCTATTAGAATGTCTGGAAGGCAAACAAGGAGAGGCAGACAGTCAGGAGGCAATAAAAGAGGGCAAGCAGGCTCTGTGTCTGGGGGCAACAGTGCTGGTCGTGGACGCGGTGCATTGTCATCAGCACATGGCCATGGGACACGCTTGTCCTTCTTTTCGGCAGCTGGACATGTTGAGCCACATCATGCCGAAGACTTGGTAGAGTGGATGACCAAGCCCTCCTCCTCCTCCTCATCCTCTCTCACCCAGGCTCAGGGTACTGGAAAAGCAGCTGCCAAAGAGTCGTCTTCCCTGGTATCAATGTCAGACAAATCATCAGTCACTCCTTCCCTAGACCCACCATGTCCTCCTCCTGAGGAGTCCCCCGAACTGTTTCAGCACAGTGTTGGGTACATGCTCCAGGAGGATGCCCAGCGTTTCGAAGGGTCTGATGATGAAACCCAGCTAGAGGAAGGCAGTAGCGTGAGAGCAGACAGAGGGGATGCTCAAGAAGGACACCAATCTGGCAGTCATGTTCCAGCAGCTGCAGCATACTGCCAGATTGGCTCCAGTGATGAGGAGGGAGGGGATGATGAGGTCACTGACTCCACGTGGGTGCCTAATAGGAGAGAGGAGGAGGAGGAGGATGAGGAGGAGGCACATCTCCAACGAGGCAGGATGCCCTTTGGTGGCCAGCGTAAGGGCAGTACACCGACGGAATCACACCGCAGAGCTCCGCCTGTGCAGGGCGCTGCCTCTGCCCGTCATTCAAAAAGTTCTTTGGTGTGGGCCTTTTTTGAGGCTAGTGCATCAGATCGCACAGCTGCTGTTTGCAACATATGTCTCAAGCGTATATCGCGTGGCCAAAACATCAGCCGCTTGGGTACCACATGCCTGACCAGACATATGTTGACCTGCCATGCAGCTCGTTGGCAAGCCTACCTCAAAGACCCACACCAAAGAACAAAGCGGACCTCTCCTTGCACCGCATCAGCTGGGATCTCCAACCCCACTATAACTTCAGTCCTCTCTGAAACATGCACTGAGAGGAATGAAGGTGTAGAATTAGGTGTGTCACAGCCAAGTACTTGCGGCCACTCTGCTAGCAGTACACCGACGTCCGATTCTAGCAGGCAAATTTCCCTGCCCCAGCTGCTGGACCGTCGAAAGAAGTTCACTCCCAGCCATCCACATGCCCAGCGGTTGAATGCTAGCTTGGCTAAATTGCTAGCGCTTCAACTGCTGCCTTTTCAGTTGGTAGACTCGGCCCCCTTCCGTGAGTTTGTGCAATGTGCGGTTCCTCAGTGGCAGGTTCCCAAACGCCACTTTTTCTCACGGAAGGCTATTCCGGCTCTCTACCGGCATGTGGAAGGCAATGTCTTGGCCTCGCTGGACAGGGCGGTCAGCGGTAAGGTGCATATTACCGCTGACTCATGGTCCAGCAGGCATGGACAGGGACGTTACCTTTCTTTCACGGCCCATTGGGTCACTCTTTTGGCAGCTGGGAAGGATTCAGGACAAGGTGCAGTAGTGTAGGAGGTTGTCCCACCGCCACGCCTCCAAAATGCTACTACTGGTTGTGACACACCTCTCTCCTCCACCCCCTCCTCTTCTTCTTCCTCCATGGCCTCTTCCTGTGGTTTGTCCTATGAACCAGCGGTGCTCCGTAGCCGTTCACGGGGCTACGCAAGTACGCAGGCAAAAAGATGCCATGCCGTGCTTGCGCTGGTGTGTTTGGGGGACAGAAGCCACACTGGGGCAGAGGTCCTGTCTGCTCTGCAGGGCCAGGCCGAGAGGTGGTTGACGCCACGCCAGCTTAAGCCAGGAATGGTGGTTTGCGACAATGGCACCAACCTCCTCTCCGCCCTCCGACAGGGACAACTGACCCATGTGCCCTGTGTGGCTCACGTCCTTAACCTGGTGGTGCAGCGCTTCTTGGGCAGGTACCCGGGCTTACAGGATGTCCTGAGGCAGGCCAGGAAAGTCTGTGTGCATTTCCGCAGATCTTATAATGCCAGTGCTCGCCTGGCTGAGCTGCAAAAGGAGTTGAACCTGCCCAAGAACCGCCTTATATGTGACATGCCCACCAGGTGGAACTCAACGTTGGCCATGCTGCAGCGGCTGCACACGCAGCAGAGGGCCATCAATGAGTACCTGTGCGACTACGGCACCAGGACAGGGTCAGGGGAGCTTGGTTTTTTTTCTCCACGCCAGTGGGGCATGATCAGGGATGCATGCACTGTCCTGGCACCATTTGAGGAGGCCACGAGGATGGTGAGCAGTGACAGTGCATGCATCAGTGACACTGTACCTCTTGTCCACCTGTTGGAGCACACGCTGCGTGGAATAATGGACAGGGCACTTGAGGCAGAACAGAGGCAGGAAGAGGAGGACTTCCTTGCCTCTCAAGGCCCCCTTTACCCAGACAGTGTTCCTTCTGTCCCACCCATCGCACAGGAAGAGGAGGAGGAGGAGGAGGAGGAGGAGGAGGATTGTGTCAGCATGGAGGTGGAGGCTGGCACTCAGCATCATCAGCAGCAGTCTTTTAGGGATGATTTACAGTCCCAAGAAACCAGTGGACTTGTACGTGGCTGGGAGGAGGTGGCTGCGGATCATGTCGTCCTTAGTGACCCAGAGGACTCCGGAGCGAATGCCTCAGCAAACCTACGCTGCATGGCCTCCCTGATCCTGCAAAGTCTGCGGAAGGATCCTCGTATTCTTCGGATCAAGGAGAGGGACCATTACTGGCTGGCCACTCTCCTTGATCCACGGTACAAGGGTAAGGTTGCGGACCTTATGTTACCGTCGCAGAGGGAGCAGAGGATGAGACAACTCCGGGAGGCCTTGCAGAAAGGTCTGTGCAACGCGTTCCCAGAGACTGGGAGGTTGCAAACTCCTGGTCCTGGACAACGAGTTGCTGAGGCTTCGGCCAGTCAAAGAAGGAGCGGTGGGGAAGGTGGCCGTCTGACCGATGCGTTCAGACAATTCTTTAGTCCGCAGCCCCAAAGTATGATCGGTTCCAGCAACCATCGCCAGCGTCTGATAAACATGGTGCAGGAATATCTAGGGGCAAGGTCAGACTTGGACACCTTCCCCACCGAAAATCCTCTGGCTTACTGGGTCTTGAGGATGGATCACTGGCCAGAGCTTGCACAGTATGCAATTGAGCTACTGGCCTGTCCTGCATCCAGCGTTCTTTCGGAACGCACATTCAGTGCTGCTGGAGGATTTGTCACGGATCACAGGGTGCGCCTGTCCACCGACTCGGTTGATCGACTGACTTTCATCAAGATGAACCAGTCTTGGATCACCACCAGCTACCACACACCTGATGCTGATATAACAGACTAATTGATTTTAACATGTCACATCCCTTCAAGACTGATGCTGATGCTGAGTGCCTGTGCTGTTATGTTGACTGGCTATCCTCCTCCTCCGAGTCCTCAATGATACGATTGATGATGATAGCTTGTAAGATCATTTTTGTTTATGGGTGCCGCCACCAGTGCCTAACGCCCAATTTTTCAGCCCCTGTTTAACAGGGGCGTGTAATTACAATTTTTGAAGCAATACTTTGCAACAGGGCTCATTGCTGTGCTCCAAGTACAGTATCTGTGAGGAGTTGCAGTGTTGTGCCACCAGTGCCTAAGGCCCAATTTTTCAGCCCCTGTTTAACAGGGGCGTGTCATTACAATTTTTGAAGCAATACTTTGCAACAGGGCTCATTGCTGTGCTCCAAGTACAGTATCTGTGAGGAGTTGCAGTGTTGTGCCACCAGTGCCTAAGGCCCAATTTTTCAGCCCCTGTTTAACAGGGGCGTGTCATTACAATTTTTGAAGCAATACTTTGCAACAGGGCTCATTGCTGTGCTCCAAGTACAGTATCTGTGAGGGGTTGCAGTGTTGTGCCACCAGTGCCTAAGGCCCAATTTTTCAGCCCCTGTTCAACAGGGGCATGTAATTACAATTCTTGATCTAATAATTCACAGCAGGGCCCATTGCTGCACCCACCAAGAGTAACTGTCAGGGCTTACAGTGTTGTGGCACCAGCACCACCATCAAAGGCCCAATTTTTACTACCACTGTTCAACAATTATATGTAATTAAAATTCCTGATATAATAGTTGACAGCAGGGCGTTCCAGCACCAACCAAGAGTAACTGTGAGTGCTTACAGTGTTGTGCCAACACCAACAACTAAGGGGCCTATTTCTGCAGAGTATATACGGCAGGTCCCTACTTTCAAACATCCAACTTACAAACGACTCCTACTTGCAAACGCAAGAAGACAACAGGAAGTGAGAGGAAATCTACCACTAGGAAGGAAAATTCTCTCCTGTAAGAATAAATATGGGAGAAAGGTGTCTCCTCTGTACTGATGCTTTATCAGCAATCCTTGTTTCAAGAAAAAGACCACATTTCAAAAAGAGTTGTCATTGGGACGGAAAGTGAGGTGAAATGTTCTGAACAGGGGCACAGACAGCAAAACAAATGTTACAGGGGTGATAACCCTTACCTATGTTTTCCAAAAAGTTTAAAAATAGATTTTTGGTCTGGAGCTACACTTCAACAATGTACCTGTTCAAAATTACAAACAGACTCTACATAAGAACAAACCTACAGTCCCTGTCTTGTATGCACCGCCTGTATAGGGCTGTTCAGAGTATATAGGGCCTTTTTTATTTTATGTGCGGGGTTCCCCTTAATATCCATACAAGACCCAAAGGGGCTGGTAATGGGCTGGGGTAGGGGGGGGGGGTCATGGGGTAGCTATGCCATTTTTCTTAAAGAATTTCATCCATATTACCGGGACCAGACATTACATTAAAGCCGCAAGCAGTTTTAAATGGCTTTTTTTTCCTTTAGAAGTGTCATTTTGTGCAGGGACAGTTCTAAACACGGGAAACACGTGGCACTTCACAGGCATACTTTAGACACCCCCCAGGTACGATATTTAAAGGAATATTTGAGTTTTTTTTTTTCACTTTATGCATCATTAAAATGACTGCTCCCGAAAAACGACCGTTTTTAAAACTTCTTTTTGCATTGATACATGTCCCCTGGTGCAGAACCCGGGTTCCCAAACCCTTTTTAGGACAATAACATGCATAATAGTTGTTATAATTAGCACTTTAGAATTCGAACGTTCGCATCCATTGTATTTAATAGGGTTCTAATGTTCGTTCGAACTTTCGGTCCGTTCGCGGGTTCTGGTGCGAACCGAACCCGGGGGTGTTCGGCTCATCACTACTCTGGACACACCGATGGAAGTAATGTGGCGGCGGGCGGCGGAGATTCCGGTATAAACTTACCGGATTTGATGATGCAGAGCTGCGCAGCGGCGTGCACGGCGCCCGCGCGCCCCCCGGGGGCGTGCAGCGCGGCGATCGGGGCTGAGGCTTTTCCCTTGGATAAAGCCCAGCCTCGATCAGGGTAAAGAGCCAATGAAATTGGCTCTTTACCATGTGACCGGCTGTGTCCAATCACAGCAGGTCACTAAATGTAAACAAAACACACCATTGTGTGTAACTTACTGTTGCTGGGTTCTCCTCTTCACACACCGATCCAGTGTGAGGAGGAGATCAGCTAACAGTGAGTTACACATATGTTATACACATATACATATGTACTACTGTGCCCAGATTGCCCCCCCTAAATAAAGAGTACCTGTCATCTAGTACCTGCCACCAGATCACCCGCCACCTCACCAGAATACCCGCCACCTGTCCATCAGGAGTACCTGTCCATCAGGAGTACCTGTCCATCAGGAGTACCTGCCACCTCAGAGTACCCGCCACCTCAGAGTACCCGCCACCTCAGAGTACCCGCCACCAGTCCATCAGGAGTACCTGTCCATCAGGAGTACCTGTCCATCAGGAGTACCCGCCACCTCACCTGAGTACCCGCCACCTCAGAGTACCCGCCACCAGTCCATCAGGAGTACCTGTCCATCAGGAGTACCCGCCACCTCACCTGAGTACCCGCCACCTCAGAGTACCCGCCACCAGTCCATCAGGAGTACCTGTCCATCAGCAGTACCCGCCACCTCACCTGAGTATCCGCCACCTCAGAGTACCCGCCACCAGTCCATCAGGAGTACCTGTCCATCAGGAGTACCTGTCCATCAGCAGTACCCGCCACCTCACCTGAGTACCCGCCACCTCAGAGTACCCGCCACCAGTCCATCAGGAGTACCTGTCCATCAGGAGTACCTGTCCATCAGGAGTACCTGTCCATCAGGTGTACCAGCCACCTCACCAGGAGTACCCGCCACCTCACCAGGAGTACCCGCCACCAGTCCATCAGGAGTACCTGTCCATTAGGAGTACCTGTCCACCTAACCAGAGTACCCGCCACCTCACAAGAGTACCCACCACCAGTCCATCAGGAGTACCTGTCCATCAGGAGTACCCACCACCTCACCAGAGTACCCGCCCCCGCCACCTCACCAGAGTACCCACCACCAGTCCATCAGGAGTACCTGTCCATCAGAGTACCTGTCCACCAGAGTACCCGCCACCAGTCCATCAGAGTACCTGTCCACCAGAGTACCCACCACCTCACCAGAGTACCCGCCACCAGTCCATCAGGAGTACCTGTCCATCAGAGTACCTGTCCACCAGAGTACCCGCCACCTCACCAGAGTACCTGCCACCAGTCCATCAGGAGTACCTGTCCTTTTACAGCACAGCCAGGTGTGCAGGTCAACACTGAGGGTTTTTCCAAACTTGATTTTTTTTTATTTCTTTTTCCCTGATGAATTGGTTCAAGGCATTGTGGACCAAACTAATCTTTTTGCTCAGCAATTTATTGAAAACAACCCCAGCTCCAGCTATGCCCGCCCTTTTGAATGAATGAAAATGAAATGAATAGGTATTGGTCGAAGAAACCCATCCACCATATGCCAATTTTTACATCGGCCATGTCCAGGTCCCGATACGAACTTATAATCCGATTCCTGCATTTCAGTGACAACTCACAGTGCCCCCCCCCCCCCCGAGATCACCCAAACTTTGACAAATTATATAAAATTCGCCCCCTAATTAATTTTTTTTCCAAGAAGTTTGCCGAACTTTATGTCCCTGACCAAAACATTTCCGTGGACGAATCCCTGGTGCATTTCACAGGCCGGCTGGGAATCAAGCAATATATCCCCAGTAAGCGGGCGAGGTACGGCTTGAAGCTCAACAAGCTCTGTGAAAGCGCCACTGGTTATGTGCACTCATTCCGCGTGTACGAAGGCAAAGATTCCCAGCTCCAGCCCCCTGAGTGTCCATCGTACATGGGAATAAGTAGAAAAATTGTTTGGGAGTTGGCATTCCCACTCCTCCAAAAGGGGTATCATATTTACATGGACAACTATTATACCAGCCTGCGCCTTCTCCGCCACCTCTACCTAAAAAAAACTCTGGCCTGCGGTACAACAAGAATAAACAGAAAGAGCCTTCCCACAGCATCTTGTCACCACAACCATTCAAAAGGGGGAATCGGCAAGCTTGAGGAACGAGGAAGTGTTGGCTGTGAAGTGGAGGGATAGGAAAGATGTGTACATCATGTCCACCATCCACGATGACACCTCGGTGGAACTTCACAGAAGACGCAGTACCGTTCGCAAGCCTTCCTGCATCAATGAGTACAATAAATTCATGGGGGGTGTGGATTTAAATGACCAAATGTTGCAGCCCTATCTTTCAACCCGAAAATCCCTCTTCTGGTATAAAAAAATCGCAATTTACTTTTTTCATTTGGCCCTGTTAAATTCTTTCATAGTCTACCAAAAATCCACACAAAGACCCACCACCTTCATGAGATTTATTGAAGACATTGTCACTGCCCTGATCTACCAACAAACATCCCCCCCAGAAAGCATTCACTCAGATTGTGTCAGCAGACTACATGAGCGCCATTTTTCGGACCATATTCCACCATCACGATCCGGAAGACGACGCCAAAAAAAATGTCGGGTGTGCACCAGAAGAGGAATTAGGAAAGACACCAGCTTCCATTGTCCCGACTGTCCCTCCCAACCTGGCCTTTGCATCGGAAAATGCTTCAAGCGATATCACACTCTCGAAAACTATTAGCCCATATTTCTAATACTGCTATTTCCGTTTTCAATATGTCCTGAATATTTCCCTGCCTCAACCAACCATATCATTGTCTTCCATGTGAACTGACCCTGGCCTGTTTCTCAACTATGTCTCTGCCTACCCTCTGCATTGTTTATCCGCCATGTTTCTGCCTTTCACGTGAACTGACCCTGGACTGTATGGATTATGCCTCTGCCTACCGTTTATTTCTGCCTTTTACCTGCACTGACCTCGGCCTGTTGACCATGTTTTTGCCTGCCCCCTTGGACTGATCTTTCACCCTGCTACACAGGGGTCTCACATATGTGAGGGACTCCAGAATAGTGTTCTGAGTTCAGAAAACCAGTTTTTGGTTTTCTGTGTTCCCAGAACAGGGTCTGGTTGTCCGGAGGCTTCAAAGCGATTTGGGTGGGAGAAGCCTCTACCCCTGTCTCCATTCTTTCCTGACCGTTGCCCTAAGCTTGATGGTCCTGCCTGCTCCCTGGACAAATACTCTGGCTGTGCTGACCATACCTCTGCCTGCTGCATGTACTAACTATGGACAGTATTCCTGCCTGCTGCATGGACGATCCTTTTTCTGCTGCTGACCACATCCCTGCCTGCTATCTGGACCAATGCTTTGGCTGTGCTGACAACATCTCTACCTGTACTGACCATTCCTGCCTGCTGCCTGTTTTGCTGTCGCTGTCCACGTTCCTGCCTGCTGCCTGGACCAATGCTTTTCTCTTTGGACCACTGCACTACTAAAACCGCAGGTAATCTTTTCTTTACCCTTTTCTCAGAAGAATGTATTTTGGTTTATAATTGGTATGTACAGTACATGCTATGTGTTAGAAATATGAAGGGCCTTCAACAATGTGATAGGTTGTCAGGAATTTTTGTGTGTAATTTATGCTCCTAGAACACATGACGGTGCTACTTAGATGTTAGGCCTCTGTATTTGGCCAGGCTGTGTAAAAGTCTCACACATTTGGTATCGCCATACTCAGGAGGAGTAGCAGAATGTATTTTGGGGTGTCATTTTTGCTATGTACATGCTATGTGTTGGTAATATCTTATAAATTGACAACTTTGTATTAAAAAAATGCGTTTTCATTTTTTTCCCACATATTCTAAAAACTTCTGGAAAAAAATGAACCGTTCAAAAGACTCATTATGCCTCATAGATTATACGTTTGGGTGTTAGCTTTCCAAAATGGGGTAATTTTATGTGCGTTTCCATTGTCCTGGTGCTCCAGGGTCTTCAAAACTGTAATAGGTGGTTGAGAAATGAGATGTGTAATTTATGCTCCTAGAATGCCTGAAGGTGCTATTTCAATGTTAGGCCTCTGTATTTGGCCAGGCTGTGTAAAAGTCTCACACATTTGGTATCGCCATACTCAGGAGGAGTAGCAGAATGTATTTTGGGGTGTCATTTTTGCCATGTACATGCTATGTGTTGGTAATATCTAGGGTTGTCCCGATACCGATACTAGTATCGGTATCGGGACCGATACCAAGCATTTGCGCGAGTACTTGTACTCGCGCAAATGCTCCCAATGCTTCACCCGATACTTTTTTTTTTTGTGGCCGGAGAGGGCGGGAGGAGTCAGTGGCTGGGGAGGGCGGGGGAGTGCGGGCGGAGTCTGGCTGGAGAGGGCGGACAGAGTCTGTCGACAGAGCTAGTGCAGGCGGAGTTTGGCTGGAGAGGGGGCGGGCTGAGTCTCTGAAGGAAAGTGTGGGCGGAGTCTGGCTGGAGAGGGCGGGCAGAGTCGATGGACGGAGTCCGCGGGCGGAGAGCGAGTCCCTCACCTGCAGTTGAACTTGGTAAGCTGGCAGGGGTTCAGGGCGCAGCCGCATCAGGATCGGTGACCGGTGCTGTCACATTCGGTCGCCGTCAGCGGCTGAACGTCCCCACGCCCATCTTGGTACACCCTGCACTTGGCTGCAGTAAGCAGCAGCAGACATCTTGTTACACCCAGCCCGAGCTATATGGGCTGGGTGTAACAAGATGTCTGCTGCTGCTTACTTCAGCCGAGTGCAGGGTGTACCAAGATGGGCGTTGCAGCAGTTTTTTTTTTTTTAAATCCTGTGTCATTTTTTTTCCCCACAGCATTTCAGTGCCAGCCACCTATCAGTACCCACAAGTGCTACCTATCAGTGCAATCAGTGCCATCTACCAGTGCCACCTATTAGGTGGCACTGGTAGATGGCACTGACTGCACTGATAGGTGTCACTTATGGGCACTGATTGGTGACACTTGTGGGCACTGATAGATGGCACTGATTGCACAGATAGTGCAATCAGTGCCATCTATCAGTGCCCACAAGTGCCATCTATCAATGCTATCACTGCCCACAAGTGCCACCTATCACTGCCCACAAGTGCCACCTATCACTGCCCACAAGTGCCACCTATCACTGCCCACAAGTGCCATCTATCAGTGCCCATAAGTGCCCACAAGTGCCACCTTTCAGTGCAATCAGTGCCATCTATCAGTGCAATCAGTGCCCACAAGTGCCACCTATCAGTGCCACCTATCAGTGCCCACAAGTGCCACCTATCAGTGCCCATAAGAGCCATCTATCAGTGCCCATAAGTGCCACCTTTCAGTGCCATCTATCACTGCCCACAAGTGCCACCTATCAGTGCCACCTATCACTGCCCACAAGTGCCACCTATCATTGCCATCAGTGCCCATAAGTGCCACCTATCAGTGCAATCAGTGCCATCTATCATTGCCAGCCACCTATTAGTGCCCACCAGCGCCAGTCACCAGTCAGTGCCCATAAGTGCCACCTGTCAGTGCCACCTATCAGTCCCCATCTTTCAAACTGTCACATGACATTGAAAAAAAAGTATCGGTAATCGGTATCGGCGAGTACTTGGAAAAAAGTATCGGTACTTGTACTCGGTCTCAAAAAAGTGGTATCGGGACAACCCTAGTAATATCTTATAAATGGACAACTTTGTATAAAAAAAAATGCGGTTTCATTTTTTTCCCACATATTCCAAAAACTTCTGGAAAAAATGAACAGTTCAAAAGACTCATTATGCCTTATAGATTATACGTTGGGGTGTTAGCTTTCCAAAATGGGGTCATTTTATGTGCGTTTCCATTGTCCTGGTACTCCAGGGTCTTTGAAACTGTAATAGGTGGTTGAGAAATGAGATGTGTAATTTATGCTCCTAGAATGCCTGAAGGTGCTATTTCAATGTTGGGCCTCTGTATTTGGCCAGGCTGTGTAAAAGTCTCACACATTTGGTATCACCATACTCAGGAGGAGTAGCAGAATGTATTTTGGGGTGTAATTTTTGCTATGTACATGCTATGTGTTGGTAATATCTTATAAATGAACAACTTTGTATAAAAAAAATGCGTTTTCATTTTTTTCCCACATATTCCAAAAACTTCTGGAAAAAAATGAACCGTTCAAAAGACTCATTATGCCTCATAGATTATACGTTGGGGTGTTAGCTTTCCAAAATGGGGTCATTTTATGGGCGTTTCCATTGTCCTGGTGCTCCAGGGTCTTCAAAACTGTAATAGGTGGTTGAGAAATGAGATGTGTAATTTATGCTCCTAGAATGCCTGAAGGTGCTATTTCAATGTTAGGCCTCTGTATTTGGCCAGGCTGTGTAAAAGTCTCACACATTTGGTATCGCCATACTCAGGAGGAGTAGCAGAATGTATTTTGGGGTGTCATTGCAAGTATGCATGTGCTGTGTGAGAGAAATAACTTGCTATTATGACAATTTTGTGCAAAAAAATAAAAATTAAAAAAAATATAAAAAAATTCCCAAGAATTGTGGGAAGAAAGTACAACTTCAAAAAACTCACAATGCCTCTTACTAAATACATTGGAATGTCTGCTTTCCAAAAAGGGGTAATTTGGGGGGTATTTGTACTTTCCTGGCTTGTTAGGGTCTCAAGAAATGAAATAGGCCTTCAGTACATCAGGTGTGATCAGATGTGATCATTTTTCAATGATTTGCACCATAGCTTGTAGACTCTATAACTTTCACAGAGACCAAATAATATACACTTTTTTTGGTTATTTTTACTAAAGATATGTAGCAGTATACATTTTGGCCCAATTTTATGAAGAAAAATTACTTATTTGCAAAATTTTACAATACAAACTAAAAAAAGTGTTTTTTTTTAAAAAAAATCTAACTTTTTTCGCTTATATTGCAAAAAATAAAAAACCTAGCGGTGATTAAATACCACCAAAAGAAAGCTCTGTTTGTGAGAAAAAAATGATAAAAATTTGGTTTGGGTACAGTGTAGCATGACTGAGTAATTGTCATTCAAAGTGTGAGAGCGCTGAAAGCTACAAATTGGTCTGGTAAGGAAGGGTGTATAAAAGCCCTGTATTGAAGTGGTTAACATAGGCCCATTTCCCCCCCCCCAAAAAAAAATCACCAAAAAATTATCGACTTTGAGGGTCGTGGTTTAGCGACTACGGGTCACGAGTAGGTAGTTGAAGATCTACACCACCATTGGTCAAAATTTGGTGCTCCTATCATCTATGGTTCCGGAGATACGGGGCTCCTTGCGCAGCCTGTCAGAAGCTACATACAGAGCGGCCAGTTTAAATACAAGCAGACACACTCTGTTTGCAGCAGGCTGAGAGGATGAGCTCACAGTGCCTCTCACTTCTTGTCAGAGGCGCTTAGCTCAATGGACAGCTTGGAGCCTGCAGAGTTTGATAGGCAGCACCGCCTGTCAAACTCGTCTATTGATTTCAATGGGGCCACTCTTCAACTGCAAGCCAAACTCACTCGCAGTAGCAGCATAGTCCAACAATGTAAAGCTACCATTCAGCAATGTAAAAAAAAAAAAACAGGAGGCGGCAGTAGCACCTCATGAATGCCTGTCAGCTGCTGCTATACCACTCGTTGAAAAGCAACCCACCACAGATCACTTTTCAGAGGGCAGTAAGCATTACTGTAAATTGTATTTCATTTTTTATAAAAAGCCCCACCAAAATCCTTGGCACCAGGCCCATGATGTTCTTAATCTGGCCCTGATTCCCTCCTGTTCCTCATGCCTTCCTCTTGGGCAGCAAGGCAACCTATAATATAAAAGGAAAATTATGGTGATTTAGGATTTTTTTTCTTTGCAGGTTTAAAAAAAATGTATACAGTATATATATTAATGCAGTTTTTTCTTTGAATACCAAAAGATTCCAGAAGCACTGTGGCTTAGCTAAAGAGACAACACAGCAGATGCCTGCTGTCTGAGATTGGCTCTATCTGATTAAAACCTCAGGCTAATCCATCAGATAAGGCATGGGTGCTCAACCTGTGGCCCTCCAGCTGGTGCAGAACTACAGTTACAAGCATGACTCCCAAAGGCATGGTGGGACTTGCAGTTCCGCAACAGCTGGAGGGCCACAGGTTGAGCACCCATGAGATAAGGGATGATAAGTGTCAAGCCACTCCTCTGATTCATTCACGTCTGTTTGTGAATTTTAACTTCAAGTATAAGCAAAGGCATTTTTTGGATATGCAAAGAGTTAGGGGATAGAACCACTGTCAGGTTTTTATTGCTGTTTGTATCCCCATTAGGGAGATTCACTTTCTCTAATTGCCCTTATCACTAATGTCTGTGGGAATGAAAGTGAAGGTAAATCCAAAATTTTGAGTTGCCACCAAAACAAGAATACAGGGAAATCTTGCAACAAAAACACTTGTTCCCATGACAAATGTCCAAGGGGGGGGGGGGGGGATTTCGTTCACATTGGACAGATATCCTGTCACTTCCTGTTGACAGGAAGTGAAGGAAAATCTCTCTAAAGCCTCTCACACACCACTAGTTTTGACAGCTCTGGTTGGAGCCACTGTACTAACGATCCAATGTTAGTACAGTGATCTCCCCTGTTGTTCTTTTGTATTCTGACAGGGAGATGCCCCCCGCCAGAACACTCCGGTCAGCGCTCTCAGCCATTGGCTGAGAGCTCTGATCAAGACCCCGTCAGTGGCTGGTTTTTCAGCATGCTCGTTCGACAAAAGCTGGCCACATGGCTGGCTTCTATCAGACCGTCTGCCTTACACAGACAGAATGTCAGCTGTTTTTTATTGAACCGGCCGATGTCATCTGACATTTGGCCCATGTATGGGGCTTTAGGGTTCACAGATTTAAACAAAAACTGTCCTACTGTTCAAAAGTAATAAAAAACATTTGGGTTTAGGTTTAACTTTTCGCTATTGAGCTCTGTAAACAACAGGAATGTGCCTGAGATTATAGAAAACTTGTGAAAAGGAGCCTTAAAGGTAGGGTGACCAGACATCCCCGGTTTCAGGGGACAGTCCCCAGATTGAGGACACTGTCCCCGGACCAAGTCTGTCCCCGGTTTTGTCCCCGGATTGGATTTGAACAGGGGCTGGGGCAATTTCAAAGACAGTCAGTGCAGGATTAAAAGAAAAAATTCTGAATTACACACCCCCGCTCCGCCGCTCCTACTAGCTTAGGGGGGTGTATTTCTTTCCATTATCTGTGCCCCTTTCTGATGATCATGTGGTGGTCGGAGCGGAGGGAATATTTCTTCAGTTTCGGGTGCATATCCAATCAGCTTCGCTTGCATGTTCTTCTGTCTTGACTCAAATCCCAGCCAGCCACCTGCCTGCTTATCTTCTTGACTTCCCTGGTGGAGTGATCTTCCTCCGCTCCCCACACAGTAGTAGCCAGGACCCAGAGAGTAAGACTTGAGAGGCTGTGAGGCGGCGGCAACGGGCAGAGAGTCGCTGATTGCTGCCATTACTAGAAAAAAAAAGACATGTCCCCGGATTTTATTTAAAAAATCTGGTCACCTTACAATAGGGCAGAGCTAGGCAGCAGCAACAGAACTTTACAGATATCGGGACACAGTACGGAACTAGAACTTTTGCCCTGCCTTACAAACGGTCCTGGTGCTCAAATTTATTGGGGGGGGCGGCCGGCTCCCCCACCCCCTGTTGCTCGATTGCTTACCCGTCGCCCGCCAGGCCCCGCGCCAGCCCCGCACCTACCCAATCCAGGTCACCGCTTTGGCGGCTTCCCCCCCGCATCTCCTCCCGAGTTCCGGCGGTAACTTCTCCTCCCGGTCAATCAGGAGTTAGGACTCATGGGCAATCGTTCCTTGAAAAAGTCACGTGACATGTGATGCAATGCATCGGGAGGAGCCAAATTGACGACATCTATCGTGTCTCAGCACAGTAGATGCGGATTGAGGAGTTTGCTACATTGCATCTGATCGTTTCTATACAGGCGCGATGGTTGTATGACCAAACGTGAGTCAAACTTTTAAACACTCCAGACCTTGTGATGAAGTTTTAACATATCGTGCTATGATTCTATGTCTCTTGTTTTGTTTCATTTGAGAATCGCTTTTAAGGAGAAACTAAAGAGGAACTAATGAGAGATCACCTGAATGCTAATCACCATATGGAATGTGGACAGGTCTGCTCTTATTAAGGAAGATACTAGTAATAAGAACTTGTGTGATTTCAAGTGACCGGGCTAACCAATTTTATAAGCTTGTGGGTACTTTTGATTTGTTTTATCTTGGATATTTTTGCACAGAGTATTTCTTTATACACATTTATAGAATTGTTTATAATCACTATGCGTTTTTAATAGGAGGTTGATTTTAGCGCACCATCACACATTACCCAAATGTCCGATGGAGCCTACACACGCTCGGAATTTCTGACAACAAGCTCCAATCGAACATTTGTTGTCGGAAATTCCGATCGTGTGTACGCGGCATAAGTCCTTCAGGAAGGATCCAGGGCTGGTGTCGGTGAGTGAAAGCACAGTGGAAAGATCTGGAAGAGACATGCCAGGGGAGCTGGATGTAGAGCCAGAGGGAGACTGTGGGAGTTTGTGTCAAATCAATGCAGCCATGAGGGCAGGCAAGCTTTGCAAGTCAGACTTGCTGGGATCAGTAGTCCATCACCATTTAATCTTCTCAAGTAAACGGTTGCTACCATAAAGGGGTACTGCAGGCCCCGGCCTACAAAGGGTCATCAACTAAATTAACGGGGACTTATTTAGAGTGAGGTAAGGTGACCAGATTTTCAAAATGAAATACGGGGACATTTTACTATTTTATAAGCATATTTTCCTCAAAGGATATATGCAGTGTATGTTGTATGTGTTTATGAAATGATTGTATGATACATACTTTATTTCTCACGTTTCGTCCATGAGATAAAAAAAAAGATACTTCTTAGAATTTTTGAGGATATGACTACCAAATGTTAAGAAGATAAGATAGACAAAAAACTTTTCAATGCATATTTTGTATTTTATTCTTGCCAAAGTATTGTGGTTCAACAATAACAATATAAATTAACAATTCAGAACAGTAAAGGATTGCATGGTAACAACACGTAGGATACCTTTGAACATAAATAATCCAATATTAATAGCTAACTGTTATAAAACTACAAATGTTAAAGGAACCAATGCAACATAAAATTTTGTTGGAGATTTACAACATTTTGCACCTGTTGGCACTTGGCAGGCCTCCCCTCCGACTCTAGTGTACATTACAGGCCTCCCCTCATACCACCGTCCAGAGTACTGTGTACATTACATTCCTCCCCTCATACCACTGTCCAGAGCACTGTGTGCATTACAGGCCTCCCCTCAGACCACCATCCAGAGAACTGTGTGCATTACAGGCTTCCTCTCAGACTCCAGTTAAGAGCACTGTGTGCATTACAGGCCTCCCCCCAGACCACCGTCCAGAGGACTGTGAAACATTACAGGCCTCCCCTCAGACCACCATCCAGAGCACTGTGTAGCTCCTCAGTCTGTACAACCCCCCCCCAGTCTGCACAACCCTTTCCCCCCTAGTTTGTACAATTTCCCCTCCCCCCGTCTGCACAATTCCCCCCCAGTCTGCACAATCCCCCCTCCCCTCAGTCAGCACAATATCCCCCAGTCTGCAAAATCCTCCCTCCCCCCCAGTCAGCACAATTCCCCCCCAGTCTGCACAATTCCCCCCCCCCTCCCAGTTTGTATAATCCACCTCCCCAGCTTGCACAATCCCCCCTCTACCAATTTGCACAATTCCCCTTCCCCCAGTCTGCACAATCCACTCCCCCCCCCCCCCAGTCTGCACAATCCCCCCCCTGTTTGCACAGGGGGAGAACGAAATGAGAAGGAAAAGAGGGAAAAAAAATGTCGGGTGAGAGAGGAGGGTTGTTTACGGAGCAGGTGGCTCACTCACCAATTGTGCCTCCCCTCAAAGGCTGGTCTCCCAGGTAGGCTGAGCACAGTGCAAGCATTGCATGCAGGAGGCTGGAGTGTGGGCGGGGTTGGGCGGACACCAATTTGAGCCAGGGTGTCAGATTGGACAGGTGGCGGAGTGAGGGAGGAGCTAGGAAGTGCTGATGGGATGGGCAACAGAGGCAATACAGACCGACTCCCGAGCGGCCAGCCGGAGTTAAAATGCCAGGGAAAGCGGAAGCGAACACCGCCTGAGACTGAGCAGCCAAAAATAGAAAATAGTGCCATGGCTAATCCGGGGACAAAACAGGTGACAGAGGGGCATGGCTTGACGATGGTGGAGTAGAGAGACACGCGCTCCGCAGCCCCGTCCACCCACTCACCCGGCAAATCAGAGGATGATACAGCTATTTAGCCTGGATCCCTTTCAATTCCCCCGGCTGGAGCAAACTAAAGACCCAAGCAGATAAACTTGGTATGAAGAGGGGGACCAGATTATCCAAAGCGCCATCTCAGCCTGTCATCCAGCAGTTCTTTCCCCTTTCTTTCCAGTTTCTTTCCCCTAGAGCGGCCGCTTCCCAGAATCGCGAGATTGGAGCACGTGATGCAGTGACGCGCGGGAAAACCAATGAGCCAGAGGTGAGCCCTGTTCAGTTAGTATCACCAGCTATGTCGGTACCAGCAGGGCGAGAGCAGGGGCCGAAAAACGATCATACCGGCCAGAAGGATCAGAGGGGACAGAAGCCACCGCCTGCAGAACCGGGAGAGTGAGAGCCTGAGATAGAGACAGAGCTGAGAATGCTGAGGACATTGCTGCAAGCTCTCCCTACACGGGCCGACTTGGAGTCTCTGGCCACACGCCTGGAAGAGGTCCATCGTAGAGACCTGGAGGTTGTCCGTGAACAGGTTTAACTGCTGTCAGATAAGTTAAAAAACAATGAGACATCCTTAGCATTATTAGAGGAGCGTGTCACTTGCTTAGAACAGACACAGAGGCATTATGTTGATCCCATCCAGCTTAAGCTGGAGGAAATCGAGGACCGCAGCAGGCGTAAGAACCTGAGGTTCAGGGGGGTCCCTGAAGTTGTAGAGAGGGAGGCACTTCAGCCGGCAATTATGGCAATATGTCACCAGCTGGTCACTTTACCCCCACCCCAGACCTTTGAGTTTGAAAGACTGCATAGATCCCTGGGCCCCCGTTCAATGAACTTGAATTGACCTAGGGACGTGATTTGTTGCTTTCACCGTTATGGTCATAAAGAATTGATAAGCAGGGAGGCCTGGGAAGCAGGAGAGATCACATATGAGGGGTCACAGATAAAAATCTTACCAGATCTCTTGCGGGCCACTTTACAACAAAGAGCCATGTTGCGCCCTTTACTGGATATAATTAAGAAAGTAGGGGGGACCTACTGCTGGGGATATCCGATCTCCCTAACAATAAGAAAGGATGCACAGACATTTGTACTGCAGCAACCTGCAGACCTCCCTGAACTCTTTAAATTCCTAGGGACAGAGGCAATGGTCCCAGATGGGCTGCAACATCTGCCGGGTCCAACAAGACAAACAATAAATCCAGTGGGAACAAAGAGACTGATTACCCCTAAGGAGATCCATAGGGACCCCCCCAGGAAAGCGGATAAAGACAGGGAATGGGAGCTCATTTAAGGAAACCTTTCTCTGGGAGGAAAGACTAGACCCCCCCCTTCTTTTTTTGTTTCTCCCTCTCCCCTCCTTGGGTAGGCTCTCTGGCCTCTTCCCGCTCCCCTCCCTCCCTCCCCCCCGATAGAGCCCTATGGAATACACAATTGGTTTCTGTGACCCTTTATTTTTATTATTTTTTTTTTTCTTTCTTCCCTTTTTTTTGGGGGGATGTGCACGATATACACTGGAATTTTTCCTTTTTTTTTTTCCTTCACGAAATATGTATAATATGCACTATTTTTGTGGTTTTTGAATCATATGTTTAGACTGGAATTGATTGATATATGGACACATGGATTTGATATAGTAGTGCACAGATATCACAGGATATTTATCACTTACAATGAGATAATATAAATGTAATATAAGATGTATAAAAATAGGGGCGGCCAAATCAATATATTGGTGGGCCCCCCCTTCCTGGTACACAGAAGACACTTACAGCACGGTTAGATATGGGGACTGGGGGGGGGGTTGGGAGATGGTTGGGGGGGGGGCCGGGGGCTTCGGGGAAATGGGAAGGGAGATATCGGTCATACCCGCACAGGGTTGGAATACTCTTGGATACAGAGTGGAAAAAAATAGGTCGATAATATAAGATACACAGTAATGTGGAGGAGAAGATCAATAAAAGGATTACATAAAACTGTATAGAACTATATAGAATAGATCTGTTAGGAAACTTAACCTAGATGGTTGTGGTCTAGATATGGAACGATGAGGGAGGGGGGGGGTGGGAGGGTAAAGGGGATTGGTGGAAGGTTGAACAGTATAAGAGAATGTTAGGGGGTAAGCGTGAAATGAGAGAATAGAGGTAAAAGGGATTGAGTATATTGAGAAGGAGAGGCGGAGGGGGGGGGGGGGGGAGTGAGAACTAGATCTAAGGAAGAAGGGGCGTATGTTTCTCTTCCCTTTTTGTTGTTCTCTCCCTCTTTTTTTTTTTTTTTTTGGTCCCCTCTTCCTCTCGCCCTCTTCTTCTTTTTTTTATATTTATAGCTTGTGAATGATCCGGGATAGTTGTGATAAGAATAAATAAATATTTCATAAAATGGATAAAAGGATGGAAAATGACGAAAATAATTATGATGATATGGTGAATGTGGACAATAATAAATTGGATAACATTGGAATATAAAAATAGCCGGGGTGGGTGGGAGGTTGGAGGGTAAGTTGGAGGGTTTTCTTTTTTTCAGCCTAGTCAGTCCAATACCCCTTAGGGGCTTAGGGGACGGAGGGAATGGTAGGGTGGATAGGGGGGAAAGGGGGACATTTGAAGGGGAAGGGGGGTTTGAGGGTGGTGGGGAGGTTTTTTTTTTTTTTTTCTCTTCTCCTTTCTACCTCTACGCCCTAGGGAGAGATGGAGGAAATAAGAGTTATCTCCCTAAACGCCAAGGGACTTAACGTCCCAGAAAAAAGAAGGATGTTGTTGAACGATCTTAGGCGTTGGGGGCCAGATGTAGCTTATGTGCAGGAGACGCATTTTAGGACGGGGGGACTTCCACTCCTCCAGAATAGATTTTTTCCATGTGTATATCACGCATGCAACCAGGAGGCAAAATCTAAAGGAGTATCAATTTTGATCTCCAATAGAGTTACCTGGTTGCTGGTGGATAAGTGCCTGGACCCAAAAGGCAGATTTCTCTTTCTTAAGGGCAGTATTGGAGGAGCCAAAGTGACATTAGCCACGGTGTATGCACCAAATTTACATCAGGATACATTTATGAAGAAAGTGCTCTCAAAATTATCAGAATTCGCAGAAGGCAAATTGATCTTAGGGGGAGATTTTAATATCTCTCTAGATCCTAGGATAGACACTTCCGTAGGGACTTCATCGATCCCGGAGGGGATCAGAAAGGGTGTATTGCGGAAATTGCATGAGGTACAATTGGTAGATGCCTGGAGGACTCTGCATGCAGAGCAAAGGGATTATATTTTCTTTTCTAACCCACACCAAGTATACTCCCACATAGACATATTTCTGATCTCCCATTATGTGATTTCTTCAGTAACAGAAGTGACTATCGAGAATATGACAGGGTCAAACCACGCCCCGATCAGCTTGTGCCTCTCCCTATCCAATGCGGTCTTCTCCCAAGAGAGACGCTGGAACTTGAATGAGGGTCTGCTGCAAAATCCTGAAGTCAAAGAGGCGGTGGCTAGGGAGATTGAGGTATATTTTCAAGTTAATGACACGCCAGGGAGTGACCCGGGAATGGTGTGGGAGGCGCACAAGACTGTGGTCAGGGGACTATTGATTAAATATGGATCAATACTAAAGAAAAAGCGAGAAAAACAGATCAGGAAATTGCTGGAAGAAATTCAGGAATTGGAACTCCAGCATAAAAAAACACAAGTAATCTCTATTGGAATGGAATTAGGCCAATTGAGAAGACAACTTACAGAGATTCTGCGTTTTAAAGCTAAAGCAATAATACAGCGGGGCAGGAAGATAAACTACGAACTGGGAGACAAATGCAGCAGGCTTTTAGCCAGGAAACTAAAGGAAAAAAACCTATCAACATACATACCACAAATCAAGGGGAAGGAGGGACAATTAGTACGGAAACCAAAAGATACAGCAGAAGTATTTGGGGAATATTGTTCTTCCTTATACAACTTAGTACAAATACCAGCTCCAACGTCGATTATAGAGGAATACCTCTCCTCAGCAGGCCTCTCGAGACTACCATCTCCAGCCCGAAGTAGCCTAGAGGCCTCAATCTCCTCTGAGGATTTGAAGGCAACACTTAAAACAGTTAAATCCGGAAAGGCTCCGGGCCCGGACGTATATACTATAAGATACTATAAAGAATTTGCCTCATTACTAAGTGACCAGACGACTAAGGTTTTTAATACATTGGGCCAGACTGCCGCACTACCGCCGGATGCACTTCTAGCATATATTACGGTAATTCCAAAGGAAGGGAAGGACCCGGCGGAGTGCGGGAGTTACAGGCCGATTTCATTACTTAATACAGACTTAAAACTCTTTGAAAATATTGGCGTTGTGTCTTCAACCCTGTCTCTCTCAGTTTGTGGACCTGGACCAGGTGGGATTTATCCCCGCACGAGAAGCGAGGGACAATACGATAAAAGTCCTTAACCTGGTCCACTACGCTAACGAGAGAAATATCCCGTGTGTGTTCTTAAATACCGACTCTGAGAAAGCGTTTGATAGAGTAAACTGGTATTTCCCATTTGAAGTGCTGAGGCATGTGGGCTTGGGGAAACACATGATCAATTGGATCATGAGTGTCTACACGACCCTACAGGCCACAGTGAAAGTAAATGGAGTATTCTCAAAACCATTTAAGATTGCAAATGGCACACGACAGGGATGCCCCCTTTCACCCCTATTATTTGTGCTTTCAGTAGAGCGTCTATTGATTAGAATCTGCCAAAATCCGGATATACAGGGTATACAGATAGGAGACCGAGCTCACAAAGTGTCGGCCTATGCGGATGACCTGCTGTTTTCCATACCTAGCCCACATGTTTCACTCCCCAACCTTGTGAGGGAGATCGACAGCTATAGTAGGATATCAAATCTGAAAACAAATCATACTAAATCTGAAGCAATGAGTGTGGCAATGTCCCCCTCAATGCGTAATATTATACAACCAAACTTTGGATTTAAATGGCAGACTGCGCTAAAGTACCTGGGTACACAGATACCATCAAATTTAAAGAACATTTTTAAGATAAATTTCCCACCACTATATAACTCAATACGAACACTTCTTGATAAATGGCACCATGGATTACATTCTTGGTTTGCCCGAGGGAATATAGTTAAGATGAGCATCTTAGCAAAAATTTTGTATCTGTTCCAGGCATTGCTGATTACCATCCCAGTAGCCTATCTCCGTCAAGTGCGTACTCTCCTTATGAAATTTATATGGGTGGGGAAACGGCCAAAAATCAAGAGAGAACTGATGATGATACCCAGGTGCTTTGGTGGGATGGCAGTCCCAGACATAACTAAATATTATCGAGCGACCCACCTGGCAAGGTTGGTGGATTGGTGTAGACACACAGATTTTAAACGCTGGATAGGTATGGAGCAACAGTTTAGCCCGGTCCCTCTACGTAGAGCACCTTGGTGCTTTACAGCACTGCCGTCCCTTTTAAAGAAACATTCTAAAATTGGTCCGACGCTGCGAATTACTGCTAAGATATGCCGAGACCCCAAATTCTCATCAGGTAAATTACCTTTGCTCCCCATCCTGGGGAACCCTAGTTTTCTACCGGGTATGGAGATAGGAGCATTTGGCAATCTTAAAGAAAAAGGAGTCTCCCAGGTGTCGCATTTTTTACAGTCGGGAACCTGGCCGACTGTGGACTCGCTGATGGAACTGGGGGGGGTCCTTTGAATTAAACCTCTGGCAGGCACTTCAGATAAGTCATTTTTTGAGATTGTTGGGGTCGCCATTAGACTTTCAACGGCAACTGACAATATTGGAGGTTTTCTGCGAAGAGGAGGAAACACTCTCACGAGTGGTTTCTAAGATGTATGGGTTGCTGAATGCACCTCCGGAGTATTTTGTGATGCCAGGCATTAGCAAATGGGAAAGAGATCTGGACAGGACCTTTACCCCAATCCAGCATAAACGTATCATTGTGTTGACATTGAACTCCTCGATCTGTACGCGGATCCAGGAGTTCAATTATAAACTTCTGATACAGTGGTACTATACACCAGTAAGGCTCCATAAATTCTCTATGGAAACCTGAGAATGTTGCTGGAGATATGGGATAGAACGGGGAACCTTACTGCATATTCTCTGGTCCTGTGGGAAAATGCGGCAATACTGGTTAGAGATTCAGAGAATCTCTCAAAAGTTCACAGAATTCTTGATACCAGATGACCTGCCTTTTTTCTGCTCCACTGTTCACAGATCCCGCTGCAGATCTATAAAAAAAAATCGGTGTTATGTCATCTAATTAATGCAGCTAAAATGGGGGTAACCCTGCTGTGGAGGGATGCTAGACCACCCTCCATTGCAGGTTGGCTCAACAGAGTACGAGACATAGGAGCCATGAAGGACTTAGTCCTCTCAGCACAAAATAAGAGAGAACAGTATATTCAAACATGGACAGGATGGAATTTATTTATGTACTCGGAAGCGGGGAAGAGGATGTCAGAGGAGACAGGCGAGGAGTGAGGAGTGGAGATTTTGGGGTAGTGGGGGCGGAAAGAAAAGGGGAAGGAGGAATAGAGAAGCCCTTGATAGACACCCTCTGCCTTTAAGATTAAGGTAGAAGTGGAAAGAGAAATAAATGCAAATATAGGTGAACATATAGGGGCTGATTTACTATAACTCCAGGAAGTACTGAGCACTATTGCAAAAATAGCTCCCATTTTAGCCAATTAAAAATTCAATGTGCGAATTTGCGAATGAAAAAGAGCGCTATTAGCAGCAAACAAGTGTTAGTAAATATGAAATCAGCGCTAATTAGCAAATCCGCGTACATGCAAATGCCAATTTCCACTAAGTTTTTATATAGCACTGCACTGTAACCATGATCCATGTATGTGAAAGAAACATTTTTATATGAGATGTGCTCTATCTATTGATGTATATTGCAATTAGTATTCCTAGTTTTTTTCCTTCTTTTGCTAACGAATGCAGTTATGAATGATTATTACATAGTAATGTCTGCTATTCTGTAAAATTACATTTAGGTTACCTATTTGTTGTATGTTGTTTTTTTCATGTTTTTTTTTTTTCATTTAGGTGGCTATAAAGCGGTAATTATTTATGTTCATTCTTTAATCATACTACACTATTATGCAGGTCTTGTACTTAGCACAATGGCTTAGGCCCCTTTCACACTGGGGCGGTTTGCAGGCGCTATTTTGCTAAAAATAGCGCCTGCAAACCGAGCCTAAACAGCGGCTCCTTTCTCTCCAATGTGAAAGCCCCGAGGGCTTTCACACTGGAGCGGTGCACTAACAGGACTTAAAAAAAAGTCCTGCTAGCCGCATCTTTGGAGCGGTGAGAGGAGCGGTGTGTTTACCGCTCCTCCACCGCTCCTTCCCATTGAAATGAATGGGATACCGCGGTAATACCGCCCGCAAACCACGGCTGTAGCCGCGGTTTGCGGGTGGTATTAACCCTTTTTCGGCCGCTAGCAGGGGTTAAAACCGCACCGCTAGCGGCCGAATACCTCTGCAATCGCGACGGTATAGCGCCGCTAAAAATAGCGGCGCTATACCGCCACCGCCCCCACCGCCCCAGTGTGAAACCGGCCTTAGTGGTCTGCTCAGATATCTCCACAGCTCTCATGGTACAAGTTCAAATACCAGCCAACCTACCATACAACAGCTATGTTTATTTTTTGCACAAGCAAATTAAAATAAACAAACAAAGAAATGTAAACTGCCCGGTAGCTAGTGTGTGATGTTTGGAAGTCCACACCATAATATTATTGAATAAAAGTGCATTGGCTAATTGGCATTCACCTATTTTCAGCATATGCTGCTTTGGCTAATTGGCATTTGCCTTTTTTTCACCAATACAATCTTTTAGTATCTCTCTGTGGGATTTGAACCCATGAGTGCTTCAAAGCCTGAGTTTTTCAAGGTAGAAGTGCTGACCACTAGCCTATTGAGCGTAGCACAAACATCTAGTAGTGTGTGATGTTTCTTCTCCCCGAGCCGTCTCTCCTGCCACCGCCGTCTTTTCCCGCTGCTGTGTTCTTCCGCGCAGTCGGTTACACGCTAAGAAAAAAAAAAGCTGCTCTTCTTCTGTGTCGGACTTCTGTGGCCATCCGATAACGTCACCCGGAGAGCCCGCTCCATGGCTATGTAAGAGACGCCACACAGCGGGTGACAACACAGAGGAGGAAGACCGCCACAGAAGAAGAGCGGCTTTTTTTTTATTAGCAGGTAACCGACTGCGCGGAAGAACACAGCAACGGGAGAAATATGCTGCTGAGTAAAATGCACACTTTCAGGAGGTGCTGCCGTCAGTAGGATTTGAGTTCATTGATTAATAAACCTTTGAGGGCAGCAGGGAATACCACTATGCTACAGAGCTGAGCACATACCTACAGAGAAAATACATTTACTAATGTTTAATTCTATACAATAATGTTTTGCATTTCAGGCATTAAAGAGGAAGTAAACCCATTTTTTTTTTAAAACCCTGCAAAAGAAAGGCATAATGAGCTAGTATGTATAGCATACTAGCACATTATAAATGACTTACCTGATATCAAAGCCCCCAAACTGTTTGTCGTTCCCCTCCACCGCCATCTTGCCTCGATGTCCCGTCACTGCCTTCAGTGTATCGCTGCTCCGGCGATGTGATTGGCCGGAGCGGCGATGACGTCACACGCATGCGCGCTGGGGCCGGCGAGATCCCATTCAGAAAACCGGCAATGATGTCGGCCCGCTAGTGCGCATGCGTGTGACATCATCAGTGCTGTTTTAAAAGCAAATATCTACTTAACCGTGTGGGTTAAGGAGATATTTCTTGCACCTACAGGTAAGCCTTAATCTAGGCTTACCTGTAGGTGCAAGTTGTCTAAGTGGGTTTACAACCACTTTAATAATATAGTAACAACTATGCTCATGCTGATGTGGCATTGGCTAATAAGCATTCCCCTCTTTTCAGCATATGCTGCTGAGTGTTTGATGGTGGGACTACTTTATATTCTAGGTATAATAGTACTCAGCACAGTGACTTAGGCCCCTTTCACACTTGTGCGACCTGAAAGTTGTGTGATTTTGATGAGACTTTAAGCAATGCCTGTGTAATCTTGAGGTCTATGGACGCAGGAGTCGCAGGGAAAGGCGTGCAAATTTCCATCTGCATTTTTTCTGCGATCCCAGGGAATGCCTGTGTAAACTTAAGGTCTATAAACCTCATCCCGTATCAAAGTCGGACCAAAGTAGTACAGGGACTACTTTGAAGTTGGTGTGACTTGAAGTTGCACAGATATAAGTGGTACACATTAAAATGGGGTCTGGGGTATGACTTGTCATGCAACTCTGATGACCAAAGTCGCAGGAAAAGTCGCTCAAGTGTGAAAGGGGCCTCAGCCCGACTTTGTGAGCGATTTCAGAGACATCAGTGCACTTTCCTGCACAGATGTCTAGTGAAATCACATAGGTCTCAACTGTCCCTGATTTGGAACAAAGTCCCTCTGTCCCTCTTTCCTCCTCATTTGTCCCTCATTTTGTTCTGATCTGTATAGTTTTATAGAAAATGCAATTTTTATCTTTCAAAAAGGGTTTTCCAGCGCTAAACCTTTCATCTCATTTCTAAATTGCTTTGTTTGTAAATTCCCAAAGCCAATCTAAAGGGATATTATTGTTAAAAAAAAAGCACTTGGGGGTTTAACTAATATTTTTTTTTTTTTTACAATTCCCCTTTAAGAAGGTGTTTTAGAAGGTGTGTCCTATGTCTACATACTTTTGCTAATAGTTGTCCCTTATACCCATCTCAAAAAGTTGGGAGGTAAGAAATTGCTTCCTGAAGTCGCCCAAAGTAGTGTAGGAACTACTTTTGGGAATCTGTGTGGCGTCGCACCAATTTGGACAGTTCTATTGCTGTCAATAGGCGCCGATTTGGCCTGTAATTTAACATGTCAATTCAGAGCTATGTGAACATGGGTGAAGTTGCATAGATATGAATGGAACTCATGGGGGGGGGATACTTTTAATGCGACTCTGAGGTCCAAAGCTGCATGAAAAGTCACATAAGTGTGAAAGTAACCTAATGAGATTAAATGATAACACCTTTGAATAAAGCCCCATTTGCACTTGTGCGACCTTAAAATTGCACAGCTTTGCCATGACTTGAAGCAATGTCTGTGTAATCTTGTGGTGTATGGACCTCAAATCGCATCAAAGTCAAACCAAGGTAGTGCAGGGATGAATTTTCCCCACTTTCAGGATGCACAAGTGACAATAGGGCCAAATTCAAAGATATCCTTGAATCTCTTTCACACTGCTGCGACCTGAAAGTCACACTAATTTGCTGCCACTTTGTCGCTGCAACTTGGCCCCAACTTCTGGGAATGCCTGTGTAATATTGCGCCCTATGTACCTCAAGTCACATGAGGCTCTGTTTCCACTATTGCAACCCTAAATTTGCATGATTTTGCTGCGATTTTGATGCGACTTGGAGTAATGCCTGTATATTCTTGAGGTCTATGGACCTCAAGTTGTATCAAAGTGGGACCAAAGTAGTGCAGGGACTACTTTGAAGTCGCTGCGACTTGATGTCGCACAGATATGAACCATACTCATTGGAAATCATAGGGTATGACATGTCATGCGACTTTGCAGTCCCAAGTTGCATGACAAGTCGCACTAGTGGAAACCGAGCATGAAAGTCACACCAAAGTAGTACAGGGACTACTTTGAAGTTGGTGTGACTTAAAGTAGCACAGATATGAATGGTTATCATTGAGAATCATGAAAAGTCGCCCAACTGTGAATCAAGTCATATATATTTTAATAGAAAGGAGCTCTCATTTATACTTGCATAGTCCTTACTGATTTACAGCAGCAGAACAAATGCAGGAAGTAGTGATGTGTGCACATGGGCCAGAAGCAAATGTGTGGTGATAACAAACAAATCAATGAAGCCCACCCACACCAAATTCACCCCCACCTTGAGTAAGCACAAGTACATATCCTACACTTACCCGGCAAATCAGCAGCACCTCCTCTATGCTAAAGAGGGACCTCGCCATGTCCACCTAGATGGAGATTGTAACGGCATCCCAAGTATGAAAGGGGTTAACGCCGTTTAGGATATTCCCTCTCTGGACACACATCCACTGCCGATCCTCCACAGTCAGGCGACCGCTTCCCATAGGATTAATCCTTCCAAACATACGAGACAAACACTCTGTATGAAGTTTCCAACTGGACTGACAATCTTTAATGACAAACTCCCAGTTTTATACACACAGAGAAGGTTCTTACATTCTCCTCAGACAATACACCTTTGACCAGACCTAATTTACATGAGCTGATTAACTACAGTGATGACTCAGACACATGACCTTTAGGCTAGCCTCACTGTCTCCCAATACACATCTGACATCTTAGCAGACACAGGTGGGGGCTGGATGTGGTGACATTAGCATCTAACAGTATGTGTCCCAACATCATGAAGGAGTCACTTTTCAGTTAACCTGTTGAGTTCATAATCAAACAGTAAATAGTTCTTTACAGATATCCTGGGGAATATTGTGGAAAAATATCACTGTCCCATTTTAAAGCAATCCAAGACATATTCTTAATATCCATTATTTTCTTGCTCATCCTGTGCCCAAAGTGACCCCTGTCACAGAGATCCTGACCAGCACAAGAACTTCCGGGTGATTACAATGACTCATTTCCGGGTCAGGAGGTGAAACCACGCTCTGTTGATTGCAGCTGCGAATATTTGATCTCAATCACGATTAGAATTTATTAATTTTGATTATTTGCAGATATGTAAATCTGTATTTCTACCTATAATGATATTTGTAGGTAAACTTAAGGGAGTTTGATAAGAAATGGTGTCTCTGGCATAGCAGCAGGTGAATTACAAAGGTAAAGGGCCCAGTTTGAGCCCTGCTTCACACTGACAGCGGGAGGAAATCGTTCAGCTGAACTCATACGATTTCATTCCCGCATGTCAGTCCCGCATGTCAGGAGGGGGGGGGGACATCAGAGAAATCTGTTCAGGTTTCTGCACTTATATCAATACAAATCACACCAATTAGAACAGCGCAATTGCCACCGATCTGACATGTCCGATCGCACCAATGTGAACCAGTGCTGACTCACACAACACTGCCTATCCTCCAGCTGAATTCATTACCTGCAATTCTCCACAGCTGTTATATATATATATATATATATATATATATATATATAAAGATTCCACCTTTATCATTTACTTGCAGGGGTGCTGAAGCCTAGTATTACATTGGGGCGATTTGTAATGCAATTTCAGAAATCAAATCGCATGACTATTGGTGGCAATGGCACTGTTCCAATCGATGCAACCCCAATTTTGTGGCGCCACACTGATTTGCGAAAGTAGTTCCTGCACTACTTTTGCCGATATCAGGTTCGACTTCAATAGACATTTGTGTATGAAGCCACACAGATGTCTATCAAGTAGTACCTAAAATCGTGCTAGCTTAAGTGAAGTAGCGCGATTTCAAAGTAGCATCAATGTGAACAAGGGCAAAGAGATTCATTTTTTGGTGCACAAATCCATATAGAAATAAAATATTAAGGATCTTGCACTTTGCCAAAACCACCACAAAAAAATAAATATGCTTACTTTCTCATCTGCAAACATTGTTGATTATTGAATGCATTCTTTGGGACATCGTCTTGTCATTTGAATAATAAAAATATTGAAAGATAAAAAAATAAAATAAAAAAAAGCACACCAAAGCTCAATAATGCACTTTTATTTTGCCAGCAGAAACAAAATTATGTACATTCATATACTAGCTTAAAAAAAAAATTTGGACAGGATACATGGTGCTACATTTAGCAATTGGATTTTAAGGGCCCTGCTCATAGGAGCTTACAATCTAAAATTTGTCAAAACCTTAGAGTGCACACCGCTTTACTTTTAGTGTATAACGGGCAACACATCACATTTTTATCTGCAAGATTATAGAAACATACTTAAGTCATTATTCTTACAAAGCATTCCAACATAATATTAAAAGACACATGTTCAAAGCACCCACCCCCACCCCACAATCCACATATACGTACATTGGTGACCATGTTCTGCTGGAATCTGCATTTCTGTGTACACGATTAAGCAATGAGATCCAAGAGTAGAAGGTCAGCAGATGCTTCCAAACGATTTTGCATGGTCAGACAGGAACAATACACACACAATTTTTGATTGAAAAAATGCACAAGAATTTCAGCAAATAACACTAGTTGGGGGTTTGTCAATCTGCACAATATCATTCCTTCTCCCCCCACAAATCACAGCAAAAAACCTGGCCTTCTCAGACCAAACGATCCCCCATACTGCAGGCCTTTATATAAGAGAGGTTGTATTGTTAGCAAACTGACACACGCCCAATAGAAGTACACGCCCACTAGAAGTACACGCCCACCAGTATCTTTCAATCTGTCTCTTCGTGTATGTCTAAAGTGATTTCACCTGATGGGCTGGAACACATAATACTATTTGCAACTGTGTTAGCCCTTGGCTATGTGCATCAAATCTCTAACTACAGGCCAAAGATCCAAGTCCATTTGCATGCACATAAACAAAGCAACAGTTTTCTAAGCATATGTACCTGTGCAGTGTAAACCATACAATTTTAAATGTCCAAGTCCCTGGGCATGATTAGTGCTAACAAACATTATCAGTCCCTGGCTCCAATGAGCTTCCAATCTAAAGTCCAAAACTAACTTTTTTACATTCGAGACTATTTTGACAGGAGACAAATAAAATACCATCATGTCTTTGGATTGTGGTGAGAAACCCACACAGGGAAAACATATAAACTTCAACACAAGCACTAGCATGTTGGGGAATTGAACCAGCAACCCCAGTGCTGCTAGATGGAATTGCTACCCACTTAGCCACCAGGCAGCCTCACACATGTTCTCTGCATCTGTGGTGTGAACCAGCCCTAAGTCCATAGCCAAGTTCCGTGTCTCCAAGCAATATACAATATATTGGCCTAAGTATTGGGACGCCTGCCTTTAAACACACATGAACTGTAATGGCATCACACTCTTAGTCCGTAGGGTTCAATATTGAGTTGGCCCACCCTTTGCAGCTATAACAGCTTCAACTCTTCTGGAAAGGCTGTCCACAAGGTTTAGGAGTGTGTCTATGGGAATGTTTGACCATTCTTCCAAGTGCATTTGTGAGGTCAGGCACTGATGTTGGACGAGAAGGCCTGGCCTGCAGTCTCCGCTCTAATTCATCCCCAAGGTGTTCTGTTGTGTTGAGGTCAGGACTCTGTCCAGGCCAGTCAAGTTCCTCCACCCCAAACTCACTCATCCATGTCTTTATGGACCTTGCTTTGTGCACTGGTCCAATTCATTTGGAGGAGGGGGATTATGGTGTGGGGTTGTTTTTCAGGGGTTGGGCTTGGCCCCTTAGTTCCAGTGAAGGGAACTCTTAAGGCATCAGCATACCAAGATATTTTGGACAATTTCATGCTCCCAACTTTGTGGGAACAGTTTGGGGGTGGCCCCTTCCTGTTTCAACATAACTGCACACCAGTGCACAAAGCAAGGTCCATAAAGACATGGATGAGCAAGTTTGGGGTGGAGAAACTTGACTGGCCTGCACAGAGTCCTGACCTCAACCCGATAGAACACCCTTTGGCTGAATTAGAGCAGAGACTGCGAGCCAGGCCTTCTCATCCAACATCAGTGCCTGGCCTCACAAATGCACTTCTGGAAGAATGGTCAAACATCTCCATAGACACACTAAACCTTGTGGACAGCCTTCCCAGAAGCTGTTCTAGCTGCAAAGGGTGGGCCAAATCAAATTTTAACCCTACGGACTAAGACTGGGCTGCCATTAAAGTTCATGCGTGTCGGGACCCTTCGGGGTAAGACCGCACTATATTAGGATACCGCTCAACTCAACTCAACTCATGTGTGTGTAAAGGCAGGCGTCCCAATACTTTTGGCTACATTTTGTATCGGGCAAGATTTACAATGGTGGTGGAACCCTCCTACACATAAATACGACATTTAGACATATTCTTAGGACCTGGGAGATGAGACAACTTCTCTACATGAAGCAGCATGCTTGGGATTTGAACCTAGACATTCAGGGATGCTAAGCAGAAGTTCTAACCTCTAAGCTACAGATCTGCCACATGTGAGATCCTCATGCACATAAATACACATAAATACTGCATACAGGTGATGGAATTACATTACTCAAGAGTCATTCTTCTTGATTTATTCTGTGAAATTTGGTGTTTTTTTGTGGGTGAGTTTAGAATTTTGGGGAATTACATTTTGATTTCTGATATTGGAACACATATCAGATTTTTGGGGCTCAAATTATTAATTTTTTAGAAATAATAAAAAGCACAAAAAAATGTGACTTATTTTAAATTTGCATCAGCAATGGTATTGATTGTGCTTTGTAAAGACACCTATGTGAGTTTGGGTAAAGATTGGTGTGAGATGGAGAGTAACAAGTGAAAGTGACAGAGACAAATATATTTTATCAAAACATTTTACATTCCACATTCTTAAAAACAAAATATTTTAATTAGAAGCAACATTGTTGCAAAGGATAATTTATTTCAGAGAAAGATACATTTCATCTCAACATTAAAATAATTTATTTGTGAAAGTTACAATTGTATCATTAGAATCAATGGCTAAAACTTGCATTGGACTAAAATAGCTCAGATTTTCACTTCCAAACAATGCTCTTTAATTAGCCCTCTTTTTGGTATTTACTATAAGGCCCCTTTCACACTGAGGCGTTGAAAAAACGCTCAAAAATTATAAGATTTTGTACCTCTATTTTACCGCGATTTTACCGCGTTTTTACCGCGATCGCGGTAAAAATAGCGCTAACGCGTCCGCTAAAAATAGCACGAACGTGGTAAAAACGCGGTAAAACCGCATACGCTATTTTTTTAAATAACGCTTATGCCTATGTGTTTTTACCGCGTTTTTACCGCGGTTCCCATTCATTTCAATGGGGATAGGCGTTTTTACAGCGCTATTTTATGCGCCCTAAAGTTGCTCTAAAAAAGCGGTTTGCAGGATTTTTTTCAACGCCCAGCCAGCACAACGCCTCAGTGTGAAAGCCCTCAGAGATTTCACATTGAGAATGCTGGGGCAGGATTATTTCAGGCGTTATTACAGTGCTATTTTTACCGCGAAAACGTGGTAAAAACGCCTCAGTGTGAAAGGGGCCTAACTCTTGTGAAAAAAGACACTTGAGTTAAAATTTGAGTTGTTTCACTTCTGAGCATGCTCAGTTGTGTTGCCAAATTTGTCCAAAAAACAAGGAATTTTTCACTTCTCAGACTTTTAAAGATATTTCAGTGTAGAAATCACTTTTTCACACAGTTTAAAAGCAGATTATCTTTAAATAATATACCGCATATTTCAGTACCATTTAGCAGTGTTGCCAACCCCCTGAAGTGAAATTTACTGGCAAGGATGCCAAAATTTCTGAACGGCACCAATTTTTTACTGGCAAAAATCATGAAAATTGCTGGCAGAGCCGCATTTTTTACTGATGCTGCAAAAAAGTACCTACAATCACTGTTTTTAGTGCTAAACAGTGCAAATATCAATATTTGAACTATAAACACATAGCTAATGCTAATATCAATGTGTTTAAGTTAAACAAAAGTAAAAAAACATATTTCTCAATACACATGAAGGTTAGGATACTATAACCCAGCCAGCACAGAGTTCCCTCTTACATCAGAGTCTGCAGGGATCCCCCTTACAGTGCAAGGGAACTCTTATGTAAAGGGGAACGCTGCAGATCATGATGTAAGGGAGAACCCTGATGTGGAGGGGGGCTCTGGTGAATAGAGACCACCTTCCACAGAGTGAATACACTAAGGTAAGGGGGGTACTAATATAAGGGGGAAACCTTTATATCAGTGCCCCCTTACATTATTGTATTCACTCATATCCTTACACCAGTGACCCCCCCCCCCCTCAGAATGGCCTGGCGGCACTGTCACTGACCTCCTCTCAGGTGCACCGTGCGGGGCTCAGTCAGACGGCTCCGGCTTGGTGGCTCTGATCTCCTCTCCCCAGTCCACACGTCTGTTTCTTCCCAGGCCATAACCCCCATCCCAGCAGCACTCCCACTCTTGACTCCTTTCTAGGATCCCCTCAGAGACTGTAGACATGATAAAAGACAAGAGATGGTCAGAGGCTGTGGACACGATACAGGAGGTGGACAGAGGCTGCAGACATACTACAGGAGGTGGACAGAGGCTGCGGACATACTACAGGAGGTGGACAGAGGCTGCGGACATACTACAGGAGGTGGACAGAGGCTGCGGACATACTACAGGAGGTGGACAGAGGCTGCGGACATACTACAGAAGGTGGACAGAGACTGCGGACATGACACAGGAGGGGTGACAGAGGCTGCGGACATGATACAGGAGGGGGGACAGAGGCTGCGGACATGACACAGGAGAGGGGGACAGAGGCTGCGGACATGACACAGGAGGGGGGACAGAGGCTGCGGACATGACACAGGAGGGGGGACTGAGGCTGTGGACATGACCTAGGAGGGGAGACAGAGGCTGTGGACATGACACAGGAGGGGGGACAGAGGCTGCGGACATGACACAGGAGGGGGGACAGATGCTGCAGACATGACACAGGAGGGGGGACAGAGGCTGCGGACATGACACAGGAGGGGGGACAAAGGCTGCGGACATGATACAGGAGGGGGGACAGAGGCTGCGGACATGACACAGGAGGGGGGACAGAGGCTGCGGACATGACACAGGAGGGGGGACAGAGGCTGCAGACATGACACAGGAGGGGGGACAGAGGCTGCAGACATGACACAGGAGGGGGGACAGAGGCTGCGGACATGACACAGGAGGGGGGACAGAGGCTGCGGACATGATACAGGAGGTGTGACACTGACAGAGGCTGCGGACATGATACAGGAGGGGTGAACTGACAGAGGCTGCGGACATGATACAGGAGGGGTGACAGAGGCTGCGGACATGACACAGGAGGGGGACAGAGGCTGCGGACATGATACAGGAGGGGTGAAACTGACAGAGGCTGCGGACATGATACAGGAGGGGTGACATAGGCTGCGGACATGACACAGGAGGGAGACAGAGGCTGCAAATATGATAGGGTCCTCCTCAGTTCTCACCCCCTCACAGAGGCCTCCTCCTCTGTCCACCATCATATAACTTCTCCTCCACATCATCAGTATGCTGTGTCCTCCTCCTTGTGCCCCTTTCACCTCTCCACAGGTCAGGGCAGCTCTGACCTGTGGAGAGGTGAAAGGGGCACAGGAGGACACAGCATACTGATGATGTGGAGGAGAAGTTATATGATGGTGGACAAGTAACAGAGCACATCAGTCTCTGTCCCTCCCCTGCATGCCATGGCTGCTTCACCCTCCGGGCTCTTACTCCCAGCCCCAGCGCAGTCCTCCTCCTCCTCCTCCTCACCCCTGCTCGGCCGAGTCCTGCGAGTGCACTGTAGCCCGCGACCGTCACCGCACTCCCGTCCCGTCCTGATCGTCTATTCAAAAATGGCGCCGGGCGGCGCCATTACGTTACTGCGCATGCGCTGTTGCATGGTCGGCTCGCGGCCATCTTTTTTGCGGGCACCCGATGCCCATAACGGACTTTACGGACACCCCAAAAAGAGGGTTAAATTTACGCGCTGTACGTAAATTAACGTACGGTTGGCAACACTGCCATTTAGGCAATTATATCATGCTCTAAACATTATTTCCATGTGCAATTCTCCAGCTTTTATTAGAGTAAGGATTTGGGCGCTATTTGGATTCTGGGAGCTATAGATTTTGGGAGTATTTTCTCTCCAGCGCTATAGTGAATACCGTTTTTGCGCTAATTAGCGCAAATTGCCGCGAATCGCGCTAATTAGCGCGAATTCGCGGCAATTTGCGCTAATTAGCGCCGCTATAGTAAATTACCCCCACACTGTGAAACATGATAGAGCACTATGTTAATCTAAGGGTGCCTATAATAGGGGAAGATAGATATGTGTGTATATTAGGCTTGTGCAATTCGTTTCGTAACGAATCGAAATTCGTCCGAATTTAGCAACTTTCGGACATTCGGAAGCATTCGAATTTCCGAACAAAGCAATTACGAATAAGACCGAATCCGAAATAAATTATACCGCAAATAGCGAATGCCCGAATGTCTTCGGCATAATTCGTTATGAAAAAGTTACGAATGTACGAATCCATACGAAGCACAATAACACTCACTCTGCTCTGCTCTCTGCTTCTCCCACACCGTGCTGAACTCCCTCTCAAAATGGTGTACAGGGGCGGAGGCTATAGCCGCATGAAAAAACGAAAGTAAAATACGAGATTTCAAATCCATTCGAAGCACAATAACACTCACTCTGCTCTGCTCTCTGCTTCTCCCTCACCGTGCTGAACCCTCTCAAAATGGTGTACAGGGGTGGAGCCTATAGCCGCATGTAAAAAACGAAAGTAAAATACGAGATTTCGAATCGTTACAAATAACCGCTATGTATTTAGAAAAGTACAAATCCATTCGAAGCACATTAGGCATAATAGGCAGCGTCGTTGTGAGAGAGACACGGAAAATTACGAATCAACGAACCCAAAAAAAGTTACGAAAGTAGGAGTTGTGTCCAGAATCAACGAAAAACAACGTACTCTACCGAAAGTACGAATTATAAAGCAACAAAAAATTCAACGAAAAATGTCGCTTGCAAAAATACGAATGAGTCCGAACACGAAAAATCCCGTCTAGCAAAATTACGAATGATTACGAATCAACAGGACCGGAAAGAAACGAACCGAAACGGAACGAATTTTTCCGTTGTGCACAAGTCTAGTGTATATATATATATATATATATATATATATATATATACAGATGAATTTTGAATAAGATTATGTTTTTTTTTTGCATTCTGTTTGGCTTCCTGGATAATTCCTCTTTTTCGGATATAAAATAAAAAAGGTTTAAATATGAAAAACAAAAAACAAAACAGGGGACAGATTTGGTCCGGGGACAGTGTCCTCAATCCGGGGACTGTCCCTGGAAAATGGGGACATCTGGTCAGCCTAGAGTGAGGCCTAGTCAAGTTCTGATGGTGTGACAGGATTACTAAGACTGTGACAGGAAGAAGTGTTCTGAGGTAAAGCTCTGTCAAGCAGTGTGCTCGAGGAAGAAGTGTTCTGAGGTAAAAGACTGTCAAGTTTAGGGTCAGCCATCTTGTCCTCTCTGAGAAGTGTGATGCAGTTACTATAATCCTCAGACCCCTTTCACATTGGTGCCGCCCATAGCGTCGGCGGTAAAATAGCTGTAAAACACCACTATTTTACCGTCAGATTTGCGGTGCATTTCGGCCGCTAGCGAGGCACTTTTAACCCCCGCTAGCGGCCGAGAAAGGGTTAAAACCGCCGGCAATGCGCCCCTACAGCGGCGTATTGCCGGCAGTACGGCGGCGCTGCCCATTGAGGAGCGCATTAGGAGCGGTGAGTTCACCGCTCCTAATGCGCTCCAAAAAAGCTGCTGGCAGGACTTTTCCTAACGCCCTGCCAGTGCACCGCTCCAGTGTGAAAGCCCTCGGACTTTCACACTGGAGACAATAGAGCAGAAGTTTAAGGGCGGATTGCAGGCGCTATTTTTAACACTATAGCGCCTGCAATACGCCCTCAGTGTGAATGGGGTCTCAAAGTACTAACTTGTTCTATGGGCATCCCATGTCCCTTTCCCCAACAGAGTTCAATCCCCTAATAAAATAACAAAAACAAGCATAAGACTGTTCATTGACTAAAGGAGTGTGTTTAATGGATGTCTGGCAGCAGGGTGGAATGTTTGGATGTTGTAACTCATAGCAACCAACTGCTACACATGTTTTGCATGTCTGCTTTGATGGGGGTAATATACTGATTTATGCTTTATAAAGAAATGAATGTAAGTGATGAAGGAGATGTGTAATTAGGAGAAGACAGAATAGGCAGCTGTTTAAAGCGCAGAGGAGACATGGGGCACATTGTATCCATGGACAGAAATATATAATATCACCTTGAGGTATATGCATGTGGCTGGGAAATTAAAGAGGGATTCCACCCGCGATTTTTTTTTTTTTTAAAGTCAGCAGCTACAAACACTGTAGCTGCTGACTTTTAATAAGGACACTTACCTGTCCTACTCGCCCGCGATGTCAGCCCCCCCCCCCCGAGGCCAATCCCGCGATCCAGGCGCTCCAGGACCTTCGCAGGCAAAATTGGAGAAGCACGCAGTCTACCTTCTTCAAGACCCGTAGACAGAGACTCGTGCCTATCCCTCAGGATTCTGCTAAATCCTTTTGACGCCAGGCTATCCCAAGCGATCCCTGTGGGGGCCAGACTCAAACACTTCTTGAAGATCTGGGAACAAAGTGCAGGGATTCGTGGGTAGTCTCCACAGTTAAATACAGTCACTTCTGGTCGTTTCTAGACAAACCCTCCAAAGACTTCTTCTCTCCGACAAGTGTGTCAAGGTTCCCCCAAAAAAACTGAAGCACTACAGCGATTTCTTCTCTCCTTGCAGGAACAGCAAGCAGTGGTTCCAGTGTCTCCATCAGAAAGATTTTCGGTTTTTACTCCACCCTGTTTCTAGTCCCCAAGAGAAACAGAGGTTGGAGACCTGTGTTAGACCTGAAGAGGCAAAATCGCTATATCTTCCTAAAAAAATAATAATTCAAAAGGGAGTTTACCTGCATATACCGACACTCCCTCCTTTCCAGAAATATCCGAGGTTTGCAGTGGTGCCTGTACATCTTAAATTTTGGAGTCTCCCATTCAGCCTCTGCATGTCACCAAGAGTCTTTACGAAGACCCTAATTGCCATCATAGCCCCTCTAAGAGAATTAGGACTTTGAGTATACCATTACTTGGATGACCTTCATCTCCGGGCAAAGGATCCAGCCCAGTTAGTGGAACAGAATGGTACAGTATCCCTCCCACCTCAAAAGGTGAAATTGACTATTCGACAGATGAAGAAAGTCAGTGTGAGATCCTACCTGTCATACTCGAACTGTCAGAGCCTGATAGGCCGGATGTCGTCATGCATCCCTATGGTCCCTTGGGCCCATTGGCATTTGAGACATTTCCAGCTGGAGTTCTTGAGGCTGTGGAAAAGACGGTATCTATCCCAACCCATACACCTGACGACCCTGATGCTCAGGAGTCTACATTGGTGGATGAAGAAACACACGCCTATGAAATCACGTCCATTAGGACATGTCAACTGGATCACAATTATTACTGATGCCAGTGAAGCAGGTGGGGATCACACTGCAACCAGATCTCAGGGCAAGGAAGATGGTCCTTCCCTACAACAGGCCTGGTATCAAATATCCTGGAGGTCCGGGCAGCCTACCTTTTTGCATTGCTAGCCCTAGAATTCAAGATTACAGGCAAACCTCTCCGAATGGACAACAGGGCTGCGGTGTCTTATATACACCGACAAGGAGGGACGCGCAACAGGTCCCTGCTGAAAGAAGTGAAACCATATTCTTTTGGGCAAAAAGGAATCTAAAAGACCTAAGGGCAGTCTGTCTGCCCGGTCTTCTCAACTCAAGGGCCAACCGCCTATCTCGCAGGTTTGTAGATTCCAACGAATAGTCTCTGCACCCGAAAGTTTTCGACTGGTTAGTGGACCAGTGGGGTCCCCTCAGGCTGGGCCTATTTGCAACAGCATTGCAACAGCATTAAATACCAAGTTTTCAAGGTTTATCTCGAGACTTCCTCATCCCCAGGCGGAGGCAGTAGATGCTCTCTCAGCCCCTGGGCATGCAATCTGGCCTATGCCTTCTCTCCATGGCCTCTCATTCCAAAAAAACTCCTGTTGAGGCTTATGGTAGAAACCACAACGGTGATAGCGGTCCTACCGTACTGGCCAAGACGTCCCTGGTTCCCCACAGCAATGTACCTGAATACACAGCCTCCAGTCAAGGTTCCAAAAATAACTTTTCTCCTGTCCCAGGGATGTCACACCCATCCAGATTCCCACAGGTTAATTCTTCACATCTGGCAGCTGAAAGGGAAAGGTTCCAATCCCTAGGGTGTCCCAACAGAGTTATCGAAACCCTGCTCAGCGCAAGAAAGCCATCCACAAACAGTATATACGATAAGGTGTGGAACAAATTCAGGGCCTTCATGATTGGCAGAAACTGCGATCCAGATTTTCCATCATCCTCTCAAATTCTAAAAATTCTTGCAGGCAGGCTTAGACCTAGGTCTTGCTTAGGTACACTAAAGGTGCAGGTAGCGGCAATTTCAGCGGCATCCAGTAAAAGTTAGGCTGAGGATTCATTAATAATCCAATTTTTCAAAGCTGTCAAAAAGATCTGACCACCAACTAAACAATCTTTTGAGACCTTGCTATCATCCTAGAGTCTTTAACCAATCCACCTCTTGCCTCTTCAGAGTCAGCATCGCTTTGGAATCTAACCATGAAGCTATCCTTCTTGATAGCCATAACTTCTGACAGACGGGTTTCAGAGCTCCAAGGTTTAGGAGCGGATCTTCATCATATCATATTCTTTCCTGACAGGGTAGAACTCGGAACGGTGCGATTTTAGCCCCAAGGTCACATCATCCTCGAACATGTCGGAGCCTTGGGCACTTCCAACATTTTCAAAATAGGACTCAGGTTCTCTTCACGAGCTGGACATTGCCTCCACTTTGAGATGCTATCTGCAGACTACAGCATCCTTCAGGGACACTATCAGGTTGTTCATAAACAAAGGCAAGGAGGCGTCAGCAAGAACGATTGCCTCATGGTTCGCTAAACTCATCCACAAGGTGTACAGGGCAAAAGGACTGGGATCCCCTTCGATAGTCAGGGCGCACTCCACCAGAACGGTTTCTGCCTCTTGGGCGGCAAGAGCGAATGTGTCAATTGAAACTATTTACAGGGCAGCGACTTTGGTCGTTCCAACATACGTTTCTGAAACATTACCGAGTAGACCCAGGAGCTCTCTCATCGGTGGAGTTTGGCAGACAGGCGGTCAAATCGGCCTTTGCTTCTTCCTCTAAATGATGATAATAATCTCTTTAAAATAAACCTCTGAGCATCATCCCACCCATATCAGCTAGTTATTTGTCACAGGTATGCTGCCATGGAGGCACCAGGAAAACTGAAAATTGTATCATACTTACCAGTAATTTTCCTTTCCTGGTGCCTATCCATGGCAGCATACAATCCCACCCTCGGTATTCTATATTACGGAGAATGCTGGGGCTGTGCTAACCAACTCTTTTATAATATTCACTAGTCCTGAGGGAGGAGCCAAGGAGGAGCTTGTCACAGGTATGCTGCCATGGATAGGCACCAGGAAAGGAAAATTACTGGTAAGTATGATACAATTTTCCGTTTTTTTTCTCTTTGACGAGAAAAACGACCGTGTGTGGGCTTTTGGTCATTTTTCCCAACGAGAAAAATATCATTAATCACGACGAGAAAAATTAGAACATGCTCTAATTTTTCTCGTCGTGATTCACTGCATTTTTTTCTGCTGCAGTTTTCCCATAGGGAAACACTGCCAGGGAGCCCACACATGGTCGGTTTTCTCGACCAAGAGGAAAAATGTTGTGAAAACCGGCCGTGTGTAGGGGAACAAGCCGTTCCTCATTTTTCCCGTCAGGATTCACGGCGGTGTTTTCACCGCCGTGAATCTCGATCGTGTGTACGCGGCATTAGATGCACTAGCAGGGGCTTGACTAACAATTTAAAGAAGTCTCTGCATTAGCATAAAAAACCTTCCACAATTAGTTCCCTCCCCAGATCCCCTAAATACTTACCTGAGCCCAAACTCGATCCAGTACTGTACCCAAGAGCAGCATCACTGCACTCTATCTCTCCCTCATCACTGGACATGGAAGCAGCAGGAGCCATTGGCTCCTGCTGCTGTCAATCAAATCTAGGGAGGAGGGAGTAGGGGGCAGGGCTGAGCCACGCTATGTGTGTCTATAGACAAAGTGGGGTTGATTTACTAAAAATGGAGAGTGCAAAATCTGAAACAGCTCTGCATGGTAGCCAATCAGCTTCTAACTTCAGATTGTTCAATTAGGCTTTGACAAATAAACCCGGAAGCTGATTGATTTCTGTGCAGAGCTGCACTAGAATTTAAGTTTTAGTAAATCAATTCCAGAACCTGGCCCGGGAGTCAGCCCGCATGTCTGCCCCTATAGCAAACACACGCTATGGGTTCAGACACTGAGGAGGTAAGTATACCGGTAACATGTTTGTTATTTTCATAAAATAATAGCCTTTAGACCCCATTCACACAGGGGCGACTCAGCCGCCTGACAAGTCGCGTCCCGTTCTGTACTATGGAACCGTTCTAATAGGAGCGACTCAAGTCGCTCCGACTTAGAAAAAGGTTCCTGTACTACTTCAAGATGACTTCAGGGCGACTTCCATTGACTTCAATACAGAAGTCATTTTGCAAGTCACCTTTGAAGTTGTGTTAAGATCGCCCGGCACTTAGGCTCCATTCACACTTGTGCTACTTGTCATGCAACTTTGATGTCCAAGTAGTTCCCTTTATGTTTTCCAATGATAACCATTCATATATGTGAGACTTAAAGTGGTTGCTAAGCCACTCTAACCTGTATACTCCATCAGAACTGCCTCCTATTGTAGTATCCCCCTCTGTGTGTGAGTTATAAAAATAAATGCTGCAAATACCCCATTTCACTGCCAAGATTGCGATCAAATGACTGGCCAGCTTTCTCCTTTCCTCCTCTGAGAGATGCAGCGGGCGGGGCTGAGATTCCCCTGCTGATGCCAGTCTGGAGGGGAGGAGGAGGGGAGGAGGAAAGGAGGAGAGAGCTGGCTGGTCATGTGAACGCAATCTCGGCTTTTAAATTAGGTATTTACAGCATTTATATTTATAAATCATTCACAGAGGAGGACAATGCAATAGGAGGCAGTGCTTATGGTGTATACAGGTTAGTTTTATGAGAGGAGTAGGAAGGGGAGGGGCGGCTCACACACAGACAGAGGGGAGGGGGAGGAGGACACAGGAGCAGAGAGGAGAGCAGATAACAGGCTGCTGATGACAGAGGCACATAAACTGACCACGGTGTCAGGGCTCAGCAGCCATGATACACTGTGGTCAGTTTACAGAGGGGTGGGGAGAAACTGCCAGGTTTTTTAGGTGTTACAGGAGGCCAAATGACACAGGACAAGCACTCATATAACATGCTTTAAAGGAGCAGGATCCATTTTTTTTGCTTAACAAACGCTTTAAAGCAGCAACTTCAAAGTAGTTCATCTGACTTTGGAGTGCAACTTTGGTGCAATTTTGATGCAACTTTGGATGGGTGCAACTTGGATACGAGTTTGGCTTTGATCAGTGATAATAGACAACTGTTGCATTGTATAACATTCAGGTAAGACTTTTATGCAACTTTTGAGGGTTTAAATTGAAGTCTATGGCCCTCAAGTTGCATGAAAGTCAGACCAAAGAAGTGCATTAACTACTTTGAAGTCGCTGCAACTTTAAGTCGCACATATATGAATGATTATCATCCGGTCTCGAGGTGCCTACTAATGCTCCCCAGTTTTGGAGTACACGGGATGCCTCGGGTCGCAGATAGACGTGATGTCACCCTGATTCTGTGTTGTGACACTCTATGCATTGTTTATTTGTAGTGATATATACTGCACCTTGCTGTACTTATTCTGCTGTATGTCATGGAACCATGTCCTTTGACTAAATAAAAAATTTGTAAAAAAAAAAAATGATTATCATTGGAAAACATGGGGAATGACTTGTCATTCGACTTTGATGTCCAAAGTTGCATGACAAGTCGTACAAGTGTGAATGGAGCCTAAAGCCTCGTACACACGGTCGGACTTCCATCGGACTTTTCCGTGGTTTTTTGTCCGAACGGAGTTGGTCGGGAACACCCATAGCATACACACGCTCGGACTTTTCTGCAAACTTTCCCAAAACTTTTTGCAACATCACGTGGTTTTTCTGCTCTTTTCTGCTCTTTACCGCCACCCTTTGGTCAACTTCTGCTATTGTTGGTTGATTTTAACATTATTTGTTTTGTCCATCGGACAAAAGTCCGATGGTTTTCTGTACACACGGTCGGACTTTGCTCCATCGGACTTTTGTTGGACAAAAGTTTGTCCGTTTGCAGACCCAACTTTTGTCCGATAAAAACAAGAAAAAAGCAAAAAAAGTTTGTCCGATGGAGCGTACACATGGTCGGATTGTTGGTCCAACTTGCTCAAAATGAAGTTTGTTGGCCAAAAGTCCAACCGTGTGTACGGGGCTTAAGTAACACTTTAAAGCTGAATACTAGTTTACACTTTTTAAGCCATTAAAAAATTTTTTTACTGACTATTGTAAGCACCCCTGTCACTGGTAAATGGTTTATCTCAACCCTCTGTCACTTTTGTTGGACAGCTTGGTCTGTTGAAGTTGAAAGATAACAGGCTTAGGCCAGGTTCACAAATGTGCGAATTGGATGCAGTTTTCATCGGATTCAAGTTGCATGACATGCAAGTGTGACCGGCACTCAATGGAGCTAGTTCACACACACATGTGCGGTTTTCAAAAGGGTCCTGTGCGTTTCTGGGTCCGGTTCAGGTGCAAATTCAGGCAAAAATTTGGACCTGAATCGCACCTGAACCAGGCTGGAAACCGCAGGGGCACATATGTGAACCCAGCCTTACTGGCCCGATCAATAGGTGACAATAAGAGTGCTTTCACACTGAAAGCGCCCGGGCGTCGGCGGTAAAACGCAGCTATTTTTAGCGGAGCTTTACCGTAGTTTTTGCAGCGCTTTTTGGCAGCTAGCGGGGCACTTTTAACCCCTGCTAGCAGCCGAAAAGGGTTAAAAGCGACCGCGAAGCGCCGCTGCAGCGGTGCTTTGCCGGCGGTTCGGCAGCGCTGCCAATTGATTTTAATGGGCAGGGGCGCTTTATACTACTCCTAAAGCGCTGCAAAGAAGCTGCTTGCAGGACTTTTTTTGACGCCGTGCCAGCGCAGCGCCCAGTGTGAAAGCACCCGGGCTTTTACACTAGGAGTGCAGCTGAGGCTTTTTTCAGATGCTTTATAGGCTCTATTTTTAGCGCTAAAGCGCCTGAAAAATGCCTCCAGTGTGAAAGGGGTCTTAAGGAAAAAGAGCCTAAAAAAAGGAGACGCAGCTAGCACATCTATCAAGTGGTAAGCTGCAATATATTGTATTACATTTTTGTTTTTTGGTTCAATACCGCTTTAACAATCCCATAGTCTGCTAACATGCAAGAGAAGCTTTGGTTGTATTGTTTTGTATGATTACCCTAGTTAAATTTAGCATAATTGCACTGCTTTATATAATGTTTGATAACAATATAAATAATAAAGTAAGAGAGGCATGTCATAGAAAATGACTGCAGATGGGATGTGTGCTCAAAGTGGAATTCACCTGGACAGTCCGGGTTTTGAATCATGTGTCCGGGGTTTCAGGCAGACTATTGCTCTAGACCAGGGGTCTCCAAACAGTCTAAACAAAGTGCCCCAGCTGCAGGAGAGGTGCGAGCATGGGCGTCCGCTCCATAGGGCAAGGGGGGTCAATTGCCCCCCCCTGGAGACACACTATATTTATATGGACATGGAGTGAAGTGGAAATGATCCTATTTCACACTGCCAGCTTGCCACGTTATCGGTAAAGCGCCGCTAGTTTTAGCGGCGTTTTACCATCATTTTAGTGGCGCTATTCAGCCGCTAGAGGGGGGGGGGTTTAAAAAAAATAGAAATCAGACAATGGCAGCTTGAACCTCCTATTATTATTAAGCTTTTGCATCAGGTTTCTCAAGCCTTTGCATGCCTGCGCTTTATGTCATAATGACTAAGCCCCTCCCCTTCATGACATTGTCAAAAAGGGACCGAGCATGGATGACCTTAAAATGATGCCCCCCCCCCCTGAAAAAAGTTCAGCGGACGCCCATGGGTGCGAGGGCTACATGAAATGACCTGGCGGGCTGAATTCGGCATGCATGCCTTGTGTTTGACATATGTGTTCTAGATGAATAACGTGATTTTTATTTTGTAGATGTATTATCACTTCCTTTTGTTATTACCCTTTATGACATCATACGTATTACAGTGTAGAGTCAAAACCAATTGTTATCCTGGTTTGTTAGTACAGAGTGCCCATTCTGGACACTGGAGGGATCCTGACTGCCAGAATTTAACCACTTCCAGACCGCCCACCGTTTATATATGTCGGTACTTTGACATTAAATACTGGGGTTATGGCAGCAGAAACATCCCCCCCCCCCCCCCAAATATCAAAACTTTATTTTCGCTAAAAATACTTAAAGACCAGTATTAGCAGACACATACACAACATAAAATTCCTGCTAAATCTAAAAGATAAAACTTTATAGAGTTAATAAATAAACCTCTGTGTGTGAATGAGGTTTTGGGGCTCATTCATTTGGGTTCGTGGCCTGTACAGTGTGAATCAGCTTTTTTTGTGGCTGGAGCTGTGCGAAGGCAGCCTATGTTACTCTATGGGGATGAAGCAGCTGTACAAATACCCCCGTAGATGTTACCTAGACAGTTGTGTGGGTTCAGGTGTACGGCTCCCGAACATAGACCATATGCATTAGGCACCGCTCACCCACATCTGCAAACCTTTTCAGATTAGGACTGTCGACTGTTCATACAGCTGCTGCGTCCCTATAGAATAACAGGAGGCTCCATCCACATAAGCAAACCGCTCATTCACATATGGACCAGAGAACCTGTGTAAATTAACCCTTCATTTTTTTTATTTTTTTAAACAAACCACTGATGTCTCACTTTTGAGATAGAGAAAATAATTGGGGAGACTTGGATCCCCAATATTTTCACTGCAGCCTCAGTTCCACTGCAGATGAATGAACAAGAAGCACCATGTACAGAGCTTCTTGTACATTCACAAAATGAAGCATAGTAAACACAATTCACTTTGCTTCCGTTACGTTGTATGAATGAACACAGTGAGTGATCGGTATCCTTATATGAGAAGTAATATAGCCACTGGACCTGACATAGGCGCTCGTCAAGAGTGCCAGCTATGCCCACCCTTTCTGCCCCTCCTCCATTCATAGAAGCTGTACTATAGATTCTGTGAATGGAGGATGCAGACCTTTATTCATTTTATAGAAAGCTTTTCTTTGCAGGAAGCTAGAGTACAGCTTCTGTGGATGGAGGAGGGGGCAGAAAGGGCAGGCAAAGTTGGCATTCTTGATGAGTGTCTGTGACAGGTCCAGAGGCTTTATTGATTGTATTGACCCCGCAGCATCATAAAAATACTGCTGTGGGGGATTGTAACTAAACATAGGCTTTAAAGTGGAGTTCCACCCAGAAATGGAAATGGAACTTCCGTGGATCGAATCCCCCCCCCCCTCTGGTGTCACATTTGACACCTTTCAGGGGGGAGAGGGGAGGGGATACCTGTCAAATCCAGGTATCTGCTCCCACTTCTGGGGAAAGATCGCTGCAATCTTGTGCTGCAAACTACGCAATGTCCGACCCCTCCCCCCGCTGCCTTCTGGGAGACACACAGGTCCCAGAAAACAGCAGGGACCATTTAGAATGCGCAGCGCGACTAGCGCATGCGCAGTAGGAAACAGGCTGTGAAGCCGTAAGGCATCACTTCCTGTTGCCCTTAGTAAGGATGCCAGCGGGTCGGCTTCAGGTGAGGACATCGCGGGCTCCCTTGACAGGTAAGTGTCCATATCTTAAAAGTCAGCAGCTGCAGTATTTGTAGCTGCTGACTTTAAAAAAAATTGTTTCCCCGCAGGGATGTAGTCCCAAGGGAGGGGGCGAGCACTCTGACTAACCCCCAGCCAGAATGGCTCGGATGATGGGGGCAAGCTTACTAAGGAGGAACAGGAAGTGAGAAATTCAGACAAAGAAAAAAAACATTTAGAAGGGAAATCGAAGGAAAAGGTAAGTGAACCAACAATGCACTAGCTTAAAGGAACCTTTTTAGAAAATAAAAAAAGAACCTTTACAACCCCTTTAAGTCTATACCCCTGTTGAAGGAGTGTTACAATTAATTCAGCAGTGAGCATTCAAGGTTTTGTATCTACAGGGACCAGAGGTGTGCAGTCAGCCCTTGACTGTCAGCTTAATTACCTCCTCCAAACGTGTCACTCACAATGAGTCTGAAATAGATGCAATTCTCCTGAATAATACATCTGTTAGGTGACCTAATGTTCCAGAGAAAATGGGGCTCATAGCTAATCTGCATGCATCAAATAATACAAAAGCTTCTTATAATTGTACAGTTGGAACATTTGTATTTCCTATTTCTATGGATATCACCTATTGCTTATGTGAATCTAGATTTTCACTTAGGTGACTCAAATGCTGTGTCTTGGCCTTTGTTACATGATAGGTTCATCATATGAACCTTAAACATGAACTAGAAATTGCATTTCCTGCAGAAAATTTGTGGGAATGCTGAATAGCTGAATTGCTAAAGCTAACTGGAAGAAAAGCTTAAATCCGTAAGAAAAAGTTGAAGAAGTGAGAATAGTTAGAAAAGTAGGAATGGTTTTAAAATAAACATGAATTTCATTAAAAAAGTTTAACAACACCACTAATGTATGAAAGATGTGGAATATTTAAAGGTTTTTGAAAAGCTTTATGATAGGGCTGCGGAAATTAACGATTAATCCCTTGATTAATCGTTAATTTTTTTTGATCGATCAAAATGATTTTGATCGGTACTCACCTCTCCGCCGGCTTCTGGGTCTCTGCTGCCTCGCCCATAGGAAAGGCCTAGCTCCGGAGTGGCGGCCATCTTGGTCCACCCGGAGGCGGCCTAGGTGAGCTCCTAGAGCAGCGCGCTGACGTCATCACCCCTCAACTGCTCATGGATCCAGAGGGAGGCGGTCTGCCGGCTTCTATTCTTGTATGTCTGCTGGGGGAGATGTCTATTACAGTGGGGGAGATGTCCTATTACAGTGGGGGAGATGTCCTATTACAGTGGGGGAGATGTCTATTACAGTGGGGAGATTGTGGATATTACAGTGGGGAGATTGTGGATATTACAGTGGGGAGATTGTGGATATTACATTGGGGGAGATGACGTGGATATATTACAGTGGGGGAGATTGTGGATATTACAGTGGGGGAGATTGTGGATATTACAGTCTTCTTTTATAATTAATCAAAATGAGTCGATTAATTGATTAAAAAAAAACGATTAATCGAACGCGAAAATTTTAATCAGTAACAGCCCTACTTTTTGATCATTAATCCCCACACCTAATGAGTGAGAGACAGTGTGAGAGAACCCTTCAAACAAGCCTTAATAAATCCACAACAGTACATGCTATCAAAACAGCGACTTCCACCATTAGAGACACACGGCCTTTGTGAACGTATCGGTATAAAATTTATGTTGATAAACTTAAAAATGTGGGCATGTCAGCGATTTAAAAAAGAAGTTTGTTGTGCGTTTCGCTGGGAAATGTGTAGAATTTTATACAGGACAGTCAATGGAAGAAAGTGTAGAACTCTTGTCATTTGGAAGCTCAACCAGCCAAAAGTAAAAGGCGTATCACAAAACTGAGCACATTGCCTGAAACTATACAAAAATACCTTCTGATGTATAAATTGTGTATGACAAGAAGATCTTGTGGGCATGAGAGCAATTTATAGAGAAGGAACTAAGATAATTTTTTTAAGGCTCTGTGCTCTAGCTATGACATCATCCACTCTAAGCAGCCCAATAGACACTCTGTTTAATTGATAACATTTCCTGAAATGATCACTAAACTTAAACAGCTTTTTCACAAAAACTGTAAAAGATATAGCCGGATAGCTGAATATTTTGTGAACATTTTAAAGTTTGTTTGGTGTCTGTAGGTGAAAGTATGAAGGAGCTGAAACTTTTGGGAGCGGAAGAAGATTTTAAGGATTTGAAGCATGCTTTCATTCACTTCAATGTTAAAAAAAAGTGTTAAAAAGCTTAATATTTTAAAAAGTAGAAATAGTAGAAAAAAAAGTTGAAGTCCCATCATTAGCTGAAAGAGCTGAACATTTTAAAAGTTGAATGGTTTTAATAGCTGAAAGTATGCAGAAGTAACGCAGAGCCAAAAAACGTACGGAAATCAAAAAACGAATAACAATAGTGGGAATGCTACTGAGCATTCCCACTAATAAATAAAAAAACTAATAACAATAGTGGGACTGCTGAAGCAGTCCCACTAAATATAAACAAACATATCGTTCAATAGTGTGTGCTTGTCTCAATTAACCGCTTGCTGACCACCTCACGTACATATACTGCAGCAGGTTGGCAGGTCTGTGCCAGATCACGTACCTAGTAAGTGATCTGACACTTTGGGGCCTGGGGCGCGTACGTGCGCCATCCGTGACCCACGCCTGCTGTCACAGCGGGAGTGAGTAGCCGACGGCACACGTACGTGCCCCAAGCCCGGAAATGTCAGATCACGTACTAGGTACGTGATCTGCCTCAGACCTCCCAACCTGCTGCAGTATATGTACGTGAGGTGGTCTGCGACTCGATGTCCACCGGTGCCCCCGATTACACAGCATAGGGGCAGAATGACAATCTGTCTATGTAAACAAGGCAGATTGTCATTCTGTCAGAGGGGAAGATACTGATTCTGTGTTTTTGCTAAGCAGGAACACAGATCTTTGCCTTCCCCTAGTCAAAGCACCTCCCCCACAGTTAGTAAGCACAAAGTAGGCATATATTTAACCCTTTGATCGCCCCTGGTGTTAACCCCTTCCCTGCCAGTGTCATTAGTACAGTGACAGTACATATACAGTAGTACCTTGGATTACGAGCATAATTCGTTCCAGAAGCATGCTTGTAATCCAAAGCACTTGTATATCAAAGTGAGTTTCCCCATAGGAATCAATGGAAACTCAGATAATTAGTTCCAGTGTCACTGCTAGTGTATGCAGTACCGCATGTAGCCAGAGGTGGGGGGACGCCGGAGACACTCGGAAACACTCTGAGACGTTCGGAGATGCTCGGAGACACTCGGAGACACTCGGGAACTGAGTGTCTCCGAGTGTCATCTGCGCCCCCGTACCTCTGGCCACATGCAGTACTGCACACATTAGAGGCTTGAATTCTGCTCGTCTTGCAAGACAATGGGGGTTATTTACGTAAGGCAAATCCACTTTACACTACTAGTGCAAACTACAAGTGCAAAGTGCACTTGAAATTGCACTGAAAGTGCACTTGGAAGTGCAGTCGCTGTAAATCTGAGGTGTAGATTTGAATTGAGGGGAAGCTCTGCTGATTTTATTATCCAATCATGTGCAAGCTAAAATGCTGTTTTTTATTTTCCTTGCATGTCCCCCTCGGATCTACAGCGACTGCACTTCCAAGTACACTTTCAGTGCAATTTCAAGTGCACTTTGCACTTGTAGTTTTCACTTGTAGTGCAAAGTGGATTTGCCTTTCGTAAATAACCCCCAATGTTTGCAAATTAAGTCAGGATTTTTTTTTAAAACAGCTTGTATTGCGAAACGCTCGTAAACCGCGTTACTCGCAATCCGAGGTTTTACTGTATTTAGCACTGATCACTGTATTAGTGTCATTGGTCCCCAAAAAGTGTCAAAAGTGTCAGTTAGGTTTTCGATTTGTCTGCCAAAATATCACAGTCCCGCTATTATGCCCTGTACACACGATCAGTTTTTCCGACGATTGTCTTGCATACACACGGTCACTCAAATCTTGGCTGAAATTCCGAACGTCAAGAACGCGGTGACGTACAACACGTACGAGGAGCCGAGATCAATGAAGTTCAATAGGCAGTTCGGCTCTTCTGCTTGATTCTGAGCATGCACGTTTTTTTGCGCGTCGCAATTGCATACAGATAAACGCGATTCGCGATAGGAATTTTTCCTGTCACGAAAATTGAGATCCTGCTCTTAATCTTTTCTTGGCAACTGACAGAAAAAGTGTGATGGAGCATACACACGGTCGGAATTCCAAAAAGCTCACATCGCACTTTTCTTGTCAGGAAAACTGATCGTGTGTACGAGGCTTAAGTCACTAATTGCCGCCATTACTAGTGACAAAATAAATAAAAATATCAAAATTGTTTGTACACGCTATAACTTCAAACTTTAACCAATCAATATACACTTATTGGGATTTTTTATCAAATAATGTGATAAAGAAATGTGATTTTTTTTTAAAAAAAATGTTTGGACGTGTTTTATAGCAGAAAGTAAGAAATATAATTTTTTTAATCAAAATTGTCTGTCTTTTTCTGTTTATAGGGCGAAAAAAATTAGCCGCAGAGATGATCAAATACCACCAAACGAAAGCTCTATTTGTGGGGAAAAGAGGACAAAAAATGTATTTGGGTACAGTGTCACATGATCGTGTATTTGTCAGGTAAAATAGCACAGTGCCCAGGGCCGATCCTGGGCAGGGTGCACGGGGTGCACTGCACCCAGGCACCACAGGGGAGGGGGCGCCAAAGTGCCAGGGCACCGTTGGCCCCGAGTGTGCTGCCATCGAGTCGGCATTGTGCCGCGCGACCCGCAGCAGCTGCCCCTGGTTGTAATCAGGGCTGGGCGCCGGTGTATCGGCCTCCTAGAGCGCATGTCAGCGAGGGCGCCGTGACCGTGTCATTGCCCCCCACTGACCCACCTGCCGGCACGCCTGCTGCAGTGTCCACATCCCCCGCCCGGCGCCCGCTGTATCCCGTACAAGGAGGGAAATGAAGGTAAGTTAGGTCCGCCCCACCTCCTCCCCATGTCCCCCCTGTGCCCGCCCACAACACCTTCGTGCAGCCGATCTGTACCTGGAAGGGAGTGTGGGCGGGAGATTTCAAAGCAGCCAGACCAGTGACAATGTCCTGATGTCCCTGCCTGTGCTTCCAAAGACAATGCAGCCTGGGTGAGTGATCTCTCCCCTCTCTCTCTTCCCTAAATGCTCCATAGTCTTCCTGCCTTCCACATGCCATAATCTTTCTGCCTTCCACGCGCCATAATCTTCCAGCCTTCCACGCGCCATAGTCTTCCAGCCTTCCACGCGCTATAGTCTTCCAGCCTTCCATGCGCCATAATCTTCCAGCCTTCCATGCTCCATAGTCTTCCATGCACCACAGTCTTCCATGTGCCATAGTCTTCCAGCCTTCCACGCGCCATAGTCTTCTAGCCTTCCACGCGCCATAGTCTTCCAGCCTTCCACGCGCTATAGTCTTCCAGCCTTCCATGCGCCATAGTCTTCCAGCCTTCCACGCGCCATAAGCTTCCAGCCTTCCACGTGCCATAGTATTCCAGCCTTCCATGCGCCATAGTCTTTCAGCCTTCCATGCACCACAGTCTTCCATGCGGCATAGTTTTCCTGCCTTCCATGCGCCATAGTTTTCCTGCCTTCCATGCGCCATAATCTTCCAGCCTTCCATGCGCAATAGTCTTCCAGCCTTCCATGCACCATAGTCTTCCATGCATCACAGTCTTCCATGCGCCATAGTCTTCCAGCCTTCCACGCGCCATAGTCTTCCAGCCTTCCACACGCTATAGTCTTCCAGCCTTCCACGCGCCATAGTCTTCCAGCCTTCCACGCGCCATAAGCTTCCAGCCTTCCACGTGCCATAGTCTTCCAGCCTTCCATGCACCATAGTCTTTCAGCCTTCCATGCACCACAGTCTTCCATGCGGCATAGTTTTCCTGCCTTCCATGCGGCATAGTTTTCCTGCCTTCCATGCGCCATAGTCTTCCAGCCTTCCACGCTCCATAATCTTCCTGCCTTCCACGCGCCATAGTCTTCCTGCCTTCCACGCGCCATAGTCTTCCTGCCTTCCATGTGCCATAGTCTTCCTGCCTTCCATGTACCATAGTGATCCTTCATTCCTGCCTTCCATGTACCATAGTGCTCCTTCCTGCCTTCCATGTGCCATAGTGTCAAAAATCCTTGCACCAGCCCTGTTGTAATGTCAGGTGGGAGAGTGACGCGGTAGTGTCCTCGGGGTGCAGGCATCTCTACATGGTGAGTGGGCAGCCCCGCAGAAAAAGGCTGCGTCCACGTGGAAGGTGAACACTGAGGGCAGCTGGGAGCCCAGGAGAGAGAAGAGCTTCACAGCCTCCTTGAACCCTGAGGTGGCGCGCAGAAGCATCCCTGGTGTCTCAAAGCCTGGACTCCGTCTCCATCAACTTCCTCTCTGCTCCAGCATCAGTGGTGAGTCCGAGAAGACAAGATCGAGCGGGAGGCGCAAGCTGCCAGGGAGCTGCTGGAAGAAGCAGCAGAGCACCTCCCGGATCAAGAAGGTACTGGGCATCATACACTGACACAAACCTTCCTACAGATACAGACTGGGATGGGGACAGGGCTAGAGGTCTCTCTGTCAGTCTCCCCCCTCTCTCAGCCGCCCTCTCTGTCCACTACCCTCTCTCTCTCAGCCCCTCCCTTTCTCTTAGCTCCACCTCTCTTTCTCAGGCCCCTCTATGTCCACCACCCTCTCTCTGAGCCCCTCTCCCTCAGCCTCCCTCTCTCTCTCAGCCCCACATCTCTCTCTCAGCCCCACCTCTCTCTCTCAGCCCCACCTCTCTCTCTCAACCCAACCTCTCTCACTCAGCCCCCCTTTCTGTCCATTACCCTCTCTCATCCCCCTCTCTCTCAGCCCCACATCTCTCTCAGCCCCCTCTCTCTCAGCCCCACCTCTCTCACTCAGCCCCCCTCTCTCACTCAGCCCTGCTCTCTCACTCAGCCCCGCTCTCTCACTCAGCCCCGCTCTCTCACTCAGCCCCGCTCTCTCACTCAGCCCCGCTCTCTGTCCACTACCCTCTCGCTGAGCCCCTCTCTTTCTATCTCTCAGCCCCCTCTCTGTCCAATACTCTCTCTCTCAGCCCCACCTCTCTCACTCAGCCCCCCTCTCTGTCCACTACCCTCTCTGAGCCCCTCTCTCTCTCTCTCAGCCCCCCTCTCTCTGAGCCCCCCTTTTCTGTCCACCTCCATCTCTCTCAGCGCCTCCATCTCTCTCAGCCCCTCCATCTCTCTCAGCCCCACCTCACTCTCTCTGCCCCACCTCCCTCTATGAGCCTGCTCTCTCTGTCAGACCCCCTCTCTCTCTAGTAGAGATGGAGTGCTCTGAAGTGTGTATAGGGGGGTTAGCTAGGGGTGTAATCAGGGTAGTGGTATTTGGGGAGGTGTGATCAGGGAGGGGTGGGTTATCTGGGGGTTTGATCAGAGTGGGGGGTATCTGGGGTTGTAATCAGGGTAGGGGTATCTAGGGAGGTGTGATCAGGGTGGAGGGGTATAATAAGGGTGGGGGAATCTGGGGAGGTGTGATCAAAGTGGGAGTATCTAGGGGGGACCTGGGAGTTGCTTATGGGGGGAACCCAACCATTGGAAGTTTTAGTTGGCCTCAGCTGCCTGTGGCCAGTGAGGGGAAACAAGAAATACATAACCCCACACCCTCATTACACACTGCCGTTTAGTTTAAGCTCTATTTTCAATGGTATGTGACATCCTTCATATTGCGCCCCATCACATTACAGGCGCACTGTGAAGGAGGTACCAGCTTGATTTTAGACAGGGAGTAGCAAGAGGATGGTGCGGATGGGTTGGGGGGGCGGCAAAATGCATCTTCGCCTTTGTAGTCAGAAATCCTTGCACTTCTCCAGTGCTCTTCTCCCTCCTTCATTCCATGTGTCACACACACTGCATGAGCTTTGCTCTGAAATGCTCGGCAGCGCTGTAACAAAGTCCTGCCTCCTAGACCGGCTCCTGTGATAGATGGAACACTGATCCAATGCCGTGAAATTGAATCAGTGTGACTTGTACCATAGGAGCCGCGAGCTGGTCTTGAAGGCGGGACTTTGTCACAGTGGCTGCCCGGGCGATTCAAATTCATGCTTCATGACAGCAGGATATTGCTCCACTGTGTGATCCAGGGGCACTGGTAGGCTGAAATTGGTGAGCACTGATAAGGCTGCAATTGGTGGGCACTGGTAAGCTGCATTTGGTGGGCACTGATAAGGCTGCATTTGGTGGGCACTGATAAGCTGCATTTGGTGGGCACTATTAAGGCTGCATTTGGTGGGCACTGGTAGAAAGAAAAAAAACCCTGGGAAAATATGGGACTTTAAAAGTGACTGGCAAACAAATAATATTGAGTACAAAAATATATTTTATTAAATTAACACGTAATCATAAAAACTTCTTGATACATATGTTACAAGACCAATTAATGGATATATATTTCGTACGAATGCCTGTAGGTGTAGCTCGTGGCACCTGACCCAACGTTTCTGGCGTGAAGCCCTTCTTCAGGGGTTTATTTCAAGTGTACAGAGCAATACCATCTGGTAAGACACATATATCATATTAGTACATACAAATTAGATAAAATGCATTCTGCGTGTTGCAGTAAAAAGCAGAGAACAGAAAATCATGTAGTAAACCAAAGGTAATAAGAGGAGGGAAAGAGACAGAAAGGGAAAAAGGGACGGAAAGAGGAGAGAAAGGGGAGAAGGAAAAGAACCAAAAGGGGAAGGGAAGATTCAAAATGAAAAAAAAAGGGAAGGGGGGGAGGGGAAAGAAAAATTAATGGAAATATATCTTACATCAGACACACATCCATAGGATCAAGCAATGGCCCAACAAGGGCTAAAAAATGATGTATAGATTATATAGATCAGTCAGCGCATAGCAATTGTTCCAACGAGGATCACAAAGTCCACATCCGGAAAACCACTGAATGTAGGAAGTGAGAGTTAGGTTGGAATCAGGACTAAAAAAAACAGATATTGCTCATAACGGGGGTATATAGAGTATAGAGAGAAATATGTACATAACCTACCGAGATATATAGAAAACAGTTAATGATAAAGATAGAACCGGGGAAGAGTTTCTGTTGAAATATCAAGAAGAGAAACCCGTAGAGTAGGGCGGTGGTGCACGAATGCACCTAATCTATCTGTGTAAATAACCAAAACGCCAAAAATCACTTAGCGACAGGTTGCAAAAATTGAGTTGTAATATATAAGGCATAATATATAAATAAGACCCATATTGTGGGTCATAGTACCTGTAACTGGCTCCCACACTCACATATGTCTCTGTCAGCCGATAAAGCCACTGTAGCAGAGAAAGCTAGATGCAACACATGAGAAAGATATCAGGCTGGGTCCTATAGAGTACTAAAAAATGAGAAAAATTTGAGTATATATATATATATTGTGAGGGGGTTAGCTCGGCAGCGGGTGTGTGTGACCCCCGAGATGGGCTCCCCACACAAAAACAGGCCCAGCAAACGGAGGTTGTGGTTTTCAAAATCAAAAAGGTGCGGTTTATTTTCTATTTACAGTGACAAAACACAGCAAAGCAAAAGAAACATAAACAAAATAAATCCTGGTCAACTTGACCTCTGACTAAACATACAGGTTTCCTAACTAACAACTGGGATCAGCCTAGTGCTGTCCTAGTCCCTAAGTCCCTGGTTTTAAATGTCCAAGCAAATAGCCACACAGGCTTTGTCTCACCGCACAGGGGTTCACTCTCCCTAGACAGTCCACACAGGTCTGGTTCCAGGCATGAGCTAACATCTAATGAAGCTGGGAGTTCTTATAGAGGCCTAAATGAGCTGACAAGCTTCAGCTGGTCTCATCAACTCCCTGTCTGCACGACGCCCCACACTCTCCCTAGAGGTATGAGTCATCCATGAGCCCACTAGCCTTAGCTGGGCTTATACAACTCTCCACCTAGTTGTATAAGTCGGCATAAAGCCTGAATCTGGGCGAAATATATCTACCCCCCTGGATGCAACCAGGTGACTTTACCTTCCTGCTGTCACATACCCCCCCTTTTGTTTTAACCTCGGGGTTGGAACACCAGCAATCAGGCATTCATGTACTCGAGACAAAGCATCCACATTCTCCATTTGAACGCCAGGGCGATGCTTTACTGTGAAGTTGAATTCCTGGAGGGCCAGGAACCACCTATTCACTCTTCTATTTGTTTCCTTGTTTTGAGCCATCCACTTTAACGGAGCGTGATCCGTAACCATGTCAAAGTGCCTACCTAGCAGGTAGTACCGAAGGGAATCTAGAGCCCACTTCACCGCTAAACACTCCTTTTCAACGGTGGCGTAATTTACCTCATGGGACTTCAACTTCCTGCTGAGGTAAATGACTGGGTGCTCTTCCCCGTTCCAGACCTGGGACAATACTGCTCCTAACCCCACATCTGACGCATCACTTTGTACGACAAAGTCTTTAGAGAAGTCGGGTGAGTACAACACTGGCTGGCTACATAAGGCTTGTTTCAAGAATTGGAATGCTGCCTCAGCCTCGGGGGTCCATTTAATCATGACCGACCCTTTCCCCTTCGTTAGGTTGGTTAGGGGCACAGCCTTAGAAGCAAAGTGGGGAATGAATCGCCGATAATACCCAGCGATTCCCAGAAAGGCTCGTACCTGCTTCTTGCTGTTGGGACGTGGCCAACTCTGGATGGCCTCGACTTTGTTGAGTTGGGGTTTTATTACTCCCCTCCCAATGGTGTACCCAAGATATTTGGCCTCCTCCTGCCCAATGGTACACTTCTTGGGGTTAGCCGTAAACCCCGCTTCCCGAACAGAGTCCAGGACTGCTTGCACTTTTGGCAGATGTGAGGCCCAATCTGTGCTATGGACAATTACGTCATCCAGGTAAGCCGCAGCATACTTCCGATGGGGCCTCAGCATCTGGTCCATTTTCCGCTGGAATGTGGCCGGCGCATTCTGTAACCCGAACGGCATTCTTTTATATTGGAACGCCCCGTCTGGGGTTACAAATGCGGTTTTCTCTTTGGCCAATTTGGCCAGGGGGATTTGCCAATACCCTTTTGTGAGGTCAAGAGTCGTCATGTATCGGGCTGTTCCCAGCCGGTCGATCAACTCATCTATACGTGGCATGGGGTAGGTGTCAAATTTTGTAACTTTGTTCAACTGACGAAAATCGTTACAAAATCGCCAGCTCCCATCCGGTTTAGGCACCAACACAATGGGACTAGACCAATCACTTTGGGACTCCTCTATCACCCCTAAGTTCAGCATTTTCTGTACTTCCTCCCGTATTGCCTCCCGTCGGGCCTCTGGGATCCGATAGGGTTTTAACTTCACCCTTTCACCGGGCGGGGTAATGATGTCATGCTCTACCCCAAATGTTTGTCCCGGCAGCTCAGAGAATACCTCCTTGTTGCGAAGCACAAACTCCTTAACCTCCTGTTGTTGGGGTTGTGACAAGGTGGCTGCTATTCCAACCTCAGGAATCACGCAACCAGTTTGAGCTGGTGACCAAGTGTCTGCGACTAGGGACTCTCTATCCCTCCAGGCTTTCAACAGATTAACGTGATAGATCTGTTCGGGCTTTCGCCTTCCTGGTTGTCTGACCTTGTAATTCACTTCGCTCACTTTTTCCATTATCTCGTAGGGGCCTTGCCATTTGGCAAGGAATTTACTTTCAACCGTAGGGACAAGTACCAGTATCCTATCCCCCGGGGAAAAGGTACGGGTCTTGGCTCCACGGTTGTACACTCTCTGCTGTGCTAACTGCGCTTGGGCCAAATGTTCCTTCACGATGGGCATTACCTGTGCAATTCGGTCTTGCATCAGGGCGACATGCTCAATCACACTCCTGTGGGGAGAACTCTCACTTTCCCAAGTTTCCTTGGCAATATCCAACAGCCCTCTTGGGTGTCTCCCATACAGTAACTCAAAGGGGGAGAATCCCGTAGAGGATTGGGGCACCTCCCTAATAGCAAACATCAGATAAGGAAGTAGACAGTCCCAATCCTTTCCATCTCTATCTACCACTTTCTTCAACATTTGTTTTAGGGTTTTGTTGAATCTTTCAACCAGCCCATCGGTTTGGGGGTGATACACAGATGTACGTAATTGCGTCACTTTGAACAATTTACACAGCTCCTTCATAACCCGGGACATAAAGGGTGTACCTTGGTCCGTAAGCAGTTCTTTACAAATACCCACCCGGCTAAACACAAGAGATAGCTCTTTGGCTATGGTTTTGGCCGAGGTATTTCGGAGAGGGATCGCTTCTGGATAACGGGTGGCATAGTCCATTATAACTAATATGTACTGGTGCCCCCTAGCGGACTTGATTATAGGACCTACCAAATCCATGGCGATCCTCTCAAACGGGACCTCAATGATGGGTAGAGGGACCAGCGGGCTACGGAAATGTGGCATCGGGGCCGACCTCTGACACACAGGGCAGGAGGAACAATAATTTTCTATGTCCTTCATCACCCCCGGCCAATAGAATCTCTGTAATACCCTCTCTCGGGTTTTCTCTGTCCCCAGATGACCTCCAAGAATGTGCCCATGGGCCAACTCCAACACCAACTTCCTGTAAGCTTTGGGCACCACAAGCTGCTCAACGGTTTCTTCTGCCCTTTTTGCCACCCGATACAGTAGGTCCTTCTCTACGCTGAAGTATGGGTAAGTGCAGGTATTATCTGGGTTCACTAACTCGCCATCTATTTTCACTACGTTTTCCCGTGCCTTTATTAGGGCGGGGTCTTTCAACTGTTCTGTGGCAAAGTTTTCCCTGTGAACCTCAAGATCAGAAAACTCCACAGACGGTAGGTTTTCGTCTGAGGAGGTGGGCTCCTCTCCAGTTTCTTGAGTCTCCCCTGCCAATACTGATAAGGGAAATTCCAGAGAGTCCTCACCACTCTCAGGGGAGTTCTGGCTATCACATTCCTGGTACATAGGGGCACCAGTGGGGGGCTCAGGATCATCCCACAGTTCCCAGAACTTCGGAAAATCCCTTCCCACAATGGCGTCATACGGTAACTGAGATACTAAGCCCACTGGATGAGAGAGGGTACCTTTGGGGGTCTCGAAACACACTGTAGTCACGGGATACTCTCGGGTGTCCCCATGCACACAAATAACAGCTACCTTGCTATTCCCAGAGACCACTGTTTTAACTAACTCAGCCTTTATCAGGGTCACAAGGCTACCTGAATCCAGCAATACCACAACATTTCTACCATTAACACACATTTTGCATAAATGTTTCTCAGTTCCTCGAATGGCAGTGCATGCGACTGTCGCACACAGCGACTGACGTCTGCCCGTCAGAAAGTCACACTGCATGGGTTCCTCCACAACCGGGCAATTGGCTGCAATATGTCCCGCTTGCCGGCAGCGGTAGCAAACGATCCTTCTTGCCGCCTCTTGAGCTGCTGATTTCCCAGGCTGTTCTCGCCAAACTTGGGGTAGAGCTCCCACCCTCTCACTCTCTCCACCCTTACCCCTTGGAATCCTCTTATCCGCCCCTGGGGATGGTCTGGTCTTAGGGTGGAAAGTCCGAGTGTCTCTGGAAGAGGCCGTCAGGTTCTCTGTAGCCAAGTATTTCTCCACACGATCCACAAGACCATCGGCCGTCTCTGGGTCTCCATGGCTTACCCACTTTTGGATGGCAGTAGGAAGAGCTCTCAAAAACCGATCCATTACAACACGTTCCACAATCTTTGGTGCGGACAAAGTCTCTGGCTGTAGCCACTTTCTGCTCAGGTGAATGAGATCATACATTTGAGACCTGGGGGGTTTTCCAAGCTGGAAAGTCCAGTTATGCACACGCTGAGCCCGGACAGCCTGGGTGACACCCAGCCTTGCCAATATTTCAGCTTTTAGCATCACATAGTCTTTTGCTTGGTCAGGCTCTAGGTCATAGTAAGCTTTCTGCGATTCACCAGTTAACAGAGGAGCCACCAGTCCAGCCCACTGCTCCTCAGGCCACTTTTCTCTTTCAGCAGTCCTTTCAAATGTGGTCAAAAATACCTCTGGATCATCCTCTCCAGTCATTTTTGTCAATAAACGACTCACCCCAAAGGACGCTGTATTAGTGGGACGGCTTTCCTCACTGGTCTGCGGACGTTGCTGCATTACTGCTTCCATTTGTTGTAGTCTCTGCTCTTGCTTCTGTAACAGGTCTATGAAGCGGGCCTCAGATTGCTGCTGGGCTTGTTGCTGAGCTTCCAGACTCTGTTGGTGAGCTTGCTGCTGGGCTGCAAGGCTCTGTTGATGAGCTTGCTGCTGGGCTGCGAAGTTCTGTTGTTGAGCTGCAAGGCTCTGTTGATGAGCTGCAAGGCTCTTTTGCAAACCTGCATTTGTCTGCTGTTGATTGGCATTTGCTAGAGCCAGCTGCTTCAGTATGTCCTCCATGCTGGCTTTAAAAAAAACTGCCCGCATTCTCCACCAACTGTGAGGGGGTTAGCTCGGCAGCGGGTGTGTGTGACCCCCGAGATGGGCTCCCCACACAAAAACAGGCCCAGCAAACGGAGGTTGTGGTTTTCAAAATCAAAAAGGTGCGGTTTATTTTCTATTTACAGTGACAAAACACAGCAAAGCAAAAGAAACATAAACAAAATAAATCCTGGTCAACTTGACCTCTGACTAAACATACAGGTTTCCTAACTAACAACTGGGATCAGCCTAGTGCTGTCCTAGTCCCTAAGTCCCTGGTTTTAAATGTCCAAGCAAATAGCCACACAGGCTTTGTCTCACCGCACAGGGGTTCACTCTCCCTAGACAGTCCACACAGGTCTGGTTCCAGGCATGAGCTAACATCTAATGAAGCTGGGAGTTCTTATAGAGGCCTAAATGAGCTGACAAGCTTCAGCTGGTCTCATCAACTCCCTGTCTGCACGACGCCCCACACTCTCCCTAGAGGTATGAGTCATCCATGAGCCCACTAGCCTTAGCTGGGCTTATACAACTCTCCACCTAGTTGTATAAGTCGGCGTAAAGCCTGAATCTGGGCGAAATATATCTACCCCCCTGGATGCAACCAGGTGACTTTACCTTCCTGCTGTCACAATATATATATATATATATATATATATATATATATATATTGTGAGGGGGTTAACTCGGCAGCGGGTGTGTGTGACCCCCTGGATGGGTTCACCACACAAAAACAGGCACAGCAGACAGAGTTTGTAGTTGCAAAAAACAAAAGGTGCAGTTTATTTAAACTATTTACAGATGAAAAACAGCAAAACAAAAAGAAACATACAAAAATAAATCCTGGTCAGCTTGACCGCTTACTACACACGTAGGTTCCCTGTTTGACAACTAGGTGCAGCCTTGTGCTGCCCCAGCCCTTATCTCCCTGTTTTTGAAGGTTTTAGCCACACAGGCTTTGTCTCACCGCACAGGACAGAAACACACTCCCCAGTCTTGCACAACACAGAACTGGTTCCAGGATGGAGCATCTCCCTTAGCATGCTGGGAGTTCTTGTAGAGGCCTTAATGAGCCACTTGATTCAGCTGGGCTCATTAACTCTTCCCCCGCAAGACTCCCAGCACTCCCCCTAGTGGTATGAATTTGCATAAAGCCTGAATCTAGGGCATACATACCTACCATCCTGGATGCAACCTGGTGATTTTACCTGCCTGCTGTCACAATATGTAGCGGTTATACACTTTTCTGTGTATTTAAACCTGGCAGAGACACCAGTGATGTGCAGTTCCCTGCAGCCCCGCGGGTGGCGCTGTTGCCTTGGGCTGGGGTTGAACCATTGCTGTGTGCTGTGCTCTCTTTTTGTCCTTCCTCGGCAGCGGTATGGTGGGGCGGGGAACCTGCCGTGCTTGCTGGGAGAGGGTATAAAGGGGCCGGCCATCTTTGTCATGGGTTCGAGTCCCAGGCACCTTCAGCCTGTGGGCGGTGGTTCGTGTCGGTCCTCTAGGCGGCCTAGGCCTAGAGGACGTTCGGAGGTCGTGTTCCATCCCAGGCACCTTTAGCCTGGGGTGAGGTACTCAGATGGAGGTCTGGAGCTCAGTGCCCAACACTGAGTTCCGCGAGGGAAGGAGGTCCTAGGGAACCCAGGGATTGGGTACCCGAATCCGGAGGGCGTAATGGACCTGTGGGAGACACTTGCTTGAAGACCCGGTGCAGCATATTGCCAGTGACAGGTGAGCCTCCCATCGGAGACCGCCTGGAAGGAAATCCCCCTTCGCTGGGAGACCGCAACCCACTTTCAGGAAGGAAAGTGGAGAGTTCATTGTGTCTGGGCCTACTCGCATCCACACCTCCTTGTCTGTTCTGTTCTCTAAGGAGTCCAACTGATTGTGTTCACTTTGCATTGAGAAGAATAAAGGAGTGTTGGACTTTAATGGTGTGGGGCTCGTTTTCTGGCAGACATTGTTCAAGGTAACTCTCTTTGGAGGTTCCAGGTGCAGAACACCGACCCGAAGGTAAAACAAGAACTTTGCTTACACCACACAAACATCTGTGGTGAAGGCTTGGCGTGGTGACCCTGCACTCTCTCCTCTAAGGTACCCCTAGACAAGAGACAGACGAGCTGATGAGAAAGAGGTGAGAGTGGAGGCCGCTACATATATATATACATCTCATTTTCTCACTCTCCTTATACCCAAAAAAGGTTGTCTGTATATGTTCAAAAAATAAATAACACTTACCAATTAATTGGAGTGAATAACCGTAAAGGTTGCAGTGGAACCGGATAGTATGTATCGCATACGTCCAGAGGAAGAGACAAATGAGTCCTCATATATGTGGAGTATGCCTATATGGATAACATAGTTGTATCCGAGTAAAAATACAGCACTGCACAGAAACCAGTAAGGTAAAGGTAGAGTAGAGATAGATGGTAATACAAATACCTGAAACTTGATGTATAGATGAAGAGGATCTCAAATGGTGGCGCCGTTGCTGCACCGAGATAGAATATGAACTGATCATTATATGGGGCAGTGAGGTGCGTGAAGGACGCCCGCGCCTGCGCAGTGCGCTGTATTGTGACCGCAGCTCTGCGTAATGAGTAGAGATGGAACGCATCGTAATGTAAACATCCCTGCTCTCATGTGTGTCGCGGTAATGTGACGTGTATCCTACATCACTCTGTAAGGTAGCAGAGCTATGGTGTGCCAGATGGGACACAAAGGTCTCCTGCTTTAAAAGCGCGGAGCCCGGACCCAGCACAGGCAGCACTGGAGACGAGCGCCGCGCTAGAAAAGCACCAGCGCCGATCTATGAAGTATTCATGGAGAAAGAAAAGGGGCATGCACGTCATATGACGCATACTGCCCCTACCGGCGCTGTGTGGAATACTGTATGGGCGCATGACAGATGGAAAGGGAATATGTCAATAATCGAGTGAATGCTGATCACCTGGTGGGAAATCGGTTTAAATAAAATAAAATAAAACCATAATGAAAAATAGAATAATTTGGTGGGCACTGGTAGGCTGCTATTGGTGGGCACTGATAAGCTACATTTGGTGAGCACCAATAAGGCTGAATTTGGTGGGCACTGGTAGGCTGCATTTGGTGGGCACTGGTAAGCTGCATTTGGTAGGCACTGGTAAGGCTGCATTTGATGGGCACTGATAAGCTGCATTTGGCTGGCACTGATAGGCTGCATTTGGTGGGCACTGATAAGCTGCATTTGGTGAGCACAAATAAGGCTGAATTTGGTGGGCACTGGTAGGCTCGATTTGGTGGGCACTGATAAGGCTGCATTTGGTGGGCACTGGTAAGCTACATTTGGTGGGCACTGGTAGGCTGCATTTGGTGGGCACTAATAAGGCTACATTTGGTGGGCACTAATAAGGCTGCATTTGGTGGGCACTGGTAGGCTGCATTTGATAGGCACTGGTAGGCTGCAATTTGTGGGCACTGATAAGCTACATTTGATGGGCACTGATGAGGCTGCATTTGATGGGCACTGTTATGCCCTGTACACACGATCGGTTTTACAGATGAAAACAGTCCGATGGACTGTTTTCATCGGACAAACCGATCGTGTATGGGCCCCATCTGTCTTTTTTCCATCGGTGAGAAAAAATAGAGCATGTTTTAAATTTATCCGATGGGAAAAAAAAACGATAGCAAATTCCGATCGTCTGTGTGGAACTCCATCGGAGAATAAACCCACGCATGCTCAGAATCAAGTCGACCCATGCTCAGAAGCATTGAACTTCATTTTTCTCGGCTCATCGAAGTGTTTTACGTCACGGCGTTTGGGACGGTCGGATTTTGACTGATGGTGTGTAGGCAAGACTGATGGAAGTCAGCTTCATCGGAATTCCGATGGAAAATTCCATCGGATTTGAATCCATAGGAAATCCGATCGTGTGTGCAGGGCTTTAGGTTGTATTTGATGGGCACTGATAAGGCTGCAATTGGTTGGCATTGGTAGGCTGCATTTGATGGGCACTGGTAGGCTGCATTTGCTGGGCACTGATAAGGCTGCATTTGGTGGGGCACTGGTAGGCTGCAATTGGTGGGGCACTGGTAGGCTGCTATTGGTGGGCACTGGTAGGCTGCTATTGGTGGGCACTGGTAGGCTGCTATTGGTGGGCACTGGTAGGCTGCTATTGGTGGGCACTGGTGGGCTGCTATTGGTGGGCACTGATAAGCTACATTTGATGGGCACAGATGAGGCTGCATTTGATGGGCACAGATAAGGCTGCAATTGGTGGGCACTGGTAGGCTGCATTTGATGGGCACTGGTAGGCTGCAATTGGTGGGAACTGATAAGCTACATTTGATGGGCACTGATGAGGCTGCATTTGATGGGCACTGTTAGGTTGTATTTGATGGGCACTGATAAGGCTGCAATTGGTGGGCACTGGTAGGCTGCATTTGATGGACATTGATAAGGCTGCATTTGGTAGGCTGCAGAGGCGGCTCTAGGCTTTGTGAGGCCTTAGGCAAAACTTAGACATGAGGCCCCACTCACGCCCATAATGGGAAAAATAATTCAAGCAATAAAAATGGCAGCTGCAATGGCGCCAGTACGGCGACATCTTGGAAAAATGCTCCCAGTTGTTGTGGCTTTAGGAAGCGATCAATGCTACCCGTGTGGGCAGATCAGCGGTGTGGAAAGCTGGTCAGGAGTTTGCCGCCATGCCGAGACTACGCCCCTGATCACAGGCAAATTAGGTGGCTGCGAGGCCCCTGTGAGTGCGAGGCCTTAGGCGGCCGCCTAATTTGCCTAATTAAAGAGCCGCCTCTGGTAGGCTGCATTTGTTGGGCACTGGTGGGCTGCATTTGGTAGGCACTGGTAGGCTGCAATTGGTGGGCACTGGCAGGCAGCAATTGTTGGGCACTGGTAGGCTGCAATTGGTGGGAACTGATAAGCTACATTTGATGGGCACTGATGAGGCTGCATTTGATGGGCACTGGTAGGCTGTACTTGATGGGCACTGATAAGGCTGCAATTGGTGGGCATTGGTAGGCTGCATTTGATGGGCACTGTTAGGCTGCATTTGATGGGCACTGGTAGGCTGCATTTGGTGGGCACTGATAAGGTTCCATTTGGTGGGCACTGGTAGGCTGCATTTGATGGGCACTGGTGAGTCTGCATTAATCTCTTGTATCATTTTGGCAGTCTCTGATCATCTCCTATACTATGTCTGGGGGCTCTTTCTAAACAGACTCTGTAAAAGAGGCCCTCTCTGTGTCCATTAGAGAGACCCCCCTCCAGGTCCAATTAGAGTACTCTGCTTCTCTTCCTGTATTTTGTTTACTGTTAAGAGATCGTGGGAGGATCCCAGGGTAAAGATGACTCCTTAGGGGAGCATCTCTGTGTTTGAGTCGTTGCCATAGAAACATTTGTAAAGGGGGAGGAGTTAGTAAGGTGACCATGCCCTTGTAGGGGCGCCAGAAATATTTCTGCACCCAGGCGCATGTGACCCTCAGTCTTTTCCGACTACACATCCGATCCGTCCCTCGCTCCTCACCCCCGGCCCGAGCATCGGACTGGCTCTGCCGACTGCCGCTCGGGCCTCTGCTTAACATCACCTGTTCCATGATTGGCTGCTGCCTCAGCCTGCCTCTGCCTGTGTAAATGAACTTGTGCCTATGCCGATCCAGCCGGCGCGGCACCGGCTCCTCCCACAGGTCATGTGAGTGGTGTGCAGTGGCTGAGACAAGAGAGAATACGTCGCCTGGCCAGTGCCTGCCCTGGGGAACTACAGGTAAGGACTGTTCTGCAATTGACCTTATGCAATGTCAAAGAGATATACTGGGAAGCCGGCCTGTTTTCTACCTCCTCTCTGTTTCTTGCACTAGTTTACAACTAGTTAAATTTCCTTTATTCGTTTAAAATGCAGAAATAGGGCCCCCCACCCTGCTCATTTGTACCGATGATATGGAGATAGGACTGCATGACAAACAACGCAAAAAAAAAAGAACGTTCAGGGGTTCTTGGGAGCCTAGAGCAGAATTTTTTTAAAAATAAATAAATAAAAGTAAATAGATTGTTAATTCAGGGTTTTAGAAATGTGTGACTTAAGTGTTTTTATACCATATATAAAAAAAATATTCAACTTAACAAAAAGGTTCATTAGGGTCAAGAATGTAATCATTAGTGGCTGTTACAGGTGTAAATATAAAGGAAAAACACTTACATTTCCCATGCAGGCTAACTATGTACATGCACAGGGCACCATGATAAATAGAAAAATTATTAAAGCAGGCCTGATTTTTTACCAGCCCCCCAACGTAAATATGACTAAGCCCCTCCTCTTCATGACATTGTCAAAACGGGACCGAGCATGGATGACCTTAAAATGATGCCCCCCCCCCCTGGAAAAATTTCAGTGGACGCCCATGGCTGTCAGTACATCAGGATTGATCAATATTCAGATAAATACCACAGTTTGTGGACTCTAGAACTTTCCTACAGACTAAAGCCCCGTACACACGGGCCAAATGTCGGGTGGCATTGGCTGGTTCAATAAAAAAATCGGCCGACATCCGGCCCGTGTGTAAGGCAGCCGGTCCAACAGAATGCCGGCCGCTTGGCCTGCTTCTGTCGGACGTGCATGCTTAAAAAACCAGCAGCCAACTGGCTCCTGATCAGCGCTCTCAGCCAATGGCTGAAAGTGCTGACCGGAGTGTTCTGGTGGAGGGGGGGGGGGTCTGAAAGCGGTTAAATAAGCTTTGGGGTGCACCTCTGCAGAATGATTCATCGCAATGTTACCATCTCTGTTAGGTGTCCCTCCTCCGTCTCATTTAGCTGTCTATTTTCTTCTTACAATTGAAAAAAATTGATGCAAGGTGCAGAAAATATAGTGATTGCTTATAGCTTAGGGTGACCAGACATCCCCGGTTTCAGGGGACAGTCCCCGGATTGAGGACACTGTCCCCGGACCAAATCTGTCCCCGGTTTTGTCCCCGGATTGGATTTGAACAGGGGCTGGGGCAATTTCAAAGACAGTCAGTGCAGAATTAAAAAAAACGAAAAATCTGAATTACTAGCCCCCGGTCTGCCGCTCCCCCGGTCTGCCGCTCCTACTAGCTTAGGGGGTGTATTTTTTTCCATTATCTGTGCCCCTTTCTGATGATCATGTGCTGGTCGGAGCGGAGGGAAAATATCTTAAGTTTTGGGTGCATGCCCATTCAGCTCCGCTCACATGCCGCCTGCCTGCTTATCTCCTTGACTTCCCTGGTGGAGTGATCTTCCTCCTCTCCCCACTCAGTGGTAGCCGGGGCCCAGAGAGTAAGACTTGACAGGCTGTGAGGCGGGCAGCGGCGACGGGCAGAGAGTCGCTGATTGCCGCCATTACTAGTAAAAAAAATAAAAAATGTGTCCCCGGATTTCATTTTAAAAATCTGGTCACCTTATTATAGCTGCCATCTGCCACCTGCAGATGGTAAATTAGGAAATTTGATAAGATTTTATATTTACCTGATTAAAAAGAAATAAGTGTTCCAATAAAACTAACTTATCACAGAAAACAATAAAGTACATATGTAAGAAAACAGATTTCATTGCCATTAAGTAGTGGATGTGGATGGATTCTTTTTGGAGAATAAAGCCCCGTACACACGATCGGATAACCTATGGATTTTCGTCCGATGGATTTGTCCATCGGAAATCCGATGAAACTGTTTTTCATCAGTCTTGCCCACACACCATCAGTCAAAAAACCGACCGTTCCAAACGCGGTGACGTAAAACACTCCGATGAGCCGAGAAAAATGAAGTTTAATGCTTCTGAGCATGCGTCGACTTGATTCTGAGCATGCGTGGGTTTTTGATCCGATGGACTTGCCCATAGACGATCGGAGTTTTCGATCGGTTTTTTATCCATCGGAAAAATTTAAAACATGTTCTATTTTTTAAAACCGATGGAAAAAAGACCGATGGGTCCCATACACGATCGGTTGGTCTGATGAAAACCATCCATCGGACGGTTTTCATCAGTCAAACCGATTGTGTGTACGGGGCTTTAGGATATTGTTTAATGTAATACACTTCTCCATCACAGTATGGTGCGTGTTGTTCTAAGACGGAGTCAGTGGAAGCTGTAGTATATAATCATTACTCTGTGGGAGGGAGAGACAGGAAGGGGTTAACTTGCCTGGCTGGTTGGACGTGAATCGTTTTATTTTAGTTTTTTCTAACACTTCATCAATATTAATTATGTTCACACAAGAGACACCCAAATGTGTTTGTTTTCATTATAATTTACTGGTGGGGAGGAGATGGCTGCCTGAGTTTACATGAAAGGATTTCAAGGGGAAAATGAATTTCGAGTGATTAAACCTGTTACTAGCTGTCGGCTTATTTAAAGCAGACCTACAATCAGATATATTGATTTCTTGTCATGTGCATGAATGCTAAGGTAGGTAATTGTTGCCTCTAAAAGAGATCACGGTATTCAACTAGACCAGTGGTCTCCAAACTGCAGCCCGGGGGCTGGGTGTGGCCCTTTGCTTGCCTTTATCCAGGCCCGTGGGGCACTCTTTCTCACACTGACATTAGCAATGGGACATAATTCCTCCCACCAACACCAGCAATGAGTCACCATTCCTCCCACTGATACCAATAATGGGACACTATTCCTCCCACTGATACAAGTAATGGGACACCATTCCTCCCACTGACACCAATGATGGGACACTATTCCTCCCAGTGACACCAATGATGGGACCCTATTCCTCCCACGGATACCAATAATGGGACACGATTCCTCCCACTGATACCAATAATGGGACACTATTCCTCCCACTGATACAAGTAATGGGACACTATTCCTCCCACTGACACCAATGTTGGGACACTATTCCTCCCACTGACACCAATGATGGGACACTATTCCTCCCACTGACACCAATGATGGGACACTATTCCTCCCACTGACACCAATGATGGGACACTATTCCTCCCACTGATACCAATAATTGGACACTATTCCTCCCACTGATACCAATAATTGGACACTATTCCTCCCACTGACACCAATGATGGGACACTATTCCTCCCACTGACACCAATGATGGGACACTATTCCTCCCACTGATACCAATAATTGGACACTATTCCTCCCACTGATACCAATAATTGGACACTATTCCTCCCACTGACACCAATGATGGGACACTATTCCTCCCACTGATACCAATAATTGGACACTATTCCTCCCACTGATACCAATAATTGGACACTATTCCTCCCACTGACACCAATGATGGGACACTATTCCTCCCACTGATACCAATAATTGGACACTATTCCTCCCACTGATACCAATAATTGGACACTATCACTCCCACTGACACCAATGATGGGACACCTTTCCTCCCACTGACACCAATGATGGGGAACTATTTCTCAAATACCAAAAATAGGGCATTGTTCACTATCACTGACACCGGGACATTTTCTACTCCCAATGGCCACAGTTCGGCCCCTCTAAAGTCTGAGGGACAATAAACCAGCCCTTTGTTTAGAAAGTTTGGAGACCCCTGAACTAGACAATCCTTTCATTTCCTGACTCCCAGAAGCCCACCACCTTCTTTGTTTGGGCATCCTTCACAAACAGTGTTCTGGTCTAAAGTCTTTCCTCTAGTATGAGGGCCACATTGGGAATTTTACAAATATTCATATATATATATATATATATATATATATATATATATATATATATATATTTAGCATGATATTATTTTGGAACAACAGAAAAAATATTATTTTAAAAGCTCAGAGTGCACTTTATTTTACCTAGTTGTAAATTGGGGAGGTTGCCATTTTTGTTTAAATAAATATGTTAAAAGAGAAGTATGGGTATTTTTTTTTTAGAATTATACTAACCTAGGTGGATACAGCATCTGTCCCCCTCCGGCTCTACGACTGAGAACCGAGCAATCAAACTGCGCTGATCGCTCGGTTCTCAGTGCTCCCTGAGCAAAGAGACGGTGACTCAGGCTCTCAGTGGCTCGGTGAGAGAATGAGCCAGGTGCCCGTCTAGGCTCCTGGGTGGATCCTGACCATATGGTCGTGATCTTTCCCCAGCCTGGACTGGTTCTGTGGTGTCAGCTGACAGCAGGCTTCAGCCCGCTGTCAGCTGAAAATGGGGTCACAGGAGTGCAGAATAAACGACACTCCTGTGATCCACAGGAGCAGTACAGCCAAGTAAGCTTTGGCCATACTTCTCCTTTAGCACGGTCAAGGCTTTGTCCTATTAGGAACAGAGTTCCTCGCTGAGACTAGGACACTGTTACATGGGGGGGGTAGTATGAGCCTCCTTCATCCTTTGGGGTCCTTACAATACTAGTAACTGTACACTTACAATAATGGAGTGTGCAGGGTGGGAGGTTCTATAATAAAGTGAAATGATGACAAGTGTCCTGCAAAGTGATTCTGATTCAGTGTTTGACGTGTGTCCTGCATAGCTGCACAGTGATTCTACTTTACTGTTCTTCCTTCTCAGAGGATGTTATCAGTGAAAGCAAAACTGCCTTTGTGCCTCATTCTTTATTTCAGAAGCTGTTCAGAGAAATTGCTAACAGCCTTTCTGGCAATGAAAATCTAAAACACAATCTGACATGGAAAGCTTGCAAATCTGTGAGTCAGAAAATTTCTTTTTAGGCAACTATTATAATAATAGCTCAACATGTGTAGTCACTGAGGGGGCATTGTAGTATCACTTTAAATAGAGAAAATATATTGTATTATCTTCTGCAAATTGCTTAGGATTTGTGAATACCCTCCTGTGTCCTATTTCTAGATGGATGGGAAAATTCATTGAATATAACAGCCACTAAGAAAAATGTAATGATTAACTGCTGTTTATTATGAGCCTCCCACAGTATCGTTATCCACAATAAAGAGATAGTTTCCTTTTGGCAGCACTTCCTGGCACAGAGGTCGCCTCTCATCGATTACAATTCGCAGGCTTAAAGTGGACCTGTCATGGGAATACAGCATCTCCCTCTTCGCCACCCTGCTTCTTGTTATACGTGTAGCGGGGTGTTCCCCTTTAATGCAGAGAGACAAGAAGTTCTAGGTGAGAGGTGACTCAGGAGGAAGTAGAGAAAATACATTGCTGGAGTGGGAGAGAGAGACTACATCACCCATAACCCCATTCTTCATATGTTCCACCGCAGAGACTCATGGGAGGGGTTATAAAAGGAGGAGGCGAGGCCGGGCTCGGCCTCTTTGGGACACGAGACTTCACAGCCTGATCCTCCTGTGCGGAGGTGTCGGAGTGCAAGGCCTGAAGCCTGAGGCCTTGCTCAGCACCAAAGAGCCTTCCACCCCCTCTGCGAGCCTGGTGGCATCTGACTTCGCTCAGCTACAGCCTTGTTGGATCGGGGACCCGATCGCTGGAGAGACTGAGCGTGTGTGTGGACACAGTCGGTGGAAGTTTCCCGGACTGAGACCGTAGTCCGGGCGGGTGAGAGGGCTGATGCCCAACTAAGATACTGTCACTTCATATAGGCCTATAGACTGCCGTGGCCTACGAGTTATTTTGGTACTATTATTGAAGAGCCTTGGCAGAACTGAGCCTGCTGTTTATTTAGCCAAGTTCCTATCCCTATTGGATAACAAAGTTTATACTCTGTTTAAAGTGCACCACCATTACAGACCTGCCGGTGAAGAACAAGAAGGACTAAGTTAAATATTAGAACCAGGCCTGGTGGGGTTTCTAGTGTGTTTAATTACTGCGCCACAGGGCACTTAGTTGACGGTCGCCCGTGTGGCGCACCTGTTGTGTGTGTTAACTTCATAGTGTGCTAGAGTGGCAGGACACTGCCCTTTTTAGTGATTATTCGGAACTGTGATTTATGTTACCCCTTATTCTTATAAAGAGATTAAGTAAAACCTATACCTATTACAATTCATTACTGTGTTAATGCTCAGTTATTTATACTGCATAAGATAATTACATGATTGTTAGTACTAGCTGTGCCAGTAGGGGGTAGAGCCTATTGCCGGGGGTTGGCGGAGCTGTACTCAGGGCCCAAATCTAATTCTGCGGCCTTCTTAGTTGAAGGTATCGCTACACGTGGGGGTTCTCGTCCGGGATCCTGATACAGCAAGCGAACACGCCAAAAGACCGGCATGGACCCGCTAGAAGTAGGACAGTGGTACACAATGGCTGGCGCAGATCCGGCCGCGGCGGCAGTTATTGAACTCCCGGGGATCTGGCAAAGAGATGCGATAAAGCAGCTAATGACATCCCTATCACCATGCCAGAAATCATGGGTGATGGATGTGAGACCACGTGCTTCGTGTACATACGCATTAATAGAGTGGAAAGACGAAATTCCAGAGCATTTTAAAAGCCAGAGCATACAAGCTATGGATGGGCAGACCTACCATCTGACACATGCGCTGCCACATAAGGGAGATCGGTTCCAAATAAGAAAGTCATCATCTCCACAGATACCTCCCCCGCCATCCCCTAAGGCACAAGAGCAGGAGGATACACAGAGTCCCAGATCATCACCGGCCACCCTTAGCACAGAACTATGCGCGGTACTGGGAGAGATTGTGGCCCAGTGCAAGAAGAATCCCACAGATTATCCAATGCCGGGGTACAGAAAGCTCCGGATATTCTCAGGGAGAAAACCTGTGCCCTCAGGGGAAGAAGGATTTGAGGAGTGGCTAGATGGCACCACTCAGGCCTTAGAGGAATGGGAAGTTCCAGAACGCAGCAAGAAACAGCGAATCGCTGAATGTCTGAAGGGGCCTGCTCTGGATGCCATACGCAACCTGAAGATGAGCAGGAAAGACTGTACTTCACAGGACTACTTGGACATCTTGCAGAATGTGTTCGGTGGGACAGAAAAAGTTACCGAGCTCACCTATCAGCTGGAGCACTGCTACCAGAAAACAGGAGAGAAACTGTCAGAATATATGGGACGTCTAGATAAGATCCTGCATAAAATCATTCTGAAGAAGGGGATCGACCCAGGGAAGGTAGACGAGGCCCGGGCTCAGCAGGTGTTGAGGGGAGCTCAGCCCCTGGATCCTATTGCATTGGTGCTGCGCACCCGACAGGACGGGAAGAACCTGGAATACCCCAACCTCATTCGAATGGTCAGAGAGGAAGAGGCCATGTGGGAGGAGAAAAAGAGGGAACCGCCAGTCGAGCCAACCAAACCTCTGGAGGTGATGGTCAGCCCGGCCATGACCCCCGAAAGAGATGCAGAAGTGGACACCCTGAAATCGCAGATGTCCCAAGTGTTGGAGATACTGACCTCTTTGATGGAGAAAGATCAAAGGAAACCAGAAAAGAAAAGTCCAAGAAAGGAGTTGTTCCCGAATACCTCAGCGCCCGCTTCTCTACAGGATCGTGAAGAAGAGGTGATTTGTTACAACTGCGGAGGGATTGGTCATTTTGCAAACATATGTTCCAGTCCCAGGAAGAAAAAGACAAATAACCGCCAGCCGGCGGAAAACTTCAGAGGGCCCCGGTGAAGGAGTCAACCGGGTGCCCATCATCTTCAGTGAGCTCCAAACTGAATGAAAAGCAGAAGAAGAGAGGAAATAAAACACCTCAGAGGAAACACAACATTCCCCAACAGAGATACACCCCAGAGAAAGGGGGCAAGACCCCTCAGAAGGGGCGCAGCATTCCCCAGAGGGGGTGCACACCTAAGAAAAATAACAGCATCCCTCAGCGGGTTCCTACACCCATAAAGAGAAGGGGTAGTGTTGCAGCCCGGCGAAGTAACCTGTCTCAGAGCCACTGTGAAGCTTACTTGGGAGCAGCCTGGTCCCTTTGTCGTGCTGGAGTCAGACCCAAGGGGTGAGTCCTCGGGTCTGGAAGTGATACCGGAAGTGATTCCGCTGAAGGTCCTGAAGAAGGCCCATTGTAGAGTTCCAGTGAGTGTTAGGAACACTACCAGAGACCCCATGGAAATCCCAGCCAGAATGCTGCTAGGCCAGGTGAGCCCTGCGGCCCCTGTTACCCTATCAGAAGTGAAGAGGACAGGTGAAGGAGGAGATGCTTGGGAGAAGTTGTCCATGGAAAACCCGAATCTGCCAGGAGCTTGGAAGGAGAGAGCCAAGGCCCAGTTGAATAGATGGGAGAAGATCTTCTCTAAGGATGAGTTCGATGTGGGGTGTGCAAGGAGTGCCACCCATCGGATCCGCCTCCAGGAAGACAAGCCCTTCCGAGAGAGGGTCAGGCGAGTCCCCCTAGCAGATCTGGAGGATCTAAGGGAACAGCTTGCAGAACTCAAGAGGACTGGTGTGATACGGGAGTCCAGAAGCCCCTATGCCTCTCCCATAGTGGTGGTCAGAAAGAAGAATGGGTCATTGAGGCTCTGTATCGACTACAGGACTCTAAACAGGAGAACCATACCCGACCAATACACCACTCCGAGGATAGAGGATGCCCTACAGAGCTTGTCTGGGGCCAAATGGTTCAGCGTTATGGATCTCAAGAGGGGGTACTATCAGATCCCTATGCACCCAGAAGACAGGGAGAAGACAGCTTTCATAACCCCAGTGGGGTTCTTTGAATTCAACCGGATGCCCCAAGGTCTGTCTGGAGCCCCAGCGACTTTCCAACGTCTCATGGAGAAGACTGTAGGAGACATGAACCTTATTGAAGTCCTTGTATACCTAGACGATGTCATTGTTTTTGGAAGAACCTTGGAAGAACATGAAAAGAGGCTGGAAAAAGTGTTGAGAAGACTCAGTGAGGAAGGACTCAAGCTTTCGCCTGAGAAGTGTCGGTTCTACCAGTCTTCTGTGAACTATCTGGGGCACATAGTGTCGGAAGAAGGGGTGGCCACAGACCCTGAGAAATTGGAGGCAGTTACCTCCTGGCCACGACCCACCACAGTAACAGAACTCAGATCCTTCTTGGAATTCTGCTCCTATTACAGGAGGTTTGTGGAAGGATTCGCCCGAATTGCCAGACCATTGAATGAACTACTCAAGACCGAGGGGGAAGAGGACAACTCAGGGCCCAGGAAGCCGGGAGAGTCAGTAAGAGATCAGTGGAATCAGAAGTGTGAAGAGGCCTTCCAGGCATTAAAGGAGAGCCTAACCACTGCCCCAGTCTTGGCCTATGCAGACCCAACCAAGCCCTATGAACTACATGTAGATGCTAGTCATGACGGTCTGGGAGGAGTACTTTATCAAGAACACGAAGGGCAACAACGGCCTGTTGCCTATGTGGCAGGAGCTTGACCCCCCCCTGAGAAGAACTACCCCACTCACAAGCTGGAATTCCTGGCCCTCAAATGGGCGGTAGTAGACAAGCTAAAAGACTACCTGTATGGGGCGGAGTTCACTGTGAAGACCGACAACAACCCCCTTACCTACCTTTTCACCACGGCCAAGCTGGACGCCACTGGACACAGGTGGCTGGCCGCACTTTCTGGATTCAACTTCAGCCTAAAGTATAGGCCAGGGGCTGGGAATCGAGATGCAGACGCTCTGTCCAGGAGATCTCATTCTCTCACCAATGACGTAGAAGATTGGACCCTGGTGGCACCGGACGGGGTGCGGGCCCTTTGTCAAGGAGCTGAATTCCAAGCCCGAGGAGGCTCCAGAGCAGAGGAAATAGGAGTTACCATGGTGGGAGTCCCCAAACACTACTGTGGAGTAGCTCAACTGGGAGAGGACAACCTGCCAAGACTGTCCAAGAAGGAGTTGAGGTGTGACCAATTGGAAGACCACATGGGGAGATTGGTCCTGGAGGCCCTGGAGAATCAGGATCCAAACAGACTCATGCGTCAACCTTCAAAAGAAGCTCGCCTGCTGAGGAAAGAGTGGGACAGGTTACAGGTACATCAGGGAGTGGTCTACCGAAGGGGCCCCTCTGATGACTCAGAAGATAAATGGCAACTGTTCCTCCCAGAGAAACATCGAGAGACTGTTCTGATTGCCCTGCATGACAATCATGGCCACCTAGGGGCTGAAAGGACCTTCCAACTTGTCAGGAGTCGTTTCTATTGGCCCTGCATGAGGGCAGAGGTAGAAGAGTACTGCCACTCATGTGCACGATGCGTCCAGAGGAAGACTTTACCCCATCAAGCTGCCCCAATGGGCCATCTACAGAGTCAAGGCCCAATGGATCTGGTATGCATTGATTTTCTCTGCCTCAAACCCGACCTGAGTGGACTAGGAAATGTTCTGGTGATAACCGACCATTTCACCCGGTATGCCCAGGCTTTCCCCACCAAAGACCAAAGGCCTCCACCGTAGCCAAGGTACTTATGGAGAAGTACTTTGTCCATTATGGGCTGCCACAGCGACTGCATTCAGATCAAGGGAGGGATTTCGAGAGTAAACTGATCCGGAAGCTCCTGGATTCTTTGGGAATCAAGAAGACTCTAACTACACCTTACCATCCACAGGGAGATGCTCAGCCGGAAAGGTTTAACCGAACCTTGCTCAACATGTTGGGGACTCTGGAAAGCGAGAAAAAGCAAAATTGGAGCCAACACATAGCAGTCATAGTACATGCTTACAACTGCACCATCAGTGATGCTACAGGCTACTCCCCATATCGACTCATGTTTGGGAGAGAAGCGAGACTACCGGTGGACTTGGCCTTTGGCACCTCTCTGGACCATTCTTCAGCCACATCCCACAAAGGATATGTGGACAGGCTCAGACACAGCCTGAAAGTAGCCTATGAACAAGCTCAAGCGGCCTCAGACCAAAGGGGAGCTCGAAATAAAAGAAACTTCGACTTGAAGGTCCGGGTACAAGACCTACAGCCCGGGGATCGAGTACTGTTACGCAATCTGGGGTTCCCTGGAAAGCACAAACTTGCAGACAGATGGAGATCTGAACCCTATGTCATCTGCAGGAAGTTGCCGGGCCTACCTGTCTATACGTTGAAGCCAGAGGGAAAGGTAGGCCCACTGAAGACGTGGCATCGAAACCACCTTCTCCCACTTGCTGAGGCAGTTAGAATACCTCCCGTGGGAGACTCCCCTGAACCGGCCTCTATCCTGGATACTCCTAGGCCGAACACTCGGTCGCAGACCTCCCGAGCTGAAGATGGAGAGGCCTCTCAACTTAGTGGAAGTGAGGAGGGAGAACTTGATTGGCTGTGGCCTTCCCCAACTCCAGGAACTTCTACCATAGATCTTCCAACCACTGAAGACACCACAGATGGAACACTGAACCCAGAAGCCACAGAGTTCATCCCATCTAGTCCTTCAACAGATTACTGGGGAGATGCCCATGATAGTTGCTCAGAGAAAGAGGAGCCTGTGGCGCCAGAGCCAGAAATCCCAAGAGAGCAAAGGGCTCGAAGAGTCATCCGGCCTCCTAAGAAGCTGACCTACCCACAAATGGGGAACAGCTCAGAAGACTCTGTAGTTACTGCTAGGAGGAATGCTGAAAATCCAGATCCCTCCACTGTCCATTTGGTGGAGGGCAACCCCAGCTCACTCTCTGGCACAGTTAGGCAGGCCACCCATGATAATGTGACCTATGGACAAGGGAATTCTTCCCCTCAGTTTTGGTGGGAATCCCCTATGCCAACATCGTTTGCAGAATTGTCTAGAGTTGTACATAGTTTTTATTAAAAGTTTATCTTTGAGGACCAAAGAGTTCAAGTGGGGGGAGTGTGTAGCGGGGTGTTCCCCTTTAATGCAGAGAGACAAGAAGTTCTAGGTGAGAGGTGAGTCAGGAGGAAGTAGAGAAAATACATTGCTGGAGTGGGAGAGAGAGACTACATCACCCATAACCCCATTCTTCATATGTTCCACCGCAGAGACTCATGGGAGGGGTTATAAAAGGAGGAGGCGAGGCCGGGCTCGGCCTCTTTGGGACACGAGACTTCACAGCCTGATCCTCCTGTGCGGAGGTGTCGGAGTGCAAGGCCTGAAGCCTGAGGCCTTGCTCAGCACCAAAGAGCCTTCCACCCCCTCTGCGAGCCTGGTGGCATCTGACTTCGCTCAGCTACAGCCTTGTTGGATCGGGGACCCGATCGCTGGAGAGACTGAGCGTGTGTGTGGACACAGTCGGTGGAAGTTTCCCGGACTGAGACCGTAGTCCAGGCGGGTGAGAGGGCTGATGCCCAACTAAGATACTGTCACTTCATATAGGCCTATAGACTGCCGTGGCCTACGAGTTATTTTGGTACTATTATTGAAGAGCCTTGGCAGAACTGAGCCTGCTGTTTATTTAGCCAAGTTCCTATCCCTATTGGATTACAAAGTTTATACTCTGTTTAAAGTGCACCACCATTACAGACCTGCCGGTGAAGAACAAGAAGGACTAAGTTAAATATTAGAACCAGGCCTGGTGGGGTTTCTAGTGTGTTTAATTACTGCGCCACAGGGCACTTAGTTGACGGTCGCCCGTGTGGCGCACCTGTTGTGTGTGTTAACTTCATAGTGTGCTAGAGTGGCAGGACGCTGCCCTTTTTAGTGATTATTCGGAACTGTGATTTATGTTACCCCTTATTCTTATAAAGAGATTAAGTAAAACCTATACCTATTACAATTCATTACTGTGCTAATGCTCAGTTATTTATACTGCATAAGATAATTACATGATTGTTAGTACTAGCTGTGCCAGTAGGGGGTAGAGCCTATTGCCGGGGGTTGGCGGAGCTGTACTCAGGGCCCAAATCTAATTCTGCGGCCTTCTTAGTTGAAGGTATCGCTACATACGTCTTGTAATATTCACAACAATGTGTGAATTTCCCTGCATCCAAATTGCATGACAGGAGAGTGTGACCGGCTCTTAATGGAGCTGGTTCGCACATCTCCGGGGCGGCTGCGAAGCGCACAGCGGAAAAGTCCTGTGCATCTTTGGCTCCGTTTCAAGTCCGAATTCAGCTATAGACATGCTTGCTCCCGAGGATACACGCCGTGCAGCAAGGGGCAGGGGCGGAGACTGTGACACGCCGCTCTATAGGGCGGGGTTAAACATGTTGATGGGCGGGTGACACGCCGCTCTGTACTTTTTTAAATGTTAATGGGTGGGCGCAAGGGGCAGCAAAAGGGGCAGGGCCGGAGACTGTGACACGCCGCTCTATAGGGCGACAATGTCTCAAGGGCGGGGTTTTTTAAAAGGGCGGATCAGTGAGTGTGCGCTCCCTGCAATGTTACACGCCAAGCCTAGAGATTTATATGTACAACACTTCTCATGTTCTAATCATCAGCAAATGCAAGAGAAGTGATATACATATAAATCTCTAGGCTTGGCATGTAACATTGCAGGGAGCGCACACTCACTGATCCGCCCCTTGCTGTATAGAGCGGTGTCTTGTCGAGCTGGTTCCCCTAGCATCGGGAGCGAGCGCGTCTACAGCTGCCGAGCAGCTGTTCACGCTCAGAGAATTACGTTGCCTCGGATTTCACCTGCGCAGTCCTGGGAGAACCATATCGATAGGAGGAACCAGCTCGTCAGAACATCGGCTCCATAGAGAGTCGGTCACAATCTCCTGCTATGCGAATTGGATGCGGAGAAATCCACATCCAATTCGCATAAGTGTAAACCGAGCCTTACAGGAAGCTTTAGGGTTGATTTACTAAAGACAAATATACTGTGCACTGCAGAGGCATAACTAAAACCTTCAGGGCCACGGTGCAAGAAACCATGATGGGCCTCCCTGGTCCTCTTCCCACTGATCCCAGGACCCTTTACTCCCATTGTGGGACCCTTTATCACAGTCCCACAGTGGACCAACTTCCTGTTGTCTTGGGGTCCCCCCACGGTGGCGGAACATCAGAGCCCATTCCGCCACCGGTGTCATTCGTTTTTTATTTTTTTTTGTTTTATTTTTTTTTATATTGTTTTACCATTTTATTTTATACATATCTTTTAGGACCCCCGTTGGGGTGCTTTGGTGAAATATCAGGGGTCTAAACAGACAATGTCTCACTTTTAAGAGTCCTCAGTCCCTTTCTCTGCAGCCTCAGCTGCACAGAATGAATGAACAGGGATAACTCTGTACAGAGCTTCCCGTTCATTCATAAACGGAACCATAGTTAACACAGTTTTTATAATGCCTCAGCTATGAATAAATAAAAAATAAATAAAAAAACAGTCAGTGATCGGTACTGATCACTGACTCTATTCATTTAGACAAGAAAGGGGCCAGTAAAGGACACATTTAAAAGGCACCTTCCCCACTCTCCATCCTGACAGATAACCCCCACAGCAGCCAGTGGGAGGGGGAAACCCAGAAGTGCTGAGAGGGGGGTCAGGGAGGCACACAAGGGCCCGGGGCAGCAGGACAGGGACACGTTGGCAGTGGCATCTAGAGGAACCATTTCCCTCCTGCAGCTGCTGAATGTCTGCAGGAGGGAGAAGAGAAGCTGGTATTCAATGGCTACATTGAGGGATCGGTTCCTCTACATGCCACCACCCCCCTATCCAGGTGTACAGGGGACCGCACGGCCCCCTGGAGTATGGGGCCAGGTCGCAATGTTCGTACGCTCTTCCAGTGAATGGCTGAGAAGACGGAAAGTACCACTCCTGGAACACAGTGCTGTATACTGTATGTAGCTGTTGCTACATACAGTTTACACATCGTGGTCAGGTAAGCCCGAACAAACTATTTAAAGTAAAAACTATAGAAAGGGACAGACTCACTCAAATCCAGAACACCTCATCCCATTTAATGAAAAGCAAACAAAAAAATGGACAGAGGGTAAATGATACCCTGGGACTTTTAAACAGTGTTCAGTTGATAGAATAGAAATACACAAAGTATTAAAATTTTTTTTTTACATATTTATTGAAAAAGGTAAAAAACAAACAAGCATTGGATAAAAGAACCATCCATGTTGGCACATGACATTTTGCCATACGTATGAGTAACTGCCGTAAGATCACTAAACTAGTTTCGCTCGGCTGAGCTTCTTCAGGAGTTTTATTGACGTTAGAGCAGGTCATACTAAAAAGATGCACAGAACAAACATATAATGGATGGATAGCGAGTTAGTTTAGTTTGAAAAAGAACATATACATAAAAGAAGGGCTGGGTGCAAGACACTTTCCGGGACTGCCTGTATTCAAATCTTCATGACCTCCTGTTATACTTGGGCTGAAACTGACTGACTGCTATGGTGAGACTTTATTCCAGTCCAAATCGTGATTATTGTTTAAATTAATCTATTGCTATTGTATTGAATTCTACACAATTTCTATAGGTATTTTACCAATACTGTGTTAATACTGTTTGAATTATGTATATGTTCTTTTTCAAACTAAACTAACTCACTATCCATCCATTATATGTTTGTTCTGTGCATTTTTTTATCATGACCTGCTCTAACATCAATAAAACTCCTGAAGAAGCTCAGCCGAGCGAAACTAGTTGAGTGATCTTACGGCATGGCAAAATTTCATGTACCCAACATGGATGGTTCTTTTATCCAATGCTTGTTTGTTTTTTACCTTTTTCAATAAATATGTAAAATATATTTTTTTAATACTTTGTGTATTTCTATTCTATCAACTGAACACCGTTTAAAAGTCCCAGGGTATCATTTACCCTCTGTCCATTTTTTTGTTTGCTATTTAAAGTAAAAATCAACCTGGGATCAGGCTTTAAAAACCAAATCAACAATAGTAGCCCCCATATTTCTATCCTTACAAGATTCCTATAAACACAATAGTCATAGGCGTGCGCAGCCTATTGCATATGGGTGTGCAGCCCAAAGTTCAAACACATATAGATACACTACATTATCAAAAGTATTGGGACGCCTGCCTTTACACGCACACGAACTTTAATGGCTACCCTGTCTTAGTCCGTAGGGTTCAATATTGAGTTGGCCCACCCTTTACAGCTATAACAGATTAAATTCTTCTGGGAAGGCTGTCCACATGGTTTAGGAGTGTGCCTATGGGAATGTTTGATCATTCTTCCAGAATTTGTGAGATCATGCACTGATGTTGGACGAGAAGTTCTGGCTTGCAGTCTCCGCTCAAATTCATCCAAAAAGGTATTCTGTCGTGTTGAGGTCAGAACTCTGTGCAGGTCAGTCAAGTTCCTTCACCCCAAACTCCCTCATCCATGTCTTTATAGACCTTGCTTTGTGCACGGGTCCAAATCATTTGGTGGAGGGGGGATTATATTGTGGGGTTGTTTTTCAGGGGTTGGGCTTGACAACTTAGTTTCAGTGAAGGGAACTATTAAGGCGTCAGCATACTAAGACATTTTGGACCATTTAAAATGGTGGCATGATATATTTGATATATGTGAATTAATTATGGCAATTAAAGTGGAGCTCCGCCGAAAAAAACAATATTAAAAGCCAGCAGCTACAAATACTGCAGCTGCTGACTTTTAATATTAGGACACTTACCTGTCCTGGAGTCCAGCGACGTCCGCAGCAGAGGACGAGCAATCGCTCGTCACTTTGCTGCCCCCACCGCCATCCTCGGTGAGGGAACCAGGAAGTGAAGCCTTGCGGCTTCACTGCCCGGTTCCCTACGACGCATGCGCGAGTCGCGCTGCGCCGTTCTGACTGGTCCCCCTGTGTTCTGGGAGCCGAGTGTCTCCCAGAACACAACGGGTATTCCGCAGGAAGTGACGTGCTTCCCGCAGATTTCCCACAGAGAGGACTCCCGGAAGTGGGTGCAAATACCTGTCTTAGACAGGTATCTTCACCCCCCTCCCCCCTGAAAGGTGTCAATTGTGACACCGGAGGGGGGGAGGGTTCCGATGAGCGGATGTTCCACTTTAGGGTGGAGCTCTGCTTTAACACTTCTCTGTTGTTTAGTATCACTTTAAACTGGCCATAGATGGATTAAAATTTGTCTGGTTCAGCAGGGACTGGCCAAATTTCAATCCATCTATGGACATTTCTGTTCAAGATGAGTTTACCTAGTGATCAACTTAAAATTTGTCTTTGATCAACGAATGCAGCCAATCTGCCGCAGCCCTGATCAGTGTGTTCTGGCAGTGAAGGAGTCCTGCTGTCAGAATACAATCGTGCAGTGGGGAGGATTCCCCCATCTACCTAAAAAATGTGCATTCTTTCTTTTTTTTTTCTTTTGCTCAGTCGACTGGCTGATCAAAAAAAAGGAACAATCATCAATCATTAATGCACCAACAATGCATTAAGCAGCAAAGAAAATAAACACACCTTGGTTTTGGGATGGAGCCAACTCAGCCATTAGACTTTCATACACTGAGAAACTGGATGTGACATGTTAAGAGCACAAACTGTACATATTTTTTCTGGTTAATTTTTATGTCATTGATTAAAGTGACTGTCCTGACCTCATCTCTGACAACGTGCCATCAGATTGTTGGTGCCAGTGACCAGCAGTGTCTTGGTTTTCTTCCAGCGTGATCCAGAAGCCCCAGAATCAGGGTTGTTCTAATATGCAAAGTCAGACAATTTAGAAAAGCAGAAGGCTACTTTCACACTGAGGCGCTGGATGCGCTGGTGGTATAGTGGCGCTATTTTTAGCGCCGCTATACCGTTTTCTTTGCCGCGATTTGCGGGCGCTAGCGGGGGTATTTTAACCCCCGCTAGCGGCCGAAAAAGGGTTAAAAACGCCCGCAATAACGCCTCTTTGCGCCGTTTTCCGGGCGTTTTGGAGGCGCTACCCCATTGATTTCAATGGGCAGGGGCGCTATAGGAGCGCTATTTTTAGCGCTCCTATTGCGCCTCAAAGATGCGGCTTGCAGGAGTTTTTTGACCCTCTTGCAAGCGCAACGCTCCAGTGTGAAAACCCTTGGGCTTTCACATTGGATACTATTGAGCGGCTTTTTTGGGGCGCATTGCAGGCGCTATTTTTAGCGCAATAGCGCCTGCAAAGCGCCTCAGTGTGAAAGGGGCCTTAGCCAAGCCCCTCCCTGGGATTCACAGCCATTCAAATTTATGGGATGACCAGCCTAACTGACCAACTGTGAGATGCAGAAGGTGGCCAGGTGCAGAAACAATGCCTACTATGTAGTAAAAGTATAAAGCTGGCCATACAAAAAGTTGTACAAAAATTATCAGTGCATTTAATCAATGACTTGACAAACGTCATTCAAAAATTAGCTAGTTTTTAACATTCGATTTTGGAACAAATAGACTTTTCCAAAAAGAAAACTACATACACCGTTAGAAATATGTTCATCAATAAAAAAAAATCCATCTCGTTTCTTCAACTGTTTTCATCAATAGCGCCAACAGAGCTATGCCGAGAGTGCACCCTGCGCATTGCCAGCACAGTGACCACCGGCTCACAGAAAGTTCCTGATCGCTGCTTGGATCGGGAGTTTTCGGATCATGTGACCACCATGACAGCCAATCACGAAGGTCACATGCCCATAAGCTCCGTCCCGCCTCCCGGAAATCCAACCCTTTAAAGGGCTGGCAGAAGCCGGCACCAAGGGGTTAAAAAAAAATAGGATGCCAGGAGTGGACTATAGCTATCTGATACTGCAGACTTGTTCTCCATCTTCCCAGACTGTCTCTATGTCCCCCTAGTGCTGGGCTCGGATTGCATGCATCATACTTCTGAGCCTAAAGGAGAGCATTGTGGGAACTATAGTCTCCTGAGCAGCCATTGCTGAACTATTTAACTGTCCATGAACTACACCTCCTAGCAGGCCATCCGCTCCAGGGGGAGAATTACGGGAAAGGCTTTAAAGGGATCTGCCGACCAAGCCAAGGCTCTCTTGCTTCCTGGGATCCATCAAGTGTGCACCAGTCTGTTGCTGTGTTGGAGGATTGTGGCTAGGGTTGCCACCTGTCCGGGATTCACTCAGACGGTTCGGGTTTGGAATCATGCATCTGGGTTTCAGACTGGACTATGGCTTCCCAGCAGGGTTGTTGTCTGCAGTTGTCTAAGCTGAGAGTGTCTGTTACACTCTCTTTCATGCTGCCCAAAGCCAACACTAACAAACCCTCTCCCCCACATACACACAGACGGGAGAGGAGAGAGGGCTCAATCTGCACATCTTCCCCCCGCCTCTACCTCTCTGTGTCTGCCCACACTTCAATCCCTGGTGCTGTGCCTTAGAAAAGGAAAGTTGGGGCCGGAAATTTGAAGTCCAGCAGCCTCAGATACATCTGGATGAGAGGTGCTGACTGCCAAAGGGTGAGTGAGCTCACCATCCATCCCTGTCTGTGACTGAAGTCTCCCCCTCCTCCCTTCTCTCTCCTCTCTCTAAGTACACTAAGGTAAATCAGAGTTCTCAGAGCACCCCTTACATCAGAGTTCCTCTTTACACCAGAGGCCTCAGTGTTTCCCCTTACATCAGTGTCCTCTCCGTACATCAGAGTTCTCTCTTACATCAGTCTGCAGATTCCCCCCTTACAGTGAAAAGGAACTCTGTGGACTCTGATGTAAAGGGGGACTCTTGTTATTAACTTCATATGATTAGAAATGTTATTTATTAGCAAAATATATGTATAAAAAAAATTGCTGTGCACCTCTAAAGTGTTTGGGTTTGACTTGAAGAAAAGGGGGCAACTCTAATTGTGGCCTACCATGCAATTCACTGCATCCGCGGTTTCAGCCCAGGCAGGACAGACATCATTCACTACACCAGGGGTACCCCAGCAGCATCGCTGATAGCATGGGTGCCGGATGACCCACTGAATCAGCAGAGTAACAGCCATCTCAACCCGCTTGCAATGGGAAGAATCAACTTGGATCTTTCAGCAAGTAATCATCAAGGTCGTCAGGATTGGTGAGAGGGCACATGCCCAAAATCCAGTTCCCAGCCGCTAGTGCATCACGCTGAACATTGTATACAGACAACTTAGACTTGGATTTCCTAAGCCCTGGTTCACATTGGTGCGATTTGACATGCGATTTGACATGTCAAACCGCATGTTAAATCGGCGAAATTTGCCGCAAATTGCGGGCAATGGCACCGTCCTAATCGGTGCGACACGGCATCTGTGGCGCTGCACCGATTACAAAAAGTAGTTTCTGTACTACTTTTTGCGATTTCAGCCGCGATTTACATTGACATCTGTGTCAGATGTCTCTGTAATCGAGCTGAAATCGGGACTGACAGGCAGGAGTGAAATCGTGCGAGTTCAGCTGAACTCGCACGGCTTCACTCCCGCAGCCCCAGTGTGAACCTGGGCTTAGAGCCCATTCACACAGGGACGACTTTGGATCCGACTTCAAGTCGCCCCAGGTCGCCCCTAGTTGCCTCAAGTCGCGCTGCATGAGAAAATCAATGTAAGTGAATGGAGCCGTCTTAATGCACACTACTGCAGTCGCTCCGAATTCAAAAAAGGTTCCTGTACTACTTCAATCCGACTTCTAGGCGACTGCTAGGCGACTTGTACCCATTGATTTCAATGGAAGTCGCCTCAGAAGTCGGATCACTGTCTTAACAGGAGCAACTTTCCAGGAAGAGAACAAACATTTCTCAGGCAAACCCCTCCCTCCCCCCTCCCTCCCACAGAGCTGATTCTTGTTTGATTGCCCATTGGAAAGCTTCCTGTCCTGGAGGCGACTTCAGTCGTGTTGTAAGTCGCCCCAAGTCGCGCTGAAGTCGCCCCAAGTTGCGCTGTGATTCAAACTCAAGTCGTGCCCAAGTTGCCTCCCAAAGTCACGCTGGAAGTCGTGTTGCCCCTGTGTGAATGGGGTCTTAAAGTGGAAGTAAACCCTCCTATCATTTTCAGGCAAGGAAGCTGCCATCTTGGCCTCTGTTTAATCTTCAACTGCCATGATGCTGCACATGTGATCAGTTATGACACCAGCCATTGGATGGTTTGACAGTTTGGTTGAGAGCACAACCAATGTGACAGTTAGCACTCCTGGCATGCCGGGAATGTAACTGCTTTTTGAAACTGTTAAATCGATGGGTTTACTTCCGCTTTAAGGATTTGTCACTAGTCAAAACAAGTTTCCTGCATTAATTGCTGACCACGTGTCATATTTAGGAATTCTTTGCTTCTCTGAGCTCCAACTGCCGATGAAGATAACTGCAAGGCCTTGCAATCTGAACACTGTCTTTTATTGCTCTTAAAGGGGACAAGTTTCTGGTACCTACATTGCTTTATATCTCATTTGATTAAAGGTATTATAGGCCGGCCTGGGTTCTCCCTTTTAGCAGTAATATAATTTACAGTAATTAATGACCCTTTGAGAAATATATTTGCATACTGTCTGTTACTTTGTATATTGGTATCCTTTATCTGTTATTACTAATTGTCATTTAGCTGCTCTAAGAATGACCTCAACTAAGTCTTGGCTGTTTATCCAGGGCTTGGCTGATTAATACTTATATAATGCCAGGTACACATGATCAGATTATCGGACAAATTTTTGTTGCATGCTAGTCTCGTATCGAAAGTGAAGAGGTTACTCAACATACGAAAATTTTCGTCTGACCAAATTCAACTTCAGAAGTGATGTAATGTGTTAAATTGTTTTGTATGTGTTCTTTCGTTTCTGAGCATGCTTGCTCAGAAACAGAAAGACTCGGAAAGTCTTGCTCTTACAATTTTTTTCAGATGAAAACTGTACTAATTTAACGAAAATTGGACGTTGTGTTCACATACGACAAAAAAATTATAGCCTGCACATCCAGTTTTTGTCATCCGAAAATTTATAATCGGCTGTCAAAAGGACCATACTAACGATCCAAAGAGCGGCAGATCGTTCATCGGACAAAATTTTACTTCCGATTTTCTGATCGTGTGTATGGATCTTAAGGCTCTTCTCTTGATTAAGTAAATCTGAGAGAGCTGAAAACAGTTTACATTGTGCCAGTGTGTTATTTAAAGGTATACAAAACATGTCGGAACCTAGAGTGTCAGGAGGGCTGGAACGTTCACAGGATCAAGGCTGCACAGAAGAACAAACAATACCAAGCAACCCCCTAGGGGGCAGTGTCACACACACCTTGATGCACCTGAAATGTATATTGCTGATTTAAACTAAAAAATGAATTGGTCCTTCTGTATTTTTAGTTAGGGTCCTCTATTGTAAAATAATAGAAAAAATGAAATACTTTATGACTATCTATTATTAAATGCATATGACAACTGAGGGTCCCAAATGGTCAGTCACTTTTACGTTCGGGGCCTCATGTTAAAAGGGATTAAGCACCAGTCCTTGATCCCAATCCCCTTTCCTTTTACTTGACAACACAGGCTGTATGTGAAAATATCATTATTAATGAACTGAAGCTGTAAGCGTTGGTTTCTTGATGGAAGATTTCATTTTCCATTTGCTTTCAGAATATCTGATAGATGTTTTCACATACTACAAAACCTCTTGATATCGAGCTTGCAATTATAATGACACAGATAGTCATATCAAAGTCGAGAGCTGATTTTTTTAATGTAGTCGATCAGACAAACATCCTGTTTTGTGTCTGCGCTTCCTTTGAACGGTAAACCATTACTGGAAGCTTATGTTTTTCGGCTGAGAACAGCGGGGGGAACGGCAGCACAGCTGTGTGAGCAATATCGCAGGGAGGGTCGTATTACTTGTGCCCCAGTTACAGGGAGGTTAACAACGCTTGGCGCTGTTCAGCAGAACCGCAAAACAGCAAGAGACTGGCATGTTTTTGTTTAAAAAAAAATCTGGGCTGTAATTAACAATGGTATAGCTCAGGGCTGACTGGGCAACCTCTGGCATTGTATCATACGTATCTTTTATGATGAGCAATCATCCAGAGGTCGGCTTGTATTCAGGGAAAAGGTCTCATGACCTGCGGATCTCTTATTCACACAGAAAAGAACATCACAGCATTATCGGTGTGAGTAATGGCCATTGTGGAGATCGCAGTGACAAGGCAGAAAGAAAGGTTATATTCTGAATAAATGTGAAATTAGGGCACTCCATTTTATTAAAAGGTAACTCCACTTTCCTGCTTGTGGCTTACCAATTTTCCCAGAAGTCTGCCATAAGATGCAAGTCAGATTTCAGGCATCCCCTGCAACAAAAATGTCATTTTTGGAGAGATACTTTCAATAGGAACATGTCTAAAGGGATGCAGGCCCAGCAGATTTCCTCATTAGTGCCCTGCAGGTGCACGCCTGACAGATAATTATGAAACCACTCCCATTAGATCCACTCAGTACAGAGGCACAGAGAAACACACATGGATTTCTTCAGAATAACAAAAAGGTAGGAATCTGCAACAAAGGTTGTTATAATCCTTGCAATGTACATAGATCACCCAAAGGGGAATGCTTTTTCTCAACAAAAGTGGAGTTACGCTTTAAAGCGGAGCTCCACCCTAAAGTGGAACTTCCGCTCATCGGAACCCTCCCCCCCTCCGGTGTCACAATTGACACTTTTCAGGGGGGAGGGGGGTGAAGATACCTGTCTAAGAAAGGTATTTTCACCCACTTCCGGGAGTCCTCTCTGCGGGAAATCTGCGGGAAGCACGTCACTTCCCGCAGAGTACCCGTTGTGTTCTGGGAGACACTCGGCTCCCAGAACACAGGAGGACCAGTCAGAACGGCGCAGCGCGACTCGCGCATGCGCCGTAGGGAACCGGGCAGTGAAGCCGCAAGGCTTCACTTCCTGGTTCCCTCACCGAGGATGGCGGTGGGGGCAGCAGAGTGATGAGCGATTGCTTGTCCTCTGCTGCGGACGTCGCTGGACTCCAGGACAGGTAAGTGTCCTAATATTAAAAGTCAGCAGCTGCAGTATTTGTAGCTGCTGGCTTTTAATAGTTTTTTTTTCGGCGGAGCTCTGCTTTAAGTAAAGCTGACCTCCAGGTAGATATAAAAGACACAAATTTTTACCGATCTGTAAACATTAAGACTCCATTAATACGCCATTCTTTTTTTTTGCACTTAAAGCAGTGTAAATACCTGAATTTGACTTGGTATCAGCCTGTTGTATTCCCTGCACAGCAGAGCTCAGACTGGTAGTGGGAGAAGCAATACAAGTACAAACAAATGGCCACTGCCCTCGCCTATAACTGACCTTTGCAGCAAGGAGCACATGGAAGGGCAACGCATGCAAAACAAAACCACCTTTAAGGAAGGGTGGGCTCCCTTCAGGCTCACCTGCCCTCTGCAAATGCATGTACTTAACACCTATAATACATAAATAAAAAAATAATAATAATAATTTCTTCATCAGTTTAGGCCAATATGTATTCTACATTTTATTTACTAGTAATGGCATGATCAGTGATTTTTAGCGGGGCTGCGACATTGTGGCAGACGGATCGGACACATTTGACACTTTTTTTGTGACCAGTGACATCTATACAGCGATCAGTGCTAAAAATAGCCACTGATCACTGTATAAATTACACTGGCAGGGAAGGGGTTAACACTAGGAGGCAATCAAGGGGTTAAGTGTTCCCTAGGGAGGTGTTTCTAACTGTGGGGGCAGTGTACTGATTTTCTATTTTTTTTTCAACCTACAATGCAATGTCATAATGTGCTATGCATGTGAAACTTACCTTAGAAGAAAGTCCCCCTGCGGCGCGTTGTCACCGCTGACACGGCTTCCATCTTCACCCGGTCTTCCTTCCCAGGTTCAGGGACTCCGATTGTGTGACTGGCAGGAGCCCCAATGATGTCATCCCCGCGCATGCGCACAGGAGCTGCTGCTCACGGCACAAGACCCAGGTGGCCGTTCCTCCAGAGCACATGCGCCGGTGACATCACTAGTTGGATATACAGTAAATATCTCCTAAACAGCACACGTTTAGGAGATATTTACAGTACCTACAGCTAAGCGTTATTAAAGGCTTACCTACAGGTACAATTCATACATGGGAGTTTACTCCCACTTTAACACTGGCAGGGGTGAGTAAAATGATCAGCTTTTATTTATTCATGTAAAACCTACGTCCCAAAAGGAAAAAATATGTTCGCTGTAACTGACTTCCATCTGTTAGTGTATCTAAATCTTCTAATACATTTAAAATGGAAGCTGAGCCAAAAACGAACTATCTCTAAATCTACTCGCAACCACATTCTAAGACTAACCTATCTAACCCTCTAAAGCGAAAATCGCTGTACATACCTTTTCTGAAGCTGCTCCGGTCCAGTCTCCAGCGACAGATGCTGTGTGCAGGAGAAAACTGACAACGGCGGGGAAGTGACGTCACCCGTAGAGTTACTATGGGTCTTCCGTTGTCGGCTGCCTCTCCTGCACATGCCTACACACTGAAGCCACCGCTGACAGCTCAGCATGGGACCGGAGCGACTTTACAAAAGGTATGTACAGTACATTGATTTTTGCTTTACAGGGCTAGATAGGTTAGTCTTAAGGCCCGTACACACAGACTTTTTGCCAACAAACTTTAAAATAAGCAAGTTTACCAAAAAATCCGACTGTGTGTACGCTCCATCGGACAAACTTTTTCGGTTTTCATTGGACAAAAGTTCGCTCTGCAAACGGACAAACTTTTCGGCAACAAAAGTCCTAGGGTGCAAAGTGTGTACAGAAATCCATCGGACTTTTGTCCGAGGTACAAATACGCATGCCCAGAACCAATGTTAAAATCAACCAACAATAGCAGAAGTTGACCAAAGGGTGGCGTTAAAGAGCAGAAAAGAGCAGAAAAACCACGTGATGTTGGGAAAGTTTTGGGAAAGTTTGCAGAAAAGTCCTGCCGTGTGTATGCTATGGGTGTGCCCGGCCAACTCCCTTCGGACAAAAATCCACGGAAAAGTTTGAAGTCCGACCGTGTGTACGAGGCTTTAGAATGTGGCTGCCAGTAGATTTAGAGTTAGTTAGTTTTAAGCTGAACTTCCACCTTTAACTGGTTCCCGACCGGCTCACGCAGATATACTGCGCAGAATGGCTCTCCTGGGCGAAATCCCATACATATTCGGCTTTGCCCAGGAGAGTAACCATGTGCATGAGAGCCAGCACGCGGATTTGTGTGTGTAAACACAAATCCCTATGCTGTCAAAGGAGAGAAGACAGATCGGGTATTTCTACAAAGTAGGAACAACGATCTGTCATTGCTCCTAGTTTGTCCCATCCCCACACAGTTAGAACACAGTGAGGGAACACAGTTAACCCCTTGATCGCCCCCTAGTGTTAACCCCTTCCCTGCCAGTGACATTTATACAGTAATCGGTGCCTATTTATAGCACTGATCGCTCTATAAATGTCAATGGTCCCAAAAATGTGTCCGCAATACCGCTAAAAATCACAGATCACTATTACTAGTAAAAAAATAAAAAATAATAAAAACGCAATAAAAACTGCATTAATCTTTCCCATAGTTTGTAGACGCTATAACTTTTGCGCAAACCAATCAATATACGCTTATTGCGATTTTTTTTTTTTTTACCAAAAATATGTAGAAGAATACATATTGGCCTAAACTGATAAAGAAATTCGTTTTTTTTTTTTTTATTTGGGGTATATTTATTATAGCAAAATGCAAAAAATATTGTTATTTTTTCAAAATTTTCGCTCTTTTTTGTTTATAGCGCAAAAAATAAAAACAGCAGAGGTGATCAAATACCACCAAAATAAAGCTCTATTTGTGAGGAAAAAAGGGACACAAATTTTGTTTGAGTACAGCATTGCATGACCGTGCAATTGTCAGTTAAAACGATCTAGTGCCAAATTTTAAAAAGTGCTCTGGTCAGGAAGGGGGTAAAATCTTCCCGGGCTGAAATGGTTAACACTCCCCTCCCAGGCTGACAATGACAATAAAAGCTTTGGCCATACTTCTCTTGTAAGAAGAGGATGGTATTTTGTACTAAACCCACCAAGATCTTGTATTTTTAATTTTTTATTATTTGTATTTAATTTTTTTTACTTATTTTTGTATAGAACAAAAGCAAGCATTTCATGAAACCAAACCAAACTATTCCTTGGCGTCATTTTTTCATGACCCACAAAGGTAAGAACTGGTTTCCATACTCAGTATCCTCTTTCCTGTGTAATGATGTCTAGTCAATATTTTGTCTTCTAATGATATTTTATCACTTGAATTTATAGACCTGTGCATCATTCAGGGAGTCAGGGACCTTTGGCTGACATGTGAGATATATTCAGTATACTCAGGTAGGTAAACAGACACGTCAGTGAACAGGGCAGTGAATCACGCTGTCAGTTGCTCAGCAGCTGGTTTTCTCTGTTATGTCCTAAGGGGGGACTGGTGTCGTTTAATACAATTAGCAGAGCCGAAGTACACCCAATTCTGTTTGTTGATGAATGTCCTTTCAGCTTCTATAAACCATAATAACACTCAAGAAGCAGGACACCGCACAATAAGTAGTAGGACGGTGCGTCTTGTAAAGTAGGTCATCACAATATCCTTATGGATATTACAGTTTGAATGCAGAATACAGACTGAAGTGCATGGCAGGGATTCATCCTGTAGCGGTACCCCTGTAGGGTAGGGTGACCAGACATCCCCGGTTTCAGGGGACAGTCCCCGGATTGAGGACACTGTCCCTGGACCAAGTCTGTCCCCGGTTTTGTCCCCGGATTGAATTTGAACAGGGGCTGGGGCAATTTCAAAGACAGTCAGTGCAGAATAAAAAACAAAAATTCAGAATTACACACCCCCCGCTCCTCCGCTTCTACTAGCTTAGGGGGGTGTATTTTTTCAATTATCTGTGCGCCTTTCTGATGATCATGTGCTGGTCGAAGCGGAGGGAATATTTCTTCAGTTTCGGGTGCATGACCATTCAGCTCCGCTCGCATGTTCTTCTGCCTTGGCTCAAGTCCCGGCCAGCCACCTGCCTCTCCTTGGCTTCCCTGGCGGAGTGATCTTCCTCCACTCCCCACCCAGTAGTAGCCGGGGCCCGGAGAAGACTTGACAGGCTGTGAGGCGGGCGGCGGCGGGCAGAGAGTCGCTGATTGCCACCATTATTGGTAAAAAAAAATATGTCCCCGGATTTCATTTTAAAAATCTGGTCACCTTACTGTAGGGGCTGCTGAAAGTTGTAGTCCACCTGTCACCCTGCCCTGTCTGGCATTTACTTCGCAATCACCTTGGAGACAATGAACAGTCCATGTACTTGTTTTTTGTATTTTTATTGAGGGATTTGAACTTGGATTGGAATGGGAACATATGGGATGCCCCAGGGCCGGCCCTACCATGGGACCCGATGGTACCATTGTACCAGGCGGCACAATCAGGGGGGCGGCAAATTGCCGCCTGCCCGCTCCTCTCCCCCACTCCACCTATCACTGTGAAACAGCAGCAGCGGCAGGGGCGGGCTGGGCGGGGGGAAGGGTGGAGATTTCCCCCCAGGCCGGCTACCTTATATTCAAAACGGCCGCGCTGCCTGTTTGCTATTTTTTTCCTGTAAATTGTAAAATTCGGCCGCGGCGGCCGCTGATTGGCTGGCTGGCTGGCTGCTGCAGTGCATTCTGGGTGTTGTAGTCTGCATCTCGTTTTTTCTATCTCCCCCGCGAGTCTCCTGTATGTTCTATCTGTGCCCTCATTTACTTAGATCCTCCCCCTATCTCCAGTGCCGTCTGCCCAGAGAACCCGGAGGCGGAGCGCTGCTACTGCCAGGTGCTGCAGACACTGCTGGGAAGGGGGTGAGCAGAGCTGATGTTCTAAGAAATGTCAGTCTGGAGAGGTAAGCTGGCAGTTTCACATCAGAACTATTCAGGAGGATTTGTTTGCAGTGTGATGAGAATGATAAAGGATTGGAAGAGCAGAGTGTGTATGGGGGAGTCGGCTGAGCCTTGCTCACAGCAAACAGATATCTTGGGAGCTGGCTCATATCACTATATAAACAACCCCCACCCTCTGTGTATGTCCAGATAATGTGAACAAGCTTTATAAGCATTCAGTTTAACCCTGTGTTCTCCAAACTCTGTACAATCAACATGTAAATTCCCCACATACACTAAACACTCCATATACATGTTACCTGTCCTCAATAAACAGAGCAGAGCACAGTGTTCAGTAATTTATATGGTGGTGCAATTGTATGAACGCTGATTATCTAGAGAATTTATTTTTTATTGAGAATTGTTATTTTGCATCTACTCAGTTAGGCTTTTTTCACACACACGTGCACAGGCATGGTTTTCATGCATTACGTGTAGGGCAGCCTATTAATTTCAATGGGCTGCCCTACACACAAGCAACATGGAAAAGAAGTCCTGAATATTTTCCAAAAGTGTGCGGCACCCTGTAATTTGGTCCACATGTTTGCAGATGCATGGAGGTGTCAATAACAAAAAATGGCACTGCTGCACATCTGCTTAAGGACAGCACATTTCCTTGCATGTTGGGAAGCATGTAATTTTGCATGCGTTACCCACACGCATAGATGTGAACTTAGGCTAGTCGGTTTACACAGAGCGGGGATCTCCATCTCCCACTTACCCGACGCGGCCGAGAGACATATGAAGTCCTGCCTCTTGGACCAGCTTCTGTGATGGACGTCATACTGGTCCAATGCAGGGACGTGTGATGTCCATCTTAGGAGCCAGTCCAGCAGGCAGGACTTAATGTGACAATGGCCAGGTAAGCGGGAGATGCTCGCTCTGTGTAAACCAGCGGTTCTCCTCTCTCCCCTGTCCCCATGCACTGGCAAGGCTGCGCTAATGGGCACTGCTGTCTGATCAGGCTAAATTGATGGTCACAGGTAAAGCTGAGCTGATGGGATGGGCACTGATGAGGCTGCATTTATGGGCACTGGTGAAGCTGCATTTATAGGTACTAGTGAAGCTGCATTTATAGGTACTAGTGAAGCTTCATTGATGGCCACTGGTGAGGCTGCATTGATGGCCACTGGTGAGGCTACATTGGATGGACACTAATCAGGCTGCATTGAAAAACCAGGTGGGCATGAATGGTGAGCTGATTCGGTGGTTCAATGGGCCACTTGACTGGACTTGCCCCCCAGGCCTAAGGCTGCCAGCCCTCCCCTGAGCAGCGGCATTGTAAAGAATACACTGTGCCTGCGGCTGCGGTGTGTGTTCGGGATTCAAAGCTCCTTCCTGTCTCTTCCCCCTCCCTCCAGTCTCCTGCCGTGCGGGGTCCCTGTTATCTCTGACATCAACCTCCCCCCCTCCAATCACCAGTGCGGAGTGTTGAGAGAACTGGGAGGCGGAGCTCACTGGATCTCCTGTCGGGCTGGCCAGAGGAAGGGAGGAGGTGAGCTGACTTTTTCTGGGAGAAGTTTTCTAGGGTGGATAGTAGTTGCTTTCAAAGTGTTTTTTTCTTCAGGAGATGCAGTGAAGGGTTAAGTTGACAGAAGAATCGGAGGAGATAGTGAGTTTGAGTGTGGGGGGGAGGGGGGTCTGCACCAGCCCTATCACATTTAACAGATCACTTCTAAGCATGAACAGTCTGTGCAAACATCCTCCAATCCAATTGTTCAGACTTGATAATGTGAAGTCATTTATAACCATTCATGTAACCTGTATATATGTGGTGAGTTCACCCCTCTGATTGCCCAGACTCAGAGCCTGGAGAACACAGGGTTATATGAATGGTCATCAATTACCTTCACATTATCTGGGTATACAGAGTGCTAGGAGCTGGATTAGTAGTACTGTTGTATGATTTATTGTTGTATGTTTTTAGTGGATGAGTTTTTTTTTTTTATTATATACATCGCGACCTGACCACTTCTCAACTCCCCCCAGCTGGCATCACCCCCCCCAGACCACTTTATACAGACGTCACTCAGAGCTGCTTCCTACCCCCCCCCCCCCCAGCTGAGGGACATCATTTCATGGTCACTTTTCTTCCCCTATCTTCCCAACATCACTCCCTGGTCACCCCATAGACACCACAAGAAATCCCTCCCCATTCTGCCACCGCCATACACTCCGAAGTCCTTTCCTGTACCAACTGCACCCATCATACCCTTCGAACTCCTCTCCTGTACCAACTGCACCCATCATACCCTCCGAACTCCTCTCCTGTACTAACTGCACCCATCATACCCTCCGAACTCCTCCCCTGTACTAACTGCACCCATCATACCCTCCAAACTCCTCTCCTGTACTAACTGCACCTATCATACCCTCCACACTTCTCTCCTGAACATACCGCCCCATCATACCCTCCACACTCCTCTCCTGTACTAACTGCACCCATAATACCCTCCGAACTCCTCCCCTGTACTAACTGCACCCATCATACCCTCCGAACTCCTCTCCTGTATTAACTGCACCCATCATACCCTCCACACTCCTCTCCTGTACATACTGCCCCCATCATACCCTCTACACTCCTCTCCTGTACATACCGCCCCATCATCCCTTCCGCATTCCTCTCCTGTACATACTGTCCCCCATCATCCCCTCCACACTCCTCTCCTGTACAAACCGCCCCCCTCATACCCTCCCAACTCCTCTTCTATACATACTGCTCCATCATACCCTCCACACTTCTCTCCTATGCATACTGCCCCCATCATACCCTCTGCACTCCTCTCCTGTACATACTGCCCCCATCTTACCCTCTGCACTTCTCTTCTGCAGAACCCTGTGCATTCAGATGTAAAGGGGAACTCTGCGGATTCAGATCTAAAGGAGAACTCTGTTGACTCTGATATAAAGGGGGACTCTTATGATTAACTCCATATGATTAGAAATTTTATTTAATCACAAAAATATATGTACAGTGTATACTAAATAAAAAAAATTAGCTGTGCATTGCTTTGTACAGAGGTAATGAATTGAATGTACTACAAAAAAATATATATATTGGCGTGCGCTGCTAATGTGTTCGGGTTTGGCTTGACAAAAAGGTGGCAACCCTACGCTGCACTGTGAGGCAAATTGTCGCCAACCCGTTCCGCCCGCTCCGCGCTCCACTGTGAGGCAAATTGGATGCCCGCCCGCCGGCCAGCCCGCTCCGCTCCCCGCGCGCTCCATTCACCTGGGCTTTGGGCCCAGGTGAATGGAGCGTGCGGGCAGAACAGGGGAACAGTCAGCGGGCGGGACAGTCAGCAGGTGAGCGGGCTTGCTGGCCAAACAGCGGGCGGGGGAGCAGAGAGATGACATCATCTCTCACTGTCCGCCCTGCATCACTGCAGTTCCGCCCCCACTGTGCGGGCAGCAGAGAGATTACATTATCTCTCTGCTGCCTGCCTTTATTCTGGGACACAGCAAGTGGCAAGTGACAATCTGCAACGTGTGGCAGGTGACGTCGTGGCAAGTGACAATCCGCAATGTGTGGCAGGTGGCGTTGTGGCAAGTGACAATCTGCAACGTGTGGCAGGTGACGTCGTGGCAAGTGACAATCCGCAATGTGTGACAGGTGGCGTCATGGCAAGTGACAATCCACTACGTGTGGCCGGTGACATCGCGGCCGCCGGCCACGCACAGGTCCTTTTATACTCCTATATACATGTATAGAGCCATGACAGGTCCTCTTTATACTCCTACATACATGTATAGAGCCATGACAGGTCCTCTTTATACTCCTACATACATGTATAAAGCCATGACAGGTCCTCTTTATATTCCTACATACATGTATAGAGCCATGACAGGTCCTCTTTATATTTCTATATACCGTATTTTTCCGTGTATAAGACGCTTTTTTTTCCTAAAATAATAGCCTGTAAATCGAACAGCGTCTTATACACGGTCAGTCAGCCTGGGAGACAGCCGCGCAGGTGCGTCGCGGCCCATAGCTTGTCAAGCGGCTTCCTCCAATCACGAGCCGTATGTTACTGACGTCAGCTAGAGCTGGGGGTGGAGGTGGAGAGTGATCAGATGCAATCCTGTTGGAAGTGGAGATGCACAGATGCAACAGGGACCGGAGTGTTCTGGGACCAAGATGTCAGAAACTAATAAAAGTAAGTGATTGTCTTACTCTACCAAATCAAACCAAATGTAGCCAGCTATGCAAAAAAGAGCATGGGAATAGAGCTGCAGAGAAACAGTTTGGACTTGCCTCCACTGAGTATATGATCAGACAGTGGAGAAAACAGGAAGAACAACCGCTGCATAATATACTAGTATTTAAACGTTACCTGCGGTAATTACTAAATAAAAATGTGTTCTGTTTTACCTATGTGTAAAATATTGATTTCTTAATTTTGGGTTGGAAAAATCTTGTACATGGGGGCGTCTTATAGACAGGAAAAATACGGTACATGTATAGAGCCATGACAGGTCCTCATTATACTTCTATATACACGTATAATGCCATGACCTCTTTATACTCCTGTATACATGAATAGAGCCATAACAGGTCCTTTTTATAGAGCCATGACAGGTCCACTTTAGTTATCATGATATAAAATGATGGATGTGGGGGCATTTTGATGGGCGTGATTTTTTTTTTGGGGGGGGGGGCAGCATTTCATTCTTGGTACCAGGCAGCACAATGTCTTGGGCCGGCACTGGGATGCCCAGTAGAACTTCAGAACAGTCTGGGACAGAACTATGTACACTATCTGTACAAGACACTTCTCCAAACTCCTCCTGCACAACACTTGCTTTCAGGTACAGCTAGCACATGGTTAGGCCCAACTCTGACTCAGTCAGGCTCTAGAAATTGCCATTTGCAGGCAGGGACCACGGGTCCCTTTCGGTGTAACAAAAATAGAATAGAAAGTCTTTAGTGCTAGCTGTCCTATGGTGGACTACTGCTCCCAGCAATCCCTCTTCAGGCCCTGCCAGCCCTCCTGGCTGCAGCTGCCCGACTCCACTGCCCGTGACATCACAGTCCTTACCGCTGGCTCTGCACCAGGGTTGCCAACCTCCCGCAGCATTTTTTACTGATAAAACATGGACATTTTACTGGCGGAGCACATTTTTTACTGACACCCTGAGAAATTACAGAACTCTTATTGAAAACTAACACTGTGAATATTTGAACAGTATAAACATGATATGGAAACACTGACAATACCTATAACGAATTAATTTGCTTGATTCACACTTAAAAAGTCAACACAGCATGAAATTATCAGATCCTGATATTTACTGGCAGTTGTAAAAAAAAAGCTCAGATTTTTACAAACTGACAGTAAATTTACTGGCGGTTGGCAACCCTGCTCTGCACCCATCCCAGACTGCACACGCCCAGGGTTTGCCACCTCTGGGCCCCTTACAAAAAAAAATAAAAAAAATAATAAAAAAAGGGGGGTTTCCATCCGGGGCCCTGGGGACCTCCGGGCCCCTTACAGGTGTACTGCCTGTACCCCCCTGAAGGCTGCCCTGTCCACAGTTGCTTGTGGTCTCAATCGAACTGTCAAGCCATCAAATGGCTGGTGTTGTAACTGATCCCATGTGCAGCACCATGGCAACTTCAGATCAAATAAAGGCTAAGATGGCAGCTTCAATGGCTATAACATCGCTGTAAAGGATAGGGTGGTTTAATTCCACTTTAGAACACAAACTTGAATAGATTTTTATTTAAACCAGAGTTTAATGTCACTTTAAAGCCCTATACATATGGATCTTTAACCACTTACGGACCGCCCGCTGTCGTTATACGTTGGCTGTTTGAAGAGGCATATCGTTGTTACGGCAGCAGCTAGCTACCATAACCCCGGTATCCTCTTTTTCAGCAGGTGGTCTGCTTTCAGATAAAAGTGGTCTCTGAGGCGGATTCGCTGGCAGCGGCAGAGGCGATCGGATCCTTCTCCCTGGCTTGGTATGGAGTGAGGGGAAGATGGCCCCCACCAGTCTCCATATCGTTGCAGGGCGGAAGCGACGTCAAAACGTCACTTCCGCCCATAGCTCTTAAAGGGACATTTTTTATTTTTTTTAAATGACATTAAATATTTTTTATTTTTTTATTGCATTTTAGTGTAAAGTAAAAGGTAAAATAAATAAGAAAAAAACACACATGTGAGGTATCGTTAGAGTGAGAGCAATAATTCCAGCCCTAGACTTCCTCTGTAACTCAAAACATGCAACCTGTAGAATTTTTTAAACATCGCATAACAGGATTTTATAACAGCTTACCTGTAAAATCCTTTTCTTGGAGTACACCACGGGACACAGAGCCAGTCATTACATAATGGGTTAAGGGTCACCAGTGGTGATTGGACACTGGCACAACCAATTGAAGACGGTTCCCCTCCATATAACCCCTCCCATCAGGGAAGTACCTCAGTTTTGTAGCAAGCAATAAGGTTCCCATAAGAAGGGGGGGGTCTCTGTGTCCCGTGGTGTACTCCAAGAAAAGGATTTTACAGGTAACCTGTTATAAAAATCCTGTTTTCTTTATCGTACACCACGGGACACACATAATGGGACGTCCCAGAGCAATGCTCAATATGAAGGGTGGGAGACACAGATCAAGCAGGCCGCTTGCGGACAAGAACCTATACTGCTGCCTGCAGCACACTTCGCCCGAAGGCAGAATCCTCATGTCCTTTCACATCTATTTGATAGAATTTGGAAAATGTGTGGACTGAAGACCAAGTTGCAGCTTTACAGATCTGAGTCATCGAAGCCTGGTGATGCACTGTCCATGAAGCACTTATCGCCCTGGTAGAATTCGCTTTAACAGAAAAAGGAGGAGTCCTGTTCTTTAAACCATAAGCTTGAATAATTGCTTGTCGACTCCACCTAGAGATCGTGAATTTCGATGTCGCTTGGCCCTTCTTGGGACCATCTGGCAAAATAAACAGAACATCTGTTTTACGTATCTGAGCGGTTGCCTGCAGATACACCTTTACTGCTCTCACTAGATCTAGAGAGTGCAATAACTTTTCCCCCGCTGTGCGCGGATTCGGAAAAAAAGAAGGCAGAACAATGTCCTGATTCAAATGAAAAGCCGACACCACCTTAGGTAGGATGGGGTCGTAGTACAATTTTGTCTTTGTGACAAATTAAATAAGGCTCTTTACAAGAAAGAGCTGCTAATTCAGATACTCTTCTAGCAGAAGAGATGGCAAAGAAAAAGACCAATTTCCTGCTTAAAAGAATTTAAAGGAATATGGCGAATAGGTTCAAAAGGTTGCTTTTGCAACACTGACAATACCAAATTCAAATCCCATGGGCACAAGGGAGACTTGACTGGCGGATTTATCCGCAGTACCCCCTGAATGAATGCCCGAACTAGTGAATGAGATGCCAGCGGTCTTTGAAAGAAGACTGATAGAGCCGATATTTGACCCTTGATGTTACTAAGGGCTAATTTCATATCCACTCCTAACTGGCAAAAAGCAAGAATTCTGCTTATTTCATATTTCTGAGGATTCCATCCTCTGGATTCACACCAGGAAACATATGCTTTCCAGACTCTATAGTAGATGAGTCTGGAGGCTGGCTTTCTAGCATTAATGGGCGTAAAAAGAGCTGGACCAGAGAACCCTCGTTTTTTCAAAATGTGGGTCTCAGCAGCCAGACCGTCAAATTTAGCTTTTGTAAGGAAGGATGGAACACTGGACCCTGCGACAGCAGGTCGTTTTGAAGCTTCCAGGGCCTTCCTACCGCCATCTTTACGATTTCGGCGTACCAAGGCCTCCTGGGCCAATTTGGGGCCACTAGGATTACTGGTATTCCCTCCTTTTTGATCCTGTGAAGTAGTCTTTCTAAGAGAGGGATCGGGGGGGGGAAGGAATAGATCCATGAGAACTGATTCCAGGGAATTATTAGAGCATCCGTTCCGTAGGCTAGAGGATCTCTCATCCTGGACTCAAAGTTGTCCAACCTCTTGTTGAACCTGGAAGCTAGCAGATCTACATCCAGGGTCCCCCATCTCTGGCATATGGCCTGAAAGACATCGGGGTGGAGAGACCACTCTCCTGGTGATAGCTGCTGGCGACTCAGATAGTCCACTTGCCAGTTTTCTATCCCTGGGAAGAAGATTGCCGAGAGGCAAGGAACATGATCTTCTGCCCAAGCCAGAATCCGATTCACCTCCTTCTGAGCACCCTGGCTGTGGGTGCCTCCTTGGTGATTGATGTAAGCTACTGCAGTAGCGTTGTCGGATTGAATCCGAATAGGGTGGCCCTGTAACCTGTATGTCCAGGTCTTGAGGGCTAGATATACTGCCCGAATCTCCAGTATGTTGATGGGCAGGCTCTTTTGGGTCTTGGCCCAGGTTCCCTGGGCTGAGGCTTCTTCGAACACTGCTCCCCATCCCAATAGGCTGGCATCCATAGACACCACCTTCCAGGTAACTGAACGGACAAGTCAGGTTTTTATTTATACAAGAAATAGCTGTGTCTACAGAAGGCAGGCTCCATTTCTTGGAAAACTTCTCCTCCATAGGATAAAGAATGTCAAACTTTTTAGGAGGTGAAAAACACTTATCTGGGTGTTGCCAGTCTGCGTACATTAGCCCTTCTAGTAACGGATTAACCCGGGAAAGAGCATGCAACCTGCTGGGATTTTAATGAACCCAGGGAGGAGACCGGTGATTCAGTTAACTCCGAAGAGGGTAACTTAAATGCAGAACGCACTGTTCCAGCATAACATTGCACCTGCGACTTCAGAATCTGGGACGCAGAAAAAGGCTCCTGTGATATCCCTGATCCATCCGACTCCTCATCCTTATCCTCTGCAGGTGAAGCATCATCCTCATCCTCAGATTTTTCTGAAAGGAGGTCTACCACAGAAGGAGATCTGTCTCGCTTTTTGTCCTTTTTTGAGGACTTAGCGATTAACGTAGCGATTCTCCCTTCTAAATTGTCTAGGGCTACTGCCAAAGTGTCTTCAGTGACATATGCAGGCCCAGGCCTCACCGGGGAAGCCACTATTCCTGATAGCGGCAATGGCTCACCCTGTGCAGGTGCGTCAGCTAAAACTGGTGAGTAAGGTACCGAGCCAGCATTGCTAGAGCCTTCTGTCTCAAGCGGCGATGCTTTTTTATTTTTTGTCCTGGTCATACTGCTTAAGCAAAGCCGAGGTACCCCAAAGCATATACTACTTTGCTCAGTTTAGCATTCTACAAAAAGTATGCAACTTCAAACACACAGTTTCCAATGCACAAGTGAGTGTCTCTCTTGGTAGTGAATCAGCCCAATCACATGGAGTCTTACGTGTCCCCTGTAATGCTTCTGTGTCCATTCAAGGAGTGAGCTTGCTGGCATCAGTTAGTCCTTTATGACGTTTTTCGTATTTGGCGCCATTTTTCGTGTCCGTGTTCGCGGACCCCCCCCCCCCGTGCGTGCGCACGCGACCTGGGGCAATGGCGGCGGTTTAGGGGTGAGGGAAGCTCCCTCCTTATGGCCGTACTTTTTCAGTAACTAACCTGCCATTAATGGCATCCCTGCTTGTCCAGCACTTCCCAAGTGCTATGAGAGGAGGCGGAGGGAGACGCTGAAGCCGGGCTCTGCAGCAGAGGAGGAAATAGTAGGATTTTTAAAACAGCTTACCTGTAAAATCCTTTTCTTGGAGTACATCACGGGACACAGAGCGGCATAGTCATTACTATGTGGGTTATATAGAATTACCTTCAGGTGCTGGCACTGGCAACTTCCAAAACAGGAAGTACCCTCCCCTATATAAGCCCCTCCCATCCGGGAGCACCTCAGTTTTGTAGCAAAGCAATACGTGTCCCCAAAAGAGGGGTGGGAGCTCTGTGTCCCGTGATGTACTCCAAGAAAAGGATTTTACAGGTAAGCTGTTTTAAAAATCCTACTTTCTTGTTCATACATCACGGGACACAGAGCGGCATAGTCATTACTATGTGGGACGTCCCAAAGCAATGCCAAATGAGGGGGGGGATACACCATACATAAGCTGGGCGCCATCAGGCATGAGGATCTTTTGCGGCCTGCAACACACTGCGCCCAAAGGCGACATCCTCCTGACTTCTAACGTCCACCTGGTAGAACCTAGTAAACGTGTGTACTGAAGACCATGTTGCGGCCTTACAAATTTGAGCCAGGGAGGCCTGGTGATGCACTGCCCATGAAGTTCCAAATGCTCTCGTGGAGTGCGCCCTAACTTTGAACGGAGGCGGTCTACTTCTCAAGCCATAGGCTTGTATTATGACCTGTCGAATCCACTTGGCTAAAGTAGATTTTGATGCTGCCTGACCCTTTCTGGGGCCTTCCGGCAGAACAAACAAAGAATCCGTTCTACGAATCTGAGCAGTGGCCTTTAGATAAGCTTTAACTGCTCTTACTACATTCAAAGAATGCAATAACTTTTCCTCTACCGAGCTCGGTTTGGGGAAAAAGAAGGAAGAACCACATCCTGGTTCAAGTGAAACCTCGATACCACCTTAGGAAGAAAGGCTGGGTGAGGACGTAATACTACTCTGTCCTCATGAATAACCAGACATGGCTCTTTACAGGACATGGCGGCTAATTCCGACACTCTTCTAGCCGAGCATATGGCTACTAAAAATATCAATATTCTGGTGAGTAGAACCAAGGAAATGTGCCGCAAAGGTTCAAATGGCTGCTTCTGCAGAACCGACAGAACCAAATTTAGATCCCATGGACATATGGGAGCTTTAATCGGTGGAATAATACGAGTCACCCCTTGCATAAAGGATTTGACAAGTGAATGCATAGCCAGGGGCCTTTGAAATAGTATTGATAAGGCCGAAACCTGACCCTTGATAGTACTTAAGGCAAACTTCCTGTCTACAGCCCACTGTAGGAAGTCCAGAATTCTGCCTATAACGTACTTACGTGGATGCCACTTTCTGGCCTCGCACCAAGTGATGTACGCCTTCCAAACTCTATAGTAGATCTGCCTGGATACAGGCTTCCTGGCATTGATTATAGTTGATACCACAGAGTTAGAGAGACCTCTCTTCTTTAGGATGTGGGATTCAATAGCCAGGCCGTTAAACTTAGAGTTAGTAAGGAAGGGTGGTATATCGGCCCTTGCGAAAGCAGGTCCGGACGACGTGGAAGGGTCCAAGGACTCCCCACAGACATTTTGATGATCTCCGCGTACCAGGCCCTTCGGGGCCACGCTAGAGCCACCAAGATCACCGGCTTCTTTTCCAACCTGACTCTGCGAAGGAGTCGAGGCAACAATTGTAGCGGAGGGAATGCATATATCAGTCTGAACTGATTCCAAGGGAACACCAGAGCATCCGAGCCGCAAGCGAGGGGATCCCTTGTCCGGGAGACAAATCTGTCCACCTTTGCGTTGAATCTGGATGCTAGCAGATCTACATCCGGTGTTCCCCACCGCTGACATATTGCTCGGAAGACCTCGGGATGAAGGGACCATTCCCCTGGGCATAACTGTTGGCGACTAAGAAAGTCCGCCTTCCAATTCTCCACCCCTGGAATGAAGACAGCTGACATACATGGGACATGCTTTTCTGCCCATTCCAGGATGTGACTTACTTCCCTCTGGGCTGCACAACTCCTGGTGCCTCCCTGATGATTGATATATGCCACTGCTGTGGCATCGTCTGATTGAATTCTGACAGGGGACCCTTGGAGTCTGGATGCCCAGGCTACTAGGGCATACCGGGCTGCTCGTATCTGTAAGAGATTGATGGGCAGGGTTTTTACTACATTTGACCATCTGCCCTGGAGAGACCATTGCTCCAGTACTGCCCCCCAGCCTATAAGGCTGGCATCTGTAGTGACCACCTTCCAGGATATCGGACTGAAGGGTTTTCCCTTCTGGAGATTCTGGGGGATCAACCACCAGCAGAGACTCTTCCGAACGGAAGGGGACAAAGCCATCGGGAAGTCTAGAGCCTGAATTTTTCCGTTCCAGGCTGACAATATGGCCCTCTGTAAATTCCTTGAGTGGAATTGGGCGTATGGCACAGCTTCGAATGATGCTACCATCTTTCCTAGCAGCCTCATGCACAGGCGTATGGACGGCTGTCTTTTTGCACAAAGCAGACGGACCAAGCCCCTCAAAGAGGATACCTTGTCTAGAGGTAAGAAAATCTTCCTCTGGTCTGAATCCAGCCGTAGCCCTAGATATACCAGGTTTTTCACTGGCTGTAGGGCTGACTTGTCCAGGTTGATGACCCAACCGTGAGATTCTAGATACTTGATTGTATCGACAATTACCACTTCTAGCTTGGCAACTGAGTGGTCCATCAACAACAGGTCGTGTAGGTATGCCATTATCGTTACACCTCGTGTTCTTAGATCGGCCAACAGTGGGGCCAGAATTTTTGTGAACACTCGTGGTGCTGTGGCCAGACCGAATGGTAAGGCTCTGAACTGAAAATGGCGCCCTTCTACTGCAAAGCGTAGAAATTTTTGATGACCTGGAAAGATGGGAACATGCAAGTAAGCATCTTTGATGTCGATCGAGGCTAACCATTCCTCCCCCTGTAGGGCAGCGGTGACCGATCGGATCGACTCCATCCGGAAGGACCGGACGTTTAGAAATTTGTTTAGACTCTTTAGGTCCAATATGGGTCTTATGTCCCCGTTTGGTTTCGGGACTGTGAAAAGGTTTGAGTAGAAACTCAACCCCCACTCTTCCATAGGAACCTCCATAATTACTCCTTGGAGCAATAGTTGTTCTAACGCCACTGGGAGACACCTTCTTTTCAGAGGGTCTTTTGGCATGCCTGACCACATAAAATGGGAAGGAGGAGACTCTTTTAACTCCAACTTGTATCCCCGAGTTACTGCGGAGAGCACCCATCTGTCTTTGATCGTCTCCCGCCAGGTCTCTGTGAACAACTGAAGTCTTCCCCCCACCCGTTTGAGTGGGGGCAGCCCTTCATAGGCTTGACTTGGAGGCTGGTTTAGTACCTCTTCGGATCCAGGGCTTTTTATTACCCTGTGACTGTCCCTGATTTTTACCTCCTGAGTTTGACCGAGGAGGCCGTCGGAACTGCTTAGTAGCAGACGTCCCAGGGATAGGAGAGGTAGTCCTCTTAAAAGACGGACCCCTAGACCTCTTTTTAATTGGTAAGAGAGTACTTTTACCACTGGAAATCTTCTGGATATATTTATCCAGGTCTTCGCCAAAAAGGCGTTCTCCATGAAATGGGAAGCTAACTAAGAGCTTCTTACAGGGAGCCTCAGCAGACCAGTTCTTGAGCCACAGAAGCCTACGCATATGTACCAAAGACAGCGTGAGGCGGGAGGCCTGATGGATAGAATCCTTGATGGCGTCAACCGCAAAGCATAATGCTCTAGGCAGATCAGCCAGAGCCTGGGCCTGCTGGTCTGGCAAATCCCTCAGGACCATTTTCATTTGATCCTTTAAAGCTTGGCAGACCCCAATAGCTGCCACTGCTGGCTGTGTAACAGCCCCTGCTGTGGAAAAAGCAGATTTTAATAAAGATTCCAATTTTTTATCTACTGGATCTTTGAACATTTGAACATTATCTACTGGACATGTCAGTGATTTGTTCACAGAAGAAATGGCTGCGTCCACTGTAGGAACATTCCATCTCTGGGTGAATTTTTCCTCCATGGGATAGATCACCTGAAATTTCTTAGGTGGAACAAATAGTTTATCAGGATGTTCCCAGTCCTGGTATATAAGTCCTTCCAATAATGGATGAATTGGAAAGGAGCAATTAATCTGGGGAGCTTTTAGCGACCCCAACGAGGAGACAGCAGTAGTTGATGGTTCAACAAGAGGCATTTTAAATGCAGATCGAACCATGTCAGTTAGGGTCTGGACCCACAATCTTTCAGTCTGTGATGCTGAAAATGGTTCATCTACTGTCGATTCCTCAAAAACAGAGTTAACCTCCTCCTGATCCCCTTCAGGAAGGTCAGTCCCTTCCTGGGACTGTTGCTCTGCCAACAGGCACTCTAATGGAGGGGATGGAGATCTGGCGCGCTTTCTTTCCTGTAGAGAAGAAGCGATCAATGCTGCCAATCTCTGCTCCAATCCCTCCAGAGTTGAGGCAAAAACCTCCTCTGTTATATATGCAGGAGCAGGTGGACTGAGGACAGCCGCAGTACCTGGCACTCCCGGGGGTTCCTTATGGGTATTAACCTCTGATTTCTCAGGGGAGGAAGGTGCAGATGACTGCTCCAGATCCTCAGAGCCCGATGGAGACCCCCTACACTTCCTGAGAGGTATATCTCGGAGTTTTTTAGGCGGCATATTCCTTAGTTCAAAGCTGAGGTATTCCAGCCGCAATACACCCCTTTACTGAAATAGTCTAATGCAATCTGCTGCTATGTACATCAGTAGGTGTCTACTAATGCGTCTTTCTGGGGATGCCTGTATCAACCGCCCGCTGTAAGCCCCTATACCATGCTACCAGCTCCTTTTCATGCTCTGTGTCCATAGCAAGCAGCGTGGACTGAGTCCTTTTATCTTGCTGGGACGCCCGCACATGCGCAGAAGCGCTGGGCGCACAGAGCGCGTCATCCGCCAGGCTCCGCCCCCTTTTTTGAAGCTAAATCTTATAAAAAGAAAGCGTGTGTGTGCGCGCGCGCGCGTGCACGTGTGCGCTCTTGGCGCCATGTAGGGAGAGGAGCTAGGGTCCCTGTTTCACCAGGACTCAGGGATGGAAGGAAACTACTTGGCAGCATGACAGAGGAATGCAGCTTCCCTGATAGAGAGCTCACTCATCTGCCTGGACTTTCACCATGGAAGGAATAGTCCCAAGAAAAAAAGACGTTCCACAGCGGCCTCTAGTGGACAAACACAGGTACCGCACTTTTGTCTTTTTTTTTTTTTTTTTAAAACCTCCTTTATGAAAAACATTTCTAGGTTTACAGTTTTTAAAACTTCCTTTATGAAAAGACATTTCTAGGATTTCTTAGGCATATACAGCTATTAGCGGGAATACCTTTAGGTAACAGGCAGAAAGACATATTAGGCTTGGGGGTCCCCTCAATAGAACCAAGTTCCTGAGGGGCCCCCACTTACCTTTTCCCCGCCGCAGGACTTTGTTTGGTCCACAGAAGCCCAAACTTCACCTCTCACGGCAGGCATTGTACTAGACCTTCAGGGACCGGGTTCCCAAGGATTCCACTCCCCTGGACCTGTATAGCACCCTGCACAGATAGCCTCTTGGTTTTGGGTATGACCAGAGCTCTGGATCCCAGGGTCCAGCCCTCCTAAGAGAGGCATTACAGGCAAAACCCTGCTCTTCTCTGCAAGGCCCGGGTACCGACCGTTTAGCTATGAAGCTTTTTTGGTCGGATCCGGAATAGCTTGCTAAGGCCCAGAGAACCTGTACACAAGCCCAGATGAATACATGTTAACCTTGGCCAACACCTTAGACACTGGCAAAAAACTGAGGTGCTCCCGGATGGGAGGGGCTTATATAGGGGAGGGTACTTCCTGTTTTGGAAGTTGCCAGTGCCAGCACCTGAAGGTAATTCTATATAACCCACATAGTAATGACTATGCCGCTCTGTGTCCCGTGATGTATGAACAAGAAAGTGTGCTTGTCCAGAGGAACTGACACTTACACAGAGCATGGTGAGTTTAAAACTCTTTACTCCCCCCAGTGGCGGCTTTGTAGAAGACACTCACAAAAACATATAGGAAAGGTCCTTAAACTCTGTTTAGGACTCTGACCTGTTACCTTATCCACGCCGCAGGTTTTTCTGCTGAAATCAGACAGAACCAATATTCACCCCTCACGGCGGGCTTTGTGTGCCAACCTTCAGGGATATGGGTTCCTATTTGAAGGATACCTCTCCCCTGGGCCTTGTAAAAGACTCTTACCAGGACTTTTAGTGAAGTAGCAAAAGTGCTGGATCCCAGAGCCCAGTGCTCCGCAGAGACATTACAGGCGATGCCTCGTGCCTGAGGCCCAGCTCCCATCCAGTTTTGGCTTAATCTTTAGGCATCTTGGATGGGTCCGAAGCATAGCTCTTTTTACCCCCAGAGGGTCTCTTTGGCAGAGCTTTCCTTTTAGCATCCTATCGCGTCCAACACCTTTAGACACTGGCGAAAAAACTGAGGTACTTTCCTGATGGGAGGGGATATATGGAGGGGAACCGTTTTCAATTGGTTGTGCCAGTGTCCAATCCCCACTGGTGACCCTTAACCCATTATGTAATGACTGGCTCTGTGTCCCGTGGTGTACGATAAAGAAATGGAGATTTTTAAGGGTAAAAGTTTGTCGCCATTCCACGAGCAGGCGCAACTTTGAAGCGTGACATGTTGGGTATCAATTTACTCGGCGTAACATCAACATTCACAATATAAAAAAAAATTGGGCTAACTTTTCTGTTGTCTTATTTTTTAATTAAAAAAAGTAAATTTTTTCCCCAAAAAAGTGAGCTTGCAAGACCACTGCGCAAAAACAGCGTGACAAAAAGTATTGCACCGACTGCCATTTTATTCTCTAGGGTGTTAGACAAATAAATATATAATGATTGGGGGTTCTAAGTAATTTTCTAGGAAAAAAAAATATTTTAACTTGTAAACAACAAGTTTGAAAAATAGGACCAGTCCTGGTTAAAGGTTTAAGAACATGCCTAGCATAAAATCTCAGTATTTTTTTGACACCCAGGAAGAATTCTGCATTCAGGAGAATACATCATACACACATGAACGCATTTATGTACAGGTAGATGGACAAAAGCACTGCATTTACCTGAGTATGGCCGTGTACAGCTATTTTACTTCTATGGCTGGCTGTACACACCACCTGCGGCTACTCAGGAGTGTAAAAAGGATAATTTTTTTATTTTTAAAGATGCTGTTCTTAGCTTCTCTTTGTCAGTCCCCCGCCTATGCTGTCGGCTCTTCTCTGTTTCAGGCACCTCCTTAGCAAGCCAGGTGCTATGGGGGCACCCGTGCATTCCTTGTTCCAGGCCTAGGCAAATGATGTCATACATCCTAGGAATCTTCAGGAGGGGAGGAGGGGCTTTCTCAGCTAAGCACACCCTCCTGCCTCCTTGCCTGATCTAAGGGCAGATGGATTCCAGGCATTAAATGCTACATGAACCATCAGCCCTTATTTAAGATGGCCATGGCCATAAATGCTAGGGTTTTTTTTTTTAAAGTGATGTCTCAGCAAAAGAAAGCATGGAGACATGGATGGATGGGCGAGTTTGCTTTGAATATTAAAAATGAAATATAGTTTTTGGTATATATACTGTATAAAAACTCTATTTTTTTCTTTCTTTAAAATAAAGATAACATAATGAGGCTAATGAGTGCTTTTTGGCAGAAAGCACTGGTCCAGGGTAACTGGAATGAGCTTCAGTAATGCTCAGGAGTCATTTAGAGCCAGTTGCCCCTAAAAACGACCATAATTTTACCTTCCCTATTCCTATTCATCACTTTCAACACTACTGTTTGCTGTACAATCTGGGGAAGGTGTGTGCATCTGATGCAAAATCAACTGAACGTAAATTTAAGGTTAGACCTGGACAAACAACGATTTTTACTTCAACTTCAGCCCAATTAATCATATGAAATGCTGAAAAGATTTTGTTTGTTGGGTAGGTACTTTATTCAAGGTAATGCCAACTCCAGCCAAAGCTTTTCTTTTCATTTTGGATAAAGCATTGAAAGATTGCAGCTTCTGTAAAGTTGATGTAATCCCTTACTGGAAGACATCTGGTTTGCTTAAAGAATAACTTTGCTTTTGTGGAAAAAAATATAGCAAATAAAAAACAATATAGCATATACTGTACAATTACTTAACATATTGTAATTTAATGTTATTAAAAATTGCCTTTCCTTTGTAATTTGCAGCCGCTGTAATATTCTGTAAAAGTCTGTACAATATGTCTTCTCCTGCTTGTGTGATTGGCTCACTGATTCTCCCAGAAGTCATCTCTAAATCAAATTTTAGGCAACCTCCGCAATAGGAATTTTAGTTTTGGTGAGATACTCCCCAAGGATTAAATACTTCTAAATGGATCACAGCTTCTCTCATCAGAACACTGAGATTGCACCAGGTGATTATAATAAACCAGACCCTCCCATTCAAAATTAGTCTGCAAAAGGTCATAGTGAAACAAACAGCTATTTCTCCAGAACAGAAAAGGTAGGACTGCTACACCCAGAGAGGATTGCTTGTTTCTCAACAGAAGTGTCACACTCTGAGCACTGTGCATCATAAGGCTGCTTTCACACTGAGGCGGTTTTCCTCACCATAGGTGTTGTTAAGGGGGGGCTATTGAGGCTGGAGCCCTGAATGTGGGCTCAATAGCCCTGAGTGTCTTTTGTGCAGCAGCGGGGGACCGATCTGATCCCGATCGCCGATCGGGGATGTGGTGCGGCGGCCGCATTGTAATTCCCGCCTTCTGGAGCCTGCAGCTCCTATCATAGACGTCCCACTGGTCCAATGCCGGGACCGCAGGACGTGTGACGTCCATCATAGGCGCTGCAGGCTCCAGGAGGCGGGATGTACGTAGTGACACGGCTGCATTGTACATCCCGCCTTCTGGAGCCTGCAGCGCCTATGATGGACGTCACACGTCCTGCGATCCCGGCATTGGACCAGTGGGACGTCTATCATAGGCGCTGCAGGCTCCAGATGGCGGGAATTACAATGCGGCCACCACGCCACATCCCCGATCGGCGATCAGGATCAGATCGGTCCCCCGCTGCTGCACAAAAGACACTTGGGCTATTGAGCCCACATTCAGGGCTCCAACCTCAATAGCCCCCCCTTAACGACACCTATGGTGAGGAAAACCGCCTCAGTGTGAAAGCAGCCTTATGATGCACAGTGCTCAGAGTGTGACACTTCTGTTGAGAAACCAGCAATCCTCTCTGGGTGTAGCAGTCCTACCTTTTCTGTTCTGGAGAAATAGAAATTTGCAGACTATTTTTGAATGGGAGGGTCTGGTTTATTATATTCACCTGGTCCAATCTCAGTGTAATGGTCAGGTAGGTCAGTGTATGTCATGTAGGTCAGTGTGGGTCTGGGTCAGTGTATGTTAGGTAGGTCAGTGTGCGTCGGGTAAGTCAGTGTGCGTCAGGTAGGTCAGTGTGCGTCAGGTAGGTCAGTGTGTGTCTGGGTAGTGTAATGGTCAGTGTATGTAAGGTAGGTCAGTGTGGGTCAGGTAGGTCAATGTGCATCAGGTAGGTCAGTGTGGGGCAGGTAGGTCAGTGTTGGTCTGGGTCAGTGTATGTTAGGTAGGTCAGTGTGCGTCAGTTAGGTCAGGTAGGTCAGTGTGGGTCAGTGTTATGGTCAGTGTGGGGCAGGTAGGTCATTGTGCATCAGGTAGGTCAGTCTGGGTCAGTGTGCGTCAGGTAGGTCAGTGTGGGTCTGGGTCAGTGTGGGTCAGGTAGGTCAGTGTGGGTCAGGTAGGTCAGTGCAATGGTCAGGTAGGTCAGTGTAATGGTCAGGTAGGTCAGTGTAAAGGTCAGGTAGGTCAGTGTAATGGTCAGTGTGTGTCAGGTAGGTCAGTGTGGATCAGGTAGGACAGTGTAATGGTCAGGTGGGTCAGGTAGGTCAGTGTGGGTCAGGTAGGTCAGTTTTTAGTGGTCAGCATTGATGGACACTGGTAAGCCAGGCAGCAACCAACAGGTAAGCTGCCCCCCCGCCACACAACACCCCCCCCCCCCCGTGTCGGGCTTGGACTTCGGGCTGAAGCCCGGGTCTTTTTCCCACCTAGTAACGCCCCTGCTCCTCACCATTCATTTCAGTGTGACTTTTGCACTTGCGGGACATTCTGAAAAGTCCTGCAAGCAGCATTTTGTGGCAGTTTGGGAGCGGTGTATACACCACTCCCAAAACGCCCTGCCCATTGACATTAATGAAAAGTAAAATTTTTGTGCAGCGCTCAAAAAATGTAAATACATATACAGTATATATACAAACTAATGTACACTGACCACAAAAACTAATAATAATGAAAAAGAGATGTGAAATTCACACCCAAACTCAAGTCCATGTGCCATCGTTATGGTTGTTTTAAAACTTAAACATAACAGTCTGAATGGACGGTGAAAACAAATGGTGTAAATAGAAGTGGGATTCCACGTGACATCAATGTTGAAGTGAAGACACAGACAGACAATAGGCCCTGCTGATGTTATTGCGTTACCCAAAAACCTAAATTTTAAGCGCTTGATCCACTTTCTAAATGTGAGTATTTCCAATTTTCTTTTAATACATTTTTACGTTTATACGGATTCACACTATGTGGATTATTTTCTTTTTTGGTCATGCCATTTTGAATACTTGAGAGGATTTGTCTGACAAGTTGGCTGCTTCTGAGGACTGCTTCTGGGTGACATCTCTTGACCAATTGTATTGTTGCACAACTTCTGGAGCCCAGATGTGGAGGTCCCATATTTTGGTGGTTGCACCATAAGCCTTGCTGACTCACTGAGCATATATGCCTATTTGAGTCCTCTCACTCCGGTAAGCCTCCTCACTAACCTGTGTCAGGTCTATTGTCTGTGTCCTCACCTCAACATTGATGTCACGTGGAATCCCACTTCTATTTACACCATTTGTTTTCACCGTCCATTCAAAGACTGTTATGTTTAAGTTTGAAAACAACCTTCATATGATGGCACATGGACTTGAGTTTGGGTGTGAATTTCACATCTCTTTCATTATTATTAGTTTTTGTGGTCATTGCACAGTGTACATTAGTTTGTATATATACGTACTTTCATTTTTTTTGCGCTGTGCACAAAAAATTTACTTTTCACGAATGCCTTGATTTACATTTGTCTAATGCCCCGTACACACGATCGTTTTTAATGTCATTTTTTAAACCGACGTTTTTCTCCTCGTTTTTTTTCATGTTTCCTCTCAAGCCTGCCTTGCGTACACACCATCATTAAAAAAAACGATCAAGCAAAGCGCAGTGACGTTCAACACGTACGACGCCACTATAAAGGGGAAGTTCCGTTCGAATGACGCCACCCTTTGGGACGCTTTTGCTAATTCCGTGTTTCCGCGTGTTAGTAAAAGTTTGAAAGACGATTCGCGCTTTTCAGTCTTCGTGCTTTGAAGATCGTTTTCGGGAGTTCAGTTTGCGCCTGTGGGTTCGTATCTGTTTAGCACTGCTTGTAGTCAGTTCGTATCTGTTTATTCAGTGCGGCCTGCTCTGCACGTTCGTGTTTTTCAGCTTGTTCTTCATAGGCCTTGCTGTTCTTCCGTGCGTTCTTTTAGTTCGTTCTGTTCAGCCGACCGTTATCTAGCCATGTTGCGGCTACGTACTCGTCGTAGAGTTCGTGCTGTAGTTGGTGCAGGGGTTCATGCTGTATCCCGACTCCATGCCATGAGCAGGGTCAGGAGGAGTTCATGGACCAAGAATTGGTTGCTCCAGCGGCACCAATTCTGTCACATGCCTTTGTTGCGGGAGATCAGGGAGAATAATCCTGATGATTTCAGGAATTTCCTCAGGATGTCTGACCCCGTATTTCAGCAGCTGTTGGCTTTGGTGTCCCCCTATATTACCAGGCAGGACACCGTTATGCAGGAAGCCATCAGTGCTGAGCAGAGGCTCATCGCCACGTTGCGATACCTGGCTACTGGGAGAAGCCTGCAGGACCTTAAGTTCTCCACAGGCATATCCCCCCCAGGCTCTGGGGATCATTATACCAGAGACTTTTTCTGCCATCCTTCAAGTTTTGCAGGAGGACTATATTAAGGTAAGCGTTCTTCTTCAAAAATTCACATTGTATGCTTTTTATTTTTGGATATTTTTAATTTGCTTTATTTGCAGTCCCTAATTCACATGATTCTTAGCTGCAGGGAATGTCCCCTTTCTCCCCATGTTTTATTATTTTAAGTTTGGGGTTTGAGGATTACCTGTAAATTTGGCTTACCTAACCTCTCCAGCATGCTATCCTGGGGCCATACCTACCTTGCCTAGTCATTTCCATGTTTTTTATTATATGTTCCATCGTAGTGCTTTACCCAAAACGCACCCTAAATTTGGCCTAGGAATGTTTCATTTTTGTTAACTTCAATACAGAGTGCTACAGCCTTCATGTGTAATATTCCCAACTCATCTTCAACCCCCCCCCCCCCCCCCCCATAATGTTTTAATTTTTTTTTTTTTTTCTAGCTTCCAAATTTTTATGTATTGAACAGTTTCTACCAATGTTGGCCATGAATGTGTGTATGAAATCAGCTTTCAATGTTTCTGGCTCCAAGTATTTGTTATTTCTTCAATTCCACAGTTCCCTTCTTCGCCACATGAATGGCAGAATGTGGCTTCCGAGTTTGCCCAGCGATGGAACTTTCCGAACTGTGGAGGAGCCATCGACGGCAAACATGTTCGGGTCGTCCCACCACCCCATTCGGGATCCTTCTATTATAATTATAAGGGGTTCCACAGCGTCGTGATGATGGCAGTGGTGTCGGCCACCTACGAGTTCCTCTATGTGGACGTTGGCAAGAATGGCAGGATGTCTGATGGAGGAGTTTTTGCCCAGACGGAGTTTGGAGAACGGCTCCTTTTGGATCTGCTGGCCTTGCCACCAGCGGAGCAGAATGTGGAGGGACTACCTTTTGTGTTTTTTGGCGGATGAGGCGTTTGGCCTGGGACCCCATTTGATGAGGCCATTCCCGCAACGCACACTCACCCCTGAGAGGAGGGTTTTCAATTATCGGCTGGCCAGAGCCAGAAGGGTGGTGGAAAATGCGTTTGGGATCATGGCCAGCCGATTTCGCCTCTTCCTTACCTCCATCCACCTTGCCCCATACAAATGGAACCATGTGGTTATGACGTGCTGTGTGCTGCATAATTTCCTAAGGGTGCATTCAACGAGTTATATATCTTTGAGTGGGCCTGAGGCCTCTTTAATCAATGCTGAAACTTTGGTGGCCCTGGAACCTGGCCGTCCTGGCTTGGCCCCCCCAACCGGACGTGAGGTCCGTAACCAATATGTGGACTATTTTATGGGTAGGGGGGCCATTGAAATGCCAGACAATCTATAATAATTTTAGACCAAAAAAATAAAACTTTTTCTTGAGTAAATATTGGTTAGTCATTTTTATTGTATAATGTTTGATGTTTCTGGTAGGTTTACCTAGTGCACTTGTTTTGCCATGTGGATTAAAAAATCTTTTAATTAGCCTTCATTGTCAGTGTAAACACCAAACATTGATTAGTTCACTCAGCACCACATTTACATAATGAAGCCACAATGATTTGTTATGTAAAAATACCTTTATTTTTTTTGTTTAGGTGGGCAACTTCCTTAGAAATGTGGATGTTCCCTTAATTTCGGGTGTATTAAAACGCATGACCAGCCATGCATAAACAAACTATATTTCTCCAAATTTTGAATAAACTAAACATGTGCTAGTCATTAAAGGGTAAAATAACAAAAAAAAAAGAAATCTCTGCAAGTAAAACGTTATTTGGTGTAAAAACATTAGACACGCCCAAGCACAGCCATGATATTTTGGAGCCTTTCCTCCACCCGCTTTGTATTTGCCCTGATCTCTAGCAAATCTCCCTTAATTTTTTCGAGGTCACGACAGCAAACCATCAGGTATTGGATCAGGATCTGGGCACTGTGATGTGTCAACTTATTGGGGTCTTCGGCCAGAACTGCACCTAAATGTAAAAAGAAATATGTAGGATAGAATATGTAGGCCTACATCTATTTAACATGCATGTGTCTGGTTTCACTCTGACCTGTGGTGGTGCCACTTTCCACTTCCACAACATCACATTCCTCTCCATCCTGGGGTTCTGGGGGTATTGTTGTAGGTATTGCAATTCTCGTCTCATCTGAGGTAGCTTTTCGAATCCCTAGGGAGATTGAAATAAAAGGAATAGTTTCATTAGTAGCGACTCAATTTTGCTAAAATAAGAAACATGAAAAAAAACTTGGTAATCATTCTTTTGAAGCATGCTCCATTTTAATTTTTACCCCCTGTGCCAACCGGGACAAATGATTGGATACATAGCCCAAAACAGAGCATATACATTTTGTAAACAAATTTGAAACATTGTAACACCCCAAAGTATCTACACTGGATCACCTGTGTGTGACTCCCTCAAGCTTTTTGGCTTTAGGCCCACACTTGTACTACTGCGTTCAGATGTTTCAACAGCTGCTGAGCATTCACTCCCTTTAACATTACCATGCATATCGTTTTTTCAAATGAACAAATGTCCTTTGGATTAGCACACCAAAAATAAGTGTGGCCCAAATTTACTCCCCCAAATAAACCAAAAAACATGGGTGTTCACACTGGATGATCCTAAAACATCGTTTGAGGAACTGTACGGAGAAAGAGGTTTAATACGTCCGTTTACTATGCGGACGAACCTGAAAGATGGTATCTTTCAGTGTACTATATGAAAGTTAAAAATACACGACAGAATACAAGAAAATAATATGTACCAGGGAAACTCAAAAAAAAAACTTACTTTTTAATATAACTTTCTTGATTCTTTTATATTGGTCGGCCTCCCGCAACTTCAGATCTGACCATCGTTTTCTGAGCTGTTCCTTCGTTCTGCACACCCCGAATTTGTGGTGGAGACTTTTGACCACTTTGCCCATAATTCTGGACTTGACCAGATTAGGCCTTTTATACGGACCATGCTTGGCATCATAATCCTCCTTCTTTAAAATGGCGACCATCTCCACCATTTCCTCGAATGACATGTTGGATGCCTTATATCTCCTGGGTCTTGATTTGGGCTCCTCTGTAATTTCATCCTCTGTAGAGGTAATCTCAGCCACCTGTGTCTCCGCCATGTTTTGTTCAGCACTACGAGCGAGAAGGGGCGGGGAAAGTACAATATCGAACGTCAGGGGCGGGGAAAGCGTGCAGAGTTTCACGCATGCGCTGTATATATAAAGTGAAGATCCATGTCTGGGAAATACGTTCATTTTTCGGGAGAGGGAGTTAGCAACGAACGTCGTGACCAAGGTACCTAACAATTTTACTTTTTGAGGTTCATCAGACGAGGAGATTTGTGTGCTCAAAATATGTAGACAATGCACAGTTGAGGAATGTTGCCTGAAATATATTTTTTTTTTGGTTTCTCGCTTTTACAGATATCATGAATACTTTTAAAAACCCAGACTTCATGGGGGAGTTCATCGACAAATAGCAAGAGCTCCCTATATTATGGCAAACAAAAAGTGGCGGTAATAAAAATAAAGACGCCAGGAAAGCAGCACTGGAGAGCCTGCTTGCATTTGTGCAAACAAAGATACCCACAACAACTCTCCAAGATGTCAAAAACAAAATTGCGACCATCAGAGGGACATACAGGACCCAGAGGACTATGGTCCTGAGGTCCCAGAGGTCAGGTGCACCAGCAGATAAGGTTTATAAACCCAGTCTGTGGTACTACAGTAAGCTTGCTTTTCTGGATGACCAGCTGGAAGTGCGGGAATCTCTCTCCACCCTTCCCCCCAGAGGTCAATCCAGCCTTCCTTGTACCCAACCCTCCAGCCTTCCCTGCAGCCAGTCCTCCAGCCTTCCTGTCAACCCTGCTCTGGCTTCCTCTGAGGATCAAGATCAGGGCCTTGAGGAGGCAGATTTGGAGATATGGAGCCAGGTAAAGTTTTGCTATCTATATTTCTATCGTACAAAATTGTAGAATTTAAATAGATGTTCGTATTGTTAAAGGTATGTACACTTCTACCAATAAAGTTTGTGAAGAGCAAGATACAGTAGTGGCCTAATTTTATGTGCCCAAGACAACAAAACCAGGATGCGTAATCAATGAAAATGACATAACTTTTGGCATTGATTTCAACAATGTCTAGAGGTGAACAATGTCTGTGAATGATGATGTGGCAAAATAAATAATGTCCCTTTCTTTTTTTACAGCCAGAGCAGAGCCAGGAAGAGGGTGATGTTGGGGATCAGGAGGAGGCAGGGCCCAGTGGCACCCAGGAGGAGGCAGGGCCCAGTGGCACCCAGGAGGAGGCTTGGCCCAGCACAAGAGCCCAGATGCCTCCCCTGGTAGTTAAACCACGAGGGCCAAGGAGAGGTAGGCAGGTGGAGGAGGAAACCAGGGCCTTCCTCAGAGAGGCAACAGCGGCCCTCAGAGAGGCACCCTCTGTTGATGAGGGATTTGCCGCAGTCCTCGCCCACAAACTAGGGCAAATGGAGTTGCAGCAAAAAAAATTCAGTGAGACCCTGCTATTGAAAGTCATCAATAGGGATGAGCCGAACACCCCCGGGTTCGGTTCGCACCAGAACCTTCGAACGGACCGAAAGTTCGCGCGAATTTTCGAACCCTATTCGTTATAATGGACGCGAACGTTCGAAATCAAAATTGCTAATTACAACGACCAATATGCATGTTAATGTTATAAAACAGGTTTGGGGACCCGGGTCCTGCCCCAGGGGACATATATCAATGCAAAAAGAAATTTTAAAAACTAAAGTTTTTTCGGGAGCAGTCATTTTAATGATGCATAAAGTGAAAAAAAAAAAAGTGAAATTTTCCTTTAAATATGGTACCTGGGGGGTGTCTAAAGTATGCCTGTGAAGTGGCATGTGTTTCCCGTGTTTAGAACTGTCCTTGCACAAAATGACATTTGTAAAGGAAAAAAAGAAGCCATTTAAAACCACTTGCGGCTTTAATGTCATGTCTTGTCCTGGCCGCCATATGGCTGAAAATCCTTGAGAAAAATGGCATGGCTACCCCATCACCCCCCCCCCACCCCAGCCCCTTTGGGTCTTGTATGGATACTAAGGGGGACCCCGCACCCAAAATAAAACCCTATACCTACAACCCTATATACTCTGAACAGCAGTATATAGGTGGTGCAAACAAGACATGGACTGTAGGTTTGTTCTTAAGTAGAATCTGAACAGGTACATTATGAAGTGTAGCTACATCCCAAAAAAATCAATTTTTAAGCTTTTTGGAGAACATAGGGAGGGGTTATCACCCCTGTAACATTTGCTGTCTTTGCACATCTGTTCAGAACATGTCACCTCACTTTCCGTCCCAATGACAAATGTTTTTGGAAAAGTGGGGTTTTAATTGAAACAAGGATTGGTGATAAAGCATCAGTAGAGAGGAGATACCTTTTTCCCAAATTAAATCTAACAGGATAGAATTTTCCTTCCTAGGGGTAGATTTCCTCTCACTTCCTGTTTTCTCTTGCCGTTTGCAAGTAGGAGTCGTTTGTAAGTTGGATGTTTGAAAGTAGGGGCCTGCCGTATATACTCTGCAGAAATTTGCCCTATTAGATGTTGGTGTAGCCACAAGACTGGTGGGCACAGGAATGGGCCCTGCTGTGAGTTAATAGATCAAGATTTGTACTTGCATGCACCTGTTGAACCGGGCAGAAAAATTGGGCCTTTGGTGGTGGTGGTGGTGGTGGTGGACGGTGTTGCCACAAGACTGTAAGCCCTCACAGTTACTCTTGGTGGGTGCAGGAATGGGCCCTGCTGTGAGTTATTAGATCAAGATTTGTAATTGCATGCACCTGTTGAACAGGGCAGAAAAATTGGGCCTTTGGTGGTGGTGGTGGTGGTGGACGGTGTTGCCACAAGACTGTAGGCCCTCATAGTTACTCTTGGTGGGCGCAGGAATGGGCCCTGCTGTGAACTATTAGATCAAGATTTGTAATTACACGCCCCTGTTAAACAGGGGCTGAAAAATTGTGCCTTAGGCATTGGTGCTGGTGCCACAACACTGCAACCCCTCACAGATACTGTACTTGGAGCACAGCAGTCACACCTGTTGCGAAGCATCTTTTTAAAAAATTGTAATTACACGCCCCTGTTATACAGGGGCTGAAAAATTGTGCCTTAGGCACTGGTGCTGGTGCCACAACACTGCAACCCCTCACAGATACTGTACTCTGAGCACAGCAATGAGACCTGTTGCAAAGCATTGCCTAAAAATTGTAATTACACGCCCCAACAGGGGCTGAAAAATTGTGCCTTAGGCACTGGTGCTGGTGCCACAACACTGCAACCCCTCACAGATACTGTACTCTGAGCACAGCAGTCACACCTGTTGCGAAGCATCTTTTTAAAAAATTGTAATTACACGCCCCTGTTATACAGGGGCTGAAAAATTGTGCCTTAGGCACTGGTGCTGGTGCCACAACACTGCAACCCCTCACAGATACTGTACTCTGAGCACAGCAATGAGACCTGTTGCAAAGCATTGCCTAAAAATTGTAATTACACGCCCCAACAGGGGCTGAAAAATTGTGCCTTAGGCACTGGTGCTGGTGCCACAACACTGCAACCCCTCACAGATACTGTACTCTGAGCACAGCAGTCACACCTGTTGCGAAGCATCTTTTTAAAAAATTGTAATTACACGCCCCTGTTATACAGGGGCTGAAAAATTGTGCCTTAGGCACTGGTGTGGTGGCATGGATCATTGAGGAGGAGGAAGAGGATAGTCAGTGAACATAACAGGACAGTCACTCAGCATCAGCATAGGCAGTCTTGAAGGGATGTGACATTATAAATTATTCCGTTATATCCGCTTCAGGTGTCTGGTAGCTGGTGGTGATCCAAGACTGATTCATTTTTATGAAGGTCAGTCGATCAACCGAGTCGGTGGACAGGCGCACCCTATGATCGGTGACAAATCCTCCAGCAGCACTGAATGTGCGTTCGGAAAGAACGCTGGATGCAGGACAGGCCAGTAGCTCAATTGCATACTGTGCAAGCTCTGGCCAGTGATCCATCCTCAGGACCCAGTAAGCCAGAGGATTTTCGGTGGGAAAGGTGTCCAAGTCTGACCTTGCCCCTAGGTATTCCTGCACCATGTATATCAGACGCTCGCGATGGTTGCTGGAACCGATCATACCTTGGGGCTGCGGACTAAAAAATTGTCTGAACGCATCGGTCAGACGTCCACCTTCCCCACCGCTCCTTCTGCTACTGACCGAAGCCTCAGCAACTCGTCGTCCAGGACCAGGAGTTTGTAACCTCCCAGTTTCTGGGAACGCGTTGCACAGACCTTTCTGCAAGGCCTTCCTGAGATGTCTCATCCTCTGCTCCCTCTGCGACGGCAAGATAAGGTCCGCAACCTTACCCTTGTACCGTGGATCAAGGAGAGTGGCCAGCCAGTAATGGTCACTCTCCTTGATCCGAAGAACACGAGGATCCTTCCGCAGGCTTTGCAGGATCAGGGAGGCCATGCAGCGTAGGTTAGCTGAGGCATTCGGTCCGGAGTCTTCTGGGTCACTGAGGATGACATGATCGCCAGCCACCTCCTCCCAGCCACGTACAAGTCCACTGGTTTGTTGGGACTGTACATCATCCCTAAAAGACTGCTGCTGCTGATGCTGAGTGCCAGGCTCCACCTCCATGCTCACACAATCCTCATCCTCCTCCTCCTCCTCTTCCTGTGTGATGGGTGGGACAGAAGGAACATTGTCTGGATAAAGGGGGCCTTGAGAGACAAGGAAGTCCTCCTCTTCCTGCCTCTGTTCTGCCTCAAGTGCCCTGTCCATTATCCCACGCAGCGTATGCTCCAACAGGTGGACAAGAGGTACAGTGTCACTGATGCATGCACTGTCACTGCTCACCATCCTCGTGGCCTCCTCAAATGGTGAGAGGACAGTGCATGCATCCCTGATCATGCTCCACTGGCGTGGGGAAAAAAAGCCAAGCTCCCCTGACCCTGTCCTGGTGCCGTAGTCGCAAAGGTACTCATTGATGGCCCTCTGCTGCGTGTGCAGTCGCTGCAGCATGGCCAACGTTGAGTTCCACCTGGTGGGCATGTCACATATTAGGCGGTTCTTGGGCAGGTTCAGCTCCTTTTGCAGCTCAGTCAGCCGAGCACTGGCATTATAAGATCGGCGGAAATGCACACAGACTTTCCTGGCCTGCCTCAGGACATCCTGTAAGCCTGGGAACCTGCCCAAGAACCGCTGCACCACCAGGTTGAGGACGTGAGCCATACAGGGCACATGGGTGAGCTGCCCCTGTCGCAGGGCGGAGAGGAGGTTGGTGCCATTATCAGAAACGACCATTCCTGGCTTAAGCTGGCGTGGCGTCAACCACCTCTCGGCCTGCCCCTGCAGAGCTGCCAGAACCTCTGGCCCAGTGTGGCTCCTGTCCCCCAAACACACCAGCGCAAGCACGGCATGGCATCTTTTTGCCTGCGTACTCGCGTAGCCCCTTGTACGCCTACGGAGCACCGCTGGTTCCGAGGACAGAGCACTCGAAGAGGACATGGAGGAAGAAGAAGAGGAGGGGGTGGAGGAGAGAGGTGTGTCACAACCAGTAGTAGCATTTTGGAGGCGTGGTGGCGGAACAACCTCCAACACTACTGCACCTTGTCCTGCATCCCTCCCAGCTACCAATAGAGTGACCCAATGGGCCGTGAAAGAAAGATAACGTCCCTGTCCATGCCTGCTGGACCATGAGTCAGCGGTAATATGCACCTTACCGCTGACCGCCCTGTCCAGCGAGGCATGGACATTGCCTTCCACATGCCAGTAGAGAGACGGAATCGCCTTCCGTGAGAAAAAGTGGCGTTTGGGAACCTGCCACTGAGGAACCGCACATTGAACAAACTCACGGAAGGGGGCCGAGTCTATCAACTGAAAAGGCAGCAGTTGAAGTGCTAGCAATTTAGCCAAGCTAGCATTCAACCGCTGGGCATGTGGATGGCTGGGAGTATACTTCTTTCGACGGTCCAGCAGCTGGGGCAGGGAAATTTGCCTGCTACAATCGGACGTCGGTGTACTGCAAGTACTTGGTTGTGACACACCTAATTCTACACCTTCAGTCCTCTCAGAGCAGCTTTCAGAGAGGACTGAAGATATAGTGGGGATGGAGATCCCAGCTGATGAGGAGCAAGGAGAGGTCCGCTTTGTTCTTTGGTGTGGGTCTTTTATGTGTGCTTGCCAACGAGCTGCATGGCAGGTCGACATATGTCTGCTCATGCTTGTGGTGCCCAAGCGGCTGATGTTTTGGCCACGCGAGATACGCTTGAGACAAATATTGCAAATAGCAGTGGTGCGATCTGATGCACTCGTCTCAAAAAAGGCCCACACCAAAGAACTTTTGTGATAACGTGCAGAGGCAGCGCCCTGCACAGGCGGAGCTCTGCGGTGTGGTACAGTTGCTGTGCTGGCCTCTAGCTGGCCTCCAGGGGGCATCCTGCCTCGTTGGACATGTGACGCTGCATCCTCCTCCTCCGCTCTCCCTTCAGGCACCCACGTGGAGTCAGTGACCTCATCATCCCCTCCCTCTTCACCACTAGAGCAAACCTGGCAGTAAGCTGCAGCTGGTGGAACACTACTGCCAGATTGCTGTCCTTCAGCATCCCCTCTCTCTGCGCGCACACTACTGACTTCCTCAAGCTGGGTATCATCATCCGAGCCTTCGAATCGTTGGGCATCCTCCTGGAGCATGTACCCAACACTGTGCTCAAACAGTTCGGGGGACTCCTCAGGAGGACATGGTGGGTCTAGGGAAGGGGTGGCTGATGATGCCATTGAGTACGCGTTGGCAGCTGCTCTGCCAGTACCCTGAGCCTGGGTGAGAGAGGATGAGGAGGATGAGGAGGGCTTGGTCATCCATTCTACCAAGCCTTCGGCATGATGCGGCTCCACATGTCCAGCTGCCGAAAACAAAGACAAGCGTGTCCCATGGCCACGTGCTGATGACGATGCACGACCACGTCCACGGCCAGCACTGTTGTCTCTAGAAACAGAGCCTGCCTGCCCTGTGTTCTTGCCTCGGCACGCTCTGCCTCTCCTTGGCGGTCTTCCAGCCATTGTAGTCGGTAGTGTATATAGTATAAAAAATAGAACTCCTATGTGTGCTCACAACACACTGTAGGTCCTATGGGTGCTGACACTAACACACTATAGGTACTATGTGTGCTGCTGACAAGAAAATATAGGAGCTCTGTTTGCTGCCACTAACACACTAGAAGTCCTATGGGTGCTGCTGAGAAGAAAATATAGGAGCTCTGTTTGCTGCCACTAACACACTAGAAGTCCTATGGGTGCTGCTGAGAAGAAAATATAGGAGCTCTGTGTGATGCCACTAACACACTAGAAGTCCTATGGGTGCTGCTGAGAAGAAAATATAGGAGCTCTGTTTGCTGCCACTAACACACTAGAAGTCCTATGGGTGCTGCTGAGAAGAAAATATAGGAGCTCTGTTTGCTGCCACTAACACACTAGAAGTCCTATGGGTGCTGCTGAGAAGAAAATATAGGAGCTCTGTGTGATGCCACTAACACACTAGAAGTCCTATGGGTGCTGCTGAGATGAAAATATAGGAACTCTGTGTGATGCCACTAACACATTAGAAGTCCTATGGGTGCTGCTGAGAAGAAAATATAGGAGCTCTGTTTGCTGCCACTAACACACTAGAAGTCCTATGGGTGCTGCTGAGAAGAAAATATAGGAGCTCTGTGTGATGCCACTAACACACTAGAAGTCCTATGGGTGCTGCTGAGAAGAAAATATAGGAGCTCTGTTTGCTGCCACTAACACACTAGAAGTCCTATGGGTGCTGCTGAGAAGAAAATATAGGAGCTCTGTGTGATGCCACTAACACACTAGAAGTCCTATGGGTGCTGCTGAGAAGAAAATATAGGAGCTCTGTTTGCTGCCACTCACACACTAGAAGTCCTATGGGTGCTGCTGAGAAGAAAATATAGGAGCTCTGTGTGATGCCACTAACACACTAGAAGTCCTATGGGTGCTGCTGAGAAGAAAATATAGGAGCTCTGTTTGCTGCCACTAACACACTAGAAGTCCTATGGGTGCTGCTGAGAAGAAAATATAGGAGCTCTGTTTGCTGCCACTAACACACTAGAAGTCCTATGGGTGCTGCTGAGAAGAAAATATAGGAGCTCTGTTTGCTGCCACTAACACACTAGAAGTCCTATGGGTGCTGCTGAGAAGAAAATATAGGAGCTCTGTGTGATGCCACTAACACACTAGAAGTCCTATGGGTGCTGCTGAGAAGAAAATATAGGAGCTCTGTTTGCTGCCACTAACACACTAGAAGTCCTATGGGTGCTGCTGAGAAGAAAATATAGGAGCTCTGTTTGCTGCCACTAACACACTAGAAGTCCTATGGGTGCTGCTGAGAAGAAAATATAGGAGCTCTGTTTGCTGCCACTAACACACTAGAAGTCCTATGGGTGCTGCTGAGAAGAAAATATAGGAGCTCTGTGTGATGCCACTAACACACTAGAAGTCCTATGGGTGCTGCTGAGAAGAAAATATAGGAGCTCTGTTTGCTGCCACTAACACACTAGAAGTCCTATGGGTGCTGCTGAGAAGAAAATATAGGAGCTCTGTTTGCTGCCACTAACACACTAGAAGTCCTATGGGTGCTGCTGAGAAGAAAATATAGGAGCTCTGTGTGATGCCACTAACACACTAGAAGTCCTATGGGTGCTGCTGAGATGAAAATATAGGAACTCTGTGTGATGCCACTAACACATTAGAAGTCCTATGGGTGCTGCTGAGAAGAAAATATAGGAGCTCTGTTTGCTGCCACTAACACACTAGAAGTCCTATGGGTGCTGCTGAGAAGAAAATATAGGAGCTCTGTGTGATGCCACTAACACACTAGAAGTCCTATGGGTGCTGCTGAGAAGAAAATATAGGAGCTCTGTTTGCTGCCACTAACACACTAGAAGTCCTATGGGTGCTGCTGAGAAGAAAATATAGGAGCTCTGTGTGATGCCACTAACACACTAGAAGTCCTATGGGTGCTGCTGAGAAGAAAATATAGGAGCTCTGTTTGCTGCCACTAACACACTAGAAGTCCTATGGGTGCTGCTGAGAAGAAAATATAGGAGCTCTGTTTGCTGCCACTAACACACTAGAAGTCCTATGGGTGCTGCTGAGAAGAAAATATAGGAGCTCTGTTTGCTGCCACTAACACACTAGAAGTCCTATGGGTGCTGCTGAGAAGAAAATATAGGAGCTCTGTTTGCTGCCACTAACACACTAGAAGTCCTATGGGTGCTGCTGAGAAGAAAATATAGGAGCTCTGTGTGATGCCACTAACACACTAGAAGTCCTATGGGTGCTGCTGAGATGAAAATATAGGAACTCTGTGTGATGCCACTAACACATTAGAAGTCCTATGGGTGCTGCTGAGAAGAAAATATAGGAGCTCTGTGTGATGCCACTAACACACTAGAAGTCCTATGGGTGCTGCTGAGAAGAAAATATAGGAGCTCTGTGTGATGCCACTAACACACTAGAAGTCCTATGGGTGCTGCTGAGAAGAAAATATAGGAGCTCTGTTTGCTGCCACTAACACACTAGAAGTCCTATGGGTGCTGCTGAGAAGAAAATATAGGAACTCTGTGTGATGCCACTAACACACTAGAAGTCCTATGGGTGCTGCTGAGAAGAAAATATAGGAGCTCTGTTTGCTGCCACTAACACACTAGAAGTCCTATGGGTGCTGCTGAGAAGAAAATATAGGAGCTCTGTTTGCTGCCACTAACACACTAGAAGTCCTATGGGTGCTGCTGAGAAGAAAATATAGGAGCTCTGTTTGCTGCCACTAACACACTAGAAGTCCTATGGGTGCTGCTGAGAAGAAAATATAGGAGCTCTGTGTGATGCCACTAACACACTAGAAGTCCTATGGGTGCTGCTGAGATGAAAATATAGGAACTCTGTGTGATGCCACTAACACATTAGAAGTCCTATGGGTGCTTCTGAGATGAAAATATAGGAGCTCTGTGTGATGCCACTAACACACTAGAAGTCCTATGGGTGCTGCTGAGAAGAAAATATAGGAGCTCTGTGTGATGCCACTAACACACTAGAAGTCCTATGGGTGCTGCTGAGAAGAAAATATAGGAGCTCTGTTTGCTGCCACTAACACACTAGAAGTCCTATGGGTGCTTCTGAGATGAAAATATAGGAGCTCTGTGTGATGCCACTAACACACTAGAAGTCCTATGGGTGCTGCTGAGAAGAAAATATAGGAGCTCTGTTTGCTGCCACTAACACACTAGAAGTCCTATGGGTGCTGCTGAGAAGAAAATATAGGAGCTCTGTGTGATGCCACTAACACACTAGAAGTCCTATGGGTGCTGCTGAGAAGAAAATATAGGAGCTCTGTTTGCTGCCACTAACACACTAGAAGTCCTATGGGTGCTGCTGAGAAGAAAATATAGGAGCTCTGTTTGCTGCCACTAACACACTAGAAGTCCTATGGGTGCTGCTGAGAAGAAAATATAGGAGCTCTGTGTGATGCCACTAACACACTAGAAGTCCTATGGGTGCTGCTGAGAAGAAAATATAGGAGCTCTGTGTGATGCCACTAACACACTAGAAGTCCTATGGGTGCTGCTGAGAAGAAAATATAGGAGCTCTGTTTGCTGCCACTAACACACTAGAAGTCCTATGGGTGCTGCTGAGAAGAAAATATAGGAGATCTGTTTGCTGCCACTAACACACTAGAAGTCCTATGGGTGCTGCTGAGAAGAAAATATAGGAGCTCTGTTTGCTGCCACTAACACACTAGAAGTCCTATGGGTGCTGCTGAGAAGAAAATATAGGAGCTCTGTGTGATGCCACTAACACACTAGAAGTCCTATGGGTGCTGCTGAGAAGAAAATATAGGAGCTCTGTTTGCTGCCACTAACACACTAGAAGTCCTATGGGTGCTGCGGAGAAGAAAATATAGGAGCTCTGTTTGCTGCCACTAACACACTAGAAGTCCTATGGGTGCTGCTGAGAAGAAAATATAGGAGCTCTGTTTGCTGCCACTAACACACTAGAAGTCCTATGGGTGCTGCTGAGAAGAAAATATAGGAGCTCTGTTTGCTGCCACTAACACACTAGAAGTCCTATGGGTGCTGCTGAGAAGAAAATATAGGAGCTCTGTTTGCTGCCACTAACACACTAGAAGTCCTATGGGTGCTGCTGAGAAGAAAATATAGGAGCTCTGTGTGATGCCACTAACACACTAGAAGTCCTATGGGTGCTGCTGAGATGAAAATATAGGAACTCTGTGTGATGCCACTAACACATTAGAAGTCCTATGGGTGCTGCTGAGAAGAAAATATAGGAGCTCTGTTTGCTGCCACTAACACACTAGAAGTCCTATGGGTGCTGCTGAGAAGAAAATATAGGAGCTCTGTGTGATGCCACTAACACACTAGAAGTCCTATGGGTGCTGCTGAGAAGAAAATATAGGAGCTCTGTTTGCTGCCACTAACACACTAGAAGTCCTATGGGTGCTTCTGAGAAGAAAATATAGGAGCTCTGTGTGATGCCACTAACACACTAGAAGTCCTATGGGTGCTGCTGAGAAGAAAATATAGGAGCTCTGTTTGCTGCCACTAACACACTAGAAGTCCTATGGGTGCTTCTGAGAAGAAAATATAGGAGCTCTGTGTGATGCCACTAACACACTAGAAGTCCTATGGGTGCTGCTGAGAAGAAAATATAGGAGCTCTGTTTGCTGCCACTAACACACTAGAAGTCCTATGGGTGCTGCTGAGAAGAAAATATAGGAGCTCTGTGTGATGCCACTAACACACTAGAAGTCCTATGGGTGCTGCTGAGAAGAAAATATAGGAGCTCTGTTTGCTGCCACTAACACACTAGAAGTCCTATGGGTGCTGCTGAGAAGAAAATATAGGAGCTCTGTTTGCTGCCACTAACACACTAGAAGTCCTATGGGTGCTGCTGAGAAGAAAATATAGGAGCTCTGTTTGCTGCCACTAACACACTAGAAGTCCTATGGGTGCTGCTGAGAAGAAAATATAGGAGCTCTGTTTGCTGCCACTAACACACTAGAAGTCCTATGGGTGCTGTTGGGGTGCAATGCTGTGCTAACAGCACTGCGGTTGGTACTACTGCAATACTGTACTAACAGTAAGCACGCACCAGACTAATCCCCAGCAGCAGCTAATAACACACTAACTGTGCAATCAGCAGCAATGAACGATCAATGACTTAGGTAGCAATGGTTTAGCAAAGAAATAGCCAATGGTTTAGCAAAGAAGAGCAAATCTTTCAGTATCAAGCAAAGACAGAATCAGCAGACTAATCTCTCCTAAAGCCGGAACTCATGTGACCGGGGCCGATGGCGTGGCGGCCTTTTAAATGGTGGGGCGTGTACTAAAGCCCCTGAGCTGTAATTGGCTACAGGCGTCCTGCCTGTAGCCAATTATTGCTCTCCGAGTTTCGGGCGCTGTGATTGGCCAAGCATGCGGGGTCACAGTGCATGCTTGGCCAATCATCAGCCAGCAATGCACTGCGCCGGCCGCGCCGGCCGGAATGCATTGCGGGGCCGCTCGCATCACACGAATGTGATGCGAACGGCCCAAATAGTTCTGGGCTCGACGAGCGAGCGATAGCCCGATGCTCGATTCGAACATGGGTTCGAATCGAGCACCGGGCCCATCCCTAGTCATCAATAAGGGCGTGCTGGGTGAACTCACTAGGTACACGGACATAACGGAGGTTGTCCCTACTCCTCCACCTCCTCCTCCTCCTCCTACTACTCCTCCTGCCACAACCTCTCCTCCTGATCCCCAGCCTCCAAGGAAGAAACCAACCAAGGCTGCAGAGAAGGCTGGAGAGAAGGCTACAAGGAAGAGGAGAAAATAATGCCTGCTGTAGTACCACAGACTGGGGACATATAGGACTTATCTGCTGTGGCTCCTGACCTCTGGGAGCTCAAGACAAGATTGGGCTCATTTTTTGGGGGGATCTAATCTCTATTTTGGTTTGGACATCTTGTATGGTTGTTGTGGGGTGAAAGGGATGCACAAATGCAAGCAGGCTCTCCAGTGCTGCCTTCCACTTTAATTTGTTAATGTTCTGAAATAAAAAAAAATTGAGTGCCCTTTAAATACTTGACTATGTGATTTGTATTTCAAAAGAGAGCTTGCTAGGAAGCAGGCAGGGACATCTCAAATTATATTATTGTTATTATCAGGGGACACAAACCTCCCTGAGGCCAAATGAGACACATTTGGAAGGTTGTTGTGGTAACTTTACACAAGAATAATTTAAGCCAAAATACAAAAAAAAAGGCCAAAAAAAAAAAAAAAAAAAAAATATAAAATTTAAAGAAAAAAGGAGAATTACATTATTTAATTATTATTAGTATTATTTAGGAGGGAGGTGCGGCTTATAAATAATATTTTATAATCATTAGAGCAATTTGGAATTACTTTAGAAACAAGTTTGGCATAACTCTCAATGTCATTATCAAAAGAGGGTAATTTTAAAGCATTATCAAAAGAAGAACGGAATGCGCAGCATTAAAACGATGCTATTAATTCCACCGTGACGAATGTGCCATCTCCATTTCCAACATTAGCTTTACCAAAACGAGCGCTCCCGTCTCATAGTTGCTTCGGAGCATGCGCGTTTTTTTTTCACGTCGTGAAAGCATACACACTATCGTTTTTAACGTCGTTAAAAAAAAACGACATGAAAAACGACGTGAAAAAAGAGAGCATGTCCGGAATTTTTAATGGCCGTTTTTCACGTCGTTAAAAATGCTCTGGAGCCTACACACGATCATTTTTAATGGCCATTTTTTAAAATGGCATTTTTAACGGCATGAAAAACGATTGTGTGTACGGGGCATTAGTGTTGTGCTGGCTGCTATTAGATATATGTCAGCACGATATACAGTGGGGCAAAAAAGTATTTAGTCAGCCACCAATTGTGCAAGTTCTCCCCCGTAAAAAGATGAGCGAGGCCTGTAATTGTCATCATAGGTATACCTCAACTATGACAGACAAAATGTGGAAACAAATCCAGACAATCACATTGCCTGATTTGGAAATAATTTATTTGCAAATTATGGTGGAAAATAAGTATTTGGTTAATACCAAACAAGCAAGATTTCTGGCTCTCACAGACCTGTATCTTCTTCTTTAAGAGGCTCCTCTGTCCTCCACTCATTACCTGTATTAATGGCACCTGTTTGAACTTGTTATCAGTATAAAAGACACCTGTCCACAACCTCAAACAGTCACACTCCAAACTCCACTATGGTGAAGACCAAAGAGCTGTCGAAGGACGCCAGAAACAAAATTGTAGACCTGCACCAGGCTGGGAAGACTGAATCTGCAATAGGCAAGCAGCTTGGTGTGAAGAAATCAACTGTGGGAGCAATAATTAGAAAATGGAAGATATACAAGACCACTGATAATCTCCCTCGATCTGGGGCTCCACGCAAGATCTCACCCCGTGGGGTCAAAATGATCACGAGAACGGTGAGCAAAAATCCCAAAACCACACGGGGGGACCTAGTGAATGACATGCAGAGAACAGGGACCAACATAACAAGGGCTACCATCAGTAACACACTATACTACAGGGACTCAGATCCTGCAGTGCCAGACATGTCCCCCTGCTTAAGCCAGTACATGTCCGGGTCCATCTGAGGTTTGATAGAGAGCATTTGGATGATCCAGAAGAGGATTGGGAGAATGTCATATGGTCAGATGAAACCAAAGTAGAACTGTTTGCTAGAAACACAACTCGTCGTGTTTGGAGGAGATAGAATGCTGAGTTGCAACCAAAGAACACCATACCTACTGTGAAGCATGGGGGTGGCAACATCATGCTTTTGGGCTGTTTCTCTGCAAAGGGAACAGGACGACTGATCCGTGTACATGAAATAATGAATGGGGCCATGTATCGTGAGATTTTGAGTGCAAACCTCCTCCCATCAGCAAGGGCATTGAAGATGAAACGTGGCTGGATCTTTCAGCATGACAATGATCCCAAACACACTGCCCGGGCAATGAAGTAGTGGCTTCATAAGAAGCATTTCAAGGTCCTGGAGTGGCCTAGCCAGTCTCCAGATCTCAACCCCATAGAAAACCTTTGGAGGGAGTTGAAAGTCCGTGTTGCCCAGCGACAGCCCCAAAACATCACTGCTCTAGAGGAGATCTGCATGGAGGAATGGGCCAACATACCAGCAACAGTGTGTGACAACCTTGTGAAGACTTACAGAAAACGTTTGACCTCTGTCATTGCCAACAAAGGATATATAACAAAGTATTGAGATGAACTTTTGATATTGACCAAATACTTATTTTCCACCATAATTTGCAAATAAATTTTTTCCAAATCAGACAATGTGATTGTCTGGATTTGTTTCCACATTTTGCCTCTCATAGTTGAGGTATACCTATGATGACAATTACAGGACTCGGTCATCTTTTTAAGTGGGAGAACTTGCACAATTGGTGGCTGACTAAATACTTTTTTGCCCCACTGTACACCAATTTTTCCATTGAAATTAATGGGCAGTGCTGCCGAAGCAGTGCTGCCGAAGCAGCGCCACAACACGGGCGCTTTTAACTCTTTCTTTGGCCGTTAGCGGGGGTTAAAAGCGATTGTTTTCACATTTTTTCACCATTTGTTTTGTTTGGATTTAAATACTTCCTACAGAATCTTGATATCAGGCACAATTCAAAAAGCTAACACACCAGGATACGTTTTTTTTTTTTTTTAAGTCAGTTATTTTTTAGCTGAGTCCAATAAGACTTTGTCAGAATGTTTATACTGAAATAATAAAACAGTATTGGATTTATGAAATTATGCAAATCTTTGTTTTGGGAGATTTACCTTTTCCATAAATATCAACAAGAAATTCAAGTTTGTTTATCCGTGCTATTTTGAAGACAAGTGACACAAATGATATGCTAAAAAATATATATTTATTAACAAAAAATTCAGTGCAAGTTAATATCAGGTATATTTCGTGATAATACAAATACATGGATATACTTTTACATATCAAAGATAAATGGTGATAAAGATAATTTTCACATTTCTATGCAAGCTCCTATTATAAAATACCACATTTCAATTCTTGAATGATACTTGTACATTTAAGACTTGGTAACTTAATGAATAGCCCTCCGTGACTTCACGGACTTGTGTAAACAATTATGTTTACCTTAATCATGGTGTTTCCTTCTCAAAACAAACAGATCTTCTAATATTTTCTAACTATGCTATATATATGATATAGCGATTGGTTAATTATATTTTAATTAACTAAAGTCATCAATGATCTATGATGATCGTATTCTGACATGATTGGCAGGATCAACATTAATGTGTAGAAGTATAAGATTTGAAGATCTGTAAGTCAGGAGATGTCATATTGTTACATTTACATTCTCTTGAGGTTTTAAAAATCTCTTCTTATACATTACCTTCCAGCTTTCTTAGTTGGAACCTAGGATGACAAGCATACAATTGAATACTTTATACCATACCCAAACATGTCCACAATTCACTGAAATTGGCAGATATTTTTGACTTCATCACAGTCTCCATGTTCTTCTTGTGGGAGACTTAAGCCTTGTACACATGATTGGATTTCCTATGGTTTTTAAACCAATGGATTTTTCCATCAGAAAACCGATGAAGCTGACTTCCATCAGTCTTGCCTACACACCATCAGTCAAAAAACCGACCGTTCCAAACGTGGTGACGTAAAACACTCCGATGAGCCGAGAAAAATGAAGTTCAATGCTTCTGAGCATGCGTCGACTTGATTCTGAGCATGCGTGGGTTTTTTAACCGATGCACTTGCCCATAGACGATCGTAATTTGCTATCGTTTTTTTATCCATCGGAAAAATTTAAAACATGTTCTTTTTTTTGACACCGATGGAAAAAAGACAGATGGGGCCCATACACAATCGGTTTGTCCGATGAAAAAAATCCATCGGACTGTTTTCATCGGTAAAAACTAGGGTTGTCCCGATACCACTTTTTTAAGACCGAGTACAAGTACCGATACTTTTTTTCAAGTACTCGCCGATACCGATTACCGATACTTTTTTTCAATGTCATGTGACAGTTTGAAAGATGGGGACTGATAGGTGGCACTTATGGGCACGGATCGATGGCACTTATGGGCACTGATAGGTGGCACTTGTGGGCAGTGATAGGTGGCACTGATAGGTGGCACTTGGGGGCAGTGATAGGTGGCACTTGTGGGCAGTGATAGGTGGCACTTGTGGGCACTGATAGGTGGCACTTGTGGGCACAGAAAGGTGGCACTTGTGGGCACAGAAAGGTGGCACTTGTGGGCACAGAAAGGTGGCACTTGTGGGCAGTGATAGGTGACACTTGTGGGCAGTGATAGGTGACACTTGTGGGCAGTGATAGGTGGCACTTGTGGGCAGTGATAGGTGGCAGTTGTGGGCAGTGATAGGTGGCACTGATTGCACAGAAAGGTGGCACTTGTGGGCACTTATGGGCACTGATAGGTGGCACTTGTGGGCACTGATAGGTGGCACTTGTGGGCACTGATAGATGGCACTGATTGCACTATTAGTGCAATCAGTGCCATCTATCAGTGCCCACAAGTGCCACCTATCAGTGTAATCAGTGCCCACAAGTGCCACCTATCAGTGCAATCAGTGGCATCTACCAGTGCCACCTGATAGGTGGCACTGATTCCACTGATAGGTAGCACTTGTGGGTACTGATAGGTGGCTGGCACTGAAATGCTGCGGGGGGTGGGGGGGAAATGACACAGGATTTAAGAAAAAAAAAAAACTGCTGCAACGCCCATCTTGGTACACCCTGCACTCGGCTGCAGTAAGCAACAGCAGACATCTTGTTACACCCAGCCCATATAGCTCGGGCTGGGTGTAACAAGATGTCTGCTGCTGCTTACTGCAGCCGAGTGCAGGGTGTACCAAGATGGGCGTGGGGGCGTTCAGCCGCTGACGGCGACCGAATGTGACAGCACCGGTCACCGATCCTGGTGCGGCTGCGCCCTGAACCCCGGCCAGCTTACCAGGTTCAACTGCAGGTGAGGGACTCGCTCTCCACCCGCGGACTCCGTCCACCGACTGTGCCCGCCCTCTTCAGCCAGACTCCGCCCGCACTTTCCTCTTCCGCCCTCCCCAGCCACTGACTCCTCCCGCCCTCTCCGGCCAGACTCCGCCCGCACTCCCCCGCCCTCTCTCCTGCCCTCCCCAGCCACTGACTCCTCCCGCCCTCTCCGGCCACAAAAAAAAAAAAAAGTATCGGGTGAAGCATCGGGAGCATTTGCGCGAGTACAAGTACTCGCGCAAATGCTTGGTATCGGTCCCGATACCGATACTAGTATCGGTATCGGGACAACCCTAGTAAAAACGATTGTGTGTACGCGTCTTTAGGCTGCAAACCTTAGGTCTCAGGAGATGAACCTTGGAGCGACACCAGTGGTCTTTCTGAAATGACATTTTAAACACCCGCCTCCCTCAACTGGTTAAGAACATGTCTGATCTCTGGTACATACTTTTCAAACATTATGCTACTCAACAAAAATATCACCCACATATGTTAAACTTTCTTCTTTAAAGCGGTTGTAAAGTAACCAACTTTTTTTTTTTTTACTAGTGACCTGCAAGGGAAAGGCATAATGAGCTAGTATGCACCGCATAATAGCTCATTATGAAATACTTACCTTAGAATGAGAAATCGTTGACTCACCTGGTTCACGCCGAGGGAGATGACATGTTGCCTCGGCATGTCTTCCGGGTATCGCGGCTCCATCGCTGTGAGTGGCTGGAGCCTCGATGTCTCACTCCTGCGCATGCGCGCGGGAGACTTCGTTCCGGCGAGGTCCGGCGTCTGCCGAGCCTTCAGCCCGAGAATCCCCTGTGCGCATGCGCCGCTGCTGTCAGCGGCGCATTGAGGGGAATATCTCCTAAACCGTAAAGGTTTAGGAGATAGTATAGGCTTACCTGTAGGTAAAAGTTAAAAAATTACCTATACAACCGCTTTAAGGTACATATAAGGTGGCCTTATGCAAAATAACAAATAAAAACAACAATCAATTTCAAAACCGAAATTTAAATAATCAAATAACACTCTGTTCCAGTTGTCCGATTTCTTACCACATTTAAATGCCAGCTTGTATGGGTCTTCAGGACTTACCTGAATGTTCCACCATCATTGAGCATCATCTAGTGTGGTGAAGTTCTTAGCGCCTTGTATTTTCATATCAAGCATTGGTCAATATATGGCACAGCTAACCGCACATATATACTCGTTTATTTAGCTGTCTCAGATCAGCATACAAATACATTGACCATTTGGTTTAAGAATACCAAGTATAGGATTATCATAAGAACTATGCACTGATCCTACAACACTCCTCTCCTTGAAATTCCTAATGATTTCCACTAGCAAGCTAGGGAAAGACGGTAATGTTTGATTTAAAACACAAGGTGTGTTTTCACTTGGATCAGATCGAATCCTGTCAATGTGTATGTCTATTAGACCATCATCACAGGAATCTTTTAGCAAACATATTTAAACTTCATGAAAACGTTTTTTTTTTTTTACCATGGGTGTGGGATTTATTTAAATCCTTTCTATATACATCCTGTCCGCGAAACATTTTAATGCAGCAGGGTTTCTTTTATACATGGCCGGATAATAATAAAAAAAAATTTAGCAATAAAAAAAAAATTTATTAGTACCTTTTATGAATAATGACCTCATGTGGTACTAATATGTTTACTGCATATGGCAGTAACTAAAATGATTTAAGGGTTTCATGTTCATTTATGAAACTAAATGGGTTTTCTTTTAATCTGGACCACAATGTGGAATTTACCAGATCCATGTGTATAGCAAAGCGATGCAATATATCGTTGCCAATGTACACATGGTATTTTGGGTCACTGATTATCAAGAATAAATAATTGGCTGATTATTTATTTTTATCCTGAGGGGTTTGAATAACTAAATATTTACTTTAGGACTGGGCAACTATTTTAAGGCCCCTTTCACACGGGCGGCTGTTCTGCCGCAGTTAAAAGCATGTTTCTTTCTTTTGAAATTCAAGACCCCAGGCACAGCGATCAGCTGCATTTGTACACTGCGATTAGCTGTGTTTACATGCGTTTACATGCGGCTGCGTTTAGCTGCGGTTGGCCATTATTGTCATCCCCATAGCAACCATTTTTATTTTGGTGTGCTTCCTGTTGTTTTTTTCTTTTGTTCACGCTGCTATCCGCAGCTGACACAGTGCACTGCGATTACCTGCAGTTATGTGCAGATAGCTGCGCTACATCGCACCTGGACGCATTCAATTCAATTTTTTCTATTTGCACCGAACCGCATGTAACGAAATCGCAGCTAAACGCTGTGTGTGAATGGGGCCATAGGAAAGCATTGTGTGCTTTTAGCTGCGGTAGAAAACTAGAAAATCCGCAGCTAAAAGCACCAGTCTATCCGTCCGTGTGAAAGGGGCCTAATAACTTTCTACTAATGTGATTATATTCCTGGCATAAATATTAACCTTATTAACATTCCCCAGGTCACTAACCTGTTAGGGAAAAAAGAACACCTTACCATACATACCATCCCGGTAGGAATTGAGTATAATTACTGAGCTCACTAGAGTCAGTATATACTGTATGGATGTGAACATTGAGAACATCACCTTCCAAGCAAACCTCTCAACCATTTTCCAAGGGACATACATATGGTATGATCCTCCTGTCTGACCCTTCTAAATTGGAGTTACCTGTACAAAGGTGCCATCTAGAATTTAATTATTCCATGATATGGATCTCAACTATACTCACTGATTGTGAGAGAACTGAGAAGGTTCATATTTATGGCCTTGTTACTTGAGACCATATAACCTTTGAATAAAATCACAATAGGATTTAATCTTTTAAGGAGATCGATACCAATAATTAATCGATCGTAGGGCATATTAACTATAAATGCGGGAATGTAAATTACTTTATTCCCTTTAACTTGAAGTTCAACTGGGCTTTTTCTTATAATTTCAGGGTAGCGCCTAAAATATTTACAAAGTCAGCTTTAAAAATATTATATACATTTGAGTTGCTTTGCTCATGTTGTATTTACTGGTCAATTACAGACATTTAAATATTTAACACCTCAGCTAGCTTTTCACTTTTTTAGTTTTTAGAATTGGGTGTAACTTTTGATTGGGAGGACTGGAGTTTTATAAAAAACCTTATTATCTGAGAGGGCTTTTTAAATTTTATTCTGAGGCTTCCCGCTGTTCTGTAGAACAGCAAAAAGGATGGTGCTTTCTTTTTATTAGCCAATCCAAACCATTTTTGGGATGATAATCCCAGGCCATAATAACTTTTATTTTATTTGACAAAGCCTCATAACACAGTTGGAAATATTCATGGCTCTCAAAATCTGGGTTTTTCTCAGCCAAGCATTAGGCCTTCTTGAGAACTTTAAAAAATTCTCTGGTACTTTGATTTGGCCTACATTTCAAAGTACACATAGTCATTCGACTTATAGGGACCAAGATCTGTCTTCTTTTCCCATACTTCTCTGATAGAAGACATCACCTGATTTTTTTACCAATTCTCTGTGATGCAGACCGATTTCATTTTCTGCATCAGCAGGACCAGCTACACTAGAAATAACTTTAGTGCCTGTCATTTTTCAATATTTCAACTAACAATGGCATATTAGAAACAAAAAAAAAATATATATATTTTTTTTTAAATGACAATAAAATATATATAATTTTGCACAAATATATCACTTGTTTCAAATGTTAACAGATCTCAGCAGTGCCTCCATATTATGTCAGAATGTTTATACTAAAATAATAAAACAGTATTGTATTTATGAAATTATGCAAATCTTTGTTTTGGGAGATTTACCTTTTTCCATAAATATTCAAGTTTGTTTATCTGTGCTATTTTGAAGACAAGTGACACAAATGATATGCTTAAAAATATATATTTATTAACTAAAAATACAGTGCAAAATAATATCAGGTATATTTTGTGATAATACAAATAAATGGATATTTACGGACAGACAGACGACTCAGCCCATGACAGGGTAACCGAAACCAGGGGCTTATACTTCTGGGAAACTGGAGACGAAACACCACCTAAGGTCTGTCCGTGACAGGACCTCAAGGTTCGGGCGTTCCCTTGACGGGTAGGACAAGACTTCAAAAAGTGACCAGCCTGGCCACAATAAAGGCACAATCTCTCCCTCCTCCTAACTGCTCTCTCATCCGCAGGGAGACGCGTGAAGCCCAAGTGCATGGGTTCATCTTCACAGACCGACTCGGTACCAGGAGGCATGGGGAGGTGAGGGAAGCAAGGGTGGGACCGCAAAGCTCGGAGACAACTGTGCAGGAGGCTTCCGCAAGCGCTCCTTAAGAGAGAATCTCTCTCTGAGTCTGGAGTCAATGAGGATGGCAAACGTGATCAACTTCTCCAGCTCAGTGGGTATATCTCGGGCTGCTATCTCATCCTTGATGTTATCCGAGAGACCATGAGAAAAAGCAGCCACGAGGGCCTCATTGTTCCAAGCAACCTCTGCTGCCAGAGTACGGAATTCAATGGCGTAATTGGCAACCATCCTCATACTCTGTTTAATGGACATGAGGTATTTGGCAGCAGAAGCGGAGCGTGCGTCAAATACCCTTTTGAAGGAAGCCTCAAAGTCTGGGTAACTCAGGACCACGGGTTTTTGCGTCTCTCATAGAGGGTTTGCCCAGGCCAAGGCCCTGTCAGAAAGCAAAGATATCACGAAACCGACTTTGCTTCTGTCCGTGGGAAACGCCTGGGGCAGCATCTCAAAGTATATCTCAACCTGGTTGAGAAACCGTCTGCACTGAACTGGATCGCCCCCAAATCGCTGGGGAAGCGGAGCGGAACCAGACATACCTCTTATAGAGGTAATACTCAAGGCGGGTGCCTGCACAGAGACTACCGGAGAGGCCACAGTGGAAGATTCTAGAAGAGCCGTGCGACTCAGGAGCATCTGTATCGCCGTAGAAAACTGATCCATGCAGTGATCCAGATCATCCAATTTGGAAAAAATATTACCAACAAGTGGATTGGCTGCATCTTCTGAATTCATGGCCTTCGCCTACTGTCAGAAGGAAACATGATTAATTTGTATATATAATCCTCTATTATTCTTTTTGATGTCCTATAGAACAATCTAATCCCCTTGAGGAAGACCTAGAGAGGTCGAAATGCATCGGGGTCTTTTCTACAGTACATCGTAATGCATTAAATTTGTAATGTCACACTATCCTAAATGTATACTATATGTATGTGAATTGTATTATTTCTGTGTTCCATTGTTGGTTTTTTAATTACCGGAGCTCATAAGATTTATGAATTTATCTTTTTATGCTATATGCGTCATTGCAATCTTTCCAATAAAATTTACATTTTATCTACCATTGATCCCTCTTTGCTGCTTTAAAGTCCCACGGGAAAATTTCTTTTTGTCGCCTACTGTCAGAAACCATGAATCAGACCGAGACAGAAGTACAGTTAAATCACACTTGTTTAATAATAAAAATAAAAAGGTAAACAGAGTAGCGTAGTCAAAACATAGCCAGAGTTCAGTAACCAGATCAGGTAGTCGGCCAAGCCAATGTCCAAGAGCCAGCGATAAAGGTAGTAGTACAGCAAGCAGGACCTGTAGCCAGAGGGAACGTCAGTCAAGCAGGTCTTCAACAGGAACACAGGAGAAAGTCTCTTGTGATGTTAACACAGGCGAAGGCAGAGAGCAAATGAACTGGAAGGCTTTTAAGTAGGCAGAGCTGATGAGCAGGATCATCAACCGGTGGATCACTGTGGAGAGATGGGAGCTGGCAATTAGCTGACAGCTGAGCTGCCAGCACAGAGAAGGAAGGGCTGAGCCCAGCCCTGACAGAAACATTATTATTTAACATATATAATACGATGGCTAATTTGTGAATAAGCCCTCTGGTTTCATTCATGCAAAGAACACTACTGTTAGCTCATGTTTCGTCAGTAAAAGAAACAAGATAAGGGGAGATTCTACAAAGTGTCTAAACCTTTGAATTATAACCTGGGAGATGGTACAATCAGACTCCTTGTGAAACTTCTTGTAACATGTCTATTTTTATGAGCCATGAACTTAATTTCAACTTTAGAGGGAAAATGGCTTCCCTCATGTTCAATATTTATAAATATGAAAAATATACAATATACGGCTTTATATATATATATATATATATATATATATATATATATATATTGTGACAGCAGGAAGGTAAAGTCACCTGGTTGCATCCAGGGGGGTAGATATATTTCGCCCAGATTCAGGCTTTACGCCGACTTATACAACTAGGTGGAGAGTTGTATAAGGCTAGTGGGCTCATGGATGACTCATACCTCTAGGGAGAGGGCTGGGCGTCGTGCAGACAGGGAGTTGATGAGACCAGCTGAAGCTTGTCAGCTCATTTAGGCCTCTATAAGAACTCCCAGCTTCATTAGATGTTAGCTCATGCCTGGAACCAGACCTGTGTGGACTGTCTAGGGAGAGTGAACCCCTGTGCGGTGAGACAAAGCCTGTGTGGCTATTTGCTTGGACATTTAAAACCAGGGACTTAGGGACTAGGACAGCACTAGGCTGATCCCAGTTGTTAGTTAGGAAACCTGTATGTTTAGTCAGAGGTCAACTTGACCAGGATTTATTTTGGTTATGTTTCTTTTGCTTTGCTGTGTTTTGTCACTGTAAATAGAAAATAAACCGCACCTTTTTGATTTTGAAAACCACAACCTCCGTTTGCTGGGCCTGTTTTGTGTGGGGAGCCCATCCCGGGGGTCACACACACCCGCTGCCGAGCTAACCCCCTCACAGTTGGTGGAGAACCAGTGGCAGTTTTTTTTTAAGCCAGCATGGAGGAGATACTGAAGCAGCTGGCTCTAGCAAATGCCAATCAACAGCAGACAAATGCAGGTTTGCAAAAGAGCCTTGCAGCTCAACAACAGAACTTCGCAGCCCAGCAGCAAGCTCATCAACAGAGCCTTGCAGCCCAGCAGCAGACAAACGCAACTTTGCAACAGAGTCTGGAGGCTCAGCAACGAGCCCAGCAGCAATCTGAGGCCCGCTTCATAGACCTGTTGCAGAAGCAAGAGCAGAGACTACAACAACAGATGGAAGCAGTAATGCAGCAACGTCCGCAGACCAGTGAGGAAAGCCGTCCCACTAATACCGCGTCCTTTGGGGTGAGTCGTTTATTGACAAAAATGACTGGAGAGGATGATCCAGAGGTATTTTTGACCACATTTGAAAGGACCGCTGAAAGAGAAAAGTGGCCTGAGGAGCAGTGGGCTGGACTGGTGGCTCCTCTGTTAACTGGTGAATCGCAGAAAGCTTACTATGACCTAGAGCCTAACCAAGCAAAAGACTATGTGATGCTAAAAGCTGAAATATTGGCAAGGCTGGGTGTCACCCAGGCTGTCCGGGCTCAGCGTGTGCATAACTGGACTTTCCAGCTTGGAAAACCCCCCAGGTCTCAAATGTATGATCTCATTCACCTGAGCAGAAAGTGGCTACAGCCAGAGACTTTGTCCGCACCAAAGATTGTGGAACGTGTTGTAATGGATCGGTTTTTGAGAGCTCTTCCTACTGCCATCCAAAAGTGGGTAAGCCATGGAGACCCAGAGACGGCCGATGGTCTTGTGGATCGTGTGGAGAAATACTTGGCTACAGAGAACCTGACGGCCTCTTCCAGAGACACTCGGACTTTCCACCCTAAGACCAGACCATCCCCAGGGGCGGATAAGAGGATTCCAAGGGGTGAGGGTGGAGAGAGTGAGAGGGTGGGAGCTCTACCCCAAGTTTGGCGAGAACAGCCTGGGAAATCAGCGGCTCAAGAGGCGGCAAGAAGGATCGTTTGCTACTGCTGCCGGCAAGCAGGACATATTGCAGCCAATTGCCCGGTTGTGGAGGAACCCATGCAGTGTGACTTTCTGACGGGCAGACGTCAGTCGCTGTGTGCGACAGTCGCATGCACTGCCATTCGAGGAACTGAGAAACATTTATGCAAAATGTGTGTTAATGGTAGAAATGTTGTGGTATTGCTGGATTCAGGTAGCCTTGTGACCCTGATAAAGGCTGAGTTAGTTAAAACAGAGGTCTCTGGGAATAGCAAGGTAGCTGTTATTTGTGTGCATGGGGACACCCGAGAGTATCCAGTGACTACAGTGTGTTTCGAGACCCCCAAAGGTACCCTCTCTCATCCAGTGGGCTTAGTATCTCAGTTACCGCATGACGCCATTGTGGGAAGGGATTTTCCGAAGTTCTGGGAACTGTGGGATGATCCTGAGCCCCTCACTGGTGCCCCTATGTACCAGGAATGTGATAGCCAGAACTCCCCTGAGAGTGGTGAGGACTCTCCGGAATTTCCCTTATCAGTATTGGCAGGGGAGACTCAAGAAACTGGAGAGGAGCCCACCTCCTCAGACGAAAACCTACCGTCTGTGGAGTTTTCTGATCTTGAGGTTCACAGGGAAAACTTTGCCACAGAACAGTTCAAAGACCCCGCCCTAATAAAGGCACGGGAAAACGTAGTGAAAATAGATGGCGAGTTAGTGAACCCAGATAATACCTGCACTTACCCATACTTCAGCGTAGAGAAGGACCTACTGTATCGGGTGGCAAAAAGGGCAGAAGAAACCGTTGAGCAGCTTGTGGTGCCCAAACCTTACAGGAAGTTGGTGTTGGAGTTGGCCCATGGGCACATTCTTGGAGGTCATCTGGGGACAGAGAAAACCCGAGAGAGGGTATTACAGAGATTCTATTGGCCGGGGGTGATGAAGGACGTAGAAAATTATTGTTCCTCCTGCCCTGTGTGTCAGAGGTTGGCCCCGATGCCACATTTCCGTAGCCCGCTGGTCCCTCTACCCATCATTGAGGTCCCGTTTGAGAGAATCGCAATGGATTTGGTAGGTCCTATAATCAAGTCCGCTAGGGGGCACCAGTACATATTGGTTATAATGGACTATGCCACCCGTTATCCAGAAGCGATCCCTCTCAGAAATACCTCGGCCAAAACCATAGCCAAAGAGCTATCTCTTGTTTTTAGCCGGGTGGGTATTTGTAAAGAACTGCTTACGGACCAAGGTACACCCTTTATGTCCCGGGTTATGAAAGAGCTGTGTAAATTGTTCAAAGTGACGCAATTGCGTACATCTGTGTATCACCCCCAAACCGATGGGCTGGTTGAAAGATTCAACAAAACCCTAAAACAAATGTTGAAGAAAGTGGTGGATAGAGATGGAAAGGATTGGGACTGTTTACTTCCTTATTTGATGTTTGCTATTAGGGAGGTGCCCCAATCCTCTACGGGATTCTCCCCCTTTGAGTTACTGTATGGGAGACACCCAAGAGGGCTGTTGGATATTGCCAAGGAAACTTGGGAAAGTGAGAGTTCTCCCCACAGGAGTGTGATTGAGCATGTCGCCCTGATGCAAGATCGAATTGCACAGGTAATGCCCATCGTGAAGGAACATTTGGCCCAAGCGCAGTTGGCACAGCAGAGAGTGTACAACCGTGGAGCCAAGACCCGTACCTTTTCCCCGGGGGATAGGATATTGGTACTTGTCCCTACGGTTGAAAGTAAATTCCTTGCCAAATGGCAAGGCCCCTACGAGATAATGGAAAAAGTGAGCGAAGTGAATTACAAGGTCAGACAGCCAGGAAGGCGAAAGCCCGAACAGATCTATCACGTTAATCTGTTGAAAGCCTGGAGGGATAGAGAGTCCCTAGTCGCAGACACTTGGTCACCAGCTCAAACTGGTTGCGTGATTCCTGAGGTTGGAATAGCAGCCACCTTGTCACAACCCCAACAACAGGAGGTTAAGGAGTTTGTGCTTCGCAACAAGGAGGTATTCTCTGAGCTGCCGGGACAAACATCTGGGGTAGAGCATGACATCATTACCCCGCCCGGTGAAAGGGTGAAGTTAAAACCCTATCGGATCCCAGAGGCTCGACGGGAGGCAATACGGGAGGAAGTACAGAAAATGCTGAACTTAGGGGTGATAGAGGAGTCCCAAAGTGATTGGTCTAGTCCCATCGTGTTGGTGCCTAAACCGGATGGGAGCTGGCGATTTTGTAACGATTTTCGTCAGTTGAACAAAGTTACAAAATTTGACACCTACCCCATGCCACGTATAGATGAGTTGATCGACCGGCTGGGAACAGCCCGATACATGACGACTCTTGACCTCACAAAAGGGTATTGGCAAATCCCCCTGGCCAAGTCGGCCAAAGAGAAAACCGCATTTGTAACCCCAGACGGGGCGTTCCAATATAAAAGAATGCCGTTCGGGTTACAGAATGCGCCGGCCACATTCCAGCGGAAAATGGACCAGATGCTGAGGCCCCATCGGAAGTATGCTGCGGCTTACCTGGATGACGTAATTGTCCATAGCACAGATTGGGCCTCACATCTGCCAAAAGTGCAAGCAGTCCTGGACTCTGTTCGGGAAGCGGGGTTTACGGCTAACCCCAAGAAGTGTACCATTGGGCAGGAGGAGGCCAAATATCTTGGGTACACCATTGGGAGGGGAGTAATAAAACCCCAACTCAACAAAGTCGAGGCCATCCAGAGTTGGCCACGTCCCAACAGCAAGAAGCAGGTACGAGCCTTTCTGGGAATCGCTGGGTATTATCGGCGATTCATTCCCCACTTTGCTTCTAAGGCTGTGCCCCTAACCAACCTGACGAAGGGGAAAGGGTCGGTCATGATTAAATGGACCCCCGAGGCTGAGGCAGCATTCCAATTCTTGAAACAAGCCTTATGTAGCCAGCCAGTGTTGTACTCACCCGACTTCTCTAAAGACTTTGTCGTACAAAGTGATGCGTCAGATGTGGGGTTAGGAGCAGTATTGTCCCAGGTCTGGAACGGGGAAGAGCACCCAGTCATTTACCTCAGCAGGAAGTTGAAGTCCCATGAGGTAAATTACGCCACCGTTGAAAAGGAGTGTTTAGCGGTGAAGTGGGCTCTAGATTCCCTTCGGTACTACCTGCTAGGTAGGCACTTTGACATGGTTACGGATCACGCTCCGTTAAAGTGGATGGCTCAAAACAAGGAAACAAATAGAAGAGTGAATAGGTGGTTCCTGGCCCTCCAGGAATTCAACTTCACAGTAAAGCATCGCCCTGGCGTTCAAATGGGGAATGTGGATGCTTTGTCTCGAGTACATGAATGCCTGATTGCTGGTGTTCCAACCCCGAGGTTAAAACAAGAGGGGGGGGTATGTGACAGCAGGAAGGTAAAGTCACCTGGTTGCATCCAGGGGGGTAGATATATTTCGCCCAGATTCAGGCTTTACGCCGACTTATACAACTAGGTGGAGAGTTGTATAAGGCTAGTGGGCTCATGGATGACTCATACCTCTAGGGAGAGGGCTGGGCGTCGTGCAGACAGGGAGTTGATGAGACCAGCTGAAGCTTGTCAGCTCATTTAGGCCTCTATAAGAACTCCCAGCTTCATTAGATGTTAGCTCATGCCTGGAACCAGACCTGTGTGGACTGTCTAGGGAGAGTGAACCCCTGTGCGGTGAGACAAAGCCTGTGTGGCTATTTGCTTGGACATTTAAAACCAGGGACTTAGGGACTAGGACAGCACTAGGCTGATCCCAGTTGTTAGTTAGGAAACCTGTATGTTTAGTCAGAGGTCAACTTGACCAGGATTTATTTTGGTTATGTTTCTTTTGCTTTGCTGTGTTTTGTCACTGTAAATAGAAAATAAACCACACCTTTTTGATTTTGAAAACCACAACCTCCGTTTGCTGGGCCTGTTTTGTGTGGGGAGCCCATCCCGGGGGTCACACACACCCGCTGCCGAGCTAACCCCCTCACAGTATATATATATATATATATATATATAAATATAAATTATTTTAACCCCAATAAGTCTGACAACTTAAAGCAGTGTAGCTGCTGACTTTTAATGATAGTACACTTACCTGTCCTGGAATCCAGCGATGTCGGCACCTCAGCCGATGTTTCAATCGGCTCTCGGGTGCTGCTGCCACCATTGCCTGTAAGGGAAACCGGCAGTGAAGCCTTGCGGTTCCCTACTGCGCATGCACAAAGCACGCTGTGCATTTTGAATGGTCCGGTCTCAGTGGGCCGAACTTCTGACGTACCTTGCGCGGCGAGGTCCGACAAAAGTGGGGCAGGTACCTGTCAAAAACAGGTACCCGCGCCTCCATCCACCCCGAAAGGTGCCAAATGTGGCACCAGAGGAGGGAGGAGAGACAGATAAGCGGAGCTTCCACTTTTGAGTGGAACTCCGCTTTAATGCCGCGTACACACAATCGGAATTTCCGACAACAAAACTGTGGTTTTTTTTCCCGACGAATTTTCGCTCAAACTTGTCTTGCATATACCTTGCATACACACGGTCACATAAATGTTGCTCGGAAATTCTGATGGTCAAGAATGCCTTTACAACACTACGACGAGCCGAAAAAATGAAGTACAATGATTCTGAGCATACCTCGTATTGGTTCCGAGCATGCGTAGCACTTTTGTGCGTCGGAAATGGCTACACACGATCGGAATTTCCGACAAGAACTTTTGCAGTCGAAAAAATTGAGAACCTGCTCTCAAACATTTGTTGTCGGAAATTCCGACAGCAAATGTTCGATGGAGCCCACACACAGTCGGAATATCCGACCAAAAGCTCACATCGAACATTTGTTGTCGGAAATTCCGATCGTGTGTACGCGGCATAAAAATTACAGTCACATGGAAAATAATGCTCATCAAAAGCTTTGTAAACTGAGCCTTGTGATTAAAATGCATTCATTACCAGTGCTGCTGTAAACTGGATTCTAATGAAGAAAGTGAATCTACAATACTAAAATCAAAGCACCAAGCAGAGATTACTCTTTCACACAAACAGCGATTCTTGTCTCTATTTCTCTTAGGGATATTCAGTTTGACAGTTGCTCCTTAAAGTCTCATACAACAAACATCGTCTAATGGACTTCCATTTCCACTACTTATAGATTTTTCCCAATCAGGATAATGATATCTACCAATAGCTGCACACGTTTATTGGAACAGTGATGTCCTATACTGAAAAATTATATGGTTAACTCTGTATCCAGATGGAACATGTTTATGCACTGATGTGTAACTGACTACAATAAAATAATAAAAAGAAAAAAAACATTTACCTATAACCATGAGCTCAAGGAAGTAGAGAGCCAAGTGAAGGTTTATTAAAACAGCTTACAATTTAAATTGGAACTAAAGGCAAAACATGTTTGTTTTTTTGGATAGAGTAAGTAAAAGTTATACCCCTGTCAGTTTTTTATTTACCATCTGTGTCCCATTGGGGAGATTTGAATTCACTTCCTGTCCAATAGCCACAACAGGAAGTGAGGGGAAATCTCTTCAAAGTGAGGGAAATCCTTGGTAGTCACAAGGGTCACCAGTGTCCCCAGTGACCACTCAAACTGAAGTTTAGGTCATTTGCTTTGTTATGTATCCCCAAGGACATAACTTACCTCTAATGATGTGTGTCCCATGTCTGGTTGGCTGCTGCAGAGTTTAGAAATCTTATTCCTACTGCGTCCGCATCCCCCATCATGCTGATTTTATATCAGTGCTGGGGTTAATATCAGCCACTGCGAGTGTGAAAGAGTTGCATTGCTCACGTACTCCATTCATTTATCAATGTATACTAGGCTTCCTCTGATTGACCAAAGGGGAGAGGCAGGCAGATGAAGTCACAATTTCAACCTCAGCCAATCAGAGGAAGCCTTGTCCTTTAATAAACTGTGCTACACGATGCCTGCTTGGCGCTTTTTTCCCTTCCCTCTCGTATGCAGAAACTAATGCTGGACTGTTAGTTTTCGATATCGTTCGGCCAGGGAGCTGATCGAAAAAACTAACAGACTCCTCCATCCACATGAACGAGGTAGATGGAGGAATCTCTACCACTGGGACATAGTATTCTGGCTCCCACTTTGTCAGAATACACTGATCATTTGTTGCAACTAGGGATGAGCCGAACACCCCCCGGTTCGGTTCGCACCAGAACTTGCGAACAGACAAAAAGTTTGTGTGAACATTCAAACACCTTTAAAGTCTATGGCAGCGGTCTCCAACTCCCGAGCCGCGGCCCACTGCCGGGCCGTAGCCTGTTTGAGGCTGGGCTGCAAAGGCTGCACTTTCGGAGGTTCAGCAGGAGCGAGCGAGCAGAGAGATGACATCACCTCCCGGCGCGAACACTACACTGAGGTGCAGCGGGCGAGAGATGAAATCTCTCACTGCCCGACCCGCATTGCCGCATTTCCACCCTCACTTGGCAAGTGACAGTCCGCACCCTGGCAAGTGACTGTCGGCACCCTGGCAAGTGACAGTCCGCACCCTGGCAAGTGACTGTCCGCACCCTGGCAAGTGACTGTCCGCACCCTGGCAAGTGACAGTCCCCATCCTGGCAAGTGACAGTCCCCATCTGGCAGCAAGTGACAATCTCCATCTGATGGCAAGTGACAATCTCCATCTGATGGTAAGTGACAATCTCCATCTGATGGTAAGTGACACTCCCCATCTGATGGTAAGTGACACGCTACATCTGGTGGCAGGTGACGTGGCAAGTGACACACCCAGGGTTCCCACTGATTCTGCATTATGGTGAGTTTAACAATTTATTTTTTATCACAATGTAATAGAAATTATGCGTTTCAATCATCCTGAGACCATATCAACCATGGTGTTGTGATGATTGAAGCGCCAACACCAGCCATTTCCCCAACAAATCGCCTGCGAAAAACTGCATCCCCCCGCCTTAGCATAATTTTCTTCCACCCAGCCGGTCCCCAGTGTCAAAAAGGTTGGGGACCGCTGGTCTATGGGACACCAACGTGAAAAATCAAAAGTGCTCATTTTAACCACTTCAATTCAGGGGCTTTTATACCACCTCAATGCCGGGCCTATTCTGGCACTTCTCTCCTACATGTACAAATCATCATTCTTTTGCTAGAAAATTACTCAGAACCCCCAAACATTATATTTGTTTTTTAGCAGACACCCTAGGGAATAAAATGATGGTCATTGCAACTTTTTTTCTTGCACGGTATTTGCGCAATAATTTTTCAAATGCCTTTTTTTGGGAAAAAAAATGGTTTCATGATGTAAAAAACAACAAAACAGTAAAGTTAGCCCAATTTTTTTGTAAAATATGAAAGATGATGTTACGCCGAGTAAATAGATACCTAACATGTCACGCTTTAAAATTGCGCACACTCATGGAATGGCGCCAAACTTCGGTACTTAAAAATCTCCATAGGCGACGCTTTGAACATTTTTACAGGTTACCAGTTTAGAGTTACAGAGGAGATCTAGTGCTAGAATTGTTGCACATGCTCTAACGCACGCAGCGATACCTCACATGTGTGGTTTGAACAGCGTTTACATATGTGCGCGGGACTTACATGTGCGTTCGCTTCTGATCGCGAGCTATCGGGGACAGGGGCGTTTAAAAAAATATATATATATTTTTTTTTTTATTTTACTTAATTTTTTTTATTTTTACACTTTTTTTTTTTATCACTTTTATTCCTATTACATAGAATGTAAACATCCCTTGTAATAGGAATGTGTGTGACAGGTCCTCTTTATGGAGAGATGCGGGGACAATAAGACCCCACATCTCTCCTCCAGGCTGAAAAGCATGAGATCGGGAAAAAAATGTCACCGATCTCATGCTTACTAGCCGCAATCGCGGCTTTGTTTACTTCTGAGAACCCGGGCGTGACACTATCACATCGCGCCCGGGCCTCCGACGATCATAGAGATGACTGGTGACCTTCTGGTCACCAGTCATCTCTATGCTTCCCATCCATTCATTCTCCGGGCCCCCGATGGCACGGGAGAGCCCGGAGAAGCCCGTGCCCCCTCCCGCCACCTATAAGAACGATCAAGAGGCAAAGCTGCCGCTATGATCGTTCTTATTGTGCACAGAATCGCCGGCAGAAGAGAAGGATATCTGAATGATGCCTCTAGCTGCAGGCATCATTCAGATATCCCCCCCACAAATCCTAGGACGTCATATGACGCCCACCCAGTATGGGAGATCCCATCTGTGGACGTCATATGACTATGGGCGGTATTGAAGTGGTTAAAGGCTTATATGCAAGTTATTGCCATAAAAAGTGTTTGGGGACCCAGGTCCTGCCCAAGGGGACATGTATCAATGCAAAGAAATTGTCGTTTGTTCGGGAGCAGTGATTTTAAGAATTTTTCAAGTGAAACAATAAAAATCAAATATTCCTTTAAATATTGTGCCTAGGGGGTGTCCTTAGTATGCCTGTAAAGTAGCGAATTTTTCACATGTTTAGAAAAGTACCGCAGCAAAATGACATTTCTAAAGGAAAAAATGTCATTTAAAATTGCTAACGGCTGTAATGTATTGACCAGATCCCTGGTATGGACAGGGGGAACCCATGCCGTTTTTTTTCTTAATTCTGTCATAGGATTCCCCTTAACCACTTCAATACACTATATTATATATTGTACACTGCACTATATACCCTGCACCATAGGTGTGCGCAGCCTATTGCATTAGGGTGTGCACCCCAAAGCCCAAACACACACTACCGATAATTCACGATGTTCAGTTAGAAAGGGAAGGGGCCGGTAAATTACTTATTTACTGGCCCCTTCCCCACTCCTAAAACATCCCAGCAGCAACAGCCGATAGGAGAGGAGGGAAGCTGGCAGCGCTGCGGGGGGAAAGATGGAAGCCAGAGCAGTAGGGGGAAACTGTGCTGCACAGGGTGATTAGGGTCTGGTTCTGGGCACACCTGGCACACCCTGTGTGCATGCCTATGCCCTGCACCGTATTATATATACTACACTGAGTGCACTTTATACTCTGAACTGCAGTATATATACACTATACGGACTGCACTGTATACTCTGAACTGCAGTATATATACTATACGGACTGCACTATATGCTCTAGGCTTGTGCAATTCGTTTCGTAACGAATTGAAATTCGTCCGAATTTAGCAACTTTCGGACATTCGGAAGCATTCGAATTTCCGAACAAAGCAATTACGAATAAGACCGAATCCGAAATAAATTATACCGCAAATAGCGAATGCCCGAATGTCTTCGGCATAATTCGTTATGAAAAAGTTACGAATGTACGAATCCATACGAAGCACAATAACACTCACTCTGCTCTGCTCTCTGCTTCTCCCACACCGTGCTGAACTCCCTCTCAAAATGGTGTACAGGGGGCGGAGGCTATAGCCGCATGTAAAAAACAAAAGTAAAATACGAGATTTCGAATCCATTCGAAGCACAATAACACTCACTCTGCTCTGCTCTCTGCTTCTCCCTCACCGTGCTGAACCCTCTCAAAATGGTGTACAGGGGCGGAGCCTATAGCCGCATGTAAAAAACGAAAGTAAAATACGAGATTTCGAATCGTTACAAATAACCGCAATGTATTTAGAAAAGTACAAATCCATTCGAAGCACATTAGGCATAATAGGCAGCGTCGTTGTGAGAGAGACACGGAAAATTACGAATCAACGAACCCAAAAAAAGTTACGAAAGTAGGAGTTGTGTCCAGAATCAACGAAAAACAACGTACTCTACCGAAAGTACGAACCCAAAAAAAGTTACGAAAGTAGGAGTTGTGTCCAGAATCAACGAAAAACAACGTACTCTACCGAAAGTACGAATTATAAAGCAACAAAAAATTCAACGAAAAATGTCGCTTGCAAAAATGCGAATGAGTCCGAACACGAAAAATCCCGTCTAGCAAAATTACGAATGATTACGAATCAACAGGACCGGAAAGAAACGAACCGAAACGGAACGAATTTTTCCGTTGTGCACAAGTCTAATATGCTCTGCTAAAAAATTGGGCCTTAGGTGTTGGTGGTGCCAGAACACTGTAGCCCCTCGCAGTTACTCTTGTTGGGTGCAGGAACGGGCCCACCTATTAATTATTTCAGAGGCTGCTTGCCCTCTTTAAGTGGCCTGTGAGCGTCTGCCTCTCCTCGGAGGCCTTCCTGACATGATGATTTTTTTTTTTTAACACTGAACTGTATTATATACTGTGTACACCGCCTGAAGTGTATTTGAAACTGTACACCGCCGAATGCACTGTTTATATAGGCTACGCTGAATGCATAAAATTCGCTGTTCGGCACTTACGTTCGACTCAAACTCGAAGCTCATCCCTAGTTGCAACCACTGATCAACAAGAGTTTCAAAGCATGTCTGTTCGGCAGAAATCAATATAACAATCAACTTCTGTCAAACAGGGAGGGCCACACACAGATCAAAATTCGGCTGGCCTTGCTAAACCAATCTAATTTTCGCTCCATCTACACCCAACTTAAGACCATGTTCTACTGTATTTATTCATGATATTGGCAATGTTCCATTATAGAAGTACATCCTATATCAGTGATGGCAAACCTTGGCACCCCAGATGTTTTGGAACTACATTTCCCATGATGCTCATACACTCTGCAGTGCAGTTAAGCATCATGGGAAATGTAGTTCCAAAACATCTGGGGTGCCAAGGTTCGCCATCACTGTCCTATATCTTATCTCAAATATAAGTTCTGAAAAACTTCAGAAATATGTTATCCTTGGTGTGGCGGGTGTTTGGATTTGGGGGAGGCATCTGGGTGGTAGTGTAACCCAGATGCACAGATTGCTGGGGGATCCGAGACCTTTTTCTGGTTCTTGGAGGACTCTGGTGGTGTGAGGTTCCTTGCGGTCCACAGGTGGCACTGTTGCCCTGGGCCGAGGCTGAACTCACACCACAAGACTGTACCTTTTTGTCCTCCCCTGGAGCTGGTACAGCGAGGCGGGGAACCCGCTGTGGCGCAAAGGGAGAGGGGATAAGAGGGGCGGACGCCCTTACCACGGGGTTCAGAGTTCAGAGCTCGGAGTCCGGAGTGGGAGTCGGAGGACTCGGCCGCACCCAGGCACCTTGAGCTTGGGTGCTGGCATTCCAGTGTTCCAGGCCTAGGTGCCCTTGACCTAGCCGGAGCGGAGATGGAGTCCATCTCAGGCACCTTTAGCCTGGGTTGAGGTACTATGGCGGATGCCTGGGGCTCAGTACCTTCGACTGAGTTCCGTGAGGGTGGAGGAATCCAAGGGGGTCCTAACTCCTTGGGTGCCCGTGTCTGAGTTCGTGAGATCTGGTGTGCGGAACTTCTCTGGAGAGTCCGGCGCAGCATTGCTGGTGACAGAGAGGCCTCCGGTTTCTCCCTGGGACGGATTTCCTTCCCCTGACAGGTGCAGTGCTAGCGAAGGTAATTCATGTTCTACCTCACATAGTCAGTGACCGTGACTATTCGCCACTGGTGATACCACAGTGGTTAGCAGGAGAAGGGAAAGGATTGTGCCTCGATTTATTCCTCATTACTACTCAGTAGAAGAAACTGTTTGTTGTTTGCCAAGAAGAATAAAACTGAGTTGGACCTATTCACTGTGTGGCACTATGGTTACTAGAAGCAAAGGAGTCAGGAACGAAGTACTGGACTTGACTCTAGGACACCTACACAAAACCCAATCTTCTGGCCTTCACCTCTTAGCCATGGAGGACATGGGCCGTGGTGTATCTCATCCCTCTCCCCAGCACTGAAACCCCTAGCGAAGAAAGACAAGCCGAGTATGAGAAAGGGAGAGAGGGGTGAGTGAGGCCGCTACATTTATTTCTACTACAACAAAAAATTTAAACTAATGAACTCCAGGCTCTTTTACTAGCAGAATCTAAATTTAGTCAGAAGAGCTTTTAGGTTACAAGGTTATATGCACATGGAATTTCCTGTTTATTCTTAGCTGCATGTATGAATGTGGAAATGTGTGTCGTAATTAGGCATGTTTATAACAGTCACAGCATACAAAAAAACAAATTCAGTACAGTTTGCATGATAAAAAATGTATTTCTTTCTCGTACATCACGGGACACAGAGCGACATAGTCATTACTAATGGGTTATATAGATACCGTCAGGTGCTGGCACTGGCAACTTCCAAAACCGGAAGTACCCTCCCCTATATAAGCCCCTCCCATCCGGGAGCACATCAGTTTTTTGCCAGTGTCTAAGGTGTTGGCCAAGAAGAAACATGTGTTTTTCACTGAGCTTGCGTACAGGTTCTTTTGGGCCTCAGTAAGCTATTCCGGATCCGACCAAAAAAGCTTCATAGCTAAACGGTCGGTACCTGGGCCTTGCAGAGAAGAGCAAGGTTTTGCCTGTAATGCTTCTCTTAGGAGAGCTGGACCCTGGGATCCAGAGCTCTGGTCATACCCACGACCAAGATGTTTTCTGTGCAGGGTGCTATACAGGTCCAGGGGAGTGGAATCCTTGGGAACCCGGTCCCTGAAGGTTTGATTACAATGCCTGCCGTGATAGGTGAAGTTTGGGCTTTTGTGGACCAAACAAAGTCCTGCGGCGGGGAACAGGTAAGTGGGGGCCCCCAGGAACTTGGTTCTATTGGGGGACCCCCAAGCCTAATTTGTCTTTCTGTCTGTTACCTAATGGTATTCCCGCAAAATTCTGTGCATGCCTGTAACTACTAAAAAAAATGTAATAATTTTTAATGGTGGTCAAGAAAAAAAAAAAATATACAGGTCCTTCTCAAAAAATTAGCATATTGTGATAAAGTTCATTATTTTCTGTAATGTACTGATAAACATTAGACTTTCATATATTTTAGATTCATTACACACAACTGAAGTAGTTCAAGCCTTTTCTTGTTTTAATATTGATGATTTTGGCATACAGCTCATGAAAACCCAAAAATCCTATCTCAAAAAATTAGCATATCATGAAAAGGTTCTCTAAACGAGCTATTAACCTAATCATCTGAATCAACTAATTAACTCTAAACACCTGCAAAAGATTCCTGAGGCTTTTAAAAACTCCCAGCCTGGTTCATTACTCAAAACCGCAATCATGGGTAAGACTGCCGACCTGACTGCTGTCCAGAAGGCCATCATTGACACCCTCAAGCAAGAGGGTAAGACACAGAAAGAAATTTCTGAACGAATAGGCTGTTCCCAGAGTGCTGTATCAAGGCACCTCAGTGGGAAGTCTGTGGGAAGGAAAAAGTGTGGCAGAAAACGCTGCACAACGAGAAGAGGTGACCGGACCCTGAAGAAGATTGTGGAGAAGGACCGATTCCAGACCTTGGAGGACCTGCGGAAGCAGTGGACTGAGTCTGGAGTAGAAACATCCAGAGCCACCGTGAACAGGCATGTGCAGGAAATGGGCTACAGGTGCCGCATTCCCCAGGTCAAGCCACTTTTGAACCAGAAACAGCGGCAGAAGCGCCTGACCTGGGCTACAGAGAAGCAGCACTGGACTGTTGCTCAGTGGTCCAAAGTACATTCGGAAATCAAGGTGCCAGAGTCTGGAGAAAGACTGGGGAGAGGGAAATGCCAAAATGCCTGAAGTCCAGTGTCAAGTACCCACAGTCAGTGATGGTCTGGGGTGCCATGTCAGCTGCTGGTGTTGGTCCACTGTGTTTTATTAAGGGCAGGGTCAATGCAGCTAGCTATCAGGAGATTTTGGAGCACTTCATGCTTCCATCTGCTGAAAAGCTTTATGGAGATGAAGATTTCATTTTTCAGCACGACCTGGCACCTGCTCACAGTGCCAAAACCACTGGTAAATGGTTTACTGACCATGGTATTACTGTGCTCAATTGGCCTGCCAACTCTCCTGACCTGAACCCCATAGAGAATCTGTGGGATATTGGGAAGAGAAAGTTGAGAGACGCAAGACCCAACACTCTGGATGAGCTTAAGGCCGCTATCGAAGCATCCTGGGCCTCCATAACACCTCAGCAGTGCCACAGGCTGGTTGCCTCCATGCCACGCCGCATTGAAGCAGTCATTTCTGCAAAAGGATTCCCGACCAAGTATTGAGTGCATAACTGAACATAATTATTTGAAGGTTGACTTTTTTTGTATTAAAAACACTTTTCTTTTATTGGTCGGATGAAATATGCTAATTTTTTGAGATAGGATTTTTGGGTTTTCATGAGCTGTATGCCAAAATCATCAATATTAAAACAAGAAAAGGCTTGAACTACTTCAGTTGTGTGTAATGAATCTAAAATATATGAAAGTCTAAATGTTTATCAGTACATTACAGAAAATAATGAACTTTATCACAATATGCTAATTTTTTGAGAAGGACCTGTATATATTTTTTTATATATATTTAAGATATTAGACTGCGGTACCTGTGTTTGTCCACTAGAGGCCGCTGTGGAATGTTTTCTTGTCATGTGGACTAGTTTCTTCTCAGCAGAGCAAGTCCAGGCAGATGGTGAGTTCTCTTATGGGAAACTGCTTCCTCTGCCATGTTGCAATGCTCGTCCATCCCCCGGCCTGCGGCAAAGAAGGGCCCTGGCTCTTGTCCCTAGTCTCCATTTTTCAAAATTAGCGCCGAAGGCGCACGTGGCCGCGCGCGTGCGCGTGCACGCGCCTCTATATATAGAGGTGAGCCAGGAAAGGGGGCGGAGCCTGGGGGATGACGCTCTGTGTGCGCCGCAGCGCTTCTGCGCATGTGCGGGCATCCCAGCATGTAAAAACCACAGTTTTGTGTGGTGAGCTGGCTATGAAGTACAGAGACAGAGCTGGCAACATTTAAAAAAAGGGCATACAGCAAGCGGTTGATACAGGCATCCCCTAGAAAGGCACATTAGTAGACACCAACTGTGATATAGCAGCAATTGTGCTAGACTATTCTCAGTAAAAGTGGTGTATTACGGCTGGAATACCTCAGCTTTAGGCTTAGGAATATGCCGTCCAGAAGCTCCGGAACTGAATCTTCCAGGAAGCGAAGGGGGTCTCATCGGGCTCGGAGGATCTTGGGCATACTTCTGCTGCACCAGTCTCCCCTGAAGTTCAGAGGTAAGTGACCGTAGAGACCCCGCAGGGGTACTTGGTACTGTGGCTGTCCTCAGTTCACCTGCTCCTGTGTATGTAACAGAGGAGGTTTTTTCCTCAGCTCTGGGAGGATTAGAGAGAGATTGTCAACATTTATCGCTGCCTCCCTGTCAGGGAAAGCACGCCCGATCTCCGTCTCCTCCTTCAGAGTGCCTGTTAGCAGAGCAACAGTCCCATACAGGGATCGACCTGCCTGAAGGGGATCAGGATGAGGTTGATTCTGTTATAGAGGAATCAACAGTGGGGGAACCTTTTCTCAGCATCTCAGGCTGAAAGATTATGGGTTCAGTCTCTGACTAACATGGTCCGATCAGCATTTAAAAATGCACCTTGCGGAACCATCAACCACTACTGTATCCTCGTTGGGGTCGCTAGAAGCCCCCAGACTGTTTGTTCTTTTCCACTTCACCCTTTACTGAAAGGGCTCATTTACCAGGATTGGGAACGTCCTGAGAAAATATTTATTCCCCCAAGAGATTTCCGGTGGTCTATCCCATGGAGGATAAGTTCATAAAAAAAAAAAATGGAAGGTCCCTACATTGGACGCAGCCATCTCTTGTATGTATAAATCACTGACATGTCCAGTGGATAATGTCCAAATGTTCAAGAACCCAATAGATAAAAGATTGGAGTCCTTATGAAAATCTGCTTGGTGATACAACCAGCAGTAGCAGCTATTGGGGTCTGCTAAGCAGTGAAGGATCAGTTGAAACAGGTCTTGAGGGACTTGACAGATCAGCAGGCTTTGCCCTAGCTGATCTACCTAGAGCCTTAGGCTTTGCGGTTGACGCCATAAAGGATTCAGTCCATCAGGCCTCCCGCCTTACGCTGTCTATAGTACATATGCGTAGGCTCCTATGGCTCAAAAACTGGTCTGCTGAAGCTCCCTGTAAAGAATGGCTGGTTAGCGTCCCATTTCATGGTGAACGCTTATTCAGGGAAAACCTGGACAAATATATCCAGAAAATTTCCAGCGGTAAAAATACGCTCTTGCCGGTTAAAAACAGAGTTAGAGGTCCCTCTTTAAGAGGCCTGCTTCTCCAGTCCCTGGGGCATCGGCTGTGTAACAGTTCCGACGGCCTCCTCGGTCAAATCCCGGGGGTAAAAAACAGGGACAGTAGCAGGGTAATGAGAAACCCTGGGTCAGGGGAGGTACAAAACCTCCCCCAAAGTTAAATTCATTGAAGCCCCCACTCAGTCGGGTGGGGGGAGGACTCCAGTTGTTCGCAAGAGACCTGGCGGGACACGATCAAGACAGATAGGTGCTCTCCGCAGTAGGTTTGGGATACAGTTTGGAGTTAAAAGACTCTCCTCCTTCCCATTTTTAAGGTCAAACGTGCCAAGGGATCCCCGGAAGAGAGAGTCCCTCCTGTTGGCACTAGAACAACTATTGCTCCAAGGAGTAATTATGGAGGTTCTCCTGGAAGAATGAGGGTTCGGGTTTTACTCAAACCTCTTTACAGTCCCGAAGCAAACGCGGACGGGAGGCCCATATTAATTCTAAAAGGGCTATACAAATTCCTGTATATCAGGACTTTCCGATGGAGTCGATCCGATCGGTGGCCACTGCCCTACAAGGGGAGGATTGGTTAGCCGCGATCGACATCAAAGATGCTTATTTGCACATTCCCATCTTTCCAGTCCACCAAAAATTTCTACGCTTTGCAGTAGAAGGGCGCCATTTTCAGTTCAGAGCCTTACCCTTCGGTTTGGCCACAGCACCACGAGTGTTTACAAAAATTCTGGCCCTTTATTGGCCAATCTAAGAACACAAGGTGTAATGATAATGGCATATCTGGATGACTTGTTGCTGATAGACCACTCAGTGAAAAAACTAGACGTGGTCGTTCACAAGACAATCAAGTATCTGGAATCTCACGGTTGGATTATCAACCGAGACAAGTCAGCCCTAAAAACCAGTCAAAAGTCTGGAATACTTGGGGCTAAGGTTGGATTCAGGCCAGAGAAAAATATTCTTGCCTCGAGGAAAGGTGTTGTCTTTGAAAGATTTGATCCACTTAGTGGGTACAAAAAAGACAGCCGTCCATACGCCTGTATATGAGGCTGCTGGGAAAAATGGTGGCATCATTTGAAGCAGTACCCTACGGTCAATTCCATTCAAGGAATTTGCAAGGGGCCATACTGTCAGCCTGGAACAAAAAAGTTCAGGCCCTAGACTTACAATGTCCTTGTCCCCTTCCGTTCGCAAGAGCCTCCGTTGGTGGTTGGTTCCCCAGAATCTGGAAAAAAGGAAATCCTTCAGTCCGATTTCTTGGAAGGTGGTCACTACAGATGCCAGCCTTATAGGCTGGGGAGCAGTACTGGAGCAATAGTCTCTCCAGGGCAGATGGTCAGATGCAGAAAAGGCCCTGCCCATCAATCTCTTAGAGATACGAGCAGCCCGGTATGCCCTAGTAGCATGGACATCCAAACTCCAAGGGTCCCCTGTCAGAATTCAATCAGACAATGCCACAGCAGTGGCATATATCAATCATCAGGGGGGCACCAGGAGTCGTGCAGCCCAGAGGGAAGTAAATTACATCCTGAAATGGGCAGAAAAATATGTCCCAGCCATATCTGCGGTATTCATTCCAGGAGTGGAGAATTGGAAGGCGGACTTTCTAAGTCGCCAGCAATTAGGCCCAGAGGAAGGGTCCCTTCACCCCGAGGTTTTCTGGACAATATGTCAGCAGTGGGGAACATCGGATGTAGATCTTCTAGCATCCAGATTCAACGCAAAGGGGGACAGGTTTGTCTCTCGGACAGGGGATCCCCTAGCTTGCGGCTCGGATGCCCTAGTGTTCCCTTGGGATCAGTTCAAGCTGATATATGCATTCACACCGCCACAATGGTTACCTCGATTACTCCGCAGAATCAGGGTAGAAAAGAAACCAGTGATTCCGGTGGCTCCAGCGTGGCCCCGAAGAGCGTGGTACGCGGAGATTGTAAAATTTCAGTGGGGAGTCCTTGGACTCTCCCACGTCGTCCGGACCTGCTTTCGCAAGGACCGATATACCACCCTTCCTTACCAGCCCTAGGTTTGACGGCCTGGCTATTGAAGCCCACATTCTAAAAAAGAGAGGGCTCTCTAATGCTGTGGTATCTACCATGATCAATGCCAGGAAGCCGGTATCCAGGCAGATCTACTATAGAATCTGGAAGGCGTACATTGCGTGGTGTGAGGCCAAGAAATGGCATCCACATAAGTACGTAATAGGTAGGATTCTGGACTTCCTACAGTGGGCTGTAGATAGGAAGCTTGCCTTGAGTACTATCAAGGGTCAGATTTCGGCCTTGTCAATATTTTTTCAAAGGCCCTTGGCTTCGCATTCACTAGTCAAAGCCTTTATACAAGGAGTGATGCGTATTAGTCCTCCGGTTAATATTCCCATATGTCCATGGGATCTAAACTTGGTTCTGTCGGTTCTACAGAAACAACCATTTGAACCATTACAGCATATTTCCTTGGTGCTTCTCACCAGGAAATTGATTTTTCTAATAGCCATTTGTTCGGCTAAAAGAGTATCGGAATTAGCAGCTATGTCCTGTAAGGAGCCATATCTGGTTATCCATAAGGACAGAGTAGTGTTACGTCCTCATCCAGCCTTTCTTCCTAAGGTGGTATCGAGGTTTCATTTGAACCAAGATGTGGTTCTTCCTTCTTTTTTCCCCAAACCTACTTCGGTAGAGGAAAAGTTATTGCATTCTTTGGATGTAGTAAGAACAGTTAAAGCTTATCTAAAAGCCACTGCTCAGATTCGCAGAACGGATACTTTGTTTATTCTGCCGGAAGGCCCCAGAAAGGGTCAGGCAGCGTCAAAATCTACTTTAGCCAAGTGGATACGACAGGTCATTATGCAAGCTTATGGCTTGAGAAGGAGACCGCCTCCGTTCAAAGTTAGAGCGCACTCCACGAGAGCAGTTGGAACTTCATGGGCAGTGCATCACCAGGCCTCCCTGGCTCAAATCTGTAAGGCCGCAACATGGTCTTCAGTTCACACGTTTACTAGGTTCTACCAGGTGGACGTTAGAAGTCAGGAGGATGTCGCCTTTGGGCGCAGTGTGTTGCAGGCCGCAAAAGATCCTCATGTCTGATAGCGCTCAGCTTATATATGGTGTATCCCCCCCCTCATTTGGCATTGCTTTAGGACATCCCATTAGTAATGACTATGTCGCTCTGTGTCCCGTGATGTACGAGAAAGAAAATAGGATTTTTATAACAGCTTACCTGTAAAATCCTTTTCTTGGAGTACATCACGGGACACAGAGCTCCCACCCCTCTTTGGGGACACTTATTGCTTTGCTACAAAACTGAGGTGCTCCCGGATGGGAGGGGCTTATATAGGGGAGGGTACTTCCGGTTTTGGAAGTTGCCAGTGCCAGCACCTGACGGTATCTATATAACCCATTAGTAATGACTATGTCGCTCTGTGTCCCGTGATGTACTCCAAGAAAAGGATTTTACAGGTAAGCTGTTATAAAAATCCTATTTTTAATTTTAATCTGTGTTTTTTAAGTTGTTTTTAAAAGTCTAAAAGCCTAAGGCCCCATTCACACCAGTGGACTAATCGGGTGCGCCTATCCGTGTTTCAGGCTTACGCGATCGGATCATCCATTGCTATGGAGCGGCGGATGTCAGCGGACAAGGATCCATTCCCCATCCATCAGGCGGATCGGATCGGATAACAGATGGAAACTCCCCATAGAGAACAGTATAAAGAACGCCCCATAGAGAACAGCAGAATGTATCCGTGTCCACTCTGCATAGTGGAGCAGACACGGATCTATCATCTGTCAGCTCAGCGGGGATCAGTGGAGAGATCCCCCCCTGAGCAGGCGGATCCGCTTGACAGATTCCACTCCTTCTAAAAAGGACCTAAAGCCCTGTACACACGATCGGATTTCCGATGGTATAAAATCCGATGGATTTTTCCATCGGAAATCCGATGAAGCTGACTTCCATCAGTCTTGCCTACACACCATCAGTCAAAAATCCGACCGTCCCAAACGCTGTGACGTAAAACACTCCAAAGAGCCGAGAAAAATGAAGTTCAATGCTCCTGAGGATGCGTTGACTCGATTCTGAGCATGCGTGGGTTTTTTTCTCCAATGGAGTTCCCCACAGACGATCGGAATTTGCTATCGTTTTTTTTCCCATCGTTATATATTAAAACATGTTCTATTTTTTTATACCGATGGAAAAAAGACCGATGGGGCCCACACACGATCGGTTTGTCTGATGAAAAAAATCCATCGGTCTTTTTTCATCAGAAAAACTGATCGTGTGTACGCGGCATTAGTCCAACAGTTTTAAACATAATCAATATTGATTATCCCTGAAAAACTGGGATATTATCAATAGATTTCCCAAGAGATAAAATAAATATTTAGGGGGGTTAAACTTTGAAAGGGTATGTATAGCCCAAATGTTTGTCACCCATTTTATTTTTCTCAGTGGCCAATGTCACCAAGAAATGATGGGGACCCCAAAATTTTACAGTTGTAAACAAAACAAGAGGTAGGGACACCTGTTCCAGTGACAACTGTTTAAGAGGGGAATTCCTCACACTTTGTAGAGCTTTCCTCTCACTTCCTGTTGCATCTTCGAGACAGGATGTGAAGGGAAATCCCACCAATGGGAAACAGAGAGCAAAAAAATATAAGGATTTTAACCCTTTCCTGGGCTATCCAAAATAAAAAAAAATAAAAAAAGTTTTGAATACATACACTCGTCTCCAGTGTCTTCCAAAAGCTGAATGATTAGTTTTGAATCGACTGATATTTTAAAAGATGTCAGACCTCTTGCGTGTATACTCTCTATACAATATTCAGTCCCTTAAGAGGTATAACTCCGCATGACCCAGGTTGATGGAGAGGCAGAATTAAACCAGGTCTACCTTCAAGCCTGCCTGACTAAGGCTGGCCATACGTGATTATTATTCTTTTATTATTCAACCAGCGGGTTAAATGATAAAAAAAAAAAAAAGAGGCGATTCCCCCATCCACACATTCATGGTGGATGGGGGAATCCTTACCACTGTAGAAATGTGTTCTGACCAGAGCCTTCCCCACTGTGAGAATGCAATGATTAGTGTTGTCAGCTATAACCGGCGGCACCGACCGTTCAGGGAATAACCTGACAGGCTGGTTTTACACAAGTTGATAGATTGACTTGTGTACAACCAGTTAGCCCATACATGGGTCAAAATGTGATCGGCCCCTGCTGAACTGGCCGAATTTCGATCCATGGTTTAAGACTCTTCAACATGAAGCTTCTTCTCTGCCTACTGAGCCCACTTTTACCACAGTGTTACCCAGTGGTGTATTTAGTTTTTGTGCCGCCCTAGGCCTGACTAAACTAGTGCAACCCCTAATTTAAATATGATCCACCCCTTCCTGTCAAGGTCACACCCCTTCCTGACCTGCCCTGAAATTTTCCAGTGGGGACACTAGTATTGAGGGCCTTGGGGGGGGGTGGGGATTCCCTTAATCTGAAGAGATTTCCTCTCACTTCCTGTTTGGCTATGGGGCAAAGGAAATTAACAGATGGCAATTTTTTTTTAACAGGGGCTATAACCACCCCTTACTCTATCCAAAATGGAAAAAAAAAGTGTTGCCTATAGTTCTACTTTAAGCACAAATTTCTGCTAAATTTATGGAGGACTAAGAAGATATAACCATGCCAGTGGTGCAGCAGAAAACATGTAGCACAGTAATGAAGGTATGTGGTCCAGGCAGTGAGCAAAGGAAGGATTGGGGGCAGGAACAAATAAATCCATCTGTTTATTTTTCTCATCAGCAATCAACAGAAATAAAATTAAGATTCCTTAATATGTACAACTGACACAAGCAATGGATTGCAGGAGAGTCCTACTACCTACCTGCCAGTTATAGGTGACCATGTCAGTGTCCCTTGTGTCTGCACCATCCCTATCATACTGGCCGCTTTATGGGGGCACCAGATCGGTTTGTCTTGCGGCCCTAATGCCCCGTACACACGATCAGTTTTCCTGTTGGAAAAAGTCTGTTGAGAGCTTTTGGTCGGGAATCCCGACCGTGTGTATGCTCCATCAGACTTTTTCCAACGGAAAAACTGCTGGAAAAAGATAGAGAGCAGGTTCTCTTTTTTCCCGTCAGGAAAAATACTGATTGGAATTTCCGATCGTGTGCACAAATTCCGACGCGCTATATTCCGACTCATGCTCGGAAACAAATCGACGCATGCTCGGAAGCATAGAACTTAATTTTCTCGGCTCGTCGTAGTCTTTTATGTAACCGCGTTCTTGACAGTCAAAAGTTCACCGAACTTTTGTGTGACCGTGTGTATGCAAGGCAGGCTTAAGAGGAATTCCATCGGAAAAATCATCCGTTTTTTTTCCGACAGGAAAACCGATCATGTGTACTGGGCATTAGACTGGCGCTGCACTAAAAGTGCTGCCCTAGGCCTGGGCCTTGTTGGCCTAGGCCAAATTACAGCGTTGCCTCCATCCCTCTGTATATCCTAGGGAGATTTCCATCCATTGTTTGGATGTAGTCAGAACTTTTTTCCCATTCGCAAGGGTCCCCATAAAGCACAACCTTCTTCCCACTGGTTTTTGAACCTCAACAAAATTTAGGCTTAAAGCTGGAAAACCGGGAACCTCCTCCATTCAGAAAAAGCCTTGTGTCCTTTTCACTGAATGCAAGACTTTCTATGTTCATTCATGCTCCCCTCCTCACATCACAGAAAGCTATGCATTTAGTGAAAAGAACACAAAGCTTTTTCTGAATAGAGGAGGTGTACAATGAGTTACCTGCTATGATCAGTCTACTGCAGCCAGAACTACAAATATCAATGCCAGATATTGAGCACTTACAGTTATGTGGGGGCTGAATGAGTGTAACATTTTAACCAAATAGAGAAGCAGCAAATCATGGGACAGGTGTCAGTAGAGGTAATTATTTTTAAACAGCAAACGGACCAACGTTGTTGTTCTTCCCAAGAGTTCAACTTTAAGGATAATGCCGCGTACACATGACCGTTTTTCATGATAAGAAAAATGCCATTTTTTAATTTGGTCATTAAAAACTATTGTGTGTGGGCTCCAGAGCATTTTTCACGACGTGAAAAATGGGCATTAAAAATTTGGAACATGCTCTAATTTTTCTCGTCGTTTTTCTCGTCATGAAAAGCGGCCGTGTGTAGGCTTTAACGACGTGAAAAAACCGCGCATGCTCAGAAGCAAGTTATGAGACGGGAGCGCTCGTTCTGGTAAAACTAGCGTTCGTAATGGAGATAGAACATTCGTCACGCTGTAACGGACTGAAGAGCACGAGGCTGAAAAGCGCGAATCGTCTCTCACCAAACTTTACTAACACGAGGATCAGCAAAAGCAGCCCAAAGGGTGGCGCCATCCGAATGGAACTTCTCCTTTATAGTGCCGTCGTACATTTCGTACGTCACCGCGCTTTGTTTGAGCATTTTTTTTCATGATAGTGTGTATGCAAGGCAGGCTTGAGAAGAATCACGTCGAGAAAAACTTCGTTTTTTTCAGTGACATTAAAAACGGTCGTGTGTATGCGGCATAAGGTTCCAACATTTCCTATCAAAGTGCAGTTTCTTGAAGACAATCAAGGGACACAGTTCCCACCCCTCTATGTTTATAATCTACTACTACTGTTTTTTTTTTTTTTTTTTTTTTTAATGGAATCATTATGGGAGTGTGAGGGATTATATCTGGTTGACCAACACCTTTTTTTGTATGCAATTATTCAATGCCTCGTAGCCCAGTAATCTCAGATTATACTAATCCTGTGTCCCTTGATGAAGGATTTTATGGTGAGTACAGAAATCCTGTTTTATTGCTATCTGGGTAGCTGTTGGAGAGATTCTGCTCACTTCCTTTCCTACCGACACCACAGGAAGTGAGGGGAACCTCCCCAATGGGGACCCAGAGAGGAATAAAAACGTTTCAAGCGATCTAACCTGTTCACACTCCACTAAAAATGGATGCTTTGTTATGGATGCTACCAAAAAAATGATCCTTCAATAGTCTCTATATATTAAAAAAGTTTTACAGAAAGAAAACAAAAACAGAACACTGCTCACAATCTACTAAATATGAACGCTTTGTTCTATTCTATTGCCAAAAAATGATCTCTCAATGGTCTCAATAGTTTGCATTTTACAGAAAGAAAACAAAGACAGTTCAATCTAAAATTTATAGCGAGTGTACAAAAATAACGATAAAAAAATAATAATTTACAAATTGAACATCCCAATCCAAAAAAGATGTTTCGCCACCACTAAGAGAATGGAAGTGTTTGTGATAATGGAAGATGAGAGAAATAACACCAGGAAATAACGCACACAACAAAGGGCTCCTTTATGAAGTTTAATTTTATATGGGTACTTTGCATTGATTTCCAAACAACATTTGCAGATCTCGTGTGTCTATACTGCTTAGACCTTGGACCAATGTTTCTCAAATTTTTTTGGTCAATGCACACTTTAAAATTATGCAAAATCTCGAGGCACCACATTCTGAAATGTGAAAAACGAAGCCAATAGTTTTATATATCACAGCAACATTCACACACATGGGACACCCAATGTTACAGGTGATGTATTTTTCCAAAGCAAATACACCTTTGCACATTGGTACTGACTAGTACTCCGATGTTTCTCTTCTCCCTCAGTTTTCCTCCATCTCTCAGCTAATGGGACCTCAGTGCTGACAGAGGTGGGCAGGGGAGGGATAAACAAGGATGCTGTGCAGGTATTCAATGACCTCTTTTTTTTTTATCTGATGACATAATTGGTTGTTAGGACGCTGGCGGCTAGAAGGTTGTAATGGTGCACAATGGAAACCTGTGGCTTTGTGTAACTAAAAGGCAGGCCTGATCCACCCACTTGTTTGTATACAAATTTGGGGCAATTTTTAGGCTTTTGCCTAGGCACACCTGAAGACACCCCAGGGTGCACCCTGGTTGAAAAAAGCTGTATTAAAAGTAAACGGTAGACCCCCAAAAGCTTGTCCTGAAAATTTAATTGTTAGTGCAAATTATGATGGACAGTTAAACTTATAGTTTAAATCCAAATGTATTCCTTTATAAACTTGGTGTGTTGCCTATTATTACCGTCTATATCTCCCACATTTGTTGCCAGTCATCCTGCTTTTAAAGTAGTTATAAAGCTTAGTTTTGTTATAAAAATAACAAACATTCTACAAACTTACTACATCTGTGCAATGGTTTTGCACAGAGCAACCCCGATCCTCTTCTTCTGGGGTCCCCGCCAGCGCTCCAGGCCCCTCCTCTTCATCGGGTGCTCCCAGGGAGACCTGTGCATGCTCGCTCCTAAAGCCCGTTCCTGTGCCCAACAAGAGTAACTGTGAGGGCTTACTTCTGGTTCCACCAACACCTAAGGCCCAATTTTCTGCAAAGTATATAGGGCAGGCCGTATAGTATTTATACTGCTGTTCAGAGTATATAGAGTCTGGGGGCCTGGGGGACCCCCACGCCATTTAAATAAAAAATTGGGTGCAGGGTTCCCCTTAATATCCATACCAGACCTGAAGGGCCTGGTATGGATTTTGGGGGGGACATCCACGCCATTTTTTATTTATTTTTGGTATTTTTATTTATATTGCCAGGATCTGACAATACATTACAGCCACAAGCAGTTTTAAATGAAATTTTTTCCTTTAGAAATGTATCTTTGTTGTGGCACTGTTATAAATATTAGAAAGATGCACCACTTTACAGGCATACGAAGGACACCCACAGGCACAATATTTAAAGGAATATTTCATTTTTATTGTTTCACTTTAACTTCTACGCGCCGAGCGTACGCATATATGCGTCCTCGGCTTTCAGGGGGTAATACCTGCATGATGTCCGCAGCTGCTGGTTGTTATCCCGGAGGAGCAGGAGGGGACATCCCCCCTCCCGCCCCTCTGACTGGGCATCCCGTCCCGCCGGGAGACCCAATCCGCGATCCAGCACTTCCGCCGCTTAGTGACAGACTGGAGCGAATCTGTAAACGGCTTTGTTCCAGTCTCATGAATGTAAACACGGAAGCGACGTCACAATGTCACTTCCGGTTTACTCGGTTGCCAATGGCGCCGGATTTAAAAAAATATTCGGATTCAGAATCGCCGTTTTCGGCGATCTGAATACTTTGAAGTGTAAAGGAGGAATTTGGGGTCTTTTAGACCCCCGATCCCTCCATAAAGAGTACCTGTCACCACCTATTGCTGTCACAAGGGATGTTTACATGTAAAAAGAAATAAAATAAATAAGATAAAAAAAATAATTTAAAGCGCCCCCGTCCCCACGAAAACACATACGAAAGTCGCGCCTGCATATGTAAACAGTGTTCAAATCACACATGTGAGGTATCGCCGCGATCATTAGAGCGAGAGCAATAATTCTAGCACTAGACCCCCTCTGTAACTCTAACCTGGTAACCGTGAAAAAAAATTAAAGTGTCGCCTATGGAGATTTTTAGGTACCGTAGTTTGTTGCCATTCCACGAGTGCGTGCAATTATAAAGCGTGACATGTTTGGTATCTATTTACTCGGCGTAACATCATCTTTCACATTATACAAAAAAATTGGGCTAACTTTACTTTTTCGCTTTTTTTTAATTAATGAAAGTGTATTTTTTCCCAAAAAGTTGCGTTTAAAACACCGCTGCACAAATACCGTGTGACATAAAATATTGCAACAATCGCCATTTTATTCTCTAGATTCTCTGCTAAAAAAATATATATAATGTTTGGGGGTTCTAAGTTATTTTCTAGCAAAAAATACAGATTTTAACCCAAAGAGAGAAGGGAGAAATGGCTTCATGTTTTCTAAAGTATGAAGAGTCTTCGGACTCCTCTCAACATCCCTAGCACCCCCTTCACCCTACAGTTCTCATGCTAAAATTAGTCACAAATATACAGAAGTATTTAGAAGAGCGAAACAATGTAAGGAAAAATGTATGACAATTTGTCAAAGTTGAATCTAATGCCGCGTACACACGATCGGTTTTCCCGTCGGAAAAACCTTGGATGGTTTTTCCAACGGAATTCCGCTCAAGCTTGTCTTGCATACACACGGTCACACAAAAGTTCTCTGAACTTTCGACCGCCAAGAACGCGGTGACGTACAACACTACGTCGAGCCAAGAAAATTAAGTTTAATGCTTCCGAGCATGCGTCAAATTGTTTCCGAGCTTGCGTCTGAATTTTGCGCGTCGGAATTGCTACAGACGATCGCATTTTCCGAAAAAATAGAGAACCTGCGCTCAAACTTTTGCTGGCGGGAATTCCGACAGAAAAAGTCCGATGGAGCATACACACGGTCGGAATTTCCGTTCAAAAGTTCACATCTGACTTTTTCTGACGGAAAATCCGATCGTGTGTACGCGGCATTAGGCAGAGTTTATATGTGTGGCTAAATTGCGCCACCTCTGATAAGCATTCTGCATTCAGATCACGTTTCATAGGTGGGGCGGCGGTATTACGGTCGCAAAGCAAAGCATTGTGACCACGGCATGTGAACACCCCTGTCTGCTGCCTTTGCAGCTTAACTGGGGGGGGGGGGCGTGTTTTTAACACCCACCAATCACAAGTTTTTGTACATAGCAGATATTATGAGATAAAGATGCATCTGAGTCCAGAAGAAGTATCATATTGCCTCTTTTCATCAAAATGATTCCTACTTCCTCCATTAGGTCTAGATCTCACCACAGTGATACCCAATTCTTCCATTAGTTCCTAATTTGACTTCAAAAGCAATTTGTTTCCAATTTCCTCTTATGCCTCGTACACACAACCGGTTTTCCCATCGGAAAAACTGCGATGAGAGCTTTTGGCCTGGAAATCCCGGCCGTGTGTATGCTCCATCTGAGTTTTCCCGACGGGAAAACTACCGGGAAAAAAAAAAAAAGAGAGCAGGATCTCTTTTTTTCCCGCCAGGATTAAATCCTAGCGGAAAAAACGTTTGTCTGTATGCTTTTCCGACGGAAAAAAAAATGTGCATGCTCGGAAACAATTCAACACATGCTCGGAAGCATATAACTTAATTTTGTTGGCTCGTCGTAGTCTTTTACGTCACTACGTTCTTGGCAGTCAAAAGTTCACCAGACTTGTGTGACCGTGTGTATGCAAGGCAGGCTTGAGAGGAATTCTGTCGGGAAAACCATTGTTTTTTTTATCCGACGGGAAAACCGGTCGTGTGTACAGGGCATTACACTATCTGGGGTCATCCACTGCTTTAGGCAGATATTTGTTATGTTTGCATTGATACATGACTGGATTATGTTACATTGAATTTGTATTTAAACTATGAATCACAGACACTGGTCCATAGAAGAATGATGGGTATAATAAAAGCATACTTTTTGCAGTGACTGTTCAGCCTGAAATCAGACAATAGAAGGCGTATAGCAAGTTTTATTACTCATAAATTTGGCTCAATTTGCCTGCATCAGCCATCTGTCTGCATTAAGAGGATTTTTGCACTCATTTTTGTCAGCAGAATGGCATAATGGAACAAACATATTATTTTCATGGCAAATCTAATGGAAGATGATTGCTGTTTTTAGAGATACTCAGCCATGGAAAGCTCAGATATGCTGTAACTTTACACATGGCCACTAGGTGGTGATAAAGGAAACTCCCTTGTACCCATCCATGTCAAAGACACTATAGGTTTTTATATTGCAAAATGAGGCAATTCATTTATGTAGGTTAGAGATAAACAAACACTGGTTGATTCAAATAGGCTGTGATGTGCAAGGGATTTTTAACCACTTCAGCCCCGAAGCCTGTTTTTCAGACTCGGTGTTTACAAGTTAAAAACAATTTTTTTTGATGGAAAATTACTTAGAACCCCCAAACATTATATATATTTTTTTCTAACACCTTAGAGAATAAAATGGCGGTCATTGCAATACTTTTTGTCACATTGTATTTGCGCCATTACCGAGATATCCCTCTTTAAAGTGCCAACGTATATAGTCGTGCGGCGGTCGGTAAGTGGTTAAATTTGCAAGGAAAATATAGGATACTATATGCTATGCATACTAGCACATTATGATATTACCTTGTAGGTGGAAACTTTTTTTTTTTTTTTAGAAGCTTTACTACCGCTTTAATGAGTTATGCATTACTGGGATGTACGCCAATCAGCCATAACTTAATGACTCCCCCCCCCCTTTTGTTGCCAAAACAGCCCTGACCAATCGAGGCATAAACTTCACTAGACCTCTGAAGGTTTTCTATAGTATCTGGCACCGAGCCATCAGTAGCAGATCTTTTAAGTTACAAGGTGGGATCTTCATGGATCAGACTTGTTTTTCCAGCCCATCCCACAGATGCTCAGTTGGATTGAGATCTGGAGAATTTGGAGGCCAAATCAGGGTCCAGATCTTAGCCTGGAACCTCTGCAGTGTCTGGTTGTGACTCTTCTAGCTGTGCCACCTGAGATGCTGGACAGCTCCCTGCCTGATTCCTTGCACAATCTTACTTTGTATCTTAAATCTGGTGAACCTTAAACTCTTTGCTCCTCACATGAAATTTCTATTTCAGCCATGTCTTTGTATGTTAGGACCTGGATCACCTGCTGGTGGCACTGTGCTTCTCAGAGTGGGAGGTTGTAGTTCCAGTGTCCACCAGCGGGTGTCTCCCAGCAATTTTTTCTTCAACTGATACTGATTGCTGGGAGAGTATTTAGTCCCTCTAGATGCATCGTAACAGAAAGGAAAGCAAATACCTCCAAGTTCCCAAGTGCAGCTGGTCTGGTTGCTAGTAGCTGCAGTGTTATGTCAGGAATCAGTAGCAGGAAAGGCCAAATCTGCATAGCTACACTAGGAAACCAGACTACAATATATAGTAGTTAAGCAAATTTATTAAAAGTAGAACAAAAGGCATCTAGACACCAGCAAACAGGAAACACAGCAAATGTGAAGATACAAGTGAACTACAACCATTTAACCAAAATGCCTAAGTAGGAACCTAACTAAATAACAGGAAGCCAAACCAACTACAGTGGGTACGGAAAGTATTCAGACCCCCTTAAGTTTTTCACTCTTTGTTATATTGCAGCTATTTGCTAGAATCATTTAAGTTCATTTTTTTCCCTCATTAATGTACACACAGCACCCCATATTGACAGAAAAACACAGAATTGTTGACATTTTTGCATATTTATTAAAAAAGAAAAACTGAAATATCACATGGTCCTAAGTATTCAGACCCTTTGCTGTGACACTCATATATTTAACTCAGGTGCTGTCCATTTCTTCTGATCATCCTTGAGCAGGTTCTACACCTTCATTTGAGTTCAGCTGTGTTTGATTATACTGATTGGACTTGATTAGGAAAGCCACACACCTGTCTATATAAGACCTTACAGCTCACAGTGAATGTCAGAGCAAATGAGAATCATGAGGTCAAAGGAACTGCCTGAAGAGCTCAGAGACAGAATTGTGGCAAGGCACAGATCTGGCCAAGGTTACAAAAAAAATTCTGCTGCACTTAAGGTTCCTAAGAGCACAGTGGCCTCCATAATCCTTAAATGGAAGACGTTTAGGACAACCAGAACCCTTCCTAGAGCTGGCCGTCCAGCCAAACTGAGCTATCGGGCGAGAAGAGCCTTGGTGAGAGAGGTAAAGAAGAACCCAAAGATCACTGTGGCTGAGCTCCAGAGATGCAGTCAGGAGATGGGAGAAAATTGTAGAAAATCAACCATCACTGCAGCCCTCCACTAGTTGGGGCTTTATGGTAGATTGGCCCGACGGAAGCCTCTCAGTGCAAGACACATGAAAGCCTGCATGGAGTTTTCTAAAAAAACACCTGAAGGACTCCAAGATGGTGAGAAATAAGATTCTCTGGTCTGATGAGACCAATATAGAACTTTTTGGCCTTAATTCTAAGCGGTATGTGTGGAGAAAACCAGGCACTGCTCATCACCTGTCCAATACAGTCCCAACAGTGAAGCATGGTGGTGGCAGCATCATGCTGTGGGGGTGTTTTTCAGCTGCAGGGACAGGACGACTGGTTGCAATCGAGGGAAAGATGAATGCGACCAAGTACAGGGATATCCTGGACGAAAACCTTCTCCAGAGTGCTCAGGACCTCAGACTGGGCCAAAGGTTTACCTTCCAACAAGACAATGACCCTAAGCACACAGCTAAAATAACGAAGGAGTGGCTTCACAACAACTCTGTTACTGTTCTTGAATGGCCGAGCCAGAGCCCTGACTTAAACCCAATTAAGCATCTCTGGAGAGACCTAAAAATGGCTGTCCACCAACGTTTACCATCCAACCTGACAGAACTGGAGAGGATCTGCCAGGAGGAATGGCAGAGGATCCCCAAATCCAGATGTGAAAAACTGTCACAGACACACAGGTCCCAGAAGACAGCAAGGACCAGTGGGATCACACAGCACGAATCGCGCATGTGCAGTAGGGAACCAGGCTGTGAAGCCGCAAGGCTTCACTTCCTGATTCCCTTACGGAAGATGGCGAGGTACAGATCGGCTTCGGGTGAGGATATCGCGGGCACCCTGGACAGGTAAGTGTCCATATTTGAAAAGTTAGCAGCTGCAGTATTTGTAGCTGCTGACTTTAAAAAAAAAAATTTTCGGCGGAACTCCGCTTTAAGTTGTAATAAATATTTTAAAACAATATCACACTATTGCAAGCCTCTGTTGTTTCTACATGTGGCATATATGAGAGGAGGTCACTGTTAACCAGGAGGAAAGAGTTGTTCTTGATCCGAAATTTGAGCCAAATAGTTACTACTACAGGAAGGAGGAATCACAGGAGGAACCCGTAAAGCTGTTACACATTAACTACAGGCTTTTTTTAAAAAAGCCCTTAAGCTGAGGGTACATCCGGTGGAGGGGTACACTAGGATTGTGTGCACACTGCATGAAGGCACCAGCATCACTTTTATCTATATTTCTATGATGGAGTGTCAAGATTTTGATTAAATATATTAAGGATAGTGTGCAGCACACGGAGCACTTGCACTTTATTTTGGACTTTACAATACTTAATACTTAATTCAATATATTTGTTTCATTTATTTATGTAGCGATACCTTCACCTAAGAAGGCCGCATTTTTAGTTTGGGCCCTGAAGACAGCTCCGCCAACCCCCGGCAATATACTCAACCCCCTACTGGCACAGCTAGTTCTGACAGCAATACGTATGTCTTATAGGCTTGTGCGATTCGTTTCGTAACAAATCGAAATTCGTCCGAATTTAGCAACTTTCGGACATTCGGAAGCATTTGAATTTCCGAACAAAGCAATTACGAATAAAACCGAATCCAAAATAAATTATACCGCAAAATAGCGAATGCCCGAATGTCTTCGGCATAATTCGTTATGAAAAAACTTACGAATGTACGAATCCATTGGAAGCACAATAACACTCACTCTGCTCTGTTCTCTGCTTCTCCCTCACCGTGCTGAACTCCCTCTCAAAATGGTGTACAGGGGCGGAGGCTATAGCCGCATGTAAAAAACAAAAGTAAAATACGAGATTTCGAATCGTTACAAATAACCGCTATGTATTTAGAAAAGTACAAATCCATTCGAAGCACATTAGGCATAATAGGCAGCGTCGTTGTGAGAGAGACACGTAAAATTACGAATCAACGAACCCAAAAAAAGTTACGAAAGTAGGAGTTGTGTCCAGAATCAACGAAAAACAACGTACCCTACCGAAAGTACGAATTATAAATCAACAAAAAATTCAAAGAAAAATGACGCTTGCGAAAATACGAATTAGTCCGAACACGAAAAATCCCGTCTAGCAAAATTACGAATGATTACGAATCAACAGGACCGAAAAGAAACGAACCGAAACGAAACGAATTTTTCCGTTGTGCACAAGTCTAATGTCTTATACTGTATGAGTAATTAACCATTTCTCTACTGTGCACGAAAACCCCCTTCCTGCCCAAGCCATTTTTCAGCTTTCAGCGCTGTCACACTTTGAATGACAATTGCGCGGTCGTGCGACGTGGCTCCCAAACGAAATTTGTGTCCTTTTTTTCCCACAAATAGAGCTTTCTTTTGGTGGTATTTGATCACCTCTGCGGTTTTTATTTTTTGCGCTATAAACAAAAGAAGAGCGTCCAGTTTGGAAAAAAAAAACAATTTTTTACTTTTTGCTATAATAAATACCCTTTTTTTTTTTTAAATAAAATTTTCCTCAGTTTAGGCCGATACGTATTCTTCTACATATTTTTGGTAAAAAAAAAAATCGCAATAAGCACGTATTGATTGGTTTGCGCAAAAGTTATAGCGTGTACAAAATAGGGGATAGATTTATAGCATTTTTATTTTTTTATTTTTTTATTAGTAATGGCAGCGATCTGCGATTTTTAATTGTGACTGCGATATTGCGGCGGACACATCGGACACTTTTGACACATTTTTGGGACCATTCACGTTTATACAGCGATCCCTGCTATAAAAATGCATTAATTACTGTATAAATGTGATTGGCAGGGAAGGGGTTAACCACTAGGGGGCGGGAAGGGGTTAAATATGTTCCCTCAATGTGTTCTAACTGTGGGGGGAGGTGACTGACTGGGGGAGGTGACCGATGGTTGTCCCTTATGTACAAGGGACACACCATCGGTCCCCTCTCCCTCACAGGACGTGGATCTCTGTGTTTACACACAGAGATCCACTTTCCTGCTCGTTTCCCGGGCAATCGCGGGTGCCCGGCGGCAATCGCGGCCGCCGGGCACGCGCACCGGGGCCTTGTAAATGCGGCGGGCGCGCGCCTCCTAGCTCGTTTTAAAGGGAGGACGTCATATGACGTCCTCCCAGAACGAGAGTATCCTCCGCCCGCCGTCAATTGACAGTGGGCGGGGGACAAGTGGTTAAACATCAAGACAATAATAGTATAAAACGGGTAAAAGATTTACTTAAGCTTTTGAAAATAATCAGGGGTTAACATTTATCACAGTTCACAAAATATATATATAATGCAGAGCCCTGCAACACTAACACACTATGAATATGAAGTTAACAGCAACAAGTGCGCCACATGGGCGACCGTTAGCTAGGCATCCTGTGGCGCAGTAATCAAACAAACTAGAAAACTGATCAGGCCTGGCTCTAATATCTACGAACTAGTCTATAGGGGATGATGTTCTTTTCTTCACCGGCAGGTCTTTAACGGTGGTGCACATTAACAGAGTATGATTTGTAATCCAATGGGAAAGATAAAGATGGGGTAAACACTTTGCTAAGCGAACTGAGTTCAGCTCTGATAAGATTCTTCAGTGGAAGTATCAGGAACAACTTGTGGGCCACGGCAGTCTATAGGCCTATTAGCAGTAACAGTATATGGTTTGGGCATCCGGCCTCTCACCCGCCCGGACTGCGGTCCCAGTCCGGGAACTTCCACCAACTGTGTCACACACACACACACAGTGTCTCTAGCGATCGGGTCCCCGATCCAACGAATGCTGTAGTTAAGCGAAGTCAGATGTCACCCCGGCTCGCAGAGGGGTGAAAGGCTCTTTGGTGCTGCGCAAGATCTCAGGCTTCAGGCCTTGCACTCCGACACATCCGCACAGGAGGATCAGTCTCTGAAGTCTCGTGTCCCAAAGAGACCGAGCCTAGCCTCGCCTCCTCCTCTTATAACCCCTCCCATGAGTCTCTGCGGTGGAAACATCCCCGAACAGGCTTCTGGGTAGTGTAGTCTCTCTGCGTTAAAGGGGAACACCCCGCTACACTTATTTATTAGTAGATTTGTGTACTAGATATTTTTATAGTTATTCATCCATCCATTCACTGTTTGGTCTTAGCGCCGCACATATTGTTATTTAATACTAAATGCTAAGTTCGCCTTTGTTCACTTTTTTTAGAATTTCAAAGAAAAAAAAAGGAAAAGAAAGGTGAACTTAGCCTGTAAGGCTACTTAGTGTTAAGCCCCGTACACACGGTTGGACTTTTGGCCAACAAACTTCATTTTGAGCAAGTTGGACCAACAATCCGACCGTGTGTACGCTCTATCGGACAAACTTTTTTTTTTTTTTGTTTTTGTTTTCATCGGACAAAAGTTCGGTCTGCAAACGGACAAACTTTTGGCTAACAAAAGTCCGATGGAGCAAAGTCCGACCGTGTGTACAGAAAACCATCAGACTTTTGTCCGATGGACAAAACAAATAATGTTCAAATCAACCAACAATAGCAGAAGTTGACCAAAGGGTGGCGGAAAAGAGCAGAAAAACCACGCAATGTTGGAAGAAGTTTTGGGAAAGTTTGCAGAAAAGTCCTGTGGTGTGTATGCTATGGGTGTTCCCGGCCAACTCCGTTCGGACAAAAATCCACGGAAAAGTCCGATGGAAGTCCGACCGTGTGTACGGGGCTTTAGGCAAGAAATCTACTTTAAGGCACAGGTGCACCGTCCAGACCTGTCACCGCAACCCTGTCACACTTTTTGAGAGCCTGATTTCTTTTCTGTGGCACGGGCTGAACAATGCATCTAAGGGTACAAACATTGGGGAAAGTACGCGCCGTAGGATGAATGCCTGGAGCTGAACACCCCATGAGCACCATGCACCAAGGCTAAATGCTCAGTTGGCCTATTAGAGGAAATGGTTTTACCTTCCTGACTATGCTGCCAGGCAGAGGAGTATAAACTACAAAACTGGTTGGACAGAATTACAAAACTTTTGAAAGATAAGACGGTTCACATATGTTTATTTAACTGTTTACATTGAACAGTTTTTCCCAGAGATTTTAAAAGAACAAAAAGTCAACAGTTTAGATCCTTCTTCTAACCTTCAAACAGACAACCTACATATATTAAAGAAATATTAATCGTCAAGAAGACTCAAGGTGTGCAAGGCTGCACAGAATACCGTGAGCTCAGCATTTCTTTGAAAGAAAATGGAATCTGCTGATTCCAGAGTCACAAGTAATTAATCTTAGGGGACAAGCTGTCTTTACTGAAAACCAAAAGTGATGAATCCTCCCTCGCACGATTGCTTTATCTTTCCAGCAAACAAGAAGCCGACGAGCAAAATGAAAACAATGCTGAAAATATATAATGCAATATAATGAAAAGGATTGGGATTAAAAAGGAATATCTCAAGTTCTTTTCTTTTTCAGCTAATTAAAATTAACAAATGAAATACAGTATATGGCTCCATGTACACAGAAGCTGATAAACTGCAGTTTATTGGCGTTTTGCAGTTTTTTTAAAAAAGCCCATTAACTGCACTCTATGTTAGCCTATGTGTTCATGTACACATATCGTTTTTTAGCTTTAATGAGCAGTGGAGTTAATGGGCTTCTTTCTAAACGCAAGAAATTCGCGTTCAAAGTGCTGTTTTTCGGCAGAAAAAACGCAAAACGCCGAAAAAACGCTCATAAACGCTCAAAAACACTGGCCGCGAGCGTTTTTTAGCGTTTTTTGATCCATTGAAAAAAAAAAAGCTAAAAAACGCTACACTGAAAAACGCTAATAAAAGCTAGTAAAAAACGCTGATAAAAGCTAGCTTTTTCTGCTGCTTTAAAAACGACCGTTTTTGAGCTTCTGTGTACATGGAGCCTTAAGCCCCGTACACACGGTCGGACTTTTGCCCAACAAACTTTGTTTTAAGCAAGTTGGACCAACAATCTGACCGTGTGTACGCTCCATCTGACAAACTTTTTTTCGTTTGGTTTTGTTTTCATCGGACAAAAGTTGGGTCTGCAAACGGACAAACTTTTGCCCAACAAAAGTCCGATGGAGCAAAGTCCTACCGTGTGTACAGAAAACCATAGGACTTTTGTCCGATGGACAAAACAACTAATGTTAAAATCAACCAACAATACCAGAAGTTAACCAAAGGGTGGCGGTAAGGAGCAGAAAAGAGCAGAAAAACCACCACGTGATGTTGCAAAAAGTTTTGGGAAAGTTTGCAGAAAAGTCCTGTGGTGTGTATGCTATGGGTGTGCCCGGCCAACTCCGTTCGGACAAAAATCCACGGAAAAGTCAGATGGAAGTCCAACCGTGTGTACGAGGCTTTAGACCCCATTCACACAGGGGCGACTCGTCAGGTGTCTTAGCCGCCTGACAAGTCGCATCCCATTCTGTACAATGGAACCATTCTAATCGGAGCGACTGAAGTCGCTCTGACTTAGAAAAAGGTTCCTGTACTACTTCAAGACGACTTCAAGGCAACTTCCATTGACTTCAATACAGAAGTCATTTTTGAAGTCACCTTTGAAGTCGTCTTCAGATCGCCCAGCACAGTCGCGGGACAAGTCATGCCGCCCCTGTGTGAATGGGCTCTAAGTATGTTTATTTAAAGTGTTATTTAAATACTTCAATAATAGAGGCAAATTAAAAGGTTCTGCTGAGGTGGTATATGGTGCCAGCCAGATTGGCTACTTTTGTGTCGGGGGCTACCCCGCTATGCTTTAGGGGATGTGGCCAGGTTGGTACCACCTATCATATTTGGTGGACATGCCCCAAGGTTAGGAGGTTTTGGATTAGGGTTTATAATTTAATTTACTCCCTCACCCAGATAAACCTGATTAAATCAGCTAAGCAAGCGTTACTGGAGAGCGGGGTAGTAGAGGCCTCCAAGTTTCGCAGGCGGCTTTTGGCATTTATATTCATCTCAGCAAAAATAACCATCGCTAGAAACTGGAGATCGGCTGCTCTACCATTCGAACAGCTTAAAGGTAAATTGTCTTGGTTGATGCTGAACGAATGGTTGACAGCATTGGCTCAAGATAAAATTAAATTATTCCATAAAGTGTGGGACCCATGGCTTCATTACCTTACGAATGATCCCAGGATGATTGCAGCCTAGCTTTAGTTTTCACTTAGGGGTATTCGGGTGCTGAATCAGGGCTCCTTCCCCTCTTCCCCTCTTCCCCTTTCCCCCTCCTCAACTATTCTTTCCTCGCTTTGTTTCCTCCCTTCTATTTCTTTACCTCTATTTCTCTTTCTGTATGTTTACTTTTGGGGTCGGATCCAGGCCTTAAGAGCCGGTTCACACAGGGGCAACACGACTTCCAGCGCAACTTTGGGAGGCAACTTGGACCCGACTTGAGCATGAATGACAGCACGACTCCAGGCAACTTACAAGGCAACTTCAAGTTCAGGCGACTTTCCAGTGGTCAATCAAACAATAATCAGCTCTGTGGGAGGGAGGGGGAAGGGAGGGGTTTGCCTGGAAAACGATTTTTACTTCCTGGAAAATTGCTTCAGTTAAGACAGGGGATCCGACTTGGAGGCAACTTCCATTGAAATCAATGGGTACAAGTCGCCTAGAAGCCGGATTGAAGTCGTACAGGAACCTTTTCTGAAGTTGGTGCGACTGCAGTAGTGTGCATTAAGACGGCTCCATTCACTTCCATTACTTTTCTAAACCGCGCGACTTGGGGTGACTTGAAGTCAGATCCCAGGACGCCCCTGTGTGAACCGGCTCTAAAGGTTTGTACGACTCCCAGTTTTCTTTGGTTTGTACGTTCTTAAAGGACCGTTGTCAGTCTGAACTGATTTGAGAGACGCCCGCACGGTCTGAGGGGTTAAGCCCCCCCGGCAAGTAGATGGGGTGCGGCTCTTCTAGGCAGGTGGTTCACTCGATGAGACCTGGGATGTAAAGAGGGGCTTGAGGTTCTGAGGAGCAGTGGACTAATGTAGGATATTTAGAGGTGCTATTGTGTTCCAGCCCATGCTTGAGTTTTTCCTTTAGTGTTTATGAATACTACGACAGGGGCCCCTGGACCCTAGGTGTTTAAATCCCAAGTGCTGTATTGAGACTGTACAATGTCAAGTTGAGACTTTTATATATTTTTTTTGTATGGCAAAACTTTAATAAAAATTATTGAAAAATAAAGTGTTATTTAAGTAAAAAAATCAAACTTTACCCTACAGGCAAGACTATAAAAAGTCTTATCAGTAGGTGCCTTTGAAAGGGCTTGAACTTGCGCCATCCGGTAGAAAGTGGCATCGGCTTAAAGGGGTTGTAAACCTTTGTGTTTTTTCACCTTAATGCATCCTATGCATTAAGGTAAATAAACACATTGCAGTGTCTGGTCCCCCAGCTCCCCTGTTTTACTTACCTAAACCCCGAATTTCCGTGGGCACGATCCCGCCGTCGCTCTCTCCACGGGTTCTCGACTCTTCATTGGATAGATTGATAGCAGCGCAGCCATTGGCTCCCGCTGCTGTCAAATAAATCCAATGACGTGGGTGCCAGGGGGCGGCGCTGAGTCCTGCATTCAGCGGCTATGGACCGTGAATGCTGTACACGGGAGCGCGCCCGCAAGGTAACCCCCTTGGGTGAGCACTTCCCAGACGGGGTTATCTGATGCGGGCAGGAGCCGAGAGAGCCACCGAACCTATAGTATCACTTTAAGCTGATTATATGATTGGTGCATGAGCACTCCATTCTGCGTGCATGGAACGCTATGGCGACTCCTACGGAAGTCACGTCATTGAAGCCGGCCATTTAAAATGTCGGAGCTCACTTACCAGATAGGAAGACTGGGAGAAGATGGACACGCTTGCAACACGCTTGCAACAGCGACAAGCATGCCACTGGAGGTCTTCATTTAAAAGATACGTCTGCAATATTAATCATATCTGTCATACTGTGCTAGTATGTGGTGCATTATGGCATTCACATGCAGTGGACACATGCACATTTTTTTTCTTACGTTTACTACCACTTTAACCACTTAAGCCCCGGACCATTAGGCAGGTTAAAGACCAGGCCACTTTTTGCGGTTCGGCACTGCGTCGCTTTAACTGACAATTGCGCGGTCGTGCGACGTCGCTCCCAAACAAAATTGACGTCCTTTTTTCTTACAAATAGAGCTTTATTTTGGTGGTATTTGATCACCTCTGCAGGGTTTTTTTTTGCGCTATAAACAAAGATAGAGCGAAAATTTTGAAAAAAATGCAATATTTTTAACTTTTTGCTATAATAAATATCCCCAAAAAATATATAAAAAAACATTTTATTCCTCAATTTAGGCCGATATGTATTCTTCTACATATTTTCGGTAAAAAAAGTCTGCAATAAGCGTTTATTAATCGGTTTGCGCAAAAGTTATAGCGTCTACAAAATAAGGGATAGTTTTATGGCATTTTTATTAATATATTTTTTTTTTACTAGTAATGGCGGCGATGATCGATTTTTATCGTGACTGTGACATTATGGCGGACACATCGGACACTTTTGACACATTTTTGGGACCATTGTCATTTTTACAGCGATCAGTGCTATAAAAATGCACTGATTACTGTGAAAATAACACTGCCAGTGAAGGGGTTAACCACTAGGTGGCGATGTAGGGGTTAAGTGTGCCCTAGTGAGTGATTCTTACCGTAGGGGGGATGGGCTGTGTGTGACATGACACTGATCTCCGCTCCGATTACACGGAGCGGAGATCAGTGTCATTGTCACTAGGCAGAGCGGGGAGATGCTTGTTTACATTAGCATCTCCCCGCTCTATCTCTCTGGAGACGATCACGGGTATCCCCGCAGCGATCGAGTCCGCGGGACCCGCGGTCGGGCTCACAGAGCTGACGGCAGGGTCGCGAGCGCGACCACACAGCGGTATCTTAAAGGGGACGTACCTGTACGCCCTCATGCCTGTCCGTGCCATTCTGTCTACGTAAATAGGCGTGCGCTGGTCCTTAAGTGGTTAAAGATGAATTCCAAGTATGAATCGCTACATTGGTTTAGCTTGGACCAACGTAATTATGCATAAATTATATGTAGCGGTGCTCCCGTTGGGTCCCTGCATGTTTCAACATCCACACATCACCCTGCTTAGTCCGACATCTATTTTAGGCACACTTCTCCAGTCATTGAATAGTCTCTTGCTTGTTTTTGTTGTTTTTATTAGGGTATAAATCTTGGATGGGGAACGGGGACATGGGATGCCCAAATGATGAATACTTCTAGTTGAAATATTGCATCCAAACTGACAGTCTCTTCTTCTGCACATCTCCTCCAGCACACTACTTGAGATCACTTGCTTTCCTTCACTGTTCAATTCTAGATTCCTGTCACCGTTAGCACATGGCTAGGCCTCACTCTGAATAAGTCCTAACATTTTCCTAGTAGCCATTTTCAGGCGGGGGTCTGCAGTCCCCTCTGTTGTATTATAACCATTTTAGATGAAAAATATTGTGCTAACTGATACTTGGTGGACTACTGCTCCCAACACGTCCGATGCAAATCCTGCCAACCCTCCTGGCTGCAGCGACTTAACTTCAACAACACCACAGTCTCTCCCTTTGGCTCCACATCCAATCCTGGCATGTCTCTCCCAGAGCTTCTTACTGTGCTTCTCAATCACTGACCCCCAGAATGGATCTATCCTGAATGGCTTTCCTGGCCATGCTCCCTGCTGTCTTCCTCCTGGTCCTGTTCCAGGACACCTCTCAATGACCCAGCTCCTGAGCTCCAGGTCCGAGGTACACCCCCCCAGAAAGGGGGTTCCTCAAGGACCACCACAGCCTAACACGCCATGATTCAGTTCTTCCACCCGACAACTCCTCCCACAACAGGCTGACCATGGATATATATAGGAGGCCTGCCCCCTGCCAATCCTAGTTGTAGATTGGTCAGGGCTCCCAAATACACCCCATGTCACTCTAGCACTCTGCCCTGCCTCTTTTCCAGAACCTTCTCACTGGAAACAGAGGAGGCGCCCAAGAGCTGAGGCATATGTCAGTCACCTGCTGCTACACTAAACCACTCTCCTGCCCCCAGATCAAAAACAAACAGGCCTAGCTCACAGCTAGGCCTGCCTAAATTTACCTGCGCTGACAATAAAAATAAACCCACTACTCTAGCACCTACCTACCTAAGGTAGAGGGTGCTACACTTACCTTTAGGATCCCCTCAAAGCTGGAAATCACTGAAATACCAGGTCCCATGCCAAGTGTTTGTTCTGACTGCTTAGAGAACATAGGAGGTTGTTCACTTGGCATGGGCACCATTCAGAACTAGAAGTGATGCAGTAGTGAAACCGGAAGTGGTGGCATGTTTTTCAGTAAGGTATATACATCAAGTGTTTAGAGGTCTATTCTTAGGCTCTGATGAAGAGGCAAAGTCGTTCAAGATGTGTAAGCCAATTGGATCCAAACTGAATCTTCCAGAAATAAGGAACCTGTGCAGTGGATCAGGCTACATAGCCATTGGTTGTTTTTGATGAGCTTGTGACACAGTCATTTGTGAGTATACTACCATTTTGCTTTTTATTAATAAGGAATTTAGTCTAGATACTAATTTGTATTTCCAGATGGATATGGTTTTGGCTGAAGTAAAACCATTGATAAATCTATATTCGGTAGTACCTTCTGGATGGATATAGATTTTTTTCTCTAGCCCATATAGGGACATTTTCTGTTAACGCCTGTATACGTTTAAGATGTATTTATTTACCTTGCACAGTGCTCACTACATTATATTACCCCTTGTTAGTGATTTATGTTCATTTGGGACTGTGCTATAATTGTATTAAATATAAATTAAAAATATATCAATGCTGCATTATTTTCTGTGCTACATTAACATACTGTATATCCTTCATATTTATAAAAAAAAATTGCAAACCAATATATTACAATTTATACTAAGGTCCCTAAGGCCCCCTTCACACGGGGCAGACTCCGTAATCCGCCTCCACCTGCTCAGCAGAGGTTCTCTCCGCTGCATGGCGGAGCAAACACGGACACAGCCCCACAGTTCTCTATGGGAGGTTGGATAGAAACGGACAACCTGTTCGTTTCTATCCGACTGTCATCCGGATGGCGGTGGCACCGCCCCTTGTGATGCCACAGACCAGTGCACGCCACCAGGTGATGTAGCTGAATAGCCCCGCCCATTACCTACCGTATATACTCGAGTATAAGCTGAGTTTTCAGCCCTTTTTTTTGTGCTGAAAGTCCCCCCCTCGGCTTATACTCGAGTCAGCAAAATTTAACATTGTAAATAGTACCTGAAAAAAAGTTGACAGGCTGCGGCGTCCATCGTTTAAATCTTGCAGTCTCTTCCTGGTCCCTTCCGTGATAGGCGATTCTCAGCAGACACTCTCCGCCTATCACGAACGTTCTCTCATCCTCAGTTTCCCAGCAGACGTCTGTGATTGGCGGAACACCGAACACAGTGTCTGCTGGGATGGCTTATACTCGGGTCGGCTTATACTCGAGTATATACGGTATTTAACAACTGTCAAATGGCGGAGCCTGCACTAGGGGACCAGCCTTCATGGACAGTGGGAGCATTTTTTTTTATTTTTCGGGTCAGCGGGCAGCGAGATAAATGATGGATTTACATCGGGGGACACTGTTTTTTTATTTTTTAATAAAGGAATTGTCAAAAACTGTCTCTTTTATTACGTTGTGACACTTTTTTTGTGAATGGGTAGGGGTATTATGTACCCCATACTCATTCACATAGGGGGAGGGCCGGAATCTGGAGGCCCCCTTGTTAAAGGGGGCCTCCAGATTCTGATAAGCCCTCTCCCCGCAGACCCCCGCAACCACTGCCCAGGGTTGTGGGGATGAGGTCCTTGTCCACATGTTGACATGGTGCTTTGGGTTGGGGGGGCAGAGCCATGTTGAGGGCATGTGGCCTGGTATGGTTGGGGGGGGCGCCTGCTTATCCCCCCCCCTTCCTGACCTGTTGGGTTGCATGCTGGGATAAGGGTCTGGTATGGATTTTAGGGGGGACCCCACATTGTTGTTTTTTTTTATTTTGGTTTTGTTTTGGGGTTTTTTCATAATTTTTAATTGTTGACTTTGTTTTTTACACTCAGCTGTCAGTGGGGAACCCACTGACAGCTAATGAGTCATCCGTTGTTAAGGACAGGACCTTGCAGCCCGCTCCTTAGCGACCAGCTCAATGCACTAAATGACTGCATTAAATAATGGCAGTAATTACTGTGCTGAATCGAACAAATACCGCATTCAGTATTTAACGCAAAATTCTTAATGAATTGAACACTTGCGCAATTGTTACCGCATGCAGTATTTTACCACATTTTATTAGCCGTTATTTAACTCTTAGTGAATTGACCCCTTAGAGGTCACACCATTTGGATTCCTGCTCTTATTACTCTAAAAGCTGGATCAGACAGAAGGGTTTCTATGGTAAAAGAAAACTCCAAGTTCGTGTAAACATATGCTATCTAAATCATTCCTGAGGCTAAACTCTGTCCGCAAAAAATCATTTAAATGTATTCCTCAATAGAATCAAAGGATATATGCTTATCCTGGAGTTCAGCTTTATTTAATGGTAATGTAGCTACCTCTAGATAGGTAGGCGCCAGGATTTTTTGGAGGACAGGTAAATTTAGGCAGGCCTGGCTGCCAGCCTGGCCTGTTTAGTTTGATCTGGGCTGGGGGTAGCTCAGGGTAGCAGCTGGTAACTCACAGGCAGCATCACTGAGACCTCCCTCTTCTTTCTAGACCTTGCTAGAAAGATCTGGAAAGAGGAGACGAGGAGAGGTGGAGCTGCCTGGGGAGTTTTAGGGAGCCCTGACCAATCCCCAACCAGGATTGGCAGGGGGCAGGCATCCTTAAATATCTAGGGTCAGCCCAGCTGGGGAGGAGTTGTCAGGTGGAAAGAGCTGGAGTGAGAGAGTGTGGAGGCTGTCAGGGTCTTTGAGGGAGCTCCCCAGTCTGGGGGGGGTGACCTTGGGCCTGGGCTCGGGTGCAGTCGGGACCACCTTCAGGAACGCATGAAGAGGTCCTGGACCAGAGGCTTGTGCGAGAGAGCAAAGAGAGAACAGGGGGAGAGAGCACTACTAAGAGACTCCAGAGAAGACAACTAGTCGCAGCCAAGAGGGCTGGTGAGTGAGGCCCAGTCAGAAGGACTGGGGAGGCACACCTGAGAGAAATGGAAGCTTTCAGTTTGAGATGGGTACAGAACCAGAAGAGTGGACTGTGGTGAAGGGGGCAGTGGAGAGAGGCAGCTGCAGCCAGGAGGGCTGGCAGGGCCTGAGGATGGCTTACTGGGCTCAGAAGCCATATGTAGGACAGCTAGCCCCAGAGATTTTCTATTTTGCTACACTATAGGCCCCTGCCTGCAAAGGGCAATTGTTAAGGGCCTGGCTGAGCCAGTGTCAGGCCTAACTACTTTGTGCTAGCTGTGCCTGAAGATTACAGAGGAAGCGTTGTTCTGGAGGAGAAAGACCTAAAGATTAGAGAGGAAGTGATGTGCAGGAGGATAAATGGAGTATATATACTGGACTGTATATAGTTGTCCCAAGCAAGTCCTAGAAATTCTACTGTGCATCCCATATTTCCCTTACCCTAACCATGTTAAATCTCATCAATAAAAAAATAAAAAAACAAAGCATATGGACTGTTCTATGTCTCTGAGTGTCTGAGAGGTGAATGCCGGGCTGGGCAGTGTGACACAAAATCCAACATTTCACTACAGTAATAAAAATGACCTCTGCCTTTTAATCTACAGATAGATAAGATTTTTATATTACTGATTAAGAACTCCTTTTTTTGACCCTGTAATATTATTCATGTAGCACTAACCCCACAGGGGCTGCTGGTAACTGGCTCCCCTACTCTTGCACAGCCAGGCAACACGCATTCTCTGCTTGCAGCCAAATACAAGAAGTCAGTTTCTTGGCTTGTTTTTATGTTTTATTTGGTGTAACAGCTTGGATGGGTGAAGGGATTTATGTGAAGCCCAAGCCCAACCCGAATCAAGAACAACAACATGGGACAACTTGCTTCCTCTGTGCAAAATAAAAGATCCTGGGCTACTTTCTTTCCTGTATATACACACAGTCCTTAGTAGATTTAGCAGCAAAAGCCCATTAGAGACTAGGAGCTCCGAACTCCTCTTGGAAATAGCACAAAAACTTGAGGCAAACTGCATGCAGGAGTGTATCCTCTCCTTTTGTAGATCTGCTCCCAGCTACACTGCTTGCAGGCACTACCTGCCCTCCTGGCTGCTCTGAAGATCTCCCAGGGCAAGGTAATAAAAGGGTTAAGCGCAGCGCTGCCTTTTAGAAAGCTTGCTACAAATGGCAGTCTCTTCCCTTGAATGTCCCTGTGTGTGTTGATGTACTCACACTGTCCTCCTTGCTCCCACTGCTTTTCAGGCAAGATTTAATGTCAAACCACTCTGCTGAATGGATCCCCCCTGAGCCAGCCCAAGCCCAGCCTGGAGCTGGGGTCTCCCTTAGACCTAGGAAACCCCTCCTAGGCCACCAACAGTCTCCTAAGCACTCCATATTCCACCCGATTCTCCTGCTAGCCTGGCTCATCCATATTTAATGGCTGGGTCAACCACCCTGCCAGGCCTACTACCTGGGGATTGGCCATGTTTCCCTAAGTATGCTGATCAAACCCTCCTGGCCTCTGCCCACTAACTTTTAGAAATGTCTCCAATCTTCCAGAACCAGGGGGAGGCACCAGAGACCTGCCTGTATGAGTCACCCAGCCTGACCAGCAATAAACCCTGACCCAGATTCCAGACTCACACTTACCATGAGTCAAATAAGATTTGCCTGTACTTTAACACTAGCACACTAGAGGGTGCTACAGTCATAATGTGGTTATGATTTACAAGAATTTAAGTCAGCACAGAACATAAGGTCATAGAAGATGTGGTCTGTTCAATGGAATATGGAATCCAGGTGTCAACAAAAGCAGCACTTTCTGTTTGAGGCCTCATGCACACGAGTGTATGAATTAATGCTGCATTTTTTCATGCCAAAGCTTGGCAGAGAAAATGCCTCTAACTTGTGTGCGTTTATAGTCATTAGAATAAATTCTATATCCAGATCAGTAAAAAATGTGATGTGTTTTACTCCTGTGTGCAAGAGGCCTAAGACTGTAAGCAACCTGAACCTGCACTGTGTCCCAAGCAAACAATACTGTTCCTCCCTAATAAGGTGCAGTGGGGTTTGGCCATTGGCCTCTCACCAACTGCTAGGGTGACAACTGGCCTCCCTCTGTTCTCCTTCAGCAACTCTGTGCAATCAGTGGCAATAGCATTCTCCCCAATGATCAGTCATTAGCACCAGTCAGCAACAGTGCCATTTTCCCCAACAATCAGGTGGCAGCACCAGTCAGTGACAGTTGCGTTCTCACCTACCAGGAAATGTCCACTAATCCGCCTCTCTGCATCTCTGATGTGACAAATGTTCTGCTAACAGCCTGCAATACAGTCTGTCTCCTACAATGTCCTACTGCCTTTAACAGACATGCCCTTGGTGATGTGACCACATCATGACATCATAGTGCATATGTGTTGCAGAATAGCAGAAGTCATACAGCCATCTCATGTACAAGACAGAGGAAATATTTCCCATAGACAAATATTCTTACCACTGACCACCAATGTAGCTCAAACAATGGGAATCATGTTCCCCCTTTAGGCAAGTGCCTTGAACATGACCTATATATCTAAAGCACAGAAGAAGGTAAGGAATTGCAATAATTTCGGCTATTTACTTCAGACATACACCTCTGACCCAAGAAAGAGTTTTTTTTTTTTTTTTTTAAATGTAAGTTTACCTTTAAAAGTACTGGAATTTGGCTTGTGATGAGCATGCCCCCATAAGATTTGGAACAAGTTCTCTCACAATATTTTTACCAACGCAGTGGAAACTTCCTGTTTACTGATTAGAACAATGTTGACATGTGTTTGATCTGACTTTCACAAAACAGATTAGGAGGCTGTGGAAGTCTCCTGTGACTCATGTAGCCACTAATAGGACACCATGGGACCTGCTTCATTCAAACGTAGACAAGCAACAAGCACACATATTTACAAAAAGCAGAGAAAACTGGGGCAAAATAGAGCCATTGCCCAAAGTAACCTGATTGTTTTCATTCTTGAACACAGCCTTATTGGTTGCTATGAGTATAGGGAGTTCTTAAAGGCAACTCTTCCTTTGTCAGTTTTCAGGCCAACTCCATTTTTGGGTAAAAAAAATCTAATAAATAAAAGCCAAACTTATTTGTATTTGAAGTATACAGAAGTCCATTAGATTAAAGTAAGGACAATGCACAACATGACAGAGGCAGACCCAAGGGATTTGTCAGAGTAATAAAACCGGCCATACGCAGATTAGATTGTTAGATTTGCATTTGAAAGTTTGTATGAAATTCTAAAAAAATTATTCTTCGGTGCATTCAATTATGCCATTATTGAGTCAACTCATTTCATTTAAAACCCTTAAAAATTTGTGATTCCCAGGTTTCTTTACTGCTTATAAAATCAACAAATGAGTAATGCAAAGCAAAGTTCAAATAAACAAGTTTATATATACTGTACATTATATGTTCAGCAGCCAATGAAGTTATACTGGGTTTACTGCACTATATATATATTGTGACAGCAGGAAGGTAAAGTCACCTGGTTGCATCCAGGGGGGTAGGTATATTTCTCCCAGATTCAGGCTTTATGCCGACTTATACAACTAGGGAGAGAGTTGATGAAGTCCAGCTGAGGCTAGTGGGCTCATGGATGATTCATACCTCTAGGGAGAGTGCTGGGCGTCGTGCAGGCAGGGAGTTGATGAGACCAGCTGAAACTTGTCAGCTCGTTTAAGGCCTCTATAAAAACTCCCATCTTCATTAGGTGTTTGCTCATGCCTGGACCCAGACCTGTGTGGACTGTCTAGGGAGAGTGAACCCCTGTGCGGTGAGACAAAGCCTGTGTGGCTATTTGTTTGGACATTTACTAAACCAGGGACTTAGGGACTAGGACAGCACCAGGCTGATCCCAGTTGTTAGTTAGGGAAACCTGCATGTTTAGTCAGAGTTCAAGCTGACCAGGATTTATTTTGTTTATGTTTCTTTTTGCTTTGCTGTGTTTTTGTCACTGTAAATAGAGAAATAAACCGCACCTTTTGATCTTGAAAACCACAACCTCCGTCTGCTGGGCCTGTTTTGTGTGGGGAGCCCATCCAGGGGGTCACACACACCCGCTACCGAGCTAACCCCCTCACAGTTGGTGGAGAACCAGTGGCAGTTTTTTTTTAAGCCAGCATGGAGGAGATACTGAAACAGCTGGCTCTAGCAAATGCCAATCAACAGCAGACAAATGCAGGTTTGCAAAAGAGCCTTGCAGCTCAACAACAGAGCTTCGCAGCTCAGCAACAAGCCCAGCAGCAATCTGAGGCCCGCTTCATAGACCTGTTGCAGAAGCAAGAGCAGAGACTACAACAACAGATGGAAGCAGTAATGCAGCAACGTCCGCAGACCAGTGAGGAAAGCCGTCCCACTAATACCGCGTCATTTGGGGTGAGTCGTTTATTGACAAAAATGACTGGAGAAGATGATCCAGAGGTGTTTTTGACCACATTTGAAAGGACTGCTGAAAGGGAAAAGTGGCCTAAGGATCAGTGGGCTGGACTGGTGGCTCCTCTGTTAACTGGTGAATCGCAGAAAGCTTACTATGACCTAGAGCCTGACCAAGCAAAAGACTATGTGATGCTAAAAGCTGAAATATTGGCAAGGCTGGGTGTCACCCTGGCTGTCCGGGCTCAGCGTGTGCATAACTGGACTTTCCAGCTTGGAAAACCCCCCAGGTCTCAAATGTATGATCTCATTCACCTGAGCAGGAAGTGGCTACAGCCAGAGACTTTGTCCGCACCGGAGATTGTGGAACGTGTTGTGATGGATCGTTTCTTGAGAGCTCTTCCTACCGCCATTCAAAAGTGGGTAAGCCATGGAGACCCAGAAACGGCCGGTAAACTTGTGGATCGTGTAGAGAGATACTTGGCTGCAGAGAACCTGACAGCCTCTTCCAGAGACTCTCGGACTTTCCACCCTAAGACCAGACCATCCCCAGGGGCGGATAAGATGATTCCAAGGGGTGAGGGTGGAGAGAGTGAGAGGGTGGGAGCTCTGCCCAGGGTTTGGCGAGAACAGCCTGGGAAGTCGGGGGCTCAAGAGGCAGCCAAAAGGATTGTTTGCTACCGCTGCCGGCAAGCGGGACATATTGCAGCAAATTGCCCGGTTGTGGAGGAACCCATGCAATGTGACTTTCTGACGGACAGACGTCAGTCGCTGTGTGCGACAGTCGCATGCACTGCCATTCGGGGAACTGAGAAACATTTATGCAAAATGTGTATTAATGGTAGAAATGTTGTGGTATTACTGGATTCAGGTAGCCTTGTGACCCTGATAAAGGCTGAATTAGTTAAAACGGAGGTCTCTGGGAATAGCAAGGTAGCTGTTATTTGTGTGCATGGGGACACCCGAGAGTATCCAGTGACTACAGTGTGTTTCAAGACCCCCAAAGGTACCCTCTCTCATCCAGTGGGGTTAGTATCTCAATTACCGCATGATGCCATTGTGGGAAGGGATTTTCCGAAGTTCTGGGAACTGTGGGATGATCCTGAGCCCCCCACTGGTGCCCCTATGTACCAGGAAGGTGATAGCCAGAACTCCTCTGAGAGTGGTGAGGACTCTCCAGAATTTCCCTTGTCAGTATTGGCAGGCGAGACTCAAGAAACTGGAGAGGAGCCCACCTCCTCAGACGAAAACCTACCGTCTGTGGAGTTTTCTGATCTTGAGGTTCACAGGGAAAATTTTGCCACAGAACAGTTAAAAGACCCCGCCCTAATAAAGGCACGGGAAAACGTAGTGGAAATAGATGGCGAGTTAGTGAACCCAGATAATACCTGCACTTACCCATACTTCAGCGTAGAGAAGGACCTACTGTATCGGGTGGCAAAAAGGGCAGAAGAAACCGTTGAGCAGCTTGTGGTGCCCAAACCTTACAGGAAGTTGGTGTTGGAGTTGGCCCATGGGCACATTCTTGGAGGTCATCTGGGGACAGAGAAAACCCGAGAGAGGGTATTACAGAGATTCTATTGGCCTGGGGTGATGAAGGACATAGAAAATTATTGTTCCTCCTGCCCTGTGTGTCAGAGGTCGGCCCCGATGCCACATTTCCGTAGCCCGCTGGTCCCTCTACCCATCATTGAGGTCCCGTTTGAGAGGATCGCAATGGATTTGGTAGGTCCTATAATCAAGTCCGCTAGGGGGCACCAGTACATATTAGTTATAATGGACTATGCCACCCGTTATCCAGAAGCGATCCCTCTCCGAAATACCTCGGCCAAAACCATAGCCAAAGAGCTATCTCTTGTTTTTAGCCGGGTGGGTATTTGTAAAGAACTGCTTACGGACCAAGGTACACCCTTTATGTCCCGGGTTATGAAAGAGCTGTGTAAATTGTTCAAAGTGACGCAATTGCGTACGTCTGTGTATCACCCCCAAACCGATGGGCTGGTTGAAAGATTCAACAAAACCCTAAAACAAATGTTGAAGAAAGTGGTGGATAGAGATGGAAAGGATTGGGACTGTCTACTTCCTTATTTGATGTTTGCTATTAGGGAGGTGCCCCAATCCTCTACGGGATTCTCCCCCTTTGAGTTACTGTATGGGAGACACCCAAGAGGGCTGTTGGATATTGCCAAGGAAACTTGGGAAAGTGAGAGTTCTCCCCACAGGAGTGTGATTGAGCATGTCGCCCTGATGCAAGATCGAATTGCACAGGTAATGCCCATCGTGAAGGAACATTTGGCCCAAGCGCAGTTGGCACAGCAGAGAGTGTACAACCGTGGAGCCAAGACCCGTACCTTTTCCCCGGGGGATAGGATATTGGTACTTGTCCCTACGGTTGAAAGTAAATTCCTTGCCAAATGGCAAGGCCCCTACGAGATAATGGAAAAAGTGAGCGAAGTGAATTACAAGGTCAGACAACCAGGAAGGCGAAAGCCCGAACAGATCTATCACGTTAATCTGTTGAAAGCCTGGAGGGATAGAGAGTCCCTAGTCGCAGAAACTTGGTCACCAGCTCAAACTGGTTGCGTGATTCCGGAGGTTGGAATAGCAGCCACCTTGTCACAACCCCAACAACAGGAGGTGAAGGAGTTTGTGCTTCGCAACAAGGAGGTGTTCTCTGAGCTGCCGGGACAAACATCTGGGGTAGAGCATGATATTATTACCCCGCCCGGTGAAAGGGTGAAGTTAAAACCCTATCGGATCCCAGAGGCCCGACGGGAGGCAATACGGGAGGAAGTACAGAAAATGCTGAACTTAGGGGTGATAGAGGAGTCCCAAAGTGATTGGTCTAGTCCCATTGTGTTGGTGCCTAAACCGGATGGGAGCTGGCGATTTTGTAACGATTTTCGTCAGTTGAACAAAGTTACAAAATTTGACACCTACCCCATGCCACGTATAGATGAGTTGATCGACCGGCTGTGAACAGCCCGATACATGACGACTCTTGACCTCACAAAAGGGTATTGGCAAATTCCCCTGGCCAAGTCGGCCAAAGAGAAAACCGCATTTGTAACCCCAGACGGGGCGTTCCAATATAAGAGAATGCCGTTCGGGTTACAGAATGCGCCGGCCACATTCCAGCGGAAAATGGACCAGATACTGAGGCCCCATCGGAAGTATGCTGCGGCTTACCTGGATGACGTAATTGTCCATAGCACAGATTGGGCCTCACATCTGCCAAAAGTGCAAGCAGTCCTAGACTCTATCCGGGAAGCGGGGTTTACGGCTAACCCCAAGAAGTGTACCATTGGGCAGGAGGAGGCCAAATATCTTGGGTACACCATTGGCAGGGGAGTAATAAAACCCCAACTCAACAAAGTCGAGGCCATCCAGAGTTGGCCACGTCCCAACAGCAAGAAGCAGGTACGAGCCTTTCTGGGATTCGCGGGTTATTATCGGCGCTTCATTCCCCACTTTGCTTCTAAGGCTGTGCCCCTAACCAACCTGACGAAAGGGAAAGGGTCGGTCATGATTAAATGGACCCCCGAGGCTGAGGCAGCATTCCAATTCTTGAAACAAGCCTTATGTAGCCAGCCAGTGTTGTACTCACCCGACTTCTCTAAAGACTTTGTCGTACAAAGTGATGCGTCAGATGTGGGGTTAGGAGCAGTATTGTCCCAGGTCTGGAACGGGGAAGAGCACCCAGTCATTTACCTCAGCAGGAAGTTGAAGTCCCATGAGGTAAATTACGCCACGGTTGAAAAGGAGTGTTTAGCGGTGAAGTGGGCTCTAGATTCCCTTCGGTACTATCTGCTAGGTAGGCACTTTGACATGGTTACGGATCACGCTCCGTTAAAGTGGATGGCTCAAAACAAGGAGACAAATAGAAGAGTAAATAGGTGGTTCCTGGCCCTACAGGAATTCAACTTCACAGTAAAGCATCGCCCTGGCGTTCAAATGGGGAATGTGGATGCTTTGTCTCGAGTACATGAATGCCTGATTGCTGGTGTTCCAACCCCAAGGTTAAAACAAGAGGGGGGGTATGTGACAGCAGGAAGGTAAAGTCACCTGGTTGCATCCAGGGGGGTAGGTATATTTCTCCCAGATTCAGGCTTTATGCCGACTTATACAACTAGGGAGAGAGTTGATGAAGCCCAGCTGAGGCTAGTGGGCTCATGGATGATTCATACCTCTAGGGAGAGTGCTGGGCGTCGTGCAGGCAGGGAGTTGATGAGACCAGCTGAAGCTTGTCAGCTCGTTTAAGGCCTCTATAAAAACTCCCAGCTTCATTAGGTGTTTGCTCATGCCTGGACCCAGACCTGTGTGGACTGTCTAGGGAGAGTGAACCCCTGTGCGGTGAGACAAAGCCTGTGTGGCTATTTGTTTGGACATTTACTAAACCAGGGACTTAGGGACTAGGACAGCACCAGGCTGATCCCAGTTGTTAGTTAGGGAAACCTGCATGTTTAGTCAGAGGTCAAGCTGACCAGGATTTATTTTGTTTATGTTTCTTTTTGCTTTGCTGTGTTTTTGTCACTGTAAATAGAGAAATAAACCGCACCTTTTGATCTTGAAAACCACAACCTCCGTCTGCTGGGCCTGTTTTGTGTGGGGAGCCCATCCAGGGGGTCACACACACCCGCTACCGAGCTAACCCCCTCACAATATATATATATATATATATATACTGTACATATATTTATCCAATATTCCATAGGCTATACCGAATTGTGGAAATGTATTGCAGGTAATCATTTAAAAGAACAAATGTTTGTGACCATGCGTGTTCTGAATCTGGATGAAGTGTTTCCTAGCATATGCGTATATGCACATTACAATAAGTATGATTTATCTCAGTGGAGGACCACATTAACAATTATTGTTTGTTCATTTCTAAAAGCAAGAACATTTTTCTCATCAATACAATCAAAAACGATCATCGATTTGTTCTCATCAACCATTAGGAAAATGCACTTGCTAATGCCTACACACTAGGCAGGAGTGTGAGGTCATGTGAAAACAACATTAACCGCTTAAGGACCAGCGCACGACGATATCCGTCAACAAAATGGCACGGCTGGGCAGATGGACGTACCTGTACGTCCTCTTTAAGATGCGGCATTGTGGGCACCGCTCCGTGAGTCCGACCGCGGGTACTGCAGACTCGATGTCTGCGGGGATACCCGCGTTGCCCCACGGAGAGGAAGAACGGGGAAATGCTGATGTAAACAAGCATTTCCCAATTCTTTCTAGTGACAGGACACTGATCACAGCTCCCTGTGACCGGGAGCAGTGATCAGTGTCATGTCGCAAGTAGCCCATCCCCCCCACAGTTAGAACACATCCTTAGGACACGCTTAACCCCTTCAGCGTCCCCTACTGGTTAACCACTTCACTGCCCGTGTAATTTTTACAGTAATCAGTGCATTTTTATAGCACTGATCGATGTATCAATGACAATGGTCCCAAAATGGCGTCAAAAGTGTCCGATGTGTCCGCCATAATGTCACATTGTGTCGCAGGCAAAAATCGCTGATCGGCCGCCATTACTATTAAAAAATATATATATTAATAAAAATGCCATAAAACTATCCCCTATTTTGTAGTCGCTATAACTTTTGCGCAAACCAATCAATAAACGCTTATTGGGATTTTTTTAACCAAAAATATGTAGAAGAATACGTATCGGCCTAAACTGAGGAAATTTTTTTTTTTTATATATATTTTTGGGGGATTCTTATTATAGCAAAAGAAAAAAAATATAGCTTTTTTTTCCGAAATTGTCGCTCTATTTTTGTTTATAGCGCAAAAAATAAAAACAGCACAGGTGATCAAATACCACCAAAAGAAATCTCTATTTATGGGGGGATAAAAACGTCAATTTTGTTTGGGAGGCACGTCGCAATTGTCAGTTAAAACAACGCACTGCCGAATCGCAAAAAGTGCTCTGGTCTTTGGCCAGCCAAATGGTCCGGGGCTTAAGTGGTTAAGGCATAACTCCATATTTAGAAATGGACAGCTAACTCTTGTGTTTAGGGCTACTGTTAGAAATCACGGGGCCCCATACAGCCTACCTGACAGGACTCCTTCCCCCGTTCGAAAATGAATAAGGACAGATTTATTAGTTTCTTTCTCTGTAGTCTCAGCTGCACAGATGAATTCATAGGAAGTGCTCCGAGTCTTCCTGCTCTTTTACGAACTGTTTACTATGCTTCAGTGAGGTATGAACACAGGAGTGATTGGTACTGACCGTTCACTGTGTTCATTCAGGAAAGGAAGGGGCCAGTAAATGACATATTTACTGGAAACTTGCCCCGCTCGCCATCGCAGCAGGGCTGCGGGGGAAAGGGGCACACGTGGGGGCCCAGACAGCAGATGGAAGGGGCGCTTGTGCTAGAACCAATCCACCTGCAGTGCAGCCAGAGGGAGAAGCTGGCAAAAAAAAAAAAACTTGCCTGAACTGAACAAAAAAACAGAACGCCCGTGTGAAACCAGCCTAATTGATTATGTTGCAGTATAGAAACTAAAAAAATTGCCATTATCCTGACGAATATTCTGAATTATTTGTCTTTTTCTGTCATCAGAACTCTCTTGAATGCCACATGCATGTGTCAGGAATATAAATGTGAGTGATCCCAGGTGTTAATCCTTAGAAAGAGAAAAGGTTTTGAAATTCTCAGTGGTCTTGGGATTAGTCCAGAAGTCAGCTCTCAAGAAATAGTTATCTAGTTGCTAAGCATCCAATACTCGAGTTAAATGGGCTGCAAATGGGATTTATCAGCATCGTTGTTGCTCCTGTGTAGAAAATGACAAGCCACAAGAACAGTGTGACAATAGACTCTGATTTTGGATATTGGAGCAAGACCTTTTTATAAAATCACAGGTATGTTCTCTCCTCTGGTCTACTATAAATATTGCAGCAACTAATTCAAATTTTCAGGCAAGCAAGGTTTACCAGTCTGTTGTAAATTGTAATTTTATTTTTGAAACTTAGTGCTAAAGAGTGTTGAAGAAAGAGATTGTTTTTTTTTTTTGTTTTCTTTCTATTGGTTTGATGAATTCCTCTTTGCCTTTTAGTCCAGAGGACCTAACCAACCAAAACTGGTAGATTCTTGCAGGTAGATTTTCTCACTAGTTTCTTTTATGTTTTGGAAACCCCAGTTTCGAGATATCTGCAACCCAGGCTATGTTCTCTCCAATTGTGTAATTATAATGGAAACTTTTCACCTACCACTAACCTTTAAAAAAAAAAAAAGCAAGTGCACGAAAATGACTTATCAGTCACGGAAGCAGGCAACATACAGTATATACAGTAGGAGAGATTTGTAATTTAAATCTCTGTATCCCTAAACTGTACAAACTTTTAACATGTGTGGCTAAAAGTAGATGTAACCCCTAACTCATGACATTTAATTTGCTAAAGCATTGTGTAGTGTAAAAAATACAGTTTTTTTAAATCCTTTTTTTTTTTAATTTTATTGTTTTCATCCTTTGTTGCATTTCAGTGCTGCTAATCTCTTGTCATTTCTTGAGAAAGGGGGTTCCTCCTAATGATGACAACAGTGGGCCATAAAAGGAAAAATTTGCGCTAGGTGCAAAATTCTGAGTGAAATAAATGAATAGATCCCAAAAGGAAAACCTGCTGCTGAACACCAAAAAACCTTGATATAAGGTACAACAAAAATAAATATACAAAAAGGTGTAGCGCTGGATAAACAAAACTGCATATAGCTATACAGTGAATTAGTTAATGAGAAAAAGTATCAAAAGACATAAGTAAATACTCCAAATAAACACTTTATAGTTCATATGTATCTGTGAAAAAAAAATATATATTGGTGAGAAAAAAAATATATATTGGTGAAAAATATATATATAGAATCTTCTCCTCTATTTAAAGATGATAAAGAGTTCTACAGAGTGCAGGTATCCGATGTTAACCATGGGGATAATGCTCCAATACTTAGTAGAAGATCCCGCCACCAAGGTGAAGAGTAAAGGCTTACCGGACAGCCTGCGACCGCCCTTCTCAGGGGGGTCAAAACAGGCTCAGTAGAGTGATGTTACTCAATGGAAAGCGGGATGATTCAGCAGGGACGCTTCATCCACGGTGGGAGAGTCTCCAGAGACGTTGATTAAGCACCTGGCCGAAACTGGAAGTAGACACACTCTTTGCAGATCAGAGTGGATGTTCCTCAGTAAATGGGGTGAAATCCAAAAGAGAAAGAAAAACTTCCCAAAGTGTAGCGTTCATCCATAAAAAAATTATTTTCACAAAGATGTGCAATACAGAACCTCAAAAAGCAAGTCCTGAAATATTTAAAATCCTAATAAAAAAACTCCTTGCAAGGAATGAAAGGCTCCGTGTTCTGTCAATCACTAACGACCGTTCGCACACGCAAATAAATATTGAAAATGACTTTTGGAATTACATTGACAATTTGCAGCTTATATGAAACCGTAGTAAGTGAGTTGGTTATACTTTCATTCTAATACAACTGAAAAATACAGTTGTGACATAGCAAATTAGGCTAATATCATCCTGCTGCTGGTGAGCAGGGATGAGCCGAACACCCCCCTGTTCGGTTCGCACCAGAACCTGCGAACAGACAAAATGTTCGTGTAAACTTTAGAACCCTATTAAATACAATGGACTCGAACGTTCGAAATCTAAAGTGTTAATTATAAAGGCTAATATGCAAGTTATTGTCCTAAAAAGTGTTTGGGGACCGGGGTCCTGCCCCAGGGGACATGTATCAATGCAAAAAGAAGTTTTAAAAACGGACGTTTTTTCGGGAGCAGTGATTTTAATAATGCTTAAAATGAAAAAATAAAAGTGAAATATTCCTTTAAATTTCGTACCTGGGGGGTGTGTATGATATGCATGTGAAGTGGCGCATGTTTCCCGTGCTTAGAACTGTCCCTGCAAAAAATGTCATTTTTGAAAGAAAAAAAGGCATTTAAAACTCACTCGCGGCTATTAATGAATTGTCGGCTTTTATCAATACATTCAAAAGTCATTGATAAAAAAAAAAAAAAAAAGCGTGGGGGTTCCCCAGAATTCAATTACCAGGCCCTTCAGGTCTGGAATGGATATTAACCACTTAAGCCCCGGACCATTTGGTAGCTAAAGGACCAGAGGTGAATTCAGAATTTTGCACTGCGCTGCTTTAACTGTAAATTGTGCGGACATGCAATGTTGTACCCAAACGAAATTTGCGTCCTTTTCTTCGCACAAATAGAGCTTTCTTTTAATGGTATTTGATTGCCTCTGCGATTTTTATTTTTTGCGATATAAACGGAAAAAGACCGAAAATTTTGAAAAAAAATGATATTTTCTACTTTTTGTTATAAGAAAAATCAAATAAACTCAATTGTAGTCATACATTTAGGCCAAAATGTATTCAGTCACATGTTTTTAGTAAAAAAAATGTCAATAAGCGTATATTTATTGGTTTGCGCAAAAGTTATAGAGTTTACAAACTAGGGTACATTTTCTGAAATTTACACAGCTTTAAATTTATGACTGCCTATCTCATTTCTTGAGGTGCTAAAATGACAGGGCAGTACAAAACCCCCCCAAATTACCCCATTTTGGAAAGTAGACACCCCAAGGAAATTGCTGAGAGGCATGTTGAGCCCATTTACATTTTTTTTTTTTTGTCTTAAGTGATTGAATAATGACTAAAAAAAAAAAAAAAATTACAAAAAGTTGTCACTAAATGATATATTGCTCACACATGCCATGGTTATATGTGGAATTTCACCCCAAAATACATTTTGCTGCTTCTCCTGAGTACGGGGATACCACATGTGTGGGACTTTTTGGGAGCCTAGCCGCGTACGGGTCCCCGGAAACCAAGCACCGCCTTCAGGATTTCTAAGGGCACAAATTTTTGATTTCACTCCTCACTACTTATCACAGTTTCGAAGGCCATAAAATGCCAAAATCGCACAAAACCCCCCCAAATGACCCCATTTTGGAATATAGACACCCCAAGCTATTTGCTGAGAGGCATGGCGAGTATTTTACAGCTCTCATTTGTTTTTGAAAATGAAGAAAGAAAATATATATATATATATATTTATTTTTTTCAATTTTCAAAACTTTGTGACAAAAAGCGAGATCTGCAAAATACTCACAATACCTCTCAGCAAATAGCTTGGGGTGTCTACTTTCCAAAATGGGGTAATTTGAGGGGGTTTTGTGCCATCTGGGCATTCCATGGCCTCCGAAACTGTGATAGGCAGTGAGAAGTGAAATCAAAAATTTACACCCTTAGAAAGCCTGAAGGCGGTGCTTGGTTTTTGGGGTCCTGTACGTGGCTAGGCTCCCAAAAAGTCTCACACATGTGGTATCCCCGTACTCAGGAGAAGCAACAGAATGTATTTTGGGGTGTAATTCCACATATGCCCATGGCATGTTTGAGCAATATATCATTTAGTGACAACTTTGTGCAAAAAAAAAAAAAAAAAATGTAGTTTTTCCGCAACTTGTGTCAACATATAAAATATTCCATGGACTCGACATGCCTCTCAGTATATAGCTTGGGGTGTCTACTTTCCAAAATGGGGTCATTTGGGGGGGTTTTGAACTGTTCTGGCATTTTATACACAACATTAGGAAGCTTACATCCACTCTTCTAACCACTTGAAGACAAAGCCCTTTTTGACACTTTTTGTTTACATGAAAACATTTTTTTTTTGCAAGAAAATTATGTTGAACCCCCAAACATTATATATATTTTTAAAGCAAAGGCCCTACAGATTAAAATGGTGGGTGTTGCATTTTTTTTTTCTACACAGTATTTGCGCAGCGATTTTTCAAACGCATTTTTTGGGTTAAAAAATACACTTTTTTTAATTTTAATGCACTAAAACACACTATATTGCCCAAATGTTTGATGAAATAAAAAAGATGATCTTAGGCCGAGTACATAGATACCAAACACGACATGCTTTAAAATTTCGCACAAACGCGCATTGGCGACAAACTACATACATTTTTAAAAGCCTTTAAAAGTCTTTACAGGTTACCCCAGTAGATTTACAGAGGAGGTCTACTGCTAAAATGACTGCCCTCGATCTGACCTTCGCGGTGATACCTCACATGCATGGTGCAATTGCTGTTTACATATGACGCCAGACCCACGCTTGCGTTCGCCATTGGGCAAGAGCAGGGCAGGACAGGGGTGCTTTTTTTTATTATTAATTTTGCTTTTTTATTTTATTTTTAAATTGTTCCTTCCAAGTATTTTTTTTTTTATCATTTTTATTGTTATCTCAGGGAATGTAAATATCCCCTATGATAGCAATAGGTAGTGACAGGTACTCTTTTTTTTGAAAAAACTGGGGTCTTCTAGACCCTAGATTTTTCCTCTGCCCTCAAAGCATCTGACCACACCAAGATCGGTGTGATAAAATGCTTTCCCAATTTTCCAATGGCGCTTTTTATATCCGGGGGGGGGCATTCCCTCCTACTGCTTGTAAAAGCAGTCCAGAGGCTAATTAGCCACTAGGATTGCTTTTACATGAAAGCCGGCCGCAGGCTGAAAAGAATGATACCAAGATGATACCTAAACCCGCAGGCATCATTCTGGTATAAACATTCAAAGTCCAGCAACATACCAGTACGTTGCTGGTCCTTGTTGGACATGTATTGTAATCTTTTTTTTTCATGCAGCCAGTTGGCTGAATGAAAAAAGAGATTGATCGGTGGGTATGCCCACCATTAGAATACCGCCCTTCATCCACCCACTTCCAATGATGGGCATACACGCACCATTTATATATGCCGAAGCATGGGGGCATCCTCCCGCAAAAAAGTTATGCCGCACACACATGGTCGGACTTTTCCACGGGCAAGCCTCCATCGGAATTTCGATCGTATGTACGCGGCATTAGGAGCAAAATCGCTCCTCCGCCCCTGCTGCCCCAATGCTTCAGCATATTTGCTTTTTTTTTTTAACTGTGGTGGTGAAATCACCTCCTACAGCACTGGAGTCGCAGGGATCAGGCCTGTCTCTGCGAACGCTGCAGTTATGTGTGTTGTGTTTTGTAAGTGACAGTGATCGATCGATACTGCACTTGGGTGGCCTGGGCTGGACGGAGGGGCAAAACGCAGGTGCCAGCAGGTATCTGGGCTGATCCCGCTAACACTGCGTTTTTGGGAACCCTAAACTGCTGGGGACGCTAGTATAGATCTGATCAGATCAGATATTGATCTGTTCAGATACTATACCACTAAGGGGGGTGTATGCTTCACGCGTGGGTGTTAGCGTTACTGGCACTAACCTGACGCTGCCTGGGGTGTGACGCAGACCCTCTCTGATGCTAAAACCTAATTGATATCACCCGCCGGGCGATCAGGGGGTTAAACCTTTATTGGGTTATATACGGCGGGTGCCCTGACACTATAAAAAGAAAACTAACTAACCAGCGTCACCCGTAACACTTATATGGTGATCACTGGTGAAAGGGTTAACTAGGGGCAATCAGGGGGTTAAAACCTTTATTAGATAATATATGGGGGTACCTGACGCTATAAAAACCTGCGGCGAACCTAAAAAAAATTACCAGCTACCTATCTGCATCACCGACACTAAGACAGCGTTTAGAAAAATGATCGCTTAGCGACAGTGGTGATGGGGGTGAAAGGGTTACCTGGGGGGCGATCAAGGGGGTTAAACCTTTATTAGATAATATATTGGGGTACCTGACGCTATAAAAACATGCGGCGAACCTAAAAAAAATTACTGGCTACCGATCTGCATCACCGACACTAAGACAGCGTTTAGAAAAACGATCGCTTAGCGACAGTGGTGATAGGGGGTGAAAGGGTTACCTGGGGGGCGATCAAGGGGGTTAAACCTTTATTAGATAATATATTGGGGTACCTGACGCTATAAAAACCTGCGGCGAACCTAAAAAAAAATACCAGCTACCGATCTGCATCACTGACACTAAGACAGCGTTTAGAAAAACGATCGCTTAGCGACAGTGGTGATGGGGGTGAAAGGGTTACCTGGGGGGCGATCAAGGGGGTTAAACCTTTATTAGATAATATATTGGGGTACCTGACGCTATAAAAACATGCGGCGAACCTAAAAAAAATTACTGGCTACCGATCTGCATCACCGACACTAAGACAGCGTTTAGAAAAACGATTGCTTAGCGACAGTGGTGATAGGGGGTGAAAGGGTTACCTGGGGGGCGATCAAGGGGGTTAAACCTTTATTAGATAATATATTGGGGTACCTGACGCTATAAAAACCTGCGGCGAACCTAAAAAAAATTACCGGCTACCGATCTGCATCACCGACACTAAGACAGCGTTTAGAAAAACGATCGCTTAGTGACAGTGGTGATAGGGGGTGAAAGGGTTACCTGGGGGGCGATCAAGGGGGTTAAACCTTTATTAGATAATATATTGGGGTACCTGACGCTATAAAAACATGCGGCAAACCTAAAAAAAAATACTGGCTGCCGATCGGCATCACTGACGCTAAGACAGCGATCAGAAAAATGATCGCTTAGCGACAGTGGTGATAGGGGGTGAAAGGGTTATCTGGGGGGTGATCAGGGGGTTAAACCTTTATTAGGGGGGGTTAGGGGGCTACACTGGACCTAAGACTAAACTTTGGTGACACTTTTACAGTCACAAATGTCACTGATTGCAGTGATCACTAAATAAATGGTCACTGCAATCAGTGACACTGTGACTGGGGGCTGATCTGGGGGGTGATCTGGGGGGGCCTGGGGGGGCGATTTATGTCCCTATGTGTCCTGGTGTCAGTGTAGTGTTGTGTGTACTGACCTGATGTCTTCTCTTGTACGGCGCTCGGTATATGTGAGCGCCGCACCAGAGATGACATCACTTCCTCCTGCTTCCTCTGTCTGACACAGACAGAGGGGGCATTTCCATTCGCCGGGAGCGATCGCGAGGGGGTGGCCGGAAACGAATGGCTGCCCCCTCATCCCAGAACGCTCCCGGACACTTAGCCACCGCTCACTGTATAGGAGGGGGGTCCGATTGGACCCCCCAACTATACAAAGGCAATCACGTATGCTCTACGTGATTGTGCCTGTCGGTGCCATTCTGCCGACGTATATATACAGTGAGCGGTCGTTAAGTGGTTAAGGGGAACCCCGCCGCAAATTTAAAAAAAAATTGACGTGGGGTTCCCCCAAATATCCATTCCAGGCCCTTGAGATCTGGCATGGATTTTAAGGGGAACTCCACCCCAAATTAAAAAAAAATGGCGTGGAGTCCCCCTAAAAATCCATACCAGACCCCTTATCCGAGCACGCAACCTGGCCGGCCGCAGGGGAAAAGGGGGGAACGAGAGAGCGGCCCCTTCTCCCTCCTGAACCGTACCAGGCCACATGCCCTCAACATTAGGGAGGATGTCCCCATGTTGATGGGGACAAGGGCCTCATCCCCACAACCCTTGCCCGGTGGTTGTGGGGGTCTGCGGGCGGGGGGCTTATCGGAATCTGGAAGACCCCTTTAACAAAGGGGACCCCCAGATCCCGCCCCCACCTATGTGAATTGGTAAGGGGTACATTGTACCCCTACCATTTCACGATGAAAGCGTAAAAAAATGTTTAAAAAAACACACAAACACCTTGAAAAAGTCCTTTATTTAAAAAAAAACAAAAAAAAACATTCCAGCGGTGATATCCAGAGTCCCGCGGCGATCCCGATGTCCAGCGCTGTCCTTCATTGGTTGTGCCTGAGCGGACCTGATGGGGAACTCCCTCTCAGTGTTTTAAATGTATAGACCCGCCCCTTCTAAAGTTCCCCATCAGGTCCGCTCAGCGGACCAGATGCCGAACATGAGAAGGGGCGGGTCTATACATGTATTACCAAAGTGAGAGCAGTTCCCCATCAGGTCCGCCCCCTCGGTATGTCGAACCCGCCTACGTCATTGGCTTGAGCGGGGAACTTCCTTCACTGTGTAATTTAAATTACAATCTCGTCCCCCCCTTTTCCCCTGCGGCCGGCCAGGTTATGTGCTCGGATAAGGGGTCTGGTATGGATTTTTAGGGGAACTCCACGCCATTTTTTTTTAAATTTGGGGTGGAGTTCCCCTTAAAATCCATGCCAGATCTGAAGGGCCTGGAATGGATATTTGGGGGAACCCCACGTCAATTTTTTTTTAAATTTGCGGCGGGGTTCCCCTTAATATCCATTCCAGACCTGAAGGGCCTGGTAATTGAATTCTGGGGAACCCCCACGCTTTTTTTTTTTTTTTTTTTTTTATCAATGACTTTTGTATGTATTGCCGGGAGCCGACAATTCATTAATAGCCGCGAGTGAGTTTTAAATGCCTTTTTTTCTTTCAAAAATGAAATTTTTTGCAGGGACAGTTCTAAGCACGGGAAACATGCACCACTTTACATGCATATCATACACACCCCCCAGGTACGAAATTTAAAGGAATATTTAAATTTTATTGTTTCACTTTAAGCATTATTAAAATCACTGCTCCCGAAAAAACGGCAGTTTTTAAAACTTTTTTTTGCATTGATACATGTCCCCTGGGGCAGGACCCCGGGTCCCCAAACACTTTTTATGACAATAACTTGCATATAAGCCTTTATAATTAGCACTTTAGATTTCTCCCATAGATTTTTCGAATTTGCTGCGAACACCCCAATTTGTTCGCTGTTCGGCGAACGGGCGAACAGGCAATGTTCGAGTCGAACATGAGTTCGACTCGAACTCGAAGCTCATCCCTACTGGTGAGTCCTGCCAGGCACGCTGTGGAGGGCACAGAAAAGAGGTCAAACACTTACACGCTTGCATGTGTCTCTTCCACACTGGCTGGATGGGCAAGAGGCCACTCTCTCGCTGACAACTTATGTTCTGAAGCTTTCTTTAGCAGAGAGGGAGTAACGACTCACTGCCAAAGCAGGTGAGGGAGTGACACATACAAAGCAGGTAAGCGTTCCCCTGCATAATCGAAAGTTCCTAACAATGACAACTTCTTGCCAACAACAGGATCAGAAGTGTGACTTTTGCCTAATCAGTTGGAGAACTGTTCATTGGAGTGTGTGTATTGTGATTGTTTAATTCAAGTCTCTATGGTCGACATTAGGTTGGATGTACAATCATGGAAGTGTATGTGGGGGAAGGGTGGAGTATAATCTTGTTTTATAAACAATTACCATTCGCTGGTATAACATTTAATGCAATTTTTTAGCATTATTTTGCAGTCAAAATATTTAAATTTTAATATGAATAATATAATTTATCAAATTTTTTTTCTTTATCAGGCTATTCCCAATATTTAAGGATATACTAACTTCTTTCACAGAAAATAGCTACTTGAAATGGCCGATATACCAATAGCTATTGCTTTTTACATGGTCTTGGTAGTCCTTGGAATTTTGGGCAACTCATTGGTGCTTCTGACAGTAATAAGCAATGCTGTAGAGAACAAGACTATGCCAGCTTCTGATATGATACTTATGAACCTCACTGTCATTCACCTTTTATTATCTGTCTTTCGGAATGTCCTGGTTGTTACATTCCAGATGGGAATAGATCTTCTCTTCTCCACCGCTTGGTGCCGGGTCTTCATGTTCCTTTGGACCCTCTTGAGGTCCATGAGTGTCTGGGGCACATTCTCAATGAGTGTATTCCATTATATCAGCATCAGGAACCATTATTTGAAACTCAGATCAAACTCTTTCATCACCACTATTAAAGTCCTAGCTACACTTTGGATATTCAACAGCTTATATTATATACCAGCTTTGGTATATACTACTCGTGGGGAATCTAACACCACATTTTCAGTACAGCTGATAAGCACCAGTACCAGACCTGTGTTGGGCTGTGTATGGAACTTCCCAAGCCCTAATTCAAACCTTTTCTTCGTCACCGCATCATTGGTTATTCATGAAATCATACCTGTTATTCTTATGGTGGCCACCAATCTAGGTACTCTGTACACTTTGCAGCAGCACTCAAGGGCCATAGCTGCACAAAAAACCATTAATCGTGTGGCTTCCGAGAAGAACGCAGCCTTGGTGATCACCACTTTGGTCCTTTTGTTTGTCATCTGTTGGGGAACCAACGTGGTAGCTGTTAACTTCTACAACTTTACAAAAGGGGCATCTGCTTCCACCTTCCTGTTGACCATGGCTAACTTTGCTGCCTATGTTTTCATGGGCTTCAGCCCTCTGGTGTTATTGATTGGACATGGCAAGCTGCGTAGAAAACTGATTAGCCTAATATGTAAGCAGTTTAAACGTCAAGTTAATCCAGTTGGCTCTTCACTTAAGTTTATTACCAATGTGACTACTGACAAGAGTTAGGTAGACTTTTAGATAGACTAGTCCTTCTCATAAATGGATTATTGTATAAAGTTGTAAGTTATCTAAAAAAACACTAAAAGTGCAATCATATTTATGACCTGGCAATGGCTAACACAGAGTAAATGATATTTCATGAATTATTTATATGTAATAAATTGTTTCTTGAGGCATGTTGAATGCAGACTATTTCAGTAATTTAACTTTTTTCATCCAAAGTAAAAGATGAATCACATGCCTTCTGTGAGAAATGTTTGCTGTCAGTAAAGTAAAAATGTAGGTATACCCTTTGCGTGACTTAATATAAATGAATGTGCAAGCTTTCTTAAACACTTAATTTCCGTCTTCAAAGCATGCTTGGAATCCATGCCCGAAAAGGCAAAAGTTTGCACTTCAAAATACATTTAGCTAGCCACATGAAATTTATCACGTACATTTTTACTTTCTAACTACTGTCTAAGGCTAACACAGTAAAACACGTTACTGCTCTAAGTGTCTTCGCCTTTTGCCTGATGTTTCAATGCCATAGCAAGAGCAACTGCAATAAACTTCATGTGACCAATCTGGGCCAAGCACAAGTCTGTAGCACATGTTGGGAAAATTCCATAATTTCTTGGTTCTTGGAAGCATACTTAGCATGCTGTGTGTCATTATATAAGTTGCTATTATGTGTCCTTGATAGAGATACATGAAACATTGAATGTATAGGTAAATATATTGTACAGTTGCATCACAAAATGGAAAGTTAGATTCAACCCTGTTTTGGTTTTCTGTACTGTAATTCATGCTGACTATTCATATCAATGTTATACTAGTTTATTTTTATATTTGAATAATATTGAGATTTTACAATTAAAAAAGGTAAAAGTGGTACATAAACGAAACGGAAAATGAAGTATCAATACACCTAGTACAAATATTGCCACCCAAATGTAAAGTAAGAACAGCAATAAGGTCATAAGGTGTTTATGTAATATATTGGGTTGTCTGTGGTGTCAATGTACATCCAGGTTCATCGTAAAGAATAGAGTTGAGCGGACACCTGGATGTTCGGGTTCGACGGGTTCGGCCGAACTTCGGAAAAAAGTTCGGGTTCGGGACCGAACTTTAACCCGAACCCGAACCCGAACCCCATTGAAGTCAATGGGGACCCGGACTTCTAAGGACTAAAAAGGCTCTAAAAAAGTAATGGAAAGGGCTAGAGGGCTGCAAATGGCAGCAAAATGTTGTTAAGAGCATGGCAAGTGCTCTGCAAACAAATGTGGATAGGGAAATAACTTAAAATAACATAAAAAAAAAAAAAAAAAAAAAAAATATGCTGGAGGCCCCCTTTTCAGCAGAAGAGGTACGGGAAGTCATTAAGAATCTCAGAAACTCAACGGCACGATGCCACACATATGGTGGGAATGCCCCAGAATACGCCCTTTCTGGAATAAATTATTCAATTTAATGGATAAGCTAGTGGGAAAATAAAATACTTTGAAATAAAAATGTAGCGGGGTGCTAAATTTAAGGGAAGTGTTTGAGTGGTAAATAGGCTCAAACATCCTAATTCTGTAGGATTCATGGACCATTTTGTCCTCGGGGGACAGTATTGGTGTGCAGTTCCCTGCGGCCTACAGGTGGCGCTGCCATGGTAGGCTAGGGTTGAACCGCCGATACAGTGCTGTGCCTTTTGTGTCCCCTCTTGGCAGTAGTACAGCGGGGCGGGGAACCTGCTGTGCATGCCGGGAGAGCATATAAAAGGGGCAGATCTTTGGCCTGGGGGCTGATGTCCAGTGGGGTCCACGCCCAGGTGCCTTCGGCCTGGGTGCATGTGTTCCTTTTCCATCTCGGGTACCTTTAGCCCGGGGTGAGGTACTATCCTGGAGTTCCTGCTGCCCTGGGTATGGAGGCCTAGGTGCGGGAGTAAAGCCTGGAGTCCAGAGCCTTCGTCTGGAGTCCGCTAAGGGTAGAGGAGTCTTAGGGTGCCGCCTCGTGTAGGGGACCATGTTCCAGGGAAGGGAGGATCATTCTGATGGACCGATGCGGGAGTCACGGTGAAGGAAGGGTCTGTTGACTCCCTGGAGAGATGTCTTCCCCTTGATTTGGGCTAGGTTCGTAGAAGGAGAAGCTCAAGGTCATCTTGACTGTATCAGAGGCCTTATTCACCCGGCCCGTGGCAGGGGCCTTATACACCCTGGTCTGTGGCAGAGACCAAAGTTCTCCAGGTCCGTGGCAGGGGCCTTGTACACCCGGTCTGTGGCAGAGACCAACCTCAAGGTCTGTGGCAGAGACCGTGCACCTAAAGCAGTATGAGAAACCGAAGTAGTGAAGTGAATGTGCTACGTTTGTGCCTGGACCTCCTCCACACCTTAAGCTGTCCTGTTTCTTTGCTCTAACCTTTTCTATCCGAGTAGAGTTTATTTTGCCATGAGAGAATAAGAGTTGTAATTTCAGCTGGTGTGGACATTGACTTTACTGGGAATTAAAGGACTTGCCTCTACCTACAGTAGAGGTGAGAATCATCCTCTGGAGGAGTTTTGACTCCGGCTGTGGACACGGCCCGTCAAGTACACCGCTCAACCTCTTTATATAGGAGGGTACGGGCTGGTAGTGCGGTGTGCCTTTCTCCCTCCTGCGAGGAGCCAACAACATAAAGGCAGGTAAGGGGGAAAGGATCTGTGCGCTACAAAAAAATAAAATAAAAATTATAATCTTGACCTAGGAGGACGAGGTCCATATGGAGTAGGAGGTTGAGGTGGCGGTGGATGTGGCTGTGTAGGTGGAAGCGGCGGTGGAGGAGGACGAGGTAGCCAACACTGGTTCAAAAATACAACAATGGCTGGAAAAGGCCGGTGATGTGTCGAATTCTGTCCCCCGTCAAATAGTGCCCACCCTGTACTGCGCTTGCTCAGTATGTAGGACAAGGGGATTTCGAAAATCTCCCAAGACGAACGGTGCCTGCGTGGTGAGTTCAGGTGAAGGCCACACCATCCGTGGTTCAAGCCGAGCCAAGTGAGGCCATGCCCGAAGCGTGGCGATCGAACCGAGCCCGTGAGGGGCCCTGTTACTATGTGCTACCGTATGTCCACTTGGATGGTGGGGCTTGAACCTGCACTCACAGCGCAGGCGCCGTTCATCTTCGGAGATTTTGTGAATCTCCTTGTCCTCTGTACTGCGCAAGCGCTGCGCCTTCGCAGTATGGGCCGGACACAATCCGACGGCCGGACAGTTTTTGTCACAACACCGGTATACATGTCTATTCTGCAGAAGGTACGGACAAGTCCTGTGGGATCCATGCCTGGTTCATTTTAATGAACGTGAGCTTGTCCACATTGGCTCTGGACAGGCGGCTGCGCTTGTCTGTGATAACGCCCCCTGCCGTGCTAAATACACGTTCAGATAATACACTGGCTGCAGGGCAGGCCAGCACCTCCAAGGCATAAAGGGCAAGCTCAGGCCATGTGCCCAATTTGGAGACCCAGAAGTTAAAGGGGGCAGACCCGTCATCCAGTACGTGTAGGCCTGTGGACACATACTGCTCAACCATGTTGGTGAAATGCTGCCTCCTGTTAAGACGTTCCATCTCAGCTGGTGGTGCTGGTTGTTGTGGCGTGCTGACAAAGCTTTTCCACATTTCAGCCATGCTAACCCTGCCTTCAGAGGTGCTGCCGGTGCCCCGGCTGCGTTGGCGAACTCTTCCTCCTCCTCTGCCTTCGCCTTGTGCTTCCACCGTACGCCTGCTGTCAGGTGGGAATGCCACCAGCAGCGCGTCTACCAGCGTGCGCTTGTACTCGCCCATCTTACGATCCCGCTCCAGTGAGGGAATTAAGGACGGTACGTTGTCCTTGTAACGGGGATCCAGCAGGGTGGCCACCCAGTAATCAGCACCAGTTAAAATGTGGGCAACTCGGCGGTCATTGCGGAAACACTGCAGCATGTAATCGCTCATGTGTGCCAGGCTGCCCAGAGGCAAAGAAAAGCTGTCCTCTGTGGGACGTGTATCGTCTGTGTCCTCTGTATCCCCCCAGCCACGCACCAGTGATGGCCACGAGCTGGTCTGGGTGCCACCCTGCTGTGAAAATGGCTCCTCCTCCTCCTCCTCCATCTCCTCCTCCACCTCGTCATCCTCCAGAACTGTGCCCTTTCTGCCGGACAATTGTGTACCTGGCGTTTGTTGGTGCAGGAACCCACCCTCGTAGCCACTTGTGAAAGACTGCCCTGAAAGCCTTTGAAATGATCCCGCTTCCTCCTCCTCCTCCTCATCCTCCTGTGCCACATCCTCTTCCATCATCGCCCGAAGCGTTTTTTCAAGGAGGCATAGAACTGGGATAGTAACGCTAAGAACGGCGTCATTGGCACTGGACATGTTGGTGGAGTACTCGAAACAGCGCAACAAGGCACACAGGTCTCGCATGGAGGCCCAGTTATTGGTGGTGAAGTGGTGCTGTTCCGCAGAGCGACTCACGCGTGATTGCTGCAGCTGAAACTCCACTTTCTTTCTCGTACATCACGGGACACAGAGCGACATAGTCATTACTAATGGGTTATATAGATACCGTCAGGTGCTGGCACTGGCAACTTCCAAAACCGGAAGTACCCTCCCCTATATAAGCCCCTCCCATCCGGGAGCACCTCAGTTTTTTGCCAGTGTCTAAGGTGTTGGCCAAGAAGAAACATGTGTTTTTCACTGAGCTTGCGTACAGGTTCTTTTGGGCCTCAGTAAGCTATTCCGGATCCGACCAAAAAAGCTTCATAGCTAAACGGTCGGTACCCGGGCCTTGCAGAGAAGAGCAAGGTTTTGCCTGTAATGCTTCTCTTAGGAGAGCTGGACCCTGGGATCCAGAGCTCTGGTCATACCCACGACCAAGATGTTTTCTGTGCAGGGTGCTATACAGGTCCAGGGGAGTGGAATCCTTGGGAACCCGGTCCCTGAAGGTTTGATTACAATGCCTGCCGTGATAGGTGAAGTTTGGGCTTTTGTGGACCAAACAAAGTCCTGCGGCGGGGAACAGGTAAGTGGGGGCCCCCAGGAACTTGGTTCTATTGGGGGACCCCCAAGCCTAATTTGTCTTTCTGTCTGTTACCTAATGGTATTCCCGCAAAATTCTGTGCATGCCTGTAACTACTAAAAAAATTTAATAATTTTTAATGGTGGTCAAGAAAAAAAAAAAAAATTTTTTTTTATATATATATTTAATATATTAGACTGCGGTACCTGTGTTTGTCCACTAGAGGCCGCTGTGGAATGTTTTCTTGTCATGTGGACTAGCTTCTTCTCAGCAGAGCAAAGTCCAGGCAGATGGTGAGTTCTCTTATAGGAAACTGCTTCCTCTGCCATGTTGCAGTGCTTGTCCATCCCCCGGCCTGCGGCAAAGAGGGGCCCTGGCTCCTGTCCCTTGTTACCATATTTGAAATTAGCGCCGAAGGCGCACGTGCCCGCGCGCGTGCGCGTGCACGCGCCTCTATATATAGAGGTGAGCCGGGAAAGGGGGCGGAGCCTGGGGGATGACGCTCTGTGCGCGCCGCAACGCTTCTGCGCATGTGCGGGCGTCCCAGCAGTTTTAAAAAAAACACAATATTGTAGTGAGCTGGCTATGAAGTACAGAGACAGAGCTGGCAACATTTAAAGGCATACAGCAAGCGGTTGATACAGGCATCCCCTAGAAAGGCACATTAGTAGACACCAACTGTGATATAGCAGCAATTGTGCTAGACTATTCTCAGTAAAAGTGGTGTATTACGGCTGGAATACCTCAGCTTTAGGCTTAGGAATATGCCGTCCAGAAGCTCCGGAACTGAATCTTCCAGGAAGCGAAGGGGGTCTCATCGGGCTCGGAGGATCTTGGGCATACTCCTGCTGCACCAGTCTCCCCTGAAGTTCAGAGGTAAGTGACCGTAGAGACCCCGCAGGGGTACTTGGTACTGTGGCTGTCCTCAGTCACCTGCTCCTGTGTATGTAACAGAGGAGGTTTTTTCCTCAGCTCTGGGAGGATTAGAGAGAGATTGTCAACATTTATCGCTGCCTCCCTGTCAGGGAAAGCACGCCCGATCTCCGTCTCCTCCTTCAGAGTGCCTGTTAGCAGAGCAACAGTCCCATACAGGGATCGACCTGCCTGAAGGGGATCAGGATGAGGTTGATTCTGTTATAGAGGAATCAACAGTGGGGGAACCTTTTCTCAGCATCTTAAGCTGAAAGATTATGGGTTCAGTCTCTGACTAACATGGTCCGATCAGCATTTAAAAATGCACCTTGCGGAACCATCAACCACTACTGTATCCTCGTTGGGGTCGCTAGAAGCCCCCAGACTGTTTGTTCTTTTCCACTTCACCCTTTACTGAAAGGGCTCATTTACCAGGATTGGGAACGTCCTGAGAAAATATTTATTCCCCCAAGAGATTTCCGGTGGTCTATACCATGGAGGATAAGTTCATCAGAAAAAAAAAAATGGAAGGTCCCTACAGTGGACGCAGCCATCTCTTGTATGTATAAATCACTGACATGTCCAGTGGATAATGTCCAAATGTTCAAGAACCCAATAAATAAAAGATTGGAGTCCTTATGAAAATCTGCTTGGTGATACAACCAGCAGTAGCAGCTATTGGGGTCTGCTAAGCAGTGAAGGATCAGTTGAAACAGGTCTTGAGGGACTTGACAGATCAGCAGGCTTTGCCCTAGCTGATCTACCTAGAGCCTTAGGCTTTGCGGTTGACGCCATAGAGGATTCAGTCCATCAGGCCTCCCGCCTTACGCTGTCTATAGTACATATGCGTAGGCTCCTATGGCTCAAAAAACTGGTCTGCTGAAGCTCCCTGTAAAGAATGGCTGGTTAGCGTCCCATTTCATGGTGAACGCTTATTCAGGGAAAACCTGGACAAATATATCCAGAAAATTTCCAGCGGTAAAAATACGCTCTTGCCGGTTAAAAGCAGAGTTAGAGGTCCCTCTTTAAGAGGCCTGCTTCTCCAGTCCCTGGGGCATCGGCTGTGTAACAGTTCCGACGGCCTCCTCGGTCAAATCCCGGGGGTAAAAAACAGGGACAGTAGCAGGGTAATGAGAAACCCTGGGTCAGGGGAGGTACAAAACCTCCCCCAAAGTTAAATTCATTGAAGCCCCCACTCAGTCGGGTGGGGGGGAGGACTCCAGTTGTTCGCAAGAGACCTGGCGGGACACGATTAAGACAGATAGGTGCTCTCCGCAGTAGGTTTGGGATACAGTTTGGAGTTAAAAGACTCTCCTCCTTCCCATTTTTGAGGTCAAACGTGCCAAGGGATCCCCGGAAGAGAGAGTCCCTCCTGTTGGCACTAGAACAACTATTGCTCCAAGGAGTAATTATGGAGGTTCCCCTGGAAGAATGAGGGTTCGGGTTTTACTCAAACCTCTTTACAGTCCCGAAGCAAACGCGGACGGGAGGCCCATATTAATTCTAAAAGGGCTATACAAATTCCTGTATATCAGGACTTTCCGATGGAGTCGATCCGATCGGTGGCCACTGCCCTACAAGGGGAGGATTGGTTAGCCACGATCGACATCAAAGATGCTTATTTGCACATTCCCATCTTTCCAGTCCACCAAAAATTTCTACGCTTTGCAGTAGAAGGGCGCCATTTTCAGTTCAGAGCCTTACCCTTCGGTTTGGCCACAGCACCACGAGTGTTTACAAAAATTCTGGCCCTTTATTGGCCAATCTAAGAACACAAGGTGTAATGATAATGGCATATCTGGATGACTTGTTGCTGATAGACCACTCAGTGAAAAAACTAGACGTGGTCGTTCACAAGACGATCAAGTATCTGGAATCTCACGGTTGGATTATCAACCGAGACAAGTCAGCCCTAAAAACCAGTCAAAAGTCTGGAATACTTGGGGCTAAGGTTGGATTCAGGCCAGAGAAAAATATTCTTGCCTCGAGGAAAGGTGTTGTCTTTGAAAGATTTGATCCACTTAGTGGGTACAAAAAAGACAGCCGTCCATACGCCTGTATATGAGGCTGCTGGGAAAAATGGTGGCATCATTCGAAGCAGTACCCTACGGTCAATTCCATTCAAGGAATTTGCAAGGGGCCATACTGTCAGCCTGGAACAAAAAAGTTCAGGCCCTAGACTTACAATGTCCTTGTCCCCTTCCGTTCGCAAGAGCCTCCGTTGGTGGTTGGTTCCCCAGAATCTGGAAAAAAGGAAATCCTTCAGTCCGATTTCTTGGAAGGTGGTCACTACAGATGCCAGCCTTATAGGCTGGGGAGCAGTACTGGAGCAATAGTCTCTCCAGGGCAGATGGTCGGATGCAGAAAAGGCCCTGCCCATCAATCTCTTAGAGATACGAGCAGCCCGGTATGCCCTAGTAGCATGGACATCCAAACTCCAAGGGTCCCCTGTCAGAATTCAATCAGACAATGCCACAGCAGTGGCATATATCAATCATCAGGGGGGCACCAGGAGTCGTGCAGCCCAGAGGGAAGTAAATTACATCCTGAAATGGGCAGAAAAATATGTCCCAGCCATATCTGCGGTATTCATTCCAGGAGTGGAGAATTGGAAGGCGGACTTTCTAAGTCGCCAGCAATTAGGCCCAGAGGAAGGGTCCCTTCACCCCGAGGTTTTCTGGACAATATGTCAGCGGTGGGGAACATCGGATGTAGATCTTCTAGCATCTAGATTCAACGCAAAGGGGGACAGGTTGGTCTCTCGGACAAGGGATCCCCTAGCTTGCGGCTCGGATGCCCTAGTGTTCCCTTGGGATCAGTTCAAGCTGATATATGCATTCACACCGCCAATGGTTACCTCGATTACTCCGCAGAATCAGGGTAGAAAAGAAACCAGTGATTCCGGTGGCTCCAGCGTGGCCCCGAAGAGCGTGGTACGCGGAGATTGTAAAATTTCAGTGGGGAGTCCTTGGACTCTCCCACGTCGTCCGGCTTTCGCAAGGACCGATATACCACCCTTCCTTACCAGCCCTAGGTTTGACGGCCTGGCTATTGAAGCCCACATTCTAAAAAAAAGAGAGGGCTCTCTAATTCTGTGGTATCTACCATGATCAATGCCAGGAAGCCGGTATCCAGGCAGATCTACTATAGAATCTGGAAGGCGTACATCGCCTGGTGTGAAGCCAAGAAATGGCATCCACGTAAGTACGTAATAGGTAGGAGTCTGGACTCCCTACAATGGGCTGTAGATAGGAAGCTTGCCTTGAGTACTATCAAGGGTCAGATTTCGGCCTTGTCAATATTTTTTCAAAGGCCCTTGGCTTCGCATTCACTAGTCAAAGCCTTTATACAAGGAGTGATGCGTATTAGTCCTCCGGTTAATATTCCCATATGTCCATGGGATCTAAACTTGGTTCTGTCGGTTCTACAGAAACAACCATTTGAACCATTACAGCATATTTCTTTGGTTCTTCTCACCAGGAAATTGATTTTTCTAGTAGCCATTTGTTCAGCTAAAAGAGTGTCGGAATTAGCAGCTATGTCCTGTAAGGAGCCGTATCTGGTTATCCATAAGGATAGAGTAGTGTTACGCCCTCATCCAGCCTTTCTTCCTAAGGTGGTATCGAGGTTTCATTTGAACCAAGATGTGGTTCTTCCTTCTTTTTTCCCCAAACCTACTTCGGTAGAGGAAAAGTTATTGCATTCTTTGGATGTAGTAAGAGCAGTTAAAGCTTATCTAAAAGCCACTGCTCAGATTCGCAGAACGGATACTTTGTTTATTCTGCCGGAAGGCCCCAGAAAGGGTCAGGCAGCGTCAAAATCTACTTTAGCCAAGTGGATTCGACAGGTCATAATACAAGCCTATGGCTTGAGAAGGAGACCGCCTCCGTTCAAAGTTAGAGCGCACTCCACGAGAGCAGTTGGAACTTCATGGGCAGTGCATCACCAGGCCTCCCTGGCTCAAATCTGTAAGGCCGCAACATGGTCTTCAGTACACACGTTTACTAGGTTCTACCAGGTGGACGTTAGAAGTCAGGAGGATGTCGCCTTTGGGCGCAGTGTGTTGCAGGCCGCAAAAGATCCTCATGTCTGATAGCGCTCAGCTTATATATGGTGTATCCCCCCCCCTCATTTGGCATTGCTTTAGGACATCCCATTAGTAATGACTATGTCGCTCTGTGTCCCGTGATGTACGAGAAAGAAAATAGGATTTTTATAACAGCTTACCTGTAAAATCCTTTTCTTGGAGTACATCACGGGACACAGAGCTCCCGCCCCTCTTTAGGGACACTTATTGCTTTGCTACAAAACTGAGGTGCTCCCGGATGGGAGGGGCTTATATAGGGGAGGGTACTTCCGGTTTTGGAAGTTGCCAGTGCCAGCACCTGACGGTATCTATATAACCCATTAGTAATGACTATGTCGCTCTGTGTCCCGTGATGTACTCCAAGAAAAGGATTTTACAGGTAAGCTGTTATAAAAATCCTATTATCGCCTGCTGCTGCTCGCACAGTCTGGCCAGCATGTGCAAGGTGGAGTTCCACCTTGTGGGCACGTCACATATGAGGCGGTGAGCGGGAAGGCCGAAGTTACGCTGCAGCGCTGACAGGCGAGCAGCAGCAGGGTGAGAACGCCGAAAGTGCGCACACACAGCCCGCACTTTCTGCAGCAGCTCTGGCATATTGGGGTAATTTTTAAGGAACCTCTGGACCACCAAGTTCAGCACATGCGCCAGGCAAGGGATGTGCGTCAAACCGGCTAGGCCCAGAGCTGCTACGAGATTTCGCCCATTATCGCACACCACCAGGCCGGGCTTGAGGCTCACTGACAGCAACCACTCATTGGTCTGTTGTTCCATGTCCCTCCACAACTCCTGCGCGGTGTGGGGTTTTTCCCCCAAACAGGAAAGTTTTAAAACTGCCTGCTGTCGTTTACCCCTGGCTGTGCTGAAGTTGGTGGTGAAGGTGTTACGCTGACCGGATGAAGAGGCGGTAGAGGATGAGGAAGTGGAGTAGGAGGAGTTAGCAACAGGAGGCAAACTGAAGCGCCCTGCAATCCTCGGTGGTGGAAGGACATGCGCCAAACTGCTATCTGCCTCAGGCCCAGCCGCCACTGCATTTACCCAGTGTGCTGTTAGGGAGATATAACGTCCCTGACCGTGCTTACTGGTCCATGCATCCGTAGTTAGGTGGACCTTGCCACAGATGGCGTTGCGCAGTGCACACCTGATTTTGTCCCCCACTTGGTTGTGCAGGGAAGGGATGGCTCGCCTGGAAAAATTGTGGCGGCTGGGCACGACGTACTGTGGGACAGCCAATGCCATCAGGCTTTTAAAACTCTGCGTCTCCACCATACAGAATGACAGCATTTCAAAGGCCAGGAGTTTTGAAATGCTGGCATTCAGGGCCAGGGATCGCGGGTGGCTAGGGGGGTACTTCCTCTTCCGCTCCAATGTTTGGGAGATAGAGAGCTGAACGCTTCCATGGGACATTGTGGAGATGGTTGGTGACCCAGGTGGTAGTGTTGCTGGCAGATCCTCTGTTTGCGGGGTGGCAGGTGCCACTGTCACTACAGAGGTGGATGAAGAGGCCGAGACTGCAGCAGAAGAGGAAGCAGGAGGAGCCAGAGACCTTTCTTGGTTTTTGAGGTGTCTACTCCACTGCAGCTCGTGCTTTGCACTTAGATGCCTGGTCATGCAGGTTGTGCTCAGGTTGAGAACGTTTATGCCTCGCTTCAGCCTCTGATTGCACAGCCTGCAAACCACTCGTGTCTTGTCATCAGCACATTGTGTGAAGAACTGCCACGCTAGGGAACTCCTTGGACCTGGCTTTGGTGTGCTCGGTCCCTTGCTGCGTTGGGCAGTAGCAGACATACTGTCTAGGGGACGGACGCTCCGCTTTTGCACCCTGCTCCCTCTTCTGCTGTGCTGGTGGCTCTGTGCGACCACCGCCTCTTCCTCCAAACTACACTGGTCACCTGCATAACGTTGATTCCATGTGCGGTCGAGGACCTCATCGTCCTCCACATCATCTTCCACCCAGTCTTCACCCCTGCCCTCCTTGTCTGTCTGCACAATTGCGAAAGCAGCAGCAGTTGGCACCTGTGTTTCGTCATCACCTGAGACGTACTGCGATGGTCCTCCCATGTACTCATCATGAAACATAAGTGGTTGGGCATCGGTGCACTCAATCTCTTCCACTTCTGGGGCAGGGCTAGGTGGATGGTCCTGGGAAACCCTGTTAACAGAGTCATCGAAAAGCAGAAGAGACTGCTGCATGATTTGGGGCTCAGACTGCTTGGCTGATTTGCAAGGGGGTGAGGTGAAAGACTGATGGACATGGGTTTCAGGTGCCAACTCTGATCTTTCATCAGAAGAGTGGGTGGGAGACAATGTGAAGGAACCCGAGGCACTGTCAGCAACCCAATCTACTATCGCCTGTACTTGTCCTGGCCTAAACATTCGTACAGCCTCATTAGGCGCGACAAAATACCGCCGCAGGCTCGGTCGCCTACTCGCACCTGAGGAAGGTGTTTCACTTGTGCGTGTATCTGGCACAGATCCACCACGTCCTTTCCCTGCAACAGGAGCTCCACCAGCAGCACCACGACCGGGGCCACCACGTCCCTTTGACCTTCTCCTCATATTTTCCAAATTTAGGATGTTGCCCTAAATGGGTGTTTTTGTAAGAGCAGAACACACCCACAGTACGTAACCGCTGAATCGCACAGCTACAGAACTGCAGAAAATGCTATTCAAAAAAAATGTTGTTTTTTTAGTATAGCACAGTAGAAGAAAACTATATAGAAATTGTTTATTTCACACACCTCCAAATATGTATAACACACTGCAAACTTTTTTTTGTGCCCCTAAACGGCGTTTTTTGGAAGAGCAGAACACACCCACAGTACGTAACCGCTGAATCGCACAGCTACAGAACTGCAGAAAATGCTATTCAAAAAAAATGTTGTTTTTTTAGTATAGCACAGTAGGAGAAAACTATATAGAAATTGTTTATTTCACACACCTCCACATATGTATAACACACTGCAAACTATTTTTTGTGGCCCTGAATGGCTCTTTTTGCAAGCGTACATTAAAGTGCAAAGTTTTTTTTTTTTGCCCTAAACGGGTCTTTTTTTGCACTATGGGTCTTTTGGAAAAGAGCACAATAAAGTGCCTTTTTTTTTCCCCTAAAAGTTAGATTTTCTCTGACACTGGGCTCATGGCAGTGTAAAAAGACTGCACTGCAACACAAACAGGTAAACCTATGCAGATCGCTGATTTTAATCTCTGAATCTGGACTCCTATATAATATTCTCTCTCCCTGAAAGCACCAACAGGAACCTGGCCCTACACTACACTATCTCTCTATCTTTTCCCTCAGATTGCAGAATCAGGACTACTACCTCATGTATTTTACAATCTCTCCCTATTAGCAACAGCAGCAGACTAGATCCTCTCCCTATCTATTCTGAAGCAGAGTGACGTGTGTGCTGTGTGCCTCTAGCTTATATAGAAGCTGGGTCACATGTTGCACTGACCAATCACAGCCATGCCATTAGTAGACATGGCTATGATGGCCTCTAAGGGCACACCAGCTAATCAAAAGGTGATTGGCTGGCCCCTGAAGCATTTCTAAATGCGTAATTAGATTGCCGAACCTGAACCCGGACTTTTGCGCAAAGTCCGGGTTCGGGAAAAAGCTAAAGTTCGGTACGGACCCGAACTTTATAGTTCGGGTTCGCTCAACACTACTGCCCACAACCTAGATGGGGTTAGGCGGGGGGGATAGATGACTGATCGCGAAACCCCCGGCGGGTGCTGCCGGCTGACCCGGGAGGGGGGGTTGTTTGTCGCTTCTCGGCCTTTTGGCTAAGATCAAGTGTAGTATCTGTTCTTATCAGTTGCCAGAGGGGGCGCTGAAGTACCTCCTATCTGTGGAGGGCTGATGCGAACCCACTGGCGTCATTAGCACCTGGAAGGATGGTTTCAGCAGGGGCCATGCCGAGCTGCCCGACAGTAAACTGGGGGCCGGTGCGGTCGAGTCTGAGCCGTCTGGAAGGGTGCTCCTGGTGAGGATGGAATGCTGCATTTGGTCTGGTCTTTTTGCCGAGTCTTATTCTGGCCTTCTGGCTGGATGGTGTAAGTGCTGTCCTTGTTGGCGATCTGGAGGGAGGAGCTGGCTAATCCCTGTTTCTGAGCGGGGTGCGGCCATGCAAATCCGCCGGGTTGATGGGAGTCTGGAAGGGCTAGTATCGGTGGAGGCTGTATGCAGGGGCAGCTCTCCCTGAGAAAACCTTGAAGGGCTCTCTATCAGCGGGACAGAGGGCTGCACTGACCAGTCGGGGGGTCGGATAGGAGCCGAAAAGCCCATGGTGCATGTGCCCTTGGAGTGGCAGTCCAAGGGTGCCAGACGATCACATGTGAGTGAGGGTCACATTGATATATGGCACCGCGGTCACTGCACCATGTCACACCTTTTTAGCGCCTGCCTCCTGGGCCGGGCCTTTTGGCTAGGACCGGAGGAATTTTTTATTCCTGGCCGGAGGGCCTGGCCATTGTATAGCACAATGGCCACTTTTCACTCTCCCACCTTCCTTCTCCCCACTTTCTTTTTATTTATCCCCTTGTGTTGTCACTTTTTTGTATTTTTTTGTTTGGTGTCCCACGTTTGTCACAGTGTGTTTAGTAGGGTGTAGGTCCTCGGGCCTGCCCTGAACGACTTGGGAGTAGGTGGACATGGTCTTCTGGCCTGGTTCGCCTGCTCTCATGGGGTCTCCCTTCGGGGGAGCCCTACCTAGTACTTGGGTGGGTCTGTTTCGGCAGACCCTCCAGAGAAAGGGGTCCGTCTGGTTTCGGCCAGTCGGACCACGTGATGTACCTCAGTCCCCGTCAGGAGCCTAACGCCCCGGGGGATCAGGGTAAGGTCCTTCCTAGTGGAGGACAAGTGTTACACCCGTTGCACGTTTTGTGTTTCACTCTTTATGTGTGTGCACTTTTTTTGGCACCGGGTGGAGTTTTTGGGTGTGTTTCACACGCCATGGGCTTAAAAAAAAATTAAAAAAAAATCTCTCCCTATTAGCAACAGCAGCAGACAAGATCCTCTCCCTATCTATTCTGAAGCAGAGTGACATGTGTGCTGTGTGCCTCTAGCTTATATAGAAGCTGGGTCACATGTTGCACTGACCAATCACAGCCATGCCATTAGTAGGCATGGCTATGATGGCCTCTAAGGGCACACCAGCTAATCAAAAGGTGATTGGCTGGCCCCTGAAGCATTTCTAAATGCGTAATTAGATTGCCGAACCCGAACCCGAACCCGGACTTTTGCGCAAAGTCCGGGTTCGGGTTCGGGAAAAAGCTAAAGTTCGGTACGGACCCAAACTTTACAGTTCGGGTTCGCTCAACACTACTAACAGGTAATCTTATATTTATTAGTATTTTGAAAAAGGCAAGTAAGTAAGTGAGTACTAGCAGCAAACATTCCTCACATGCTCTTAATCATAAAACAAGAAATGGCATATAAGTGTGGGGGGGGGGGGGGAAGTTAAAACACCCCTTGAGAAATTGCAGAGTCTGTGCCCTTGACAGGGGTCCCTGGCACAGGATGGGAAATCTTCCCTGAGGAGGAGCAGACAGCAGTAAAAACCCATAGTAACATTCTAACCTCTCTTACTGTATAAGAAAAAAAGTTTAATTTGTTTATGTTACACCAAGAGAACCATATGTTATTACAGCATGATATACCTTTATGGATATAAAGCAATGACATTACCACTTATAATTGGAGATGCCAGACTTTTAAAATATGTAATTATATTTTACAATTGTGTTGTAAATGAAAATTGTTGTCAATATTATTTAGCAATATCAGCTCTGGCATGGTCGTGCGATGTGCTGTCTGGGGAGCTTTAATAATCTCTTACTGTTTGTTTGCATAGACTTTGGGTATTGAAGTTTTCACCCATAGTTGCCTTTCATCCAATACAACCCTTCGGTATAAGGGCCCTTTCACATGGGCGGATAGAATGGTGCTTTTAGCTGCGGATTCTCAAGTTTTCTACTGCAGCTAAACACACACAATACTTTCCTATGGCCCCATTCACACACTGCGTTTAGCGAAGGTTTCGTTACATGTGGTTAGGTGAAGATAGAAAAAATAAATTTGACTGCGTCCAGGAACGATTTATTGCAGCTATCTGTAGCTATCTGCACATAACCGCAGGTAATCGCAGTGCACTGTGTCAGCTGCGGATAGCAGCGTGAACAAAAGAAAAAAACCACAGGAAGCACATCAAAATAAAAACGGTTGCTATGAGGATGACAATAATGGCCAACCGCAGCTAAACGCAGCTGCATGTAAATGCACATAAACGCAGCTAATCGATGTGTACAAATGCAGCTAATCGCTGTGCCTGGAGTCTTGAATTTCAAAAGAAAGAAACATGCTTTTAACTGCGGCAGAACAGCCAACCGTGTGAAAGGGGCCTAACTGTTGAGGAAAATAAACTATAATTTATAAATGTATTAGTTATTATTATTTTGATAATTATAATTATTTATTATATAGTTATATATATTTTGCATACTGTATCAAATGGATTTATCATGACCTCCAGTTCTATCTAAAGTAACATATTATAGTATTTTTTAACATATGTTTTAGTGTATAAAGAACTTCTAGAGGCCTTACTACTTCAAAAGTGACTCAAAGGAATCTGTGACATCAAAGTTGTTTCTGATGCCCACTTAAAGTGGTTGTAAAGCCATTTTGTTATCTTCCTAGAATCCCCTATGTTCCATTAGGTTATGTGCCCCAGTGTATGTTCTATGTCGCACCCACATCCTAGAATAGGGCTACAGGTAAATTTAGCTTTCCTGACAGACTCCATGGCAGACTACGTGTGGGTTAACCCCGCCTCCTCTCCACAGCTATAGGACCCCTTACCCATAAATTTGAGCTCACCTCCACAGACAGGTGTTCCTTTTTTATCCTCCTCACATGGACCTTCATCATGCAATTCTGTGCGATGTCCTGGATGTGGATTGCTCGGATGGATCGGTACTGCTTGCGGTGCAGCCAGGGCCCAGCTATGAGCGGGCGAGTGGTTTCAGGGCTGGAAAATACCCCTATGGTGGAAGGGATGTGGCCCCAGAGTACCGGATCGGATATCGCAGGATTCCTCGGCTGGCAAGGTCTGAAGATTTTGTTTTTCATATCTTCTTCATGGCAGACAAGTTTATGTTTGTTGTCCTGTTTTCCCTGTCTTTTCCTCCTGTGTTGCGGCATGTGGAACGCTTTTTGCGTCCCAGGACGCCATTACTTCCTGGTTCTCGGTCCGCCGCTCTTCTGCGCATGCGCGAACTGCGGTGAAACCGAGGCTTGGTTTCCGCGCATGCGCAATGCGGCGGAGGGGTCAGGGGCCGCGCAGGAGCAGTGGGTCTGGTTTCTTCGGCGCATGCGCGCAGCGGGACCGGCCGTGACGTCATTTCGGCGGTTTATTTAAACCGCTGAAGAGCCCTATACAGGTGGGATAGCCTGTGGGCATAGAGCGACAGCCTCCCGGAGCCTCATTACTGCTAGGACGGGGTAAGCACTTCATTTTGCAATGTATGCTTGTTATGCTTAGTGTCTCTTAAAGGGACAGTTTAAAAAAAAAAAAAAAAACTTTTTTCTTTTCTCATGCTTCTTTGCATTGATTTGCTTATCCTTAGTCTAGGCAGTGTAGTACGGATTCCTGTCTCCCTCGTCATGGACTCATCCTCACCGCCATGTGGCCAGCCCTCCCGCACAAGGTATGTGCGGAGTGGGTGGGGGGTTGGTGTCTTTTGTGCCTATCTGGTGGTTGCTAACGGTTACATCCTGCCCACCTCCCCTCCCCCTCCCTCTGTCTGTATTATCTCTTACAGCCCGGCAATTTCAGTTCATCGGTCACAAGAAAGGGACCTTGCCAGGCCGCATCATCACTCATCATCCAGGTCTAGACGCGACACTACGTCTAGGACCCATCGTCATAGGGGACGTTCACATACCCCCTCTAGACATAGGAGATGTTCCCATTCCTCCTCTAGTCACCGCCACCACCACCGCGATGATCGCTCTGACCACAGAGCCTGTTGGGGATGCAAGACCAGAATCCCGGAGGGCAAATCGCTATGCGACCCATGTTATGCCCGAGCGGTTGGTGAGAAAGAGACCGAAAATCAAAACCTTGAGTCTCTTGGGAAACGTGTGGTACAGCAATCTATGAAAGAAATAGTTGCCCCCCCACACAAGGAGCCAGTCCACCACCTTGTCTGGCTCCTTGGCTGACGAGGCCCAGGAGGATCCCGGCCAATTCCAGCCCCATGATTCCTCCCATTATTCCTCGCAAGACGAGATGGAGGGAGATGATTCTGTGATTCCTCCCATGATTCCTCGCAAGACGAGATGGAGGGAGATGATTCTACGGTGGGATTCGACTACGCTTTAGTCTCTCCGCTGATCAAGGCAGTGAAGGAAACTTTGAAGTTGGAGGATACCACTGCCCCCCCAGAAAAACAAAGAAAACTGTTTAAACAACTGGGGAAAGAACGCTCCAATTTCCCACTTCCCTCTGAGCTGAAAGGAGTGTTTGAGGAAGAATGGAGCAAGGGAGATAAGAAGGTTTCCATGCTAAGGTAATGCGCCTAGCGAAGCATGTCACCCTCCCGCTAGATGACACCGTATCATTTAAAGATGGTCTGGATCGGAAGATCGACCAGGACCTCAAAAGAATATATAGCCTGGCCGGAACGGCATGCAAACCAGCTTTGCCCTTGCAGTAACCTCCAAAGCAATGGAGGCCTGGGTGGAAAATGTTGACTCCGATCTGAAAGGTGTCTCGGAGGAATTGGCACAAAGTTCAGCAGTGCAAGAACTTAAACTGGCTATTGCCTTTTTGGGAGAAGCTTCAATTGATCTTATCCACTTGATGGCTAGATCCATGCTATCTTCGGTCACAGCCAAACGAGCACTATGGTTGCGCCCCTGGCTTGTTGATCCTGCCTCAAAGTAGGCATGGTGCAAAATTCCTTTTGAAGGAACTTCCTTGTTTGGAAACAAGCTAGATAACGCTATTTCAAAGGCTACAGGCGGAAAGTCGGGATTCCTCCCTCAGGACAAACGTCCGTTTAACCAAAGAAGGCCTCAGCGGAAACGCAGCACAGAGCGTTCAAGAGAGGCACGCTCCTATAGGCCCGGACGGGATTTTAGGAGAAGCTGGAACTGGAATAGGCAGATATCTTTCCAAAAAATCTGGCAAGAAACAGATGCCCGGTGGGCGCGAGCCAACCAAGTCCTTTTGAGATTGGGCTCGCCCAAGCGGGTCAGGTAGGGGGCTCGCCTACGTTTCTGCCGGCACGTCTGGGTGACCTTGATCTCAGATTATTGGACCATCAAAACGGTCTCAACAGGTCACGCATGGTCCTTCACCAAAGTCCCTCCATGCAGAACAATGCAATCTTCACTGCCTCAATCAGAAGAAAAACAACAAGTTCTTCTTTCATATGTGAATGCCCTGAAAGATCAAGGAGCAGTGGTGCCCGTCCCAAAGGACGAGGAATTCCAGGGGGTATACTTCCCCCTCTTCCTAGTACAAAAGAAGAAGAACGGCTCTTGGCGTCCAGTTATAGATCTCACTTTCCTGAACAGGTACATAAAGCACGAGAAATTCAAGATGGAATCACTCTCATCCATCCAAAAAGTCGTTCAACCAGGCGACTGGTTGATCTCAATAGATGTTAAGGACGCGTATTTTCATGTTACCGTGGCAGAAGAATTCCACAAATACCTTCGATTTCAGGTCAAACGAGAGCACTTACAATTTATTTGTCTTCCATTCGGACTAACGACCTCTCCAAGGGTCTTTTCCAAGGTACTGTTGGTAATTGTGTCTCTTATCAGAATACAGGGTGTGCGTCTGTATCATTACCTGAACGTTCTGCTACTTCTGTCCCAAGCAGCAGCTGCTGATCCACAAAGATCAAGTGATCTCTACATTGATAGAGTTCGGATGGCTCTTAAACCAACAGAAAAGTCAGCCAGAACCGACCCAACGCCTAACCTACCTAGGAGCTCAATTCGACACAGTAGAGAATACCATCTCTCTTCCGGAAGAAAAAATCCCGGTCATTCGGGTAAGAATATCTTTAGCCCTAGACTACTCTAACCTAAGGGCGTCACAGTGCCTGAAGATAATCGGCACGATGGTGGCCACGTTCCCCATGGTCAAATGGGCAATGTGGAGGCTTCGGCCTTTTCAATCAGGATTCCTTCAGCAATGGAAGACAGACGATCGCAATCAGCTGATCAGGACTACTCAGTCAATGAGGAACAGTCTTCTCTGGTGGCTTCAGCACAAAAACTTGTTAACATGCCACTCCCTTGCTCCCATCCAATGGATGATTGTTTCATCCGATGCCAGCAATGCGGGCTGGGGAGCACATTGTGGGGCAGAACTGGCTCAGGGCAAATGGGATGCCCATCTCCACATTCCAGGGTCAAACGTTCTGGAATTGCGTGCGGCATGGTGCGCCCTTCAAGCCTTCTCCCACCTTCTGAAAGGGAAGTCGGTCCTACTCAAAATGGACAATACCACCGCCGTGGCATATGTGAAGAGACAAGGGGGCACTCGGAGCCCCACCCTTCTCCAAGAGGTCGAACCTATCATGACCTGGGCTCAGAGGAATCTACAAACTTAACAGCAGTCTTCATTCCAGGGGAACAGAACATTCAAGCGGACTTCCTGTCACGCAGCAACCTAGACAACAACGAATGGTCACTGCATCCACAAACCTTCAAGTGGATCCTATCGTTGGATTTCGATCCAGAAGTGGATCTGTTTGCATCCCCCTGCAATCACAAAGTAGACAGATACTACACTCGAGGTCGGTGCAGTCCAGCCTTCGGAGTAGATGCATTAACAAGCCAATGGAAATTCAACAAGGCATATGCCTTCCCTCCACCTCCGATCAGGCAAAAATTCCTGCAGCGGCTCCAGTTGGAGAAAGGCGAAGTGATAACACTAGCACCATACTGGCCGAACAGGCCATGGTTTCCTCTCCTGAATCTGATGAGCTTCAGGGACCCGCTAGAGTCTCTTGGGTGTGCTTTAGGGGTAATCTCTACCCTTATGAGCTCCAGAAAGCCTAACATGAACAAAACCTACAACAGAATCTGGACCAGGTTTGTCAGCTTCATGACTTCTGCTGGAAAATCTTTCAGAAATCCTGACGTTCAAGACGTTTTGAGTTTTCTACAATCAGGCTTGGATCTTCCTTTGTACTCTGAGGGAACGGATTGACAAGTTTCAGCCTTATCGGCATTTTCAGGAACATCATGGGCAACTTATCCCCTGGTTCAACAATCCTTTCAGGGGGCTTCGAGAATCAGGCCTCAGAGGAAACCTAGATTCCCCAAATGGGATCTTCTGCTCGTCCTTGATGCTCTTTCAGCACTCAACAACAAGGATCTTTCTATTAAGGACTTATCAATCAAACTGGCCTTTCTAGTGGCCATTACTTCAGCCAAAAGGGTTTCAGAAATAAGCTTCCTGGGTTGTCAAGAACCCTTTTTGACTTTCTTCCCGGACCGAGTGGTCCTTATTCCCATGCTTGGGTCTAAACCAAAAGTCAAGTCAGTTTTTCATGAGAATCAGGAAATAGTCCTCCCTACTTTCAATTCTCCAGAATCAGCAGATGTTCATCCCTTGGAGGTAGGTGAGACTCTGAAAGAATATTTGTGAGTCACTTCATCTTTAAGAAGCTTGAACTACCTGTTCTTGTTACACACTGGTAGCAACAAAATAAAGAGGGCTTCCTCCAGAACAATAGCAGCCTGGATCGTCCAATCTATTCAACAGGCTTACAGGGCAAAGGGCTTAGCTCCTCCAGAGGCGTGACGGCTCATTCCACCAGAGGCATGGCAGCCTCATGGGCAGCAGCTCGACACGTGGCTCCTGAAGTGATATGCAGGGCAGCCTCGTGGTCTTCTATTCATACATTTATGTCTCATTATTGTATTGAGCCTGCTTCCCTTTCCTCTGTTAATTTTGGTCGAAAAATCCTGTCAGTTGACGGGAAAGATTAAAATATTTTTTTTGAGCAAGCATACCCTCCCGTGTGGATTGGCTAGTTATTTCCCACACGTAGTCTGCCATGGAGTCTGTCAGGAAAACTGAAAATTTATTACCAAATACTTACCGTAATTTTCCTTTCCTGATAGACTCCATGGCAGACGGAGTTCCCACCCATGAATTAAAAATATGAGAGTTGAAATTTGAGTCGGCTAGTTACGGAACACCTGTCTGTGGAGGTGAGCTCAAATTTATGGGTAAGGGGTCCTATAGCTGTGGAGAGGAGGCGGGGTTAACCCACACGTAGTCTGCCATGGAGTCTATCAGGAAAGGAAAATTACGGTAAGTATTTGGTAATAAATTTTCCGTTATGATGGGTGGTAGCCAGCCTAGCTTATTTGTAGTGTTTATTGGTCAAATGGCTTCTGTCCTTATCTTGTTTAACTGTGGTTTCTTACTTTTGTCAGTAGGTGGTGCTGTTGCCTTTGGCATGAGTGTGATGAGCTACAGTGAGTTCAGGTTATGAATAAATATACCTTTCCCAGCAAATCAGACTGACAGCTTTGCATGCTGGGAAAAGGGTGTTCAAGTTTCTGTTGAAAAAAACCTGCTAAAGACCTGGAAACGATTCTGAGAGGGATTGAGTTCTAAGGAAGCACCAGAGGTGACTCTTCATGAGCTGCAGGCTATGAAGTAGCTGGGAGGACTTGAAGAGAGAACTCATCCAAGGGAATGTCACTGTGAGTAAAGTTCAGTTACTAGAGGAGACAGCCTATCCTACAAAGTTCAGATTTGCTGTTTCAGCCTAAAGGCTCTTTTTCCTGTACTGCTGTCTATCTTATCTCACCTATTTTTGTCTAAGAAGTCTGCCAATCTGCCTGTTGTTGACCATTACTAAGGGTGTCCTGTGCCCGATCCCCTCTCTTCCACATTTTTCCTGTGTATGAAATAAACTTCTCTCTTGTTTAGGAATAAAAGTGACTGGCGCCCAACTTTCTTTCTTGTTCATCACCCACCATGCCTAGTAACCTGCACCCTGAGGAATTATGTCAGCCCTCCCTACCTCTGGTAGTAACCACCAGGCTCCCAGAAAATCAGGGTAGGCGCTACATCTATATAAAAAATATGCCATTTTATACCTTATTTCAGAGCACCACTCTGCACTCAGATGATCACCCTCTACTCTCCTCCTCCCATCTGACAGCTACAGTGGGAGGGGCTTAAGATCAGCCAGGAGGAGGGAGAGGAGAGGAGAGGAGGAGAGAGGCGGGCAGTCACGTAAGCGCCGAGCGGCGCTCTGAAATAAGGTATAAAACTGCATATATTTTTTTTATATAGAACATACACAGGGGCACATAACTTAAAGAAACATAGGGGATTCTAGGAAGATAACAAAGTTATTTTAGCAGCAGAAGGGGAGGGGCAGGGAGCAGATCATCAAAAGCTAGCTGACAGGCAAGGAGAGGGGGAGAGAGGGGAGACAACGGGATGATGGAAGCATGTAAACTGGCCACAGTAATCATGGATCAGCAGCCATGAGAAACGTGGTCAGTTTACAGAGGGGAGGGCAGCACCAGGCAGGATCAGCCAGGTATTTTAGATGATAGAAAGGGACAAATTACACAACGCAAGTACTATGCTGTTATTCGTGCTTTAAAGGAACAGGATCTATTTTTTTTTTCTAGGGTTACTACCACTTTAACTTCCAACCAACATTTACAATGCATTGTTTCCTGAAGCGCTGTCTGAATTCAAGCAGCTTCCTCAGTAAGTGCTCCTTAGATACTTATTTAGCTTAGCTGCTGGTGATTTACATATTGATTAAAATCAAAACATTGATTCTTAAAGATATGTTAACAAAAGTTCAGAAAAGTTAGCCAATGAAATTGTGTCTACTCATTTGCCTTTTCTTCTTGACTGTTTGGAATACAAGTGCTGAAATATTCACTGTTGTTCATTTCCTTCTTAAAGAGCAGAATGTAGCATTTCGGGAAGAAAACAGCAGACAGAGCCCCCAGACTGCTGCTCAGAATAAAAACCATCTGAATGAGAGATTTGTAGCCAATGTCTGTGCTGACGTAAGTGGGTATAAAAATGATCCAGGCAAGAATCACAGACAGCATGGCTATGGTGATATCTCTTGCCATGTGATACTGGTGGATGGGTTTTTCAGCCATGAAAGAACATATAAAGGATAACAAGACCAGCAGCCCGTTGTAGGCAAACATCAAACCAAACTGGAGCAGTGGTTCACATTCACAACTAAGATAAATGGCCAGGGAACTCACGTCAAGTGATGCCAGCTTTACCGAGAAGGGCTGGGAGGACTTCACATACAAGGCACAGAAGAAAAACTGACCCAGGAATGTACATATTAGGATGCTCCATCTTCCTGGATAAAGAAACCAATACAAACAGGATCCAGTAGACAAGGAACTAAACTGAAGCTGTATAGATTTGACCAGTATCGGCCCAAGAAATATAGTGAAGCTCAAGGAAAGCATGGGCTGCTGTAGAAAACACATTTTGTCAGAAGGTTTTCCAATATAAAAGAAAATGGAGGAACACATACATACCAGACCTAGCAGAGTCATAAAGCTCTCAAATCTACCAGAAGCAACAAGCAGAGGGGTATGCCAATTCTGGAATAAGATCACAGCCACTGTGCCAGTAATGACCATGATTAGTCCCATAAATATAATAAGGGCAATCACAAAATAGTTCCTCCATGTTAGAAAAAAAAAGACTGGATCTTGGCAGGCTTTTCTTCCTGACTTGGACCACTGGCCAGAAGGACATGGTGTACATTCTGTAAGAATTTGAAGAGGTAAACATAGTTACATGTCAGAAAAGATCAATGGTGATTTTCAATCAAAAACTTTCTAGCTAGAGCACTTTAGACCCACCTGTACCTTAGCAGGGCCTTTCTTCCAACTACCTGGTAAGCAGCAGTGGGTCCCCCTCCTGCTGTTGTCAGAGAACTAACGTTTGACCAATCAGAAAAATGGTCTAAATGTGTAAGTGGACTGTGTAATGTAAGCTGTTTTTGGATATAATAAATATTGGAACTCATTGCTGGACTTTGCATTGTAGTATTTTGACAGTGAAGATGGACTGGAGCCTTTACCAAGCACCAGTGTTTACTTGATTCCCATGGCCTGCTCAGGTACAGTGGGTACAATGTTTCTACTTACGAATGTAAGGCCCCATTCACAACTAATGTTTTACAGTGATTGTCACGCTTTTTTGTCATTCGACAATCACGGCAAAATGCGCTACACATGTTTGGGTGTCATTCATTTTCAATGGCACCTCAGATGTAATTTTGCTGTGATTGTTGAATGACAAAAAGCGTGGCAATCACTGCAAAACATTTGTGAATACACACACAAAGCTTGTCACCCAAAATGGTGTAGGAGCTTCTTTGACACAAAAAACATACTTAGGGTAGCCCTTTAGGCTTGGTTCACACCAATGTGTTTTTTCATGCTTTTTGCAGAAACGCAGGACATTATTTTTACAATGGGTTCCTATGGAACATGTTCACATCAATGCATTTTTTGTGCCTCTGCATTTTTGGAAAGGGTCAGGGACTTTCTTGAGCAGAAAACGGTGCTTCTTTTGTTTTTTTGGTTCAATAGACTTCAACGCAGAAGCTGCAGAAAAGCATGTCATGCGTTTTTACAGCGATTTTGCCGGGATTTGCGTTATGCATTTTTTAACCTGCCCAACAAATTTGCCCAAAAAAAAAAGCATAAGAAATGCAAATCACGGCACAATCGCCGTTAAAAAACACAAAAAGCAGTTGAAAAAGCACTGCAGAAACACTCAAAAGCCAACTGCATAGGTGTGAAGGAGCCTTAAAGTGAATGGGCTTCCCTGTGCATGACACGCGGAAACATGTGTAAGTCACACTAAAAAAATCACGTGTTCCTGCTTTGTGAGATGTGAATGGGGCCTAAAGTGATCAGAGGTAAGCTGTACATAGACAAAGTCACTTTGACCTAAATGAGTAAGGTACCAATGTCTCTTTAAGATGACTGTAGCTAGGCAAGAGTTTAAAAGAGAAGTATTGCCGCGTACACACGACCGTTTTTCCCGTCAAAAAAAATGAAATTTTTCCCTTTGGACGAGAAAAATGATCGTCTGTGGGCTTTTTGTCGTTTTTCTCAACGGGAAAAACGGCATTAATCACGACGAGAAAAATTAGAACATAATTTTTCTCGTCGTGATTCCCGTCGTTTTTTTCCGCGGCAGTGTTTCCCATAGGGAAACACTGCCGCGGAGCCCACACACGGTCGTTTTTTTCAACCAAAAAAAAAAATGTAATTTAAAACGGCTGTGTGTGGGGGGAACAAGCTGTTCCTCGTGTTTTCACCGTCGAAAAAATTGATCGTGTGTACGCGGCATATGGGATTAAAAAAACAAAAACAAACCTTATGCTTACCTAGGTGGATGCAGCATTGGATCGATGCTGCCTCTACACTGAGCGACCAAACACCACTGATCGCATATTTCTCCTCTCCACTCTGAGCAGAGCCAAGACTGTCAGTTATCAGCTTTCTGCTCTGCCCCTCTGTCAGGGCACTGTCAACAGCAGAGATGTCTGAAGTCCTAGCATTCCTGCCAGTTCGTTGCATGGCTGCAGGAATGCACACTGGCACCCAACGGGTGCACAGGTGCACGCAAAGATGCGCTCCGGAACGTGCATGCGTACTGGCGCATATTTACACACGCTCTAAACACAGTTTGGCGCCAAATGGTCTTTATAAGGAAGCCAGACAATTTCTGCAATCGCTGGTTAATCTTCAGCTCCTCCAGTGCGTTTGTTCCTGTGATCCCCTTGCTTCTGTGAATTCCTGTTACCAACTCAGCTTGTCCTTGACCTGTCTTCTGCTTGCCTCCTGATCTGACCAAGGCTTGTTTTAATGGAGCTTCTCCCTCTGCTCTCCTGTGTATGACCGCTGGCTATCCAACTGACTATGCTTGCTCTGATCCCCACCTGGCACCTGACCTTGGCTTTGAAGCAACTCCTCTCCAGTTCTCTGTGCTACTGAAGACTTGCTGCTTTTCACGGGTGTCACCTGTCTGCCGACACCCCTCCAGTGCATCAGCTGTATTCCCAAGTGTTCCTCTAACAGGCATCCTAGTCATAACATCTCTGCAAGCATTCCAGCAGGTGACTTGTGCTACTTTGTGGCTGATTCCTCCTGTTCCACCTTCAGGGGAGTCTGGAACTTAGCTGAAAGAGAAGCCCTCTCTCCAGCACCAGGTACGTGATACCCTCCAGCGCTCACTGGAGCGCTCAGCTGTGAAGAGGGCGGGAGTGGCTGGCTCAGTCTCCCAGAAGATCACTGAGAGCCTGAGCCAGCTGCCGATTCAGGCTGCTGGGTGGATCCAGACTGTAATGTACTGAATGATTCAGTGCCTAGACCGACTAAGTGACATCGGCTAACAGCAGGCTTTAGCTGCTGGTGCTGAAAACAGGTCACAGGAGTACAGAACGAACTGCACTCCTGTGATCCATAGGAGAAGTAGGGCCAAGAAAGCTTTGGCCATACTTCTCCTTTAAAGTGTATTTCTAGGCAAACCCATTAGGGTTAGACCTTCTGTTTTTATAGCTGTCTGAGTCTCTGCTGGGTATAGTCACTTGTACAAAAAGTTGGAGTTGTTCCCAGAACAAGAAGTGAGGGAAAATCTTCTAATATTTGTTCCAGGACAGCTGTCTGGAAAGGAACTAAATTCACTTTAGGAGATTTCTACTAATTCCTGTTGAATATCATGGGCAGGAAGTAAAGGGAAATGTCTCCAATGGCACACAGACAGCAAAAAAATAAATATATAAATAAATAAGCAAACAACCCTTCCCTAAAAGTTTTTTGGGCTATACATACACTGTAATATTCTGACATTGTAAGAGTAAAAAAAAAGGGCTGGATAGAGTGACAACCTGTGGAGTTTACAAAGGTTCCCTCGGGACAAGTAAGACATTCAAAGCAGCAAAAGTCTTTGACCAACTTGACCTGGCCTTCTGAACATTGCCGGGAACACGTAGACTCTGGGACCTGCATAAAAACACAGCATGAAAAATAAGTCAAAACATTTATCCTGATTTCAATTATCTTGTTCTCCTATTGATAATAATTATTTTGTTAATTTTGTGTTGTAACTTTATAATAATTAGCTGACATAACAGCACATTAAATATCAAACTATGGAAGGATAGTTTGAGATTTACAATTCCTTCAAGAGACAGGAGGCATCAGGAAAAGGTTATAGCTAAACTCTTCTGGCCCCTGATAAAATGCTTGAGCCCGGTTCCAATGACGTGTCAATTAAAGGATCTGTCCATGCAAACAATGAGATTTATAGGAGAAGTACAGCCAATGCTCGTTTGGCTGTACTTCTCCTGTGAATCACAGGAGTGTAGTTTTTTTCTGCGCAACCTGTGACCCATTTTCAGCAGACAGCGGGCTGAAACCCGCTGCCGTCTGATGTCACAGAGTTCGGGCAAGATTGAGACAATGAAGTTGGGATCCGCCTACATGCCTGGACCATCACCCAGCTTAGCCAGCTCGGGACAGTCAGCAGCTCTCTGCTCAGGGATCTGTGAGAACCGATCGATCAGTGTTAAAAAAGGTGGGGGACAGACGCAGCATCGGACCGATGCTGCATCCACTTAGGTAAGTATGATTCTTAGAAAAAAAACATACATCTCTTTTAAGTTGTAAGTGGAACGTGGTGGGTTCAGTCAGCCCTTAGATTCTTAAATGTCTTAGACACTCCAAAAGAGAGATTTTGTGTTATAATTCCCAACATTGTGCTCTGGAGAATTTTGTTTTTTCTTCTTACTCCTCCTGCTGCATTCTTCACTGTATAAAACAAAAAATGACACACCTCATAACAGCCACAACAGATATGCAGACACAGTACAAAGCTCTCAGTAACTAAGACCAAGTCTGAGCCTAGGTTCACACTGGTGCGTGGAAAACACCACATGTGATTCGCACAGAAAGCGCACCACATTCCTGTGCAAATCACATGCGATGTCTGTGATTTTAGCCATACAATTTGTAAAAAAATTATGGGGGCCCTTTTCTTCCCCGCACCTGAATCGCATCACATGGGTGTTCACACCCATTCAATGTGATTCTGGCAATCGTACTGAGTCTTGCAATCTTTTTTGGGGTGTCGTCAGTCTAACATTACACCCACAGCAGATCGCATGGATGCCATGCGATTGCTTTGAAGTGCGATGTGGGGAAACGCAGAAAATCTTGTGCGTTTCCTGCATCGCATTCGTTTGAACCAGGGCTGAAGCAGGTTCACTTAAGGGTTAAAGTGTTTCTACGGTGAACATGTAAAATCATATATTTATCTTCACATTGTATTTCAATTATGACTAGCCTACTCCTATTAATCTTAATGATCTTGAAGTTACTAAACTAACTTTGTGAACTACAGAGGTGCTGAGAGGAGGAGTTTTAGGAGGCGGAGTCAGTACAGCAATAACTGCTTGCAGGTAGCATGGTATCATGGGATACTTAGTCCTTAGAAATTGACGGTAAAACGCAGTGAAGAAGCTGCAAAGCATGAAGGGAATCCAAAATGTTGTGGAAAGAGATGGCTAGCAGACAGGTAGAACTCACAACATAAAAGAGATTTTTTTAAGTGAGCTAATATTGGATTGTCAAAAATAACTATTGTTTGTATTGGTGTTACAAGGTTGATGCTATTAAAAAACAAAAAAGTGTATACTGTTACTATATATCATCTTATAGTTGTTGTTTTTTTTTTTTTGGGGGGGGGGGGGTTAAAGTACAACTAATCCTTTTTTTTTTTTTTTAATTTTGGACAGAGTAAGAGAGGGTTATAATCCCTATCAGGTTTTTTTTTTTTGCCAACTGTGTCCCTTTGGAGAGATTTCCATTCACTTCCTGTCCCATAGCCAACACAGGAAGTGATAGGATACCCCCAAAAGTGAGAGAATCCCACCAGGGTCACCAGAACTAGTGTCCTCATTGGAAGATTTCTACTCCAATACTGATCTAAGGACAACCCAAAATTTGGGATTTTCTTTTACTTTCACTTTCTATGATAATGGTAAACATGACAAACACAGATGGTGAATCAGCAAAAAAACCTGACTAGTGATTTAATCCCTCCCCACTCTATCCAAAACAAAGTTTTGCCTTTAGTTGTACCTTAAGCGTTTAGGGATTTTTGAGAAGGGGTTTAAAGTGTATCCACAAACCTAGCCTCCCACCTTCTACCGTGTTTCCCCGAAAATAATATTATTTTTGGGGAAACACGGTAGAAGGTGGGAGGCTAGGTTTGTGGATACACTTTAAACCCCTTCTCAAAAATCCCTAAACGCTTAAGGTACAACTAAAGGCAAAACTTTGTTTTGGATAGAGTGGGGAGGGATTAAATCACTAGTCAGGTTTTTTTGCTCTTATAGGAATTTTGGCCACCAAAAACACAGTAGGGCTTATTTTCGGGGTAGGTCTTGCCATGCAATGTGCCAAGTGTAAATAATAGCAAAAGTGCTTGTAAACTGCCAGAATCCTCGCCACTACAGCAATATACAATCCAAAAGGTGTATGTCTCACCTTCCTATAGCATTGCTCGACGCTTCCATGACTTGCCTGAGCTGTCTTCCTTGCACCGAGCACTGCAGAAGGGGGTCCGAGATCCCCCGCCGGCAGGAGGAGAAGAGAAGGGGAGAGCCGTGAAGATGAATGGCGCTTTCCATGACCCGCTCCGAGCAATGCAGAGGGAGGGGGGTCAAGATCCCCCACTGACAGTCAGGAGAAGGGGAGAGCAGTGAAGATCAGATGAACGGCTCTTTCATTGCCCGCAATGAGCAATGCAGAGAAAGGGGGGTCGAGATCCCCGCTAGCAGCCAGGAGAAGATAAGGGGAGAGCAGTGAAGATTAGCTGAGCGGCACTTCCGTGGCCCGCTCTGAGCAATGCAAATGGAGAAGGGGTCGAGATCCCCCACTGACAGCCAGAAGAAGTGAAGGGGAGAGCAGCTGGAGATCATATAGCGGCACTAAAAGAAGGTACCTGATTAAAGCAGACCACAGCAAACACACACCTTCCACACTATACAACACCGCATTAGTGAGGATTCTAGCAGTTTACAACCACTTTAAACTAGGGCTTATTTTCGGCGTAGGGCTTATATTGCAGCCCTCCCCGAAAATCCTGCTAGGTCTTATTATTGGGGTAGGTCTTATTTTCGGGGAAACACGATAGATCATGTCCCAGCATTATTATTTTTTTTACCTTGTTCCTGCAGCGGGAAACAGCTTTTACAACTCTCCGTAACATCATGAGGCTTTTAAAATTCTTGCAGGGGCTGCTGGGAGGTCACTTCCTGTAACTATTCCCCTCCAAGACTATATCTCACAAGAGTCCATTACCTACTTTAATATGGGTAGCCCGGAATCACCAGGCTGTAGTTTATAAAAATAAAACTGTCTTTATTGTTTTTTCAAAACCAAGCAAACAAAACCGCTCATCGCCAGTATACCAGTCTCACTGCAGGGTACCTGCTTAAGGGTACCTTAAAGGTCACAGGAGCTAAGCAAGTGTAGCGCCCCCCCCCCCCCCAATTTTTATATTTAAGGGTAGTCTGAGCCAGTAGTTGGGCTCAGACATATTGATTGTTCTAAAATTGCTTCTGCTCTGGGTGTGATACTGCCTGGCAGTAGTGTTCCCTGTTCGCCTGTAGGTGGCACTGTCACCACCGGCATAGGTTGAACTACAGGGGGTATCACAACACCTTGGGTGTCCTTTCTCAGCAGCCGTGCAGTGGGTGGGGTCTACCCACTGTGCATGCTGGGAGAGGGTACAAAAGGGGCAGACGCCATTAATTGGGGTCCGTTCTGGGGTTCCGTCCTGGGAACCCATCCGTTGGTGTGCACGCCTTGTGGCCCGGATGGCACGGGGTGCGTGTGTGTTCTGGCCCGGGGCACCTTCAGCCCGAGGCTGCATCGCTACCTGTTAGGCCCAGCTCAGCTGGCTGAGGCCTACACTTCAGGAAAGGATCCCAGGCTACCCACCTGCGGGAAGCCCACGCTTAGGATAGGAGGCCAGGGGAGGATCTGCCCCAGAGGAGACTAGCGACGGTACTGCTGTCTCGGGAGGAGGCCTGGAGACTCACCTAATGAGGGATCCATTACTACAAGCCCTGCAATACGCCAATCTGGCCTAAAGGTTCTCTATTATTGCTTGGCTGGGAGGTTCGGGACTTTGATAATCCTGTGGCAGAGGATTCCTGATCGCATTCTTACGTTTTTCAGCTAAAATGTATCCATGCATCATCCCGGCTGCTAGGACCAGTGAGAGGGACTATCCGGGTGAGCAATACCAACTCAGGCTTGAGTGGCAACGTTGTGCCTTTAGTGCTGCGTGCCTGAACCTTCCCCTGTTCTTCTTTTGTTCCTACTTTCCTCTCAAGTTCCCTCAGCAAAGTAAATAAAGCCTTATTGTTGGTTTTTACATCTGTGTGGACATTGGCCTTTCTAAAGACTTTTCTATACCCTGACAACGAAAGCCTTGGAGGTAGTTTGCAGACCCAACAAAACCAGCCGGTCCCTTAAATGGGGGTAAGTGCTACACAAGCAATGTCTGAGACGCTGTACAGTCCATGCTTTTTCACAGCTGTGACCTACTCCACTCCACTTTACCGACAAATGCTGACTCCTTTCTGCTCTTTTTCCGGCCTCCCCTGCAGATGGGTTAACCCATTTAGGACCAAATTCCCTGTAATCAGGGTTGGATGCTCGTTCCCACCCTAATGCCGTGTACACACGATCAAAATTTCCGACAACAAAACCGTGGATTTTTTTCCAACGGATGTTGGCTCAAACTTGTCTTGCATACACACGGTCGCACAAATGTTGCTCGGAAATTCCGAACGTCAAGAACGCGGAGACGTACAACACTACGACGAGCCGAGAAAAATTAAGTACAATGATTCCGAGCATGCGTCGAATTGATTCCGAGCATGCGTAGAACTTTTGTGCGTCAGAATTGGATACACACGATCAGAATTTCCGACCACAACTTTTGTTGTCGGAAAAATTGAGAACCAGCTCTCAATCATTTGTTGTCGAAAATTCCGACAGCAAATGTCCGATGGAGCCTACACACGGTCGGAATATCCGACCAAAAGCTCACATCGAACATTTGTTCTCGGAAATTCCAATCATGTGTACACGGCATAAGTGTCTTTGAGCCTCGGAATTCCAGGTCCCAATGATGACTTACCAATAATCCTGAGAGGACTACAAATCAGTTCTCTCCTCTCCAACTGGATTACCCCGAAACCCATCACCCTGCATAGATGAGAACCGCTGAGTACTCAAAAAATGTCTCTTGGTGTTGCCCCCATAAAGGGGCTACAGGCCAAATAACAAGAAAACATACCTGGCTTTTGGGACCTATCCCTTCATCCTGTACACTACACACAGTGTGAAGACATACCCTTGGCAGTCAAGACAGGAGTATTGTTTGGCTAGGAAAGAAATGTATGCATTTAGAGAGGGACAGGAAGGGGTGGGGGGTATAATTGCAGTCCAGTTAGCACAGGGTTGACAACACTGGTTGGGACTTCAATGCATGAAAGACACTGGGGCTGATTTACGAAACGTTTGCGCCATGAGTATCGGCGCATCTGCGTGCGCAACGGGAGTTTTGGTATTTACGAAACATTAGCGCCGGTAACGCAGCGCTATTCCCCATTTACTATAGTGCTCTCGGCGCACGGGAGGAGGCGCTCAGTGCACCACTATGGACCTGGCGCACGGCATCTTCAAATAAAAATATAAAGAAGCTGGAAGTGCCAATATAATGGGGGTGACGTGGGGTGATGTGAGGAAGTGTAGTGACAACTGCCCAAGTAACAAACATGCCCAAAATAGAATGAGGAAGTAACTTTTTCTGAACCAGCCTGCTGCGCCGGCAAGTACGTTTATAACTGTGAGGGATCTTTTTGTGCTCTGCGCGGCAATTTTACTCGTTCAAATGCGCTGGTTCACTGCGTCGGCAAAATCTTAGTAAATGTCAAGTCACGTAAATCAATTTGCATAAGTTGAATAGGCGCAGCTCCTAAACCTGCCGTTATATAACAGTCGGACAGGAAAATGACATTTCTAAAGGGAAAAAAAAAGGCATTTAAAAGCACTCACGGCTATAATGAATTGTCGGCTCCCGTCGATATAGAGAAAAGTCATTGAAAGTCTTTGAAAAAAAAAAATGCGTGGGGTCCCCCCAAATTCCATTACCAGGCCCTTCAGGTCATGTATGGATATTAAGGGGAACTCCGTGCCAATTTAAAAAAAAAATGACATGCGGGTCCCCCTCAAAATCCGTACCAGGCCCTTCAGGTCTGGTATGGATTTTAAGTGGAACACCCACGCCAAACTTAAAAAAAAATGGCGTGGAGTCCTCCTAAAAATCCACACCAGACCCTTATCCGAGCACGCAACCTGGCAGGCTGCAGGAAAAGAAGGGGGGACGAGAGAGCGCCCCCCCTACTGAACCGTACCAGGCCACATACCCTCAACATGGGGAGGATGTCCCCATGTTGATGGGGACAAGGAGCTCATCCCCACAACCCTTGCCCAGTGGTTGTGGGGGTCTGCGGGCAGGGGGCTTATCGGAATCTGGAAGACCCCTTTAACAAAGGGGATCCCCAAATCTTGGCCCCCCACTCGTACCCCTACCCATTCACCTGGTGGCAAAAAAGTCAATAAAAAAAACACAACACAGGTTTAAAGTAATTTATTAGGCAGCCCCGGGGGTCTTCTTCCGACTTTGGGGGTCTTCTTCCGACTTCGGGGGTCTCTTCCGGCTCTCCAGCCTCTTCTCCCGCTCTCCGGTGCCTTCTCCGCGCTCTCCAGTTCTTCTCCCGCTCTCCAGTGCCTTCTCCACGATCTCCGGTTCTTTCTGCCGGGCGCCCCGCTATCTTCTTCCAGCTCTTTTGCTAGTGGGGTCCCAGTCTTCATCGTCGTCTTCTTCCCTCTTCTCTGCCCGATGTTGCCTCGTCGCTGTCTGCCGCTACAATGCTGTGTGCGCGGGGCGCAACGATTATATTGACATGGGGCGTGGTCACCGGTGACCCCGCCCCCATATGACGTCACGGTCCCATCATTCCCCGGGACTGTGACGTCATGCGGGGGGCGGGGTCACCGGCTGGCATCACCCGGTGACCACGCCCCATGCCAATATAAGTCGTTGCGCTCCGCACACACAGCATTGTAGCGGCAGACAGCGACGAGGCAACATCGGAGGGAGAGAAGAGGGAAGAAGACGACGATGAAGACCGGGACCCCGCTAGCAAAAGAGAAGGGAGAAGAGGCCGTAGAGTCGGAAGAGACCCCCGAAGTCGGAAGAAGACCCCCGGAGCTGCCTAATAAATTACTTTAAAAACCTGTGTTGTGTTTTTTTATTGACATTTTTTTGCCACCAGGTGAATGGGTAGGGGTACGATGTACCCCATACTCATTCACATAGGGTGGGGGGGCCCGGGATCTGGGGGCCCTCTTATTAAAGGGGGCTCCCGGATTCCGATAAGCCCCCCGCCTGCATACCCCGACAACCAACTGCCAGGGTTGTCCTTATCAACATGGGGGCAGGGTGCTTTGGGGTGGGGGGGCCGCAGGGTGCCCCCCTGCCCCAAAGCACCCACCCCCCCATGTTGAGGGCATGCGGCCAGGTACGGTTCAGGAGGGGGGGCGCTCGCTCGTCCCCACCCCCTTTCCTGACCGGCCGGGCTGCGTGCTCGGATAAGGGTCTGCTATGGATTTTGGGGGGACCCCCACGCCGTTTTTTCGGCGTAGGGGGGTTTCTCTTAAAATCCATACCAGACCTAAGGGCCTGGTATGCTCTTGGAGGGGAACCCATGCCGTTTTTTTTTTTTAAATTTGGCCTGGAGTTCCCCTTCATGATTCATACCTAACACAGGGGACAGCGAGCGTGAGGCTTGCAGTACCTTGTCGCCAAGAACATTCTCGGCCAGGTACTTCAAGTCGCCTCCAGGACACGACTTGAGCGTCTGCTTCACGCTCAAGTCGTGTCCAAGTTGCCTCGCAAAGTCACGCTGCCCCTGCGCAACCGACACACGAGTCGCCCCGTAAGTCGGATCGTCTTGATCCGACTTCCCGGGCGACTTCTATTCAAATCAATGGGTTCCCATAGGGAACCATTCATTTTGAATAGAGATACAAGCGCCGCTGACATTTTTATTTACTATAGCAGTGCGCCGCCGGTTCATGCGCCCAATTAAGTGTAGCACTACCCCCGTAGGAGCTGCTGTTTGTTTGATTTGGGTCTACGTCCTGCCTATCAACCCCTGGAAGTGGCTCAAACCTTCCCTTAGCACAACTGATATGAATAAGGAGTGTGAGACCTATTGAGTATTAGGAGACACAATCCTGCATACATCACACAATAACCTGTAAATGTTATTACCTTTGCTGGTCACTAGTCCTTCTAAGTGACAGAGATACTTCACACAAGTTATATGCTTAATCAAAGGTACCTTTACTCAGTATAAAAGGGAAGGGTAAAGAATCACATTAATACACACACAGTTGACTCTGCATGCGCATTGCAGAGTCAAGAAACCAATAAGGATAGGTATCACTGAGATTAGGTAATAACAGGAAATAACATCAGCTATATATATGTACATGTATCTATATGTGTCTCTGCACGGCTAACTGGTTGTTCGCGAGCTCCCCCTTTGTTGCAATACCTTGCACGTGTTCATTCCCTATAATAGGTAAGCAAGGCCTATCTGCGTCCCACTCAAAGTTCCTTTCTCCAATGAAGTCTTCGCTAGCCACCGTCGGTGCACAAGTTAAATTGTAATCCACAGGGTTTCAACAAGATGCTGTAATTATCCGCAATATACCTGAGTACTCGTGTGCCTGCCACCCACTAATGACGGATGCACCAATCTCTGATCACATAATCTCCAGTGAGATACACTAGGCCGCAAGCTGTGGCGTGATAGGTGAAGTGTGGCTGGTACTAACTAAATCACTTTCCTCTAAGGTAGTAGTCAATTCTGGGCAGGTGCCCTTCTCACCAAACAGGCCCGACTTTCAGATAGTCTCCTCTGGCTTGTCCCGGTCACTCGATCTCCACGCTTCTGCTTCAGCTGCAGTCTCCGGACTCCGTCACTAACAGCATATGGTGATGGACGACTCCGGTCTCTGCTGAGCAATCACAGGACGCTGTGGACGATCCTCTGCTGGAAATCACTCAGGCACTCCCGTAATTTAGGCCCAGGCTTCTGGCCTAATCCTTAGGAAGCAGGCCTCCGTGCCAACTTCCTGCTTGATTGAGAGCTGGATCCAGAGAGAGAGACGCTGGCCCCTCCCCTGGTTTAAGTAGTCTGCCCAAAATGCTTTGCGGTGTTGCAATGCACCCTGGGTAATGTAGTCTGTCTTTTACTAAAAGCAACAAAGTCTTTTCTCCTAGCTGATATCTGTCCCAAAGTGCATTAGTTGCATTGTAACACTTATACCACCGAAGGGAGCCGGATTCCTTCTTACATATGGACATCCTGCTACACACTCCCCCCACTTAAAGTCTTTGGTCCCCAAAGAGGACAACAGTATGTAACCTAACACATACTTTGGCAATACCTGCAGGGAAATTTGTTAGTTTATGCATGACAATAAACAACTTGCCTTTTCATAAGCAGGATTTAAACTTAAACAGCTCATATCATAACACAGAGCCGACAGAGGAACCTCCCACCAATTATCACAAGGAGGGAGGTTGTCCTGTATACGGACCACCGACACTTGGGTGTCTGTTTCAGATGTGCTAGGGAGTGAGCTGGGGTTGTCGTCCACTGAATCTGAATCTGGAGTGGAAGAGCTAGACTGATCAATGGTTCTCTTAGAAGTGATGATGGCCTCCTCAGAGCATTCACCCAATTGGTCGTACGTCAGTCTTTTTGGGGGGTGAATTACTCTTCTTTCCCTCTGCTCTTTAGGTATCATATTCTCAAGGACATTGGGGCTGGCTGTTTCTAGAAGCTCTTCAGGGGCTTCCTCATCTAGTTCAGGCATGTTGGGCTCCAGAACTTCAGGAGCGTCCCGCTCTCCTTCAGATAGAGACAACGACCCTTCTTCTGGGTCTTCCATTGACAAAGAGCCTGCGTCATCAGCTACCTCCTCAATGAGAATGTTTGAAGGCACGAATTCAGGAGCTTCTGCCCGAAGAGTTCCATTGTCAAGTGTTTTGGGTGAGGTTTGGGAGGTGGTCATGGGTTCTGGCAATTGGGATGACCACAACCAGTCAGATTCTGCTTCTTCATCCTCTTGACCTTCATTGTCAGAGTCTCCATCTCTCACATCTGGAAGCGCTGTTTGAGATCGGGTGATGGGTCTGGAACCTGGAGAAGTTGAAGGGGTTCGTGTGAGTCAGATGCAGGAGGCATGCGAACTGCCTCGGAGAGGGGCAACAAGTGATTCCTGTGCCAGGTCTTTAACGGTCCCACGCTTCCTTCTGGCCTAATTTGGTACACAGGAAGGTTTTCCAGCTTCTTGCAGATAACATAAGGTTGGGATTTCCAACGGTCAGCCAACTTATGTTTTCCCGGAATTCCCAAGTTCCTCAACAGCACTCTATCTCCTGGCTGTAAATCTTGAATTCTGACTCTTAGGTCAAAGTTTCTTTTATTTCTCAGCCCCCGTTGGTCAGATGCTGCTTGGGCCTTTTCAAAAGCTGTCTTCAGACTCTTTCTCAATCGGTCTACATACCCCTTGTGGGATGCTGCTGAGGTATGATCCAGCGATATGCCAAAGGCCAAGTCCACTGGCAACCGAGCCTCCCGCCCGAACATCAAACGGTATGGGGAATACCCAGTGACATCACTGGCAGTGCTATTGTAGGCATGCACTATGGCAGCTACATGCTTGCTCCAATGCTGCTTTTTCTCTGAACTCAGAGTCCCCAACATATCCAAGAGAGTCCGGTTAAACCGTTCAGGCTGAGCATCTCCTTGTGGGTGATAAGGGGTTGTCCTGGTCTTCTGGATGCCTAACAGGTCTAATAACTTCTTTATTAATTTGCTTTCAAAGTCTCTGCCCTGATCTGAATGAAGGCGTTGGGGTAGACCATAGTGCACAAAGAATTTTTCTACCAGTACTTTGGCTACTGTTGAGGCCTTCTGGTCTTTTGTTGGGAATGCTTGAGCATATCTGGTAAAGTGATCTGTTATCACCAAGACATTCCCTTGACCACTCAGATCAGGCTCCAGGCAAAGGAAGTCAATGCACACCAGTTCCATAGGTCCCTGACTTTGCAGATGGCCCATTGGGGCTGCTTGACGTGGCAAGGTCTTCCTTTGAATGCATCGGACACAGAAATGGCAATATCCTTCCACTTCAGCCCGCATGCAGGGCCAATAGAACCTATCCCGTACAAGGTGAAAAGTCAGTTCGGACCCTAGGTGACCATGGTTGTCATGGAGGGCAGCTAGGACCGCTTCTCGATATTTGGCTGGTAGAAACAGCTGCCACTTCTCTTCTGAGTCGTCAGAGGGGCCCCTTCGGTAGACCACCCCTTGACGTATGTGTAGCCGATCCCACTCCCTGCGCAACAATCGGGCTTCTCTTGGGGAGTCTGTTTCAAGCATCTCGGGACGCTGGCTTTCCAGGGCCTTTATCAGGAGTTTCCCTAAAGAGTCTTCTTCTTGCTCCTTTCTCAAATCCCTTTTTGTCAGCTTGGGCAAGCCCTCCCCTTCGACTTGGGTCACACTGCAATAGCACTTCGGTACTCCAACAGCTGAGACCCCAATTTCTTCGGCTCTTGACCCACCTCTGGCTTGAAGTTCTGTCCCCTGATATAGGGCTCGCACTCCCTCTGGGTCTAGTTGGGCCCATTCTTCGGTAGGGTCGGTGGGGGCATGAGACCTCCTGGACAGGGCATCTGCATCCCTATTACCCACTCCGGGTCGGTACTTCAAGCTGAAGGTGAAGCTTGAAAGGGCAGCCAACCACCGGTGTCCCGTTGCATCCAACTTGGCAGTGGTCAGAAGGTAGGTGAGCGGGTTATTATCTGTCTTCACCACAAACTCCGCCCCATATAGGTAGTCTCTCAGTTTGTCTACCACTGCCCATTTCAAGGCCAGGAATTCAAGCTTGTGGGTGGGGTAATTCTTCTCAGCAGTATCAGACTCCTGCTCACATATGCGACGGGTCTTAGGTAACCATCATGTTCCTGGTAGAGCACCCCACCCAGCCCATCTCGGCTGGCATCTACATGCAGTTCATAAGGCTTCTTTGGATCAGCATAGGCCAGGACTGGTGCAGTGGTAAGACTCTTCTTTAACATCTGGAAGGCTTCCTCGCACTCCCCTGTCCACTGGTCTTGAATCGACTCTTTGGGCCTTCGGGGTCCCATGGTGAGTTTCACTGGTTTGACCAGCTCTGGAACATCATCTTCCCCTTCGTTTCTGAGTAACTCGTTCAGGGGTCTGGCAATCTTGGCGAATCCTTCTACAAATCTTCTGTAGTAAGAACAGAACCCCAGGAATGACCGAAGCTCAGTCACGTTGGTAGGTCTCGGCCAAGAGGTGACGGCATCCAGCTTCTCTGGGTCCGTGGCCACCCCTTCTGCAGAAACGATATGGCCCAGGTAATGGACTGAGGACTGGTAAAATTGACACTTCTCTGGGTAGAGTTTCAGGCCCTCTTCACTGAGCCTCTTCAGGACCTTCTCCAGTCTCTCTTCATGCTCTTCTAGGGTTCTCCCGAACACGATGACGTCGTCCAAATATACCAGTACCTCTATTAGATTCATGTCCCCGACGGTTCTCTCCATTAGCCTTTGGAAAGTGGCGGGGGCTCCTGATAACCCTTGAGGCATACGGTTGAACTCAAAGAACCCCACAGGGGTGATGAAGGCTGTCTTCTCCCGATCCTCAGGGTGCATGGGGATTTGGTAATATCCACTTTTTAGATCCATTACACTGAACCACTTGGCCCCTGACAGACTCTGCAGGGAGTCTTCAATTCGGGGAGTGGTGTATTGATCTGGGATGGTCCTTCTGTTTAGTGTTCTGTAGTCGATACACAGTCTCAGCGACCCGTTCTTCTTTCGGACTACCTCTATTGGAGAAGCGTAAGGGCTCCTGGATTCTCAAATAATCCCCGTCCTCTTCAGCTCAGCCAACTGTTCCCGCAAGTCTTCTAAGTCACCCAGTGGGACCCGTCGAACTCTCTCTCTAAAGGGCTTATCTTCTTGTAAGCGTATCTTGTGAGTGGCACTCCTTGCGCACCCCACATCGAACTCATCTTTAGAGAAGATCTTTTCCCACCTTGCAAGTTGAGCTTTGGCCCTTTTTCTCCATTCTGGTGGGAGGGCCGTGTCTTCAGAACAGAGCTTCTCTATGGTGACTTCACCCCTTTCTCCTTTCTTCAATTCACACGGGGCAATGGGGGTGGCTGGATTCACCTGGCCCAACAGCATTCTGGCCGGCACCTTCACTGGTGTATTAGCAGTGTTCCTTATACTCACTGAAACCCTCCCATGGCTTTTCTGTAGGGCCTTCAATGGGATCACTTCGGGGATTACTTCAATCCCTTTCTGTCTTTCCTGTGGGCCTGGTTCGAAGACAATGAAGGGGCCTGGCTGTTTTCATGTGAGCTTGACAGAAGCCCTCAGGCAAGTCACCTTTCCCGGTTGTAATACCTTCTCCGTCTTGTCTAGCTTCCAAATCTTGCCAACTCCCTCAGCCGGGGCCTTCTGCTCCAGTACCAGGCGCTGGTAGGCTTGCCTTAACATGGGGTGGACTCTTGTGGTCGGGGCTTCTTCCTGTTGGGCCAACGGTGTCAGCAGTCGCCTGACTAGATCAGTGTTGGTCCCTATGATGAGTGAGCTCTTGCTGGCCCCTGGTGGGCGAGGGCACACTACTGCCAGAGTATCGAAGGTCTCTGTCTCCCCAGCCACTGAGGGATCAAAAGTCAACTTGATTGGCAGGTAACCGTCATAGGGAAAGCTCTGAGTTCCAATACCCCATATTTCCAGTTCCTCTAATTTCTGTAGGGGCAGATGTTTAAGATGTTTATCATAGAAATCCCTATACAGAAGAGTCACTTGAGCCCCAGTGTCAAGAAGAGCCTTGGTGTAGATCCCTTCTACTTGTATGGAGACTACTGGAGAAGGCCCCACTAACTTGGCAGGGAACTCCTTCAACACAGACTTCTTGCTGGGTTCAGTTACCTGTACCCTCACTTCTTTTTTTCTTGAGTTTCCGGTGGGTCTCAGTCCCTTCTGGGTCTGGTGTGCACTGGCCTTCCGTTCAACAGCAGCCTGACTTGTGGGACGGGGCCTAATTGGCAGAGGTTTAGGTCCCTGACTCTGATGTTTTGGATCATTGGACTTCTTGAAGGAGTTCGTGGAAACTGGTGGGTGCCCGGCTGACTCCTTCACCGGGGCCCTCTGAAGTTTTCCGCCGGCTTGCGATGTCTGGATGCAACTTCATCTGGGCTGGGACACACTGCTCTAACATGCCCGATTCCCCCACAATTGAAGCATGTTATCAATCTCTTAGGCTTCTGTACTAGTTCCATATTGGAGCTAGGAGGTTTTTTTGGTTCCTCTGACGTGTTCTTGTTGTGTGGCACAGAGGCCTGGCTAGTCAGCATGGACACCATTTCTACTAGTTGTGACACCTGGGTCTTTAGGAGTTCAACTTCTGAATCACCTTCTTCTGCACTTAACATTCTGACTCGGGCAGTTGGTTCGGTGTGTTGACTCCTCCTTTTGTCTTCCAACATGGCCTCCTCCTCCCTGACTATCCGGATCAAGTCGGGGTATTCCAGGCTGCTCCCGTCCCGCCGGGTGCGTAGCAATAATGCGATGGGGTCCAAGGGTTGAGCTCCCCTCAACACCTGCTGGGCATGGGCCTCATCCACTTTTCTTGGATCGATCCCTTTCTTCAGTAGGATCCGATGCAGGATCTTATCCAGGCGTCCTATGAATTCTGACAGCTTCTCTCCCTCTTTTTGGTAGCAATGCCCCAGCTGGTAAGTGAGTTCAGTGACGTTTTCCGTCCCGCCGAACACATTCTGCAGAATATCCAGATAATCCTGTGCATTGCAGTCCTTCTTGCTTAACTTGAGGTTACGTATGGCCTCCAGAGCAGGCCCCTTTAAGCTTTCCACAATCCGTTGTTTTTTTTGTTGTTCTGGCACCTCCCATTCTTCTAGGGTCTGAGTGGCGCCATTTAGCCACTCTTCAAATCCATCTTCCACTGAAGGTACAGGTTTCTTCCCAGAAAAGGTCCTGAGTTTCCTGTATCCTGACATCAGGTAGTCTGGAGGGTCCTTTTTACACTTGGTCACAATCTCCCCCAGGACAGCGCACAATTCTGAGCTAAGGGTGGTCAATGGTGGTGAACCGGGACCCTTTTGTTGGGCGCTCCCTCCTGTGCTGGGGCCTCCTGAAGTAGTGGATGTGGGGCCATCTTTATTCTCTTCTGGGTGTATCAGGAGGAGTTCTACTTGGTTTGTAGTTTTTATGCTGGCACACTTGAAGTAGTCAGAGATTCCGTTCCTCCACTCACATAATGCATAGGTGTGGGGATTTACAGTATCTGTCTTTATGTCAATCACCCATGGCTTCCTGTCCGTGGACAATGCTCTCAAGACTGGAGTTAGCTGCTCCTCTACCCAGGCCTCTCTCTGGATTTCAACCACCAGGCCATTTCCGGGTAGGATGCCTTCATCCCTGCACCACCGGGCTACGGCAGCAGGGTCCATTTCTGTGCTGTAAGGGTTCTGTCTAGGGGGAAAGTTGATTGCAGAACCATAGAATATCCCGGACGAGCCCCCACGTGTAGCACTACCCCCGTAGGAGCTGCTGTTTGTTTGATTTGGGTCTACGTCCTGCCTATCAACCCCTGGAAGTGGCTCAAACCTTCCCTTAGCACAACTGATATGAATAAGGAGTGTGAGACCTATTGAGTATTAGGAGACACAATCCTGCATACATCACACAATAACCTGTAAATGTTATTACCTTTGCTGGTCACTAGTCCTTCTAAGTGACAGAGATACTTCACACAAGTTATATGCTTAATCAAAGGTACCTTTACTCAGTATAAAAGGGAAGGGTAAAGAATCACATTAATACACACACAGTTGACTCTGCATGCGCATTGCAGAGTCAAGAAACCAATAAGGATAGGTATCACTGAGATTAGGTAATAACAGGAAATAACATCAGCTATATATATGTACATGTATCTATATGTGTCTCTGCACGGCTAACTGGTTGCTCGCGAGCTCCCCGTTTGTTGCAATACCTTGCACGTGTTCATTCCCTATAATAGGTAAGCAAGGCCTATCTGCGTCCCACTCAAAGTTCCTTTCTCCAATGAAGTCTTCGCTAGCCACCGTCGGTGCACAAGTTAAATTGTAATCCACAGGGTTTCAACAAGATGCTGTAATTATCCGCAATATACCTGAGTACTCGTGTGCCTGCCACCCACTAATGACGGATGCACCAATCTCTGATCACATAGTCTCCAGTGAGATACACTAGGCCGCAAGCTGTGGCGTGATAGGTGAAGTGTGGCTGGCACTAACTAAATCACTTTCCTCTAAGGTAGTAGTCAATTCTGGGCAGGTGCCCTTCTCACCAAACAGGCCCGACTTTCAGATAGTCTCCTCTGGCTTGTCCCGGTCACTCGATCTCCACGCTTCTGCTTCAGCTGCAGTCTCCGGACTCCGTCACTAACAGCATATGGTGATGGACGACTCCGGTCTCTGCTGAGCAATCACAGGACGCTGTGGACGATCCTCTGCTGGAAATCACTCAGGCACTCCCGTAATTTAGGCCCAGGCTTCTGGCCTAATCCTTAGGAAGCAGGCCTCCGTGCCAACTTCCTGCTTGATTGAGAGCTGGATCCAGAGAGAGAGACGCTGGCCCCTCCCCTGGTTTAAGTAGTCTGCCCAAAATGCTTTGCGGTGTTGCAATGCACCCTGGGTAATGTAGTCTGTCTTTTACTAAAAGCAACAAAGTCTTTTCTCCTAGCTGATATCTGTCCCAAAGTGCATTAGTTGCATTGTAACACTTATACCACCGGAGGGAGCCGGATTCCTTCTTACATATGGACATCCTGCTACATAAGGATTTATCCGGCGCACCAATTAAGGTATGAACCGGCACAGCGCACTGTTGATAGTAAATCACCCCCACTGTGTTGTCAGTCCAAACAGGAAGTTAGGAGCTCACGGAGTATTTGGCGAATCAACATTTATCTGCAGAAGTCTGACACCACCCCTCTCCCTGCTTAGTTAGAGCTAGAGCCTTTCAATCAGGAGGAAGCACACGCTTTGCTGATTGGAGAGCTATAGGTCTGATACAACCCCTGCTAATTCTGAGATAGAGCTCTCCAATCAGAAAGAAACAGAGCTTTACTGATTGGAAAGCTATAGGTCCGATACAAGCCCTCCCAAGTCAGAGCTAGAGCCCTCCAATCAAGAGGAAGCATGAGCTTTTCTGACTAAAGAGCTATAGGTCTGACACAACCCCTGCTAATTCAAAGCTAGATCTCTCCAAACAGGAGGAAGCACAAGCTTTTCTGATTAAAAAGCTATAGGTCAGATACAACCACTGCTGATTCAGAGCTAGAATTCCCCAATCAGAAAGAAACAGAGCTTTGCTGATTGGAGAGCCATAGGTCTGAAACAACCCCTGTCCAGTGAGAGCTAGAGCCCTCCAATCAGGAATAAACAGAGCTTTACTGATTGGAGAGCTATAGGTCTGACACAACCCCTGCTAAGTCAGAGTTAGAGCTCTCCAATTAGGAAGAAACAGAGCTTTGCTGATTGGATACCCTTTAGGTCCAGCACAAGCTCTGCTGAGTCAGAGCTAGAGTCTTCCAATCAGGAAGAAACATGAGCTTTGCTGATTGGAGAGCTGTAGGAACTTTACAATCCCCAATGAATCAGATCAAGAGCTCTCCAATCAGGAGGAAGCATGAGCTTTGCTGATTACAGAGCTATAGGTGTGACTTAGCAGTGGGCATATCGGATCTCTTCAAAGAGACCACTGCTTTCAAACACAAAGCAAAGAACCTGCTGGCAGGAGACAGTCATTTTTAGGCTTTTTTGTGACTTTCTAAGAAAAACAAGTTGTAATGCCGCGTACACACGATCATTTTTCCCGTCGGGAAAAATTAAAAAATTTTTTTAACAAGAAAAACGACCGTGTGTGGGCTTTTTGTCATTTTTCCCGACGGGAAAAACGGCATTAATCACGACGAGAAAAATTAGAACATGCTCTAATTTTTCTCGTCGTGATTCCCTTAATTTTTTTCCGCTGCAGTTTTCCCATAGGGAAACACTGCCACGGAGCCCACACACGGTCGTTTTTCTCGACCAAGAAAAAAAATGTCAGGAAAAACGGCCGTGTGTAGGGAACCAAGCCGTTCCCTCATTTTTCCAGTCGATTTTCTCGACGGTGTTTTCACCGTCGAGAAAATCGATCGTGTGTACACGGCATTAGACTTTGCATATCTTTTGTTTTGATGCACTGGACATGTATTTCGTTGATTTAACTAATAGTTCAGCTGTGGTTTAATGTAGGGAATAAAATACTGGCCAGCTACTGCTCCTACTAATTCACAACCTTGTGCCTGGCACTGAAAACAAATATATGAGCCAACATTACCAATGAACATTGTCTGGTATGCTTGTGGCAGTGCAAGCTAGACAAAAGGTCATCCAAACGAACAGTCGGCAAACAGTCGTCAGAGTTTTCTCTTTATTGACTATGGTCTCCTCTCCATACACACTCAAGTGCAGAAGCTCAAGCAGCAATAACTCCAAGAATCACATTTCTCCTCTGAAAAACATATTTTTTGTTGAAAATAATAAATCACGATTGCAGTAATGCAACAAAGCCTTGAATATTCACTCGGGGGATTTTTTGCATTAATATTTTAATAAGCAAAGTAAATATAGAACGTTATATGAGTGCGGAGAAAAAAATGGTGTGTTGGTGCGTCTGTCATTTTCTGCCTTGTTATGTTTATTTTAGTTGCATTATTTTGTATTATTGATTCAGTCTGGCGATGATATTATGCTTCACTAGCACAGTCATTTTACCTTGACACACTGCAGGTTATTGACTTCAAGCTGTCCTGTTTTTCAGAAAGAAAAAATGCAATACTAGCAATTCATTTATTCTGGAGCGCTACAGGGTCAGTCCACCAAAAAATTATATGTAGAATATGGTAAACTGAAGCTCAGCTTCACCAAAAATGTATTTTTTATTATAGTGGAGAAGGATTAAAAGTGTTATTAAACCCTAAAACAACAACATTTATTGCAGTTTACCTTTGCTTAACCACTTCAAGTCCGCGCACTTTCACTCCCTTCCAGTCCAGGCCAATTTTCAGCTTTCCGCACTGTCACACTTTGAATGACAATTACTGAGGCATGCAACACTCTACCCAAATTACATTTTTATCATTTTTTTTTAAACAGGTAGAGGTTTATTTTGGTGATATATTTTTTCTTCTTTTGCTATATAAATAAAAAAAAGACTGAAAATGTTGAAAAAATAAATGTTTTCCTAGTTTTTGTTTTAAACATTTTTCAAATAAATTATCTGTCTTCATAAATCTAAGTTAAAATGTATTCTGCTACATTCTATTGGTGACCCCCCCCCCCCCCCCAAAAAAAAAACGTAGTCGCTGAGAAAGTTATAGAGTCTATAACCTATGGTATATAAATTTAAAAATTGACTAGTCCTGATGTATTGACTGCCTCATTTCTTGAGGCCCTAAAATGGCTGGACAGTACAAATATCCCCTAAATGAGCCCCCCCCCCCCCAGGTATTTTTTTCAAATTTTTTGGAAAATTAAAAAAAAAAAAATCACAAAGTTGTCAATTCACTAAGTTAATTCTCATGTACAGCATAGAATTACACTCCAAAACACATTCTGCTACTCCTTCAGATTATTGGGGTACTATACAATGAGGGAAAAAAGTATTTGATCCCCTGCTGATTTTGTACATTTGCCCACTGAAAAAGAAATGCTTAGTCTATAATTTTAATGGTAGGTTTATTTTACAGTGAGAGACAGAATAACAACAAAAATGCCAAGAAAAACAAATTTCAAAAAAGTTATAAATTGATTTGCATTTTAATGAGTGAAATAAGTATTTGACCCCTTCCCAAAACACGACTTAGTACTTGGTGGCAAAACCCTTGTTGGCAATCACAGAGGTCAGACCTTTCTTGTAGTTGGCCGCCACGTTTGCACACATCTCAGGAGGTATTTTGTGCCACTCCTCTTTGCAGATCCTTTCCAAGTCATTATGGTTTCTATGCTGATGTTTGGTAACTCGAACTTTCAGCTCCCGCCACATATTTTCTATGGGATTAAGGTCTGGAGATTGGCTAGGCCACTCTAGGACCTTGAGGTGCTTCTTCTTGAGCCACTCCTTTGTTGCCTTGGCCATGTATGGCCCAGTCCATCGTCCCTTTGATGCAGTGAAGTTGTCCTGTCCCCTTAGCAGAAAAACATCCCAAAGCATAATGTTTCCACCTCCATGTTTGACGGTGGGGATGGTGTTCTTGGGGTCTTAGGTACTCCTCCTCCTCCAAACACGGCGAGTTATATTGATGCCAAAGAGCTTGATTTTGGTCTCATCTGACCACAGCACTTTCACCCAGTTCTCCTCTGAATCATTCAGATGTTCATTAGCAAACTTCAGACAGGCCTTTAAATTTGCTTTTTTGAGCAGGGAGACCTTGTGGGCTCTGCAGGATTTCAGTTCTTCACGGCGTAGTGTGTTACCAATTGTTTTCTTGGTGACTATGGTTCCAGCTGTATTGAGATAATTGACAAGATTCTCCCATGTAGTTCTGGGCTGATTCCTCACCGTTCTCATGATCACTGAAACTCCACAAGGTGAGATCTTGCATGGAGCCCCAGACCGAGGGAGATTGACAGTTATTTTGTGTTTCTTCCATTTGAGAGTAATCGCACCCTCACCAAGCTGCTTGGCCAAGGTCTTGTAGCCCATTCCAGGCTTGTGTAGGTCTACAATCTTGTCCCTGACATCCTTGGACAGCTCTTTGTTCTTGGCCATGGTGGAGAGATTAGAATATGATTGATTAATTGCTTCTGTGGGCAGGTGTCTTTTATACAGGTAAAAAACTAAGATTAGGAACACTCCTTGTAGGCTGGTTTCACACTGGGGCGGTGGGGGCGGTGGCGGTATAGCGCCGCTATTTTTAGCGGCGCTATACCGTCGGGATTGTTGAGCTATTCGGCCGCTAGCGGTGCGGTTTTAACCCCCGCTAGCGGCCAACAAAGGGTTAATACCACCCGCAAACCGCGGCTACAGCCGCGGTTTGCGGGCGGTATTACCGCGGTATCCCATGCATTTCAATGGGAAGGAGCGGTGGAGGAGCGGTAAACACACCGCTCCTCTCACCGCTCCAAAGATGCGGCTAGCAGGACTTTTTTTACTGTCCTGCTAGCGCACCGCTCCAGTGTGAAAGCCCTCAGGGCTTTCACATTGGAGAGAAAGGAGCCGCTGTTTAGGCTCGGTTTGCAGGCGCTATTTTTAGCAAAATAGCGCCTGCAAACCGCCCCAGTGTGAAAGGGGCCTTAGAGAGAGTGCTCCTAATCTCAGCTTGTTACCTGTATAGAAGACACCTGGGAGCCAGAAATCTTGCTGGTTGATAGGGGATCAAATACTTATTTCACTCATTAAAATGCAAATCAATTTATAACTTTTCTGAAATGCGCTTTTTGGGATTTTTTGTTGTTATTCTGTCTCTCAATGTTAAAATAAACCTACCATTAAAATTATAGACTGATCATTTATATTGTCAGTGGACAAACGTACAAAATCAGCAGGGGATCAATTACTTTTTTCCCTCACTGTATGTGTTAGGGCTCTTTCACACGGGGCGGATCCGTGCAGATCCGCCCCGTGAAGCTCCGCTTGCTCAGCGGGGATCGCTCCGTTGATCCCCGCTGAGCCGACGGATGACTGGGCGGTCCCCGCACACTGTGCAGGGACCGCCCTGTCAGAGCGCCGCTCTCCCCTATGGGGAATCGGATGACGACGGACCGTAGAGTCCGTTGTCATCCGATACGCTCCGCCGACGGAAGGAAAAATAGGGTTTTCCTCCGTCACACTTTGGCGGAGCGGAGCGGAGCGGATGTCAGCGGACATGTCTCCGCTGACATCCGTGCCTCCATAGGGCTACATGGAGGATCCGTTTCAGGTCCGCCTAAAAAACTGACAGGCGGACCTGAACGGACCTCCGTGTGAAAGGGGCCTTAGACATATTTACAGCCTGGCCATATAGACGACCCCAAAATCTAAGGAGCACCTTCAGGCATTCTAGGCTCATAAATTACACATCTGATTTCTGGAGGCCCTGGAGCACCAGGACAGTAGAAACATCCATAAAATAACTCAATTTTAGAAAGCAAACACTCCAGGGTATTTTCTGAAAGACATAGTGAGTCTTTTAAAAATTCTAATCTTTACCACATTTTACCATTTATACATTTTTTTTTTAAATCACTACTCACAAGATGAAAAGCATGAATCACATGAAAACAAGCCCCCGAGTCCCACAATACATCACAGTTTGCGGGACCAACCCACAACTGCTGCATAATTCAATCCGTCTGGAGATCTCAGAACGGCAAGACAGTCTGTACACACCCACCACTAGACCACGCCCCAATGCATTTCATCCAATGAGGGACTTTCTTAAGAGGGGAAAGTGACTTGGTGGCTTGTTTTCATTTGATTCATCCTTTTCATCCTGTGAGTAGTATTGTTCTTAATAAAAACTTGCTTTTATGTGGAATTACACTATTTTGGCTGATTTCTTCTTATTTTATACTTACCTTGGGGCTGAGAACTGGTGCAGTGTTCCAAGGGGTCAGAGAGTGTGTCCTAGAGGAGAGCTGACAGTTTGGTCAACAGTCACCCATGTGTGTGCAGCACCTCCTAGATAGGTGCTAGGATTAATTCTGGATCACTGTATCTAGTGGAGCTGCTGTTTTGTTGTTAGGTAAATTTAGTTGTGCTCACTGTAATCAGTGCAGCCACATGTGATCAGTTACGGTAGGTCTCTTCCAGTGGCGGCTGGTGCTCAAAATTTTTGGGGGGGCGCAAACAAACTGAAAAAAAAAAAATCAATTGCCGCCACTGTGCCCATTAAACGCAGCCACTGTGCCCAAACGCCACCAGTTTGCCCCCTCAAATACAGCCAGTTTGTTTCCATATACAGCCAGTTTGTCCCCATATACAGCCAGTGTGCCCCCATATATATATATAACCAGTGTGCCCCCATATATACAGCCAGTGTGCCCCCCATATACAGCCAGTGTGCTCCCATATACAACCAGTTTGTCCCCATATATAGCCAGTGTGCCCCCCTATACAGCCAGTGTGCCCCCCTATACAGCCAGTGTGCCCCCATATACAGCCAGTGTGCCCCCATATACAGCCAGTGTGCCCCCATATACAGCCAGTTTGTCCCCCATATACAGCCAGTTCCCCCCATATTCAGCCAGTGTGTCCCCCATATACAGCCAGTTCCCCCCATATTCAGCCAGTTTGTCCCCAATATACAGCCAGTTCCCCCCATATTCAGCCAGTTTGTCCCCAATATACAGCCAGTTCCCCCCATATTCAGCCAGTTTGTCCCCAATATACAGCCAGTTCCCCCCATATTCAGCCAGTGTGTCCCCAATATACAGCCAGTTCCCCCCATATTCAGCCAGTGTGTCCCCAATATACAGCCAGTTCCCCCCATATTCAGCCAGTGTGCCTCAATATACAGCCAGGTTCCCCCCATATTCAGCCAGTTTGTCCCCAATATACAGCCAGTTCCCCCCAAATGCAGCCTGTCCCCCAGCCCTGCACTTACCTTCCTCGGTCCGCGCCGTCCTCGATGTGTTCTCCCGCCCTCGATGTCGCTTCAGCCAATCAGGTTACCGGTAACCAGATCCAGTGAACCTGATTGGCTGAAACCTCCACAGTCTTCTCCAAGGAACGCACCCCCGTGCGTACCTGGGAGGAGTTTTTGGAAGCTGAATACAGCGTGAGAGCTGTATTCGGAAAGCCTATCAGAGCCGCAGGCTCTGATAGACACTTCCTAGTCACACCCACCGCCGGCCGCCACTCTAATTCATATGGCCGGCGCTCACCAGGAAGCCGGCCATATGAATAGTGGGCAGCGCGGCAGCGGTGACAATACATAGATTCATGCAATGCATGAATCTGTGTATTGTATTTCAGTGGCGGTGCGGGAGCGAGAGGGGGCGGCACTCCGGCGCCCTCTATGGACGCACCGCCACTGGTCTCTTCAGTATTTCAGCGGCTGCAGATTCAATTGCTACCTCTGTTTTCTGGATAACTGTGGATCACTCTAGAACATAGATAGGTGTGAAGCAAGGCAAATGAGCAGCACAAATATTTCTACAGCCCTGGCCAATCCCAGGGAGGGTGGCCCTGAAGGCTGCTGGGAGTCTGTATAAATACTCTGAGGCACAGAGCAGCCTTGTCCTGGCTGTGGAGCCAGAAAATTGGGATAAAACTACGATTAAGGCCATAATGTGTCAGTGCTACCATTTTATTGTCACTCTGATGTAACCAAAGGATTACAGTGTTGCCGGCTCTCTTCACGTTTGTGAGCCAGAAAACTGGCCATGCCATGCTCTCATACCCAGCATGGTCAGTTTTAAATAGGAAAGCAGAGGGCCTGTCAGAAACACCAAGTATTTCTCACAAAGGAAGCAATACAAAGAGAACAGGATACTTTTTAATACAAGTACACGATACAGCAGGCGCATATCAGGAATATGAAATGTTGGTTTTACATATAAGCTTTGAAAATGAAAGATACAAACGAATGGGTTGTCATTCCCAGCTACTCCAAATTCTGTGTGCTCCAAGCAGCCTTAAAACCCAACCAGACAACTATTTTAGTTTGGATTGAGTGAGAAAGGGTTAAAAACCTATTGCTGTCTGTGTCCCCATGTGGGAGATTTATCTTTACTTTCTGTTTTTTGAGTGTCAAACAGAACAGGAAGAAAAGGAAATATTCAACACTTCTTGTCTATTTGAGGGTTTCCAGACAGAACAAGAAGTGAGGAGGAAATTCCTCGGAGAGAACACAGACAGTAACTGCAGGGTGTGTGAGGTTTAGAACTTTTAGAAGGTTTAGACGGGCTCTTTTCATCGAATATTCCGATCGTGTGTATGCCCCATCGGACTTTTTCCTTCGGAAATTCCGACGGACTTAGATAGAGAACTTGTTCTCTTTTTTTCCGACGGACAAAAATTTCTATCAGAAAGTCCGTTCGTCTGTGAGCAATTCCGACGGACTAAAAACCATGTATGCTCAGAATCAAGCAGAAGAGCCGAACTTCCTAATGAACTTCATTAATCTCGGCTCGTCGTACGTGTTGTACGTCACCGTGTTTTTGACGGTTGGATTTTAGTGTGACCGTGTGTATGCAAGACAGCTTGAGCGGAATTCCGTCGGAACTCCGTCGGACAAACCGTCGGACTTTATTCATACAGACAATCCGGTCGTGTGTACAGGGCATAATGTTTGAAAGTCCAAATATTTGTTATTTAATCATAATATGTCTGGAACAGGGATGAGCCGAACACCCCCCTGTTTGGTTCGCACCAGAACCTGCGAACAGACAAAATGTTCGTGTGAACTTTAGAACCCTATTAAATACAATGGACTCGAACGTTCGAAATCTAAAGTGTTAATTATAAAGGCTTATATGCAAGTTATTGTCCTAAAAAGTGTTTGGGGACCGGGGTCCTGCCCCAGGGGACATGTATCAATGCAAAAAAAAGTTTTAAAAACGGCCGTTTTTTCGGGAGCAGTGATTTTAATAATGCTTAAAATTAAAAAATAAAAGTGAAATATTCCTTTAAATTTCGTACCTGGGGGGTGTGTATGATATGCATGTGAAGTGGCGCATGTTTCCCGTGCTTAGAACTGTCCCTGCAAAAAATGTCATTTTTGAAAGAAAAAAATGCATTTAAAACTGACTCGCGGCTATTAATGAATTGTCGGCTCCCGGCAATACATACAAAAGTCATTGATAAAAAAAAAAAAAAAGTGTGGGGGTTCCCCAGAATTCAATTACCAGGCCCTTCAGGTCTGGAATGGATATAAGGGGAACCCCGCCGCAAAATAAAAAAAAAATTGACGTGGGGTTCCCCCAAATATCCATTCCAGGCCCTTCAGATCTGGCATGGATTTTAAGGGGAACTCCACCCCAAATTTAAAAAAAAAATGGCGTGGAGTCCCCCTAAAAATCCATACCAGACCCCTTATCCGAGCACGCAACCTGGCCGGCCGCAGGGGAAAAGGGGGGGACGAGAGAGCGGCCCCCCCTCCCTCCTGAACCGTACCAAGCCACATGCCCTCAACATGGGGAGGATGTCCCCATGTTGATGGGGACAAGGGCCTCATCCCCACAACCCTTGCCCGGTGGTTGTGGGGGTCTGCGGGCAGGGGGCTTATCGGAATCTGGAAGACCCCTTTAACAAAGGGGACCCCCAGATCCCGCCCCCCCCCTATGTGAATTGGTAAGGGGTACATTGTACCCCTACCATTTCACGAAGAAAGCGTAAAAAAATGTTTAAAAAAACACACAAACACCTTGAAAAAGTCCTTTATTTAAAAAAAAAAACAAAAAAAACATTCCAGCGGTGAAATCCAGTGTCCCGCGGCGATCCCGATGTCCAGCGCTGTCCTTCATTGGTTTTGCCTGAGCGGACCTGATGGGGAACTCCCTCTCAGTATTTTAAATGTATAGACCCGCCCCTTCTAAAGTTCCCCATCAGGTCCGCTCAGCGGACCAGATGCGGAACATGAGAAGGGGCGGGTCTATACATGTATTACCAAAGTGAGAGCAGTCCCCCATCAGGTCCGCCCCCTCGGTATGTCGGACCCGCCTACGTCATTGGCTTGAGCGGGGAACTTCCTTCACTATGTAAATATAAATTACACAGTGAAGGAAGTTCCCCGCTCAAGCCAATGACGTAGGCGGGTCCGACATACCGAGGGGGCGGACCTGATGGGGATCTGCTCTCACTTTGGTAATACATGTATAGACCCGCCCCTTCTCATGTTCCGCATCTGGTCCGCTGAGCGGACCTGATGGGGAACTTTAGAAGGGGCGGGTCTATACATTTAAAATACTGAGAGGGAGTTCCCCATCAGGTCCGCTCAGGCACAACCAATGAAGGACAGCGCTGGACATCGGGATCGCCGCGGGACACTGGATTTCACCGCTGGAATGTTTTTGTTTTTGTTTTTTTTTTAATAAAGGACTTTTTCAAGGTGTTTGTGTGTTTTTTTAAACATTTTTTTACGCTTTCTTCGTGAAATGGTAGGGGTACAATGTACCCCTTACCAATTCACATAGGGGGGGGGCCGGGATCTGGGGGTCCCCTTTGTTAAAGGGGTCTTCCAGATTCCGATAAGCCCCCCGCCCGCAGACCCCCACAACCACCGGGCAAGGGTTGTGGGGATGAGGCCCTTGTCCCCATCAACATGAGGACATCCTCCCCATGTTGAGGGCATGTGGCCTGGTACGGTTCAGGAGGGAGGGGGGCCGCTCTCTCGTCCCCCCCTTTTCCCCTGCGGCCGGCCAGGTTGCGTGCTCGGATAAGGGGTCTGGTATGGATTTTTAGGGGGACTCCACGCCATTTTTTTTTAAATTTGGGGTGGAGTTCCCCTTAAAATCCACGCCAGATCTGAAGGGCCTGGAATGAATATTTGGGGGAACCCCACGTCAATTTTTTTTTAATTTGCGGCGGGGTTCCCCTTAATATCCATTCCAGACCTGAAGGGCCTGGTAATGGAATTCTGGGGAACCCCCACGCTTTTTTTATTTTTTTTTATCAATGACTTTTGTATGTATTGCCGGGAGCCGACAATTCATTAATAGCCGCGAGTCAGTTTTAAATGCATTTTTTTCTTTCAAAAATGACATTTTTTGCAGGGACAGTTCTAAGCACGGGAAACATGCGCCACTTTACATGCATATCATACACACCCCCCAGGTACGAAATTTAAAGGAATATTTCACTTTTATTTTTTCATTTTAAGCATTATTAAAATCACTGCTCCCGAAAAAACGGCCGTTTTTAAAACTTATTTTTGCATTGATACATGTCCCCTGGGGCAGGACCCGGGTCCCCAAACACTTTTTAGGACAATAACTTGCATATAAGCCTTTATAATTAACACTTTAGATTTCTCCCATAGATTTTTTGAATTTGCCGCGAACACCCCAATTTGTTCGCTGTTCGGCGAACGGGCGAACAGGCAATGTTCGAGTCGAACATGAGTTCGACTCGAACTCGAAGCTCATCCCTAGTCTGGAAGAAACAAACCAACATGCTTCAGGGGTTCTAAGAGACCCACTTTCATCAGGGCTCAATGTACTGGTAAAGCTCCTAACTGTGATGTTTATTCTAACATGAAACTGTCCTTTAAATGTCCTAACACTTCTTGTCCTACCTAAAACGTAATGCTTTTCCTTGGACTGGACTTTTTAGGGCAGCTTTACATGAACTTTTAAACAACAGCTGACCCCAGCTACCTCCAACCTTTTGCCTTTAAGTGTTATTGAACTCTTTGAACACCCAATGCATAGCAATAAGTTGACTTTACTTCCTGAATGCAATGAAAGAAATCTGAATAGGACATGTTACTTTTCTATATTCTGAGAAATGTGTAGCGTCCTGCTCCTGTTGGGTAGGCGCTATGTGTTAAATTTAGTTGTCTGAGCTGTAGTTTAGCTCAGAAGGATTACGCTAAATTGTTGGCTCTGTTTCATTCCAGCTAAGTTGCACATTTTCCACTTGACAGTAGGTGTCACTGTCACCACAGGTCAAGGTTGGAAATGCAGCAGGCTGGATGTATTGGCTATTCCTTTCCCAGAAGTGGCTCAGGGGGCGTGGTCAACCCGCTGTGCATTCTGGGAAGGGATACTTAAGGGACTAGCGGGGTTCGTTTGCCGGATCCTGACCTAAGGGCCCTCCTGGCCTCAGGGATGTGCGAGCTGTTTTTCAGCCTCAGGGCCTGCTGGCCCGAGGCTCTGCAACTGAGAGTAGGCCCAGGAGTTTCTGGGGCCTACTAGTCCAGGGATGGTCCTACGCGGTTTTGCCTGCAGGAAGAAGCGGAACAATTGGGGACTCAATTGAAGGATGCATCCTGGCCTCACGGTGTTGCCGGCTGGCTGAAAGATTCTGGCACCGTGAGCTGTGTGTTTCCTGAGGAACTTTGCAAAGTGTCAGTGTGGTTACACGATCTTGTGGCAGAAGATTGTGAAACGACCCAACGGCACTTACCAAGTCTGTGGCAGAGACTTTGAACGAGCTTCGCGCCGGTTGCTGGGCCAGTGAGAGTAGGCCTATCCGGTGGTTGCTGAATCCAGCGTGGAACCGATTTGTCCTCTGGATCTAAGATTGTGCCTGATCCGCAAAGCAAGGTACCTGAACCTCCCCTATCCCTCTAACCCAGTTGGAACTGTTTAATAAAACCCTTGAAGAAAAAGAAACCAAGTGTTGATGTGGACATTCATGAAAGCTCTTCAAGAGGGACCCCTAAGACGAGTGTGGTGAAGTGGTGAACAGAAAGGTAACGGCAGGCCCAAATCTAAACCAGCAGCTCCTACGGGGGTAGTGCTACAAATGTTATACATGCGTTCTTGATGGACAGTTGACAGAATTGTCCCCAGGAGGTCAGATAGACAGTGCCTGCAAAGCTGCAATCTGCCTGACCAGTTAAATGTACCATCATTCATAGAAAAATAAGGGATCCCGAGGGCAGATTTGTTCTACTAAATGAAGTCATAGTGGAAATAATCTCTAATAAAATACACCTGTCACTTAGACACCCTGTCAGGTCTCTAAATGTTTGGAGCCAGTAAGACCCAGCAATAGACAGCGTATTTCCATTGCTTCAGCAACCTGTTTGTACTACCTCTTCTTCATTCCAGCATTGCAGCATCAGAAAGCCTCTTTGGCATTCTAACTTTCCAGGAGGGTTGGATGCCTGTGTTTCCCATCATGCGCTGGTTTCTTCCTCCAAACTCTTATATCACTGCATAGACATAGGGGGTCAGGGGAAGGAAGCAGTGCATGGGGGAGAATACGTATAATAAAATGGGGTATTTTATTTCTTTGGGATTCCTCCATGAAGTCTATTGACTAAAGGTCAACTCTGGGAAAAGAAAAAGTTATCTCCTGCAGTGGGGTTGCGCCCGAGCTGCAAGGGTTAATTGCTCGTTGAAGTCTAGGGAACATAGAAAAGGAGATCTGCTTGCCTGATACTCCGTTCTGCCACACTGCTAGACCAGTCCTTGCAAAATCTTCTCCCCCATGTTCCAGCAGTCTAAGATCCTGACATCATCAAGACCAATGCAGGGCCCATAGCCCTGCACTGGACTTGATGAAACAGAAGGACAGTCCACCGTCAGAGCGTGGGGGAGTGTTGTCAGTCGGGAGCGGAGGCTCAAGTAAGTAAAGTGCTTCTCCTCTCCCCTACACTAAACAAGTATTCAACCCTTGCAGTGTGGGCACAGCCCCAGTGAAAGGGATCTAGAGAGTTGATAGCATACAGAAATAATTAATTTTCTCTTTCCAAAGTACAGAGTTATTTTTGGCATCCCATTAGAATATATAATTGATTTGACTTGAGTAAAGTGAAAATTGATTGGTTACTTTGGGTTGCTGCTTTTGGCACTGCCTTGTTAAGTAGCTTATAAGAGAATGAAAGTGTTTATAACTGCAGTTTAGAAATAGAAAAAAAAACTAGGGTGCTAAAAAACACGGACAACCTTTCTGGTTCATAATGTTCTTTGCTCAAAAATGTCACAATTCATGCCTTGTCAAGCTTTTGTACTTAGCTGTTCAGCATCTCCTTCTAACTGAATACTGCCACCTAATGGAGTTAGCTGGAACTGCTTTATAATCACTACAAGAATGATCAAACATGGATAATTAAAGTCTATGTGGTTGCCTGAAATTTAAAACATGTTTGCTCTATGTATCGAAGTGAAAATAAATAGGTGCAGCGTGAAGAAACTGACAGCACTGTTAAAACCTTGTGGAAGAAAACATGGGTTGGGGGGCCTATCCAAATCTAAATTCTCACAACTGTTGCATTAATGTGCATATGGTCAGCTCGGCTCAGCCAAAAAACATGCCTGACCTTTTTATGGGAACATAGTGATTGAGATGATTGGAGAACACTATATCTGATTCAGCATAGACCATGTTGGACCACTGCTTCCACAAAGAGAGTAAAGGTCCTTTTTTGCAGCATGCTGGTGGGGGGCAGGTTTTTCCACTCAAGCCCTGTACACACGGGCGGGAATCTCGTCGGGAAAAAAAAAACGTTGGTTTTCCCGACGAGATTCCTGGCAAGCTTTTCTTGCTCGCCGAGTGTACACACGGCACATTTAAAAGAACCGCGTTTTTTTTGAATGGCAAGAACGCGGTGACGTCATCGACTACGACGAGCATGCGCTCGTCACATTCGATGCCGTCGCCGCCATCTTGCTTCACCCTACACTACCCTTGTAAGCTACTGTGCATGCGTCGAAGTCTCATCGAGCATGCGCGGGTTTACCTGGAGACAGGTAAGCATACACACGCATGGTTTTCTGGTCGGGAAATAGGCAGACGAGATACCGACGAGAAAATAGAGAGCAGGTTCTCTATTTTTCTCGTCGAGATTCCCGGCAGTTTTCCCGACGAGAAACCATACACACGGCCGGTTTTCTCGGCAAAAAGCTCTCCCAGCAGTTTTCTTTCCGAGAAAACCGGCCGTGTGTACGAGGCTTCAGACTGTGGCTGTCTCTATAAAAAATGTACCCGTAAGGTCCTTGCACACAATACTGATACAGAACATTCCTGCCCAAGTAAATGCAATTATGGTCCATATAATGTGCGCGTTTACATGCACATATGCTTACATTTCTTCTACAATACTGTAACAGTGCTGTCAATTCATGAGAGGGGGGAGTTTTGGGACTTTAAATGAGGCACAATGAATGTACCTCCATCCCTGATTCAGGTTCCTTGCCTCAGCTCCGGAACAGACAACCATTTTGTGGTCCCATCTTCCTCGATGCTAGCCAAGCACAGTGTTTTAGCCGACCTGTGAGTATAGATCCTTTCTCCCCATGAGGTCTTTTCTCCCCTTAGGGGTAGAATATATTAACTAATACTACATATCCATTTGTATTTACAGTTTACTTCTGTACCCAACTCCTGATGAATGGCATATAGCCATGAAACGCGTCGAGTATCCATGGGGTGCTCAGTCAAGTCTGGCTCATTACCTATTCACTGGCCCATATATACCTTTTATACATTCAAAATTCATTGAGTACTATGTAACTATTAATGTGTATGTGTATATTTTTTTGTTTTTACAGTAGCTCTGTTGCATATGGTGTACCAATGCCTGTTAATAGGAAATATCTTGTATTATATCTACAATTAATCATGCTCAGGATTGATATAATTTATCTTATTGCCAAAAGCCATTTCTATGACATGTGTACATATTTGTATTTATACCATTTTATCAATATTCATTACTTCTCATGTGCTGCCAAGCTGACATATATGTATCCATTATGTTCATGCCATGTGTGCATGTGTATGTATATACTGTATATGAAAATACTTTTTTACTTGTTTTATACTATTGTCACGAATAAATAATGTTTACTAACCACTCTATCTCAACAAGTCAATTGCCTCATTCAAAGTCCCACATTCCTTTCTTATTTACCAGTGCTGTCAGTTCCTTGCACTCAATACTGATGTACTGTATGACTGCTGGATCTCTTTGGGAGAACATTCCTGCCCAAAAAATGTAAGTGTGGTCCATATAATGTGCGCGTTTAAATGCATATATGATTACACTCATAAAAAATCTTCTCTCTCCCACTATACTTAACCACTTAAGCCCCGGACCATTTCGCTGGTCAAAGACCAGGCCACTTTTTGCGATTCGGCACTGCGTCGCTTTAACTGACAATTGCGCGGTCGAGTGACGTGGCTCCCAAACAAAATGAATGTCCTTTTTTTCCCCACAAATAGACCTTTCTTTTGGTGGTATTTGATCACCTCTGCGGTTTTTATTTTTTGCGCTATTAACAAAAATAGAGCGACAATTTGAAAAAAGAAAGCAAAATGTTTTACTTTTTGCTATAGTAAATATCCCCAAAAAATATATAATTTTTTTTTTCCCTCAGTTTGGGCCGATACGTATTCTTCTACATATTTTTGGTAAAAATCGCAATAAGCGTTTATTGATCGGTTTGCGCAAGTTATAGCGTCTACAAAATAGGGGATAGTTTTATGGCATTTTTATTAATATTTTTTTTTACTAGTAATGGCGGCGATCAGCGCTTTTTATCATGACTGCGACATTATGGCGGACACATCGGACACTTTTGACACATTTTTGGGACCATTGTCATTTTTACAGTGATCAGTGCTATAAAAATGCACTGATTACTGTGAAAATGACACTGGCAGTGAAGGGGTTAATCACTAGGTGGTGCTTTAGGGGTTAAGTCAGTACTAGGGAGTGATGAATAGAAGGGTTTAGTCCCACTTTAACCGCTTGCCAACCGCCGCACAAACATTTACGTCGGCAAAATGGCACTGCTGCGCAAAGGGACATACCTGTACGTCCCTTTGAATTTGCCGCCGTGCGGGCGCGCAAGCTCCGTGACCGTGCCCGCGGGACCCGCGGACTCGATTTCCGCAGGTGTTCCGCGATCGTGTCACGAAGCTGCAGAACAGGGGGATGTAAACAAGGCATTTCACTGTTCTGCCTTGTGACAGGACACTGATCGTCTGCTCCCTGTCAGCAGTGATCACTGTCATGTCACTCGTAGCCCAGCCCCCACACAGTTAGAATCATTCCCTAGAACACACTTAACCCCTTCCTCGCCCCTTAGTGGTTAACCCCTTCCCTGCCAGTGTCATTTACACAGTAATCAGTGCATTTGTATACCACTGATCGCTGTATAAATGACAATGGTCCCAAAATAGCGTCAAAAGTGTCCGATGTGTCCGCCATAATGTCCCAGTCACGATAAAAATCGCAGATCGCCGCTATTTCTAATAAAAAACTATATATATTAATAAAAATGCCATAAATCTATACCCTATTTTGTAGACGCTTTAACTTGTAGCGCAAACCAATCAATATACGCTTATTGTATATGTAGAAGAATACATATCGGCCTAAACTGAGGAAAAAAAAATAATATATATTTTTTGGGGATATTTATTATAGCAAAAAAGTAAAACATATTGTTTTTTTTTTCAAAATTGTCGCTTTATTTTTGTTTATAGCGCAAAAAATAAAAAACGCAGAGGTGATCAAATACCATCAAAAGAAATCTCTATTTGTGGGGAAAAAAGGACGTTTGTTTTGTTTGGGAGCCACGTCGAACGACCGTGCAATTGTCAGCTAAAGCGACGCAGTGCCGAATCGCAAAAAATGGCCCGGTCATTGGGCAGCCAAATCCTCTGGGGCTGAAGTGGTTAAAGGAAGTTGAAAAAAAAACAGCAGGATCAATAAGTAAAAAAACGAAGTTACAGGGGGAACCAGAAAAACAAAAACGGCTTTGTTAATGCTAATGAATGACTGCATCATATACAGTATGTCATTTTTACTTTTACTTATTGTGCCACTTTAAATTGATGGGTTTAGTTCTGTTAACTTTTATACATACAGACTAAGACTTGAAAACATAAATACCCTGAACACCATACACCCAGCACGTGTATATATTTATATGGGCACTTACCTTCATACTGTACCATATAATCTGAGATCTATTGATGGTCAGCTTCTTCCAGAAAGTCCCCACAGTGTTGAATGATTTATTTTTATGATATGTCCATGTTAGTATATCATAACCCATATTTATTCCCCCAGAAGCATCAAAAGTAAAATTAGCAAAAGTGAAGTTCTGACTCTTCAGTTCTTGCAGAAGCTTAAGAGAAAACACAAAAATAAAAGATTATGTAGAAAAATGGGCAACGGAATAAAACGTCTGTCTACCAAAAGCAATATCTCTGCTTGGAGAGATCACCAGTTTCAGGGATACCAGAGAACATGGGTCCTTTCACTTTCAACGGTCATTACAAAGCCAAACAACTTCAACTGTATTCTTCATATTGTCATATGTTTGTAATGCAACAGCTGTAAATGATACACTATATTGTCAAAAGTATTGTGACGCCTCCCTTTACACGCACATAAACTTTAATAGCATCCCAGTCTTAGTCTGTAGGGTTCAATATTGAGTTGGTCCACCCTTCCACACTTCTGAGAAGGCTGTCCACAGTGTTTAGAAGTGCAACTATGGGAATGTTTGACCATTCTTCCAGAAGCGCATTTGTAAAGTCAGGCACTGATGTAGACGAGTAGGCCTGGATCATAGTCTCCTCTCGAATTCATCCCAAAGATGTTCTGTCGGGTTGAGGTCAGTCAAGTTCCTCCACCCCAATTCGCTCATCCATGTCTTTATGGACCTTGCTTTGTGCACTGGTCCAAATCATTTGGTGGAGGGGGGATTATGGTGTAGGGTTGTTTTTCATGGGTTGGGCTTGGCCCCTTAGTTCCAGTGAAGGGAACTCTTAGGGCATCAGCTGACCAAGACATTTTGGACAATTTAATGCTCCCAACTTTGTGGGAACAGTTCAGGGATGGCCCCTTCCTGTTCCAACATGACTACGCAGGGGTGGAAAAACCAAAGTCCATAAAGACAAGGAAGAGTGGGCTTGGGTTGGAGGAACTTGACTGGCCTGTACAGAGTCCTGATCTCAACCTGATAGAACACCTTTGGGATGAATTAGACCAGAGACTGCGAGCCAGGCCTTCTTGTCCAACATCAGTGCCTGACCTCACAAATGCGCTTCTGGAAGAATGGTCAAACATTCCCAAAGACACACTCCTAAACCTGGTGGACAGTCTTCCCAGAATAGTTAAAGCTGTTATAGATGCAAAGGGTGGGCCAACTCAAAATTGAATCCCACTGACTAAGCCTGGGATGCCATTAAAGTTCATGTGCGTGTAAAGGCTGGTGTCCCAATACTTTTGACAATATAGTGTATATGAGATAATGTTCCCCTTGTATAACCACGTCATTGATCCCTTGTGTATAAAAGCTTTATCTATCAGGGACTTATAAGACATCAGTGGGAGGACGTAGGCATAAGGTTTTTGTCACTGTTGATAGAGTAGATTTTTAGTACGTGCTTCACTAATTTTACATGAACACAGTATGGTGAAGTGGCAAAACCTAGAGTTCGCTGGTAGCCCAGGCTGGAGGGAGAAAGTCAAGGGACCTCAAAGCAATTTTATGGATATGATAATGCACCCCTTATTCTAAATTGTAAGGTTATCTATATTAGCCATTGATATTCAGTGACCTAATATGTTGTAGAGCAAGTCAATTTACAGAGTTTACTGTTCTCTTTTTATTGTTTTCTTTGTGTGAAATTCCCGGAGATCCTGATAGTCTCCTTGCTTTCCTATTTCCAATTGATCACGCTGGACATGACAGCACATCCATCTCATCATGGTCAGTCTTTTAGCTGTGCTGGGAGTAAAGCCCTGTACACACGGGTGGGAATCTCGTCGGGGAAAAAATAGGATTTTTGTACTCACCGTAAAATCCGTTTCTCTGGCATCCATGGACTGACACAGCGTGTCTTATACACCTTTACACGTGGGTTATGTCCCTGCTTGCAGGAGAAGACCTAGGCAGAATGTGAGATGTTATACATACATTCTAAACAGCCAGAGCTGAACAGCCCCGCCCAGGGGGGCGGTCCCTCCGGACATAACCCTCCCACTGCAGTCAGCAGACCTCAGTTCGTAACAAAGCAGTACAAACTTAAAAAGAAGGGTGGGTGCTGTGTCAGTCCATGGATGCCAGAGAAACGGATTTTACGGTGAGTACAAAAATCCTATTTTCTCTTGTCATCCATGGACTGACACAGCGTGTCTTATACACCTTTACACGTGGGATGTCCCAAAGCAGTGTCAAGAGGGATGGGAGCAGTATAAATGGAAAACCAAAAACTTCACTCCAAACAAGGCAGAGCTCCTCAACGGAGGAGTTGCAACATCAAACAGCGGCCTGCAACACCTTGCGGCCGAAGGAAGCATCCGAAGATGCAGCCACATCAACCTTATAAAACTTAGAAAAGGTATGAACAGACGACCAGGTCGCCGCCTTGCACACTTGTGCAACCGACGCTTAATGTCGGAAAGCCCAGGAAGCACCAATTGCCCTGGTGGAATGTGCCGTAACCGGAAAGGGAGGCGCCCGCCCCTTGAGAGCATAAGCTTGAATGACGGTTTGTCTGATCCACCTAGAAATGGTGGCAGACGAAACCGCTTGGCCCTGTTTTGGACCAGAGACAGCCACAAATAGTGAGTCAGACTTCCGAACAGAAGCAGTAGCAGACAGGTACACCCGCAAGGCTCGTACCACATCCAAAGTGTGAAGCGCAAACTCTCTGGGATGCGATGGGTGAGGACACAAGGACGGGAGGACAATGTCCTCGTTTAAGTGGAAGGCCGAGACCACCTTTGGCAGAAAAGAAGGTCGCGGACGTAACACCGCCTTATCCTTATGGATGACCAAAAAGGGCGACTTGCAGGACAAGGCCGCCAATTCAGACACTCGTCTAATGGAAGTAATGGCCACCAAGAAGGCCACCTTCTGAGACAAAGTCAAGAGGGCAATATCTCTAATATTTTCAAAGGGAGGTTCCTGGAGGACCGAGAGCACCAAATTCAGATCCCACGGGGGGGAGAGGAGGCTTGACAGGGGGGAGCTCATGGGGAACCCCCTGCACAAAGGTGCTAACCAAGGGATGGCCCGCCAGCGGTCGCTGAAAGAAGATGGCCAAGGCCGAAATCTGACCCTTAATGGTACTCAAAGCGAGCTTTTGGGTCACGCCACGCTGCAGAAAATGCAGGATTCTGGGAACGGAATACGTTCGTGGGCGCCAGTCCAGCTCTTCGCACATGGCGATGTAAGCTCTCCAAGTACGGTGATAGATCTTTCTGGAGGAAGACTTCCGTGCCCTTAACATGGTCGAAATGACCGAATCCGAGAGACCTCGGTCTCTCAGCACCTGGCTTTCAATAACCATGCCGTTAAAGCCAGAGACTGTAAAGCAGGATGAAATATAGGACCTTGAGACAGAAGGTCCCCCCGTATTGGTAACTGCCAGGGAACGTCTGCGACGAGACGTACCAGATCGGCGTACCAGTGACGCCGAGGCCAATCCGGAGCAATGAGGATCACTGGAATTCCCTCGGTCGCTACCCTGCGGAGCAGGTGAGGGAGCAACTGCAGCGGAGGATAAACGTATATCAGGTGATACCGACCCCATGGGGCCACCAACGCATCCGAGGCATCCGCCCAGGGATCCCTGGATCTTGCCACAAACCTCGACACCTTGCGATTGAGTCGAGAGGCCATCAGGTCCATATCCAGCGTGCCCCACCGTCTGCAAAGGAGTTGAAAGACCTCCGGGTGCAAGGACCACTCTCCCTGGTCCAGCGTCTGGCGACTTAGATAGTCCGCCTGCCAATTGTCTACGCCCGGAATGTAGACGGCCGACAGAGCCGGCACGCTTCTTTCGGCCCACCTCAGGATGCGGGTGACCTCGGAAGCCGCAGCTGAGCTCCGAGTCCCCCCTTGATGGTTGACCTACGCCACTGCTGTGGCGTTGTCCGATTGGATCCTGATGGAGTGACCCTGTAGTTTCTCCGACCATGAGGAGAGGCACAGTCTGATTGCCCGTATCTCCAGCACATTGATCGGTAAGAGGGCTTCGTCCAGAGTCCAAAGCCCTTGGGCCGACAGGACTCCCCAGACTCCCCCCCAGCCCGTCAGGCTGGCGTCCGTCGTGATCACCGTCCATTGGATGAGGAGGAACGACTTCCCGGACCGAAGAGCCGGGGACCTCAACCACCACGTCAGGGACGCCCTGACCAGGTGACTCACCTGGATCTGAAGATCCAAGGACAACGGGGATTTGTCCCAAGTGGACAAGATCTCTTTCTGTAAAGCCCTGGTGTGCGCTTGGGCATAAGGAACGGCCTCGAAGGAGGCCACCATGAGTCCCAGGACTCTCATGCAAAAGCGGATTGACGACCATTTTCGGGACGTCAGCACCCATACTGCAGACTGAAGTGTCAGTAGTTTGTCTGGAGGTAGGAAGACTCTTGCCTCCAAGGAGTCCAGAATCAGACCTAGATACTCCAGACGCTGAGTCGGGACTAGAACCGACTTCTGAACATTCAGGAGCCACCCAAACTCCCTGAGGGTCTGACTGACGATAGTCACACTTTCTTCCAATTCTGAGCCACTGTCTGCTCTTAGAAGAAAATCGTCCAGATAGCCCACGATAGCAATGCCTTGCTGTCTCAGCAAAGCTAGGACCAGAGCAAGCACCTTTGTGAACACCCTCGGAGCCGAGGCTAGGCCGAAGGGAAGAGCCACAAATTGATAGTGGACTTCGCCGACCGCAAAGCGCAGAAATTTCTGGTGGCTTGCGCAGATCGGAACATGCAAGTAGGCGTCCTTGATGTCCAAGGATGCCAGAAAATCCCCTTGATGGAGTGTAGCGATCACCGTGTGAATGGATTCCATGCGGAATTTTTGCACCTTCACGAAGGCATTCAGGGCCTTGAGGTCCAGGATTGGCCGAACCCCGTCCTTTTTTGGAACAACAAACAGATTCGAGTAGAACCCCTGAAACCTCTCCTGGGACGGAACCGGCACAATTACTCCGGACCCGATCAAATCCTGTACAGCCCCCAAGAGGGCTGCCCGACGGGCAGGAAGGAGAGGGAGATTTGAGGGAAGAATCTGTCTGGGGGCCAGGAGCGGAACTCTATTCTGTATCCTGAGGTGACCACCTCGCACACCCACCGGTCGGAGATCCGGGAGGTCCACCGATCCGTGAACCTGCGAAGTCGTCCCCCCACCCCAGAGACGGGCGGGGGCAAGACTTCACGCGGAGGCGGGCTTGGGAGCCGGCTTGTTCGGCTTACGCACCCAGGGGCGCTTGTGCCCACCAGCCGCACTGTTGTCAGTCTGGGATGGCTTACCCGTGGACTCTGACGGACGAAAAAAGAAAAACTTTTTTTGCTGGAAAGGAAGGACCCGGTTTACGTCGGGCCTCCTTACCCTTGATAGTTTGAGGAAGGAGAGTGCTTTTACCTCCCGTGACATCCTTGATGATGTCATCCAGAGCAGCACCAAAAAGTCTACCACCCTTAAAAGGTAGATCCGTCAGGAGCTTCTTAGAGGCTAGGTCAGCAGACCAGCATTTCAACCAGATGAGACGACGCAATACCACTGCCGAGACAGAGGCCCTGGATATTAAAGGGGCCGCGTCCAACGTGGCGTCGCACACATATATCAGACCCTGCACCATCTGGTGGGCCAGAGCAATAGTGTCTGGAGGAAGGTTATACTCCTGCACAGTTTGGTGCAAAATTTTTGCCCATTCCGTGAGTGTCTGAGACACAAGGGTCGCCGCTACTACGGGCCGTAGGGCGGATCCCAACAAGGCGAACATGGCTCTACTCACCACTTCTGACCTCCTGTCAGTGGGGTCCTTAAACGCAGGAGTCCCCTCCATCGGGAGAGTGGTGGCCTTGTTTAAACGGGTGACTGGAGGGTCGACCACCGGGGGAGAAGCCCACTTTTTAAGCAGGGCGTCTTCAAAGGGGTATCTAATAGACAAACGCCGCGGGACCATGAAAGTCTTCTGCGGATTTTCCCAGACCTGGTCAATGAGCTGGTCAAAGAAAGGTACATATGGAAAAACCTTTTTAGAAGGCTTGGTCTTAAAAGAACCAAAGGAGACTGTATCCGCCTGAGGTTCTGCGGTCGCAGCATTTAGCTTGAGAGTGTCCCTCACAGCATCAATGAGTTCACTAACAAGCGCCCTGTCATTTACTGACTCAGAACTGGAGTCTTCCTCACAAGGAATGTCCTGTTCAAAACCATCCAAATATTCAGAGCTAGGGTCCTGAGCAGCAATAGCTAGGCCTATATCTGAATCAGAGCACTCCCCTTGTGGAGATAAAGTGGGGAGAGGGCGCTTTTTTGCTCCCTTGTGCTCACACACAGCTTCCATCCTGGTCAGAAATGATTCCAGGACTGCCGACAACTGGTCCATAGGGACCGCAGGTGCTGGAGCACTGGCTGCTGCCTCTGGCATGTGAGGGGAAGCTGGTGACTCTGACTCCATAATGTCCCTCTCTGAGACCACCCACAGGCTGTGCTGACTGAAGTAGGGGAATGCCCAGGGAACCCACCAACCTGACCAGGACCGCTCGGTTCCGCTGCTCTGTCTCACTGCGCCGCGCTGCTCAGCGTGAGTGAGCTGAGAGGAGAGAGTGTGAGGAGATTCGCGCCGTTCCCAGCGGCGCTAGAGGCCAAACTAGTGCTAGAAAAACGTGCGGCTACAAGAAAAAGGCCTCCGCAATGTGCTCCGGCGGGCCACGGCAAGATGGCCGCCAATGTAAAATCAGCACACACACCAAACATGGCGCCGAACGGCGCCCAGGCCCCTCACATCCAAAAACAAAACAGCCCCAGCGAATGCAGAGCAGCATGAGCCCCCCCCCCCAGGACAGTATGGCCCCCAGGCACCCCACACAGTACAGCGCCAGCACTAGTGAACAGAGAGTGACATTAAAAAACACAGGGGGAGACAGGGAAATCCCCCACACAAGAAACACACAGCATGTACTCACCTGCAGCCAGGAGAGACTACTTACCCGTCCCCTGAGGGACCCACTGGTGTGTTTCTGACAGAACTATCACAGTGCGGTACTGAGTAGCTGTCGGCCCGGTCCACCGCGAAAGATACAGCCGGACTGTTCTATCTTGAGAGGACCGCGGAGCTGGAAGCCCACCGGCCACCCCTGGAGTCGTGGGGCATGTCGTGAACTGAGTCTCACGCACACAAGGCGAGGATCAGCACGCTCGATGGTCGGACAGGGAAGACTACGAGGATATCTTGTACCCAACCTGTTGCCCAGCCGACAGTTGATAGAAGATCTCAAAAAAATAAAATAGGAAAAAAATTCCAAAAGGAATAAAAATAGGTCAGGAGACTGGCTCCTGAGAGAGCCACGTCTTCTCCTTCTGCTAGGCAGAAAAAAACTGAGGTCTGCTGACTGCAGTGGGAGGGTTATGTCCGGAGGGACCGCCCCCCTGGGCGGGGCTGTTCAGCTCTGGCTTTTAGAATGTATTGTGACAGCAGGAAGGTAAAGTCACCTGGTTGCATCCAGGGGGGTAGATATATTTCGCCCAGATTCAGGCTTTACGCTGACTTATACAGCTAGGTGGAGAGTTGTATAAGCCCAGCTGAGACTAGTGGGCTCATGGATGACTCATACCTCTAGGGAGAGGGCTGGGCGTCGTACAGACAGGGAGTTGATGAGATCAGCTGAACCTTGTCAGCTCATTTAGGCCTCTATAAGAAATCCCAGCTTCATTAGATGTTAGCTCATGCCTGGAAGCAGACCTGTGTGGACTGTCTAGGGAGAGTGAACCCCTGTGCGGTGAGAGAAAGCCTGTGTGGCTATATTTTGCTTGGACATTTAAAACCAGGGACTAGGACAGCACTAGGCTGATCCCAGTCGTTAGTTAGGAAACCTGTAAGTTTAGTCAGAGGTCAAGTTGACCAGGATTTATTTTGTTTATGTTTTTTTTGCCTTGCTGTGTTTTTGTCACTGTAAATAGAAAATAAACCGCACCTTTTTGATTTTGAAAACCACAACCTCCGTCTGCTGGGCCTGTTTTGGGTGGGGAGCCCATCCCGGGGGTCACACATACCCGCTGCCGAGCTAGCCCCCTCACAGTTGGTGGAGAACCAGTGGCAGTTTTTTTTAAGCCAGCATGGAGGAGATACTGAAGCAGCTGGCTCTAGCAAATGCCAATCAACAGCAGACAAATGCAGGTTTGCAAAAGAGCCTTGCAGCTCATCAACAGAGCCTTGCAGCTCAACAACAGAACTTCGCAGCCCAGCATCAAGCTCATCAACAGAGCCTTGCAGCCCAGCAGCAAGCTCACCAACAGAGTCTGGAAGCTCAGCAACAAGCCCAGCAGCAATCTGAGGCCCGCTTCATAGACCTGTTACAGAAGCAAGAGCAGAGACTACAACAAATGGAAGCAGTAATGCAGCAACGTCCGCAGACCAGTGAGGAAAGCCGTCCCACTAATACCGCGTCCTTTGGGGTGAGTCGTTTATTGACAAAAATGACTGGAGAGGATGATCCAGAGGTATTTTTGACCACATTTGAAAGGACTGCTGAAAGAGAAAAGTGGCCTGAGGAGCAGTGGGCTGGACTGGTGGCTCCTCTGTTAACTGGTGAATCGCAGAAGGCTTACTATGACCTAGAGCCTGACCAAGCAAAAGACTATGTGATGCTAAAAGCTGAAATATTGGCAAGGCTGGGTGTCACCCAGGCTGTCCGGGCTCAGCGTGTGCATAACTGGACTTTCCAGCTTGGAAAACCCCCCAGGTCTCAAATGTATGATCTCATTCACCTGAGCAGAAAGTGGCTACAGCCAGAGACTTTGTCTGCACCAAAGATTGTGGAACGTGTTGTAATGGATCGGTTTTTGAGAGCTCTTCCTACTGCCATCCAAAAGTGGGTAAGCCATGGAGACCCAGAGACGGCCGATGGTCTTGTGGATCGTGTGGAGAAATACTTGGCTACAGAGAACCTGACGGCCTCTTCCAGAGACACTCGGACTTTCCACCCTAAGACCAGACCATCCCCAGGGGCGGATAAGAGGATTCCAAGGGGTAAGGGTGGAGAGAGTGAGAGGGTGGGAGCTCTACCCCAAGTTTGGCGAGAACAGCCTGGGAAATCAGCGGCTCAAGAGGCCGCAAGAAGGATCGTTTGCTACCGCTGCCGGCAAGCGGGACATATTGCAGCAAATTGCCCGGTTGTGGAGGAACCCATGCAGTGTGACTTTCTGACGGGCAGACGTCAGTCGCTGTGTGCGACAGTCGCATGCACTGCCATTCGGGGAACTGAGAAACATTTATGCAAAATGTGTATTAATGGTAGAAATGTTGTGGTATTGCTGGATTCAGGTAGCCTTGTGACCCTGATAAAGGCTGAGTTAGTTAAAACAGAGGTCTCTGGGAATAGCAAGGTAGCCGTTATTTGTGTGCATGGGGACACCCGAGAGTATCCAGTGACTACGGTGTGTTTCGAGACCCCCAAAGGTACCCTCTCTCATCCAGTGGGCTTAGTATCTCAGTTACCGCATGACGCCATTGTGGGAAGGGATTTTCCGAAGTTCTGGGAACTGTGGGATGATCCTGAGCCCCCCACTGGTGCCCCTATGTACCAGGAATGTGATAGCCAGAACTCCCCTGAGAGTGGTGAGGACTCTCCGGAATTTCCCTTGTCAGTATTGGCAGGGGAGACTCAAGAAACTGGAGAGGAGCCCACCTCCTCAGACGAAAACCTACCGTCTGTGGAGTTTTCTGATCTTGAGGTTCACAGGGAAAACTTTGCCACAGAACAGTTGAAAGACCCCGCCCTAATAAAGGCACGGGAAAACGTAGTGAAAATAGATGGCGAGTTAGTGAACCCAGATAATACTGGCACTTACCCATACTTCAGCGTAGAGAAGGACCTACTGTATCGGGTGGCAAAAAGGGCAGAAGAAACCGTTGAGCAGCTTGTGGTGCCCAAACCTTACAGGAAGTTGGTGTTGGAGTTGGCCCATGGGCACATTCTTGGAGGTCATCTGGGGACAGAGAAAACCCGAGAGAGGGTATTACAGAGATTCTATTGGCCTGGGGTGATGAAGGACATAGAAAATTATTGTTCCTCCTGCCCTGTGTGTCAGAGGTCGGCCCCGATGCCACATTTCCGTAGCCCGCTGGTCCCTCTACCCATCATTGAGGTCCCGTTTGAGAGAATCGCAATGGATTTGGTAGGTCCTATAATCAAGTCCGCTAGGGGGCACCAGTACATATTGGTTATAATGGACTATGCCACCCGTTATCCAGAAGCGATCCCTCTCAGAAATACCTCGGCCAAAACCATAGCCAAAGAGCTATCTCTTGTTTTTAGCCGGGTGGGTATTTGTAAAGAACTGCTTACGGACCAAGGTACACCCTTTATGTCCCGGGTTATGAAAGAGCTGTGTAAATTGTTCAAAGTGACGCAATTGCGTACATCTGTGTATCACCCCCAAACCGATGGGCTGGTTGAAAGATTCAACAAAACCCTAAAACAAATGTTGAAGAAAGTGGTGGATAGAGATGGAAGGGATTGGGACTGTCTACTTCCTTATTTGATGTTTGCTATTAGGGAGGTGCCCCAATCCTCTACGGGATTCTCCCCCTTTGAGTTACTGTATGGGAGACACCCAAGAGGGCTGTTGGATATTGCCAAGGAAACTTGGGAAAGTGAGAGTTCTCCCCACAGGAGTGTGATTGAGCATGTCGCCCTGATGCAAGATCGAATTGCACAGGTAATGCCCATCGTGAAGGAACATTTGGCCCAAGCGCAGTTGGCACAGCAGAGAGTGTACAACCGTGGAGCCAAGACCCGTACCTTTTCCCCGGGGGATAGGATATTGGTACTTGTCCCTACGGTTGAAAGTAAATTCCTTGCCAAATGGCAAGGCCCCTACGAGATAATGGAAAAAGTGAGCGAAGTGAATTACAAGGTCAGACAACCAGGAAGGCGAAAGCCCGAACAGATCTATCACGTTAATCTGTTGAAAGCCTGGAGGGATAGAGAGTCCCTAGTCGCAGACACTTGGTCACCAGCTCAAACTGGTTGCGTGATTCCTGAGGTTGGAATCGCAGCCACCTTGTCACAACCCCAACAACAGGAGGTTAAGGAGTTTGTACTTCGCAACAAGGAGGTATTCTCTGAGCTGCCGGGACAAACATCTGGGGTAGAGCATGACATTCTTACCCCGCCCGGTGAAAGGGTGAAGTTAAAACCCTATCGGATCCCAGAGGCCCGACGGGAGGCAATACGGGAGGAAGTACAGAGAATGCTGAACTTAGGGGTGATAGAGGAGTCCCAAAGTGATTGGTCTAGTCCCATTGTGTTGGTGCCTAAACCGGATGGGAGCTGGCGATTTTGTAACGATTTTCGTCAGTTGAACAAAGTTACAAAATTTGACACCTACCCCATGCCACGTATAGATGAGTTGATCGACCGGCTGGGAACAGCCCGATACATGACGACTCTTGACCTCACAAAAGGGTATTGGCAAATCCCCCTGGCCAAGTCGGCCAAAGAGAAAACCGCATTTGTAACCCCAGACGGGGCGTTCCAATATAAAAGAATGCCGTTCGGGTTACAGAATGCGCCGGCCACATTCCAGCGGAAAATGGACCAGATGCTGAGGCCCCATCGGAAGTATGCTGCGGCTTACCTGGATGACATAATTGTCCATAGCACAGATTGGGCCTCACATCTGCCAAAAGTGCAAGCAGTCCTGGACTCTGTTCGGGAAGCAGGGTTTACGGCTAACCCCAAGAAGTGTACCATTGGGCAGGAGGAGGCCAAATATCTTGGGTACACCATTGGGAGGGGAGTAATAAAACCCCAACTCAACAAAGTCGAGGCCATCCAGAGTTGGCCACGTCCCAACAGCAAGAAGCAGGTACGAGCCTTTCTGGGAATCGCTGGGTATTATCGGCGATTCATTCCCCACTTTGCTTCTAAGGCTGTGCCCCTAACCAACCTGACGAAGGGGAAAGGGTCGGTCATGATTAAATGGACCCCCGAGGCTGAGGCAGCATTCCAATTCTTGAAACAAGCCTTATGTAGCCAGCCAGTGTTGTACTCACCCGACTTCTCTAGAGACTTTGTCGTACAAAGTGATGCGTCAGATGTGGGGTTAGGAGCAGTATTGTCCCAGGTCTGGAACGGGGAAGAGCACCCAGTCATTTACCTCAGCAGGAAGTTGAAGTCCCATGAGGTAAATTACGCCACCGTTGAAAAGGAGTGTTTAGCGGTGAAGTGGGCTCTAGATTCCCTTCGGTACTACCTGCTAGGTAGGCACTTTGACATGGTTACGGATCACGCTCCGTTAAAGTGGATGGCTCAAAACAAGGAAACAAATAGAAGAGTGAATAGGTGGTTCCTGGCCCTCCAGGAATTCAACTTCACAGTAAAGCATCGCCCTGGCGTTCAAATGGGGAATGTGGATGCTTTGTCTCGAGTACATGAATGCCTGATTGCTGGTGTTCCAACCCCGAGGTTAAAACAAGAGGGGGGGGTATGTGACAGCAGGAAGGTAAAGTCACCTGGTTGCATCCAGGGGGGTAGATATATTTCGCCCAGATTCAGGCTTTACGCTGACTTATACAGCTAGGTGGAGAGTTGTATAAGCCCAGCTGAGACTAGTGGGCTCATGGATGACTCATACCTCTAGGGAGAGGGCTGGGCGTCGTACAGACAGGGAGTTGATGAGATCAGCTGAACCTTGTCAGCTCATTTAGGCCTCTATAAGAAATCCCAGCTTCATTAGATGTTAGCTCATGCCTGGAAGCAGACCTGTGTGGACTGTCTAGGGAGAGTGAACCCCTGTGCGGTGAGAGAAAGCCTGTGTGGCTATATTTTGCTTGGACATTTAAAACCAGGGACTAGGACAGCACTAGGCTGATCCCAGTCGTTAGTTAGGAAACCTGTAAGTTTAGTCAGAGGTCAAGTTGACCAGGATTTATTTTGTTTATGTTTTTTTTGCCTTGCTGTGTTTTTGTCACTGTAAATAGAAAATAAACCGCACCTTTTTGATTTTGAAAACCACAACCTCCGTCTGCTGGGCCTGTTTTGGGTGGGGAGCCCATCCCGGGGGTCACACATACCCGCTGCCGAGCTAGCCCCCTCACAGTATGTATAACATCTCACATTCTGCCTAGGTCTTCTCCTGCAAGCAGGGACATAACCCACGTGTAAAGGTGTATAAGACACGCTGTGTCAGTCCATGGATGACAAGAGAAAAAATGTTGGTTTTCCCGACGAGATTCCTGGGAAGCTTTTCTTGCTCGCCGAGTGTACACACGGCACATTCAAAAGAACAGCCATACTTTTGAATGGCAAGAACGCGGTGACGTCATCGACTACGACGAGCATGCGCTTGTCACATTCGATACCGTCGCCGCCATCTTGCTTCACTCTACACCACCCTTGTAAGCTACCGCGCATGCGTTGAAGTCTCATCGAGCATGCGCGGGTTTACCTGGAGACAGGTAAGCATACACACACACGCACGGTTTTCTCGTCGGGAAACAGGCCGACGAGAATTCCGACGAGAAAAGATAGAGCAGGTTCTCTATTTTTCTCGTTGAGATTCCCGGCAGTTTTACCGACGAGAACCCATACACACGGCCGGTTTTTTCGGCAAAAAGCTCTCCCAGCAGTTTTCTTGCCGAGAAAACCGGCTGTGTGTACGAGGCTAAAGCCTATCTGTCCTCCAATGGTCAGACTTGTGCTAGCACGGCTATTCACTGGGAAGGTCGATGTACTGCTGTTTCTCTATCCCTAGCTCTCTAAGCTATATATACACACAAATATTTTGCCTTTCATTTCTGCTTTATACTGCATGGGTTGTTTTACAAGGTAAGGGTTCACATTTACTTAATAATGACTTGCAATGGAGCTTTATTCTTCATACTACATCAAAACTAATCTCTGTAAATGCTGACAATGCAAATTCTATTCCACAAAGCTCCACCCCTTTCACAGGGCTGTCAGCCCAAGGTATGTGGTAGATAGTCTATTGGTGGGAGGGGATAATTAAAAAAGGTATTTAACAGTTACAGTGCCCAGACTGGTTAAACAGCCTAGAAAAGCCATTCTCAAGCAAGGTTCCATGATGGAACTCTAGTATTCCTTCAGAGGATGCTAGGGGTTCCTTGAGAAGTGGCAGATTGATATCCCACCTGCTGGCATTTGCATAGTTCTGAGGTTATGTCATTTGAAAAAGCATGTTGTATTTATTTTCATCTCTCAGATTGGTAGCTTTTAAATAAGTAATCACTGACCCCAGTGATTTTTTGGGTTGTCAGTAAGGGTGGCATTATTCCCACTGACCACCAATGTAGGGGGCAATTTTCATACTGACCACCAGTGTGAAAAGCAATCCTCCTATTGACCATCATTGGTATAGTGGACTCTTATCACTTATCCCCAGTTTAAAAGTAGATTTTTTTCCACCTATCCCCAAAGTAACAGGGCATACTTCCCCCTGACCCTCAATGTAACAAGACATTCTTTCCATTGACCATCAATGTAGCAGGACATTCTTTCCATTGACCATCAATGTAGCAGGACATTCTTTCCATTGACCATCAATGTAGCAGGACATTCTTTCCATTGACCATCAATGTAGCAGGACATTCTTTCCACTGACCCTCAATGTAACAGGACATTCTTTCCACTGACCCTCAATGTAACAAGACATCCTTTCCACTGACCATCAATGTAACAGGACATTCTTTCCACTGACCATCAATGTAACAAGACATTATTTCCACTGACCATCAATGTAAGGGGCATTCTTTCCACTGACCATCAATGTAACAGGACATTCTTTCCACTGACCATCAATGTAACAGGACATTCTTTCCACTGACCCTCAATGTAACAAGACATTCTTTCCACTGACCATCAATGTAACAGGAAATTCTTTCCATTGACCATCAATGTAGCAGGACATTCTTTCCACTGACCATCAATGTAACAGGACATTCTTTCCATTGACCATCAATGTAGCAGGACATTCTTTCCACTGACCCTCAATGTAACAGGACATTCTTTCCACTGACTCTCAATGTAACAGGACATTCTTTCCACTGACCCTCAATGTAACAAGACATTCTTTTTACTGACCATCAATGTAACAGGACATCCTTTCCACTGACCATCAATGTAACAGGACATTCTTTCCACTGACCATCAATGTAAGGGGCATTCTTTTCACTGACCATAAATGTAAGAAGCATTCTTTCCCTACTGACCACCAATGTAAGGGGCAATATTCCTCCCAATGACCACTAATGTAGAGGGCAGCTCTCCACTAACTACCAGTGTATAAGGGGCTCTTCTGCAGTGACTACCAACCTAAGAGGGCATGTTTACAATGACCACCAATGAAGACACTACATTTTTTACTGTCTTTGTTCTCCAGGTATCAATTACACAAGGTATGCCACATTCCATAGTAATTCATTCATTGCTTATTTATTTGTTCACTTATTGTTATATCTGCAGGTTACTGATCCCACTACTGTAGCTTTAGATTTTTTAGACATAGAAATCATTTAAAGGGTCCTCCAGAGAAAAAGGTTTGAGATAAACTGGTGTATATAGATTTATTATATATTTTTAATTCACTACTTACCTGCCAAGGAAGTATATCATACACATCCTTGCACTGACCATTTAGACCATGCACAGTATTATGAATTGCTTGGCCAATGCAGTGGACTGCAATATACACTCGATATACCAGGCCTAGTGTCATAGGGTCCTGTAGCATTGTTATATTGTCTGGCGTTAACAAGCTGCATGATTCACATTGTTCCAGAAGGTCTTTAGTCTGGAAAACATACTGCTGGCTGATATTTGGATTTGTTGTGCTACCATTGAAAAGGAGCTTATTTTCCTTTTGAATCAGGTGTAGAATATGCTGTACGTAGTCTTTAAACCCAGACAATGATTTACTTGTTTCAGAAAAACCAATGACTGTACCAATGGACTGCATACCTGGCATCTGCTGGAGAGATATGGACTGGGACCAGGTTGTTGTGGCAATCCAGACCATTTTTAACTGGGAATCTATAGCAGCTTTAAAGAAGAGTTCAGTTTCCTCTACGGTGGAGAACACAATGGTGACATTAACTCCTGTGTTCTGAAGTTGAAGAATCAGGTTCTGCATAGATGTATTAAAATTTGTTTTTTTTTTATTCTCCGGCATGTAAGCTTGATAGGCAATGCAAATGCCAGCTTGGGCAGCCTCAGCATTGAACAGGAAGAGTCCTTGCTTACCGTATTCATTGTTGCTAGCCACTGTGCCCACCCAGTTCCACCGAAACTCTTTTAGAAGGTTTACGATTCCCTGAGTCAGGGTTATATAACCAGGGATGGTGCGTAGAAATGATGGGTAGATGGCCTTGTCACCGAACCTTTCATTGGAAACCTGATAGCTGATCTGAAATGAAGTCCAAAGAGAAAACAAAAAACAAAAAGTTGACTCATATACGCTCATACAACCATACTAGGCTTTATTCACTCTTCTATGCAGAAGATGAGCAGCAGATTCAGTCCTGGCAGTCTCACAAAAGATGTCAGTATAGGGTATGGAGAATCACAACAGGGAATACCCCTAAACCATAATGGGAACCACGTTTATTTATTTATTGCTCCTTTATACCAGTTTACATATAATATGAAGGAAAATAAGATTCCAATTTAATCTCTGAACTTCCTTTTTCTGTATAAGCATGTTATTGCAAATGCTAAATGTTGCTTACACTAAAGGCAGCAATGTCAAATGCCTCGTACACACGACCGGTTTTCCCGTCAGAAAAACTGCGATGAGAGGTTTTGGCCGGGAATTCCAACCGTGTGTATGCTCCATCGCAGTTTTTCCGACAGGAAAACTGCCAGGAAAAAAAAGAGAGCATGATCTCTTTTTTCCCGTCAGGAAAAAATCCTAGCGGGAAAAACGTTTGTCTGTATGCTTTTCCGACGGGAAAAAAAACCACGCATGCTCAGGAACAATTTGACGCATGCTCGGAAGCATAGAACTTAATTTTGTCGGCTCATCGTAGTCTTTTACGTCACCGCGTTCTTGGCAGTCAAAAGTTCACCGGACTTTTGTGTGACTGGGTGTATGCAAGGCAGGCTTGAGAGGAATTCCGTCGGGAAAACCATTGTTTATTTTTCCGACGGGAAAACTGGTCATGTGTATGAGGCATAACGCTAGCCTGTTTACCTGTAGATATTTAGACGTGAGGCAAAGTAGTCTATTACAACTGGTCAGCATTTATCGTTCACTATTCTGATCCAAAGCCCGCCTGCAACTTCCATGGCCCCTTTCAATAGCAGAATAGCAGTTTACCATGTGATTCTAACCCTCTCACCTGCCTTATCATTCAGGAAGTCTGTGCTATTCAACAGTCACTGCCTGTTTTCTGACTCCCTGATTCACCCAACCCTCCCTCAGTGCCCAGATAGTCATGGCCACACCCCCTGTAGTCTACTTTACTGTAAGGTGACCAGATTTTTAAAATTAAATCTGGGTACATTTATTTATTTTTTTATTGGCAAATGGTAAACAATTTTATAAGCATTTTTTCCTTAAATTATATATGCAGTGTATGTGGTATGTGCTTATGGAATGATTGTATGATATATATATACGTCACTTCTCACATTTCGTCCATAAATAAAGATTAAAAAAAAAGATACTTCTTAGAATTTTTTGAGATAGGACTACCAAATGTTATGAAGATAAGATAGAGAAAAAACAGAGTGTAGAGTTCAGGAGTGCGTTACATAAAGAATGCAGGGCTCAGGAACGCACTACATAAAGAATGCAGGGCTAAGTAGCGCTCAGGAGTGCGCTACATAATGAATTCAGGGCTCAGGAGTGCGCTACATAAAGAATGCAGGGGTCAGGAGTGTGCTACATAAAGAATGCAGGGCTCAGGAGTGTGCTACATAAAGAATGCAGGGCTCAGGAGTGTGCTACATAAAGAGTGCAGGGCTCAGGAGTTCGCTACATAAACAATCCAGTGCCCAGCAATGCAGCCTCACCAGTGCCCAGCAATACAGCCTGACCAGTGCCCAGCAATGCAGCCTGACCAGTGCCCAGCAATGCAGCCTCACCAGTGCCCAGCAATGCAGCCTCACCAGTGCCCAGCAATGCAGCCCCACCAGTGCCCAGCAATGCAGCCTCACCAGTGCCCAGCAATGCAGCCTCACCAGTGTCCATCTATGCAGCCTCACCAGTGCCCATCAATGCAGCCTCACCAGTGCCCACCAATGCAGCCTCACCAGTGCCCATCCAATGCAGCCTCACTAGTACCCAGGAATGCAGCCTCACCTGTGCCCAGGAATACAGCCTCACCTGTGCCCAGGAATGCAGCCTCCCCAGTGCCCAGCAATGCAGCCTGACCAGTGCCCAGCAATGCAACCTCAGCAGTGCCCAGCAATGCAGCCTCACCTGTGCCCAGCAATGCAGCCTCACCTGGGGCCCCTTACACAGCTTCACCTGAGGCCCCTTACACAGCTTTAGGCGAGGGGGTGGGTGATCTGGCTTCCTCCCAAGCAGTCAGTTTTCCAAAAGCAGCCGAGACCGAACCCCACAGTACGGAGATGCCATGTACTTGGCTGCAGGTGAAGGAGTTGAGTGAGAGCACGCATGATGTCCACGCTAGGTGCTCGGTGGGACCCCCTTCTGTCACTGGACATGAGGTAACACTGGACTGTTGGAGAGGGCAAGGGCTCAGCAGTGTCCCTCCTAAATGCAACATACAACGAGGAAGGTATGTAGTAACATGCTCTGTACATTTAACTACTGTATACACTATATGGCTTTTCTCTAAGCCAGGGTACCACCATAAGGTTGAACGCAGTCCTGCCTGGTCCCGGGCATTGATGAGCATGTACACAAGAAAAGGTACCCCCACATGCAGGGCGTGTATGTACCGCGGCCAATCTTTTTTTTTTTTTTTTGCATGCAATGTGTTTTTACATTACAAAGTAATACTCACAATTTTGATGACTTCTAACATCGCCTGTCCGTTTTCGTGCAAAAGAGTAACATATAAAAACCGATATCGGCAGTTTCCATTTTGCTTGTGGGCACTATGAAGCCCACAAGCACTGACTTCCTGGAAGCGGTGAATGCTCTTCTCCCGGCATTCACTGCTTTATCTCTTGACGGCGAGCAGCGCCGTAAATCTTCCTGGTTGCCATCACAACGGGCGGCGTGATTGAAAGTACACGCCCCGTTGTGATGGCATTCAAATGTGTTCTCGAGAGATTTCGCAGAACGGCATTCCGCAATGTCTCCTGGGAAGCATGACACTGTGCTCCCAGGAGACATTGCGGAGAGCTCCCAGTAAACACTGCGGCGCGGGGGAAAGGAATAGAGACGCCCACTCCCGTGGCAGAAAAATACCGGAAGTCTGACTTTGCAATGCTATTACAAGGTATTTAAATGACCAAAAAAAAATTCTTCTAGCAATTGTGTATGTATGTGGTGCGATGATGAGGATATGATACTGTTGTTTTTTTGGGTGAACCTCCGCTTTAACATCATAACTCCCCTTTACACTTTCATTGTGTAAACCAAATATTATAAATGTGACACTGCACTTACCTGGGGTAACAGGAAGAAGCCGAATAGTCTTGCAGTTGCTGCAACCATTTCTGATGTTGATGGCCCAATCACAGCCACGACTTGTTGCTCAAAATTTGTGTAGTTACAGACTACGGGGATAAAGCTATCCTCTCTCTCAGAAAGAAATCTCAAAGCTGCTTGTAGCGTGGCATCTGAATTACAGCAGGTATCATATATGTCATATCCAAGACTGGTATTGGGCAGAATGGTACTGCTGTTGTTAATTTCCTCCACCGCATACTTCATTGCCAATAACCCAATAAACTCATGGACATTGAAGCTGTTGAAAAAAGGATTGACACAACACAGGTTGGCTTTAACTGTGATAAAATAGGAACTGTCCTCAGTATAGGAAAGAGTTCTCACAGTAAAAGTGGTAAGCTGTGCAAGATCCAATTGAATGAAGTAGTAATGGTAAAATCAGTCATGCTATAGACACAGGATGTTATGCTTACTAGTTTTTATTCACATATATTCATTTATTGATAATGTAATTTGTAAGAAATTGATCTGCTGCTTCATAATGTCAAGTAGGAATATTTTTCAAATAATTTTCCCAAGCTCGTGACCATGACACCATGACATAGCATATAACAGCAGTCTACTCTGTTTGAGGCATACTAAAAGCAACCATGGAAAACTAAAGCCTCGTACACACGGCCGAGATTCTCGTTGAAAAAAACATGTTGTTTTTTCGACGAGATTCTTGGACAAGAAACTTGTCCCGGCCGAGTGTACACACGCTCGATTCAAAGAACCCGCGGTTCTTTGAATGGAGCGTATGCGGTGACGTCATTGAATACGACGAGCATGCGCTCGTCACATTCGATGCCGTCGCCGCCATCTTGGTTCACCCTACCTATGCCTAGGAAGCTACCACGCATGCGTCGAAGTAATTTCGAGCATGCGCGGGCTTCCCGGCGAACAGGTAAGTGTACACACACTCAATTTTCTCGTCGAGATTTCAGGTTCTCTATTTTCTCGTCGAGATTCTTGTCGCTTTTCTTGACAAGAAACCATACACACGAACGAATTTCTCGGCAAGAAATCTCTGCCAGCAAGTTTCTTGCTGGTTCTTGCCGAGAAACTCGGTCGTGTGTACGAGGCAAAACATTAGTTCTGGGTGAAGTTGGCTTTTCATGCACATGGGAGTACAAAAAATGCCGCTTTTACAGACATCCAACATATATTTTTGTACCTTTAAACTGAGTTCAGTGTTAGCCTCTGTGGCTATGTGTATTGGATATTTAGATCAGTATTTTAAGAGCAGCATTTAAAGGCATTAAAAAAAGACCCAAAGAGCAACCACAAGAAGCTTGCACAGGCCCGGCTAAATACAATCCATGTTTTTGCTTTGTTATTAGCTAGCATTACTGCATGACTGCAATTCGGGTACCCTTCATCCCATGCATTTTTCATCTTGATTTTAGTAAGTGTGACTTTACTTACCTGTAATATATTTATTTTCCCAACATACTTCTAATTGGTATCTTTATACCATTCTGCCTTTATCCTGATTGAGCTGTTCCCAGCCCTTTTCCCCACATTTTTCATTCATTTTTTTCTCTTTGTATATTTTGTATTTAGCCGGGCCTGTGCATGCTTCTTGTGGTTGCTCCTTAGCTCCCCTAGCGGGCTCCCAGGTGCCCTACGCTGAATTGTGGTCCTTCCCTGGAGGTGTTCCCGGCTGGGTATGTGCTCACCCATGTGGGGGGCGGATGTTGTTTGAATATTGGCACGCTATGTTCTCTTGTAGTAGCTATATTATGTCTATCTTATTTATATATGTTTTTAATTAGTTTTTCTCTACATTCATATCTAGTACCATACAAGTCTCTTCTTATACCCGTATGTCCCCCGATGAAGCTACAATGCGAAACATGTCGGGACGTCACGAGTAATTTTGTACTGTTCAAAACCAGCCTCACTTCCTTTTACTGATCATCCAGCTGTTTGTTTGTTGTTTCCCAGCAGTAACCACCTGTGTGTGGTTTTATTATGTACCTTTTAAAGTGAACTGAATTAAAATACTTGAATTTTTTATTATTAATGTATTTGAATTTCTTACTACTACAGACAGCACCGCGAAAATCCCTTTTCTTCCCCTTGCTATTATGTACACATATTTCATGGGATGAGGTGCATTTTTTCTGGGAGTCTCTACCATTAGTCGTACTTCCCCATATTTTTCTTCCTCAATGTCTTTTCCCGCCCACTCCTCCCGTCCTCTCCTATGATTGGTCGCCTAATAGGCATCTAATCACAGTGCATGTTGTTTCAGCCAATGAGGTGACAGGAAACAGACCCAAGCACCTGATTGGCAGAGAGGCAGTTCAGTGTTAGGAAAACTAATGAATATTCGCTTTCCTAACACACAGCTGAGTGAACTGTGAGTGCCCAGCATGGCGCTCACTGTTTACTTTTTTTGGCGCCTATTAAAGCCTATGGCTCTAATCAGGTGCTTCAAAAAAATACCCAGCCGCTGTAATTCAGGTGCCCTGCGCCCAAAAAGGTGCCGGGTGCCTGAATAGGGGGTGTCAGCGGCAGCCATAGATTGATTCATGCAATGCATGAATCTATTGGTGATAGAGGGGGTGGATGGAGAGAACATTAATAAAAACATTATTAATGTATCTGCATTTGTGCCTCTTTTCATGAGTTTTTGTGCTTTTAATGATCCCATTCAACTGATTGGCACATGACTATTGTTAAAATGGATTCCCCCTCCCTAAGGGGGTCTGGCAATGCTTTAGGTAGTAAAGCCAGGATTGCAAATCAACTGTATCCAGTTCATATTTATACTCCCAAGATATCCATTTTCTAAAATAGAACAAATGATTCTAGTTTTAGTGAACTGGTAAAGGTTACTTTTACCCTGTAGCAGTACAGTCTGGAAGCCCTTTCCTCAGCATGAACACCCTGCTCTCCCTTTTGTACCTCCAGCTTGTGAGTAAGCGAGATCCTGTTTTCATCATTGCCCAGTGAATACGGTGGATTGTGGGGCAACGCTCCCTACCCTTCCTGATCACGGTACCCTAATAAGGAAGCACTTCACACCTCTATAAGGTGCTACCCTAGTAAGCATACTTTGAAGCTAAACAAATATGAAAGTATGGAAAAGAAGATGAAAATGGGGGCAATGGGGGCAGTGGGACTTTATATGAAACGCAACCTAGGGTAGAAAGAGTCAATCAATAGAGAATAAAAAAATTGTATTTATTAATGACACAATCCTTCATTATAGGCATACCCAAATAACTGCTCCTGATGAGTGGATACTACTCCCCAAAACGCGTAGAGCTTTTTATTTGATGTTTTATCACAGTTATCATGATTTTACCATGGGTTTGCAATATTGGAGTCATCAATGTGTTCACTATACTACGTATCATGTTTGTACATAATTTGGGAATCCTGCTGTGATTATACCTAATCATGTGTCATTAATAATTACCAATCTTACCATTATGTAATTTATTTATCATGTACCATTCTATTTTATTTTGTATCATGTATTATATTCATTATGTATATCACTTCATGCACTATGCTCCATTGTGTCATTAATAAATAAAAAAATGTATTCTCTATTGATTGACTCTTTCTACCCTAGGTTGTGTTTCATATAAAGTCCCACTGCCCCCATTGCCCCCTTTTTCATCTTGTTTTCCATATATATCAGGGGTGGAGACCTGTGTACTGGATGGTCATGGTCTCATATAAAGTCCCACCTTCCTTTCTTTTTTTCTAAATATGAAAGTATGTCACTTACAGAATCTAATATGAGGCCATAAGTAATTAAGGGGGAGGAACATTTAATTTGGGCTTCTCAACCTCATTGGCTTTGGAACAATTGTACCCCAAATAACCCCTGTGGATAGACTCTAATCCTACAAAATGCAAAGATCCAGGATGACAGACTTTCCCACCACATCCTAAAACCGTTATACTATATTATTTAAAGTTTATACTATATTAGTAAAGTTGAGTCCTATTCATTTTATCTGTGTACTCCAGACCCACTTGGGTTTTTAAGCAGCACTACCTAAGACACAGGACACATGAAATGGTTGTGTTATATGTGCCCCTATCAGAGAAAATGAAAATCTTACTTTTTGCATTTGGTTCCATCACTTCCCCAGCTGCTCGACATGTTGACTTCATTATGTATAGCGAACAGGCCGCCCAGTTTGAGGTCCCCAGGTAAGTTGAAAAATGTTTGAAAGGTCGAATCTCCCATCTTCAGTAAAGGACAAAATGGAGAACAACTGAGTAGTAATAGAATAACTAAAATACTAAGGTTGGACATTTCCACATGGAATTCAGGAATGACCACTCATTTGTGCCCTTGGTATAGTAGAAAATGCATGCAGTTTGATTAAAGAGTACATGGAAATGAGCTGCTGTTTGCACTTATAAATTTGTGTATGATGCTCTACTTTCCAGCTGGTCGTGTACAAACAGACACTGATTAAATAAGCTAACGATGAGCAAAGAGCCTAGTTAAATGTGTACGTAAAGCCAAACCTTTTTTGCAGATTTTAATAGATCAAGAAAGGGTAGAAAATGGGAAAAAGACACACTAATGCCATGTCACCCTTTACATAGACAAAAAGAATAGACTCATACATTATTAGTTAATCCCACAAGCACTTTTTTTGTTACCCCTACTTTTCCTTTATACTGGCTTTTTCAAAAAACAAAAAGTAATTATTTAGAGCAGCCCTCCTCAACAATAATTTTGTGGAAGCCTAGGGTTCCTCCTGAGGGTGCTAGGGGTTTCTTGAGCAGTGAGCAATGGCAAATAGTTTTTCTGCCTACTAATCTCTAATGTAAGGGGGCACTTCTACAGTCACCATTAATATAGGGAAATCATAATTTTTGTTGTCAGCATTTCTTTACTATTATTATGTCTTTCATTTTAGGATTATTGCTAAAAATGTTGTACAGATCAGGAGGGTGTAAAAATAATTGGACCAGTCTATCGGATATAGTAGGTATACTATATAATTTATACTTTTTTAAACATCTAAAATTTTGTAATCATGCTAATGTACCACTAACTATAGCTATAATTATTTTAGCAAGGGTTTCCTTGCTAAAAGAAAAGCCTCATACACACGGCCGAGAATATCGTCGGGAAAAAACACGTTGTTTTTCCTGACGAGATTCTTGACAAGAATCTTGTCCCGGCCGAGTGTACACACGCTCGATTCAAAAGAACCGCCGTTCTTTTGAATTGAACGAACGCGGTGACGTCATCAACTACGACGAGCGTGCGCTTGTCACATTTGATGCCGCCATCTTGCTACACCCTACCTATGCCTAGGAAGCTACCGCGCATGCGTCAAAGTCATTTCAAGCATGCGCGGGTTTCCACGGCGACAGGTAAGCGTACACACTCTCGGGTTTCTCGTCGGGAAACAGGCCAACGAGAATCTCGATGAGAAAATAGAGAGCATATTTTTCTCGTCGAGATTCTGGCCAGTTTTCTTGACGAGAAACCTGAAAGCCTCGTACACACGGCCGGTTTTCTCGACAAGAAAGCTCTCCCGGCAGTTTTCTTGTCGTTTCTTGACGAGAAAACCGGCCGTGTGTACGAGGCTTTAGTGTTCCGCTGAGGTAAAATGACTGAGAAAGACTGATTTGGAGGTTGGATAATTATATATATTTAGTAAGGTAAAATACTTTGGTGGTTAAATTGTGCATTTTTTTTTTATAGAGGTTCATACATCAGACCACGAAGAGGGACAACTGAAGAGGAAATAGTGACAAGTATGTGGTTCCATAAGAGGGACGTTCCCTCTGGTAGTCCTATAAAGAAATAATACTCCATCCTTCAGGGTTGAATAAAGAATGTGTTGTGTATGTGTGGGCCAATAATTGACTTGAGGAGCTAGAGGTGTAGGGCGGATTGTTTTCAATTTCAATTGACCACCACTGTTCTATAGGGTAATTAAGAGATAGGCGCACTTTCTGGCCCTTCAGCTTTAGACCACAAGGTAAGTATAAGAACACCTGGTAGTCTAGGGTCTTGGGAGTGAGAAGTCCTGGTTCAGTTTGAATTCTCCAGCAGAGGGAACGCTCTGTTGGATGTGGATCATCTTCGGTAGAAAGTAGTGTTGTAAAAGGCCCACCCTGTCACTATCGGGATATCAGATTTAGCCTCTCAGATTCATATTTGGTTCTTTAGAGATCTTTCTGAAAACTCAAATCCAGCATGATGGGTGGATGGCTGGATCGAGCTTTCAAATTCCTTGACCCCTTTTGGGAGACCTGGACTACACTTTTGTGGCTTCACAGTCGAGTGATAAAGAGTTTGCAGTCAGAGACAGTTTGAAGTTTTACTTATAAATGGAAAAAAAAGAGCCCCGTAATGGATTTCATGCTTTTCAGGTAAATTTTTTGAGCCTGCAAAGAAAAGTCTGAATACCTATCTGTCCCACTGTCCATGCTGACAAAATCCTCTGACTTAAAAAGTTCATCTTGCTGCAAAAACTTTTCATCCAACACTTCCAGAAGTGCCAGATGTCGGTACTCTCCGCTGAGCTTAATGGTTCCTTAATGTCCCCCTACGTCACTACAGGTCACAGGGACTGGCGGAAAGAATCACAAAGCACAGTAGGACCATGTATCTGACACACCCAGAAGGATGGCAGATGCTGAAGATTCTTCAGCAAGTTTTTTGTGGAGTTCAGAGGCACAGGTGTTGGTACAGGCTAGTATTTATGTCTTTCTTTGCAGGTTTGGTTAGTGTTTCTTCTTTTTAACAAAGTGACAGAGTCATTTTAAAGTGGTGTTCTACCCTAAAAAAAAAATACACCAAAATCCTTTAAAAAGGGAGGTTGCTATGCGGAACTTGCTAATCTGCCTCTTCCTCCACCTCGGCAGGTCTTCTTCCTCGTCCTCCTCGCTGTGTCTTCAGGGGAATGTGGCGTGCTGCCTTCTGGGAACTGTGTGTATCCCAGAAAGTAGTCGCCCATTCACAAAGAGGCACGAGCCTCGCGCATGCGCAGTAGGAAATGGGCAGTGAAGCCGCAAGGCTTTACTGCTTGTTTCCCTTACTGAGGATGGCGGCACCGGGACCCTCCACGATCGACGGGTCGGCCTCGGGGGGCTGACATTGCAGGCACCTAGGACAGGTAAGTGTCCTTAATAAAAGTCAGTAGCTACAGTGTTTGTAGCTGCTGACTTTAAAAAAAATATAAAATCACGGGGGGAATCCCGCTTTAAGAATATTAAAAGATAAGCTATAACAGTGATCAAAATTATTTCTAAATTGAATGCATCAACACATGAGATAAATATGTTTTATTTTTATTTATTTTTACAAGCCCAAACTTACACTGCATAATAACTACAGTTGTAACCTAAGATACACCAACGCCATATATTTCTGAGGTTGAATATATTTACATTACAGCTCAAAAAAAGCTACTTTGGTAGTCAATCTAATTAATATATATTTTAAAATACTCCTCTGATGCCATCTGTGGATTGAACAAAAGAATATAGCATTTTGGAGCAAAATAACCCACTATTATACCAAATGAACTGATAAGAGTAACTGCCATTTGCAACAAAGATTGACTACCATCTGTAACTTCAGCATAAGCGGGAACAAAAACAATCCATATCAGCAAATAGGACAATGTTGAGAATGTGATGTCTCTGGCCAGGTTGTATTGGCCAGGGGGTGCCTGTGCTACACAATTTAGCATGAAGGATATAAGAGCTAGTAATCCATTATAGCCAAACATCAAAAAGAAAGCAAGGACATTGGATATTTCACACTTTAGATATTTATAGAGGAAAGTGACCTCATTGCTTTGAGTCGTATTGACCATACTTAGAATATGCCAGGTGCAAAACAAACCCTGAAGAAGGATGCCAAAGAGTAAAGAGACCCAGGTACCTGTGGTCTTCAACCATTGGATATATTTAGTGGGAACTTCTTTAAAGTCTGTCACCAGCATGACTTGAAGGGCCTTGATGGAGAAAGTTGACAGACAGCAAGTGAGGCTCATAGCCAGGAATGGCTGCTGTAATAGGCACACTAAATTAACTGGTTTCCCTATAAAAAGAACCATGCTGCATAGTACAGCCACTAGAGAAGTAAGAGCAAAAAAACACATGTAGCCACCAGAAGCCTGAACAAGCGGAGAATGCCTGTGGTTGAAGAATATAATGAGGGTTCCCAGGACAAAACAGAGGAGGACAAAGGAAAGCAACAGAAGACAAATAACAGCAGTGTCACTCCACTGTAGATACAGGTAGGTAGGGTAGCTGCAGCTGATGCTCCGTACACTGGACCACTGACCCGCTGGGCAAGATTGACACTGGAAGTCATCTGAAAAAAAGAGGATGGATACAATTTAATTATTATATAGTAATTATTATCTGTGTGCATTTTGTAATATACACTGAGTAAAATTATAAACGCAACACTTGTGTTTGCCTATATTTATCATGAGCTGAACTCAAAGATCTACAAAAAAGGCCTATTTCTCTTAAATATTGTTCAAAAATCTGTCTAAATCTGTGTTAGTGAGCACTTCTCCTTTGCCAAGATAATCCATCCACCTCAAAGATGTGGCAAATCAAGATGCTGATTGGACAGCATGATTATTGCACAGGTGTGCCTTAGGCTGGCCACAATAAAAGGCCACTCTAAAATGTACAGTTTTAATGTATTGGGGGGGTCCAGGGGGTCTGAAAACCAGTAAGTAACTGGTGTGACCACCATTTGCCTCACGAAGTGCAGCACATCTCCTTTGCATAGAGTTGATCAGGTTGTTGATTGTGGCCTGTGGAATGTTGGTCCATTCCTCTTCAATGGCTGTGCAAAGTTGCTGGATATTGTCAGGAACTGGAACACACCAATCCAGAGCATCCCAAACATGCTCAATGGGTGACATGTTTAGTGAGTATGCTGGCAATGCAAGAACTGGGATGTTTTCAGCTTCCAGGAATTGTGTATGGATCCTTGCAACATGGGGCCGTGCATTATCATGCTGCAGCATGAGGTGATGGTCGTGGAAGAATGGCACAACAATGGGCCTCAGGATCTCGTCACGGTATCTCTGTGGATTCAAAATGCCATCAATAAAATGCACCTGTGTTCTTTGTCCGTAGCATATGCCTGCCCATACCATAATGCCACCGCCACCATGGGCCACTCGATCTACAACACTGACATCAGCAAACCGCTCACCCACACAACGCCATACACACTGTCTGCCATCTGCCCTGTACAGTGAAAACCAGGATTCATCGGTGAAGAGAACACCTCTCCAAAATGACAGACGCCATTGAATGTGAGCATTTGCCCACTCAAGCCGGTTACGACGACGAACTGCAGTCAGGTCGAGACTCCAATGAGGACGACGAGCATACAGATGAGCTTCCCTGAGACGGTTTCTAACAGTTTGTGCAGAAATGTTTTGGTTATGCAAACTGATTGTTGCAGCAGCTGTCTGGTCCCAGACGATCTTGGAGGGGAAGATGCTGGATGTGGAGGTCGTGGGCTGGTGTGGTTATTTTTATTGTGGCAAGCCTAAGGTACACCTGTGCAATAATCATGCTTTCTAATCAGCATCTTGATATGCCACACCTGTGAGGTAGATGGATTATCTCGGCAAAGGAGAAGTGCTCACTAACACAGATTTAGACAGATTTGTGTACAATATTTGAGAGAAATAGGCCTTTTGTGTACATAGAAAAAGTCATAGATCTTTGAGTTCATCTCATAATAAATAGGGGCAAACACAAAAGTGTTTGTTGCATTTATAATTTTGCTCAGTGTATGTATGATTGTGTATGTATGATTGTATACCTCCAAAATAAAACTGACCCAAAACTCTCAAATAGTTACCTTATACTCATAAGAAAATAATATCTTTCTGATCTCTAATGCTTAATGCCTACCTCCAGAAGACTGAAATAATCCCTCCTGACAATCAATACAGTCAAAACAGCATGAATGTGTTCCTTTCACTCTCTTAATCTGACCAGGTAAGCAGTCACCAGAACACTGAGATACTGGAACCTGAAAAAAGATTACAAATATTCAGAGCCATGAGACTTAAGCATGTTTATTGAAAGATAACAGTGCTCATAAAACAAATTAGCTTCAAATATACAGAGGGATACTAAGCCACTTCTAAAATACTGTATAACCTCAGCCAATTTTTCTAAACCATGCTTTAGGAGTTTAGGGACATCACAGGTTCAGGCCAATTTAACCACTTGACCTCCGCAAGATTTTCCTCCTTCATGACCAGGCCATTTTTTGCGATATGGCACTACGTTACTTTAACTGATAATCGTGCAACGCTGTGCCTAAATAAAATTTATGTAGTTAGTTCCCCCCACAAATAGAGCTTTCTTTTGGTGGTATTTGATCACCTCTGTGTTTTTTATTTTTTGCGCTATAAAGAAAACAAAGACCGACAATTAAAAAAACACTTTCCGCTATAAAGCATATCCAATAAAACTAATAAAAAAATCGAATTTCTTCATAAATTTAGCCCAATATTTATTCTGCTACATGTTTTTGGTAAACAAAAAATCCCAATAAGCGTACAGCCTCGTACACACGGCGGAAAATCTCGTCAAGAAAAAACACGTCGTTTTTCTTGACGAGATTCTTGGACAAGAAACTTGTCCTGGCCGAGTGTACACACGCTCGATTCAAAGAACCCGCGGTTCTTTGAATGGAGCGAACGCGGGTGACGTCATCGACACATTCGATGCCGTCGCCGCCATCTTGCTACACCCTATCTATGCCTAGGAAGCTACCGCGCATGCGTCAAAGTCATTTTGAGCATGCGCGGGCTTCCCGGCGGACAGGTAAGTGTACACACACACAATTTTCTCGTCGAAAAACAGGCTGACGAGAATCTCAACGAGAAAATAGAGAGCAGGTTCTCTATATTTCTCGTCGAGATTCTTGTCGGTTTTCTCGACGAGAAACCATACACATGAACTAATTTCTCGGCAAGAAAGCTCTCTTGGCAGTTTTCTTGTCGTTTCTTGCCGAGAAACTCGTTCGTGTGTACGAGGCTTCAATTTATTGGTTTACGCAAATGTTATAGCATCTACAAACTTTGGTATATATTTGTTATTTTTATAAAAAATAAATTATACTACTATTTGCGACGATCAGCAACTTATAGCAGGACTGCGATATTGCATCGGACAATCGGACACTAACTGACACTTTTGACACTTTGCGGGAACAAGTGAAACTAATACAGCGATTAGTGCTAAAAATATGCACTGTCACTGTACTAATGACACTGGCTGGGAAGGGATTAAACATTTAGGGCGATCAAAGGGTCAACTGTGTGCCTAGCCGGGGTTTTTGTGTACTGTATGTGCTGCTTTTACTAGGGGAAGAGATTTGCTTTGCAGAGACCCAAAATCCATCCCTTCCCCTCTGTTAGAAAGGAGATCTGCATTGTTTACATAGGCAGAGCTCTGTTCTGTGTGTTTCATCGATGATCGGTGGGTTCTGGTGGACATCTAGTGATTAACCACAGCAGACGCAGCCTGCCGGAGGTGCGCATACATCCCCTGTAGGTAAAAGTGCACAACCACGTACAGTATACTGCATATACACGAGATCCTGCACAGGAGGGCCGCTCTGTAGCAGTAAATTGGCTATAGGGCAGTCCAAAAGTGATTAAACATTGCGTCGATTACATTCACCCTGTCTGTAGTCTGCCCTATGACTTCAGATAGGATTTAGAACAAATAAATCATCTGTTGTAGTTTAGTTTAATGTTTTCACTGCTAAAAGTCATAAATGCCAGAAAAACACACTTAAGAGGAACAGGACTTTCAGTGCCTAATCCACTGTTACAAACACGGAATTCTTTAAATGAGCTAACTGGCGAGGTGGCTCTCAAACACACAGGTCTCCTTCAACTGGTACCCAGAAGCAACTAAAAATATTCATGTAGCGGCCTCACCCCTCTCCCTTGCTTTATAGGTTATATGGCTGTTGTCTAGGGGTACCTGGGAGAGAGAGATGATACACACCACAGCCCATGTCCTCCGTAACTAAGAGGTGAAGGCCAGAAGATTGGGCTTTTGTGTAGGTGTCCTAGAGTCAAGTCCAGTCCTTCGTCCCTGACTCCTTTGCTTTATTAACCCAAGTTCCACACAGTGAATAGGTACAACTCAGTTTTATTCTTCTTGCCAAGCAATAAAACAATCTTTCTCCTTTGGAAAATGGGGACAGATTGAGGCACAATCCTTTCCCTTCTTGCTGCTGCCCACTGTGCTGTCACCAGTGGTGAAAAGTCACTGCCACTGACTAGGTAATATAGAACGTGAATTACCTTCGCTCACTTTGCCCCTGTCAGAGGAAGAAATCCGTCCAAGGGAGAAATGGAGGCCTCTCCGTCACTAGCGATGCAGCGCCGGGCTCTTCGGAGAAGTTACTGCGCACCAGTCCTCACGAACTCAGACACGGGCACCCAAGGAGTTAGGGTCCCCTCGGATTCCTCCACCCTTGTGGAACTCAGTTGAAGGTACTGAGCCCCAGGCATCCGCCATAGTACCTCACCCCAGGCTAAAGGTGCCTGAGATGGACTCCATCTCCGCTCCGGCTAGGCCAAGGGCGCCTAGGCCCGGAACACCGGAACGCCAGCACCCAAGCTGAAGGTGCCCGGGTCCGGCCGCGTCCTCCAACTCTCTGCCCCTAAGGTCAGGGCATCCGCCCCTTTTATGACCTCTCCCTTTGTGTCACAGCGGGTTCCCCGCCCTGCTGTACCAGCTCCAGGGAGGACAAAAAGGCACAGTTTACGGTGTGAGTTCAGCTCCGGCCCAAGGCAACAACGCCACCTGTAGGCCCCAAGGAACCCCACACCACCAGAGTCTTCACATAAATTCAAACACCCGCTACACTCTCCCCCTGGTGATTTGACACTGGTCCCCAGTGTCTGGTACAAACTCATACCCCACAAGGGTGGTGACATAAGTTCAGCCTAGAAACCAAACTACACAATTTAGCCCTGAATTGTGCCAAAACCTGAATGGGAAAGGGAAAACTTAAAACAATATAACTATAAAACTTTCCAATAAACACTTTAAATATCTCACACATTTACATTCTTCCCTCCCTCTGGCTATCTAAGGACCACCCATTCTCATTAGTCTTGACAGACGAGTCTCCTGCAGAGGGAAAGAAAAGAAACATACATCCTACCAACATGTGTGTTTGCTTGGAATGAATGAGCCTATCCTAGAAGAAACCCATTCACTCCAATAAGTGCTGCATAATGTCAAAAAAACAAACAATCGTTGCGCAACACTGCCACCTGGTGACAGTGCCGCGGTCAAGACACTCATCTCTTCCAGATGAACTTTCCTCTTGATCATTTTCTCTGTGACCCTACATTATCTAAAACCCAAAGTCACCGATTTCTTTTTGAGTGCCAGGAGAAGGAGGGAGAACAAACAAAAACAGCTCCCATATCTCCAACGAGTAGAACTGCCCAAATACAAAGAAAAACTAGGGCACAGTCCCTGTGTTTGAGGAAAGACACTCCGGAAAGTTCAGCCAGGAATAGAAAAGAAAAGCACACGGGAGTCTTTTTCCCTCTCTTCTTTTTTTTTTCTTTCTCTTACAGGTAAAACCTTGGATGAGGCAATGATATAGGCTTCAGACGATCATCAGAAGCCTCCACATGGTACTCAACACTCTTTCCTTCCTTGCGGCAGATCATCACTTTGTCCGCATGAATGTGTTTTCCCAGCATCCATTTAGCTTTACAGTCCTAAAACTTCTTGGTGACCGTTGGTGAACAGGAAACGTACCGCTGTGCTTGCTGTACTTTCAGTTTGTCCCATACAAAGGTATCATACCATCTTTGCCGAAAGACCTCCACCTCATAAAGCAGTTCCCGAGGCAGATACGGGTATTCCCATCCATATTCCTGAGCAACCTTCTGGCCAAAGAGACGCTGCAGCCTTGACAAAGGTGGCATAGTAGCTCGGTCTCCTTCTCCCAGTGGAACAATCGCTTCGGTGTGGCGAGGTGCGTTCACCACCTCGGTAGACCTGGGCCTAGGAGCCCGCAGTGATTGACGTTGCACTCCCGCACCAGGAGCAGGTGAAATGGATGTTGAATCCAAAAGGGGAACTTCAGACAGAGAACCAGCTTCTTCCATTGGCACCGAAGCCTCTACTCGAGGTGTACTATCTCCAGTTGACATGGGCAGGTCCCTTGCAACACAGGACAAGGATAGCTTCATCTTGTCCCATCCCTTCTGTTGGAAGATTTCGTCTATCTCCCCATCATCGCCATTGTCAGACAATGAATCCAGGTCAGAGGTGTCGTAGTACTCAGCGGGCAGATAATTCCCAGTCACGGAACTATCCCCTTTGAAGGCCTCTACCGACTGTGGGCTACCGCCACTTTTAACCACGCAGACAGTCCCAACCCCTGGCTCACCTGGGCCTTTAAAAGAACAGGGATGTCCAGGACTTTTCCTACCGGAGCCATCCAGGCCAGGCAAGCAGTGGGGCGAAGCTCTTCCAGGACCACAGGAGGCCATCACTAGGCCGACTTTTCTCTTCGGCGGCCGCAGCAGGGAGCTGCTGGTGACCGAGGCAGCATCCTCGGATTTCTCTCTTTTCATTTCCGCTTGGGCAGTCACTTCGCCCGGATCAGTGCGCACGGGGAATGCACCAGCATCGATCTCTCCCTCCGGAGTGGCAGTCCCTGTGAGCTAGTTGAGGTGGAAAGCCCAAAGGCTTTTCTGTGGATGGTTCCACCTCGAAGAGAAATTCTTTGCAGACCTCACAGCGCCCGAACGGCTTCAGCTGGACCACCAGTCCCGAACAGCCGGGACAGATCACACCAAGGGCTTCCATGTCTCTGCAGGTATAGAGAGCCAATCGCCCCCGGGGCCTTAGTCTTATCCCGTATCCATAATCGGGGCAGCCAGAGAAGACATATCCGCAAAGGAAGGAACGGAAACCCACGGAGCACTTGAAGCCATCCTCTCTCTTTGCTGCTCCATTGCGCACTGACCCACCTGCGCCAGAATCTCCACGTGCGTACGTCCACGTGGCCAGACTCCTCCCACCTTCTGCACTTGTTCGCGGGCTTTGCACTTGTTTGCGGGCTTTTCCCTTGCCCCGCCCACGAACTACACAGTTATGGGGTGCCTCGTGGCGCGTTGGCCAATATGGCCGACCTACTCGGAACTCCTCCGGGCAGCAAAGTTCAATTTCAGACACCATACACATATTCCGGATACAATGCCCCCACGTGTAGCGGCCTCACCCATCTCCCTTGCTTTATCGGTTATATGGCTGTTGTCTAGGGGTACCTGGGAGAGAGAGATGATACACAGCACGGCCCATGTCCTCCGTAACTAAGAGGTGAAGGCCAGAAGATTGGGCTTTTGTGTAGGTGTCCTAGAGTCAAGTCCAGTCCTTCCTCCCTGACTCCTTTGCTTTAGTAACCCAAGTTCCACACAGTGAATAGGTACAACTCAGTTTTATTCTTCTTGCCAAGCAATAAAACAATCTTTCTCCTTTGGAAAATGGGGACAGATCGAGGCACAATCCTTTCCCTTCTTGCTGCTGCCCACTGTGCTGTCACCAGTGGTGAATAGTCACTGCCACTGACTAGGTAATATAGAACGTGAATTACCTTCGCTCACTTTGCCCCTGTCAGAGGAAGAAATCCGTCCAAGGGAGAAATGGCGGCCTCTCCGTCACCAGCGATGCCGCGCCGGGCTCTTCTGAGAAGTTACTGCGCACCAGTCCTCACGAACTCAGACACGGGCACCCAAGGAGTTAGGGTCCCCTCGGATTCCTCCACCCTCGTGGAACTCAGTCGAAGGTACTGAGCCCCAGGCATCCGCCATAGTACCTCTCCCCAGGCTAAAGGTGCCTGAGATGGACTCCACCTCCGCTCCGGCTAGGCCAAGGGCGCCTAGGCCTGGAACACCGGAACGCCAGCACCCAAGCTGAAGGTGCCTGGGTCCGGCCGCGTCCTCCAACTCTCTGCCCCTAAGGTCAGGGCGTCCGCCCCTTTTATGACCTCTCCCTTTGCGTCACAGCGGGTTCCCCGCCCCGCTGTATCAGCTCCGGGGGAGGACAAAAAGGCACAGTTTGCGGTGTGAGTTCAGCTCCGGCCCAAGGCAACAACGCCACCTGTAGGCCCCAAGGAACCCCACACCACCAGAGTCCTCACATAAATTCAAACACCCGCTACATTCAAATAGACACCAAACCACAAAATAAAAGAGTGACAACCATCTTTAATGGTTCATAATACCATTACCTAAAAACAGCCAATGCTTTTCGGGGCCAACAAAGGGTTTAGAAGAATAGAATAAAGACTTGAATGGACATAACAGAAAATACAATGAATCTAATCTATATAGTGTAACACCTCCTTTAGGGTTAGAAACAGCAGCAGCAGATTATAATTTCAATCCAAAAAGAGAATTTGCACTAGATTAGACGTGAATCCCTTTGGTTGTAGAGTCTATTCTTCTAAGCCCTGAGGAACAGGGAGTTTTGTTCCCCTGAAACACGTTCGCTGGTTTTATGTTTCATTATTCGCCTCTTTCTCTTTGTGGTTTGGTGCCCACTATACTTTGTGAATAGTAATTTCTGTGCTTCAATAGTCATTTAATTCCTAGAGATCACATATTATTAGACAGTCCTTGCAATAGTTTAGCCGCAGTGTGGAAAACACAACGCAGGATCAGGACAGAGAACAGGAAAGGCATCAGGTATCAGATGTGTATTTTGTTTTGGTGTGTCCAGAATCAAATTTAATTAAAAAGAATCTTGTGATCTCCACTGATTAAATGAGTGAAGTGCAGCATATAAATCCTTATTTATGGCTCGGCTCCTGGAACTAAAGTCATTGAACCAGACAGGTAGTGAAGCCAGTACTTTGTTTTCAGCTCTTGTCTACAGTTACAGTACAGTGCAATGCACAGACAGGCTGAATGTAACAACGCAACGCAATGTGTACATTGGCTCAGCCTGTGATGATAGGTCTGAAAGTACAGAGAAAAATGGCGGTCAAATTTGCTAAATTATTTGCTATCCCTGTAAATACGAAAAAATTATATACTTAAATAAAGAAAATGTATATTTAAAAATGTGTTTTTAAAAAAAGCACTTCTAGTATTCTTTAATACAAGAGGCATTTGTATGAAAACGTAGAAGTTCTAGGCTAGCTTATACCTACAGTGGGCGCAGTGGGATACCACTTCTGGAACTATTTTGGCTTGGAGGATGTGGGTACAAGTTCCAGGTCAGTAAATTAGAGCAATGAAATAACAGGGCCAGCATGACAGTTTGGCAGCTGGCATTTTCAGAAGGGTAGATCTTTACGGCTAGCCTTTATATTTCCCCCATATCAGGTTTCTTTTATAACTTATGTAGATAGGCAAAGGCAGCTTTTCTTCAGGTACATTCAGCCTACATTGGAGATCAGTTTGATGCTTCTGATATCATTCAAAAGATACATTTGACCTGCAGTTGACCATTGACTTGAACCGGGAGCAGTTCTGACATGAACAAAAGTCAGAACAGGTAATCTAGTATTGTTATTGTTCTAAAGCAAATGATCTTTAGTTGTGGTGGACTCGATCCTTTACCCGTTGGATGGACTATGCTTTGTACTCCTGTACAGTTGCAAAAGTTACACTTGCAGTTTATCAACCTGTAAACTCCTAGTAAGCCTATTTTGGAAATGTTCTTGATGTAGATTACATGACAATATCTATATAATTCCTCTTGGGGTTTTTCATTTTTTTTGTAAACACACAATGTTTTATTTTCTGAAGAAATCATACTTGGCTGGCTGGGACCTTTGAATGTGTTTGCCTGACGGGCAGATTCAGAAAGGAAATGTAAAGAAATTCCTTGATTAGAAAAAAATATACTACTGTGTTTCCCCGATAATAAGACCTACCCCGAAAATAAGACCTAGCGTTATTTTCCAGGAGGGCTGCAATATAAGCCCTACCCCTAAAATAAGCCCTAGTTTAAAATGCTTGTAAAATCTTATAATCCACTCTATTACAGTAGTATATAATGTACAATGTGTGTGTTTCTGTAATATAATTGAAGGGAAGAGAGCTCCAGCAGGTCACAAAAGCGCAGAGCGGCGCTATAACGAAGGTATTTGGCACAATTATGTTACAGAAACACACACATTGTACATTATATACTATTGTAATAGAGAGATTTTACAAGCATTTAAACTCAGTTCACACTGAGGATTCCTGTCAGGCAGGGAGAGAGAGGGGGAGAGAAGACAGCACATTACATGGTAAGACCTACCCCGAAAATAAGCCCCACTGTGTCTTTTGTTGCCAAAATTAATATAAGACCCAGGCTTATTTTCTGGGAAACACAGTATCATTAACAAAATAGAAATGGATGACGTACTTAGAGATATATGTATATTTTCTTACCAGGTTTTGTTTGGTTCTCCAGTTAATGAGAGAACTATTCAACATCAGCTCAATCTTGTAAGATCCAATTATGCTGAAGCCCAATTCAGACATGTTATGAGTAACAATATCATATCCCGTGTTCGGATTACCATAACTGTCAAATCTGAACGATGTGTTAAAGATGGAAAAATTCACTTTCTTCACTTCTTCTAGCAACTACGGAGAGAGATGGTTATAGACAATTACAAAAAGCAACTCTAAAGAGTAAACCATTGCGCTGGGGATGGCAATTCCTACAGTTGGATTAGCTTGTGATACAGTGCTTGTTGCACCTGCTGTTGGGAACTAGGGCTCTTCACACCTTATTCTTGGATATAACATATAAGCAAAGCTTACAATGACCCCCGAAATGAATGGGGTTACTAGAGGCCTCCATAGATTTAGGTATAGCTCACTCCAATTTAAAGCTTAGCTGTAGACAGATGAATAAAGACCACTATTTAATCTAATTATGCATTCATTAAAAAAAATAAAAAAGATATATATTTTATCTAGAGTCGGGATATTAGCTTTCCTTAATACACTGCATAGGAACAAAGAGAGTGTTGTCAGTCTAATACAGGAAGCTTGATGACAGGATAAGAGAGAATAATGATAGAGTGATGACCTCATTAGCATTCTGAGGTTTCCCCACTGTCCAATCAGCAGGCTCTGGGGGGGCCAATGTCTGGTAGGAATGCCTGGATTTCAAGACCAACAGAACAGAATCTTAGCAGTTGAGACTGTTCGCATATATGAAATACAGCTGTGTGTTTAGCGGTTTGCCTGAGGTTTAGCTTTAATGTAGTTGGTCCCTGGGCATAAATCTCATCTGTGGGCTTCCAACACCTTAGCATACCAGTGGAAAAATCTATTCAAATAAATACCTATTGCATTTTCTAAAAAAAAGAAAAAAAAGAAGACAGGAATTTTTTTTAAAAATATACTAATGATAGCAGATTGCACTGTGCTGATATAGAAAATGTTAGAATTGTGTTAGAATCAGGAAATATTAAAGCTCATAACAATTTGGACATTATTCCAAACTTGTAAATGTGTTACTGCTTCATGTAGAAATAGCCTTATAAATACAAAATTGAAATATGTTTTGTAAATAAGAGATGTTCATATCCTTGCATTATTTGGAAGTCAGGTGATGCGTCTCCAGAATTGTTTGGCCATGGATGAATACCCATGTTACCCCGATTATTTAAACAGGCTTGCTCAATTTCCATTTGGAAAAGCGATGCTGTATAATGTTAGTAAAATCTGGACCTTACCTTCCAAGCATATAGGTTGGAACCCTGGTTGTTGCATTTTATGAAAGTACAGTTAAGAAGACTGTGCAATGCATAAGCCACTGCGTACACAGCAGTGTATACATTATGTGCATACAAAGCAGTCAATGGGCTTAATATACTGTTGATTATGTCCGGCTTGAGATCAATGTTTTGATAACCTTCACTGGTCCCCAAGGATGAGGACATGAGGGCAGACTGTGATGGGTATATCTGTGAGATAACGTTTTTTAGAAATCCCTCGAATCCAAAAACATAGTGGGCATTTGGGAAGAATCCTATTACTGGTCCAATGCGTTCAATGCCTGGCATAGACAAAATATCTTCTGAAAGCACCCAGGAGGCACTTCCTATCCATACTTTTGTCATATTACGCATAATGACTTCTTCGAAGAGGGCTATGGACTGGGTTAGAGAAGCAAAAACCAGTACCACGTTGACATCAGCCTGAGCAATTTTGTCCAATATGTCCTCAATGATGGTGTTTGTCTCAGAGCTTGAGAAGGTCTTTGAGATTAGACCTTCATAGGCAACACAGATGCCTGTACCCATGGCAGAAGAAGAGAATTGCTGTAGAGCTGTCGTGCCATAATCATCGTCACTAGCCACGACAGCTATCCAGTTCCACTTGAAGCGTGTCATCAAATCAACCATGCCATTAATTTGCTTACTGTCGCTTGGCACGGTTCGGAAGAAGGCAGGGTAAACCGTTTTATCGCTAAACACATCAGAAGTCACAGAATAACTGATCTGAAAATCCAAATAAAAGGGACAAGAAGTTCAGTTTTAAGTGAAAGTGAATGTCTTCTGAAATGAAAAATACATCAAAGTATTTTATGAAACTCTAGATGATTTTTGCCTTATCAACATGGTATACCTTAAAACATGGCATATTTTATATGTGAAAATACTTGTATAGTTCTTGACCAATGAAAAATGTTTTAGTTTAGCAGAAAACTTATGTGAGAGCATGGACAGAGTGAGGAAAGATTTGACCCTCTGCCAATATTTTATTGTGGTTGGTGTCCCAGCTGGAGAGAGTCACCCCTCTATTTGTCCTAATGACCACTGTAACAGAAAAATATGGTATGTGGGGGATCCAAAGTTTTACAGTTGTCGTAAGAGTTAGAGGTGAGAGTAAATCTTCCCATGGGGACAAATGTTCCTTGATTACTGTCCAAGATAGGAATTCTCCCCACTTTAGCCTCTTACTTCCTGTTGCTTCTCCAAGAAAGGAAAGAAAGGGAAATCTACCCAAGGGGACACAGACATCAAAAAAATAATCGTAGAGGGGTTTTAACCCTTCCTACTCTAACCAAAACAAAAAATAATTCTTTGCAGTGGCAGGGCAGGTGGGCCTTAACGCCCAACTGCCAAACATGTGTCCATGGGTATGAAGAAGAAAACAAAATGGTCGCACACTGGAGCCAAACCAATGCTTGATAGGAAATCTTTATTGTCAGGTGCCAGACAAATGTACAGGAATCACAGTTGACGCATTTTACACGAGTGTACCGTGCTTGTTCACAACATAAGATGTATTCTCTGCACAGGCTACTTAAGGAGAATGCCTAATTGAAGCCACACCCAGAATCACCTGTGCTAAGAGAACAACGAATGCACTTATGAATAGACATCCCAATATTTGTGTAGCGCACCCACCTTTCCCCCAGCCTGCATTTAAACTGGCTCCTCGCAGGGGGGAGAAAGACACACCACACCACAAGCCCGTACCCTCTTGTGTAAAAAGGTTGAGCGGTGTTGTTGTTGGGTCTTGTCTGCAGCCAGGGCCAAAATCCTCCCGAGAATGATTCTCACCTCTACCGTGGGTAGAGACAAGTCCTTGACTTCCCCAGTAACATAAATGTCCACACCAGCTGAAACTCCAACTTAAGATTTATTCTCGCTTTGCAATAAACAGTCTTTTGGATAGGAAAAAGGTTGGAGCAAGGAAACAGGACAGCCCAAGGTGTGGAGGAGGTCCAGGTACAAACGTAGCTCAATCTTCACTACTCAGATTCTCAAGCAGTATATTAGGCGCACAGTCTCAACCACAGACCGTGAGGTTGGTCTCTGCCACAGACCTGGTGAATAAGGCCACTGCCACTGACCTGGTGAAATAGTCTCCCTCTTCGAACATGGCCCCTATCAAGGAGAAGACGTCCCCTTAGAGAGTCAACAGACCCTTCCTTCACCGTGACTCTCGCATCGGTCCTTCGGAATGATCCTCCCCTCTCTGAGAGTGCGGGTCCCCTCGCAAGGCGGCACCCTGGACTCCTCAATCCTTAGCAGACCCCAGCCGAAGGTGCTGGGCCCCGGGCCTTCTCCGCAACCCCTGGGTCTTCATATCCAGGCGAACCGGACGGCAGGGTAGTACCTCATCCCAGGCCAAAGGTGCCTGAGATGGAACAGGAACACAGCCTCCGGGCCTAGGGCACCCGGAGATGAGCCTCACTCACTCTTAGGCTGTAGGTGCTTGGGCGTGGACCCCGATCAGGAGATGTCTGCCCCTTTTATGTCATCTCCCGGCATACACAGCAGGTTCCCCGCCCCACTGTACGGCTGCCAAAAGGCACAGCACTACGCTCGCGGTTCAACCCAGGAGGAGAATGACAGCGCCACCTGCAGGCCACAGGGAACTCATCACCAGCATTATCCCCTGAGGACAAAAAATGGTCCATAACCCCTAACAAATCAAGGTGTCTGAGCCTAATTACCACTCAGAAACTCCCCCTAAATTGACCACCCCGCTACATTTGCATAAAATAATGCGTCCATGGTGGCCAATAGACGAGATGACTTCTCTGGATTGACTTCTGTGTACAGGCTAAACCAAGATGTTTGCGCCAAACGGGCTATTTAAACTCGGCCAGTGCTTAGGATCAGTGCTGCTTTGTCTTCAGCTTCCTGTGTACCCTGTGACTTGTGATTCTGTATCCTGATTCCAGTTGCTGACCCTGACTTGTCTTGACCACTCTCTGAACTCTGCCTGCACCGACTTCGGCTTGTCCCCTGACCTCTGCTTCTGTCTGACCCATTGACTCTTGCTTTACTGAAAGGGCTCCAGACTCAGCTTGTTTCCGAAATACGCACCTGCCCATGCCCTGTACCCGATCCATCCTGTCTGTGTATGACCCGGCCTGCCTAACTCTGCTACTCTGCCTGCTGTCGCCAGTATCAGATGCTCACCTGCTTACTGGAGCCATCTGACGATTTCTCCTGCCCAGCATTGACACCTGCCCTACTATTTGCAAGACTTACAGGCACTTGTGCCACTTTGCACTCCTGCACCTCCTGTCTCTACTATCAGGAGTCCCGAGTCAGAGGTGTAAGAGAGGCCTTCCTCCACATATCAGGCTCTGCTACCAGGTACGTGATAACCCAGTTCAAAGGGTTTGCTGGAATATTATAGTACATTTTCCAGTGGCAATAGATTTTTGCATCATTATGGCAGCATTTACCTTAAAATCATTTTCGGTATGGTTTTTACAATTTTAAATGTTTGCTTATCATATTTTTATTTTATTGTTATTTTAGGGATTTGTAGATGGACCATTAGATGAGGCTATGTATTTGACTCACAGTTGTTAAAGTGTATGTATGTATGTATAACCAATACTTATCTTTGTTGGTTTGGATAGATTAGGGAAAGGTTGAAATTCCTGTGCTGTCGGCATCCCTTTGGAAATATTTCCCCTTGCTTCCTGTTCTGTAGACACAGCAGGATGTAAGAGAAAATCTCTACAAAGAGAGGGGACCTTCCCAGTTAGACTATTGTCACCAGAACACCTGCATCCATTGGAAAATGTACCCCTTCTTTTTGTTCTGATGACAAACTGAAACATTTTGGATTTCCCATTGCCTTCTGTGTTTGCGACAAGGGTCACCAGAACAAATAGAGAGAATGATTCTGTCTAACAGGGACACAGACAGCAACAACATTTTTTACTGAGTTTTTTTTTCTGCTTTATCCCAAACTAAAATTATGTTTAGACTACTTTAAACTTTAAGACAGGATATCAACCACATTGGAAGTACATTGTTTTCAATGTGTTTGCCAACCTTTAGACCTACAGTGTGAGAACACCATTGTGTATCAACTGCAAAGCAGGAAGCAGAGCCTTAAGCCTCATACACACGGCCAAGAATCTCGTCGTAAAAAAAAACATTGTTTTTCTCAACGAGATTCTTGTCAAGCTTGACGGGATTCTTGTCAAGCTTTCCTTGCATACACACTTTCAATTCCAAATCTCGTCATTGTAAAGCACGGTGACGTACAACACGTACGACGGCAGTATAAAGGGGAAGTTCGATTCCAATGGTGCCACTCCTTGGGCTGCTTTTGCGGATCTTGTGTTACCGCGTGTTAGTAAAAGTTTGGGGAGAGATGATTCTTTTCAGCCTCGTGCTTTTCAGTCAGTTAGAGCGAATGTGCTATCTCTATTACGAACGCTAGTTTTACCAGAAGGAGCGCTCCCGTCTCATACTTGATTCTGAGCATGCGTGTTTTTTTTAGACTCGGAAAAGCATACACACGACCGGTTTTCTCGTCGGGAAACAGGCCGACGAGAATCCCGACGAGAAAAACGAGAATCCTGACGAGAAAATAGAGAGCAGGTTCTCTATTTTTCTCGTCGAGATTCCCGGCAGTTTTCTCGACGAGAAACCATACACACGAACGGTTTTCTCTGCAAGAAAGCTCTCCCAACAGTTTTCTTGTCGTCTCTTGCCGAGAAAACCGGTCATGTGTACAAGGCTTTAGCATGCAATATTCAGTAAACATGGCTGTCCCCATGAACATATGTAATTACAAACTATACATACAAAAAGAGACATTTTAAAACCTGAAAATACATTGTTAAAATTACTTGAAAGTAAATCCTGCAGTAAAATCCACTGTACTGTATCTACCAGGTAACATTGTCAAAATTGTCAACTTAGGATATCCAGTTTGAAGGACAGAAGTATATAGGGACAGAGGGTGTAACTTGCTACATAGTTATTTGTATAAAAAATAAGATTATTTTTTTCATCTTTCGCTTTCATATTTTGTTTTCTGAATTACCGACTTGTTAAAGTGGAGTTCCACCCAAAAATGGAACTTCCACTTTCTGGAATCCTCCCCCCCTCCGGTGTCACATTTTGGCACCTTTCAGGGGGAAGGAGGGAGCAGATACCTGTGTAATACAGGTATTTGCTCCCACTTCCGGGCATAGATCACCTCTGGGATCGAGGTGACCTATGTCACTTCCGGCGCCTACTCAGTCCTCCCCCGCTGTCTTCTGGGAGACACACAGGTCCCAGAAGACAGCAAGGACCAGTGAGGATGCTCAGCGCGACTCACGCATGCGCAGTAGGGAAGCAGGAAGTGAAGCCGCAAGGCTTCACTTCCTGATTCCCCTACCGAGGATGGTGGCGGCAGCAGCCGAGAGCCGACTGACAGATCGGCTTCGGCTGCCGACATCGCGAGCGCCCAGGACAGGTAAGTGTCCATATATTAAAAGTCAGCAGTTGTAGTATTTGTAGCTGCTGGCTTTTAATATATATTTTTTTTTTTTTTGGCGGACCTCCGCTTTAAGCTCTAATGTGCTAAAAATATGTTTTTCTTGCTCCATATAATGAATAGTGTGATTATTTTTTTAAGTCTTTGGATTTTTGGGGGCTTTTCAATATTGGGCATGTTAAACCCCAGCAAGATGTATGATTAAATACTTTCCATTGACCCATTTGTTTTGGTTATCTGCAGTCTTGGGAATAATCTGCTTTACAATACACAGAAATTCCTCCTGACCTCCTTTGTCATATGTGATATTTAATGTGCTATTAAATAAGGTTTTGTTCACATTAGTGTGATTTCAGATGTGACTTGAGTCACACAGAATTGCATGACAATGGAAATAACATTGTTTAAAATGGTGCCCGTTCACATCAATGCACGGCGTGATTTTGGAAATGGTTCCTGTACTACTTTGGTGAGATTCCAGCATGATTTTGGCCCTATAGATTATTCAAACCACATCCAAGTTGTACTACATAATTGCACTGTAAACTGGATCAAAATTGGATTGCTGCAGTGTGAACCTAGCCCCTCCCCCTTAAAAAAAAAAAAAAAAAGACATACTTGAGGCACAAGGAAAGCACTGAAGAGCTTCATGGTGACAGTGGCCACCTCGTTGGAGGAAGGTCCAATCACCGAAATGACTCTGGTTTTGTAGTCTGTAAGATTGCACTTCATTTCCACAAGTTCTGTCCCATTTTTGGTTAAGAGGAGCAGGACAGGGTGCAGAGCAGCCAGTGTACTAAAACACGTATCATAGATCTCATAGCCCAAAGTCCATCCTGGAAGGAGGGTAGTGCTGTTGTTGATTTCTTCCAGTGCAAATTGCATTGCTACAGCCTGGAGAAAACCTGTAGGGTTTAAGCTGAAGTAGACAAGCCTTAGTAAATATAACTTAGTAAAGTAAATTAACCTGTATTGCATGCCATCATAAAAAAAATAAGCGGCATATTTTATAGTAGGCACATACAAGCAGTGGCTGTCCTGCTGATCAGCAATTTCAATCCTCCGTACTACAGAGCTCAGACTGGGAGAGGGAGAAGCAAAACAAGAAGCCAGTAAGTTGTGCTGCAGTGTTTACTTTCTAACATGTTGATAGGAAGAGAGAGCAGAGTTACAGAGGAATGAGCTCATTAGTCTGATGCTTCTCCTTTCACTGACCAATCACAGGTTTGGGAGGTATGACCTGCAGGTGCTACCTAACTCTAGCAGAGAAAAAGAAGGTCTACTGCCCTGGCAGACAGGGATGTTTTGTGTGGCAGAGCTGTGCAAATCTGAGAAGGGGGTAAACATAAATGCAAATCCTTTTGCAAGTAAAACAGCTCCCTTATATGTATTTCATCTGTGTATTTCAGTGCCCGGCCTTCAGAGCCCATGTCGTAAACAGTGTCTCCCGCGCGCATGCGCAGTGACGTCATCGCGCCTCCGGCCACTCATGTAGCCAGAGGACACAAACCTGAAAGGAAGACCGGAGGGAGATGTCAGCCCTCTCGGCGGTGACAGCGCGGCGCAGGAGGGCTTTGTTTTGAGGTAAGTCTCTCATAATGTGTTAGTATGCGATGCATACACAAGCACAATATGACACTGCCTTGCAGGGGATTTCTTTTTTTTTTTCATCATCTGCCGTTTACTACTGCTTTAAAGTAGAATTCCAGGCAAAACCTAACTATTGAGAAAAATTTGATGAATGACAGCACTCCCATACGATGCAAAAAAGGCTTTATTGTATCCCAAACATGTAAAAACAATCCACACGGGCAGGGGAACAAAGGTAGATGCATTTCACACAAAATCGTGCTTTTTTCAATACCATATGGAGATGCTAGTGGTAAAAATGCTTCCTCCCCACTCCTGTTCCAGGAGAATGCTCGTAATCCAAAGTACTCGCATATCAAAGCGAGTTTCCCCATTGAAGTCAATGGAAACGAAAATACAGTAATGTTTTCCGCATTGACTTCAATAGGATGCAATACCGCATGCGGCCATAGGCGGGGGGCGCCGGAGAGCCTCGGAAATGGCCGAAAAGGCCAGAGGACACTTCGGCTGACCTCGGCAAACCTCGGAAAGACTTCCTACCTGAGATTTGCAGAGGTCAGCCGTGTTGTTCTTGGGCCTTTCCGTGCTTTTCCGAACGCCGCTGAACGGCGCCGATCGGCTGTGAACGGGGACGTTCGGCTCTGCTCGGCTCCGGCGCCCCTCACCTCAGGCCTGCACTCACACCTCAGGCTTACACCTCAGGCGTTACTGCACACCACTTTGGCCTGAATCGTGCTCGTTTTGCGAGACAACACTCGCAAACCGAGTCACGATTTTTTTAAATACAGTGCTCGTATTGCGAAACATTAGTTAACCGCGTTACTCACAATCTGAGGTTCCACAGTATATGAATTTTCAAAAACACAGTCACTTCCAGCGTTAATAGGTCTTCCAAGGTGTGATGTAACAGATATCAGATAAAATGGTGGTGTAAAAGGTATATATGGTATCCCAAAGCTAGGTGGATGCTGCCTTCCTCAGATGGGGTAATCCGAAAGGAACTACAAGAAAAACAGAAATGGAAGGCGTGCATACCTAGTGCATTATCAGAGATAATTTAATAAAAAATTTTAGTATAAAAGTGGGTACTCACAAAATGCAACTGACAAAGGGCCAAAAGGATTTTATTTTTTCATATAACATTTTTAATATGTGTAGCGGGTATTTGAATTTAGGGGAAGCATCTGGGTGGTAGTGTAACCCAGATGCACTAATTGCTAGGGGATCCGGGACCTTTTTCTGGTTCTTGGAGGACTCTGGTGGTGTGAGGTTCCTTGTGGTCCACAGGTGGCGCTGTTGCCCTGGGCCGGAGCTGAACTCACACCGCAAGACTGTGCCTTTTTGCCCTTCCCTGGGAGCTGGTACAGCGGGGCGGGGAACCCGCTGTGACGCAAAGGGAGAGGGGATAAAAGGGGCGCACGCCCTTACCACGGGGTTCAGAGTTCGGAGTCCGGAGTGGGAGTCGGAGGACTCGGCCGCACCCAGGCACCTTCAGCTTGGGTGCTGGCGTTCCAGTGTTCCAGGCCTAGGTGCCCTTGACCTAGCCGGAGTGGAGATGGAGTCCATCTCAGGCACCTTTAGCCTGGGGTGAGGTACCATGGCGGACGCCTGGGGCTCAGTACCTTCGACTGAGTTCCGCGAGGGTGGAGGAATCCGAGGGGGCCCTAACTCCTTGGGTGCCCGTGTCTGAGTTCGTGAGGACTGGTGTGCGGAACTTCTCTGGAGAGTCCGGCGCAGCATCGCTGGTGACAGAGAGGCCTCCGGTTTCTCCCTTGGACGGATTTCCTTCCCCTGACAGGGGCCGTGCTAGCAAAGGTAATTCACGTTCTACCTCACATAGTCAGTGGCAGTGACTATTTACCACTGGTGATACCACAGTGGTTAGCAACAGAAGGGAAAGGATTGTGCCTCGATCTATCCCCATTATTACTCAGTAAAGAAACTGTATGTTTGTACGCCAAGAAGAATAAAACTGAGTTGGACCTATTCACTGTGTGGAACTCTGGTTACTAGGAGCAAAGGAGTCAGGGACGAAGTACTGGACTTGACTCTAGGACACCTACACAAGGCCCAATTTTTCTGGCCTTCACCTCTCAGCTATGGAGGACATGAGCCGTGGTGTATCTCATCCCTCTCCCCAGCACTGAAACCCCAAGACGAAGAAAGACAAGCCAAATATGAGAAAGGGAGAGAGGGGTGAGGCCGCTACACGTGGGGGCATCATGTCCGGGATGTGTATGGTGTCTGAATTTGAACTTTGCTGCCCGGAGGAGTTCCGAGTGGGTCGGCCATATTGGCCAACGCGCCACGAGGCCACCCATAGCTGCGTAGTTCGTGGGCGGGGAGAAGGAAAAGCCTGCGAACAAGTGCAGAAGGTGGGAGGAGTCTGGCCATGTGGACGTACGCACGTGGAGATTCCGGCGCGTGTGGGTCAGTGCGCAATGGAGCAGCGAAGAGAGAAGATGACTTCAACCACTCCATGGATTTCAGCTTCTCCTTTCATGGACATGTCTTCTCTGGCTGCTCCGATCATGGACACGGGGATAAGACTAAGGCCCCGGGGGCGATTGGCTCTGTACACCTGCAGAGACATGGAGGCCCTCGGTGTGATCTGTCCCGGCTGTTCGGGACTGGTGGTCCAGCTGAAGCCATTCGAGCGATGTGAGGTCTGCAAGGAGTTTCTCTTCGAGGTGGAACCATCCACAGAAAAGCCTTGTGCTTTCCACCTCAACTACCTCACTGGGACTGCCACTCCGGAGGGAGAGATCGATGCCTGTGCGTTTCCCATGCGCACTGATCCGGGCGAAGTAACTGCCCAAGCGGAGATGAAAAGAGAAAAATCAGAGGATGCTGCCTCGTTCACCAGCAGCTCCCTTCTCCGACCACCGAAGAGGAAAGTCGGCCTAGTGATGGCCTTGTGTGGTCGTGGAAGAGCTTCGCCCCGCTGCTTGCCTGGCCTGGATGGATCCGGAGAGAAGAGTCCTGGACCTCCCTGTTCTTCTGAAGGCCCAGGTGAGCCAGGGGTTGGGACTGTCTGTGTGGTTAAAAGTGGCGGAAGCCCACAGTCGGTAGAGGCCGTCAAGGGGGATAGTTCCGTGACTGGGAATTATCTGCCCGCTGAGTACTATGACACCTCTGACTTGGACTCATTGTCTGACAATGGCGATGATGGGGAGATAGACGAAATCTTCCACCAGAAGGGATGGGACAAGATGAAGCTACCCTCGGCCCGTGTCACAAGGGATCCACCTATGTCTACTGGGGATAGTACACCCCGGGTGGAGGCCTCGGCGCCTAGGAAGGAATCTGGTCCACTGTCTGAAATTCCTCTTCTGGATTCAACATCCATTTCACCTGCTCCTGTTGCGGGAGTGCAACGCAAGTCACTGCGGGCTCCTAGGCCCAGATCTACCGAGGTGGTGAACGCACCTCGCCACCCAGAAGCGATTGTTCCACCTGGAGAAGGAGGCCGGGCCCCCATGCCACCTCTATCAAGGTTGCAGCATCTCTTCGGCCAGAAGGTTGCTCAGGAGTATGGGTGGGAGTACCCGTACCTGCCTCGAGAACTGCTTTATGAGGTGGAAGTTTTTCGCCAAAGATGGTATGATACCTTTGTGTGGGACAAACTTAAAGTACCGCAAGCACGGAGATACTTTTCTTGTTCGCCAACGGTCACCAAGAAGTTCCAGGACTGTAAAGCTAAGTGGATGCTGGGAAGTAGGGATGAGCTTCGTGTTCGAGTCGAACATACGTTCGACTCGAACATCGGCTGTTCGATCGTTCGACGAAGATCGAACGATTTGGGCCGTTCGCGCCAAATTCGAGTGACGCGAACGGCCCACAATGCACTACGCCATTGCAGTGTCATCCAGGCGCTGTGATTGGCCAAGCATGCACTGTGACCCCGCATGCTTGGCCAATCACAGCGCCGGCAGCGAGGAGAGCAATGATTGGCCACAGGCAGGATGCCTGTGGCCAATTATTGCTGAGGGTGTTTAGTACACGCCCCACACTATAAAAGGCCGCCAGCACGGCGGCCTAGTGTAGTGTGTTCCGGAGCAGGGATAGAGCAGCATAGGCAGGGACAGTGACTGTTATTTCTTTCTTGCTTAACCTGGATTCCTTTAGTTTAGGGAAAGAGAAGGATAGGTAGGGAGAGTGTCAGTGTGTTTTGTGCTTGTGCTATAGTGTGCTTAAAAAAAACATTTATTCTAGGGACAGAAAACTGTAGGTAGGGACAGTGTCAGTTTCTTTCACTCTGCAAGTCCTTGTTTCCAGGGACCTGGAAGGACAGTGAGTGAATTGTCCTTGTGCTATATTGTGCTTAAAAAAACATTTATTCTAGGGACAGAAAACTGTAGGTAGGGAGAGTGTCAGTTTCTTTCACTCTGCAAGTCCTTGTTTCCAGGGACCTGTAAGGACAGTGAGTGAATTGTCCTTGTGCTATATTGTGCTTAAAAAAAACATTTATTCTAGGGACAGAAAACTGTAGGTAGGGAGAGTGTCAGTTTATTTCACTCTGCAAGTCCTTGTTTCCAGGGACCTGGAAGGACAGTGAGTGAATTCTCCTTGTGCTATATTGTGCTTAAAAAAAACATTTATTCTAGGGACAGAAAACTGTAGGTAGGGACAGTGTCAGTTTCTTTCACTCTGCAAGTCCTTGTTTGCAGGGACCTGTAAGGACAGTGAGTGAATTGTCCTTGTGCTATATTGTGATTAAAAAAAACATTTTTTCTAGGGACAGAAAACTGTAGGTAGGGAGAGTGTTTTTTTTCTTTCACTCTGCAAGTCCTTGTTTCCAGGGACCTGTAAGGACAGTGAGTGAATTGTCCTTGTGCTATATTGTGCTTAAAAAAAAACATTTTTTCTAGGGACAGAAAACTGTAGGTAGGGAGAGTGTTTTTTTTCTTTCACTCTGCAAGTCCTTGTTTCCAGGGACCTGTAAGGACAGTGAGTGAATTGTCCTTGTGCTATATTGTGCTTAAAAAAAACATTTATTCTAGGGACAGAAAACTGTAGGTAGGGAGAGTGTCAGTTTATTTCACTCTGCAAGTCCTTGTTTCCAGGGACCTGGAAGGACAGTGAGTGAATTGTCCTTGTGCTATATTGTGATTAAAAAAAACATTTATTCTAGGGACAGAAAACTGTAGGTAGGGAGAGTGTCAGTTTATTTCACTCTGCAAGTCCTTGTTTCCAGGGACCTGTAAGGACAGTGAGTGAATTGTCCTTGTGCTATATTGTGATTAAAAAAAACATTTTTTCTAGGGACAGAAAACTGTAGGTAGGGAGAGTGTTTTTTTTCTTTCACTCTGCAAGTCCTTGTTTCCAGGGACCTGTAAGGACAGTGAGTGAATTGTTCTTGTGCTATATTGTGCTTAAAAAAAACATTTATTCTAGGGACAGAAAACTGTAGGTAGGGAGAGTGTCAGTTTATTTCACTCTGCAAGTCCTTGTTTCCAGGGACCTGGAAGGACAGTGAGTGAATTGTCCTTGTGTTATATTGTGATTAAAAAAAACATTTTTTCTAGGGACAGAAAACTGTAGGTAGGGAGAGTGTTTTTCTTCTTTCACTCTGCAAGTCCTTGTTTCCAGGGACCTGTAAGGACAGTGAGTGAATTGTCCTTGTGCTATATTGTGATTAAAAAAAACATTTTTTCTAGGGACAGAAAACTGTAGGTAGGGAGAGTGTTTTTTTTCTTTCACTCTGCAAGTCCTTGTTTCCAGGGACCTGTAAGGACAGTGAGTGAATTGTCCTTGTGCTATATTGTGCTTAAAAAAAACATTTATTCTAGGGACAGAAAACTGTAGGTAGGGAGAGTGTCAGTTTATTTCACTCTGCAAGTCCTTGTTTCCAGGGACCTGGAAGGACAGTGAGTGAATTGTCCTTGTGCTATATTGTGATTAAAAAAAACATTTTTTCTAGGGACAGAAAACTGTAGGTAGGGAGAGTGTTTTTTTTCTTTCACTCTGCAAGTCCTTGTTTCCAGGGACCTGTAAGGACAGTGAGTGAATTGTCCTTGTGCTATATTGTGATTAAAAAAAACATTTTTTCTAGGGACAGAAAACTGTAGGTAGGGAGAGTGTTTTTTTTCTTTCACTCTGCAAGTCCTTGTTTCCAGGGACCTGTAAGGACAGTGAGTGAATTGTCCTTGTGCTATATTGTGCTTAAAAAAAACATTTATTCTAGGGACAGAAAACTGTAGGTAGGGAGAGTGTCAGTTTATTTCACTCTGCAAGTCCTTGTTTCCAGGGACCTGGAAGGACAGTGAGTGAATTGTCCTTGTGCTATATTGTGATTAAAAAAAACATTTTTTCTAGGGACAGAAAACTGTAGGTAGGGAGAGTGTTTTTTTTCTTTCACTCTGCAAGTCCTTGTTTCCAGGGACCTGTAAGGACAGTGAGTGAATTGTCCTTGTGCTATATTGTGCTTAAAAAAAACATTTATTCTAGGGACAGAAAACTGTAGGTAGGGAGAGTGTCAGTTTATTTCACTCTGCAAGTCCTTGTTTCCAGGGACCTGGAAGGACAGTGAGTGAATTGTCCTTGTGCTATATTGTGATTAAAAAAAACATTTTTTCTAGGGACAGAAAACTGTAGGTAGGGAGAGTGTTTTTTTTCTTTCACTCTGCAAGTCCTTGTTTCCAGGGACCTGTAAGGACAGTGAGTGAATTGTCCTTGTGCTATATTGTGATTAAAAAAAACATTTTTTCTAGGGACAGAAAATTGTAGGTAGGGAGAGTGTTTTTTTTCTTTCACTCTGCAAGTCCTTGTTTCCAGGGACCTGTAAGGACAGTGAGTGAATTGTCCTTGTGCTATATTGTGCTTAAAAAAAACATTTATTCTAGGGACAGAAAACTGTAGGTAGGGAGAGTGTTTTTTTTCTTTCACTCTGCAAGTCCTTGTTTCCAGGGACCTGGAAGGACAGTGAGTGAATTGTCCTTGTGCTATATTGTGATTAAAAAAAACATTTTTTCTAGGGACAGAAAACTGTAGGTAGGGAGAGTGTTTTTTTTCTTTCACTCTGCAAGTCCTTGTTTACAGGGACCTGTAAGGACAGTGAGTGAATTGTCCTTGTGCTATATTGTGCTTAAAAAAAACATTTATTCTAGGGACAGAAAACTGTAGGTAGGGAGAGTGTCAGTTTATTTCACTCTGCAAGTCCTTGTTTCCAGGGACCTGGAAGGACAGTGAGTGAATTGTCCTTGTGCTATATTGTGATTAAAAAAAACATTTTTTCTAGGGACAGAAAACTGTAGGTAGGGAGAGTGTTTTTTTTCTTTCACTCTGCAAGTCCTTGTTTCCAGGGACCTGGAAGGACAGTGAGTGAATTCTCCTTGTGCTATATTGTGCTTAAAAAAAACATTTATTCTAGGGACAGAAAACTGTAGGTAGGGAGAGTGTCAGTTTATTTCACTCTGCAAGTCCTTGTTTCCAGGGACCTGGAAGGACAGTGAGTGAATTGTCCTTGTGCTATATTGTGATTAAAAAAAACATTTATTCTAGGGACAGAAAACTGTAGGTAGGGAGAGTGTCAGTTTATTTCACTCTGCAAGTCCTTGTTTCCAGGGACCTGTAAGGACAGTGAGTGAATTGTCCTTGTGCTATATTGTGATTAAAAAAAACATTTTTTCTAGGGACAGAAAACTGTAGGTAGGGAGAGTGTTTTTTTTCTTTCACTCTGCAAGTCCTTGTTTCCAGGGACCTGTAAGGACAGTGAGTGAATTGTCCTTGTGCTATATTGTGCTTAAAAAAAACATTTATTCTAGGGACAGAAAACTGTAGGTAGGGAGAGTGTCAGTTTATTTCACTCTGCAAGTCCTTGTTTCCAGGGACCTGGAAGGACAGTGAGTGAATTGTCCTTGTGTTATATTGTGATTAAAAAAAACATTTTTTCTAGGGACAGAAAACTGTAGGTAGGGAGAGTGTTTTTTTTCTTTCACTCTGCAAGTCCTTGTTTCCAGGGACCTGTAAGGACAGTGAGTGAATTGTCCTTGTGCTATATTGTGCTTAAAAAAAACATTTATTCTAGGGACAGAAAACTGTAGGTAGGGAGAGTGTCAGTTTATTTCACTCTGCAAGTCCTTGTTTCCAGGGACCTGGAAGGACAGTGAGTGAATTGTCCTTGTGCTATATTGTGCTTAAAAAAAACATTTATTCTAGGGACAGAAAACTGTAGGTAGGGAGAGTGTCAGTTTCTTTCACTGTGAAAGTCCTTGTTTCAAGGGACAGAGAAGGACACCTGAAGGTAGCCCTTATTGCTTTTTTCCCATCTCCCTGCAGGCCATCTATTAGAATGTCTGGAAGGCAAACAAGGAGAGGCAGACAGTCAGGAGGCAATAAAAGAGGGCAAGCAGGCTCTGTGTCTGGGGGCAACAGTGCTGGTCGTGGACGCGGTGCATTGTCATCAGCACATGGCCATGGGACACGCTTGTCCTTCTTTTCGGCAGCTGGACATGTTGAGCCACATCATGCCGAAGACTTGGTAGAGTGGATGACCAAGCCCTCCTCCTCCTCCTCATCCTCTCTCACCCAGGCTCAGGGTACTGGAAAAGCAGCTGCCAAAGCGTCGTCTTCCCTGGTATCAATGTCAGACAAATCATCAGTCACTCCTTCCCTAGACCCACCATGTCCTCCTCCTGAGGAGTCCCCCGAACTGTTTCAGCACAGTGTTGGGTACATGCTCCAGGAGGATGCCCAGCGTTTCGAAGGGTCTGATGATGAAACCCAGCTAGAGGAAGGCAGTAGCGTGAGAGCAGACAGAGGGGATGCTCAAGAAGGACACCAATCTGGCAGTCATGTTCCAGCAGCTGCAGCATACTGCCAGATTGGCTCCAGTGATGAGGAGGGAGGGGATGATGAGGTCACTGACTCCACGTGGGTGCCTAATAGGAGAGAGGAGGAGGAGGAGGATGAGGAGGAGGCACATCTCCAACGAGGCAGGATGCCCTTTGGTGGCCAGCGTAAGGGCAGTACACCGACGGAATCACACCGCAGAGCTCCGCCTGTGCAGGGCGCTGCCTCTGCCCGTCATTCAAAAAGTTCTTTGGTGTGGGCCTTTTTTGAGGCTAGTGCATCAGATCGCACAGCTGCTGTTTGCAACATATGTCTCAAGCGTATATCGCGTGGCCAAAACATCAGCCGCTTGGGTACCACATGCCTGACCAGACATATGTTGACCTGCCATGCAGCTCGTTGGCAAGCCTACCTCAAAGACCCACACCAAAGAACAAAGCGGACCTCTCCTTGCACCGCATCAGCTGGGATCTCCAACCCCACTATAACTTCAGTCCTCTCTGAAACATGCACTGAGAGGAATGAAGGTGTAGAATTAGGTGTGTCACAGCCAAGTACTTGCGCCCACTCTGCTAGCAGTACACCGACGTCCGATTCTAGCAGGCAAATTTCCCTGCCCCAGCTGCTGGACCGTCGAAAGAAGTTCACTCCCAGCCATCCACATGCCCAGCGGTTGAATGCTAGCTTGGCTAAATTGCTAGCGCTTCAACTGCTGCCTTTTCAGTTGGTAGACTCGGCCCCCTTCCGTGAGTTTGTGCAATGTGCGGTTCCTCAGTGGCAGGTTCCCAAACGCCACTTTTTCTCACGGAAGGCTATTCCGGCTCTCTACCGGCATGTGGAAGGCAATGTCTTGGCCTCGCTGGACAGGGCGGTCAGCGGTAAGGTGCATATTACCGCTGACTCATGGTCCAGCAGGCATGGACAGGGACGTTACCTTTCTTTCACGGCCCATTGGGTCACTCTTTTGGCAGCTGGGAAGGATTCAGGACAAGGTGCAGTAGTGTTGGAGGTTGTCCCACCGCCACGCCTCCAAAATGCTACTACTGGTTGTGACACACCTCTCTCCTCCACCCCCTCCTCTTCTTCTTCCTCCATGGCCTCTTCCTGTGGTTTGTCCTATGAACCAGCGGTGCTCCGTAGCCGTTCACGGGGCTACGCAAGTACGCAGGCAAAAAGATGCCATGCCGTGCTTGCGCTGGTGTGTTTGGGGGACAGAAGCCACACTGGGGCAGAGGTCCTGTCTGCTCTGCAGGGCCAGGCCGAGAGGTGGTTGACGCCACGCCAGCTTAAGCCAGGAATGGTGGTTTGCGACAATGGCACCAACCTCCTCTCCGCCCTCCGACAGGGACAACTGACCCATGTGCCCTGTGTGGCTCACGTCCTTAACCTGGTGGTGCAGCGCTTCTTGGGCAGGTACCCGGGCTTACAGGATGTCCTGAGGCAGGCCAGGAAAGTCTGTGTGCATTTCCGCAGATCTTATAATGCCAGTGCTCGCCTGGCTGAGCTGCAAAAGGAGTTGAACCTGCCCAAGAACCGCCTTATATGTGACATGCCCACCAGGTGGAACTCAACGTTGGCCATGCTGCAGCGGCTGCACACGCAGCAGAGGGCCATCAATGAGTACCTGTGCGACTACGGCACCAGGACAGGGTCAGGGGAGCTTGGTTTTTTTTCTCCACGCCAGTGGGGCATGATCAGGGATGCATGCACTGTCCTGGCACCATTTGAGGAGGCCACGAGGATGGTGAGCAGTGACAGTGCATGCATCAGTGACACTGTACCTCTTGTCCACCTGTTGGAGCACACGCTGCGTGGAATAATGGACAGGGCACTTGAGGCAGAACAGAGGCAGGAAGAGGAGGACTTCCTTGCCTCTCAAGGCCCCCTTTACCCAGACAGTGTTCCTTCTGTCCCACCCATCGCACAGGAAGAGGAGGAGGAGGAGGAGGAGGAGGAGGAGGAGGAGGATTGTGTCAGCATGGAGGTGGAGGCTGGCACTCAGCATCATCAGCAGCAGTCTTTTAGGGATGATTTACAGTCCCAAGAAACCAGTGGACTTGTACGTGGCTGGGAGGAGGTGGCTGCGGATCATGTCGTCCTTAGTGACCCAGAGGACTCCGGAGCGAATGCCTCAGCAAAACTACGCTGCATGGCCTCCCTGATCCTGCAAAGTCTGCGGAAGGATCCTCGTATTCTTCGGATCAAGGAGAGGGACCATTACTGGCTGGCCACTCTCCTTGATCCACGGTACAAGGGTAAGGTTGCGGACCTTATGTTACCGTCGCAGAGGGAGCAGAGGATGAGACAACTCCGGGAGGCCTTGCAGAAAGGTCTGTGCAACGCGTTCCCAGAGACTGGGAGGTTGCAAACTCCTGGTCCTGGACAACGAGTTGCTGAGGCTTCGGCCAGTCAAAGAAGGAGCGGTGGGGAAGGTGGCCGTCTGACCGATGCGTTCAGACAATTCTTTAGTCCGCAGCCCCAAAGTATGATCGGTTCCAGCAACCATCGCCAGCGTCTGATAAACATGGTGCAGGAATATCTAGGGGCAAGGTCAGACTTGGACACCTTCCCCACCGAAAATCCTCTGGCTTACTGGGTCTTGAGGATGGATCACTGGCCAGAGCTTGCACAGTATGCAATTGAGCTACTGGCCTGTCCTGCATCCAGCGTTCTTTCGGAACGCACATTCAGTGCTGCTGGAGGATTTGTCACGGATCACAGGGTGCGCCTGTCCACCGACTCGGTTGATCGACTGACTTTCATCAAGATGAACCAGTCTTGGATCACCACCAGCTACCACACACCTGATGCTGATATAACAGACTAATTGATTTTAACATGTCACATCCCTTCAAGACTGATGCTGATGCTGAGTGCCTGTGCTGTTATGTTGACTGGCTATCCTCCTCCTCCGAGTCCTCAATGATACGATTGATGATGATAGCTTGTAAGATCATTTTTGTTTATGGGTGCCGCCACCAGTGCCTAACGCCCAATTTTTCAGCCCCTGTTTAACAGGGGCGTGTAATTACAATTTTTGAAGCAATACTTTGCAACAGGGCTCATTGCTGTGCTCCAAGTACAGTATCTGTGAGGAGTTGCAGTGTTGTGCCACCAGTGCCTAAGGCCCAATTTTTCAGCCCCTGTTTAACAGGGGCGTGTCATTACAATTTTTGAAGCAATACTTTGCAACAGGGCTCATTGGTGTGCTCCAAGTACAGTATCTGTGAGGAGTTGCAGTGTTGTGCCACCAGTGCCTAAGGCCCAATTTTTCAGCCCCTGTTTAACAGGGGCGTGTCATTACAATTTTTGAAGCAATACTTTGCAACAGGGCTCATTGCTGTGCTCCAAGTACAGTATCTGTGAGGAGTTGCAGTGTTGTGCCACCAGTGCCTAAGGCCCAATTTTTCAGCCCCTGTTTAACAGGGGCGTGTCATTACAATTTTTGAAGCAATACTTTGCAACAGGGCTCATTGGTGTGCTCCAAGTACAGTATCTGTGAGGAGTTGCAGTGTTGTGCCACCAGTGCCTAAGGCCCAATTTTTCAGCCCCTGTTTAACAGGGGCGTGTCATTACAATTTTTGAAGCAATACTTTGCAACAGGGCTCATTGCTGTGCTCCAAGTACAGTATCTGTGAGGGGTTGCAGTGTTGTGCCACCAGTGCCTAAGGCCCAATTTTTCAGCCCCTGTTCAACAGGGGCATGTAATTACAATTCTTGATCTAATAATTCACAGCAGGGCCCATTGCTGCACCCACCAAGAGTAACTGTCAGGGCTTACAGTGTTGTGGCACCAGCACCACCATCAAAGGCCCAATTTTTACTACCACTGTTCAACAATTATATGTAATTAAAATTCCTGATATAATAGTTGACAGCAGGGCGTTCCAGCACCAACCAAGAGTAACTGTGAGTGCTTACAGTGTTGTGCCAACACCAACAACTAAGGGGCCTATTTCTGCAGAGTATATACGGCAGGTCCCTACTTTCAAACATCCAACTTACAAACGACTCCTACTTGCAAACGCAAGAAGACAACAGGAAGTGAGAGGAAATCTACCACTAGGAAGGAAAATTCTCTCCTGTAAGAATAAATATGGGAGAAAGGTGTCTCCTCTGTACTGATGCTTTATCAGCAATCCTTGTTTCAAGAAAAACACCACATTTCAAAAACAGTTGTCATTGGGACGGAAAGTGAGGTGAAATGTTCTGAACAGGGGCACAGACAGCAAAACAAATGTTACAGGGGTGATAACCCTTACCTATGTTTTCCAAAAAGTTTAAAAATAGATTTTTGGTCTGGAGCTACACTTCAACAATGTACCTGTTCAAAATTACAAACAGACTCTACATAAGAACAAACCTACAGTCCCTGTCTTGTATGCACCGCCTGTATAGGGCTGTTCAGAGTATATAGGGCCTTTTTTATTTTATGTGCGGGGTTCCCCTTAATATCCATACAAGACCCAAAGGGGCTGGTAATGGGCTGGGGTAGGGGGGGGGGGTCATGGGGTAGCTATGCCATTTTTCTTAAAGAATTTCATCCATATTACCGGGACCAGACATTACATTAAAGCCGCAAGCAGTTTTAAATGGCTTTTTTTTCCTTTAGAAGTGTCATTTTGTGCAGGGACAGTTCTAAACACGGGAAACACGTGGCACTTCACAGGCATACTTTAGACACCCCCCAGGTACGATATTTAAAGGAATATTTGACTTTTTTTTTTTCACTTTATGCATCATTAAAATGACTGCTCCCGAAAAACGACCGTTTTTAAAACTTCTTTTTGCATTGATACATGTCCCCTGGTGCAGAACCCGGGTTCCCAAACCCTTTTTAGGACAATAACATGCATAATAGTTGTTATAATTAGCACTTTAGAATTCGAACGTTCGCATCCATTGTATTTAATAGGGTTCTAATGTTCGTTCGAACTTTCGGTCCGTTCGCGGGTTCTGGTGCGAACCGAACCCGGGGGTGTTCGGCTCATCACTACTGGGAAGGCATATCCATGCGGACAGAGTGGTGATTTGCCGCAAGGAAGGAAGAAGTGTTGAGTACAACGTGGAGGTTTTTGACAATCGTTTGAAGCCTGTGTCCCTGCCGCATCCAAAGTTTTATCTTTAGGAGAAAAAGACTCCTGTGTGTTCTTTCTTGCTGTTCATTGCTGAATTTTCCGGAGTGCCTTTGCCGGAACACAAGGACTGTGCCCTAGTTTTTTTTGTATTTAGGCGTTCTACTCTTTGGAGAAAAAGGGAGCTGTTCTTGTTTTGTTCTCCCTCCTTCTCCTTGCACTTCAGAGAAAACAGTGACTTTGTTTTGTTTTTTTTTAGTCACAGAGAAATGATCAAGAGAGAAAAAGTTCACCTGGAAGTGATAAGTGTCTTGACCACGGCATTGTCACCAGGTGGCAGTGTTGCGCAACGATGGTTTGTTTTTTTGACATTATGCAGCACTTATTGGAGCGAATGTGTTTCTTCTCGGATGGACTCATTCGTTCCAAACAAACACATGTATGATGTTAGGATGTGTGTTTCTTTTCTTCCCTCTGTAGGAGACTCGTCTGTCAAGGCTGCTGAGAATGGGTGGTCCTTAGATAGCCAGGGGGAGGGAAGAATGTAAATGTGTGAGATGTTTAAAGTTTTATTGAAAAGTTTTATAGTTGTACTGTTTTATGTTTTCCCTTTCCCATTTAGGTCTTGGCACAATCCAGGGATAGATTGTGTAGTTTGTCTCTGGGTTGAACTTATGTTGCCACTCTTTTGGAGACATGAGTTTGCACCAGACACTGGGGACCAGTGTCAAATCACCAGGGGGAGAGTGTAGCGGGTATTTGAATTTAGGGGAAGCATCTGGGTGGTAGTGTAACCCAGATGCACTAATTGCTAGGGGATCCGGGACCTTTTTCTGGTTCTTGGAGGACTCTGGTGGTGTGAGGTTCCTTGTGGTCCACAGGTGGCGCAGTTGCCCTGGGCCAGAGCTGAACTCACACCGCAAGACTGTGCCTTTTTGTCCTTCCCTGGAGCTGGTACAGCGGGGCGGGGAACCCGCTGTGACGCAAAGGGAGAGGGGATAAAAGGGGCGGACGCCCTTACCACTGGGTTCAGAGTTCGGAGTCCGGAGTGGGAGTCGGAGGACTCGGCCGCACCCAGGCACCTTCAGCTTGGGTGCTGGCGTTCCAATGTTCCAGGCCTAGGTGCCCTTGACCTAGCCGGAGCGGAGATGGGTCCATCTCAGGCACCTTTAGCCTGGGGTGAGGTACTATGGCGGACGCCTGGGGCTCAGTACCTTCGACTGAGTTCCACGAGGGTGGAGGAATCCGAGAGGGCCCTAACTCCTTGGGTGCCCGTGTCTGAGTTTGTGAGGACTGGTGTGCAGAACTTCTCTGGAGAGTCCGGCGCAGCATCGCTGGTGACAGAGAGGCCTCCGGTTTCTCCCTTGGACGGATTTCCTTCCCCTGACAGGGGCCATGCTAGCGAAGGTAATTCACGTTCTACCTCACATAGTCAGTGGCAGTGACTATTTACCACTGGTGATAACACAGTGGTTAGCAACAGAAGGGAAAGGATTGTGCCTCGATCTATCCCCATTATTACTCAGTAAAGAAACTGTATGTTTGTACGCCAAGAAGAATAAAACTGAGTTGGACCTATTCACTGTGTGGAACTCTGGTTACTAGGAGCAAAGGAGTCAGGGACGAAGTACTGGACTTGACTCTAGGACACCTACACAAAACCCAATCTTCTGGCCTTCACCTCTCAGCTATGGAGGACATGGGCCGTGGTGTATCTCATCCCTCTCCCCAGCACTGAAACCCCTAAATGAAGAAAGACAAGCCGAGTATGAGAAAGGGAGAGAGGGGTGAGGCCGCTACATATGGATTATGTTGTTTTCACCTTAGTGCAACTAAACTTTATCCTTTTTTTTTTTCCGCCCCTTTGAGGGCGTGGCTTTTTTGACACACAGTTTTCTCTCCACCATTTTCTATAAAAGCGCTTGCCCATGGTGTGCAAATTTAGCCTAGCTCTGAGGAAGGGGGTGCGCCCCCGAAATGCGTTAGCTGTACCCCGTGTTCTGTGCACTGTGTTTATGGCCTTTTGTCAGTTGCATTTTGTGAGTACTCACTTTTTTACTAAAAAATTGTATTATTAAATTATCTCTGGTAATGCACTAGGTGTGCGCGCCTTCCATTTCTGTTTTTCTTGTATATGAATTTTCAGCCTGCTTTTGGCTGCAGGGTAGAGGTGGAAGCAAAGAAAGCACATGGACCATAGGAACCTATGGGTGATGTCTCCATTCCCAGCTGTTGCCGAGCACTCCTCTCCCCTGCAGCTGCCGCTGGCTGACACAGGGGATCATGTGACTGGAGCAGACTGAAATTAGGTAAGTATATACATCTTTATTATCCAGGTTAGTCAGCATAGGTGTTAGGAGGAGGCAGGGAGCATTTTTAAAACTAGTTAGGTTTAGCCTGAAATTCCAGTTTAAATCTGAACAACGTCCTCTAACAGAAGATCCTCCTTTATTGCTAGAAGTTGATGTCGGGCCATGTCTAGGTAAAAGGAGCAATCTATGACATTTATAAGTGAGCCTAAAAAGCATTCCTTACTTTTAGTTTTGTGTTTCTAACACTTGAAATAGTTACTTTTTTTCATGTGAGAATGAACATATTCTGTATATATCTGCTGCACTCTGTATATGAATATGATAAGACATATGCCCCATACACATGATCGGTTTTCCTGTCGGAAAAAGTCAGATGAGAGCTTTTGGTCGGGAATCCCGACCCTGTGTATGCTCCATCAGACTTTTTCCAACAGGAAAACGGCCAAAAACGGCTGGCAAAAGATAGAGAGCTGGTTCTCTTTTTTCCCGTGGGGATTCCCGACTGACTTTTTCCCGTTGGAAATCCCGACCATGTGTACAGGGTATTAAGCTACATATATGAAAACTAAATTTGCTTATACCAAGTGCATGTACACAGTATTGATGTATGAAAACTAGATATCCCCTAAAGCGATTCTCAACCTTTGATTGCGGCACCCTTTAAAAGTATGCAAAATCCCCAAACACCCCAGTCTAAAATGTTAAAAATGTAAATGTTACTTATCAATGGGAAACCTGAGCCTGGAACGATGCACACAACCACCTTCATAAAATGACCTTCACATCAAAATCACCCTCTTCATATTTGAGGTTCCCCATAACGTCAGAGTCCTTCCTATATGCCACAGTCCCCATTACATGTCAGAGTATCCACATCACATCAGATTCCACACATCAACAAATCTCTTCATCACATCAGAGTCCCTCCATAGTTACATAGTTGGTAGGGTTGAAGAAAGACACCAGTCAATCCAGTTCAGATTGTGTAGTATATGCGTGTGCGTGTTGGTGTGCATGTCAATACCCTTTCTCATATCCCTGAATATTGCATCCATTAGGATGCCCATCTAAATGTTTTTCAAATTTTCGACACTTCCTGCAGACACCACCAACTGTGGAAGGGAGTTCCACATCTCTACCACTCTGATACTTACAGCCACATCCCTACCACTATCACTTCTTTTCCACTTTCTTTGAGTGGCCGCGTGTCCTCTTAAGTGACCTGAGTCTGAATATTTTTCTCCTTATGCTAGAATCACCACTGACATATTTGTATATCGCTATCATATGTCCTTTTAGGCTTCTCTGGTCTAGAGAGAATACGTTTAATAGTTGTGGTCATTCCTCCTAACTGAAGTCCTCCAGTCCCCTAATTAGCTTTGTTACCCTTCTCTGGACTCTCTCCAGTTCCAGCACATCCTCCCTAAGGACTGGTGACCAGAACTAGGCTGCATACTCAAGATGAGGCCAGACCAGAGTTTTGTAAAGTAGAAGAATTATAGTTTTATCTCTTGAGTAGATCCCCTTTTTAATGCTAATATTCTACTAGCTTTGCTTGCTGTAGCTTGGCATTGCATGCTATTGCTGAGCCTGTGAACTACTAGGACCCCCAGATCTTTTTCCATCCTGGGTTCCCCCCAAAAATTCTCCCCCTAGCAGGTAACTTGCGGTCATGTTTTTAGCCCTCAAGTGCATTACTTTACATCTTCCAATATTACACTTAATCATCACAGAGCCCCCCAATCACACGCCCCTCTTCACATCAGAGGGCTCCAGCAGCATGGCAGGGGGCAGGAGGTGGAGCAGATCTGGAGGAACCAAAGTTATGTTCTTTCTGACTGCTAGGGCAGCCGTGAATGCCACCTGCCTTGGATCAGCATCATGAGTTGCCATAGTTCAGGTGGGCCGGCTGGCAACACTATAGCAATAAATGAAATGCGTACTGTTCTAGAGCACCACTGGTTGTTATGGTGCTGGTGGCCAGCCTGCCCACATCATGCAACTCATGATGCCGATCCAGGACAAACTGGGTCCCATACTCGTAGCACCCCCTTGGAAACCAAATGGCATCTCTGTTGAGAAACACTGCTCTAAAGGAAACTTGTAATGACCAAACTGGCTGACACCTCCTGAGTATAACACTTGCCTGGATGTAATGATAATTAAATGACTTCTAATGCCCCGTACACACGATCGGAATTTCCGAGGAAAAAAGTCAGACGGAATTTTTTCATCGGATATTCCGACCGTGCGTATGCCCCATCTGATTTTTTCCGTCGGAAATTCCGACAGGGTGAGAAAGAGAACATGTTCTCTTTTTTTCCCAGACGAAAAAAAAAAATTCTATCGGAAATTCCATTTGTCTGTATGGAACTCCGATGGAGAAAAAAACATGCATGCTCAGAATCAAGTCGACGCATGCTCGGAAGCATTGAACTCCATTTTTCTCGGCTCGTCATAGTGTTGTACGTCACCGCGTTTTTGATGGTCGGAATTTGGTGTGACAGTGTGTATGCAAGACAGCTTGAACGGAATTCCGTTGGAAAAATACGTCGGAGTTTATTCCGACGGAAAATCCGATCGTGTGTACAAGGCAAAAGTCACTGACATGGCAGATGTATGCAGATTAAGATGACTGATTTTCAGCATGCTTGTTCCAGGTCAGTGTTTCCGAAAGTGTTGAAGGAATTGTCACCCAGGTAACTAGCATTATCTGAAGGATATCCATAATTATTCCAGTATATGTTTCATAAAATAAGCCAGTTATAGGTCTTCCTATTATATGGCCTCTGACCTTACCTTAAACACGTCAGTGGTTCTGGTTTCCAATAATTATCCAAGCCATTAACAGTGGTGTGGAAGGGGAACAGACCTCCGATCATGATATCGCCTCCTTTCCTGAAAATCTGATAGGCTATTGGCTCGCCGTCCCCCAGGATAGCCCCCACACTGAATCCCAGCGATAAGACTGCATATACTATCATAGCTGTGAGTTGCTGACAATGAATAGAGGTGATGGGAACGTGAACAGCTGTCAGCTACCGTCAGCACACCAGACTGAAAGTAGAATGCAACAAAGATAGAATCAGTAATCTTTTGTTATCCCGGAAGACTCTAACCCTAAGATTTGAGTAACTACAAGCCCTTGTTCTACACTGGACAGACAGGATGCACAGTCAAATGGTGAGGTTTCTGGATACATCATCACCTGGAGAACTACGGAAACATTAAATATATTTGGCTGCCAGAAAACCTTAAAAATAGGGTTTTCTTGATCCGAAGCACCATGTAAGTGTATGGGCAGGCAGATGTAAACAGACGTGTATCAATTTGTATCCGACTTCTTCCAAGTCCAGTAAAAAATTGAAAAGGTCTATGTGACTCTCTGTTTTTTTCTGACCAAAACATGATGGATCGGAGGTAGTCTAATGTAGGAATACTCAAGTCTGTTTTCATCCGTCCACCCACAGGATCCAAATGGGTATGAAAATCTCTGGTTTGTAAAAGCAGAGAAAAAGTAAACAGGCACAAATGTCACAAAAGCATCAGCCACCCCATTCTGCTAAGATTCAGCAAGATCCATGGATCCCCTGCTGATCGAACAGGATGGTGCCTGTGTGAAAGGGGCCTAGGGCTGATAACCAAACAGGTGTGCTGAATGTAAATATACTGATAAGGACAGTGCTGATAGTATGAGAGAGCAGAGTGAGCTAGCAAATATCTTCATCTGCCTGCTGCTTCTCATTCAATGTCCATTCAACAGTTTGGGATAAGGAGATGACATTACTGTAGATGTCATCCACCTGGCCGTGCTGTGTGGCAAACATAAAGTATAGGCCAGGAGCTCAGGCGCAGCATAAGGACCACGGCTATGGAACGCTCTACCCACCAACATCCGCATGGAAGAAAACCACCGGGCCTTCAGGAAAAAACTTAAGACCCACCTATTCTGAAGGGTCAGGATGTCACTGGATGCAAAGCGCCTTGAGGCGATTTAGTTCGCATTTGTAGCGCTATACAAGTTATTCACTCACTCACTCACTCATAAGCGTAGGGCCTACATGATGGGGTTTAATCAGGAAGGCTAAGGTAAGGTAGGGGTTAATAAGAAATTAGTAGTAGGAGTTATAATTTGCAAGAATCACCTTATTGGAGGATAGTAGGGTGGGGCAGGATGTGGACAGGGTGGTCCTAAGGGGCTACTAGGTGGGTGGTGGTCCTCTAGTATCAGTCTGACCAGAGGACAGCAACGGACTAGATTCTGGTAGGTACAAATTTTGGTAGGTAATACTGATGCTATATTATATACTATATTCATCTGCATATTTAGATGTTTGCCTGAAGTTCAACTGGAAAGACAGCTGTAGTCTCTAATTAGTAATTGAAACTAACATTTAACAACACTACCATTTTAGGAAGGTATGTAATGGCAATACAACTTGGGCAAATAAAATAGTGCGTGAGAGGGACTGTGCAGTTATAACTGTCATGCCCTGTATACACGACCGGGATTCCCGACCGGGAAAAGGTCAGTCGGAAATCCCGGCGGGAAAAAAAAGAGCTGGTTCTGTCAAGTTAAATAGTTCAGGAGCAGTTGTAACAACGTCCCATGTACATGGAACCTAATGCCGCGTACACACGATCGGAAATTCCGACAAGAAAAGTTCGATGTGAGCTTTTGGTCGGAAATTCCGACCGTGTGTAGGCTCTATCGGACATTTTCTGTCGGAATTTCCGACAACAAAAATTTTAGAGCTGGTTCTCAAATTTTCCGACCAGAAAAGTTCTTGTCGGAAATTCCAATCGTCTGTATGCAATTCCGACGCACAAAAATTCTACGCATGCTTGGAATCAATTCGACGCATGCTCTGAATCATTGTACTTTTCTCGGCTCATCGTAGTGTTGTACGTCTCCGCGTTCTTGACGGTCGGAATTTCCGACAACATTTGTGTGACCGTGTGTATGCAACACAAGTTTGAGCCAACATTCCGTTGGAAAAAAATCAACGGTTTTCTTGTCGGAATTTCCGATCGTGTGTACGCGGCATAAGAGAAACAAGAATGCAAAGACCACATTAACACCTGAAGATACACATGCCATGAATAGAATTTGCAGTCAAGACAGGGAGCCGAAACTGATGCCCTGTACACACGACCGGGTTTTCCGAAAACTACGAGGAGAGCTTTTGGCTGGGGATCCCGGCCGTGTGTATGCTCCCTCGCAGTTTTTCCGACGGGAAAACTGCGAGGGAGCATACACACGGCCGGGATCCCCAGCCAAAAGCTCTCCTCGTAGTTTTCGGAAAACCCGGTCGTGTGTACAGGGCATCAGTTTCGGCTCCCTGTCTTGACTGCAAATTCTATTCATGGCATGTGTATCTTCAGGTGTTAATGTGGTCTTTGCATTCTTGTTTCTCTTATGCCGCGTACACACGATCGGAAATTCCGACAAGAAAACCGTTGATTTTTTTCCAACGGAATGTTGGCTCAAACTTGTGTTGCATACACACGGTCACACAAATGTTGTCGGAAATTCCGACCGTCAAGAACGCGGAGACGTACAACACTACGATGAGCCGAGAAAAGTACAATGATTCAGAGCATGCGTCGAATTGATTCCAAGCATGCGTAGAATTTTTGTGCGTCGGAATTGCATACAGACGATTGGAATTTCCGACAAGAACTTTTCTGGTCGGAAAATTTGAGAACCAGCTCTAAAATTTTTGTTGTCGGAAATTCCGACAGAAAATGTCCGATAGAGCCTACACACGGTCGGAATTTCCGACCAAAAGCTCACATCGAACTTTTCTTGTCGGAATTTCCGATCGTGTGTACGCGGCATTAGGTTCCATGTACATGGGACGTTGTTACAACTGCTCCTGAACTATTTAACTTGACAGATAGTAACCCATGTTTAAAATGTCAGTTTTGCCGCGTTTACATGCCGCGTTTAGCAGCGTTTTGCCGCGTTTTAGTTTAGAAGCGTTTCAAAAAAAATATATATATATATTTTTTTTTTTAAATGGCCAAAATAAAAAACGGCTAAAAACGAAACGCTGGTTACCGCCTTTAGCCGCGTTTGGCGTCTGAAACGTGGTAATCTTTGGCGTCTGAACGCATTTTTTTGCTTTCAAAGAAACGCTGTTAAACGCAACTGCCTAAAAACGGCAATAAACGAGACTGTGTACATGGTCACATAGGATAACATTGAATGAGTTCAGGGACAGTTGAAAAAAGCACCCAACTGCCTATGAACGTACGTTTAGCAGCGCCCCGTGTACATAGGGCCTCACTCCATTAACACAATAAAATTGTTTAGTGGCAGTGCCTCATAAGGTGAAGCAGATAGTTTATCTGGTCAACTTGTTCACCTGCTCAAGCTTTTCTGAAGCCCTCTGCTCCCATAGTTCTTTGGTGTACAATTGTAGCACCCTCAGTGTACAGAGTCGACAAATTTTGTTTTTGCTCCTCCGTAGTCAGAGGAGCTAGAGTTAATTGTGTGGGTTGTAGAGTTCAGAGCTCCGAGGGCTGGGTCTCTGTTACTTCCCCCTGGCTTCTGGAACTGGCTAGATGGTTCTAGAACTTAGAGGGTGGAGGAACAGAGACTAAAAACAACTGTTACTGCCCCTACCTATGACTGGTCTTCACAGTAAGGAGCACTGGAAGGGGCGAACGCATGTCAAAAAACACACAGAATATCTCAACTTACCAACCAATCAGCAACCAACCAAATTCATCTGTCTAACAGTGCGTTAAAAACAGGGGTTTAGTTGCACGCATTTGCAAATACATGTGTAAGCTGCAGGCCCCGTCAAGGCTCCCTGTGTACTGCAGACCCTAACTGTAAAATTTTACAGAGTCTCCTCAGTGGAAGCACATGTATGCTGATGGATAGATGAAGGGCAGATGACTAGAGGGAGCCCAACCCTCCTTAAAGGAGCAGGAGCACACTAGACACCCAGCACATGGCAGCAAAGGTGCTAGTGCGTTGCCTGACCACAATGACAACAATACAAATAACAACTGTCACTGCCCCTACCTATGACTGGTCTTCACAGTAAAGAGCACTGGAAGGGGCGAACGCATGTCAAAAAACACACAGAATATCCAAGCTCAACTTACCAACCAATCAGCAACCAACCGAATTCATCTGTCTAACAGTGCGTTAAAAACAGGGGTTTAGTTGCACGCATTAGCAATGCGTGCAACTAAAACAGAGACTAAGCCTGAAAATTTATGGAGTCTCTCCCAATCCCTGGGTAGGTAAGGCCCAGAAGGCAGGGCGATACCCCATAAATATTCTGGGGCCTGGTAGTGAGGGAGCAGAGCATAGGCGTGTGCAGGGGGTGTTCTGTGTGTGTCTGGGCACACCCTAATTACACCCTGAGGTGCAGATTCCCCCTGCTGATATTGCACCAATGCCCCCAAATGGGGCTCCTAAAAAAATTGCAAAAATAAAATAAATTAAAAATTACTTACACTGTCCACAGCCCTACTGACACCAACCTCTGCTCTACCGACACCATGATTTACTACATTTAGGGTGCACACCCTAATGCAATAGGCTGTGCACACCTATGGAGCAGAGTCTAGGCTCCTGTCACCTGGAGGGGACCCCTGTGCTGGGGGGCTCTGCCCCTGGGCAGAGGGAAGAAGCTAGTGGAAGAGAGAGCTGAAGACTCACACCCCTTTCCAACCTCAGCTAGACTTAGCTAGAGCTAACTTGAGAGTCAGAAGATTGTTCAGCAGGAAGCCTGTGCAGCAGCCATCTGGAATTCAGGATTAACCAAAGAGGGACTGAGTGAGTATCTTTCATTCTTCACACTCCAAGCTTGGACAATGAAGGGACAGCAAGCTGCAATACTCTGCTAGCCCATAACCAGGAGACAGCTTTAAGATAGTTCACAGCCGTTAAAGCCATCCTTCACCTCTAGCTTGGTTCCAAAATCAGCCAGTTGCAGCAGCATTACCTTACAGAGCAGCAACTGCATTCATTGGTTGGGACTTTTTGTTATTGAGTCAGCTGATCCATCAATCCTATGGAAGATAGCATAGTGAAGTTAATTCCTAGCAGCCAGAGACAGTATCAAGTCCTTCAAGTTTGTATTCAAGTCTCACAGCTCTGGGTATCCCTAAGCTTCCCATCCCTATCCAAGTGCATCCCCTAATAAATTAAAAAACAAAATAACCTGGATTGGTTCTTGAAGTCTGTGTGAATCTTGCAAAAATCCTGTGGCCTGGCTGCGTGAGTAAGGGAAGACCCAAAAATTCAGCGTCCCTTAGGGGGGGTAGTGCTACACAATCACACCCACCCAACCACATGTATTTCCCTACGATTTCATTGATGCACTCTCCACACTATGGATGCTGTACCTTTCCACCAATACCAGGTTGACTTCCCCTTCCCAGAGCCACTGCATCTCCTATAGCTGCAGCCCACCACAAGGTTTCCAAAGACATCTAGAAAACGGTAAATTGTATACTCACCTTTCCGTAATTTTCCTTTCTTGTCGCATCTCATGGCAGCATACACCTTTGGGTTGTGGCTCCGCCCCAAAGGTGTATGCTGCCATGATGCGACAGGAAAACCAGTTTATGACAGGTTAACTAGTGGTATCTACATCAAGCCATTATCACTGCATTGATTAATTGTGAATTTTAGCCATCCACTTTCAGTTAGAATCACGGATCTGTGTTTGCATGCCTTCACACAGATAACTGTGCAATATAAGTGTAGCGGTGCACTCTGGGCAAAAGTTCAACAGATTCACACATCACCTTGTTGCCTGACCCTCCATTCATCCATTTATCTCACTCTCCCTCATTTAGACACAATGAAGAGTCACTTGCGTTACCTTGCGGTATTTTTATTATAATTATTATTGGGTAGAGTTGGGTAAAGGTGTAGTGACATGGGATGCCCATAGATAATAGTATTTTAGTAGATTAGATTCTGAGGATAAGGCACAACACAGATTGAAGATAGGTGAGCTGCGTCACTGCAGACTATTGCTCCCTTGTGTGCTGGACTGATTCCTGCAGAGTATTGATTGAATAGTCACTCTGAATGACTTTCTGAGGTAATTAATCAGTCATCCAAATGCTGGCCCTGTGTCCGGAGCTCATTCACACAGACACCCCCCTCCGACACCACAGTCCATCTACTTGCAAATGGTAACTGAGGGACTACTAGGCCCTAATAGTCCAGTGATATGGAAGTTGAGTTCCCCGGCCACAGCCCTCCATTTTAAGTTTAAATAAGATTAGAGTCACTCCTTGTAATATCCTGCTGTGTAGGACTGACCGTGCAACATCCTGTCAAAGACACCCCCTTGTGTCGTTCAGTTACTAGGGGCAACAGCAGATATTCCCAAGCTCCTTGAACAGACTCCTCTGGTCCCATCACTTTTAGTGTACCCACTGACCTGTTCCATGGTCCCCGGTCCATGGAAGAGACATGGTTCAACCGCACAGTCCAGCAGTAACAGTTCCAGGATGCTTGATCTTAGTTCTTCCTATGCGGTGTTAAAGAAAGGTGGTCCTCTTCAGCACCGGGTAGGCCCCAGGCCCTCAGTCCGGGGCCTTGTCACACAGACACTACTGCTCCATTCTCTTTCCTCTCACGACGACTCTCCAGTGGCATGTCACCTCAGCTTATATAGCAGTCCCGCCCCCTGCCAACCCTCGTTGGGGATTGGTCAGAGCTGCTATACAAACTGCCTGTCACTCAAAGCTTCCAGCTCCGCCCCCTTCCAGAACATTCCCTCCAGAAGCAGGGGAGGAGTTCCAGAGTCTGAGCACAGGTGGCCACACCCACTGCTACTCTGACACTCCCAGTCCCAGATCAAAACAATCAGGCCTAGCTTAATGCAGTGCCTGACTAAATTTGCCTGCACTGACAGTTTAAAAATAATAAAAACGCTATTTAGCACATACCAAACGATAGTGGGTGCTACATAAGATGCAGTAGTGGATGTATTGAGGCCAGACACAGCAATTTAAGTTGCAGTATTGTTTCTACCTTATTTATTAAGGCAATTGAAGTATGAAGTTGCAATTAAGGATTCCATCATTATGATTTATCATGCCTTGCTTTTGACTGGTAAAAATGGGAGATCCAATGCACCATGAATTATGAAGGAATAGTGTTCTTATTATTAATTGCTTGGGACCTTTCTTTTACTGTCGGCTGCCTTGTAAACAGTTATGCACTTTATGGATTACATGAATGATAGATGTATTTTTATTTATATTTATAGCAGGAACTGGATGAAATCAGATTTTTCCCTATTATGCCTTGGCAAGATAGATGGATTGGATAATTAGGAAGTATTGAACACAGTTACCCTATATCAATCATTTGTACATTAAATTTATAGTCAGATTTATTAGGATGCACTTACATTTTTTCTGCTAATTAAGTGTGTTGTCATGTGTTAGTATTTAGAGAGGACTGGCTTACATGCATATTTTAAAGTTTCTTTTTTTATGGGGAGGGAAATATTTAAATGTTATGCACTGATTCCAAAGTGTACTAGATATCTGTTCTTTTCCTTTTTAACCAGTTGTCAACCGGCCGCCGTCAATTGACGGCGGCAGGAAGACACTGTTATCCTGGGCGGACGTCATATGACGTTGCGCCTTTAAAGTCCACTAGGGGGCCCGGCGGCCACGATGGCCGCCGGGCACCCGCGATTGCCCAGTAACCGAGCAGGACCGTGGGTCTGTGTGTGTAAACACACAGATCCACGTCCTGTCAGGGAGAGGAGATCGATGGTGTGTCCCTTGTACATAGGGACAACCATCGGTCACCTCCCCCAGTCAGTCCCCTCCCCCCACAGTTAGAACACATTTAGGAAACACATTTAACCCCTTCCTCGCCCCCTAGTGTTAACCCCTTCCCTGCCAGTCACATTTATACAGTAATCAATGCATTTTTATAGCAGGGATCGCTGTATAAATGTGAATGGTCCCAAAAATGTGTCAAAAGTGTCCGATGTGTCCGCCGCAATATCGCAGTCACGATAAAAATCACAGATCGCTGCCATTACTAGTAAAAATAAAAAAAAAATGCTATAAATCTATCCCCTATTTTGTATCTGCTATAACTTTTGCGCAAACCGATCAATATATGCTTATTGCGATTTTTTTTTACCAAAAATATGTAGAAGAATACGTATCGGCCTAATCTAAGGAAAATTTTAATTTTTTATTTTTTTTAAATGGATATTTATTATAGCAAAAAGTAAAAAATATTGTTTTTTTTCACACTTGACGCTCTTCTTTTGTTTATAGCGCAAAAAATTAAAACCGCAGAGGTGATCAAATACCACCAAAAGAAAGCTCTATTTGTGGGGAAAAAAGGACGCTAATTTCGTTTGGGAGCCACATCGCACGACCACGCAATTGTCATTCAAAATGTGACAGAGCTGAAATCTGAAAAATGGCTTGGGCAGGAAGGGGGTTTTCGTGCCCGGTAGGCAGGTGGTTAATATATAGAAAACTAGAAATCTCCTTGAGACCGTATCCATGTGACATGCTGTTAGAGGGGCACCCAGCCACTTTCACACCAATATTTGTGAGCATGCAATGTAATAAGTCCCTCCCTATGTAACAAGTGATAAATTAAGCACCATTATTATCACTTGTTTCATTGGATTTAACAGAATACTGTAAATACTATTTCAGCCCTCAAAACAATTGTTGCCCCAGTGTTTTGGCTACCAGTACATTTTGAAACATATAGCTGTATCTTATAGGGTCCTGTCCAGGCCACTCTAAGCTCCACGGTTTGCAGTCAGTGAGGGCCCAGCTGGTCCCTCAATTATTCTGTTCTCCATTCTTAAGACCTATGGAGAGCCAATACAATGTCAACCTGGCGAGAGCATAGATATGCAAATATAAGAATTTAGGAAAATGCCATGGGGCCATGGGGTAACTTAAAGCATAACTATACAAAATGCAGTTTTACCTAAAACAAATATAATCCATTTTAACCACTTGCCGACTGTATAATTTAAATATACGGCAATAATGTGGCACTGCTGCGCCGGATCACGTACCTAGCACGTGATCCAACACTTCCAGGTTAGGGGCGAGCATGCAGGAGCTGATCTGCGGGTACCGCAGACTCGATGTCTGCCAGCACCTGCGGATCATCCGGCACAGAGGCAGAACAGTGGTCTGCCTATGTAAATGTAGCGGAACCTCACTCTCCCTCTTGGTTATTGTGAATGGCTTGTGTCTAGGGGTACCTGGGAGAGGAGAGTGCAGGAACACTACGCCAAGCTCTCCCCTCATGTGTATAAGAGGGTTGAGCAAAGTTAGTTGATTTACCTCCCAGGTCTGTCCACTGCATACGAAGCCTTGTTGTTCCCTGGAAACGTGTCTGCCAATAATAGAGCCCCACACCAATCGAAAGTCCAACACTCCTTTATTTCTCGTAACACAATCAGTTGAACTTCCATTAACAAACGAACATGGGGGTGTGGGAACGAGTAGGCCCAGGCACAACTGTACTCTCCTATTCCTTTTTAGCGAATAGGCCTGGCGCACGGTCTCTGCCACCGACCGTGAGTTTTGGTCGCTGCCACTGACCGGATGAACTGTTGAGGCCCCTGCCACAGGCCTAATTGCAGGCCTCTGCCACTGACCTTAGTGAAATAGCTGGACTGCTGCCACCAGTCATTGAACGTGGACTGAACTTCCTCTTTGAACTTGGCCCCTGTTCGGGAAAGATATCCCTCCGGGCGGTCTCCAGAGGTTCACCCGGCACTGGCAATCTGCTGCACCAGGTCTTCGGGTGAGTCCCTCCTCCGGTCCCTTACGCCTCTGGATTCGGGTGCCCCACTCCCGGGGCCCCCTAGGACAATCCCTCCCTCGCGGGACCTAGCGGAAGGTACTGGGCCCCAGGCCTCCGGCTGAGTACCTCACCCCAGTCTGAAGGTGTCTGGGATGGAACACGAACTCCAGGTGTCCAGGCCTAGGCCGCCTGGACACCGACCGCAACCACAGCCCTCAGGCTGAAGGTGCCCGGGACTCGAACCTCGTGGCGAAGATGTCCGCCCCCTTTATATCCTCTCCCAGGACGCACGGCGGGTTCCCCGCCCCGCCGTACAACCGCTGCGAGAGGTCACAAAGGGTACGGCACTGCAGCGATGGTTCAACCCCGGCCCAAAGTGACAGTGCCACCTGCTGGGCCGCAGGGAACTATGCATCACTGGTGTCCTCACCAATTTAAAAAGTACATACCCGCTACACTCTCCCCCCTGTTATTTGACACTGGTCCCCAGTGTCTGGAGCAAACCATGCCCAAAAAGGGCCATCATAGCCTGATCCAGATACCGACTAACAAATTTCAAAAATAAAAAGTTTTTTTTTTTCTGAAAATGAACCAACAATTGTGCCTGAACCTGACATGAAAGGGAAAGGAAGGAAACAAACAACACATAACTACATTATCAGAATCACATGTTCACAACAACATTCCCTTACACCCATCCTGACTAAGACCCACCCCATTCTCAGTGGTCTTGATGAGATGTTCTCCTGCAGAGGGGAAAAGAACGTTAAACACACATATACCTGACACATATGTTTGTGTAAGAATGAAAGAACCTCTCCGTAGAGAAACCCTTTCCTTCTATAAGTGTTTGAGTGAACAGTGAATATCGATGCGCAACACTGCCACCTGGTGACAGTGTCGCGGTAACTGCACTGGTTGAAGATCTTCTCTCTTTGAACTTTCTAACTACCCCAAAGTCCATGATCACTTTGCGGGATGGAAGAATGAAGAACAAACAACGGCAACAGTCCTTCAATTCCTCCAGAGAGCACAAACACCCATAACACGGGTACAGTCACTGGGTTTTCCCGGGAAACAACCCCGGAAAGTTCAGCAGCAACAAACACTAGGCAAGGAGTCTTTTCTCCTACAAGTAGAATCTGGGATGGGGCAAGACAAGGGGCTTGAAATGCTTATCCACAGTCTCTATGTGATATTCAACATCCTCCCCTTCTTTCCGTCGAATCAACACTTTGTCAGCATGGATGTGCCGACCCAACATCCACTCTGCTTTACAGTCCTTGAACCGCTCAGAGGTTTTCGGGGAACACGCGAAGTACCTGCGGGAATGTGGGACCTGAAGGTGCGTCCACACAAATTCGTTGTACCAGCGGTCCCGGCAGACTTCCACTTCGTACAGAAGCTCCTTGGGTAAGTACGGGTACTCCCACCCGTACTCGGTAGCAACTTTTTGGCCGAAAAGACGCTGAAGTCTCCCCAGTGGAGGCATAGTGGCCCGGTCTCCCTCACCCGGTTGGACGATGGCGTCTGGATGGCGAGGTGCCTTGACCACCTCCACTCTAGGCATAGGCGGCCGCAACAACAGTCTCTTTTCCCCGTGCCAGATACAGGAGGCACCGGAGGTAGAAGGGCAGACTGGGGACGGGATCCCTCCTCAGGCGCTGGTGCCTCCACCCGGGGTGTACTATCCCCTGTAGACATGGGTGGATCCCTGACTTTGCGGGACGAGGAGAGAGGCATCTTGTCCCAGCCCTTCTTAGCAAAAAGTTAATCTATGATGACATCGTCTCCCGGATCGGAGAGCGATTCTAGGTCGAAGGTGTCACACTCCTCCGCGGGCAGGTAGCCTGTAGTGGAGGCTGAATTGCCACCTCCCGCGGACACACAGGGCCGTGACTCCCCGACACCTCCGTCCCAACACCAAGTCCCTTTGTCCGGCTTACCTCGGCCCAAAGTTGAGAAGGGATGTCCGGGACTCTTCCTACCGGATCCATCCGGGGCGGGCGTGGGCAAGCAGGGTGATCCACCGCGACCGCTGGACGGGGCAACCAAGCCGGTCTTCCTCTTTGGCGGTGGATGCTGGGAAACAGTGGTGACCGAGTTAGCATCCTCGGATTTCTCCCGTACCTCAGTGATTGCAACCTCCCCTGCGGTCGCTGCAGTGCGCACAGGGATTGCTGTAAAAGCAGCGATTCCTCCTTCATGAGTGATGTGGCCTGTAGCGCGGTTGAGGTGGATGATTCTGGGTTTTTCAATGGTTGGTTCCACCTCAAATGAGAACTCTCCGCAGGCCTCGCAGCGCCCGAATGGCTTCAGCTGACACACCAGTCCCGAACATCGGGGACAAATCAAACCCAGGGCCTCAATGTCCATGCATGAGTACTGGGCGAATTGTCCCCGGGGCTTTAGCCGAATCCCCGTATCCGTTATTGGAGCAGCAGTAGTCAGACTCGTGGTAGTGGGATGAATAGGAATCCACGATGCATTGGTGAACATGGTGACTCTTTGCTGATCCATTGCGCACTGCCTTGTTGGCGCCAAAGTCCCCATGTGTAGTCCTTCACACATATGGACTCCTCCCTTCTTGCACTCCAGTTCGCGGGCTTTCTCCTTCCCTGGGTCACGCCCACGAACTGAGAAGGGAGGGTGTGCCTGATGGCGCCGTGGCCAACAACATGGCCGACCTACTCGAACTCTTTCGGGCAGACACTTTCAAATTCCAACAACTCCAGCTCCATTGTAGCACGAACACATCCCGGACCAGAGCCCCCACGTGTAGCGGAACCTCACTCTCCCTCTTGGTTATTGTGAATGGCTTGTGTCTAGGGGTACCTGGGAGAGGAGAGTGCAGGAACGCTACGCCAAGCTCTCCCCTCATGTGTATAAGAGGGTTGAGCAAAGTTAGTTGATTTACCTCCCGGGTCTGTCCACTGCATACAAAGCCTTGTTGTTCCCTGGAAACGTGTCTGCCAATAATAGAGCCCCACACCAATCGAAAGTCCAACACTCCTTTATTTCTCGTAACACAATCAGTTGAACTTCCATTAACAAACGAACATGGGAAGTTTGGGGTTATAGTATAAGTTAAGTTAAGTGTATGTGTTATTTGTTGCCCTGTGGCGGTATGCTGCCGAAACAGAGTAAAGGCCCCTACGTGGGCAGATGTTGTGCCTACGTGTGGGCAAAATGTGTGTGTGTTTTATAAAACTTCAATAAAAAGATTTTACAAAAAAAACAAACGAACATGGGGGTGTGGGAACGAGTAGGCCCAGGCACAACTGTACTCTCCTATTCCTTTTTAGCGAATAGGCCTGGCGCACGGTCTCTGCCACCGACCGTGAGTTTTGGTCGCTGCCACCGACCGGATGAACTGTTGAGGCCCCTGCCACAGGCCTAATTGCAGGCCTCTGCCACTGACCTGAGTGAAATAGCTGGACCGCTGCCACCGGCAAAGATGTCCGCCCCCTTTATACCCTCTCCCAGGAGGCACGGCGGGTTCCCCGCCCCGCCGTACAACCGCTGCGAGAGGTCACAAAGGGTACGGCACTGCAGCGATGGTTCAACCCCGGCCCAAAGTGACAGCGCCACCTGCTGGGCCGCAGGGAACTATGCATCACTGGTGTCCTCACCAGTTTAAAAAGTACATACCCGCTACATAAACAAAGCAGATCGCCGTTCTGTCAGTAGGGAAGACATGGATCCATGCCTTGTTTTAGTAAAAGCACCTCTCACACTGTTAAAAAACACTGGCTAGGAACACAGTTAACCCCTTGATCGCCCCTGATATTAACCCCCTCCCAGCCAATATCTTTAGTATAGTGACAGTGCATATTGTTTATTTTTTATCAAAAAGTGTCAGTTAGTGTCTGACTGTCCACCACAATATCGCAGTCCCACTATAAGTCACTGATCGCTGCCATTACTAGTAAAAATAACAAAAATAAATGTAGCACTACCCCCGTAGGAGCTGCTGGTTAGTTTTGGGTTTTGCACGTTACCTCTTCAGCTTCGTTGTCCGGGTAGAAAAGTTTGTAGTAAAAGTAATGTCCACACAGATGTAAAACCTAAAACAGTCAGGCTTTATTTTCTTCTGCAGTATAACTTTGAGAAAGTAGAAGGTAGGAGAAGAACAGGGGAAGGTTCAGGCACCCGGCACATAATACAATGATCAGTTCAGAGTCATTCACCACTCTCAATGTTAGAGTGGGTATTGGTCACCCGGATAGTCCCCTCTCACATGGCCTAGCAGCCGGGATGACACACGAACCAGCAACGGGGCAGTCTCTGCCACAGACTACCCAAGATGAAGTGGGCCTCTGCCACAGCCCGCCCAAGATGAAGTGGGTCTCTGCCACAGACCTTTTAAAGTTGAACAAATGGATAGTCCAGGAATCTTCTGCCACAGGATTTCAAAGTCCCAAACTTCCAGCCGTGCAGTGAAAGAGCCTTTAAGCCAATCCGGCGAACTGCAGGGCTTGTGGTATAATGGATCCCTCCTTAACAAAGTTACCAGGCCTCACCAAGACGTCAGCACTTTGCCGGTCTCCCCAGGGCAGGTCCTCCCCTGGTTTCCTTCATTAAGACAGCTTCCTCCCCATTTAGACGGACAGCTTGGGATCCCCTCTCCGAATGTAGGCCCCAGTCAGACTAGCTGGGCCTACCAGGTAGCGATGCAGCCTCGGGCCAACGTAGCTCAGAGACCAGAACCACACACACATACCTCGCGCCCGGAGGGCCACGAGGCAAAGACGAACCCCGAACAATGGCATCTGCCCCTTAAGTATCCCCTCCCAGCAGGCACAGTGGGTCGGCCACTCCCACTGCACCGCTGCCAAGAAGGGCCACTCAATGCACAATGGTTTGCCCGTGTTCCAACAGGTGCCTGAGGTGGTAACGCCGCCTACAGACAATAAGGGAAACTGCTATTGGGCAAACCACAGCTAGAACAGAGGTAATTTCAATACAATTCAACAGTCTGACCCCAGCTACTGGCTCAGACATCCCTCTAAATTTGAGATAGCGTCCCAACCTTTTGGGGAGGACGCTACATAAATAAAAAAATCTCATAGTTTGTAGACGCTATAACTTTTGCACAAGCCAATCAATACACGCTTATTAGGATTTTTTTTACCAAAAATATGTAGCAGAATACATATCGGCCTTAATTGAAGAAGAAATTCGATTTTTTTTTTTTATTTATTGGATATGTTTTATATCAGAAAGTAAAAAAAATTTTTTTTTTTCAAAATTGGATCTTGGAAAGGTAGGGGTGGAGCCTGCAGGGGAGAGTGTTAGCAGGAGACTGAGGAACAGTAGTAGTCTTCATGTACACATAGCCTATTATGACCGGCAGCCGCGGGAAAAGCAAAAACGCTGAAAAAATTGCATCATTGCGTTCAGGTGAGGGAGACTCAGGGAGGTTGAACTTTCCCCAACTGCAGAGGCTCCTAAACAATCCTAAAAGACTTTGTGTACATTGACACATAGGCTTTTATGGAGTTGAGTTTAGTAGCTTTGGCAAAAAAACACCAAAAGCACCTAAACTTAAGTTTGGGAGCTGTAGTGTACATAAAGCCTTACACTTATACGTTGATCTTCCCAGTGAAGAGCTGTGTGGGGGCAAGTCAGCACAGGTCTGACAATTGGAATAAAGGCAGGCTGTGCTCCCAAGTAGAATGCAAGGAAGAAAACTAACCCTGGTGGGATGGATGTGCTTCCATGCCCTGGCATGGTCAATTTGAAATAGGACAGCAGGGGGACTGGCAGGATCACCAGGGATTTCACATAAAGGAAGCAATACAAAGAGAACAGGATACTTTCTCATACAAGTACATGGTACAGCAGGCACATATCAGGAATATGAAATGTTGGGAAATTTAAAATAGATTTACTTTAGGTAGGGATTAATTTCGATAATGTACTTTTGTAAACCCAAAGAGTTTTTACTGCTGCTCAGCAGATCTGACAGATTTTATTTTCTGATAGATTCATACCCTGTTGTTATTTAGATTTATTTATTTTAAATATACATGATAAAATAATACACCATGATTTGCTAAAGGAGTAGAGTGAATTTTCAATTATCTTAGTGAATGAGGTGAAGTTGTGCTGACTTCAATCATCCAACCATGCGCAAACAAAAACCCTGTTTATTTAAAAGGTAACTCCACTTTCGTGGGGGAAAAAAATTGCAACTAAAGAAAAAATAATATAGCACATATATTTGCTACACTAATCATATTGTAATTGAATGTTATTAAAAATGTCCTTTTCAATCTGCAGCCACTGTAATTTTCTGAGAATGCATTGCAATATGGCTACCTGGAGTTGTTTTGTACACAGAGTGTGTACTGACCACTCCCCAGAAACATCATTTCCTGCTTGTGTGATTGGCTCACCAATTTTCCCAGAAGTCTGCCTAATATACAAGTCAGATTTCAGGCATCCCCTGCAACAAAAATTTTATTATTGGAGAGATACTTTTAATAGGAACACATCTAAAGGGATGAAGGCCCAGCAGATTTCCTCATTAGTGCCCTGCAAGTGCACACCTGATAGATAATTATAAAAACCACTCCCATTAGACCCACTCAGTAAAGAGGCACATAGAAACACACATGGATTTCTTCAGAATAACAAAAGGTAGGAATCTGCAACAAAGGTTGTTATAATACTTGCAATTTTACATAGATCACCCAGAGGGGAATGTTTTTTTCTCAACAAAAGTGGAGTTACGCTTTAAGTTTCCTTACATGTGATTGGGTATTCTTTGTAAAGTGAATTTTCATGTTGTTTCACCCTATTCACTAAAATAAGGGAAATCCCTTTTGCACAGTGAAACTTTGCTTTAAAAAGTGAACATGCTCTACTCCTTTCAGCCCCACCATCTAGAAAATGCAATTGTTTTAATCCTACACTAATTTTTTTAACTTATCAGGTAGTTGAATTGTCATATATTGTGCTTATGACTTACCGTATTTATCGGCGTATAACACGCACAGGCGTATAACACGCACCCTAACTTTAAGAGGGAAGTTTCAGGGAAAAAAATGCGTATAACACGCAGGGACAGTTTACCCTCTATTTTCAGGGTAAAAAAGTGAGTGTTATACGCCAATAAATACAGTATTTAGAGAAAATCTGTCATTTCAGATTTTTCATCAATTGTTTTTTTTTTCCCCCTTTTTCTTTTTTTTATACATAGCTTTATTATTGTTAAAACTACACCCTACCTGTACTGCAATAATAGATCCATCTGTGAAATTTGCTGCAATTCAAAATGCTATAATGTTTAATGTACCTGATTGATAGCTAGTACGCAATTTCTCAGTAAGAGTAGAGAAGAAGTCCTACATAGCAATTCACTTTTCTTTTTTGCTGGAGCTATTTTACATTTATCTGAAAAGGCAAATACTTTGTAGAAAGGACACAGCACTCACGGGATGTTTTTAACCTAAGGAGATAAAAATACACAGAGATTTATAGTTTTTCTCCTGCTACCAAGTTACAACAGATAGGCTGGATATTACAGCTCTTAAAGAGCATCAGAGAGGGAAAATAGATTGTAAGGGTATTTACAACCTCTTTAGTTTAGTACAGTTCACTAACCACAAATCATACTAATCATTACAGAATGTTCTTAGTGCAATGTGTGATCAGTGAACCTTATCAAAATAATATGCACCATTTTATATTTGAAAGCTACTGAATTCTGTACAATTTTTAGATGGCTTTCATCTTTTTTAACTCTTAAAACAAACAATTTATTAATTTCAAACTTTTTAAAATTGCCACTGAGGTAGCCTCATCAGAAAGGGGGATGAAAGGGAGATGATAGTTTGGGTGCTTAGTTGTACTGATGGTAGATTTTTGCATAGCCAACTTAGACTGCATATACCTAAGGGTTCCCGCCTGCAGCACTGTCTACATGCAAATGTCTGGGTCCTTATTGTTACTATTCCTAAATAGTGTGATAACATTTTTTTTGTTGAAATAGTGCACCAACTCTAGGTTTCTACACCCTGAACCAAGCTGCTAATGGAGAACTGTCACAGTTTACTTTACTCTTCTAGTTGTCCATGTGGTGTGTTTTTTGTGGTGGTAACACCTGCTCTTGTTAGGCCCATTTCACACTGATTCAGTGTGGTTTTCCCCGACTGCAGTGCAATGTCTATTGCATCGGGCAGTTTTGGTGCGTTTTCTGAAAGCACTCCAATCTGCCTGATGCAATAGAAGTCTACGACAAAGTGTGGGTAACCCGCACGAAACCCATGGGTGCACTGCACAGCCTAATGCGATTTGTTCTTTCTTAAGTACCCTGTGTTCTTAACAAGGTTTTATTCCCTGTGCTCGCCTTATTACAATTTCAGGATATCTCCATTGTGGGATATCTGGACAATCTCCTGTTTAGGAAACAGCAGCATAGGTCCTGACCAACAATAGGACATAGACGTTTCAGACCTTAAAAAGGTTTGGTTGGATCCTGCACTTTCGGAAGTCTGTGTTGAAGCTGACTCACTTGGAGTATCTGGGTATAACCCTAGACAAAAAAGGCAGATTTTTTCTCTTTGCTTTTGAATGAGAGTCATGGGGCTGATGGTAGCCTCTTTTGAGGAAGTTGCTCAGTTTTCCTCCAAACCCATACAACTCCTGGGCTGAACTTTATGTTCCAGCCTTGTCTGTTGTTTATATCCCAGATGTGGACAAATGTCAAGCAGACTACCTCAGCTGGCAGCACCTGGATCAGGGGGAATGGTCCCTGCACCCAGAAGTTTTCCAGAACCTGTGTCACAGGTGATGATATCAGATGTGAGCCTCCAAATGAAACAACAAATCGAAAAGGTTTGTCTTGATGCTCTGGTGGCTGTGTGGGATCCATATGACCTGTCCTAGGCTTTCGTCCCCTTATACTCCTTCTGCATTTGCTTTACAAGATTGAAATGGAGGGCATTTCAGTAATGCTCAGTAAAGTTCCCCATTGGCCTAAGCTGTGGCTTTTTCAGCTTGATGAGGTTCTTGGCAGATATTCCATGGGCTCTTCCAGATCAACCTGATCACCTATCCTAAAGACCGGTTTACCATCCTGCTGGGCCTGCTGCACAGGCCTATTAACAGACTAACATGTTTGTGGATATTGCCGTGAATGGTCCCAAAAATGTGTCAAAAGTGTCCGATGTGTCCGCCGCAATATCGCAGTCACGATAAAAATCACAGATCGCTGCCATTACTAGTAAAAAAAAAAAAAAAATGCTATAAATCTATCCCCTATTTTGTATCTGCTATAACTTTTGCGCAAACCGATCAATATATGCTTATTGCGATTTTTTTTTACCAAAAATATGTAGAAGAATACGTATCGGCCTAATCTAAGGAAAATTTTAATTTTTTATTTTTTTTAAATGGATATTTATTATAGCAAAAAGTAAAAAATATTGTTTTTTTTCACACTTGACGCTCTTCTTTTGTTTATAGCGCAAAAAATGAAAACCGCAGAGGTGATCAAATACCACCAAAAGAAAGCTCTATTTGTGGGGAAAAAAGGACGCTAATTTCGTTTGGGAGCCACATCGCACGACCATGCAATTGTCATTCAAAATGTGACAGAGCTGAAATCTGAAAAATGGCTTGGGCAGGAAGGGGGTTTTCGTGCCCGGTAGGCAGGTGGTTAATATATAGAAAACTAGAAATCTCCTTGAGACCGTATCCATGTGACATGCTGTTAGAGGGGCACCCAGCCACTTTCACACCAATATTTGTGAGCATGCAATGTAATAAGTCCCTCCCTATGTAACAAGTGATAAATTAAGCACCATTATTATCACTTGTTTCATTGGATTTAACAGAATACTGTAAATACTATTTCAGCCCTCAAAACAATTGTTGCCCCAGTGTTTTGGCTACCAGTACATTTTGAAACATATAGCTGTATCTTATAGGGTCCTGTCCCGGCCACTCTAAGCTCCACGGTTTGCAGTCAGTGAGGGCCCAGCTGGTCCCTCAATTATTCTGTTCTCCATTCTTAAGACCTATGGAGAGCCAATACAATGTCAACCTGGCGAGAGCATAGATATGCAAATATAAGAATTTAGGAAAATGCCATGGGGCCATGGGGTAACTTAAAGCATAACTATACAAAATGCAGTTCTACCTAAAACAAATATAATCCATTTTAACCACTTGCCGACTGTATAATTTAAATATACGGCAATAATGTGGCACTGCTGCGCCGGATCACGTACCTAGCACGTGATCCAACACTTCCAGGTTAGGGGCGAGCATGCAGGAGCTGATCTGCGGGTACCGCAGACTCGATGTCTGCCAGCACCTGCGGATCATCCGGCACAGAGGCAGAACAGTGGTCTGCCTATGTAAATGTAGCGGAACCTCACTCTCCCTCTTGGTTATTGTGAATGGCTTGTGTCTAGGGGTACCTGGGAGAGGAGAGTGCAGGAACACTACGCCAAGCTCTCCCCTCACGTGTATAAGAGGGTTGAGCAAAGTTAGTTGATTTACCTCCCAGGTCTGTCCACTGCATACGAAGCCTTGTTGTTCCCTGAAAAACGTGTCTGCCAATAATAGAGCCCCACACCAATCGAAAGTCCAACACTCCTTTATTTCTCGTAACACAATCAGTTGAACTTCCATTAACAAATGAACATGGGGGTGTGGGAACGAGTAGGCCCAGGCACAACTGTACTCTCCTATTCCTTTTTAGCGAATAGGCCTGGCGCACGGTCTCTGCCACCGACCGTGAGTTTTGGTCGCTGCCACTGACCGGATGAACTGTTGAGGCCCCTGCCACAGGCCTAATTGCAGGCCTCTGCCACTGACCTTAGTGAAATAGCTGGACTGCTGCCACCAGTCATTGAACGTGGACTGAACTTCCTCTTTGAACTTGGCCCCTGTTCGGGAAAGATATCCCTCCGGGCGGTCTCCAGAGGTTCACCCGGCACTGGCAATCTGCTGCACCAGGTCTTCGGGTGAGTCCCTCCTCCGGTCCCTTACGCCTCTGGATTCGGGTGCCCCACTCCCGGGGCCCCCTAGGACAATCCCTCCCTCGCGGGACCTAGCGGAAGGTACTGGGCCCCAGGCCTCCGGCTGAGTACCTCACCCCAGTCTGAAGGTGTCTGGGATGGAACACGAACTCCAGGTGTCCAGGCCTAGGCCGCCTGGACACCGACCGCAACCACAGCCCTCAGGCTGAAGGTGCCCGGGACTCGAACCTCGTGGCGAAGATGTCCGCCCCCTTTATATCCTCTCCCAGGACGCACGGCGGGTTCCCCGCCCCGCCGTACAACCGCTGCGAGAGGTCACAAAGGGTACGGCACTGCAGCGATGGTTCAACCCCGGCCCAAAGTGACAGCGCCACCTGCTGGGCCGCAGGGAACTATGCATCACTGGTGTCCTCACCAATTTAAAAAGTACATACCCGCTACACTCTCCCCCCTGTTATTTGACACTGGTCCCCAGTGTCTGGAGCAAACCATGCCCAAAAAGGGCCATCATAGCCTGATCCAGATACCGACTAACAAATTTCAAAAATAAAACGTTTTTTTTTTTCTGAAAATGAACCAACAATTGTGCCTGAACCTGACATGAAAGGGAAAGGAAGGAAACAAACAACACATAACTACATTATCAGAATCACATGTTCACAACAACATTCCCTTACACCCATCCTGACTAAGACCCACCCCATTCTCAGTGGTCTTGATGAGATGTTCTCCTGCAGAGGGGAAAAGAACGTTAAACACACATATACCTGACACATATGTTTGTGTAAGAATGAAAGAACCTCTCCGTAGAGAAACCCTTTCCTTCTATAAGTGTTTGAGTGAACAGTGAATATCGATGCGCAACACTGCCACCTGGTGACAGTGTCGCGGTAACTGCACTGGTTGAAGATCTTCTCTCTTTGAACTTTCTAACTACCCCAAAGTCCATGATCACTTTGCGGGATGGAAGAATGAAGAACAAACAACGGCAACAGTCCTTCAATTCCTCCAGAGAGCACAAACACCCATAACACGGGTACAGTCACTGGGTTTTCCCGGGAAACAACCCTGGAAAGTTCAGCAGCAACAAACACTAGGCAAGGAGTCTTTTCTCCTACAAGTAGAATCTGGGATGGGGCAAGACAAGGGGCTTGAAATGCTTATCCACAGTCTCTATGTGATATTCAACATCCTCCCCTTCTTTCCGTCGAATCAACACTTTGTCAGCATGGATGTGCCGACCCAACATCCACTCTGCTTTACAGTCCTTGAACCGCTCAGAGGTTTTCGGGGAACACGCGAAGTACCTGCGGGAATGTGGGACCTGAAGGTGCGTCCACACAAATTCGTTGTACCAGCGGTCCCGGCAGACTTCCACTTCGTACAGAAGCTCCTTGGGTAAGTACGGGTACTCCCACCCGTACTCGGTAGCAACTTTTTGGCCGAAAAGACGCTGAAGTCTCCCCAGTGGAGGCATAGTGGCCCGGTCTCCCTCACCCGGTTGGACGATGGCGTCTGGATGGCGAGGTGCCTTGACCACCTCCACTCTAGGCATAGGCGGCCGCAACAACAGTCTCTTTTCCCCGTGCCAGATACAGGAGGCACCGGAGGTAGAAGGGCAGACTGGGGACGGGATCCCTCCTCAGGCGCTGGTGCCTCCACCCGGGGTGTACTATCCCCTGTAGACATGGGTGGATCCCTGACTTTGCGGGACGAGGAGAGAGGCATCTTGTCCCAGCCCTTCTTAGCAAAAAGTTAATCTATGATGACATCGTCTCCCGGATCGGAGAGCGATTCTAGGTCGAAGGTGTCACACTCCTCCGCGGGCAGGTAGCCTGTAGTGGAGGCTGAATTGCCACCTCCCGCGGACACACAGGGCCGTGACTCCCCGACACCTCCGTCCCAACACCAAGTCCCTTTGTCCGGCTTACCTCGGCCCAAAGTTGAGAAGGGATGTCCGGGACTCTTCCTACCGGATCCATCCGGGGCGGGCGTGGGCAAGCAGGGTGATCCACCGCGACCGCTGGACGGGGCAACCAAGCCGGTCTTCCTCTTTGGCGGTGGATGCTGGGAAACAGTGGTGACCGAGTTAGCATCCTCGGATTTCTCCCGTACCTCAGTGATTGCAACCTCCCCTGCGGTCGCTGCAGTGCGCACAGGGATTGCTGTAAAAGCAGCGATTCCTCCTTCATGAGTGATGTGGCCTGTAGCGCGGTTGAGGTGGATGATTCTGGGTTTTTCAATGGTTGGTTCCACCTCAAATGAGAACTCTCCGCAGGCCTCGCAGCGCCCGAATGGCTTCAGCTGACACACCAGTCCCGAACATCGGGGACAAATCAAACCCAGGGCCTCAATGTCCATGCATGAGTACTGGGCGAATTGTCCCCGGGGCTTTAGCCGAATCCCCGTATCCGTTATTGGAGCAGCAGTAGTCAGAAGACTCGTGGTAGTGGGATGAATAGGAATCCACGATGCATTGGTGAACATGGTGACTCTTTGCTGATCCATTGCGCACTGCCTTGTTGGCGCCAAAGTCCCCATGTGTAGTCCTTCACACATATGGACTCCTCCCTTCTTGCACTCCAGTTCGCGGGCTTTCTCCTTCCCTGGGTCACGCCCACGAACTGAGAAGGGAGGGTGTGCCTGATGGCGCCGTGGCCAACAACATGGCCGACCTACTCGAACTCTTTCGGGCAGACACTTTCAAATTCCAACAACTCCAGCTCCATTGTAGCACGAACACATCCCGGACCAGAGCCCCCACGTGTAGCGGAACCTCACTCTCCCTCTTGGTTATTGTGAATGGCTTGTGTCTAGGGGTACCTGGGAGAGGAGAGTGCAGGAACGCTACGCCAAGCTCTCCCCTCATGTGTATAAGAGGGTTGAGCAAAGTTAGTTGATTTACCTCCCGGGTCTGTCCACTGCATACGAAGCCTTGTTGTTCCCTGGAAACGTGTCTGCCAATAATAGAGCCCCACACCAATCGAAAGTCCAACACTCCTTTATTTCTCGTAACACAATCAGTTGAACTTCCATTAACAAACGAACATGGGAAGTTTGGGGTTATAGTATAAGTTAAGTTAAGTGTATGTGTTATTTGTTGCCCTGTGGCGGTATGCTGCCGAAACAGAGTAAAGGCCCCTACGTGGGCAGATGTTGTGCCTACGTGTGGGCAAAATGTGTGTGTGTTTTATAAAACTTCAATAAAAAGATTTTACAAAAAAAACAAACGAACATGGGGGTGTGGGAACGAGTAGGCCCAGGCACAACTGTACTCTCCTATTCCTTTTTAGCGAATAGGCCTGGCGCACGGTCTCTGCCACCGACCGTGAGTTTTGGTCGCTGCCACCGACCGGATGAACTGTTGAGGCCCCTGCCACAGGCCTAATTGCAGGCCTCTGCCACTGACCTGAGTGAAATAGCTGGACCGCTGCCACCGGTCATTGAACGTGGACTGAACTTCCTCTTTGAACTTGGCCCCTGTTCGGGAAAGATATCCCTCCGGGCGGTCTCCAGAGGTTCACCCGGCACTGGCAATCTGCTGCACCAGGTCTTCGGGTGAGTCCTTCCTCTGGTCCCTTACGCCTCTGGATTCGGGTGCCCCACTCCCGGGGCCCCCTAGGACAATCCCTCCCTCGCGGGACCCAGCGGAAGGTACTGGGCCCCAGGCCTCCGGCTGAGTACCTCACCCCAGACTGAAGGTGTCTGGGATGGAACACGAACTCCAGGTGTCCAGGCCTAGGCTGCCTGGACACCGACCGCAACCACAGCCCTCAGGCTGAAGGTGCCCGGGACTCGAACCTTGTGGCAAAGATGTCCGCCCCCTTTATACCCTCTCCCAGGAGGCACGGCGGGTTCCCCGCCCCGCCGTACAACCGCTGCGAGAGGTCACAAAGGGTACGGCACTGCAGCGATGGTTCAACCCCGGCCCAAAGTGACAGCGCCACCTGCTGGGCCGCAGGGAACTATGCATCACTGGTGTCCTCACCAGTTTAAAAAGTACATACCCGCTACATAAACAAAGCAGATCGCCGTTCTGTCAGTAGGGAAGACATGGATCCATGCCTTGTTTTAGTAAAAGCACCTCTCACACTGTTAAAAAACACTGGCTAGGAACACAGTTAACCCCTTGATCGCCCCTGATATTAACCCCCTCCCAGCCAATATCTTTAGTATAGTGACAGTGCATATTGTTTATTTTTTATCAAAAAGTGTCAGTTAGTGTCTGACTGTCCACCACAATATCGCAGTCCCACTATAAGTCACTGATCGCTGCCATTACTAGTAAAAATAACAAAAATAAATGTAGCACTACCCCCGTAGGAGCTGCTGGTTAGTTTTGGGTTTTGCACGTTACCTCTTCAGCTTCGTTGTCCGGGTAGAAAAGTTTGTAGTAAAAGTAATGTCCACACAGATGTAAAACCTAAAACAGTCAGGCTTTATTTTCTTCTGCAGTATAACTTTGAGAAAGTAGAAGGTAGGAGAAGAACAGGGGAAGGTTCAGGCACCCGGCACATAATACAATGATCAGTTCAGAGTCATTCACCACTCTCAATGTTAGAGTGGGTATTGGTCACCCGGATAGTCCCCTCTCACATGGCCTAGCAGCCGGGATGACACACGAACCAGCAACGGGGCAGTCTCTGCCACAGACTACCCAAGATGAAGTGGGCCTCTGCCACAGCCCGCCCAAGATGAAGTGGGTCTCTGCCACAGACCTTTTAAAGTTGAACAAATGGATAGTCCAGGAATCTTCTGCCACAGGATTTCAAAGTCCCAAACTTCCAGCCGTGCAGTGAAAGAGCCTTTAAGCCAATCCGGCGAACTGCAGGGCTTGTGGTATAATGGATCCCTCCTTAACAAAGTTACCAGGCCTCACCAAGACGTCAGCACTTTGCCGGTCTCCCCAGGGCAGGTCCTCTCCTGGTTTCCTTCATTAAGACAGCTTCCTCCCCATTTAGACGGACAGCTTGGGATCCCCTCTCCGAATGTAGGCCCCAGTCAGACTAGCTGGGCCTACCAGGTAGCGATGCAGCCTCGGGCCAACGTAGCTCAGAGACCAGAACCACACACACATACCTCGCGCCCGGAGGGCCACGAGGCAAAGACGAACCCCGAACAATGGCGTCTGCCCCTTAAGTATCCCCTCCCAGCAGGCACAGTGGGTCGGCCACTCCCACTGCACCGCTGCCAAGAAGGGCCACTCAATGCACAATGGTTTGCCCGTGTTCCAACAGGTGCCTGAGGTGGTAACGCCGCCTACAGACAATAAGGGAAACTGCTATTGGGCAAACCACAGCTAGAACAGAGGTAATTTCAATACAATTCAACAGTCTGAGCCCAGCTACTGGCTCAGACATCCCTCTAAATTTGAGATAGCGTCCCAACCTTTTGGGGAGGACGCTACATAAATAAAAAAATCTCATAGTTTGTAGACGCTATAACTTTTGCAGAAGCCAATCAATACACGCTTATTAGGATTTTTTTTACCAAAAATATGTAGCAGAATACATATCGGCCTAAATTGAAGAAGAAATTTGATTTTTTTTTTATTTATTGGATATGTTTTATATCAGAAAGTAAAAAAAAATTTTTTTTTCAAAATTGGATCTTGGAAAGGTAGGGGTGGAGCCTGCAGGGGAGAGTGTTAGCAGGAGACTGAGGAACAGTAGTAGTCTTCATGTACACATAGCCTATTATGACCGGCAGCCGCGGGAAAAGCAAAAACGCTGAAAAAATTGCATCATTGCGTTCAGGTGAGGGAGACTCAGGGAGGTTGAACTTTCCCCAACTGCAGAGGCTCCTAAACAATCCTAAAAGACTTTGTGTACATTGACACATAGGCTTTTATGGAGTTGAGTTTAGTAGCTTTGGCAAAAAAACACCAAAAGCACCTAAACTTAAGTTTGGGAGCTGTAGTGTACATAAAGCCTTACACTTATACGTTGATCTTCCCAGTGAAGAGCTGTGTGGGGGCAAGTCAGCACAGGTCTGACAATTGGAATAAAGGCAGGCTGTGCTCCCAAGTAGAATGCAAGGAAGAAAACTAACCCTGGTGGGATGGATGTGCTTCCATGCCCTGGCATGGTCAATTTGAAATAGGACAGCAGGGGGACTGGCAGGATCACCAGGGATTTCACATAAAGGAAGCAATACAAAGAGAACAGGATACTTTCTCATACAAGTACATGGTACAGCAGGCACATATCAGGAATATGAAATGTTGGGAAATTTAAAATAGATTTACTTTAGGTAGGGATTAATTTCGATAATGTACTTTTGTAAACCCAAAGAGTTTTTACTGCTGCTCAGCAGATCTGACAGATTTTATTTTCTGATAGATTCATACCCTGTTGTTATTTAGATTTATTTATTTTAAATATACATGATAAAATAATACACCATGATTTGCTAAAGGAGTAGAGTGAATTTTCAATTATCTTAGTGAATGAGGTGAAGTTGTGCTGACTTCAATCATCCAACCATGCGCAAACAAAAACCCTGTTTATTTAAAAGGTAACTCCACTTTCGTGGGGGAAAAAAATTGCAACTAAAGAAAAAATAATATAGCACATATATTTGCTACACTAATCATATTGTAATTGAATGTTATTAAAAATGTCCTTTTCAATCTGCAGCCACTGTGAAATTTTCTGAGAATGCATTGCAATATGGCTACCTGGAGTTGTTTTGTACACAGAGTGTGTACTGACCACTCCCCAGAAACATCATTTCCTGCTTGTGTGATTGGCTCACCAATTTTCCCAGAAGTCTGCCTAATATACAAGTCAGATTTCAGGCATCCCCTGCAACAAAAATTTTATTATTGGAGAGATACTTTTAATAGGAACACATCTAAAGGGATGAAGGCCCAGCAGATTTCCTCATTAGTGCCCTGCAGGTGCACACCTGATAGATAATTATAAAAACCACTCCCATTAGACCCACTCAGTAAAGAGGCACATAGAAACACACATGGATTTCTTCAGAATAACAAAAGGTAGGAATCTGCAACAAAGGTTGTTATAATACTTGCAATTTTACATAGATCACCCAGAGGGGAATGTTTTTTTCTCAACAAAAGTGGAGTTACGCTTTAAGTTTCCTTACATGTGATTGGGTATTCTTTGTAAAGTGAATTTTCATGTTGTTTCACCCTATTCACTAAAATAAGGGAAATCCCTTTTGCACAGTGAAACTTTGCTTTAAAAAGTGAACATGCTCTACTCCTTTCAGCCCCACCATCTAGAAAATGCAATTGTTTTAATCCTACACTAATTTTTTTAACTTATCAGGTAGTTGAATTGTCATATATTGTGCTTATGACTTACCGTATTTATCGGCGTATAACACGCACAGGCGTATAACACGCACCCTAACTTTAAGAGGGAAGTTTCAGGGAAAAAAATGCGTATAACACGCAGGGACAGTTTACCCTCTATTTTCAGGGTAAAAAAGTGAGTGTTATACGCCAATAAATACAGTATTTAGAGAAAATCTGTCATTTCAGATTTTTCATCAATTGTTTTTTTTTTCCCCCTTTTTCTTTTTTTTATACATAGCTTTATTATTGTTAAAAATACACCCTACCTGTACTGCAATAATAGATCCATCTGTGAAATTTGCTGCAATTCAAAATGCTATAATGTTTAATGTACCTGATTGATAGCTAGTACGCAATTTCTCAGTAAGAGTAGAGAAGAAGTCCTACATAGCAATTCACTTTTCTTTTTTGCTGGAGCTATTTTACATTTATCTGAAAAGGCAAATACTTTGTAGAAAGGACACAGCACTCACGGGATGTTTTTAACCTAAGGAGATAAAAATACACAGAGATTTATAGTTTTTCTCCTGCTACCAAGTTACAACAGATAGGCTGGATATTACAGCTCTTAAAGAGCATCAGAGAGGGAAAATAGATTGTAAGGGTATTTACAACCTCTTTAGTTTAGTACAGTTCACTAACCACAAATCATACTAATCATTACAGAATGTTCTTAGTGCAATGTGTGATCAGTGAACCTTATCAAAATAATATGCACCATTTTATATTTGAAAGCTACTGAATTCTGTACAATTTTTAGATGGCTTTCATCTTTTTTAACTCTTAAAACAAACAATTTATTAATTTCAAACTTTTTAAAATTGCCACTGAGGTAGCCTCATCAGAAAGGGGGATGAAAGGGAGATGATAGTTTGGGTGCTTAGTTGTACTGATGGTAGATTTTTGCATAGCCAACTTAGACTGCATATACCTAAGGGTTCCAGCCTGCAGCACTGTCTACATGCAAATGTCTGGGTCCTTATTGTTACTATTCCTAAATAGTGTGATAACATTTTTTTTGTTGAAATAGTGCACCAACTCTAGGTTTCTACACCCTGAACCAAGCTGCTAATGGAGAACTGTCACAGTTTACTTTACTCTTCTAGTTGTCCATGTGGTGTGTTTTTTGTGGTGGTAACACCTGCTCTTGTTAGGCCCATTTCACACTGATTCAGTGTGGTTTTCCCCGACTGCAGTGCAATGTCTATTGCATCGGGCAGTTTTGGTGCGTTTTCTGAAAGCACTCCAATCTGCCTGATGCAATAGAAGTCTACGACAAAGTGTGGGTAACCCGCACGAAACCCATGGGTGCACTGCACAGCCTAATGCGATTTGTTCTTTCTTAAGTACCCTGTGTTCTTAACAAGGTTTTATTCCCTGTGCTCGCCTTATTACAATTTCAGGATATCTCCATTGTGGGATATCTGGACAATCTCCTGTTTAGGAAACAGCAGCATAGGTCCTGACCAACAATAGGACATAGACGTTTCAGACCTTAAAAAGGTTTGGTTGGATCCTGCACTTTCGGAAGTCTGTGTTGAAGCTGACTCACTTGGAGTATCTGGGTATAACCCTAGACAAAAAAGGCAGATTTTTTCTCTTTGCTTTTGAATGAGAGTCATGGGGCTGATGGTAGCCTCTTTTGAGGAAGTTGCTCAGTTTTCCTCCAAACCCATACAACTCCTGGGCTGAACTTTATGTTCCAGCCTTGTCTGTTGTTTATATCCCAGATGTGGACAAATGTCAAGCAGACTACCTCAGCTGGCAGCACCTGGATCAGGGGGAATGGTCCCTGCACCCAGAAGTTTTCCAGAACCTGTGTCACAGGTGATGATATCAGATGTGAGCCTCCAAATGAAACAACAAATCGAAAAGGTTTGTCTTGATGCTCTGGTGGCTGTGTGGGATCCATATGACCTGTCCTAGGCTTTCGTCCCCTTATACTCCTTCTGCATTTGCTTTACAAGATTGAAATGGAGGGCATTTCAGTAATGCTCAGTAAAGTTCCCCATTGGCCTAAGCTGTGGCTTTTTCAGCTTGATGAGGTTCTTGGCAGATATTCCATGGGCTCTTCCAGATCAACCTGATCACCTATCCTAAAGACCGGTTTACCATCCTGCTGGGCCTGCTGCACAGGCCTATTAACAGACTAACATGTTTGTGGATATTGCCGTTGAGACCTCTCTAAGGATGCTATGAGCCAGCAAGTCATGGCTCTTCATGGGAAAGTAGTTAGTGAGTATCTAACTGAACTCTCCAGCAATTTATGCCAGCAGACCCTGGGCACAACAACAAGGATGCAGCCCTGCAGATGAGTTTAGGGTATCACAGTTAGCCTTCCTAACCAAAGAGGCCTAAACACCAATACAGCCATCTTTATTCACCCCTGCTTTACACTTGGCTTCACCAGAGGTAGAATAGGGTTGGTTGTCCGCCTTGAAGAGTCTAAGCAGGTTTTGAATGTCTCTTGGGTCCAGTCATTCATAAGAGCAGTTAAGCAGGCCCGGAACGGGATGACCTAGATGACTGCCTTCGAAGTCAGAATATACTTCACGTTTTTAAGGCACAGCCTTCCATACTCCCCAATGAATGGAAAGGTGAAGAGGTTGATTCAAAAGGAGTGGCAGTAGTGATATGAAGTTTTACATAAGTAAGCAGCGGAGTTTCCGCGGAGGGAAATGCAGATTCTCTGCTCAAAAGAATGTCACTGCAACGTGCATTGCAGTAACACGCACTTTATAGCACTGCACCCGACTGCAAAGATATGGACGCTATCATTATGCATTTTGTCAGGAGTGTTCTTTTTTCTAGGGAAGATTCAGTTTCCGTTGGCTGTATCCTCAATCAATGAATTGATGGATATCTTAGAGATTCATGTCGAGAGGCAGGGGGCGCTTGTAAGCCAGTGATCACAGGGCTTTGTGGCAAGTGCAATACAGTTGGGACCCAAAATCTCAAAGTCACCATCACCCATGAATTTCTGAAAGAGCAGATAATTAGTGCTCTTGGTGAGCTTAAGTGCTCAGCGGATTTTGTGGATGTAGTAGCATTTGTTATTATCAATGTTCCCCTAAGGTGCTGCATTCAGTGACAATGAAGGGGGCTATAAAGCCCAGCCCTTGGTCAACAAACCTGTCCTCAGGCAGGGTGGTCGTAAGTGCCTGAATGATGAGAATTTTTTTCCCTCTGACCAGAAGTTGTGACTAAAAGTCACATGTACATTCCATCCCTAAGCACTATTCCAAGAGCAATCAGTGATTAGTCTGGTCTTCCTCCTCATAGGAGGTTGAGGCTCCGGTGAGTATATTCTCTGCTAGTTTGGTCCACGCTACATTCCAGGTTTCAAAATCCTTTTGCTAGAATGGAAAACTTCAAGAGTGAATGGAAAGGTGTGCAAGGGCACCCTTCTGAAGGATGCAAAGTAAAAGAGTCTTGTTGAAGGGAGACCCACCCAGGATAGTCTGGTGGGGGCCAGGGTGGCTGATTGTACTCACAGATGGTAAAGCCCATTTTCTGTGACCTGTTTGTGCCTTCTACAGTAAAACTGTTACTTTTGTTGCTTCAGACATCACCCTCAATAACATTTTGTTATCCATTCCTGACCAGAATAGCACATTCCACTCAGGAGGTGGATATCCTCTCTAATTACATCAATATTATATGACTGCAATGGGACGTATGTTGGCTCAAACTTGTCTTGGATACACACGGTCGCACAAATGTTGCTCAGAAATTCCGATGGTCAAGAACGCGGAGACGTACAACAATACGACGAGCCGAGAAAAATTAATTACAATGATTCCGAGCATGCGTCGAATTGGTTCCGAGCATGCGCATCACTTTTGTGCGTCGGAAATGGCTACACACGATCGGAATTTCTGACAAGAACTTTTGCCATCGGAAAAATTGAGAACCTGCTCTCAATCATTTGTTGTCGGAAATTCCGACAGCAAATGTTCGATGGAGCCTACACACGGTCGGAATATCCGACCAAAAGCTCACATCGAACATTTGTTGTCGGAAATTCCGATCGTGTATATGCGGCATAAGTTATCCCTCAGAGAGGTAGTTTCCTCTACAAGTACAAAGAAGACCGGTGTTGAATTTAAATAAACTTAGTCTCGATGGGAGATAGACATTTTCAGTTTGTGTGTCTTCCTTTCAGGGCTCTCTACCTCACCGATGACCTTTATGGAAGTCTAAATCTCTGTGTAGCCCCTGAGGAAATGGGGATGCTTTGAATCCATCATTACTTGGATAGTATTCTACTGTTGGCTGAGTCCAGATAACCTTCTCATTCTAAAGAGGATTTCTCTGGCCAGCCTGAGAGGTTTTGGCTGAATAAGAGGTGTCAAAACAGGAGAAGACCTCACTAGACATCGATACGGAGGCCCATTTCAGTGCTCAAGCGAGTACTTTTCTCCTCCTTCTTTGAATGGGCCAAGCAGTTGTCAGCTTCCCAATGCAGAGGTCTCCTGAAAACGATGATGTCTTACATCCCTATGCTACCTTGGGCACACTGGATTCTCTAGACATTCCAAAGAATTTCCTTTTTGCAACGCAGAAGGAAGCACTTGAGTCGATTCAAAGTGCTTCTCCTCAGATGCACAGGAGCCTCTGGTGATGGGTATGTCAGGGGACTCTTGAGGCAATTTAGTTCGCATTTGTAGCGCTATACAAGTTACTCACTCACTCACTCACCCTCACTTGATCCTGTCCAGTAAGTTCATTATCCTTGATCACTGTCATCACTGATGCCAGTACTTGGTTCCAAATGAATGTGTCTTTAATCGGAAAAGATCTTGCTCATATCACTCAAGTATAGGGCCACCCTCAGCTGAGTCTGTTTGCATCACCATCCATTCACAAGGATCCTCTCTTCCCACCCTTACTCATTGGTGGAGGAAGTGGACGCTCCCACTCACCCAAGGTATAGTCACCTAGCAGATGCCTTTCCTCTGCTGCCTTTGGTCATGAAGTTCCAGGGGAGACTGTTGTCTGAGGGTCTCACTGTGATAGCAAGCATGCCGAATGACCAGCAGGCCTAGGATTTACCCTAGTCATGGAACCTAGTCAGGGCCAAGCACTGGACTGAAAATTGAGAGGGAAGGATTGGAGGACTTTGGCCAACCTCTGGAAGTGGCTCAATCCTTGCAAGGTTCCAGAAAGGACGTCAACAAACACTATTTACTCCAAAGTCTGGAACAGATTGAAAGTCTTTGCATCTGATCAGAATTGTGATCCTCGCAACACGGAGATTGCCCAGTTGCTATAATTTCTTCACATTGATCTGGATTTAAGGGTCAGCCTGGTTCCCTAAGGGCTCCAAATTTCAGCTTTCACCAGGGAATATGTGCATGTGAGCTGTCAGAGGAACACTTCAGGAGGTCGATCCTTAGAATTTGCCCCAGAGGAGGAATAATGTCCCCAGTGGGTTTTTATTCCGGTCTTGGATTTGCTTGCCAGGACTCTGTTTGCATAATCAGAAAGCAGTGCTCAGTGGGAAATCACTCTAGAGACTGTCCCTTGATACCTTCAGGCAATAACTTCAAGGGGCAGAGTATTTAATCTGCAAGTACTTGGAGCTACAGAGTCCTACATCTTTATCCTTCTGGGCAACTTGGGGCCTATGCTCCTCAAGCACCTTTGTTCCCAAGATGGTTTCTGTTTTCATCTTACAAATAAAGTGGTGGTTCCATCCTTTCCATCAGAGACAGTACCTAACCTACACTGGATGTACCAAGTTTCTAAAATGCCAGCCTTCAAGCAGCTTCCTAGTTATAATGCTCCAGAAGGCTGTTTGTGTTTCCATCAGGCAAATCCCGAAGAGGAACCTACAGCAAAACCATGTCATCTTGGACAGTCAAGGTCATCCAGAAAACTTAGTGTGGCCAGGCAAGAGCCTCCAGAGCTGATAGATGCTCACTTAGCTACGTCCATTTGTATGTCTTTAAGTTCAGACTGTGCATGCAAAATGCCTATGGAGACATCTGCAAAGCAGCAGGCTGGTTGGTGCAGTGCACCTGCCTCAGGCACTACAGGGAAGATCCAGGAGCTCGTACATCAATGGACTTTAACAGAATGACGGTCCAGGCTTTGTATTGAAGTTGGATTATACATTTTAGCCCTCCCTGTTTAGCTTGTTATTTATCACATGTATGCCGCCATGTTGGCGTTAGAAAAACATTACTGTACTTACCATAATTTTTCTTTCCTGATGACAATCCATGGCAGCATACGAACCCTCCCTTTTTTGATTTTGTTATTTTTACAGAGATTGGGGGAGGTTGCTCTAGCTTTTCTTTTATATTTTTAAACAGGTCCTGTGGGTGGACATAGGGGGGAGGTATATCGTCATGGATTGGCATCAGGAAAGGAAATTAGGGCAAGTATTTGATACAATTTTCCGTTTTCAAACATCCAATGGGGACACTAGTTCTAGTGACCTTGGTGACATCCTGAAATGCCCAAACATTGGAAGGATTTCCTCCCACTTTCTGTTGTGACATTGACAGGAAGTGAAGGAAAATCTGCCCAAAGAGACACAGATGGTAAAAAAACAAACAAAAAAAAACAGATAGGGATTATAATAATCCCTTATTCTATCCAAAATAAAAAAAAGTTTTGCCTTTAGTTCTATTTGAAAGGAAACTTAGAGAATATAGAGATTGTCATTGCTGATCTACTGTGAGGGACTGACGTTGCACAAGTGTACACGATTTGCAAGATTATAAATTCTGACAGTATGCTTTTTTGGCTCAGTAGGCCAGATAGTATTGAAGCCAGGCAACTAGCATTTTAGAAGATAAATAGTGGATGCCCCCTTATTTTACTCAGGATATGTTTCCTATTACCTCGCAAGTGTTAATAAACATTGCACACACTTGTTATCTTTTGCAGCATTAATTTCAAAATGTCTTTTGTCCAGCAGTGACCAGTCCTCAGTCTCCACAGAAAGAGGTGCAGTTGTTGCACCAGGTGTGCAGCATGTATAAAGATCTACTAGGTGGTTAAACATCCCTGATGAACATGAATTTGAATGAGCAGAAGCAGGTATCTCACTACCTACCAATCTTAGTGGAATTGTATTACTGTTTAGCCAGCCTTATATATGCCAGCATTGTATCAGAATTAGAGGGGAAAAGCCACATTGCCACTTCCCTAGCATTAGGCAGGAAATAAATAGAGCATAAAATAGTCAAGAGTTTCCAGCTGACTTTGCAGCAATTTTCAGGGAATCCAAAATCTCAACATTGAATATTCCAAGCATGTATCGTAAATCGTTAGAGGGCCCTACACTCAAAGTGAACAGAATTCCCTTATTACTTATTTGCTGGTTGCAAATACAGAGATTTTCGGTTTTGTTTCCAGTAGAAAGATTTAAAGATTTGGTATACAATTGTACACCAAAGTAGAAGCCACCCGCTGCTTTGATAAAGTATATGTGAATGAAACAAATATCAGCTTCTCAGAATGTTTGTACTTGCATTGAAAATTGAGTCATAAAAGTGACTATACCCACTGTGATCACAGGATTTTCTCTGTATTACACATGTCTAAAAAAAAAAGGAAGACAGAGTTCCCAAGTTTTGAACTTCAGAATAAGTACAGTGCGCTGAGGCAAAATGTGGGTGATACCAAACTCTTAAAATTGGGAGGGGCTTAAGGGTGAGGGGTACGCTGTGTACAAACTGCAGGGTTGAAGAGTGCACTATGTACAGAGAGCAGGGTTAAGGGGTGCGCTACATAAATAGTGCAGGGTTGAGGGGTGCGCTACATAAAGAGTGCAGGGTTGAAGAGTACACTATGTACAGAGAGCAGGGTTGAGGAGTGTATTGTGTACCGAGTGTAGGGTTGAGAGGTATGATATGTACAGAGTGCAGGGTTAAGGGGTGTGCTATGTACTGAGTGCAGGATTGAGGGGTGCGCTACATAAAGAGTGCAGGGTTGAGGGGTGCGCTACATAAACAGTGCAGGGTTGAGAGGTGTGCTACGTACTGAGTGCAGGGCTGAGGGATGTGCTGTGTACTCCCAAGTTCTCCCCAAGTACAGAGCTTTCTTCCCCACACATCCTCTGAAAGAATGGGGCTGCTGCAAAAGAGCAGCTACAACCTACCCGCCCCCACCAGCAGCCAGCAAGGATATTCTGAATTAAGGAGCTTTCACCATTTCCTATAGAAATATGCAGAGGGGGGGGGGGTGGAGGGGTTTCTGTGCAGTTTCCACTTGTAAATACAGAAGCAGCACTTTACAAGTGACAGCAGTAAGCAAGGAGAAAAGTGAACAGCACTGGAGGAAGCAGAACTTTCCGGCTGACAATAAACTCTGCTGGTGTCTGCGCTAGCACGCCCATGCAGTGCACAGTTGCTAGAGCTACTTGGCTCCACTCTGGGACTCGAGCCTCGATTTGCCGGGATGCCGGGACTTGCATCAAATCCCGGGATGGTCCCAGCGAATCTGGGATGGTTGGGAGGTATGAATAGATGGTAAATTTAAGTAACTGTGACAGAAGAAGTAGGCCCCATAGTGATTTGCTAGCAGGACAACAAAGTATTCCTAAAATGATTAATCTTAAAATCTTCATAAACAGTACAATAAACTGTATATACTGCATATGGTATATATATTGTGACATGGACAGGCTTAGCTGTAGTGGCAGCAGTAAACCATGCACAAGACAGGGACACCCAAGAACAGTCCTGCGCTTATATTCAGCAAGGCAGTAAACAAACAAAATTCAGTGCAAGAGGGCTTTGTACAGCAAGTCCATAACATAAAACAAACATCTGTTCTTCCGAGCCACTAACTAAATTTATGTTAGTTCCTGATCAACAGGGTGCCCTCTAATAGGTTCCCAAAATAAGTGGGCAGCACTGTTACCCTTTAAGTGTTCTGTCAGCACTTAGCCTTTTCATGCAGCAGCAGGCTCCCACAACAGAAAGTCCTGAACATCACAGTCAGCTTCCACAGAAAAAGGCCTCTTCACAGATGGCATTGATTAATAAGGTCTGGGTACCAGGTAGGATGTGGGTCTGGTGATGAAGTCTTTATTCCACCAAAGCTCTGCAAAGTCTCCAGGCTCTAGGACCCATTCCAGAACGTATTAAAAACTGAGAAAATAAAGGTGTTTGTTTCCCTTGTGTAGGTGAGAAACCTAGAAAACAGATATACTCCATACACAATCCTGACAACCCCACTTTTGCTCTGCAGCCAGGCACAACGTAGATTCACACAGCCTGGTGCGCACACACACACTTCCACTCGTCTAGGATTTTTGTTTTGTTATTTTATTGGAGAACTTGGATAGGGAAGGGATATAGTAGGATACTCCAAATTGAACTAACTATTCACACCGAGGACTCTAACTTCCCTTTCTAGTGAAACTTGGCTTGCAGAAGGCAGATATAGACTTCTTCACGGCTGCAGCACACTGATTGTAGAGCTGAGCAATGTCCCTTAGTAAAGTAGTGGACAGTCCTGGACCAAGCTCTAAGAACACTAGCCAGTGTTCTTTTTGTGTGGACCCTCAGCTGACTTAGAGCACAAGAGTGGATAACTATCTAAGGCTCCTTAGGATGTCTGTACTCACAAGGCTCCTGAAGCACCATTGGCAGCATTCTCTCTCTGTGATACCAGATGCACTGTAGACTCTCCCATTGTCAGTTATGGTAGGACCAGGGTCAGCCACACAGACTTCAGACCCTCAGGTCTCCAAACTGAGGCTGCATGTCAGTAATTCAGGCCCTCCAGGTCACCCACCTGAGGCCAAATGGCAGAAAGTGCCAGAGGGAGGCAGCGCCTCTCCCCCAGCTGGTGCAATCCTCTACTAGGAATCACCAAGAGCCCATGTGCACCTTGAACATAAATAGAGGCACCCAGTATGCCTGTATTTCCCCTCCCCTTCTAAATGGCCAGGGCTGTATGAATATACATGCTCCCATCTGCAAGGTTTCAGCCTTCCATCCACCACATTTCATCGTTGCCAGGACAGTGTGAAACTTCAAGACAGCATGAGCAGCACCAGAGCACAGTGAACAGACTACACTAGCCGACCACTTCTCTCTGTTAAAGCAGTAGTAAAGTCCCCATAAAAAATGGTCCCCCTGCAGATTTAGGTCATAATGTACTAGTATGCACAGCCGGCCACAGAGACGTCAGAGTCACATCGCAGCGGCTCACGGAGCGGGCCGTAAATGTGGTCTGAGCTGTGCATGAATGAGCTCAGATCACATTCCTGCTGACAGAAAAGGGGGAGATTTATGACAGAAAAGACCTCTAGGGTCTCGTCTGTTATATAAACCCTGCCTGTCAGCGGATTTTTTAATTTTTACTTTACTTCCACTTTAAGCAGACAGCACATTTACCTAGCTGTCTCTCCTTAAGCAGAGGAACCAAAAATGATTATACACTAATACTAGTACCTACCTAGGAGAGTGCAACATAATATGTAGTACATATAAAGTACCGTATATATATCTCTTATCACTAAAAATACATTCGGCACTGGTCCTGTGCTCTGCTCACCACTGTCACCTGTAAACATATACTGTTCCTTCTGCGTTTACAGCTGAGAGCTCGATAGCTCGCCTCTCCAGGCGGCTCCCACAAAACCCTATCTGCCCCAGCATTCATGGCCAGCTGGCCGGGCACTGTGTATTAATGGGTGGAAGAGGGGTGTCACCTCTTTAAACCCCTTCTCTTGCCTGGTGGGAGATAGGCAGATCCAAATTTGTGTGCTGTGTTGAGAGATGCTTTTATAGGTAAATGTGTGAAAGACATTGAATTTTGGGGGGGGGGGGGCAGTGGAGGCAGGGCCGGTGCTACCACTAGGCAAACTAGGCAGCCGCCTAGGGCGCACTACCACCTAGGACGCAGCCATGGCCTCTGTCTCGTTGCGGTGAAGCTCCAGGCCTGTGTGAGCTCGGCTCTCCTCTCCTGATCGCTCGCCCCCATTCAGTGCCGGCTGGGAACACATCCGCTGCAGGTGCCGTGCCTCCAAACCCACGCTGTGTCCCGCTGAGCACCCCACTGTCACATCTCCTCACCGCCGCCCCGGGACTCCTTTGCTTCAGTCTGTCCCTCTGGTGCGGCCTGTGTAAGTACAGCGGAGGGGGCGGGCCAGGACGTGGCTCGGTGGAGATCATTAGAGTATTGAGAGAGATGCAGCGGCTGTTAGTTGAGCTGACCTTCCGGTCGGCACTCTGCACATAGCGCACCCCTCAACCCTGCATATAGCGCAACCCTCAACTCTGCACGTAGCGCACTCCTCGACCCTGCACTCTGCACATAGTGCACCTCTCAACCCTGCACTCCTGAACTCCTGGTATGTAGCAGGTATCTTTATGTAGCGCATCCCTCAACCCTGCACTCTGTATGTAGTGCACCCCTCAGCCCTGCAATCTGTATGTAGCTCAACCCTGCACTCTGTATGTAGCGCACCCCTCAACCCTGCATATAGCGCAACTCTCAACTCTGCACTCTGTATATAGCACACTCTTCTGTATATAGTTCACTCCTGAACTCCTGGTATGTAACAATGCCTCAATATTAGTGCAGTTTGGCCACACCCAGAATTTGATGCACAGATAATGTAATGATCTGCTGTAATCTTTAGCAACCAATCAGTGAGCAAGGATGATTTGCAGTAACCACTAGAAACCAGTTATCAGTAATGATACGGTAACCTCTAACAACCAATCAGTGAGCGATAATGATGTGCAGTAACCTCTATCAACCATTTAGCAAGCAGAAATTATGTGCTGTAACCAGGCTTGGACTGGCCATAGGGCACACGGGCACATGCCCGGTGGGCTGGGGCCACCGGGCCCGCATGTCCTTGAGGGGCCAAGGCAGCTGAGCTGCTCCTTGGGCCCCCGTCACTCACCAGGCCTCTCTGCGGCCTGCTGGTCGGCCACAATTTCAGTTTGACCGTCAGGCCGGGGGGCGGAAACTACAGGTCACGTTACCTGTGACCATGAAGAGAGAGAGAATCTACACGAGACGCCGGACAGGAGGGAAAGTGAGTGAGGCTCCCTGTGCGTGCGCCTGGATAGGAGGAGCGGCTGCATACACAGTAGAAGAATCCATCTATTTATTTTTCTCATACAGCCTCTAAATGTCTGCTTCTCCTTTTCTCCCTCCCGTGGGCAATCAGAGGCTGTAGGAGAAAAATAAAGGGATGGATTTTTCTACTGTGTATGCGGCCGCTCCTCCTATCCAGCTTCTTTCTACTGCCCCCTAGTGCTCTCAAGCCCCTGTGCTCTCAGGCTCCCCCATGTGCGCTCAGGCTCCCACCATAATCTCAGGTGCCCCCCCTGCTCTCAGGCTTTCCAAGTGCTCTCCAGGCCCCCCCAGTAATCTCCAACTCCCCCATGCTCTCCAGTCCCTGAGCTCTCCAGCCCCCGTGCTCTCAGGCCCTCCATGCTCTCAGGCACCCCCCTGGGCTCTCAGGCTTCCCCCATGCCCTCAGGCTCCCACCGTGCTCTCAGGATCCCCCCATGCTCTCAGGCTCCCCCGGTGCTCTCAGGCTCCCCCGGTGCTTTCGTGGCCCCCCACTGCTCTCCGCCCCCCAGTGATCTCCAACTCCCCCCATGCTCTCCAGCCCCTCCCAGTGCTCATCGCCCCCCTGTACTCTCCGGCCCCCCCAGTGCTCTTCAGCCCCCGAGTGTTCTCAGGCCCCCTGTACTCTCCGGGCCCCCCAGTGCTCTCCAGCCCCTCCCAGTGCTCTCAGGCCCCCCCAGTGCTCTCCCCCCGTGCTCTTTGCCTCTCATGCTCTTCAGCCCACCCAAGTTCTCTGCCCCTGCTTGTGCTCTCCAGCCCCCCCATGGTCTACGCCCCCCTCAGTGCTCTCCAGTTCCCCCCACCAGTGCTCTCTGACCCCCCCTGTGCTCTCCAGCCCCCCTGTGCTCTCCAGCTCCCCCTAGTGCTCTCCACCCCCTGTGCTCTTCACCCCCCTGTGCTCTCTGGCTCCCCAATGCTCTCCGGGCCCCCTAGTGCTTTCCGTCCCCCCTAGTGCTCTCCGCCCCTCCTCCCCCACATGCTCTCTGTGCCTCCTGGTAAATATGTCATGGGCTGCTCAGTCTAAAATGCCTGGGCCTATTTTTTGTCCCAGTCCGGGCCTGGCTGTAACCTCCAGCAACTAATCAGTGAGCAGTAATGACATGCTGTAACCTCTGGCAACCAATCAAAATTGCTGCCTGATCTGCTGCAGTAAACTGATTTGGGGGGGCCCAAGAAAATGTTTTCTCAGGGTCCAATCAATATAAAGATGGCCCGGGGGCGTGGCCGGCATGGCAGACTGAGCGGACGTGCCTTCTGAGCTCTGCTGGATTATGATCCGTATTTAACTCCGTTCCTGGGTGGATTTCTTCCGATTTTGGGTCCACTGTACCTGTATGCCGTCCAGAACCTCCGGAGGCCCGAAGAAGGGCAAAAGGTTGGGGTTCCCCTTGGCAGTTGCGACCACAGAAAATCCGGCCTCTCCACTGCCGGGTGAGCCTGCGTGCCGACACAATATGGCGTCGCAGACGGACCAGGAGGAAAGCGTGGCGGCTTCCCCGCCTGGTATCCCGGAGGTCATGGCAGCTATTACGACCTGCCAGGCGGCCGTCACCACCTGCCAGACGATGCTTACAAACAAGATTGAGGCTGTGCAGCTGGACGTGGGCTTGCTGAGGCAGGATCTGGACAAAATCCGCTCCAGACTGATGGACGCTGAGCAGCGGGTTGGCGACGTGGAGGAAACGGTGGCCGGGCATGATGCCTCCATCCGGACCTTGCTCACCAAGGTGAAGGCGCTCGAGTACCGTGCGGAGGACGCCGAAAATAGAAGCAGGCGCAACAACATCCGTATTGTAGGCCTCCCGGAGGGGGTGGAAGGGCGCAGTCCCGCGACGTTCATGGAGGATCTCCTCAAGACCCTGCTGCCTGCGGCTCAGCTCTCCCCGCATTTTACAGTGGAGCGGGCTCATCGTGTGCCGCCAAGACCAGGTCCGGAGGGGGCCCCCCCGTACCTTCATCCTTCGGTTATTGAATTTCCGGGATAGGGATGAGCTGCTCCGAGCCGCCCGCGTGGCGGGTAATGTCCCGTACCGAAACACAAGGCTGATGTTCTTTCCGGATTACACCATGGAGACGCAGAGGCAGAGGCGCTCCTTTGATGGCGTGAAAGCGGCTCTCCGGACGAAGGGAATCAGCTACAGCATCATGTTCCCGGCTAAACTGCGGGTGGTCGACGGGGAGACTGTGCGGATCTTCACCAGTCCTAAGGATGCAGGGGCATGGCTTGAGACGCTGCCTCTGTGAGGCTTATTCATTCCTCTAGTGTACGTGGCGGTGTTTTGCAGCTGGGGTATTAAGGTACTTGGGGTTACTCTTGGGGGGGGGGGTTTTGACTGGGGTGATCAGGGGTGAGACTGGGGGGGTCTGTCTATTTGGTCTGGAATACCTACCTACACTCCTGTGTCCTCCCCATGTTTTCTGCCTGAAGCTACACTGGAATTCCCCTGCCCATTGAACCTGCTGAATGACCGCCATGTGCTTTGTTTTTCTGTACCCAGGAATAATTGGTGGTTTCTCACTCCAGCATCTCACACCTGTGACTATACATACCTCTTAGTATTTTTTTGGGTTATGTTCGTCATTCACTGGTGACTGTGTGGGCCGGTTGCTGCGGCCCGCGCCTCCGAATCTCTTTGAGATAGTCATTGGACAAGTTCTGTTTGGGGAAAGATGTGTTACTCCATGTTGGGAGGACACGGGGTGGGGGGTGGGGGTTGGATGGCTGTTGCTGTCCATATTGCGGTTGTTTTATGGTTTGTTATGTTTATTTCCTTAACTGTTAATTGGTTGGTCTTAGTGGTAATGTTCTTAAGGTCTGCTCGGTGGCTGTGTTCTCCGGCGTTGGCCGTGGAGGTGCGGTGCCTCCTGGTCTTCCGCCTCTGGATGCGTCCCTTGCCTAGTGCGGGGACGCTGCGCCCACTTAGGGTACCTAGGATGGGGAACATGAGCTACTATCCTTCATTTTTGTTGTACCTACATGATGGCTAAGTTTACTGTAATGTCATGGAATGTCAGGGGCCTCAACTCTGCTGTTAAGAGGTCACTAGTGTTTAAATTCATTCAGCAGCATAATCCGAAAATCTGTATACTGCAGGAGACGCATTTGGTGGGCTCTAGAGTCCTGGGGCTGAGGCGGGCCTGGGTGGGCGCTCATTATTAGGCCTCCTATTCCAATTATGCTAGGGGAGTGAGTATCCTTGTGCACCGCTCCTTGCCTTTCCAGTTGCAGGCGATTCGCACTGACCCGGGTGGTAGGTTTCTTATTATGCACGCTCTAATAGCGGATGTTCCGTATGTTATTATTGGACTCTATCTGCCCCCTCCTGCGGACCCCACCCTTCTCCACTCAGTGATGCAGATGGCTGTTCAATATGGGGTAGATAAGGTACTGTTAGTGGGGGATTTCAACTTAGTCATGTCTGATGTACGGGACAGACTCCGGCCCTCACCTGCCCCTAGTTTAGGACTGTCTTTGTGGGCTTCCTCATTTGGTTTGACGGATCTCTGGCGCAATTTTCACCCTTCTGACACCCAGTATACTTGTCTTTCAGCTACATACCGTACTCTGTCTCGAATAGACATGGCGTTTGCCTCTCCCGGACTGGTTGGGGAGGTGGTTTCGACTGAGATTCTCTCTCGCGGCATTTCTGATCATGCTCCGTTGATGGTCTCGGTTGGTGCTGCCTCTTCTGGAGTCCGGGGGGTCTGGAGACTTTCTAGATACTGGGTGGCAGATCCGGAGATCCAAGAGGACTTACCGGATGAGATCTGTAGTTTCTGGCTACGGAATGCTGAGTCCTCAGGCCCATTAATACTCTGGGATACTTTTAAAGCCTGGTTGAGGGGTGTGTATATTAAGAAGATTGCTGTTAGGAGGAGGGGGTCTGAGCAGGCTCTGAGACAGCTGGAGGCAGATGCCCTGTCGCGTGAGAGGGTGTATGTACAGTCGCCTGGCTTGGAGGCCTATCACACCTGGCAGCACACCCTTAGGGAATTGTCCTTGATGAGGGTGGACATCACTAAGAAATCCATGCTTGATAGGGCTCAGAGAGTCTTTGAGTTTGGGGACAAAAATGGCAAACTCTTGGCTTGGTTAGCCAGGGGGCAGCGAGCCTCTACACATGTGGGCAGGCTTAGAGACACGGACGGCTCGTTGCTTACTTCCCCGGAATCCATTTGCTCTAGATTTTTTCGCTTCTATAGAGACATTTACTCATCCAGGGTGACTTATACCGATGCGGACCTCTCCGACTTTTTGGACAGGGTCCCCTTCCCCACGCTTGACCCGGAACGGAGCTTGGACTTAGAAAAGGACATTACTTTAGAGGAGGTGCAGAGGGCTCTGAGCTGTATGCAGTCAGGGAAAGCCCCTGGGTTGGATGGCATCCCTATTGAGTTTTACTCAGAATATCAGGAGTTGTTGGCCCCTAGACTGACGGATCTTTTTCAGAAGTTTATGGTTCGGGGCTCCCTCCCTGCTACAATGGCTGATGCTATGGTGGTGTTGGTGCCCAAACCTGGTAAGGATCCAGAGGATTGTGGCTCTTATAGGCCTATTTCTCTCATTAATGCGGATGCCAATTTATTGGCCAAGATCCTTGCCCTTCGTCTGATTACGGTGCTGGAGGATTTGGTCCACCCGGATCAGACGGGATTCATGCCGGGTAAAGGCACGGACATTAACATCCGTCGACTGTTCCTTAATCTAGACACCTCCCATGACAATGGTGGTAACCGAGTCATAGCCTCTCTTGATGCGGAGAAGGCTTTTGACTCGGTGGAATGGGGTTATCTATGGGAGGTTTTGAAACGATTCGGGTTTGGGCCTAGGTTCCGCAGGTGGTTGGGAATGTTGTATGACTCCCCCAGAGCTAGAGTCCGTGCTAACGACAGGTTGTCAGAGTTTTTTCTCCTCCGGAGGGGCACCCGACAGGGTTGTCCCTTATCACCCAGCTTATTTGCCCTGGCCTTGGAGCCGCTGGCGATCTTGATTAGAGAGTCTTCTGCGGTTCGTGGGCTGCGGGTTGGCCCTCTGGAGGAGAAAATATCCCTATATGCAGATGATGCCTTACTCTATCTTCAGGATGCTGATTGTTCTTTGCGGGCAGCTCTGCAGATATTTGAGGAATTCGGCCGCTTTTCCGGGGTTAGGATCAATTGGTCTAAATCGGTCTTGTTCCCGCTGGATCCTCGGCCCCGGGGCGGGGTCCCTTGTACCCCGTTGATATGGGTCGAGGAGTTCAAATACCTTGGGATTGTGGTATCGAGGGACCTTCGGGATTTTCGCCGCCTCAATCTGAAACCCCTGGTGATGAGACTTAGGGAACATTGTCTCAGATGGAAAGACTTACCCCTCAACCTGCTCGGGCGCATTAATGTGCTAAAAATGATGTTTCTGCCCAGATTCACTTATATGTTTAGGAACTGTCCGGTTTGGCTCCCTGGCTCTTTTTTCAAGGAGCTGGATGTATGTATAGGCTCCTTTATCTGGAGGGGCTCCTCGCCTAGGCTTGCGAGTTCCACATTACAACTCCCTGTCCGTTGTGGGGGTCTTGCGCTCCCCTGTCTCCTGGTGTATTACTGGGCGGCGATTTTGGTCACAATACGTTGGTGGTTTATGCAGTCCAAGTCGAACGCAGCCACCTGCTTGGAGGCCGCTGTCGTGGGTTTGCTGGGTGAGTTGGGGAACCTGGTATATAGGGGGGCGGCTGCGTACTCGGTTCTTCCGGGACCAACCAGGACTACCCTTAAGGTGTGGACTATTGCTCGGAAGAGATTTATCCGTCCGAACCACATCTCTCCATTCTGCCCGCTGTGGGGTAATCCCTCCCTCCCTCATTTTAGGACAATCCCTGACCCACAGCTGTGGGTTGGATATGGTATTAAGACCCTTCGGGATGTTTTTCGCTCCGGTAGGTTATTGTCCTTCAGACAATTGGTTGACCGGTATGGGCTGCCGGAGCGAATGCTATTTCGATACTTCCAGTTGAGACACGCTGCCAGGGCTCAATTCCCCCAGGCTATTAATTTAGTAGCGGATCCTGTTGAGAGATTGCTGGCTCAGGAGGATCTTGAGAAGACGCTCTCTGCTCTTTACCTTGCACTTTTGGTAGTTGACTCGCCTAAAATAGACAACGTATGGGGAAAATGGTTGACGGATGTCCCCAGCCTGGACAGAACTACTTGGGAGGAATGTTTTGAAGATGGGTCTAAATTGCTGATCTCCTCTAGAGATAAATTAATGCAGACTAAATTTATTCACCGTATTTATTACACACCTCAGAGACTCCACGGTATTTACCCGGATAGATCCCCTATGTGTCAGAAATGTCGATCTTCGGAGGGTACATTTTTTCATATGTTCTGGGCTTGTCCCTTGGTGGAGAAGTTCTGGGCCGAGGTCTTTGAATGCATTAATATCCGACTCGCATTGTCTATCCCAGCATCTCCTGAACTGGCCCTGCTTGGGATACACGATGATGACCAGAGGCCCAGATACACAAAGTTACTTGTATCTTTGCTAATGTTTTACGCTAAGAAAGAAATCCTCAAACAATGGTCCTCCCCTGCCCCCCCCAAAATTGAGTCTTGGGACTCCTCTGTTAATGCGGTCATACCGATGTATAAGTTGACATATGTTAGCAGGGGTTGTCCCAAGAAATTTGATCGGGTTTGGACTCCTTGGACCCAGGGATCTTGAGATGTTGTTTTTCTTGTGTCTTTGTTTTATTTTCCTTCGTTTAGTTTTGATAATGTATTTTGGGTCAGACTAACATTGATCTATGTATAGATGATGTGTATGGCCTAGTGTATTGTACTATGCATAGGACATGTCTGTATATCTCTTGTTCTTTGATATCTTCTCAATAAAGACCAACCTTTTTCCTTTAAAAAAAAGATGGCCCTGTATAGTGCACGCCTGAACCCTGTTGTAAGGAAAGGCCTGTGCACAGCCTAAAACAGGTTCCTTTTCATGCTCACAGGAATTGGGCATTGGCTAACGCATACGCGTATGCGTGAACTTGCGCACGTGCACACATGCACCTGTGACAGATGTTGGCGCCAACCAGGCTATTTAAACTCAGTCAGTGTTCAGGTTCAGTGCTGCTTTGTCTTTCAGCCTCCTGTGTATCCTGTGTTCCTGTTATCCTGTATCCTGATTCCAGTTACTGACCCGGCTTGTCTGACCCTTCTCTGAATTCCATCTGCACCGACCCTGGTTTGTCCTTGACCTCTGCTTCTGTCTGCTCTGTTGGCTTTGATTGCACCGACTGGTTACTGACCCAGCTTGTACCTAGACCTCGCTATTGCCTGATCCTCTGTACCTGATCTGTCCTGCCAGTGTATGACCCGGCTTGCCTGACTCTGCTTCCTGACATATCCTGTTGTGCCTGCTGTTTTTCAGTCTGCTACCAGTGCATGCCTCACCTGCCTGCTGTCGCAAGTACCAGCCTGCTTCAGTCTGCCATTCTCCAGCTGCCCATCTGCTTGCCAGCTTGTTGGAGCAATCTGACCACTTCTCCTGCCCTGCTGCTTGAAAGACTTACAGGCACTCGTGCCACTCTGCACTGTAAGAGAGGCCTTCCTCATCGTAGCAGGCTCTGCTACTAGGTATGTGATACCTGTACTCTGTGTGTAGAGCACTCTTGAACCCTGTTGGAAGTACACCCCCGAACCCTGCATCCTGTACATAGCAAACTCCTGAACCCTGCACATAGTACACTCCTGAACCCTACCACCCTGTATGTAATACACTGCTAAATTATGCATTGTGTTCGTAGCACAATCTTGAACCCTGTTCCTGTGCAAAATGTACTCCTGAACACTGCACCATATACATAGCACAATCCTGAACCTGCACTTTGTGTGCAATGCACTCCTGAACCCTGCACTCTGTGCATAGCGCACTCCTGAGCCCTACATCCTGTGCATAGCACATTCCTGAACCCTGAAACCCTGTGCATAGTGCCCCACTGAACCCTGAAATCTGTGCATAGCACAACCCTGAACCCTGCACTCTGCATAGTGCACTCCTGAATCCTGCACGCTGTGTGTAGCACACTCCTGAACCCTGCACTCTGTTTGTAGTGCACTCCTTACCCCTGCAGTCCTGTAACACACTATTGAACCCTGTGTGTAATACACTCTGTGAGTGTAACACAAATCTGAACCGGGCCTGCACTCTGTGCATAGCACAATAATGACCCCTGTACATAGCACACTGCTGGTTTTATTTAACAATACCACTTTAAGGGGCAGATGTGAATTCCTACACCTGTTCTCTGACAAAACAAAAAACCCTGCATTATATATATGTATATACATATATTATATACTGTATGTGTATATATATATATATATATATATATATATATATATATATATATATTTATATATATATACAGTATATGTTTGTTAATGGACTAGCACGCTTACCGTGAACAACTGATGTAGTGTTGCTTTGCAGAGCAAACAAGAGATTTAGGCAAATTTTAATAATGTACACGTGCTTATGTAAACAGTCATATTTTGCATGCTTCACTGATTCTCATTTTCCTGTATTTTCCTAATTCCCTGTAAAACATGGAACCTGAGAGTAATGTTTTTACACAAAACAAAATCCATACTCTATATCAATGGCATGCTTCCCCACTGAGATTAGCCCACTTGAATTTCTGACTAATTTAGTTGTGTCATTTGTTGAAAGCTGAACTTCGGGAAACCAGCTAAATACAAAATTGAAGTACAGTATATATTTGTAAATGTTTTACCTTATGAATACTTTGTAATTTTCTGCAGACAATCTTTTGATCTGGGCACCGCTGCCAGACAGCATAGCCAGGTCCTTAACCTTACACTATAACAACAGTGGGACAGCTTGGTCAAAAATATGCCCCCATCCTGCTGACTGGACAATGATAAACAAGCTACAGCACACAGATGATGTAACTACTGTGCTCTTTCCTTATATTAGCAGGTTCTGTGTACATGTGCATGACAGCAAATACTTATTGGTTAAATTTAAATGAATATATAACTGTATCAATTGTCAATTGTTGTCTTATTTTAATCAATGTATTGGTGGTTTTAATAGCTAAGTGTCGTTCAGCTTTTAAGGGTAACTCCACTATTATGGGTAAAAGTTGTAAATAAAAAGAAAAAATAATATAGTGTATACAATTGTGACACAAGTCATATAGTAAATTAATGTTATTAAAAATTACCTTTCCTTTTCAATCTGCAGCGCTGTAATTTTCTGTAAAATGCAATGTAATATGGCTACCTGGAGGTGTTCTGTACACAGAATGTACAGAACACCCCCCAGAAACATAATTTCCTGCTTGTGTGATTGGCTCACTGATTTTCACAGAAGTTAGCACTAAGATACAAGTCAGATTTCAGGCATCCCCTACAACAAAAATGTCATGTTTGGTGAGATACTCCCAATAAGGAATCACGTCTAAAGGGATGCAGAGCCTGCAATTTTACTCATTAGTGCCCTGCAGGTGCAGCAGCTGATTGGTAATTATAAAACCCCTCCCATTAGATTCACTTTCCACAGTCAAACAAACAGCTCTTTCTTCAGAATAACAAAAGGTAGAAACAAAGTTTGTTCAAATCCCTACAATGTACATAGATCACCCAGAGGGGAGTGTTTTTTTTTAACAAAAGTGGAGTTACTCTTTACATTTTAGTAATAAGTGAGGTACTAATGCGCTTACCAAAAAGTGTTAAAAGAAAGAATATAAAGTGCTTAATAATAAAGTGCTAAGCAAAAAATAACAAAAATCAGCTGAACTTCTGTAGTGTTGTCAGCACCGATATGCATAAAAATAAATGGTGAAGCAGCGCTAATTATTAAAGTGAACAGTGCTAGTTAATCTAAATAAATTGCTAATGGACAGGGTGTAATCTACTTAAGTGTCTCACAATAGGTTGATAACCAAATACAACATCTAAAAATATGGTGCATCACATCATAAAAGTGAATTCAACAAAATTAGTCCATAAATAAAGTGCATTCAAAAGAATCTTATATTTTCAGAGAGAAACTCAATCTCTTGAACGGAAATTGGATAATTTCCTGTGTAGGCAAAACAAAGATGAGGGGAAGAGGGATAGGTAAGGGAGTCCAAGTTTTGCAAGTATGTGAAAATAACGTATACTGTAGGTGTCCTTTCAGAATCCTCCCCTGATAGTGCCAGCCTCTCACCTTGTAGATGGACCCCAAAGGGTCTAATAGTGCCTTAATAGATGTTCAACATCCAGGACGGTTGTTTTCAGCTCCTTGGTATATCTAGGACAGGGGATCACTGTAGCCTATTCACCGATCTCCACAGCCTGTTCCTAAGAGCCAATGTCTCCCGATCCACAAAATCAGAGGCAATCAAGAAGATTCTCCATAGTGTGATAAGTTTTTAAAAAGTATTGTGCATTTATTTAAAAATACAGCGCAATTAAAATGGCAAAAAATGCCAAAACAAGAATACACACTTCAAATGCAAAGACTTCCAGTCACGGCCGTAACCAGAAGTGACGTCACTAAGCTCCTGCCGACGCGTTGCGTCACACCACACGTGACTTTATCAAGGGCATAGGAGCTGAGTGATGAAGATAAGCTTAAATACTGGTGGTAGTCTTGGAAACGGCATATTATTCAATAAGGAGCTGACATATGCAAATCGAGAGGTGAAAGCAGTGAGATCTGGGAGAGAGGGAACTTGACACTCTAACTCTCACTAATCTCAAATGCAATCAAAAAACATTGGTATTGAAAAAGGCATGAATATAAAAGACGGCATGAATATAAAAGACTTAAACAATAGCAGCAAATAGGAGATCGTAAAAATAGATATATAAAGAACGTAGAAATAAAAATAAAATAAAATAAACATAAACAGAAATAAAATTAAAGTATAATAAATATGTAGCGGACACCCCTCTCCACTCCCCTCTTGAATTCGGCTCACAATGTCTCTGGTCTAGGGGTATTTGATAGGGGAGGGAGCGGGTGAGCTACGCCTGGCTTCCACCACAGGTGTACATGTGGTATTAGCAATGTCTCTGTTGTTTCTTTACCTTCGGGTCTGTGCTGTGCATCGAGATCCTCCCTCCAAGAGTCACCGTGAACTTCGTCTGCTAGGAACTGAGCCCCACACCATTAAAGTCCAACACTCCTTTATTTTAGAACATAACATGGACTCCCTTGAAGACAGAACAGAAAAGGAGGTGTGGGTGCGAATAGGCCCAGACACAATTCGGTCCTCCACTCTCCTCCTGGAGAGTGGGCTATGGTCTCCACACGAGTGGAATTTTCCTTCCGGGGGGTCTCCGACAAGAGACTCACCCGTCACCGGCAGTATGCCGCACCGGGTCTTCAGGTGAGGAGCTCTCCCCGGTCCATTGCGCCGACCTTGGATTCAGGCATCCATCCCCAGAGTACCCTAGGATCCTTCCCTCGCGGAACTCAGTGTTGGGCACTGAGCTCTGGACCTCCGTCCAAGCACCCCACCCCAGGCCAAAGGTGCCCGGGGTGGAACCCGATCTCCGGTGGTCCTCTAGGCCTAGAGGACCGACACGAACCACCGTCTGCAAGCTGAAGGTGCCTGGGACTACGAACCCCGTGACAAAAATGGCCGGCCCCTTTATACCCTCTCCCAGCAAGCATGGCGGGTTCCCCGCCCCACCATACCGCTGCCGAGAGAGGACAAAAAGGAGGCTCGGCACACAGTGATAGTCGTCCCTCAGCCCACGGTGACAGCGCCACCTGGTGGACCGCCGGGAACACACACCACTGGTGTCACCGCCAGATTCAAAAATACACCTGGGAAAGTACATACCCGCTACACTCTCCCCCCGGTCATTTGACACTGGTCGCCAGTGTCTGGAGTAAATCATGCCCTCAACGGCTGACATAATCCAATCCAGAAACCAACTAACAATTTGAAAAACAAAACTTTTAGGAAAAAACTATCCTAGTGAAGCAATTGTGTCTGGGCCCCTGTAACAAAAGAGGAGTGAAAGACAACATATATCAAACTTGAAAATCACATTTCAACATTATACTTCCCCCCCCCCCCCTCATTCTGACTAAGAACCTCTCCAGAGTCTGTGATCTTGTCTGGATGCTCTCCTGCAGAGGGAAAAGAAATGAAATTAACACATAAACCCTGACACATATATCTGTGTGAGAGGAAAATAAACTTCTCCAAGAAGAAATCCCTTTTTCTCCAGTGTGAGTGTGTGAAAAGTGTTTAAACGTTGCGCAAGACTGCCACCTCGTGACAGCCTGGCGGTACTGCACTCATGGAACTTTTTCTCTTCTTCTTTTCTTTGACCCTAACTACCCCAGAGTCTATGATCTCTTTGCCAGAAGCTTTAAAGAAAAACAGGAACAGTTCTCCACCATTCTGGGTACCAAGGCAATAGCCCCAGAAAGTTCAGTGACATAACAAAAACAGAGTCTCTGTCTCCTTTCATAAGTAAAACCGGGGATGCGGCAGAACAAGCGGTTTTAAGTGCTGATCCACAGTCTCCAAATGATACTCTGCATCTTCTCCTTCCTTGTGCCGGATCAACACCTTATCTGCATGGATGTGTCGTCCCAACATCCACTCTGCCTTGCAGTCTTTAAAATGTTGAGAGGCCTTGGGAGAGCACGCCAGGTATCTTCGGGCATTTGGAACTTGAATATGAGTCCATACGAAATCATCGTACCAACGCTCCCGACACACTTCCACCTCATACAACAGTTCCCTCGATAAGTAGGGATACTCCCATCTGTACTCCGCTGCAACCTTTTGGCCAAATAGGCGCTGTAGTCTCGCCAAAGGAGGCATGGTAGCTCTGTCCCCTTCACCCGGCAATACTATACTGTCCGGGTGGCGAGGCATTCTGACCACCTCCAATCTGGGCATAGGCGCCTGCAGCAACAGTCTCTTTTCCCCGGTATCAGATGCAGGTGGCACCGGGAACGTAGAAGCAGGCTGGGAATGGGACCCTTCTTCAGGTGCTGACGTCTCCACCCGGGGTGTACTTTCCCCTGTAGACATGGGTGAATTCCGGGTTCTGCGGAATGAAGCAAGCGGTACTTTGTCCCAACCCTTCTTGGCAAACAAATCGTCTATGACAGCATCGTCTCCCAGGTCTGAGAGCGATTCCAGGTCGGAGGTGTCACACTCCTCCGCGGGTATGTAGCCCTTTGTAGAAACGGAGCATCCACACTCCGCGGACTTGCTAGGCCATGCCTTCCCGACACCTCCGCCCACACACCAAGTCTCTTCGCCCGGCTTACCTTGGCCTTTCCTTGAAGCGGGACGTCCGGAACCCTCGTCAATGGATCCATCCAGGCCTGGCGTAAGCGTGTGAGACGGTCCATCACCACCGCTGGTCGGGGCTACCACGCTGGTTCTTTTCTTCGGTGGCGGACGCTGCGAGACAGTGGCGACCGAGTCAGCATCCTCGGATTTCTCCCGTTGAGTTTTAACGACCTCCTCCGCGGTCGCTGCAGTATGCGCAGGGATGACTCTCACAGCAGTGATTCCTCCTCTCTGAGTGGTGGTACCTGAAGCCCGGCCTGGGTAAATGGTTCTCGGCCTTTCGACCGCCGGATCCACTTCGAACAGGAACTCCCCACAGGCCTCACAGCGTCCGAACGGCTTTAACAGGCACACCAGTCCCGAACACCCGGGACAAATCACAGCCAGGGCCTCAACGTCCATGCACGAGTACAGGGCGAATCGACCCCTTGGCTTCAGTCGAATCCCCGTGTCTGTTATAGGAGCAGCAGCAGTCAATGTCGTGGTGGAAGGATGAACCGGGATCCACGAGGTGTGTCCGAACATGGCGACCTGTTGCTGATCCATCGCACACTGCAGAGCTTTCGCGCCAATGTCCCATGTGTAGTCCTTCACATGTATTGGACTCCTCCCCTTTGCTTCAGTTCGCAGGCTTTTCCACTTTCCTTTGGTTGAGTCACGCCCACGAACTAAGCGGTGGGGGTTGTGTCTGATGGCGCAGTGCAATTAGAAACCTCCACGTGTACTACTTCACACGGCTGGGTTTCCCCCCGTTCTTTGCTCTTCCTGCGCGGGCCTTTCCCTTCTTGGGGTCATGTCCACGACTTCAAGCAGGGCTGCACTTTGGCCTATTCGTTTAACTCTTCCAGCAGACACGTTCAATACTGTGATGCACAACACAATCCCGGACGAGCCCCCACGTGTAGCGGACACCCCTCTCCACTCCCCTCTTGAATTCGGCTCACAATGTCTCTGGTCTAGGGGTATTTGATAGGGGAGGGAGCGGGTGAGCTACGCCTGGCTTCCACCACAGGTGTACATGTGGTATTAGCAATGTCTCTGTTGTTTCTTTACCTTCGGGTCTGTGCTGTGCATCGAGATCCTCCCTCCAAGAGTCACCGTGAACTTCGTCTGCTAGGAACTGAGCCCCACACCATTAAAGTCCAACACTCCTTTATTTTAGAACATAACATGGACTCCCTTGAAGACAGAACAGAAAAGGAGGTGTGGGTGCGAATAGGCCCAGACACAATTCGGTCCTCCACTCTCCTCCTGGAGAGTGGGCTATGGTCTCCGCACGAGTGGAATTTTCCTTCCGGGCGGTCTCCGACAAGAGACTCACCCGTCACCGGCAGTATGCCGCACTGGGTCTTCAGGTGAGGAGCTCTCCCCGGTCCATTGCGCCCACCTTGGATTCAGGCATCCATCCCCGGAGTACCCTAGGATCCTTCCCTTGCGGAACTCAGTGTTGGGCACTGAGCTCCGGACCTCCGTCCAAGCACCCCACCCCAGGCCAAAGGTGCCCGGGGTGGAACCCGATCTCCGTGGTCCTCTAGGCCTAGGCCACCTAGAGGACCGACACGATCCACCGTCCGCAAGCTGAAGGTGCCTGGGACTACGAACCCCGTGACAAAAATGGCTGGCCCCTTTATACCCTCTCCCAGCAAGCATGGCGGGTTCCCCGCCCCACCATACCGCTGCCGAGAGAGGACAAAAAGGAGGCTCGGCACACAGTGATATTCGTCCCTCAGCCCACGTGACAGCGCCACCTGGTGGACCGCCGGGAACACACACCACTGGTGTCACCCCCAGATTCAAAAATACACCCAGGAAAGTACATACCCGCTACAAATATAAATGAACATGAACATAAAAAAATAGAAATAAAATAAAAATATAATAAAAATACATATAAATGAACATGAACATAAAAATAGAAATAAAATAAAAATATAAAATATAATAAATATAAATGAACATGAACATAAAAATAGAAATAAAATAAAAATATAAAATATAATAAATATAAATGAACCTGAACATAAAAATATAATAAATATAAATGAACATAAACATAAGAATAAATAAACATAAACAATTAAATATATATATTTACACATCTCTTATCGAAAACATTGCCAAGACAGTATTCTAATAATTGGAAATAAAACAGTTCAAATCGAACTCTATGTTAAGACCTGCGGGAGCAAAAGATTGCATTTCAAAGATCCAACGGGATTTAGATTTACTGAGGGTAATAATTTTGTTGCTTCCTCTCCAATGAAGCTTACATTTTTCAATACCCCAAAAAGAGAGGGAGTTGGGGTCTTTTCCATGGGATTCGGCGTAGTGTCTAGATACACTGTGTTTAGTGTAACCTGACTTAATGTTTTGGATGTGTTCCCTTAGGCATTTCCAGAGGGGTCTTTTGGTTCTGCCGACGTACCAGAGCTTACAAGGACATTCCAATATGTAGACTACCCCCTCAGTTTTGCAAGAAATAAAATCCTTGATATTATATTTCTTTCATGTAGTGGTGGTACTGAATTCTTCTTTTTTCTCTTTCTTAAATTTCGTGTGTCGGCAGGCATAACAGTTTTTACACGGATAGAACCCTTTTCCCTCAAAAAAAGTGAATGGTTTCTTCGTGGGAGGGTCTAGAACATTTTTGGCTATTAAATCATGGAGTGTAGGAGCCCTTCTGTATATAAATCTAGGGAATAGAGGTAACACCTGGGTAAGATGACGATCTGATATCAGGATTTTCCAATGTTTCCGGATGATTGATTCTAATTTTTTTAATTGTATATTGTAATCGAGAATCAGTGGGATTTCTGCAAGTTGGGTTCTTCTTTTTCTTTATCTCTTAGAAGGTTTTGTCTTTCTTGGTTTTAATTCTTTTTTCTTCATGCCAAATTTCTAGATCTAAAAAATTGATTCTCGATTCATTTATATTCCAAGATAGCTTGATATTTTTATCATTTATTTCTAGACCTTGACTAAATTGTATAAGGCTGTCTTTGTCGCCTTTCCAAAGCATGAATATATCATCAATACAACGTTTATATAAAATCAGTTGGTTAGGTCTATTTTTGTATATAGAGTCATCTTCCCATAGTGCCATGTGGAGGTTAGCCACACTGGGGGCATACGTTGCCCCCATTGCCACCCCCTTAATTTGTCTAAAATAATTACGGTCATTCCAAAATTAATTATGACTGAGGCTAAACTCTAACCATTCCAAAATAAATTTTCTCTGTTAGCACTTCAGACTACTGTATTCCCTTAGGGCCCATCTTTTGGCAGATAGGGCATCTTGATGACTGATGTTCGTATACAATGAAGCTACATCAGCTGTAGCTAGATAGATTGGTTCCTCATCTAGTGTAATCGCTTCAAGTAGTTGTATAAGGTGCTTAGTGTCTTTTAAATAGGATTTTGGGAGTGCGCATGCGCGGCTGGACGGAGCAGATGACCATCTGACCTGCTCCGCTCACCCCCCGGCAACTTCAGCTTCAAACAGCGGTCCCACACCTCGCCCGCAGAAATAATTAACCCGACCCTCTGGGAGAACGATCCGGGCACACGCCGGATGGTTAAAAAGCCGCGTAACAAGCCAAAAAACAGCCCCCGGAGCTCGAGCCGCGCTACACAGCACGGATCCAAGATGGCGACCGGCTATATCACACGAGGCACGCAGGCCGCAGGGAAGGGAAAACTTCCACCTCCTAATCAGGCACAAGTCCCAAGGGCAGATGATGCTGACTACCCGACACTATGCTCCTCAAGGTCTCCATTAGAAAAAGGTGAGCTGACAAACATAGACTGCCTATCACCTAGCCCCCCTGCATTATCTCCCTCTCAGACTGCAGCTAAATCACCCAGCATGGACTCACACGCATCCTCCCTCCTGGATAGGGAGATGGCAGAAACCATATACAGCCAGCCCAGCAGCCAAGATTCCGCATCAAATTGTAATGCTGACTCTCCTGCTGTACCCCCTGCGCAGGGACAATACTCAGGAGACCCGATCCTAATAGCACGCTTTGCTGACCTGCTTCAAAGAGAATTAGCCAAAGCAAATGATAAACTAGCTCTGGACATAAAACGAGATTTCCAGGAAATGGGACATAGATTGGACAGTATTGAATCCAAGATGGACGATACAATCCACAGAGTTTCCCAAAATTAAAATATGATTACTGATTTACAGGATCGACTTGAGGACGCTTACTCAAAGATCGATGACCTTGAAAATCACGCCAGGCGCTATAATTTTCGCATTCGTGGTATACCGGAAAGTGTAAAAGATATTACCTCTATCACACAATCTCTGATGCAAGCTGCCGTGCCCGATATTGATGAGATCCATATGGAGATTGATCGACTACATAGAGCTCTGACTGCCCCTAAACCTGATGGCCCCCCCAGGGATGTGATTGTTAAGCCACATTTCTTCAAGATTAAAGAAGCAGTGATGCGACATGCCCGAGAGAACCCAGACCTGGAAATAGATGGCATCAAGATTCAAATATTCGCTGATATATCCCAGGCCACAATCCAAAAGAGACGATCGCTTAAACCTTTACTAGCACCACTGACCCAACGTAATATTCGATACAGATGGAACTACCCCTTTAAACTCCAATTTTCCTTCAACAACAAATCTTACTCCTTTTCATCTTTTACTGAAGGCGAATCGATCCTGCTGAAATTGGGATTTATATCCCACAACCCATCTTCACGGAATCAACCTGGATCCAGAGGCTCCCCTCCTCCTCCACTCTCCCCCCTATGGTCATCAAAATCAACCAGGAAAAATACCCAGACATCCCGTACTACCTGAAGAATGGGCTTTATGTTTCTGAACGGGTCCGAACCCGCAGTGGTGTCTTCTCAGCGGTCTCTGAAAGGGACATTGGACGCCACACAGGGTGACTGAAATTGGTTGGAACAAGATGTTCTTGTTCTCTTGTTATTTTTGTTTGAAACGGTCGAGCTGGCCTCTAACTCTTTACACTTTTTGAAATCTTACATTTTTAGCACTGTACGGGTCCTCCTCCCCCTCTTCCCTTCCCCCTCCTCCCTTCCCCCTCCTCCCCTCCCCCCCCTTCCCATCCCCCTCCCCCCTCCCCTTCTCCTTTCTCCTCCTTTCCTTTCCCCCCTCCTCCTTTCCCTCCTTTCCCCCCCTTTTTTTTCCCTCTCCCCTCTCATTTTTATAAAACCCACAATGCACACTAGGTTAAATAACCCTACCAATGTTTTAGGGCGAAACACTGGGACCAAAGACTTTTTTTTTTTTTACGATATATTTTTTGTTGCTGGGGGGTGGTCATGCGCACTCCTTATTTGAGGGACTCTCCCCACTACTTGGGTGCGGTGGAGACTCCCTCACACCTGGGGCTTTGCTCTAGGACACTTTAACTGTTCACTGTTTGTAAATTTTATTTGGTAACATGTTTAAACTATGTCACTCGGTACCGGGAGTTCCCTGGTCCGACAGCCTCATTTTATTTTTTTCTACTATTGTTATTGTCTTTGTTATCTCTGATTCTGTTCTTTTCTTCTTTCTCTCCCTCTTTCTTAACTCCAATTTAAATTTTTTCCAAAACTGTTCTTTCCTGAGGGTCACCTGGAAAGTTCCTTGGCGCTTTTGGCCTCTGGATCCTACGGACCGGTGGGTGAGTCTGCTTATCGCTGTTCATAATTGTATCTCATGTCTTCCATAACACAGACACCCCGAAATGTCCGCCTGCTCTCACATAATGTCCAGGGCTTTGGATCGCCTGCCAAGCGAATCAAGGCCCTCACGCAATACAGTTCGTTGGGGGCGGACATTGTGGCTCTTCAGGAAACACATTTTATTTCCTCATTTACCCCCCGCTATCTCCACAGAGATTATCCTCTTTGTTTCTACGCGAACGCTTCAGAGAAGAAGAGGGGTGTAGCCCTCTGCTTCTCCAAACATATATCGTTTACAGAAACTAAAACCATTAAAGATAAAGAGGGCCGCTATCTTCTAGTGAAGGGCCACCTGGGTGAAACCTTAATCACCGTACTTGTCTATTATGCCCCCAATACTAATCAAACTGCCTTTTTTCATGCCATTCTAACACTCTTAGAACCCGATCTTGAGGGTGTTGTAATCTTGGCGGGTGATTCTAACCTAGCTCTAGATCTAACTAAAGATAAATCACACACTTCAGGACTTCGGTTTCCCCCCAGGCAAAGTCATAAATTCGCACAACTGCTACATAAATATGATTTGGTAGATGCTTGGCGAGAGTCCAATCCCACTGTTAGGGACTACTCTCACTATTCAAGGGCACATGGGCACTACTCCCGTATAGACCACGTATTTCTCCCCTCGGGGGTGATACCGAAATTGAGATCAGCAAAAATCTTGTCAACACCTTGGTCAGACCATGATCCTGTTATGATTCAATTAACTGATCTCACTAACAAAACTGTGGGTTTCCATTGGCGACTAAACGAATCTCTCCTTAGTGATGAATCTCACTGCATAGAGATTTCCAGCCATATACAAACCTACTTTGAAAATAATATCCCAGGGGACACATCCCCTGCCATTAATTGGGCAGCGCACAAAGCCACTATCAGGGGCTCCTTTATTCAGCTAGCTTCCAGACTAAAAAAGGCTCGCGCCGAGTTGATTTCTGCCAAGACCAGGGAATTTGAGTCTTTAACCCAACAACATAAACGCTCCCCTTCTCCCAATTTATATAAGAAGCTGGAACAATCCCGATTAGAATTGAACATCTGTCTCACTACAAGGGCCGAGAAACAATTAAGGTGGACGAATCATAAATTCTTCACTTGGCGGGACCGCCCAGGATCCCTACTGGCGCACAAACTCACTCCTAGACATTCCCATCGTGCACTCCCTAAAATAAAATTATCCGGGGGCCATCTCACACAGGACCCCCATAAGATCCTTGATGAATTCCATAGCTTTTACGCAGAACTATACAAGAAACCCCAGGGGGTGGCTCCCCCGTCCATCAGAGAATTTCTGGGGGCCCTCCCCCTCCCAACCATAACTAATGATCATAGGGAATTAGTGGACCAACCATTCACAACTGAAGAGGTTACTGATGCTATCAAATCTCTTTCACTTCATAAATCTCCGGGCCCGGACGGGCTTCCTAACATCTACTATAAAAAATTTGCTATGCACCTGGTCCCACACCTGACTCTTTACTTTAATTCCCTGGGGGACGGGGGGGTGGTCCCATCTGATGACAACAAAGCTTATATTAGCGTTATCCCCAAACCCGGCAGAGATTCCACTGATGTACGCAATTATCGCCCAATCTCCCTAATTAATTGCGACCTGAAGATCCTAACTAAAATTCTGGCCCTTCGACTCAACTCCTTTCTGGAACATTACATACACAAAGACCAATCAGGGTTTATTGCAGGACGTCAGACCTTAGATCAAATTCGCAGATCTATCGCTCTGATCTCGGCGGTACGCTCCAATTGGGATAACCTCCCGACTCGGGAACTCTTGCTCTTATCATTAGACCTTAACAAAGCTTTCGATAGCCTGAACTGGGACTATCTTTTTATTACTCTTGAAACTATGGGATTCGGCTCCACGTTTCTCTCATTGCTGAAAACACTTTATAGCTCCCCGACGGCTCAAATTTCTATCAGAGGACATAAATCATCCATGTTCCCAGTCCAGCGAGGTACTAGACAAGGATGCCCGCTCTCTCCCCTATTATTTGCTCTAGCAATAGAACCCCTTGCAATGGCCATCCGCTCCCATCCCAATATCCATGGTGTCCATTGTGGACAACAAGAACACAAATGTGCACTATTTGCCGACGATGTCCTTATGTATGTCACCAAACCCCAAATCTCAATCCCCGAACTCTTGTCCTTGCTAGATCGTTTCTCGCTGGTTTCGGGTTTGACCCTAAATTCGCAAAAAACCCTGGCACTTAATATCTCACTACCCCCCACGGAGATGCAGCTCCTCCAAAACACATATAGCTTCAAGTGGGCTTCCCACTCCCTCCCATATTTGGGAGTCCATCTGACCCCTTCGATAGATACGTTATATAAAGCAAATTATCCTCCTTTATTTAAAAAACTCAAAGAAGATCTTCGCTCTTGGGCGGAATACTCTCTCTCTTGGTTTGGCAGAATCAATTCGATAAAAATGACTTTTTTGCCCAGACTCCTATATTATTTCCGGACACTACCGATAGCAATTCCGAGGGGAGACATGCAACATATACAAAATGAAGTTTTACGCTTCATATGGGGTAATAAGAAGTCACGGATACAAAAAAGAACACTTTACACACCTAGGCCCATGGGGGGACTTGGTCTTCCCAACTTACAGGCTTACTATCAATCGGCTCAGATAGCCCAACTAACTCACACGACAGCTGGGGGTTCGGTCCCTCTTTGGGTTTACATAGAAGCACTTGCGTGCCACCCACTGGCAATAGGAGCCTTGATGTGGCTTCCGAATCGTAAACGCCCACCTATTCTGTGCCCTACATTATCACATTCTCTAGCGGTATGGGACAGAACAAGACACCGAGCATCCCTTATGTCACACCACACACCTCTAGCGCCCATCTTTTGCAATCCGGAGTTTCCTCCTGGCCTTGATCCACAACAATTCCAATGGTGGCTTAATAAAGGACTAATGAGAATTGGGGACTTCCTTAGTGGAAACCGAATGCATACGATAACACACTTCAAAGACAACTTCTCAATACCTCCTATTGAGATATTTCGATATAACCAAATTTCCTCATTTATTAACTCCAAAATTAAACAGGTGGGGGGCCCCATAACACTTACCGTATTTGAACTAACTTGCCAAACCAGAGGCACACAGAGGGGCCGAATCTCTACCATATACTCTTCTATAACTGAACCAGATACTAAACTTGCCTATATGACTCAATGGGAGAGGGACTTGAACCTCACCCTTGAGCTGTCAGACTGGCAAGATATCGCCTATCAACTCTCAAAAATCTCTATTAACACTACCCTTATTGAAGCCAATTACAAAACGCTGTTACGTTGGTATTTAGTCCCCACGAGAATAGCTAAAATGCATCCTTCCTCCTCACCTCATTGTTTCCGACAATGCGGACAGATGGGCACCATGCATCATATTTGGTGGCAATGTCCACTAGTGATCAGGTTTTGGATAAGGATCTTTAATCTGATAAATTCAGTGACAGGTATTAATATCCGTCGGTCCCCAGAGAGCGCTTTTTCATAAACTCCCCGACGGGATTCCCAGAAAATCAATACGCCTCATAACTTATATGTTGTTAGCAGCGAGAATAACAATTGCAAGGAACTGGAAACGCTCAAGAATACCCCTAGAACAAGTTAAGGACAAACTCAATTGGATTATGATTAATGACAGTCTCACTTACACTCTTCATAATAAAGCAGAAATGTTCAACAAGATCTGGGATCCATGGATCGAATATATTTCTACTTAACAGGGAAATCCAGGTGACCCTCTCTCTCTTTCCCCTCTCTCTCTCCTCTCTCTCTCTCCCTTTTCTCCTTTCACTTTCTCTTCTCTGCTCCTTTCCTCTTTCCTTTGCTCTCTCTTTTTATTTTTGGAGATAGACTTTTCTGTTTACCTTGGTTACTGATATACCGTGATATAACGTTACTAATAAGACAGGAAACCTTATCATGGTGGGGATCCACGGCTAACCCCAAAATTTTGTAATCGGGGTCTACCGAAGCCCTGGACCCCTACTATCCCTCTCCCTAGTACCGGTTTATTCTAATGTTGCTAGTCTGGGCACTTACACACATACTATGCCCTACCTGAGGGCTTGAATGACCTGTACGACGATACTATGCATATGCCTCCTACCTCTTGACAGGCTCGAGACGAGGCAAAAATATATTGTCAAAACGTTCAAATGTTTGGCCGAATGTAACCTGGCTATTTGTCCATTATTTTTTCTTCTTGTTTTTTTTTTTTTTTTTTTCCTTTCCTCTTCCTTATTGTATTCTTCTCCTCTCCTTTTTTTTGTATTTACTCCAATAAAAATATTGCAATATTAAATAGGATTTTGTTTCTTTTACCACTGGTTGCAAAAATGAATCAAGGTATTCTCCAAGTCTTGCTCCCACAGAATTAATCCCGTTCACAATTGGTCTCCCAGGTAGGTTTTCTTTACAAGGAGACAAGGAGATCTCCCAGACCAGAGACAAGGAGAAAGTGAAAAATAGGAAAACAAGAGGATGCAGAGCAGGGCTAAAAAAACAAAAGAAAAATAAAATGATAGGGAATGGCATTATTAATATCAGTGGCGTATTTGTGAGAAAAAAGAAAAAAAGAGAAGAAGAGTAAAAAAAAAAAAAAAGGTATTGATTAAAAATATAAATAATGATAGCAGAGGGAGGAGGGAAAGGGGTAAGTGGGGGATTACTACTTCCCATAATTCAAGTGTAGGTGACGAAGGTGCCCTCATTGGAGACATACGTTTATCCAATAAGGTAAAACTACCATAAACCAAGTCATCTAATTGTGTTCTAATATAATGGTAGGAAGAGAAAAAAAAGGGAATTATAGGAGGGGACAATGAGGAATTCCTGCTCCCCAAAGTTCAAAGAAGGGTGCCTGAAGTGTACTCATTAGAGACAACACTTATCTAGTTAATTATTCCCCCTTTACAATCAAAGTGCTACATAGTGAGAGACAGCCACAGTAGACTGCCCTAAAATAAGTCTATATGTAAATGTTTCTTATACAGTAAAAAAGTTCAATAAAGAAAAGTAAAAAAAAAAAAAAATTATATCAGTGGCATTGATTTAACTCAAGAAGAAATTACGGTAAGTCTTTGGATAAAGGACTGAAGTTTTCCCCTAAGAAAAACTTCAATAAATTTAATGCATATGTGGACAATGGACATACAAAAATTTACAAGGAAACTGAACATTAAAAATCCACCACCTGGAAGTGAAGGACATATAGATGTGTTCAGAAGAATGGTGACGCAGGATTTAAATAAAATACAAGAAAGGCGTGGGATCCGATGGAAATAAGAAAGGGAATAAAGAAACTTGAAGAGAAAAATAATATAGTTATAAGACCTGCGGAAGACCGATGGAAATAAGAAAGGGAATAAAGAAACTTGAAGAGAAAAATAATATAGTTATAAGACCTGCGGATAAGGAGGGAGCTATTGTTATATTATCTAAAGAGTCATACAAAAAAGAAATGGAGAGACAACTTGAAGATGTATGTACATATCAGAAGCTTTTGAGTAACCCGACTTTGTACTATAAAAAAGATCTTGGTAAACTAATAGATAAAGGAAAAGAGAATAATTTTCTTAATGAAAAAGAGGCACTATACCTTATACCAAATATATGCCGACTATCGGTCATATATATGCTCCCAAAAGTACACAAAAATAAAGAAAACAAGCCCGGAAGACCAATTGTGAACAGGATTAATTCTGTGGGAGCAAGACTTGGAGAATACCTTGATTCATTTTTGCAACCAGTGGTAAAAGAAACGAAATCCTATTTTAAAACACGCTAAGCACCTTATACAACTACTTGAAGCGATTACACTAGATGAGGAACCAATCTATCTAGCTACAGCTCATGTAGCTTTGTTATATACGAACATCAGTCATCAAGATGCCCTATCTGCCACAAGATGGGCCTTAAGGGAATACAGTAGTCTGAAGTGCAAACTTTTTTGTTTAGAGTATAGCCTAAGTCATAATTACTTTTGGTATGACCTTAATTATTTTAGACAAATTAAGGGGGTGGCAATGGGGGCAAAGTATGCCCCCAGTGTCGCTAACCTCCACATGGCACTATGGGAAGATGACTCTATATACAAAAATAGACCTAACCAACTGATTTTATATAAACGTTATATTGACGATATATTCATGCTTTGGAAAGGCGACAAAGAGAGCCTTATACAATTTAGTCAAGATCTAAAAATAAATTATAAAAATATCAAGCTATATTGGGATATAAAATAAAGATACTAAATAGTCTGGCCCCCCTTCTTAGTATCACTCTGCGCTAATAAAAAAACTACAAAGATAAAAGCACTAGATTGCAATATGTAAAATGACAGCAGCCGCTTAAAATCAAACGTAAATGGAATATAAAACAGTATTAAAAAACTTATATGAAAAGTTCAGAATAAAACTGCAGCAGCGCTACGGGCAAATGTTCATATGTGCGTCTTCTATATATTTAAATCATATAGGTAGTGTAAAATTAAAAAATATATCGCGCCCAAATAAATGAAAAAGTGAAAATTGAATGATAAAATATTATTAACATACACAAGTGACACAAACCATGAGGTACCAAATCACCTGAGGACGCCACTACATCCACAAAAGTGAATGTAAATTATTTGAGGTAAAAATTCAAAATGACACAAACTAAATCCCCAAAAAAAAAAAAAGCAATCATTCAAAATTAATAACCACCAAACAATAATGATATTACAAAAATATATGAAAGTATAAAAGTAAATACATATGTGTTAAAGTGCTTAAGAGAGTCTGTATAGCGTAGCTCCAAACAACCAAAATTGAAGGGGAAGGAAGTCCAACACATATATAGATATAAAGGGAATAATTCCTTCACACTGGAGAAAGGGAAGCTCTGAAAGATGTTTCAAAACGTAAGATGATGGTGCAAGAGAAGTGCCCCAGAAGATCCACAGAAGTCAAAAGGAGCCACATCCACCTCGATGAGTGAGTACTTAAAGATGGGTACGTTACCAGAAATGATGGACCTCCACTCTGGCAAGGTCTAACGAGCCTGCAGATATCACCCTCTGCGGGGTACCGGAGTGGATCCACCAGATGTCAATAGGTTGAGGTCCCAATACTGATTCTTAGCGTCCGCTGTGCTTCATTCGCTGAAGCTGCTGCAATTAGTCTCTCCAGACGGTGAAAAAACAAACCTCCAAGTTTGTATAGAGATACATGAAAAAGAGGAGAGGGACTCGAGTAGTGTAATACCTCAATGTAAATGTATTCCCAGTTGCAGAGGTATACAGGTAAGCAGTTACAAAAAAGATAAAAAACAATAATTTAAAATAGCCGGCATAAAAGTGGCGTTCGCCCGTGCTAGCGGGGTCATGTAGTAGTGACGTCAGTGCGTTGCACCGCCCTGACTAGTTTCGTTTACTTCAAACGTTTTCAAAGGGCACGGGCGACGCACTGAAGTGTCACTCAATATATAATAGCGAGGCGCGAACCACGCCTCGCTTTCATGTCTGTTGTCCTGACGATACAGTCATGGCGCATCCACGCCTCGTTTTCACATCGTCAATCATGATGGTGAAATCCTGACGTACGTCCAATACCATTACGCTCGTACAAGGGGAGGGGCCAAGAACTCGCAACCTCCTCCCTGGACAGCGGAAGGAATAGCAAATCAATACGTACAAATGTAATGCATCCAAACCTCACTTTCTTTTTTTTTTTTTTTTTTAATTTGTTTATTTGTAACAGAGAGACCGCTCTGCACTGACCAGTACAGCACATACAGTATAATACATAGCGCACACGGCAATCTTTGGTACAGGTGGGTATATTCTATTCAATTATTGCTACATATATATATATATATACATATACACATACACATACCCATACATACACATATATTACAGACAATGCCTGCCATAGGTGTTCATATATGATCCGTTATCCGACATCCCCCTACGGGGGGGGGGGGTCGACACGCCTGTGTGGTTATGTGCGCGTCAGAGGAACCGTATGTGTGTGGGTGGCCTACCCTATGGCCCCGGGCGTAATCCCCACCACCCCCTACCTCAGGGTAAACGGGAGTCCGACGCCAGGAATTTCCCCTAAATAATCCGGTCCCGCTGAGCCAGTCCCTCAACTTTTTTTTTTTTAAAATATTAATACAAAAGAAGAGACATACAAGATTAGAGAAACAGAAAATATAAGAGAAAGTAGAGGGAGACGGAAGAATGGGGGGGGGGGAGGTTGAAGAGGGGGAAGGAGCTGTGAGTGCGAGCAGGGACGTGGTGGAGGGGGAGAGGGGGGGGGGGGAGGGGGGGAAACCCACCCCTCCAGAGGCTCCCCAGCTGGTCATTGGTATCCCCAGTAGGTCCTCAGTAGAGTCGGTAGGCCCGGACGGGTGGCCGTCGCTTAATCTAAATGACTGTCTCGTCCACGCCCCTAAGCCTCTGACCCTCTACGGAGTATTTGAACACGTTCCACGGCTGCCAGGTCTTTTTAAAAGTCTCCTGTCTCTCTTAGCTGGTAAGGATCAAGTCCTCCAGCTGGCATATGTCGTCTACCTTTTTAAGCCAGAGGGAGATGGACGGCGGGTGGGGCGACTTCCAGCGAAGTGGGATACATGTCTTAGCAGCGTCCAGCAGATGTCTCACAACTGATTTTTGGTAGGTTCGCGACGGTGTATCTGTTGCATGGAGTAGGAAATAGGCTGGGTCGTCAGGCACTTCACGGTCGGTGAAGTCCTGGATGATTCGTCGGACCTCCCCCCAGAAATTCCGCAGTCGGGGGCAGGACCAAAAGATATGCAGGAGGGTGCCTTTCTCCTCCCGGCATCTCCAGCAAAGATCCGAAGATGCCGGGTAGAGAGTATGCAGGAGGGCGGGGGTCCTGTACCACCTAGTGAGAATTTTGTAATTAGTCTCCTGGAATCTCGAACACAAAGAGGATTTATGGGCAAAGTGAAGTATCTGTTTCTTCTTCCCCTCGGTGAATTGACAATTCAGGTCCCTCTCCCATTTAGTTAGGTATGGTATGGGGCTGCCCGCTGATGGCGTAATCAACATGTCATACGTCAAGGATAAGGAATGAGGGAGCGTCCCCGATTCCATGCAGAGTTCCTCCAGCACTGTGGACGTGGAACGGGTGGCATCTTGGGGGGGTGGCTGGCTCTGCAGGAAGTGACTGAGCTGGTGGGCTCGCATGAAGTCTAATTTGTATGGTCCCGAATGGTCTGATAGTTCTACGATCGTTTTCCACCGTCCCATAGTACTGAAATGCGCCGCCTGATGATGTCCCGCCGCTTGTAAATCGAGAAACCTCCTATCTTGGATGCCCGGCATAAAATGAGGGTGCCCCAACACAGGTCTCAGCGGTGAGTCAGGAGTCGAGATTGAGGGTTTAGACAACAATTGTGCGCAAATCTTGACCGTCGTACCTATCAGCGGGTGTCTTTTAAGCTCCGGGGGCAGGGCCGCGTGGCACCATGGTGCTCTGCGGAGGGGCACCATGCTCTGTGACTGCTCTATTTGCGTCCAGAGCTTGGTGTCCTTATGTCGGCACCAATCTAGGAGCCTGCTGAGGTGAGCCGCTTGGTAATAAACCCGAATATCCGGCATGGCCAAGCCTCCATGTAGTTTCGGTAGGCAAAGTGTAGTCCTGTTAAGGCGCGGGTTTTTCCCTGCCCAAAGGAATCTAGTAAAGACCGAGTGGATCTGTTTAAAGAAGGATCCCGGAATGGAGATCGGGAGGGCCTGCAGCACATAAAGGAATTTGGGTAGGATTGACATCTTAAGAATGTTACAGCGGCCCAACCACGAATGCAGACCACTGTCCCATTGGTCCAGGAGCTTCTGCACTTTCGCTAGAAGCGGGGGGAAATTAAGCTTAAATAGGCGGGAGAACGATGCAGGGATATAGGTGCCCAGGTATTTCAGGGCTTCCTCTGTCCATTTCAGGTTGAAACTGGTTTTAAGCCTCACCATTTGGTGCGGAGGGAGCCCCACTCCCATAGCCTCCGATTTGGAGAGATTTATCTTCAAGTTGGAGAGCTGGCCGTATGTGTCAAACTCACATAGGAGGCGCGGAAGAGAGACAGAGGGGTTTGTAAGCGTAAACATTAGGTCGTCGGCGTAGGCCGACACTTTATGCTGTGTACCGTCGGCGTTCACCCCAGTGATGCCAGTGTTATGCCGTACATGGCACAAAAAGGGTTCCAGGGCCAGAGCGAAGAGCAGGGGCGACAGGGGACAACCCTGCCGTGTCCCATTCGTTATTGGAAATGGTTCCGAGAGGACTCCATTCGCTCTGACCCTGGCCGTCGGGTTCGAGTAAACCGCCGCTACCCACCTCATCATCCGATCCCCGAGGCCCACGTATCGCAGTGTCGCAAACATGAATCTCCAATCGACTCGGTCAAACGCCTTCTCGGCGTCCGTCCCCAGCAGCACGCACGGTGTCTTATTGCTTACCGCTATATGCAGCAGGTTGAGGACCTTGGTGGTATTATCCCTGGCCTCCCTGGCTGGGACAAAGCCCACCTGATCCAAGTGGACCAGGTGGGGTAAGTGGCCCTGGAGTCTGGACGCAAGGATTTTGGTAAACAATTTAAGGTCCGCGTTCAGGAGGGATATAGGCCGGTAGCTCCCGCATTGAGATGGGTCTTTACCCTCTTTCGGTATAACCGAAATCTGTGCCTGCAGTGTATTGGTATGAAAGGACTTTCCCATACCCAGTGCGTTAAAAAGTTTCACCATATGTGGGTTCAGTGAGGGAAGGAGGGCTCTATAGTATTGAGTGGTGAAACCGTCTGGTCCCGGGGCCTTACCAGGCTTCGTATTTTTAAGAGCAAGTTGCAGTTCGGGACTAGTGATGGGTTCTTCCATGGCCTCCTGTATGTCCGTCGGTAGCTTAGGCATAAGGGACCCCTCAATATAGGTCTGTGTGGATTCAAGAGCGGAGTCGGGCGCTTGTAGGTTGTACAGGGAGCTATAGAAGGATCGGAATTCCTGCGTAATCCGGTGGGGTAGGGATACCTTCTGTCCAGAGGGAGAAACCACATGTGGTATATATGACGCCGTTCGTTGTGATTTCAGGGTCTGTGCTAAGAATCTGCCACATTTGTTACCGGACTCATACACTTTCCTACGGCAAATCTGCATAGCAGCTTTCGCCTTGAATTGCAAGATGTCCGTGATCTGGCGTCGGGTCATGTCTAGTTCCGTCTCAAGTTGTTTAGTCGGGCTTGTCTTGTGTGAGTTTTCCAAGGCCTGCAGGTTGGTCAGAAGTAGTGTCAATTTTGCCGTCCGCTCACGCTTCAGTCTGGCCCCATGTTTTATGAGCACCCCCCTAATCACGGCCTTGTGTGCTTCCCACACAAGACCGGGGTCACTGTCGGCTGTGGCATTAGTGTCGAAATAGTGGCCCACCTCCGCTGTCACCTCCGCAAGAACCACCGGCTCCTGCAGAAGACTTTCATTAAGTCGCCACACCGGTCGCCGTCCCCCCATGGTGTCTGATAGCGCATACCTCATCCCTATCGGGGCGTGGTCCGACCATGTTATCGAGCCAATTGAGGTGTCCTTGACCGCGTGTAGTTGTCCGTGGGGTACTAGGAAATAGTCGATACGAGAGTATGACTTATGCGGCTTTGAATAAAAGGAATAATCCCGGGTGGAAAAGTCTCCAGGTATCTACTAACTGTGCAGTGTGTAGTGTTGAGCCTATGCGTTTACGGACGTCCCGTGAAGTGGAGGACGTACCGGTAGAGGTATCCTCCGACGGCGATAGGGGTATATTCAAGTCGCCCCCTACAATGAGCTGTCCCTCAGTGTAATGCCCCAGCCTGTCTATCTGTCTCTTTAGAAATGTGTCTTGATGAACGTTGGGTGCATACATGTTTGCCAGTGTCACCTTCCTATCTCCAATCAGGCCCTTCAGAAACAGGAAGCGGCCCTCTCCGTCTGTTTGAACATCCACCAGCCTCCAAGGGACTCTGGCGGAGATAAGGATAGACACCCCCTAGATTTGGTCTGTGCATAAGCAGAGTGGTAGGCCAGGGGGTACAGTCTGTTCTTAAGTAGTGGTAATTTAGTGTCTCTGAAATGCGTTTCCTGTAACATCATGACATCCACTCTCGCGCGGCGCATATCATTGAGCAGCATCCTCCGCTTCTCCGGGATGTTTAGGCCCTTGACATTCAAGGACATTACATTAAGCACGTCCATGCCCGCAGCTCACAGCGAAAAACAACACCAAAAAAAAAAAAAAAAAAAAAAAAAAAGGAGGGGGGTTAGAGTGAGGTGTAGAGGGGAAAAGGATAAGGGATGGGGAGGGGAGAAGAAATCAGAGATATGGGGACTAGGTATAGAGAAATACAATTAAAGAGTAGGTAGCAGAAGAAAGAGAAGGCTGCCCCTAGACAGGCAGCAATAATAGGAGTCTACAACAGCCTAACAGGCAGTGGCGCTCGCCGGGGGTCCCTAAAAAGAAGGTCCCCGGGATATTGAGCGCCGTCCTAAGTGGGGTGGTGGGTATTCAGGACCGAGATGTGAACTCCCAGCCCCGCCCTCCCCGTGTTTATCAGCTGAGAGAGGCAAATACCGGTATTGTGAGTAAAATAAAATAAAAAGCATATATACGTAAAGTGAGAAGACTAAAGCAGAGGCAACAACAAAAATATAACATTGTGTTCAAACTTTTTGCTTACTAACGAACAGCAGCATCATCACAGGAAACCTGACATCGATGACCAACAGTAAAAGTGCAAGGATCAATGGTCAGAGATCAAAAATCAGAAATCAGAAAACCCCAGAACTGTCAAACTGTATCCATCCATCCCCGCCTCCCAACAAGCAGACTCAAACCGCAACCACCCTCCCCCTCCCAAGCACAACACAGTTCCCCTGCAAGTGCGGACTGTGACCCAACGTGGCGCCGTCTCCTCTCAGTTCTCGGGGGGCTTCAGCGTCTTTCACTAGGCTGAAGGTAGTCTCACTCTCCTCGTCCGCTGAGCGGGGGTCTACTTCCCGGAGCAGGAGTACAATTGCAAAATCTCCCACCTCCCCCCAAAACCCCCCACCCAAACAATAGCACAGAACGGATCTCCAGTAGCCTCGTGGCGGCCATTTCTAAGAGTACCTTCTCTCCTGTGGAGGCCAAGTCGGTATCCCATCTCTGTCACGTCAAATGTCAGTGTCTCGTGTGTGGGTGACAGCACTCGGCCATCGGGCGCCCGGGGGGGGGGGGTCACTGGCCAAAGAATCCGGCGTCCTCCGCACTCCTCAAGGGAATCAAAGATCCGCAGACCTCCCCGGGAGAAGGCCCAGGTTCACCTTGCGTGTCAAAGGGGGAGGGGGGCGCCCGGGAGGACGCGGTCAGCGTCTACCACCAACTGGGGAGGGGGGACGGGGACATAAGTATGCGGATATGGCCTACGGCCTACTCACGTGATCCCTCTCGGGGTCTAGATCGGTTCCTCCGTCGGCCCCTCTGCTGGCGGGGTGGAAAGGGGGCCCGTTGTGCCGAGAAACCCGATCGTCCGGTGGGACGCGGCAGTAGCTGCAGCCAATCGGGGATCTGGATGGGCTCCACATCCATGAAGCGAAACAGCTCAGGGAGGTCCGCCGGGGTCTGTAGGGTAAAGGAGCCGGAGTCACTCCGGAAGGATACCGATAATGGGTATCCCCAGCGGTAGGTAAGTCCCCTCTGTTTGGCCAGCTCTAAGAGGGGACGCAGCATGGCCCTGCGACGCAGCGTCGCTCTGGAGAGGTCGGGCAGGATCTTCACCGAGGCGCCTTCCACCTCTACATCTCCATGGTCCCACGCCCGACGTAGAATCGCCTCCTTCTGGGCATAGCGATGGAGCCGACATATGACGTCACGCGGCCTACTAGGATCCGTTGGTCTATGGCCTAGGGCTCTATGGGCCCTGTCTAGCAGTATCTCTACTTCCGGTTCCCCTAGGACTGTCCGGAATAGCTCCCGCATCGAGCTTCCGAGGTCTTCCCCGTCAGCCTTCTCAGGCAGGCCACGTATCCGGAGGTTACCGCGTCTGCTCCTATCCTCGATGTCCTCCAGGTGGAGCTGTAGGTCTACCGCGGTCTCCCGGTGCGAGTCCCTGGAGCGCTCCAAGGCCGCCACCCTGGCCTCCAAGGAGGCCGCCGAGGTTTCTCCCGAGGTCACTCGCTCCGCGAGTGTGGACACCTCGCCCCGCACCTCCTGGATATCTCGCCTATGCGTCTCCTCCAATCGGAGGATAAGGGATTCGATGTCCGTCCGGGTCGGGAGGGCCTCTATGTCCGCCCGGGTAGGGAGGGCCATCAGCAGGGCACGGATGTCCTGCTCCTGTATCTCGGCCTCTAGCTGCGGGTCCGACGACATCCCCGGATCGTAATGTGCCTCTGGCGCTGTTACAATGGAGTCAGGTAAGATGTCCCCAGAGGATTGTGCCTGGGCCTTCCGTACAGTTCCCGATGTGGAGCCTCGTGGTGTCGTTGCTCTGGTCCCAGGGGATCCGTCCTGCAGACTCTTGAAGTATCTGCTAATTTCGTTCCGGGTCTTTCTGTAGTTCGCTCCTCTAGTTGCTGACCTGGTACTATACTTTTTGGCCGAGGACATACCGGTATTTATCGTCTTTTTGCCGGTTTAGGAGGGCTTGGGGCCGGGAGCTCCAAGAAAAAGCAGCCTCACACAGCCATGTCCAGGCCACGCCCCCCAAACCTCACTTTCACATCAACAGTCATGATAGTAAAATCGTGACGGAGACGTGATTACATTCCACTGATGCTAGGGGAGGAAAAAAGAAAAAACTCGACCGCCCCCATCAGCAGTAAAAAAAGGGTCCCACCCACGTCTATAAGGACGTAGATGACATGCAAATTAAATTCTGTCTAGAACATTGATGTTTAAATCAATATACACACAACAGAATTAAAATACATATTCACCAAGAATTAAAGGTCCACATATAGCAGGGATGAACCTTAAACCTTAAACCAACATAAAACAATAATCATAAAATAGGATGGAATACATATTAGTACTAATAATGCAGAAATCCGCATATAGGCTAAAAAAAACAACTGAATAAACAGCTGGCTGTGTGATAATTAACCACTTAAGCCCCGGACCATTTGGTAGCTAGAGGACCAGAGGTGAATTCAGAATTTTGCACTGCGCTGCTTTAACTGTAAATTGTGCGGACATGCAATGTTGTACCCAAACAAAATTTGCGTCCTTTTCTTCCCACAAATAGAGCTTTCTTTTAATGGTATTTGATTGCCTCTGCGATTTTTATTTTTTGCGATATAAACGGAAAAAGACCGAAAATTTTGAAAAAAAATGATATTTTCTACTTTTTGTTATAAGAAAAATCGAATAAACTCAATTTTAGTCATACATTTAGGCCAAAATGTATTCAGCCACATGTCTTTAGTAAAAAAAACGTCAATAAGTGTATATTTATCGGTTTGCGCAAAAGTTATAGCGTTTACAAACTAGGGTACATTTTCTGGAATTTACACAGCTTTAAATTTATGACTGCCTATCTCATTTCTTGAGGTGCTAAAATGGCAGGGCAGTACAAAACCCCCCCAAATGACCCCATTTTGGAAAGTAGACACCCCAAGGAAATTGCTGAGAGGCATGTTGAGCCCATTGAATATTTTTTTTTTGTCCCAAGTGATTGAATAATGACAAAAAAAAAAAAAAATTACAAAAAGTTGTCACTAAATGATATATTGCTCACACATGCCATGGTTATATGTGGAATTGCACCCCAAAATACATTCTGCTGCTTCTCCTGAGTACGGGAATACCACATGTGTGGGACTTTTTAGGAGCCTAGCCACGTACGGGACCCCGGAAACCAAGCACCGCCTTCAGGATTTCTAAGGGCGCAAATTTTTGATTTCACTCCTCACTACCTATCACAGTTTTGAAGGCCATAAAATGCCAAAATAGCACAAACCCCCCCCCCAAATGACCCCATTTTAGAAAGTAGACACCCCAAGGAAATTGCTGAGAGGCCTGTTGAGCCCATTGAATATTTTTTTTTTGTCCCAAGTGATTGAATAATGACAAAAAAAAAAAAAATTACAAAAAGTTGTCACTAAATGATATATTGCTCACACATGCCATGGTTATATGTGGAATTACACCCCAAAATACATTCTGCTGCTTCTCCTGAGTACGGGGATACCACATGTGTGGGACTTTTTAGGAGCCTAGCCGCGTACGGGACCCCGAAAACCAATCACCGCCTTCAGGATTTCTAGGCACAAATTTTTGATTTCACTCCTCACTACCTATCACAGTTTCGAAGGCCATAAAATGCCAAAATCGCACAAAACCCCCCCAAATGACCCCATTTTGGAAAGTAGACACCCCAAGCTGTTTGCTGAGAGGCATGGTGAGTATTTTACAGCTCTCATTTGTTTTTGAAAATGAAGAAAGAATTTTTTTTTTTTCTTTTTTTTTTTTTCAATTTTCAAAACTTTGTGACAAAAAGCGAGATCTGCAAAATACTCACAATACCTCTCAGCAAATAGCTTGGGGTGTCTACTTTCCAAAATGGGGTCATTTGGGGGGGTTTTGTGCCATCTGGGCATTCCATGGCCTCCGAAACTGTGATAGGCAGTGAGAAGTGAAATCAAAAATTTACACCCTTAGAAAGCCTGAAGGCGGTGATTGGTTTTTGGGGTCCCGTACGCGGCTAGGCTCCCAAAAAGTCTTACACATGTGGTATCCCCGTGCTCAGGAGAAGCAACAGAATGTATTTTGGGGTGTAATTCCACATATGCCCATGGCATGTTTGAGCGATATATCATTTAGTGACAACTTTGTGCAAAAAAAAAAAAATTGTCTTTTTTCCGCAACTTGTGTCAACATATAAAATATTCCATGGACTCGACATGCCTCTCAGTATATAGCTTGGGGTGTCTACTTTCCAAAATGGGGTCATTTGGGGGGGTTTTGAACTGTTCTGGCATTTTATACACAACATTAGGAAGCTTACATCCACTCTTCTAACCACTTGAAGACAAAGCCCTTTCTGACACTTTTTGTTTACATGAAAACATATTTTTTTTTGCAGGAAAATTATGTTGAACCCCCAAACATTATATATATTTTTAAAGCAAAGGCCCTACAGAATAAAATGGTGGGTGTTGCATTTTTTTTTTCTACACAGTATTTGCGCAGCGATTTTTCAAACGCATTTTTTGGGGAAAAAATACACTTTTTTTATTTTAATGCACTAAAACACACTATATTGCCCAAATGTTTGATGAAATAAAAAAGATGATCTTAGGCCGAGTACATAGATACCAAACACGACATGCTTTAAAATTTCGCACAAACGCGCATTGGCGACAAACTACATACATTTTTAAAAGCCTTTAAAAGCCTTTACAGGTTACCCCGTTAGATTTACAGAGGAGGTCTACTGCTAAAATTACTGCCCTCGATCTGACCTTCGCGGTGATACCTCACATGCATGGTGCAATTGCTGTTTACATATGACGCCAGACCGACGCTTGCGTTCGCCATTGGGCAAGAGCAGGGCAGGACAGGGGTGCTTTTTTTTTTTTTTTTTTTTTTTTTTATTATTAATTTTGCTTTTTTATTTTATTTTTAAATTGTTCCTTCCATGTTTTTTTTTTTTTTATCATTTTTATTGTTATCTCAGGGAATGTAAATATCCCCTATGATAGTAATAGGTAGTGACAGGTACTCTTTTTTTGAAAAAACTGGGGTCTAGACCCTAGATCTTTCCTCTGCCCTCAAAGCATCTGACCACACCAAGATCGGTGTGATAAAATGCTTTCCCAATTTCCCAATGGCGCTTTTTATATCCGGGGGGGGGACATTCCCTCCCACTGCTTGTAAAAGCAGTCCAGAGGCTAATTAGCCACTAGGGTTGCTTTTACATTAAAGCCGGCCGCTGGCTGAAAAGAATGATACCAAGATGATACCTAAACCCGCAGGCATCAATCTGGTATAACCATTCAAAGTCCAGCAACATACCAGTACGTTGCTGGTCCTTGTTGGACATGTATTGTAATCTTTTTTTTTCATGCAGCCAGGTGGCTGAACGAAAAAAGAGATTGATCGGTGGGTATGCCCACCATTAGAATACCGCCCTTCATCCACCCACTTCTAATGATGGGCATACATGCACCATTTATATATGCCGAAGCATGGGGGCATCCTCCCGCAAAAAAGTTATGCCGCACACACATGGTCGGACTTTTCCAAGCCTCCGTCGGAATTTCGACCGTATGTACGCGGCATTAGGAGCAAAATCGCTCCTCCGCCCCTGCTGCCCCAAAGCTTCGGCATATTTGCTTCTTTTTTTTTTTAACTGTGGTGGTGAAATCACCTCCTACAGCACTGGAGTCGCAGGGATCAGGCCTGTCTCTGCGAACGCTGCAGTTATGTGTGTTGTGTTTTGCAAGTGACAGTGATCGATCGATGCTGCACTTGGGTGGCCTGGGCTGGACGGAGGGGCAAAACGCAGGTGCTAGCAGGTATCTGGGCTGATCCCGCTAACACTGCGTTTTTGGGAACCCTAAACTGCTGGGGACGCTAGTATAGATCTGATCAGATCAGATATTGATCTGTTCAGATACTATACCACTAAGGGGGGTGTATGCTTCACGCGTGGGTGTTAGCGTTACTGGCACTAACCTGACGCTGCCTGGGGTGTGACGCAGACCCTCTCTGACGCTAAAACCTAATTGATATCACCCGCCGGGCGATCAGGGGGTTAAACCTTTATTGGGTTATATACGGCGGGTGCCCTGACACTATAAAAAGCAAACTAACTAACCAGCGTCACCCGTAACACTTATATGATGATTACTGGTGAAAGGGTTAACTAGGGGCAATTAGGGGGTTAAAACCTTTATTAGATAATATATGGGGGTACCTGACGCTATAAAAACCTGCGGCGAACCTAAAAAAAATTACTGGCTACCGATCTGCATCACCGACGCTAAGACATCGATCAGAAAAATGATCGCTTAGCGACAGTGGTGATAGGGGGTGAAAGGGTTACCTGGGGGGCGATCAAGGGGGTTAAACCTTTATTAGATAATTTATGGGGGGTACCCGACGCTATAAAAACCTGCGGCGAACCTAAAAAAATTACTGGGTACCGATCTGCATCACCGACGCCAAGACAGCGATCAGAAAAACAATTGCTTAGTGACAGTGGTGATAGGGGGTGAAAGGGTTACCTGGGGGGCGATCAAGGGGGTTAAACCTTTATTAGATAATTTATGGGGGTACCCGACGCTATAAAAACCTGCGGCGAACCTAAAAAAAAAATACTGGCTACCGATCAGCATCACCGACGCTAAGACATCGATCAGAAAAACGATCGCTTAGTGACAGTGGTGATAGGGGTGAAAGGGTTACCTGGGGGGCGATCAAGGGGGTTAAACCTTTATTAGATATATTATGGGGGTACCCGACGCTATAAAAACCTGCGGCGAACCTAAAAAAATTACTGGGTACCGATCTGCATCACCGACGCCAAGACAGCGATCAGAAAAAACAATTGCTTAGTGACAGTGGTGATAGGGGTGAAAGGGTTACCTGGGGGGCGATCAAGGGGGTTAAACCTTTATTAGATCATTTATGGGGGTACCCGACGCTATAAAAACCTGCGGCGAACCTAAAAAAAAATACTGGCTACCGATCAGCATCACCGACGCTAAGACATCGATCAGAAAAACGATCGCTTAGTGACAGTGGTGATAGGGGTGAAAGGGTTACCTGGGGGGCGATCAAGGGGGTTAAACCTTTATTAGATAATTTATGGGGGTACCCGACGCTATAAAAACCTGCGGCGAACCTAAAAAAAATTACTGGGTACCGATCTGCATCACCGACGCCAAGACAGCGATCAGAAAAATGATCGCCAAGCGACGGCGGTGCTAGGGGGTGAAAGGGTTATCTGGGGGGTGATCAAGGGGTTAAACCTTTATTAGGGGGGGTTAGGGGGCTACACTGGACCTAAAACTAAATGTAGTGACACTTTTACAGTCACAAATGTCACTGATTGCAGTGATCAGTAAATAAATGGTCACTGCAATCAGTGACACTGTGACTGGGGGCTGGGGGGTGATCTGGGGGGGGCTGGGGGTCCATGATCTGGGGGGGCCTGGGGGGGGCGATTTATGTGCCTATGTGTGCTGGTGTTAGTGTAGTGTTAGTGCACTGACCTGTGTGTCTTCTCTTGTACGACGCTCGGTATATGTGAGCGCCTCACAGGAGATGACATCACTTCCTCCTGCTTTCTCTATCTGTGTAAACAGTACACAGACAGAGGGGGCATTTCTATTCGCCGGGAGCGATCGCGGGGGGGTGGTCAGAATCGAACGGCCGCCCCCCCATCTCGGAACGCTCCCAGATGAATTCCGACCGCTCACTGTACAGAAGGGGGGTCCGATCGGACCCCCCAACTGTACAAAGGCAATCACGTATGCTCTACGTGATTGTGCCTGTCGGTGCCATTGTGCCGACGTATATATACAGTGAGCGGTCGTTAAGTGGTTAATAATAGTTAATAATGAAAAGTTTAACTTAATGTGTCAACTTATAATCTAAATAGCACATAAAGTTACCTGCTAATACACAATAATATAAATAATATAGAAAACTGATGAACTATACCCTATACATTCACCTAACAGTCTGAGAGATAATAATTACTTCTCAAAGAGATAGAAATGGGAGGTTACACCAATTAAGGGGTATGAAGCATCACTTCCCAAAGAGTAATAATGATAAATATATTAAACTCAACTGATCAAGGAAGAGGGGGGGGAGGGAGGTTTGGGAAGAATAGGGTTAGGCAAAAGAGTGAGGGGGGGGGGGTAAGGGAAGAGTTTGAATGATCAAGAATTATCTATAAATGCATTGATTTCAATATCTACATTCAACCCAAGCGGTCTAAGACTTTTAACCCTATATATCCAACCCATTTCGAGTTTGGATATCGCACGCCTCTTCGAGCCACCCCTCCAGTGACTCTTCAGCTTGTCTATAGCCACAAAGGACGTCCCACTAGGGTCCCTATTGTGGACATCCCTGTAATGTCTAGACACAGAGTGCCCCTTAAAACCTCTCCTAATATTTCCGATATGTTCATTGAGCCTAACTTGAAAGGCCCGAACAGTCCTTCCGATATACTGTAACCCACAGGGGCAGGTAAGGAGGTACACAACGTGGGTAGTTGAACACGTAATAAAGGTTTTAATGTCAAACTGCTGAGAAGTGCTATTAGAGACAAAATTCAGAGTTTTCCGTTCCTTGATATGGTTGACATTGCAGACCGCACATTTTTTACATTTATGATACCCCACCAGATTTTGAAAGAACATGGGTTTATTGATAGGAGGGTCACATACGTTAGGGGCCAATGAATCTCTCAGGGAGGGTACACCCCTAAACACCACCTGCGGGTGATCTGGTAGTATGGATCCCAGCACCACATCATCCTTAATAATGTGCCAATGCTTGTGAATCAGCTTTCTCACCAGGTAATGCTGGTTAGAGAAGCCAGTAATGAATGGCACAGTAAAGGGAATTTTATCATCTGTATTGACCATTCTATCACTCAAAAGTGACTCCCTATCCAATTGTTCCACTTCCAAAGATTTTTGTTTAAGATCACTGGCGAGATATCCTTTCTCGAGAAATCTCCTAGTCAGGATATCAGCCTGCTCTCTATAATCACTGAGTTTGGTACAATTTCGCCTTAGGCGCACATATTGGCTTTTGGGAACTGCATTGAGCCATGAACGGTGATGACAGCTGTCTTGGGGTATGAAAGCATTCCTGTCTGTAGTTTTAAAATAAGTGGAAGTAATAAAACGTCCTTCCTCCACCTTGATCTGGAGATCCAAAAAATGTATCGACTTCTGGTCTGCTTCGTATTTTAATTCAATGCCCCTATCATTCATGTTTAAGGACTTCATGACGGCCCCTTGCTGTCCTCTCCCTCCTCGCCCTAAAAAAGGACGAGGCGCTGGGAAATTATTGTGCTGCTCCAGGGGTTGGAATTTGTTTTGTGTTGGTATCTGATACGGTGTGTAAGGACGATTGTTATATTGTTGATTGTTCACCTGATTATTCTTCCCGCCTCTTCCTCTTGGTTGCCCTCTTATACTTGGAATTGGGGTGGAGAAGTTTGTGGGTGAATTGAATTCAATCTCGTTGTCACTTATAAAGCCGCGCACCCTGTCCATTAGTGTGGTTATGGCTTGATTGATTAGGGGTTCAGTTGACCGGGGCTTTTCAATTAGATTTACATTCTCTGGCAACGTCTGTTGCTAGGCGTATATGCTGGTCACGCCCTCAGAAGAAGTCAGGAAGTGACGAAACGTCAGGGCGTGACCAGCAAACCAAACAAACCGGAAGTGACGCTTCTGTGCTCCAGGACCTGCCGAACCAGGAAGACGCCAAAGGAACTGCATAGCGGCGTTCATCAGGGGCAAGTCTCAAGCGCTGAAGCGCTCAGTTTACCATATCACCTGTTTATTGTATTTATGTGGTACGCGCATATGTAAAGGGAGTACTTGGGGGATTGTTACACAATAAATTTTCCAAACAGTACTACCCTATGTGGATTTGTTCTTTTTCCTCATATATGCCAGCGGCACCATTGATGTAGTATTGTGGTAAAGAAGACAGAAAACACTAGAGGAGGATGGTTTATTTATGCCCATATTGATTTAACATCTGGTTAGTGCATCCCCATTAGGGGACCTTCAATCCCCCCACGTGGTGAAATACACTTGGTGAAAGGAGCACTGGAACTAGGATTTTAACCAATTATAACCAGACTCACCGTTCACTATCTACACTACCTATATGATTTAAATATATAGAAGACGCACATATAAACATTTGTCCGTAGCGCTGCTGCAGTTTTATTCGGAACTTTTCATATAAGTTTTTTAATACTGTTTTATATTCCATATATTGGGATATAAATGAATCGAGAATACATTTTTTAGATCTGGAAGTTTGGCATGAAGAAAAAATAATTAAAATCAAAACTTTCTTCAAAGCAGTTGATAGGAACAGCTATCTCTCCATTGATAGTTATCACCACTCATCTTGGTTGATGAATATCCCTAAAGGACAACTGGTGAGGCTTAGAAGGAATTGTACAACAGAATCTGACTACAGACAACAAGCTGGAGAACGCTTCCTAGACAAAGGATATGAAAAATCTTTCCTTCAACAGAAGATCGAGGAAGTAGGCAATATAGAAAGACAAAACCTTCTAAGAGATAAAAAAAAGAAGAAACCAACTATGCAGAAATCCCTCTGATTCTCAATTACAATATACAATTTAAAAAAATTAGAATCAATCATCCGGAAACATTGGAAAATCCTGATATCAGATCGTCATCTTACCCAGGTGTTACCTCTATTCCCTAGATTTATATACAGAAGGGCTCCTACACTCCGTGATTTAATAGCCAAAAATGTTCTAGACCCTCCCACGAAGAAACCATTCACTTTTTTTGAGGGAAAAGGGTTCTATCCGTATAAAAACTGTTATGCCTGCCGACACACGAAATTTAAGAAAAAGAAAAAAGAAGAATTCAGTACCACCACTACAGGAAATAAATATAATATCAAGGATTTTATTTCTTGCAAAACTGAGGGGTAGTCTACGTATTGGAATATCCTTGTAAGCTCCGGTACGTGGGCAGAACCAAAAGACCCCTCTGGAAACGCCTAAGGGAACACGTCCAAAATATTAAGTCAGGTTACCCTAAACACAGAGTATCTAGACACTACGCCGAGTCCCATGGAAAAGACCCCAGCTCCCTCTCTTTTTGGGGTATTGAAAAATTTAGGCCTCATTGGAGAGGAAGCAACAAAATTATTACCCTCAGTAAATCTGAATCCCGTTGGATCTTTGAAATGCAATCTTTTGCTCCCACAGGTCTTAACATAGAGTTCGATTTGAACTGTTTTATTTCCAATTATTAGAATACTGTCTTGGCAATGTTTTCGATAGGAGATGTGTAAATATATATATTTAATTGTTTATGTTTATTTATTCTTATGTTTATTTTTATTTATTTTTATGTTCATTTATATTTATTTTAAATTTTTATTTATGTTTATGTTGACTTTCTTCCTTTTATTTTATTTAATTTTTTATTTCTACTTTCTTTATATATCTATATTTACCATCTCCTATTTGCTGCTATTGTTTAAGTCTTTTATATTCATGCCTTCTTTTATATTCATGCCTTCTTTTATACCAATGTTTTTTGATTGCATTTGAGATTAGTGAGAGTTAGAGTGTCAAGTTCCCTCTCTCCCAGATCTCACTGCTTTCACCTCTCGATTTGCATATGCCAAGTCCCTTATTGAATAATATGCAGTTTCAAAGACTACCACCAGTATTTAAGCTTATCTTTGTCACACAGCTCCTATGCCCTTGATAAAGTCAAGTGTGGTGTGATGCAACGAGTCGGGAGGAGCTTAGTAACGTCACTTCTGGTTACGGCCGTGACCGGAAGTCTTTGCATTTGAAGTGTGTATTCTTGTTTTGGTGTTTTTTTTACATTTTAATTGCTCTGTATTTTTAAATAGACGCACAAAACTTTTTAAAAACTTATCAAACTATGAGAATCTTCTTTCTTGCCTCTGATTTTGTGGATCGGGAGACATTGGCTCTTAGGAACAGGCTGGGGAGATCGGTGAAGAGGCTGCAGTGATCCCCTGTCCTAGATATACCAAGGAGCTGGAAACAACCGTCCTGGATGTTGAACATCTATTGAGGCACTATTAGACCCTTTGGGGTCCATCTACAAGGTGAGAGGCTGGTACGATCGGGGGAGGATTCTGAAAGGACACCTATATGTTATTTTCACATACTTGCAAAACTTGGACTCCCTTACCTGTCCCTCTTCCCCTCATCTTTGTTTTGCCTACACAGGAAATTATCCATTTTCTGTTCAAGAGATTGACTTTTTCTCTGAAAATATAAGATTCTTTTGAATGCACATTATTTATGGACTAATTTTGTTGAATTCACTTTTATGACGTGATGCACCTTAATTTTAGATGTTGTATTTGGTTATCAACCTATTGTGAGACACTTGAGTAAATTACACCCTGTCCATTAGCAATTTATTTTGATTAACTAGCACTGTTCACTTTAATAATTAGCGCTGCTTCACTATTTAATTTTATCTTTACATTTTGGGTTGTGTTAAAAGCTTTTAATAAGTACTTATGGAAAATGTATATTTTAACAACATGTAAAGCATTTTTAGAGGCAAATTTCCCATAAAATTAGACATGGAAACAAGGCTAAGTGACTCGACTGTACATGAAAACATAGGAACTGAGGTTCAGAAAAATGGCAGCAGGTGCTCTGGATTGATGAGTCAAAATCTAAAATATATGGCTGTAACAAAAGGCAGTTCATTTGCGAAGGGCTGGAGAGTGGCACAATTATGAGTATCTGCTGGCAACAGTAACGCATGGTGGAGGTTCCTTGTAAGTTTGGGGCTGAATTTCTACAAGTGGAGTTGAAGATTTGGTCAGGATCAATGGTGTCCTCAATGCTGAGAAAAATAGGCAGATACAGATACTTATCCATCATGCCATACCATCAGGATGGCCCCGAAGTTATTCTGCAGCAGGACAATGACCCCAAACACACAACCAATGGCATTAAGAACTATCTTTAGGGCAAGGAAGAAAAAGGAGTCCCGGAAGTGATGGTTTGGCCCCCACATTGATCTCAATATCATCGAGTCTGTCTGGGATTACATGAAAAGACAGAGGGTTTTGAGGCAGCCTACATTCACAAAAGATATGTGGTTAGTTCTCCAAGATGTCTGGAACAACCTACCTGCTGAGTTCCTTCGAAAACTAAAAAATTGAGATGACAGAAATAAAGTCTGCTGAAATAGTCTCCCATTTACTAAAACTTGAGAGTGCAAAATCTGGTGCAGCTCTGCACAGAAACCAATCAGCTTCCAGGTTTTATTGTTAAACCTTACTTAAATAAGCTGAAGTTAGAAACTGAATGGCTTCCATTAACAGCTGCTCCAGTTTTAGTAAATCTACCCCATAGTGTCCAATATTAAATCCACCCGAAAAGAATGCCCCGAAATGCAAGCACAGTGGACCAAAAGTGTGTATTCTACTGGGGCGGAACATTGAGCCTTGGTTGTTTTGTAAAGGAGAGAGAACGATCCTGCGGCATCTCTGCTTGAGGTTTTTAAGAAAAATAGTGGTTGATTTACTAAAACTAGAGAGTGCTAAATCTGGTGCAGCTGTGCATGGTAGCTAATCAACTTCTAACGTCAGTGTAAAAATTGGTAATCTCGCGCCTGATAAAATAACTAAATAGCTGCTAAACCCCAAAAAATTTAACCAAACAAGTGTAAATAATTATACCTGCAAATTGCAAATATAGTGGGGGCGCTAGAATTAATAATACTGTGATAAATAATACTACTAAATCCTTAAATTAAACAATAAATACACCAGCCTGCCTATGTGAACTGTGTGTGCCGGCTGACACCATAAAGAGTTAATAATTAACTTAAACACAATACACCTATATAAAAAAACTTATATGAATGCAAATAATGTAAAAGTGAATATAATAGATGCTAGCAACAGCAAAATTATATTGTGATATGTGACCAATGTCCAATTCAATTATGAACTAAAATGTTCCAATAGTCCATAAATTGCAAAACATGTGATGATCTTGAAAGTAATCCGTGTGAAACAGTGTAACGGCAGCCCAAATATGAAAGGGGGTAACAAACGCCGTTTAGATATCTTCCCTCTCCTGGACACAAATTCACTGTCGATCCCCCACAGTCAGACGACCACTTCCCATAGAAATTAATCCTTCTGAAAGAACGAGACGCACTCTGTATCTTTCCAAGGATAGACTGCCTTTATTGCCAAAAACATTGTAACCTTTATACACATCCAATATTGCATTAATCTAAAATGAACAATGGTCCAGCTCCACCCACAACATAACAAGACCCAATACACATTTGACAGTAGGCTAGCTTTTGTCTCCCACTACCCATCTCTTAGAAGGCAAAAGCTAATCCCTTTATGTTTAAATAATTATGCATGACCTTTATATTCACCAGACTGTCTGTTACTTTACAACACACACAATGACAGACTTAATTTCCCCAATCCACATCACCACAAACAATGAACAGGTCTTTTAGAAGCTGGGATTAGCATTACACTAGGCAGACAGGTGATTGAGGCTGAACACCTCAGTATCTCTCAATTAACCTGTTGAGTTCAGAATCAGTAAATAGTCCTTTACAGATATCCTTGGGAATATGGTGGATAAATATTACAGACCCATTTTAGGTAGTCCAAGATATATTTCTTAATGTCCATTATTTCCTGGCTCACCCTGTGTCCAAAGTGACCCCCCTGTCACAAACAGCTTAGTCCAAACATTATATATCTTGCAGTAGCAACCTTCACCAACTTATGTAATAACACCCGATAGTGCTCAAGGTAATTATAACAGCTTACCAGAAATAATTGACTCTTTTAACTAAAAAGGAGTCATATAGCGCTTGTAGCAAAACCATTTGCTAATATGGATAGAGATGTCAGTAGTGGATCATAGAAATCCCTGCCTCCCAGAGGCTCAGATGTGGATTTGCGGAACAAAAAAGAGATAAAAAAACGGCAAATAGTGTAATCCCGTTTTAATAAAAGATATGAATAAAAATGATAGCCAAATGCCCTCTTACTTGCATAGTGCCACAGACCCGGCACTGAGGCTGAAAAGCACGGTATAGTAGAGTTGTTTGGCCCAAATGGAGACGATACGGCGTGCGTTCCACCTTCCACAGGGAGACAGCCAGCAGGACGGGAAGTCATGTCAGAACGTAGCCTAGCTTTGCCTCGACAGCCGTTTCGTATTGCACGTCATCAGGAAGCGTGCTGGGCTACGTATGTCTGACCTTATATGCAGCTGTCAATCAAACTAGGGGGGAGTGGTCGAATCTAAATCCAGCCTCAGTACCGGTTCCTCCGCATGATAAACAACACACTCGATAATAAAAACAATCGTAAAATATGCAATACTCACATCATACATATTCACACCATAAATACATGCTGGCTGATATAAACCGGCCGCATGACATCAACATAGAATGAGCGAGAGTGGCATCCTGATTGCAATGCACTCATTCAACCAATGTGATTGAAAAACTGCACAAGGACACACTCACCCAAATTCCATGGCTTCTAAAAAATCTATTTTAATACATAATGAATATTAAACCCATAATGAGAAATTTTGTTACTGAAACAAAATAAATTTAAGAAAATGTATTGAATATAAATAAAAATTTTAATTAAAATAAAACCTACACCAGATTTAATTGCTAGATGAAATCATGTTTCTCAAGCATGAGATAATTCGTTAGTAAGGAAACAATTTAAGTCGAGATCTATGTTGAGGCCCTGTGGCTGCATCGTGGACAGTCGATACAGCCACTGGACCTTTGTAAGATCTGTTCCTCTCCAGTTATATATGGCTCAGTCAATACCGTACAACACCAGTAGCCGAGGATCCCTATTATGATATAGTAAAAAGTGACGCGACACACTATGATTAGGGAAGCCCTTAGCTATGTTGGCTACATGCTCGTTGATTCTAACCCTAAGTTTGCGTGTGGTACGTCCCACATACTGGAGAGAACAGGGACATTCCAAGACATATGTCACATGTCTGGAATAGCATGTAATTAAAGGTTTAATTTTGAATTCTTCTTGTGTTGCCAAGGATTTAAATTTCGTTAACTTCCTGGTACGCCGAATAGTAGTACGGTAAGCCTTGCATCTCGTGCAATAATGAAATCCAGAACCGTCCAAGAACGTGGGGGGTATTTCCGGGGGGTCTGGAACATTAGGCGCAATGATATTCCTCAAAGCAGGCGCTTTCCTATAAACAAATTTAGGCTTAGGAGGTATCACCGACACTAGATCCCTATTTTTCAGAAGAATAGGCCAGAACTTTTTAAATACCTTCTCTATACTCTTGTATTGCCTATGGAAGCCTGAAATAAAAGGTAATTCATCTGTAAATTGGACTTTGGGCTTTGACACTAAAAGAGAGTGTCTATCCATAATGGCCACTTGGTCTCTAGCCAGAGTAAGGGCACCATTGCTATACCCCTTCTCCTGGAACCTTTCTGTAAGAATCTCCGCCTGGGCTTCAAAATCTGCATCATCAACACAATTCCGTCGGATACGCATATACTGTCCCTTCGGTATAGCCCCAAGCCATTGGGGATGATGACAGCTATTAATTGGCACGAAGGCATTCCTATTGGTGGCCTTAAAGAAGGTCCTCGTGCCAATTCTGCCATCTTGTTTAACAAGGGTAAGATCCAAATAATTTATAGTTACCAGACTAGACTCGGCTGTGAACCTAAGTCCATAATCATTGGAATTTAATTCCTTTAAAAAGGCTTGTAATGTGGTCTGGGATCCCTCCCACAACAACATTACATTGTCGATGTACCTTTTATAAAAAAGTAGGGGTTGTGGATTATCTTTATAAATGGTCTCCCCCTCCCATTTATTCAGTACCAAATTAGCCACACTGGGGGCATAACGAGCCCCCATTGCCACCCCCTTTATTTGGTTGTAAAAATTCCCTTGAGCCCAAAAATAATTATTTCCCATTGCAATTTGTAATCCCTCAACCAAAAAGTTGATCTGAGCCTTCTTTAACTGTGAGGCTGCAGTCAGAGCCGACTGCACTGCCACTAATGCATCTTCCTGCTTAATATTAGTATAGAGAGACTCTATGTCCACCGTTACCATTATGGTGGCATCAGTTACTTTAATGTTGGAAAGAGATTTGATGAGTTCTCGACTATCCTTAAGATATGACCTTCCCTCGCATGACTAATGGTTGTAGGAAGATATCCAAATATTCTCCCACCCTGGAATAGAGTGAACCTATCCCGCTTATAATGGGACGGCCTGGGGGGTGTTCCTTAGTTTTATGAATCTTGGGTAATATATATAACACCGGAGTCCGTGGTACTCTTGGTGAGAGATATGCCGCCTCTTTCATATCTAAAATACGTTGATTAACGCCCTTATCGATCCAGTTGGAAAGTTCAGTTTTTAATTTGGTTACAGGGTTAGATAGCAATGGTTTGTAAGTGCTGGTATCCTTTAATAATCTTTGGATCTCCCCATTGTAATTTTCCTTAGTGAGTGTCACTACCCCCCCCCCTTTATCCGCTGGACGGATTACTATGTTTTTATTTTGTTCAAGTTTTTCGATCCCCTCAATTAGTGGGCGGTTGGTTCTGGCCTTTTTGTATTCTGTATATTGTATATATTGTATTCTTTTGTATATGATGTGTTCCCTTTTGAGGATTAAATACAGAGTTGTTTCTCAAGCATCTATGCTTAAATTTGTCTGTTTCTACCACTGAAGAGAGAACAGGCTTTTGGGAAGCAAATTTATTAATTTCCTTACATATTTTTCCACATCAATAAACAATTCAAATTTATTGAGATTTTTATCTGGTGCGAATTTAAGACCTTGTAATAAAACTGGCAGTTCATCCTCTGAGAACGAGGCACCTGCTAAGTTAAAAATTCCTCCATCTAACTGACTATTGGTCTTTTTCTTTTGGGTTCCCCCTCTTCTACCTCTTTTTCTAAATATTCTTTGGGGTATTGGGGTGTAGTGGATGGGATTTTGTAGGGCTCTTTCCATTCCCCCCCCCCCCCCCCCGTTGGTAATTATTTTGGTTGGGCGTAAGCCTCCCTCTATAGTTACCTCTAAAATTACCTCTAGGAGGCCTAGGTGGGTATTGATTGGATCCCTGATGATGATAAGGGTAACCATAATCCCTAGGATTATCATCCAGGGGTCCATACCTGTTGTGAGCAGGTACCCCATAAGGTGTATGATAATAATCATTAGGAGGGGGGTAATAACCCCCATTGTGGGGTTGTGGGGGGTAACCCTTACCCCCTTGTGGAACTTGCCCCTTGGGAGTGGGTGCAGATTTTGATTTCTTTGGAGTGTTTGTCTTGTTTTTATTAAAACTTTTAGCTAACTGGGCAACTGTATTATGTACTTCCATGTCCCTCTCCACCGAGGAACCCTTAGAATTGGGCAAATCTAGATCATCCTGTCATTTATATACTTTATTTTCCTCATAATCTTTGATATCTCTCTGATACTTTTTCAATTTTTTCTGTTTGATCTCTCCGTCATATTTGGACAAGTGAGTTTGAAGGCTCTGCGACTTGTCCAGATATTCTTTGGTTCCCATAAAAGGCTCCATTTTACTTTTAAGGTCAACTATATCAGCTTCTACTAGGATATTTTTGGCTCTACGTCTCCTAATCATTAGCTGCATTAACTTCTGTTCGCAGCCATTAAAAAACTGAAACCAATCATCTAAGAGTGTTAAATTTTCCGCACCATCATTTAGATTAACATCCCATCTCAACCTCCTGGGGGTGAGATTCTTTCCTATATACATCTCAAATGAGGCTATATCCCACCACAGTCTTATTTGTTTCTCCATATTGTATTGGAGTTGTTTAAACCCCCTTTCAATGTCTAAATTTGGGCTAGGTGTTTGCTGGAAGATTTCTTCAATATTGGTCTGAAGACCCTTCATGAAGTTGAATACATCCATAGCTGAGTAGATTGAAAAAGTCTTTGGTGAAAACCTCTAGAAAGTGTAAAAATTGGTAATCTCGCGCCTGATAAAATAACTAAATAGCTGCTAAACCCCAAAAGCTCCAAAAATGGAACCAAACAAGTCCTGTGTTTAGTAACAAGCTGACGTTAGAAGTTTAAATAATTATACCTGCAAATTGCAAATATAATGGGGGCGCTAGAATTAATAATACTGTGATAAATAATACTACTAAATCCTTAAATTAAACAATAAATACACCAGCCTGCCTATGTGAACTGTGTGTTCGCATATTTTACGATTGTTTTTATTATCGAGTGTGTTGTTTATCATGCGGAGGAACCGGTACTGAGGCTGGATTTAGATTCGACCACTCCCCCCTATGTTCGATGGACAGCTGCATATAAGGTCAGACATACGTAGCCCAGCACGCTTCCTGATGACGTGCAATACGAAACGGCTGTCGAGGCGACGCTAGGCTACGTTCTGACGTGACTTCCGGTCCTGCTGGCTCTCTCCCTGTGGAAGGTGGAACGCACGCCGGATCGTCTCCATTTGGGCCAAACAACTATACTATACCGTGCTTTTCAGCCTCAGTGCCGGGTCTGTGGCACTATGCAAGTAAGAGGGCATTTGGCTGTCATTTTTATTCATATCTTTTATTAAAACAGGATTACACAATTTGCAGTTTTTTATCTCTTTTTTGTTCCGCAAATCCACATCTGAGTCTCTGGGAGGCAGGGATTTCTATGATCCACTACTGACATCTCTATCCATATTAGCAAATGGTTTTGCTACAAGCGCTATATGACTCCTTTTTAGTTAAACGAGTCAATTATTTCTGGTAAGCTGCTACAATTACCTTGAGCACTATCAGGTGTTATTACATAAGTTGGTGGAGGTTGCCACTGCAAGATATATAATGTTTGGATTAAGCTGTTTTACACGGATTACTTTCAAGATCATCACACGTTTTGCAATTTATGGACTATTGGGACATTTTAGATCATAATTGAATTGGACATTGGTCACATATCACAATATAATTTTGCTGCTGATAGCATCTATTATATTCACTTTTACATTATTTGCATTCATAGAAGTTTTTTTATATAGGTGTATTGGGTTTAAGTTAATTATTAATTCTTTATGGTGTCAGCTGGCACACACAGTTCACATAGGCAGGCTGGTGTATTTATTGTTTAATTTAAGGATTTAGTAGTATTATTTATCCCAGTATTATTAATTCTAGTGCCCCCACTATATTTGCAATTTGCAGGTATAATTATTTAAACTTCTAACGTCAGCTTGTTACTAAACACAGGACCCTGCATTCATTATATCTAGTCTCCCACAGTGCAAAAAACAAGGAAATCCAATAGTTTTAATAAATATAAACTGATATACCTTTTTTAATCAGCAGTTAGAGCAGTCTTGTGACTTCTATCAAGTTCTGGTTAGAGCTTGTAGGAGAAGTTTTCATTCTGCTCTGACAGTCCTATCAGGCTGCTGGACCCCTGTCCCTCTGTCTAGACAGTGCTGAGTGGCCCTGTGCTGATCACATGCACTTTCCCAATACACATCAAACTGAGCATGTGTAGCTTGTCCCCTAGTCTCTGTTCTATCAGCATTGGGGACAGTGGAAGAAGGCAAGAATCAGAGAAGACAGGATCAAACAGCCTTTTTACTCAATGCAGAGGAATAACCCCTTAGGTTCCACAGTGAGTATAACAAGCATGCTTTACTGCATATACAGACTGATTTTACTGTTGTGGGTTTAGTAACAATTTAATCTTTGACAAAAAAAACTGGAAGCTGTGCAGAGCTGCAACAGATTTTGCAGTTTTAGTAAATCAATCCCACAGACAGCACTATGTTCTTTCTTTCTCTTTTTGCCTCATGCACACTGGGCGTTTGCCAAGCTCCCCTGAATGCCTTTCTGCTGCCAGGAGAAAAGCAGCATCAAAAACGCACCTAAAGCCACATTTTTGTAAACGCATTTAGGGGTGTCAAATGCTTGGGTGTTAATTCCTTTTTTTGGCCAGAATAATAATTTATTTTGCAAGCTCCAAGTGATAGACCGACATCACTAAAGCAGAACCTGATTGGCAGCTAGTTTTGGCCCTGCTTCTGCCAGTCCGGATGTATCGGGGAATCAAGAAAGGTGAAATAAAGACACGTTTAGGTACTTTTATTAGATGCATTTTAAAATAAATTTAACATGTATAAGTACAGTTATATTTTCATACATACATAAATGCTTTGTGCGCTTGGTGATATTAATATCTGCTGACAACTTGAAAGATCTTGGTGGTCACTATTTAAATACTCTGGATCTATTTTTACCCACACGTATCCTTCGTCCCAAAGGCACATTTGCCACAGCTGATTCACAAATACACATTTACACTTCTAGTTGGATTCCTTATAGTTTTATTATTTTCATTGGAAGAAAATACACATTTTGTTAATAATACAGTTTGCACACAAACCCCCTTTTGAAATTCTTTAGTGGTCCCTGATAAAGTGCCACATGTCCCATCTAGCCTGAATGACTTGGTGTTATTTGGTGCTTCCACTCCCCCTTTTAGTATAAGACTGGATGGTTGTTTGGAAGTACTTTGTGGTGTTAAATTGTGGATGGCAGAAAATGATGTAACATTTGGGGAAGAAATACCCACCTTTAATTCCCATCAGACTGAGCCAAGCCAGGCCTGCATTAATTGCAGTGATGTACTCCCCAACTCCAATTAGTTGGGCAGTAAAGAAAGAGATACAGACCACAAAAAAAATCAACATGGCAAACGTGATACATTTGGCTTCACTGTAGTTTTTGGGTAGCTCCTTGCCCATGTAAGAAAAGGTAAAGCACACAAGGCTTAGAAAAACATTGTAGCTAAACTGGAAGATATTGTACACGGAGCCAAACTGACTGCATTCCAACAGAACTTGGTCAGAACTCAGCTCTATGGTGGTAGCAGTAGGTGGGTTGATGATGATCCAGATAATAGACATAAAAACCTGCACACCACAAAGGAAGCCCAGGCAGATGTACTGGCCATTCCGTTTTACCCAGTAATCAAATTTTGCTTGGAGCTTAGAAGACATTTTAAATATACAGACTATCTGAAAGGAACGTATGGAAATATAGGAGAAACTGACAGTGAGAGCAATACTGTATATGGGTAGTCTAAAGATGCATTTCACCGTTCCGGGCTCACCCAGGTAGGCCAGGATGCTGAGATAGGAGACTGTCAGTGAGGAGAGCATGAGGAAACACATTCTTCCTCCTGCAGCTTTGACCACTGGGCTTGATAATTGAACAAAAAAGGTCACCATGATCACAATGTTAATCAGTATACCCAAAATTGTTATAGATAACACACTTATGGTCAAAGGGTTACTCCAAGTCATAAAAATTCTAGTTTTATCCAAGCAGACAGTGCTCCTTTCTTTGGACCATTGATCTTCTCTACAAGCCACACAGGTACCTGCAAAAGAAGATGATGACATTGTCATAATTACTTATGGAATTGTTTTTATGTTATACTATCTTTATATTAAAGTATTTTGTGATATAATGAACAACAATCAACTCTGATTCTGATTTCTAGGGTTCCAATTAATGCTCTTTCCCATCAGTTTATGACATGCCACTGAGCCTACCAAACGATCTCCCTTCGGCCCTGGCACGAAGACCAAGTTTTTAATATGTAACATTTTTAGATAACAAATTTTGAGTATCCTCATAAATAGGTAGCAATTAACTCATAAATGCTATTGAGAGCCTTGGAAATGCAGACATGTTGGACAATCTCTGTAGCTGGTCAGAACAGAGTGTTAAAAAAATCATTGTTGCACCGGGTCAGAACCACACAAACACACAATTTCAACCATGTATGCTTTAATTTTTGCTGACATCAATCCTAAAGAGGACATAACTAGCCAAAAATGGGAAAGAGAACTTGATACAAGCCTATCTAGTAATGAATGGAAACGTGTTTTTACATACATCCACAAAGGTTCATTAAATGTCTCGACCCAAGAAAATGGATTTAAAATATATTCCAGATGGTATAAAACTCCTGACATAATTCATAAATGTAACCCTGATACTAATCCTCTGTGTTAGCGATGTACAGCTGCCAGAGGAACACTCCTTCATATATGGTGGGATTGCCCTTGAATACAACCCTTTTGGAAGGAAGTACATCGCCTTATATCCTACATAATATATAAACTAGATTTTACTCCTGCTCAATACTTGTTACACCACACTTTCTTACCTATTTCACTTTACAAAAAATCTCTTATTATACATCTTGTTAACGCTGCAAAACTATGTATACCTATACATTGGAAAGATACTTCACCTCCATGCATCTCTGAATGGTTAAAGAAAGTCCAGAAAATTTCAGAAATGGAAGATTTGATACAACAAGCCAATGACTCACCATTTCATTTCCACAAAACTTGGGCTAGTTGGATACGCTTTGCTAACTCCTCTGAATTTCATATGCTGATTTCTATTATTCATTAACTTGACTAGGGAATTTATACTCTGCTAGAAACTTTAATATTGACATTGTTTTGTATATGATAATAACTGTCCACTTCCTCCCTTATTTCTCCTTATTCCATTTTATCTCATTTATACTTGCTACAAAGTAATATGAGATCAAATTAATTAATTATCTTGTTTAGTTTTTTGTTTTTGTTTTTTGTATTTTTTTGTTTTTTTGACTTTGTTTATATAATTTGATGCATTCTATATTCTGTTTGTCTACAATATATATGTAATACTATTCATTTTTATGAATATTGATTTGTACATTGGATGCCTTGTACTATCTATTATGCTTTTTTTTGTATAACGTTATTTATACCCCCCTTTTTTTTATGTCAATTTTTTTTAATAAAAACATTGAAACAAAAAAAAAAAATCATTGTTTTTGTTTTAGCGGTGTAGAAACATTCAGTAGCAATATCACATATTACAGTATATGAGACAACACCACTATCAGAACACTTCACATCATAAGAACATATTTGTAGGTTGCTACCAATTCTTTAGGTCCCTTTCACACTGATGTGCTTTTTACCGTGCTTTTAAAAATGATTTCCCATTAAATCCTATGTAACCATTTACACTGCAGGTGCACTGCACTTTGAACAGCCCTACATGCTGCATCTTTGGTGCAGTTTTCAAAAGCCCACCATAAAGGCACCTTCCATTGTAAGTTGATGAAAATGCAACAAAAGTGCATCAAAAGCACATCAGTGTGAAAGCGCTCTTAACCACTTCAATACCGGGCGCTTACACCCCCTTCCTTCCCATGCCAATTTTCAGCTTTTAGTGATGTTGCACTTTGAATAACAATTGTGCGGTCATGCAGCACTGTACCCAGTTATTTTGAGACAGATAGAGCTTTCATTTGCTGGTATTTAATCACCACTGGGTTTTTATTTTTTGCTAAACCCAAAAAAAAAGACAAAAAATTTTGAAAAAAAAATGTTTTTCTTAGTTCGTTATAAAATTCTTGCAAATTAGTCATTTTCTCCTTCAGTGATGGGCACTGATGAGGTGGCACTGATGAAGATGCCCTGATAAGCGGCACTGATGGGCACTTATAGGCTGCACAGATGAGACTGCACAGCGTGTGAGAAAAGGACTGCCGATAACTGTCAAGTTTGTCTAATCACAGCTGATCACATGGTAAAGTGCCACTGTGACTTAGCCTTCCTGCTTATAGGTGGCTCTGTGCCATTATTACATGGGAAGGGGAGTCTCATAGGGGAACTGAGCCCTTAGAGATTCCATACAGATCCTCAAGAGGAGAAGTAGTCTGATTGGACACTGAACTCTCAAGAGACTTCAACTGTCATTTTGGGTGAGGAAACCTATTAAATAACAGAACCCACATCAGTTTGGTGTGCTTCTGGTAAATGAATAGTCAGGCACAGGAACCCACTTGGGAGGGAGACTGCAAAGATTAGGTAAAGGTTCCTGCTGAGGTTGGACAGCTTAGCTTAGGCTCCTTGGCTATTGCTTATTTTCGGGTATCTGCAACAGAGGTGTGGAACCAGTGTGAGATGCTATCTGGGCACAAATACATCTTCTTAAGGAATGCCAACGCTGTCACCCAAAGCCATCCCCTGGTAATGCAGATTGTAGATAAAGTACTGTACCATTCTGCACCACTGTGCACTGTGCATATACTGAATATATCTAAATACTTATGCCAAAGACTGTTTGCTTGTTTGTACTACAGTATAACCAGAGCTCATATTAAGGATACCGAGCATTACACTAAGTGTGGCTGATTACTCACTTACTGCTTAAGTGAGGCCAGCTGCAGGTCACCAATGCATATTCTTGAATTTCCAAGTAACATTTACAGAAGCTGTAATGGACCTCCCATAAAATAAGTGTTCTCTGTGCCTGCAGCAACCTTATACACTAAGGGCTCATTTACACCAGCTACTGCATTGCAGAGCAGCAGCTGGTGTGCTGTGCGATCTGGCTGAGATCAGCACAGGGATTATTCGCTGAGCTCGGCGGATAGCACTATTTAATTTTTTGTTTAAATAAACGTTATTGAGATGCCACACAGACATCCCCATAAAGTTCAATTGCCAGCTTTGCACTGCGCTGCATTGGCATATTCTGAGCATTCAAATGAAAGTTGTTGTAAAGGCTCAAAGTTTTTTTACTTTCATGCATTCTATGCATGATGGTAAAAAAGCCTTCTGTGTGCAGCAGCCCTCTAATACTTACCTGAGCCCCATCTTGATCCAGTGATGTGCACAAGAGCAGTGGCTTTCCTTGGTCTCTTCCTCCTCATTGGGTAAGACAGCAGCGGGAGCCATTACAGAAAGGGGAGATTTGCTTTTCTGTTATATCATTACTGGGATTGGCAACCACTGGCCCCCCCTGGTGAGTTCACATTTATATATGGCAGCGGGAGCCATTGGCTCCCACTACTATCAATGACAGCCAGTGAGCCAATGAGGAGCAAGCGGGGCTGAGCTGCGCTCTGTGTGTTAATGGACACACACAGCAGTGGCTTGGGAGTGAGCCTGCTCGGGTGCCCCCATAGCAAGCTGCTTGCTATGGGACACTCGGCAGAAGGGAGGGGCCAGAAGGGCCAGTGGGGAACCCGAGAAGAGGAGGATCAGGGCTACTCTGTGCAAAACCACTGAACATAGCAGGTAAGTATGACATGTTTGTTATTTAAAAAAAAGTATTCTTGTAATATCACTTTAATGCTCAAATGATAAACGTGCCTAGTGGTAATGCGTGTTTATATGCATTTACACGCACATTTTTTCTGCCAAAATGCTGCTGCTCCTGGACACGCTACTAGTGGGGGTTTTTTCTGCCTCTAAAATCCTGTAAATGTCTAAGTGAGCATTGCTAACATGAAGTGGCATTTAGAGGCAAAAAAAAAAAAGAAGCCAGATGCCCCTAACAGCAGCGTTAAAAACATCCAGTGTGCATAAGACCTTAGGGTGCCTATACTCTGATAGAAGGGTAAAGTAAGACACCTTTGTACAGCAGAATTGTCAGTTTGGGGAAAGGGTACTGTTAGACTAGCAAATTTAGATGGACTTGACTAACAAACTAAAACTGAACTCAAGCTAAAACTTTATAATTAGTTACAACAACAGTTTATTTTCCTTTTGGGATGAAAGTTTAACAGAAATTAATAAAAGATGACTATTCTAAGCTCCCCTGTCAGTGTTAAATGATTTGTCTCATCCCCCCAACTGCTATTTTGTCTGGACAGCTCGGTCTGTTAAAGGAAATTGAAAAATAACAGACTTACTGACCAGATCACCAGGTAAAACTAAAAGTGGTTGTAAACTCATTACAACCACTTTAACCTACAGGTAAGCCTAGATTAAGGCTTACCTGTAGGTGCAAGAAATATCTTCCAAACCTAAAAGGTTTAGGAGATATTTGCAGAAAATACCGGCACTGATGACTACGGTGCATGCGCCGTAGACAACGGCACAGGCGCACTGAGCGTGCTGTTTCCAACGGCGATCGTGCCATGACAGGCGGGTCTCGCGCAAGTTTGGTGAAAGAAAGATCACCAGTGGAAGAATGGCCACAAGGCAGATAAGCTGAAACCCTAGGGAAAATAGGGACAGACAGAAGAAGACAACCAAAGGTGAAGGGCCACAGTGAAGGGGAGTACATTGTTAACTCCAGTCAAGAAAAGAGTATGCCATTTTAAGCAGAACTTACAAATGTGGAATGGGGCACTAAGGAGAAGAACAGAGGGGCAGAGGTGGTACATGCATCATAACATGTAAAGCTGGACATCTGCAAGAATCTTCCTTGTTTTTATATCATATGGGAAACCCTAAGGACGGTCAGATCTTGCACATGACTGCTTTCTCAAGTCCACTGTCTCTTCCAAACTAAATGTATTAATTTTTATGTGGCTATATAACAACATTGTATATATTATGATCTACAAACCATTTGAATAGAGGTAAGTCCCAGCTGCACAGCTGATGCAGGAAAAACAACATTTATAGTATCCTTTTGGCTGTTTTTTCTGCCCTGGTAAGCATTCAGAAGAACACACTGATGATGGAACCTAATAAAAAAAATACAATTTTATCAAAATAGTTATAAATCAGGTTTCATTTAATAACATGGTAGAAAGATTAATGAAGTGCAGAAAATTATAGCAACCAATCAAAGAAAAAACATATTTTTGAAAGTTGAAAAAACGGAATCCAGGCAGACCTGGGAATTTGTTAGCATTTGATTGCAGAGACCAAATAAGCTTCCTGATTATGCCACTTTTTTTACCCGGTATATGCCAGCTGGCTGCCTGTATATTCCAGTGATCTACTAGTATATGCCACTAATGCACCATATATGCCACAGATATTCTAGTATAAACAACTTGGTTGTCTGTATATGCCACTGATCTGGCTATATGTGTCTCAATTGCCTGTAAATTGCCACTAGGCTGTCTGTATATACTACTGTACTATTTATATAATCCACAGTTGCCCATCTATTGCCAGTGAGATACCTGTATATTGCCAAAAGATTGGCATGTTTTTCATGCGAGATCCCACCTTTTGCCCCCCTTGATTTCATGCTCATGAGCCAAAATTCCCAAAGCTTCCATGTATACATGCAAGATGTTGTGGGCTAACTTTGTGGTACATATAGGCCACTCAGTCAGGAAATCTTTGATTCCCTGGTATAAGTTTGGCTAATGCACAAAAGCTTGATTAAAAATATGATTACCAATTTGCTAGAATCTTGATTAGTGCAGCCAGGTGAAGGGGCTTTTAGCAATGTCTGTCTCTGAAAAGATGTTTGTCCAGAGCACATTATCGCATTATTTTTATTTTATTTCACCAATGCAAGTTGCTCTGTTTTTGTTTTAGCTGGATCTGTCACTGTATTTGCCTACTTAATAACACCCCCTCCTGTATTGCGTTTGTTAAAAATATGATTTTTATTATATTAATCAGACATAGGATACATGGGACAATTTTACAATAGTCAGATTACCTGTCAGCATTTGGTTTAAGTAGATCTCTCAAACAAATGACAATGGGATTAGATACCATTGTTGTATTTTAGTACATTACCTGTTTGAGATTTCTTTCAGCTCTCAAACTGAAAAGAATTACAGGTTTCGTTTTGAGTAGACAATAGGTTAGATACCATTGTTGTATCCAATATGCTAATGTCTCTATAGCCACAGTAAACATTACCTGTTTGAGATTTCTTTCAGCTCTCAAACTGAAAGAAATCACAGTTTAGATTACAGGTTCGTTTTTTGAGTAGACAATAGGTAGATAGCATTGTTGTATTCAATGCTATTGTTGAAATACATCTATGTTTTCTGTTTTGGTAACAATGGTAAACAGCCTGACACACACATAAAAGCAGTAAGCTCACACACACACACACCATGTTGCTGTAAGATCATGAAGAAGAACAGGACCTGATCTCCAAGAAGAATCATTGCCAATGGAGATCATGAACAAAGCGTAATCCAAGTTAAGTAACCTTTAAATGTATTTGTAGTTATAGACCATAGGCTGTTCATTTGCTAGGCATTTTGCTTGTTATAGAGATCTGTCAGTCTTGTATTTTAGTCCTAATATTGTAATAGTTTTGTATGTACAGCATCTTGTATAGTAAAAGCACATTTACACACTGCAGAAGTCTCAGCTTCCTTGTTATACCACAGAGTAACCTTGCTAGATAAACGCAAGCGAAACATTTTGGGGGCTCGGCCGGAATTTGTGTTATAATTCAATTGAAGCAGACTTGTTCTTCTGTAGTGTGTTGTGTAGCTTGTGCTAGGTAAAATGCTGCGTAAGCTGTTTAGGAAAAGCAAGGCTGCAGAGGGTTCTGGTGACCAGAAGAAAGTGTGCAGCTTACCTATCTGGGCCAGAAATAATGAGTGGGAGCCTCTTGCTAATGCATTTGTGAAGTATGCTTCTCCCTTGAAGCAGACTTGGGGTGATAAAGTCTCAGATAATTTTGTAGATTTTAGCCTTAAGGGGTTGGATTTAAGTAAGAAAGAGAAGAGGACAGTGTCCACAGTGGGTTGGTACTTCCTCCATGCTCTCTATACTGAATCACATAGAAGGGAGAAGGCAGAGGCAGAAGTTAAGGTATTAAAAGACCAGCTAGCAGTTGCTTCAGAGTGTGTACGTTCAACCGCTAGTCGGGCTGATGATTTGCAAAAGCGGTGTGCAGCCCTCATGACCAAATCAATTAATGCCTTAAGGAAAAGGAAGGGGCGTAAACCTGTTAGTAAAGCCAGGGTACGTGCCATTGTCGCATCCCAAAATTGGGATTGTGAGGATGTGTTCTCCTCAAATGATAGTGAGGATGAGGAGATAGAGTTTGATATTTCAGAGGATGATCTGCTAGTGGGAAAGAAAAAGTATGCCAGACCTCTCATTACTAAGCATAGGAAACGGCAACATGATAGAGAGGATATGGCAGATGGGGAGGTGCATTATCGCAACCCCAGAGATGTTGAATTTGAAGACGTACGGGAGTTTTCACAAACTGAACTCCATGAACTGGCAAAACAATACAAACAAAGGTCTGGGAAGCCCCTATTGGGTTGGCTCCTACGCTTATGGGATGAAGGGGCGGACAGTGTTGTTTTGTCAGGTAAGGAAGCAGTGGCTATGGGAGTGTTAACCCATGATCCACAATTGCGTCAGGCAATGCGAAAAGCCCGAGAGTTTAGCATGAATTTTTCACTGTTAGACCTTGTAAGAGATGGAATAGTCTGAGTATACGCCAGTCCTACTGACCTGGAAAATACCTACTCCTGGAGATCAATAGGAGAGGGTATTTCCAGGTTACGTGAGATGGGTAGGGATGAGCTTCGTGTTCGAGTCGAACATACGTTCGACTCGAACATCGGCTGTTCGATCGTTCGACGAAGATCGAACGATTTGGGCCGTTCGCGCCAAATTCGAGTGACGCGAACGGCCCACAATGCACTACGCCATCGCAGTGTCATCCAGGCGCTGTGATTGGCCAAGCATGCACTGTGACCCCGCATGCTTGGCCAATCACAGCGCCGGCAGCGAGGAGAGCAATGATTGGCCACAGGCAGGATGCCTGTGGCCAATTATTGCTGAGGGTGTTTAGTACACGCCCCACACTATAAAAGGCCGCCAGCACGGCAGCCTAGTGTAGTGTGTTCCGGAGCAGGGAAAGAGCAGCATAGGCGGGGACAGTGACTTTTATTTCTTTCTTGCTTAACCTGGATTCCTTTAGTTTAGGGAAAGAGAAGGATAGGTAGGGAGAGTGTCAGTGTGTTTTGTGCTTGTGCTATAGTGTGCTTAAAAAAAACATTTTTTCTAGGGACAGAAAACTGTAGGTAGGGAGAGTGTCAGTTTCTTTCACTGTGCAAGTCCTTGTTTCTAGGGACTGGGAAGGACAGTGAGTGAATTCTCCTTGTGCTATAGTGTGCTTAAAAAAAACATTTTTTCTAGGGACAGAAAACTGTAGGTAGGGAGAGTGTCAGTTTCTTTCACTGTGCAAGTCCTTGTTTCTAGGGACTGGGAAGGACAGTGAGTGAATTCTCCTTGTGCTATAGTGTGCTTAAAAAAAACATTTTTTCTAGGGACAGAAAACTGTAGGTAGGGAGAGTGTCAGTTTCTTTCACTGTGCAAGTCCTTGTTTCTAGGCACTGGGAAGGACAGTGAGTGAATTCTCCTTGTGCTATAGTGTGCTTAAAAAAAACATTTTTTCTAGGGACAGAAAACTGTAGGTAGGGAGAGTGTCAGTTTCTTTCACTGTGCAAGTCCTTGTTTCTAGGCACTGGGAAGGACAGTGAGTGAATTCTCCTTGTGCTATAGTGTGCTTAAAAAAAACATCGCACAGGAAGAGGAGGAGGAGGAGGAGGAGGAGGATTGTGTCAGCATGGAGGTGGAGGCTGGCACTCAGCATCATCAGCAGCAGTCTTTTAGGGATGATTTACAGTCCCAAGAAACCAGTGGACTTGTACGTGGCTGGGAGGAGGTGACTGCGGATCATGTCGTCCTTAGTGACCCAGAGGACTCCGGAGCAAATGCCTCAGCAAACCTACGCTGCATGGCCTCCCTGATCCTGCAAAGTCTGCGGAAGGATCCTCGTATTCTTCGGATCAAGGAGAGGGACCATTACTGGCTGGCCACTCTCCTTGATCCACGGTACAAGGGTAAGGTTGCGGACCTTATGTTACCGTCGCAGAGGGAGCAGAGGATGAGACAACTCCGGGAGGCCTTGCAGAAAGGTCTGTGCAACGCGTTCCCAGAGACTGGGAGGTTACAAACTCCTGGTCCTGGACAACGAGTTGCTGAGGCTTCGGCCAGTCAAAGAAGGAGCGGTGGGGAAGGTGGCCGTCTGACCGATGCGTTCAGACAATTCTTTAGTCCGCAGCCCCAAAGTATGATCGGTTCCAGCAACCATCGCCAGCGTCTGATAAACATGGTGCAGGAATATCTAGGGGCAAGGTCAGACTTGGACACCTTCCCCACCGAAAATCCTCTGGCTTACTGGGTCTTGAGGATGGATCACTGGCCAGAGCTTGCACAGTATGCAATTGAGCTACTGGCCTGTCCTGCATCCAGCGTTCTTTCGGAACGCACATTCAGTGCTGCTGGAGGATTTGTCACGGATCACAGGGTGCGCCTGTCCACCGACTCGGTTGATCGACTGACTTTCATCAAGATGAACCAGTCTTGGATCACCACCAGCTACCACACACCTGTCAAGGAGACAGAAGCCACACTGGGGCAGAGGTCCTGTCTGCTCTGCAGGGCCAGGCCGAGAGGTGGTTGACGCCACGCCAGCTTAAGCCAGGAATGGTGGTTTGCGACAATGGCACCAACCTCCTCTCCGCCCTTCGACAGGGACAACTGACCCATGTGCCCTGTGTGGCTCACGTCCTTAACCTGGTGGTGCAGCGTTTCTTGGGCAGGTACCCGGGCTTACAGGATGTCCTGAGGCAGGCCAGGAAAGTCTGTGTGCATTTCCGCAGATCTTATAATGCCAGTGCTCGCCTGGCTGAGCTGCAAAAGGAGTTGAACCTTCCCAAGAACCGCCTTATATGTGACATGCCCACCAGGTGGAACTCAACGTTGGCCATGCTGCAGCGGCTGCACACGCAGCAGAGGGCCATCAATGAGTACCTGTGCGACTACGGCACCAGGACAGGGTCAGGGGAGCTTGGTTTTTTTTCTCCACGCCAGTGGGGCATGATCAGGGATGCATGCACTGTCCTGGCACCATTTGAGGAGGCCACGAGGATGGTGAGCAGTGACAGTGCATGCATCAGTGACACTGTACCTCTTGTCCACCTGTTGGAGCACACGCTGCGTGGAATAATGGACAGGGCACTTGAGGCAGAACAGAGGCAGGAAGAGGAGGACTTCCTTGCCTCTCAAGGCCCCCTTTACCCAGACAGTGTTCCTTCTGTCCCACCCATCGCACAGGAAGAGGAGGAGGAGGAGGAGGAGGAGGATTGTGTCAGCATGGAGGTGGAGGCTGGCACTCAGCATCATCAGCAGCAGTCTTTTAGGGATGATTTACAGTCCCAAGAAACCAGTGGACTTGTACGTGGCTGGGAGGAGGTGACTGCGGATCATGTCGTCCTTAGTGACCCAGAGGACTCCGGAGCGAATGCCTCAGCAAACCTACGCTGCATGGCCTCCCTGATCCTGCAAAGTCTGCGGAAGGATCCTCGTATTCTTCGGATCAAGGAGAGGGACCATTACTGGCTGGCCACTCTCCTTGATCCACGGTACAAGGGTAAGGTTGCGGACCTTATGTTACCGTCGCAGAGGGAGCAGAGGATGAGACAACTCCGGGAGGCCTTGCAGAAAGGTCTGTGCAACGCGTTCCCAGAGACTGGGAGGTTACAAACTCCTGGTCCTGGACAACGAGTTGCTGAGGCTTCGGCCAGTCAAAGAAGGAGCGGTGGGGAAGGTGGCCGTCTGACCGATGCGTTCAGACAATTCTTTAGTCCGCAGCCCCAAAGTATGATCGGTTCCAGCAACCATCGCCAGCGTCTGATAAACATGGTGCAGGAATATCTAGGGGCAAGGTCAGACTTGGACACCTTCCCCACCGAAAATCCTCTGGCTTACTGGGTCTTGAGGATGGATCACTGGCCAGAGCTTGCACAGTATGCAATTGAGCTACTGGCCTGTCCTGCATCCAGCGTTCTTTCGGAACGCACATTCAGTGCTGCTGGAGGATTTGTCACGGATCACAGGGTGCGCCTGTCCACCGACTCGGTTGATCGACTGACTTTCATCAAGATGAACCAGTCTTGGATCACCACCAGCTACCACACACCTGATGCTGATATAACAGACTAATTGATTTTAACATGTCACATCCCTTCAAGACTGATGCTGATGCTGAGTGCCTGTGCTGTTATGTTGACTGGCTATCCTCCTCCTCCGAGTCCTCAATGATACGATTGATGATGATAGCTTGGAAGATCATTTTTGTTTATGGGTGCCGCCACCAGTGGCTAAGGGCCAATTTTTCAGCCCCTGTTTAACAGGGGCGTGTAATTACAATTTTTGAAGCAATACTTTGCAACAGGGCTCATTGCTGTGCTCCAAGTACAGTATGTGTGAGGGGTTGGAGTGTTGTGCCACCAGTGCCTAAGGCCCAATTTTTCAGCCCCTGTTTAACAGGGGCGTGTCATTACGATTTTTGAAGCAATACTTTGCAACAGGGCTCATTGCTGTGCTCCAAGTACAGTATCTGTGAGGGGTTGCAGTGTTGTGCCACCAGTGCCTAAGGCCCAATTTTTCAGCCCCTGTTCAACAGGGGCATGTAATTACAATTATTGATCTAATAATTCACAGCAGGGCCCATTCCTGCACCCACCAAGCAAGAGTAACTCTGAGGGCTTACAGTGTTGTGGCAACACCACCACCACCACCACCACCACGAAAGGCCCAATTTTTCAGCCCCTGTTCAACAGGGGCATGCAATTACAATTCTTGATCTAATAATTCACAGCAGGGCCCATTGCTGCACCCACCAAGAGTAACTGTCAGGGCTTACAGTGTTGTGGCACCAGCACCACCATCAAAGGCCCAATTTTTACTACCACTGTTCAACAATTATATGTAATTACAATTCCTGATATAATAGTTGACAGCAGGGCGTTCCAGCACCAACCAAGAGTAACTGTGAGTGCTTACAGTGTTGTGCCAACACCAACTAAGGGGCCTATTTCTGCAGATTATATACGGCAGGTCCCTACTTTCAAACATCCAACTTACAAACGACTCCTACTTGCAAACGCAAGAAGACAACAGGAAGTGAGAGGAAATCTACCCCTAGGAAGGAAAATTCTCTCCTGTAAGAATTAATATGGGAGAAAGGTGTCTCCTCTGTACTGATGCTTTATCAGCAATCCTTGTTTCAAGAAAAACACCACATTTCAAAAACAGTTGTCATTGGGACGGAAAGTGAGGTGAAATGTTCTGAACAGGGGCACAGACAGCAAAACAAATGTTACAGGGGTGATAACCCTTACCTATGTTTTCCAAAAAGTTTAAAAATAGATTTTTGGGCTGGAGCTACACTTAAACAATGTACCTGTTCAAAATTACAAACAGATTCTACATAAGAACAAACCTACAGTCCCTGTCTTGTATGCACCGCCTGTATACGGCTGTTCAGAGTATATAGGGCCTTTTTTATTTTATGTGCGGGGTTCCCCTTAATATCCATACAAGACCCAAAGGGGCTGGTAATGGGCTGGGGTAGGGGGGGGGGGTCATGGGGTAGCTATGCCATTTTTCTTAAAGATTTTCATCCATATTACCGGGACCAGACATTACATTAAAGCCGCAAGCAGTTTTAAATGGCTTTTTTTTCCTTTAGAAGTGTCATTTTGTGCAGGGACAGTTCTAAACACGGGAAACACGTGGCACTTCACAGGCATACATTAGACACCCCCCAGGTACGATATTTAAAGGAATATTTGACTTTTTTTTTTCACTTTATGCATCATTAAAATGACTGCTCCCGAAAAACGACCGTTTTTAAAACTTCTTTTTGCATTGATACATGTCCCCTGGTGCAGAACCCGGGTTCCCAAACCCTTTTTAGGACAATAACATGCATAATAGTTGTTATAATTAGCACTTTAGAATCCGAACGTTCGCATCCATTGTATTTAATAGGGTTCTAATGTTCGTACGAACTTTCGGTCCGTTCGCGGGTTCTGGTGCGAACCGAACCCGGGGGTGTTCGGCTCATCACTAGAGATGGGCTGTATAACCGGATTAAATACATTTCCAGAATGGATAGGTCCAGATATGGAACCCTTTACGTCTGCTCTGCGCTCTAAGCTGATGAAGTCTGCGCCATTTAATCTCAGGGCTCCATTATTGTCCTTGTTGGGAAGCCTGGGATTAAACAGCAAGATTCATGAAGCCACAACCCTTTTAAGCCAGTTGGGGGAGATAGAGGAGACTAAAACAAAACCTGTCAGGGCAGTAGATAAGGTCAAGGCCAGACAGGAAGAATACAAGCAGAAAATAACAAAGAAGAAACGGAATGGGGTAGAGAAGACAGAAGGTGGAGAGAAAACCAGGCTAGTTGTTTCTAGGAAAGAAATGTGGGTGGATCTATTAAAGGCAGGAGTACCTAAAGTTGAGATAGATGGCATTCCTACTGCAGAAATGCTGAAGAGGTGGAAACATTTAGTAGGGAAACCTGTCAGGGTTAGAAACACTACTCCTAGTGAAGATAACATCAGCCTAGACTTAGAGGAAACAGAACAGACCCCTCCTGTTAGCCCCAAACCAATTCCCAAAAGTGAACATGAACCCAAACCCAAATCCCTTTATCCTGGGGAGGAGTTAGAGAGAATCATAAAAGGGGATTGGGAGGTTCAATATCCTTTATGAAGGGAAGGTGAGTCTCCTGTAATAGCAGTGAGGGCAGTGACAGCAGGAGACCGACGCCCATATGCACCTGTCACTGTATGGTGGGGGAAGTCATCTTCTCCTACACATGTAATGGCTTTAGTTGATAGTGGAGCTGAAGTTACACTTTTGCAAGGAAATCCTTCCCATCACAAAGGAGAATTGATTTATGTAGAAGGCTTGGGAGGGCAAACTACACCAGCAGTTAGGATACGGGTGAAATTGGCTATTGGCAAGGGATCAGGATTTATGACAAATGTTTTAATATCAGAGTTACCTGAAAATATTCTTGGGATGGATGTACTTCAAGGTCAGTCAATTCAGACTGAAAGAGGTACATTCACAATCGGGTATCCTGATAAAGCGTATCTAGTAAGGGCGGTGAAGGCTGTGGTCAGAGGTCATGCGAAATGGACCCCTGTCTACATTCCTCCACCAGAGAAGCCAGTCTGTCTCAAGCAGTACAGACTTCCTGGAGGCCACAAAGAAATTGGGGAGACTATTCAAGAACTGTTGAGAGTAGGGATCCTTAGACCTGCTGTAAGTCCTTTCTCGTCTCCGGTGTTCCCAGTAAAGAAACCTGATGGGACATATAGAATGACTGTGGATTACAGAGGTCTAAACAAAGTGGCACCTCCATTGAAGTCAGCTGTACCAGATATGATCTCAATTGTTGAGAAAATTGCTAAAGATGCAGGAGAATATCATGCTGTGATAGACCTGGCTAATGCTTTATTTTCAATTTTGATAGACCCAGATTGTCAAGACCAGTTTGCTCTGGTGTGGGACGGCCGCCAGTACACTTTCACTGTCCTTCCGCAAGGCTATCTTCATTCTCCAATGATTTGTCATGGACTGATTGCCCGAGATTTAAGTACCCTGAATTTGAAAGTCGCTGTGTTTCACTACATTGATGACATCATGATCTCTGGGACAAAAGAAGATGTAACTGAAGCACTGCACCTGCTGATACAACACTTGGAGAACAGAGGGTGGGCTATCAACAGAGACAAAGTCCAAGGACCTGCCACAGAGGTGAAATTCCTAGGAATGATGTGGACTGGGCCACAGAGGAAGATTCCAGAGACAGTTGTGCAAACTATCCAGGCGCTGTCGCCCCCTACTACCAAAAAGGAGGCACAGAAGTTCATTGGAGTTGTAGGATTCTGGATATCGTTCATCCCACATCTTGGACTGATTCTGAGGCCTATATACAATGTTACCAGAAAAAAGACTGAATTCTCATGGGGTTCAGAGCAGCGGACTGCATTCCTGGCTGCTAAAGAAGCTATTTTGCAGCATCAGGGATTGGGACCCGTGAGACAAGGAGTACCATTTCAGCTGGATGTAGTGGAGCAGAATGGTACCATATCTTGGAGTCTGTGGCAGCCAAATGAAAAGAAAGGACTGAGAGCAATACCTATTGGATTTTGGTCCAAACAACTGACAGGGGCACAGACGAGATACACGCCCCTAGAGAAGTACCTGTTTGGGGCCTACACAGCACTTCAACATGTAGAGACCATTACAGGAAAGGACACAGTCACCATCCATACTGCATTGCCAATAGCAGGATGGGTGAGAGATAATGGACTGACCACTAGGGCAGCTGTAGCCCAGAACCAGACACTAATGAAATGGAAGTGGTACCTTCAAGAAAGAGGGGGTATTGCAGCTGGGGATGTTAGAGACATTTCAAAACAGTTGGCAGGGCTTGTTACTTTTACCAGCACCCGGCCAGAAGAAGAAATTCCTGTGCTGCAGTCATCCCCCATTCAAGAGGCTCCACCCTTTGAGTCTCTGTCAGAAGACATGAAGGAGTCAGCGTGGTTCACTGATGGTTCAGCCATAATCGCCTCGTCTGGGCGTAAATGGACAGCAGCAGCCTACAATCCAAGTACAGACACAGTCCTGCAGGAGTCCGGAATCGGAGGGTCCAGTCAGTATGCAGAGTTGAAAGCTGTAGTGATGACTCTTCAGGAGGATCCTTCTTCCCATGTCACTATCTACACTGACAGCTGGGCGGTTTTTAAAGGACTGACAACTTGGATGCCCACGTGGAAGTCCAATGAATGGATGATTCATGGAAAGGTGGTGTGGGGAGGCAAGGAAGTCTGGGACTACATCTGGAAGGAAGCTCACTCCCGCAACCATAAAAGTGGGGCATGTTGATGCACATGTGCCCCTAGTACCAGACTTTGAGAACTATAACAGAGTTGCAAATGAAATCGCAAAAGTGAAGGCAGTTGTGCCAATTGATCCTGTTTTGATGAACTTGGCCAACTGGACCCACAAGCAATCTGGACATTTGGGGCAGAAAGCAACATATGAATGGGCACAGCAGAGAGGATTGCCTATATCCATGGACATGATAAAGACTGTAATAGGGAACTGTACAGTGTGTGGAGAAGTGCGACAATGGCCATTGCAAAAGTACTCCACTGGGTCGATTAAGAGGGGTGAGAGGCCTGCAGAGATCTGGCAGATTGACTTCATCGGTCCCCTGCCCCGGGGAAACAATGGACTGAGATATTGTTGCACTGCAGTAGACACCTATTCAGGACTTATGCTTGTTCATCCTTGCAAACGTGCAGATCAAGCCGCAACGCTTCAACTGCTTCAGAAACTTGTCGTTGCTTATGGTTGTCCCAAACAAGTGCAAAGTGATAATGGCTCACACTTCACCGGATTAACAGTACAGCAGTGGGCCAAAGATTCTGTAGTGTACTGGTTGTGCCACATCCCATACCATCCACAGGCAGCTGGTTTGATTGAAAGATACAACGGGCTATTGAAGGACCAGATACGCAAAATTACACCCACACATACACTAAGGGGGTGGGATCGGGTCCTCACACAGGCAGTCATGTTGTTAAATTCTAGGCCAATAGCCAAAAGCACACCATATGAGAGGATGGTAGGGGCTGAGGCACAGATTCCACAGCTGGAGTGCAGAGTTCAGTATTTATGTAAGGTTCCTGAAAGAACAGGGTTTAACAGATACCATGTTACTGCTTCCCATGACATAGAAACCAAGAGTGACGTATCTGAAGCTGAAGCTTATCTAGGAATGAGAGGGAATCTGGCAGGAAGGTTTGAAGTTATATTTGCATTGGCAGATGAGCTTCAAGACAGTGGCTGGGACTCTGACTGGTTAGTGGATACTTCTCAGCAAGAGTGGAAAGTGAGGCTATATAACATCAAACCTTCCAAAATAAACAGCAGTGATTTTCTGGGAAATATCAGTATATTTCCTCTCCTCCCTATTGATGTTCTTTGGGAGGGTCAGAGGTGCATACAGGCAGGTGGCAAAGTATTGGTCAGATATCCAGGCAAGAAGCCATTTAGAGGAGAGATAGTAGCTGAAGGGCCAGGATCTACTGTTTATGTATTATTAGAAGGAACAGATAATCCGCTTTGTTTTCCACTCCACAGGCTGTCTCCGATTTGATCCATAGGAAGACCAGAGAAAAGTGGTTACATGATGGAAAGAATGACGGAAGATCGCAAGAGCTGTGGAGAACAAGGCCTTTGATGTATTCCAAGCCTGGACTTGTTTCTAAAGAACTTTAGAATGGACTTTCTAATGAACTTTTATCCAAAGACTGAAACACCTTCCCAGTGACAGAAATATGGGAGGGGTTGCATTTAAGGAAAATTCATGTGTATATTGAGTTTTTAGTAATGAAGAGATTTTCTGTGTGTGGTCTGAGAGAGAAAAAAAAATAAAAATCATAGGGCGGAATGTATTGCGTTTGTTAAAAATATGATTTTTATTATATTAATCAGACATAGGATACATGGGACAATTTTACAATAGTCAGATTACCTGTCAGCATTTGGTTTAAGTAGATCTCTCAAACAAATGACAATGGGATTAGATACCATTGTTGTATTTTAGTACATTACCTGTTTGAGATTTCTTTCAGCTCTCAAACTGAAAAGAATTACAGGTTTCGTTTTGAGTAGACAATAGGTTAGATACCATTGTTGTATCCAATATGCTAATGTCTCTATAGCCACAGTAAACATTACCTGTTTGAGATTTCTTTCAGCTCTCAAACTGAAAGAAATCACAGTTTAGATTACAGGTTCGTTTTTTGAGTAGACAATAGGTAGATAGCATTGTTGTATTCAATGCTATTGTTGAAATACATCTGTTTTCTGTTTTGGTAACAATGGTAAACAGCCTGACACACACATAAAAGCAGTAAGCTCACACACACACCATGTTGCTGTAAGATCATGAAGAAGAACAGGACCTGATCTCCAAGAAGAATCATTGCCAATGGAGATCATGAACAAAGCGTAATCCAAGTTAAGTAACCTTTAAATGTATTTGTAGTTATAGACCATAGGCTGTTCTATTTGCTAGGCATTTTGCTTGTTATAGAGATCTGTCAGTCTTGTATTTTAGTCCTAATATTGTAATAGTTTTGTATGTACAGCATCTTGTATAGTAAAAGCACATTTACACACTGCAGAAGTCTCAGCTTCCTTGTTATACCACAGAGTAACCTTGCTAGATAAACGCAAGCGAAACACCTCCCCAAATCATAACTAACCGCATTGTTTGAGTTTTGCCAGATAATATTTTGGAGATTGATATCAAGTTTTCCTAAGCTGGGGTAGGACCCAACATTCAGAAATGGAGTATGACCAAACCAGTTCCAGAAGACAATGTCATATCCTGTTGGAGAATCACCATGCACGTTGAAGCTTATTTCATTGTTCAGTAGTGAAAAGTTCACATGCTGGAGTGCCTCTGTGACCTTAATTGAAGAAAAGATAGGTGCATTAGTTTGACTTACTTATGTCCCAACAGGCCCAACACAAGTGAGCTCATCAAGGGATGTAACTTGATAGCGCCTTTTGTTGTGAGCCCCATGGCATCGATATAATGACTAATGAGAAAACACAGGCATTGTACAACATACCAGAAAAGCTCAAAAGAGCAAGAAATACAAATGTACAAAGACATCCAGCAAGGAGGTAAAACCCTTCACACATCGTAAAGGTATGCCCACTGTTGGGGGGAGCCTCCTTAGCCCAATAGATTGTACGAGATCTGATCAAGTTGGATTCGTCCGTCTCAGCGAGCTCGGAGACCATAGTGGACAAATTTGTGACATGCAGGCAGTATTCTTTGTTCAAAGTGATCTAATCAGCAGTTTAATTCTTACAGCTTATATGGGAAATTACAATAACAAGAGGACGTGCAGAAATCAACCTAAACAATATTACATCTTATGTTGAGTGTGAGACCTCTCACAGAAAGTCTCATGAACAAGGTCTGTTTATGAGAGTTTACACAGAGTGTTCCAAAACAATGTCTGAACAGACACGAGATTAGAAGTGTACAAACGTCACTTCGCGGAATCTCATATTCTGTGAGAACATAACAATAAAACAATATATGTGCAAAGGATAATTTTATACCAAGTAAGCTAATCCATCCTAAGATGGATGCTGACTACAAAATGGAGTCACATTGGTTCATATTCCTTCACCCACAAAACAGTGCAAGATGGAAAGAGCATGGTAAATCAAATTGGGTCATGTACAATACCATTCACAATCCTATGAATGTCTAACAGAACTTATATCAACCTATTTAAAGTCCTAATATCCTAAATCCGGGGATGCAAATATCAAGTATAAAAAAATAAATAAAAAATTGCTAGACCAGGATAGTGACAAGATCACTTCATGACATGGAAGAAAATGGGTATTTCAGCAGAATAATACATTAAACCCATCCACACGTCCCTAAAATTGTCCTGTTGGCTTTTTTCTGTGTATCCAGAGTTCTGCTTCCATTATATTGTTTGCCTCCTGTTTGCAATCAGTCAATGAAGGACATTTAATATGTTTCCAAAATCTGTGGATTAAGGATTTTGCAGTGTTTAGTGCAGTGGGGGGGGGGGGGGGTTGACACTCTTCTGATAGGATTTAAGTGATGGAACATCACGAAACAGAGTAGTAGCGTGCTCTCTATGGGTCTTACGGTCATTTTATGGATCCACAGAGTGATTGCTTCCCAGAAAGGTTTGATCACAAGGCAGGACCACCATAAGTGAGATAATCTGCCTCGTTTGCCACAACCCAACCAGTATTGAGCATCTGCATGTGGGAACATCCGGGCCAGGCGGGAGGGGGTTTTATACCACCTTGTGAAAAATGTATAAGACGACTCTTGGATGCGAGTACCAATGGAGGATGCGTGAGTCAGTTTAATTATTTTCTGGGTTTGAGAGGGGGTAAATTCCATCCCAAGCTCCTTTTCCCATTCCCTATGTAATACAGAATAGAGGCTGAGTGTATGCTAAGGACGAGCTTGTACATCTGGGAGAGGAGATGCAGGGACCTGGGATCTTTGTAAAGAACACACTGATATAGGGATCAAGGTTTTTTTTAAAAGGCTGCAGGGACATGGACAATTAAAGAAGAACTCTATGTCCTAAACAGGGCTGCTAGTAAATTTAGTTGGGCTAGGTGGTAACTCCTAAGCTTGAGTTGAACTGTGATTCTCTCTCTTGTCAATTGGTGGCACTGTTACCTTTGGCATTAGTATGATAGATTACAGTTAATTCAGATTATGAGTGAATGTGCTTCCTCAGCCAATCAGTAGGAGTTTCTTTGACCCTAGTGTTAACCCCTTCCCTTTCAGTGATATTTACACAGTAATCAGTGCATATTTATAGCACTGATCACTGTATAAATGTCAATGGTCCCAAAAATGTGTCAAAAGTGTCCGATCTGTCCGATCAATGTCGCAGTACCGCTAAAAATCTCAGATCACCGCCATTGCTAGTAAAAAAAAAAAATAGATAATAAAAATGCCATAAATCTTTCCCATGCGCAAAACCATTCAATATACGCTTATTGCGATTTTTTTACCAAAAATATGTAGAAGAATATATATTGGCCTAAACTGATGAAGAAATTTGTTTTTTAAAAACATTTTTGGGGATATTTATTATAGCGAAAAGTAAAAAATATATATTTTTTTCCAAAATTGTCAAATTATCTTTGTTTATAGTGCAATAAAATAAAAACCACAGAGGTGTTCAAATACCACTGAAAGAAAGCTCTATTTGTGGGAAAAAAGGATGCAAATTTTGTTTGGGTACAGCATTGCATGACCGCACAATTGTCAGTTAAAGCGACGCAATGCCAAATTGTAAAAAGTGCTCTGTTCAGGAAGGGGGTTAAATGTTCCGGGGCTGAAGTGGTTAAAGCAAAACTGTACCATTAGTCCTTTACCTGACCCCTTTCACTTAGCACCCCCCAAAATTCTATACATCCTTGTTCCTTTTTAAGCTTCCTGTGCTTTGCAGTGGCAATTCTGTGGCTCCCAATAGGTGCACAGGTGGCCTGAGTGTGAACAGGTGTACCAGTATTAGTACCTGAATTTGTCTTCTATAATAATTTGTGATTTGCTTTACATGAGACTGGACCAGAAAGGGCCAACACTAGATGACAATGCTAGTTGCTTGCTGACAGGTGGAAAAGCAGGATAGAATGCTAATTTGTCAGTCTGCTGCTGCTTCTTCACTCGAGGGGATGTCCTGGACCAAGCTGTACTGCATAACTCCAGTGTAGGTCCAGTAACCAGGTTATGTAGTGTAGCTTGGGTATTTAAATCTCAAGGTTAACTGAAAAGAATTACAATTTCTTTGGCAGATAAAACAGTTTAAAAGAGAAGTATGGGTTTCCTTTTTTTGCTTACATCTATTCTATGTGAGCTGCTGATATCTAACAACCATTCCAGCCCTCTCAGAAGTGCACCCGTTCTGTTAAAATCTAGATAAATACCTGTGGGAGGTTCTACAGTCTTTCATACAGCATCATCCCGACAATGGCCTGGATATGAAGTCTGGATCCACCCCCTTTCCTGTCAATTTGCTTGATTGATGTTGGCCCTCCTCCCTCTGCTTGTTCCTTAGACTTCACAGAGCATAGCTGCTCCCCCTCTCCCTTCTCACTCCACTCTCCTCCCCCTCCCTCCTCCTCTGCAGCATGTTTCAATGGTCAGAAGAGTCGGCAGAGATTTCAGCACTTCAGTGAGTGTAATGTGAGAGAAGTCACTGATAGTGCTGTGTATGAGAATCTACACTATATATTTCTATCTATCAGCACAGCCACTTCTCTTAAGGGAGGGGGGACAGAGGCAGGGGGTGTGTTGGTGTGTTGGTGGAGATGTTCACACCCCCTGAGAACTTTTCAAACTGAAAATGGACCATTTTTGCCAGCTGAAGGAAAGTTCATGTGCACATGCTATAAAAACTAAAAGAGGTACAAAAAGATTAGCTGATATGTGACTAATGTGATATGTACTAGTTATTTAACCCATCCCTTTAAATACGGTGTATGATTTCAAACATTTTATTTGTTTGTCTAGAGCAGGGATATGCAATTAGCGGACCTCCAGCTGTTGCCAAACTACAAGTCCCATGAGGCATAGCGAGACTCTGACAGCATTAAGCATGACACCCAGAGGCAGAGGCATGATGGGACTTGTAGTTTGGCAACAGCTGGAGGTCCGCTAATTGCATATCCCTGGTCTAGAGATTAACCGATGTGTGCAGTTACGTTTTAGGATCACATTGAACTAATGAAATGAAAATTGATATCCAGTTCTTCAATTCAATTAGAGGAATTTACAGCAGTAATCTGAGATCCTTTACAGTTCATCATTTAACAGGTTTTTGGTGGGCTCTTTAACTGTGGGGCCTAAAGTGAACAGTTCCAGTCTGACACTGATGGAAGGTGGCAAATAAATGAAAGTAATGTAACAGATTTAAGTTCTGCATGTGGCAATCAAATCCTATAGAGGTAAAATAGCTTATGACCTCATGTGCACATCTCTAGGAATCTATGTGTCTTTCTACAGTCTGTTAAACCAACCTGTATGACCTTCAACATCAGGCAAGTGTTTCAAAACAGGAGTAGTTGTTGAACAAGGGAAAGGGATGGTTGCTTTATTTCCAACTCATATCACAATGAACAGTTAAGGGGCGCAAAGGTCCCTTTTACCTCTTGCTTGGAATTCCTTAGTAGAAATCACTAATGAAAGCACAATTACCTGCACCTCTTCCTGGGCATTGGAAATGTGGAGGAGCTATATTTGAAGGTTTGAAGTATGAAGGTCTGGATTGGCATGCATAACACTGGGAGCCTGCACACTTGCAAACCTCTTGTTATGGGTATTGCAGACTATTTTTAGCACCTTTATTTCTCAAACAGATATCTATGATCTATGCTCACATATAAATATACAAAAGCAACACCACCTACTTGCCATGGGTAGACGTCCTTGTTGTGACAGTAGGTTTTATTACAGCCAAGTATATCATGTAATGCATTAGCCACAGCATAAACTGCAGCATAGATGCTAAAGCTGCTTCTTTGTTCTGAAAAACTCAGAAGGTTGCTTAGTGAGATGTTGTGGCAACCATCACAGTTCTGGTTGCAGTTTTCTTCAAGCCTTGATCCTCCAGAACTGTTTCTGCTTTGATTATACACTTTTTTAAGATTTTCATCAAAGCCTGGAATCTTCACATGTTTTAGGGCAATACCAAATATAACCCCTAGTCTGTTCATTTTAAGTAAGCCATATATGTCTGTAGACAATGACCAAGTTTCAGTTGCAAGCCAGATTTTTGAAGGAAAGTTCATATCCAACAGTTCATTAAAAAAGTCAACAAGAATGATGTCCAGTGAAAATATCAAGATCACATTAACATTGGTGAAGATGATATTGTTAGCAATCTGGCGTATTCTGCTTTTCCACATTGCTTCCTGACCAGATACTTTAATGGGTATGACGTCTTTATAGGCAAGACAAATATTAAGATCTGAGGTGGCTTCTACAAATTGCTCGACTCCATGCATCCCATATTCATCAAAACTTCCCAAGACAGCTATCCAAGTCCAATTAAAATAACTTAGGATGTCTACAAATGCTTGTTGTTGCACCCTACTGCTAGGGATTGTCTGAAAACAGGCCGGAAGACTTAGTGAACTCATCCTTTTACTGGTGGCAAAAACATTGATCTGTAAACAAAAAAAGGACAAATATTAATATTCACTGGAAATGTTTACCTTTAATACCCTTCTCCAGGCAAATGTGTTCCCACCCCTAATCAACTTTTCGCCATCCTTCCATCCAATCCAATTTAAGAAAAATCCCTCTAACAAGGTTTTCTTCTCACCTAAGTCTACTGGCAAACAACCTAACTCTTAAGCCCTGTACACGCGATCGGTTTTACCGATGAAAACAGTCCGATGGACTTTTTTCATCGGACAAACCAATCGTGTATGGGCCCCATCGGTCTTTTTTCCATCGGTGTTCAAAAAATAGAACATGTTTTAAATTTATCCGATGGAAAAAAAAACTATAGCAAATTACTATCGTCTGCGGGGAACTCCATCGGATAAAAAACCCACGCATGCTCAGAATCAAGTCGACGCATGCTCAGAAGCATAGAACTTAAGTTTTCTTGGTTCGTCTGAGTGTTTTACGTCACAGCGTTTGGGACGATCGGTTTTTCGACTGATGGTGTGTAGGCAAGACTGATGGAAGTCAGCTTCATCGGATTTCCGATGGAAAAATCCATTGGTTTAAAATCCATAGGAAATACGATCGTGTGTACAAGGCTTTAAAGGATTACCAGTGATCCACTACTGAAGCCTAGGCATTTCACCAGCTGGTCACTGCTCATCATAACATATTCACACCACCACTGACATCTTCAGGACCTGTGAGGACCAATCACAGGTTCTGAAGCTAAAGGCAGGCAGCCAGGCAAATAATTGGACACCTAAAGGAGGATATTCACAATTTCAGTCTAAAAAAGAAACGGATCTACTGTATCTTGAGCAGGGATGAGCCGAACACCCCCCCTGTTCGGTTCGCACCAGAACCTGCGAACAGACAAAATGTTCGTGTGAACTTTAGAACCCTATTAAATACAATGGACTCGAACGTTCGAAATCTAAAGTGTTAATTATAAAGGCTAATATGCAAGTTATTGTCCTAAAAAGTGTTTGGGGACCTGGGTCCTGCCCCAGGGGACATGTATCAATGCAAAAAGAAGTTTTAAAAACGGCCGTTTTTTCGGGAGCAGTGATTTTAATAATGCTTAAAATGAAAAAATAAAAGTGAAATATTCCTTTAAATTTCGTACCTGGGGGGTGTGTATGATATGCATGTAAAGTGGCGCATGTTTCCCGTGCTTAGAACTGTCCCTGCAAAAAATGTCATTTTTGAAAGAAAAAAACTGACTTGCGGCTATTAATGAATTGTCGGCTCCCGGCAATACATACAAAAGTCATTGATAAAAAAAAAAAAAAAGCGTGGGGGTTCCCCAGAATTCAATTACCAGGCCCTTCAGGTCTGGAATGGATATTAAGGGGAACCCCGCCGCAAATTAAAAAAAAATTGACGTGGGGTTCCCCCAAATATCCATTCCAGGCCCTTCAGATCTGGCATGGATTTTAAGGGGAACTCCACCCCAAATTAAAAAAAAAATGGCGTGGAGTCCCCCTAAAAATCCATACCAGACCCCTTATCCGAGCACGCAACCTGGCCGGCCGCAGGGGAAAAGGGGGGGACGAGAGAGCGGCCCCCCTCCCTCCTGAACCGTACCAAGCCACATGCCCTCAACATGGGGAGGATGTCCCCATGTTGATGGGGACAAGGGCCTCATCCCCACAACCCTTGCCCGGTGGTTGTGGGGGTCTGCGGGCGGGGGGCTTATCGGAATCTGGAAGACCCCTTTAACAAAGGGGACCCCCAGATCCCGGCCCCCCCTATGTGAATTGGTAAGGGGTACATTGTACCCCTACCATTTCACGAAGAAAGCGTAAAAAAATGTTTAAAAAAACACACAAACACCTTGAAAAAGTCCTTTATTTAAAAAAAAAAAAAAAAAAACATTCCAGCGGTGAAATCCAGTGTCCCGCGGCGATCCCGATGTCCAGCGCTGTCCTTCATTGGTTGTGCCTGAGCGGACCTGATGGGGAACTCCCTCTCAGTATTTTAAATGTATAGACCCGCCCCTTCTAAAGTTCCCCATCAGGTCCGCTCAGCGGACCAGATGCGGAACATGAGAAGGGGCGGGTCTATACATGTATTACCAAAGTGAGAGCAGTTCCCCATCAGGTCCGCCCCCTCGGTATGTCGGACCCGCCTACGTCATTGGCTTGAGCGGGGAACTTCCTTCACTATGTAAATTTAAATTACACAGTGAAGGAACTTTATCAATGACTTTTGTATGTATTGCCGGGAGCCGACAATTCATTAATAGCCGCGAGTCAGTTTTAAATGCATTTTTTTCTTTCAAAAATGACATTTTTTGCAGGGACAGTTCTAAGCACGGGAAACATGCGCCACTTTACATGCATATCATACACACCCCCCAGGTACGAAATTTAAAGGAATATTTCACTTTTATTTTTTCATTTTAAGCATTATTAAAATCACTGCTCCCGAAAAAACTGCCGTTTTTAAAACTTCTTTTTGCATTGATACATGTCCCCTGGGGCAGGACCCCGGTCCCCAAACACTTTTTAGGACAATAACTTGCATATAAGCCTTTATAATTAGCACTTTAGATTTCTCCCATAGATTTTTCGAATTTGCAGCGAACACCCCAATTTGTTCGCTGTTCGGCGAACGGGCGAACAGGCAATGTTCGAGTCGAACATGAGTTCTACTCGAACTCGAAGCTCATCCCTAGGAGGGAGTCACCAAACAGATTTCAACTTTAACCCTGTACTCCACAATTCATCTTTTACAAATTCCATAATCACTTACAAGGCACTTTAAAACATGGGTAGCACAGTGGCTAAGTGCTTACCACATCCACCTGACAGCACTGGGGTTGTCGATTCAAAACCTGCCTGGAGTTTGCATATTCCTCCTATGCTTGCATGGGTTTCCTCCAGTTTCTTCCCACATTCCAAAGACATGCTGGTAGGTAAACTGGCCCCAGTATGTATATGAATGTGAGTTAAGGACCTTAGAGTGCAAGCTCCTTGAGGGCAGGGACTGATGTGAATGTATAATATACATCTAAAGCACTGTGTAAAATTGTCAGCACTATATAATGATTAAAAAAGAAGGACAACGCCCATCCAGTCTCCATGAGAAAGGTGAGTAATCTGTGCTCTGGTAAATGGTGGTTTTCCTAGCACCCAGGTGCAACATGAAATCAAGATGAATAGCCGGCAACTTTTCATCCGAAGCAAATATGTTTGTTATTGCAGGTGGAGTGCAGGTGTAAAAAGGCTTTCGCGTTTCAGCTACAAAGCCTTAATCAAGCTAATATATAAATACCTGTAATAAAACAAAACATCTTCCTGCCTCTGCCTTGCTAGAAGTCTATGGCAAAGCATAATATAGCTATTTTTTATTTTGGAAGAGCGCCAGGCATTACTGCTATCTGAGTGTATTGAATAGCTGGTTCTCTGCTGGGAGCTGTAGCTCCTCCTGATAACCATATATCACTAAAAGGCAACGCTGTATCCTGGCCTAGGCAAACAAGGCCCAGGCCTAGGGCAGCACTTTGCAGGGGGGCAGCACGGAAAGAGTCTCCGCCGGCTTGAGCTACACTGTTAGTGTAATGCCAGTCTTATGGGGCGGACTGGGCTGAGAGGCAAATTAGTCTAGCGCCCCCATAAAGCGGCCGCACTGCTTTCGGTATGCGGGCGGCCGTCATTCCGTAACTGCTTCTAATTTTGACTGTCCTATCATCCTGGACCACAAACCTTCCTCACTGTGCTATATGTTTTCTGCTGTACCATTGGCATATTTATATCTTCTTAGCCCTCTCCGTCAAATTATCAGAAACTATAGACAACACTTTTTTTTTCATTTTGGATAGAGTAAGGGAGGGTTATAGCCCCTGTCAGCTTGCTTTTTACCATCCCTGTCCCATTGCTGAGATTTCCCTTCACTTCCTGCCCCATCAGGAAGTGAGAGGAAATCTATGCAAATTAAGGGAATCCATTGCCCCCCCCCCCCCCCCGGTCCTCAGAACTAGTGTCCCCACTCGAAAATTTAAGGGCGGGTCTTAAACCGAAACGGGTGTGGCCTTGACAGGAAGGGGAGAGTCATATTTAAATTAGGGGTGCACGAGTTTAGTCAGGCCTAGGGCAACACAAAACCTAAATACACTACTGCTAAAAGGTACAATAGTATCGTAGAGGTCTCCAACAATAACCACAGCACTTAGCAGGTAACAAGTATTCCAACACACCCAGAGGAGTCAGTTATGCCCAATATTGCCAGATACTCTTTAAACTCACTTAGGGTGACACAGCTTTTCTGCTGACTAACTGTTCATCTCATTATTCGTTTAATACTACTGCTGGCTGCTGTGCTAGTGGAATTTTTATAGTGGCCAGTTTCCGAATGATAAGTGGTCCTAATTAGAGTTGAGCGGACACCTGGATGTTCGGGTTCGACGGGTTCGGCCGAACTTCGGGTTAAAGTTTTGGCTCGGGACCGAACTTTAACCCGAACCCGGACCCAGACCCGAACCCCATTGAAGTCAATGGGGACCCGGACTTCTAAGGACTAAAAAGGCTCTAAAAAGGTAATGGAAAGGGCTAGAGGGCTGCAAATGGCAGCAAAATGTTGTTAAGAGCATGGCAAGTGCTCTGCAAACAAATGTGGATAGGGAAATAACTTAAAATAACATTAAAAAAAAATAATAATAATAATAATCTTGACCTAGGAGGACGAGGTCCATATGGAGTAGGAGGTTGAAGTGGCGGTGGATGTGGCTGTGTAGGTGGAAGCGGCGGTGGAGGAGGACGAGGTAGCCAACACTGATTCAAAAATACAACAATGGCTGTGTAATGCCGGTGATGTGTCGAATTCTGTCCCCCGTCAAATAGTGTCCACCCTGTACTGTGCTTGCTCAGTATGTAGGACAAGGGGATTTCTAAAATCTCCCAAGACGAACGGCGCCTGCGTGGTGAGTTCAGGTGAAGGCCACACCATCCGTGGTTCAAGACGAGCCAAGTGAGGCCGTACACGAAGCGTGGCGATCGAACCGAGCCCGTGAGGGGCCCTGTTACTATGTGCTACCGTATGTCCACTTGGATGGTGGGGCTTGAACCTGCACTCACAGCGCAGGCGCCGTTCATCTTCGGAGATTTTGTGAATCTCCTTGTCCTCTGTACTGCGCAAGCGCTGCGCCTTCGCAGTATGGGCCGGACACAATCCGATGGCCGGACAGTTTTTGTCACAACACCGGTATACATGTCTATTCTGCACAAGGTACGGACAAGTCCTGTGGGATCCATGCCTGGTTCATTTTAATGAACGTGAGCTTGTCCACATTGGCTCTGGACAGGCGGCTGCGCTTGTCTGTGATAACGCCCCCTGCCGTGCTAAATACACGTTCAGATAATACACTGGCTGCAGGGCAGGCCAGCACCTCCAAGGCATAAAGGGCAAGCTCAGGCCATGTGCCCAATTTGGAGACCCAGAAGTTAAAGGGGGCAGACCCGTCATCCAGTACGTGTAGGCCTGTGGACACATACTGCTCAACCATGTTGGTGAAATGCTGCCTCCTGCTAAGACGTTCCATCTCAGCTGGTGGTGCTGGTTGTTGTGGCGTGCTGACAAAGCTTTTCCACATTTCAGCCATCCTAACCCTGCCTTCTGAGGTGCTGCCGGTGCCCCGGCTGCGTTGGCGACCTCTTACTCCTCCTCTGCCTTCGCCTTGTGCTTCCACCGTACGCCCGCTGTCAGGTGGGAATGCCACCAGCAGCGCGTCTACCAGCGTGCGCTTGTACTCGCGCATCTTACGATCCCGCTCCAGTGAGGGAATTAAGGACGGTACGTTGTCCTTGTAACGGGGATCCAGCAGGGTGGCCACCCAGTAATCAGCACCAGTTAAAATGTGGGCAACTCGGCGGTCATTGCGGAAACACTGCAGCATGTAATCGCTCATGTGTGCCAGGCTGCCCAGAGGCAAAGAAAATCTGTCCTCTGTGGGAGGTGTATCGTCTGTGTCCTCTGTATCCCCCCAGCCACGCACCAGTGATGGCCACGAGCTGGTCTGTGTGCCACCCTGCTGTGAAAATGCCTCCTCCTCCTCCTCCTCCATCTCCTCCTCCACCTCGTCATCCTCCAGAACTGTTCCCTTTCCGCCGGACAATTGTGTACCTGGCGTTTGTTGGTGCAGGAACCCACCCTCGTAGCCACTTGTGAAAGACTGCCCTGAAAGCCTTTGAAATGATCCCGCTTCCTCCTCCTCCTCCTCATCCTCCTGTGCCACATCCTCTTCCATCATCACCCGAAGCGTTTTTTCAAGGAGGCATAGAACTGGGATAGTAACGCTAAGAACGGCGTCATTGGCACTGGACATGTTGGTGGAGTACTCGAAACAGCGCAACAAGGCACACAGGTCTCGCATGGAGGCTCAGTTATTGGTGGTGAAGTGGTGCTGTTCCGCAGAGCGACTCACGTGTGATTGCTGCAGCTGAAACTCCACTATCGTCTGCTGCTGCTCGCACAGTCTGGCCAGCATGTGCAAGGTGGAGTTCCACCTTGTGGGCACGTCACATATGAGGCGGTGAGTGGGAAGGCCGAAGTTACGCTGCAGCGCTGACAGGCGAGCAGCAGCAGGGTGAGAACGCCGAAAGTGCGCACACACAGCCCGCACTTTCTGCAGCAGCTCTGGCATATTGGGGTAATTTTTAAGGAACCTCTGGACCACCAAGTTCAACACATGCGCCAGGCAAGGGATGTGCGTCAAACCGGCTAGGCCCAGAGCTGCTACGAGATTTCGCCCATTATCGCACACCACCAGGCCGGGCTTGAGGCTCACTGACAGCAACCACTCATTGGTCTGTTGTTCCATGTCCCTCCACAAATCCTGCGCGGTGTGGGGTTTTTCCCCCAAACAGGAAAGTTTTAAAACTGCCGGCTGTCGTTTACCCCTGGCTGTGCTGAAGTTGGTGGTGAAGGTGTTACGCTGACCGGATGAGGAGGCGGTAGAGAATGAGGAAGCGGAGTAGGAGGAGTTAGCAACAGGAGGCAAACTGAAGCGCCCTGCAATCCTCGGTGGTGGAAGGACATGCGCCAAACTGCTATCTGCCTCAGGCCCAGCCGCCACTGCATTTACCCAGTGTGCTGTTAGGGAGATATAACGTCCCTGACCGTGCTTACTGGTCCACGCATCCGTAGTTAGGTGGACCTTGCCACAGATGGCGTTGCGCAGTGCACACCTGATTTTGTCCCCCACTTGGTTGTGCAGGGAAGGGATGGCTCGCCTGGAAAAATAGTGGCGGCTGGGCACGACGTACTGTGGGACAGCCAATGCCATCAGGCTTTTAAAACTCTGCGTCTCCACCAGACGGAATGACAGCATTTCAAAGGCCAGGAGTTTTGAAATGCTGGCATTCAGGGCCAGGGATCGCGGGTGGCTAGGGGGGTACTTCCTCTTCCGCTCCAATGTTTGGGAGATAGAGAGCTGAACGCTTCCATGGGACATTGTGGAGATGGTTGGTGACCCAGGTGGTAGTGTTGCTGGCAGATCCTCTGTTTGCGGGGTGGCAGGTGCCACTGTCACTACAGAGGTGGATGAAGAGGCAGAGACTGCAGCAGAAGAGGAAGCAGGAGGAGCCAGAGACCTTTCTTGGTTTTTGAGGTGTCTACTCCACTGCAGCTCGTGCTTTGCACTTAGATGCCTGGTCATGCAGCTTGTGCTCAGGTTGAGAACGTTTATGCCTCGCTTCAGGCTCTGATTGCACAGCGTGCAAACCACTTGTGTCTTGTCATCAGCACATTGTGTGAAGAACTGCCACGCTGGGGAACTCCTTGGACCTGGCTTTGGTGTGCTCGGTCCCTTGCTGCGTTGGGCAGTAGCAGACATACTGTCTAGCTGACAGACGCTCCGCTTTTGCACCCTGCTCCCTCTTCTGCTGTGCTGGTGGCTCTGTGCGACCACTGCCTCTTCCTCCAAACTACACTGGTCACCTGCATAACGTTGATTCCATGTGGGGTCGAGGACCTCATCGTCCTCCACATCATCTTCCACCCAGTCTTCACCCCTGCCCTCCTTGTCTGTCTGCACAATTGCGAAAGCAGCAGCAGTTGGTACCTGTGTTTCGTCATCATCCGAGACAGACTGCGATGGTCCTCCCATGTACTCATCATGAAACATAAGTGGTTGGGCATCGGTGCACTCAATCCCTTCCACTTCTGGGGCAGGGCTAGGTGGATGGCCCTGGGAAACCCTGCTAACAGAGTCATCGAAAAGCAGAAGAGACTGCTGCATGATTTGGGGCTCAGACTGCTTGGCTGATTTGCAAGGGGGTGAGGTGAAAGACTGATGGACATGGGTTTCAGGTGCCAACTCTGTTCTTTCATCAGAAGAGTGGGTGGGAGACAATGTGAAGGAACCCGAGGCACTGTCAGCAACCCAATCTACTATCGCCTGTACTTGTCCTGGCCTAAACATTCGTACAGCCTCATTAGGCGCGACAAAATACCGCCGCAGGCTCGGTCGCCTACTCGCACCTGAGGAAGGTGTTTCACTTGTGCGTGTATCTGGCACAGATCCACCACGTCCTCTCCCTGCAACAGGAGCTCCACCAGCAGCACCACGACCGGGGCCACCACGTCCCTTTGACCTTCTCCTCATATTTTCAAAATTTAGGATCTTGCCCTAAATGGGTGTTTTTGGAAGCGCAGAACACACCCACAGTACGTAACCGCTGACTCGCACAGCTACAGAACTGCAGAAAATGCTATTCAAAAAAAATGTTGTTTTTTTTAGTATAGCACAGTAGGAGAAAACTATAAAGAAATTGTTTATTTCACACACCTCAAAGTATGTATAACACACTGCAACCTTTTTTTGGTGCCACTAAACGGCGTTTTTTGGAAGAGCAGAACACACCCACAGTACGTAACTGCTGAATCGCACAGCTACAGAACTGCAGAAAATGCTATTCAAAAAAAATGTTGTTTTTTTAGTATAGCAACGTAGGAGAAAACTATAAAGAAATTGTTTATTTCAAACACCTCAAAATATGTATAACACACTGCAACCTTTTTTTGGTGCCACTAAACGGCGTTTTTTGGAAGAGCAGAACACACCCACAGTACGTAACCGCTGAATCGTACAGCTACAGAACTGCAGAAAATGCTATTCAAAAAAATGTTTTTTTAGTATAGCAACGTAGGAGAAAACTATAAAGAAATTGTTTATTTCAAACACCTCAAAATATGTATAACACACTGCAAACTTTTTTTGGTGCCCCTAAACGGCGTTTTTTGCAAGCGTACATTAAAGTGCAATTTTTTTTTTTTTTTGCCCTAAACGGGTCTTTTTTTGCCCTATGGGTCTTTTGGAAAAGAGAACAATAAAGTGCCTTTTTTTTCCCCTAATGCCCCGTACACACGATCGTTTTTCATGCCGTTAAAACTGCCATTTTAAAAAATAGCCCTGAAAAATGATCGTGTTTATGCTCCAGAGCATTTTTAACGACGTGAAAAACGGCCATTAAAAATTCCGGACATGCTCTCTTTTCTCACATCGTTTTTCATGTCGTTTTTTTAACGACGTGAAAAACGATAGTGTGTATGCTTTAACGACGTGAAAAAAAACGCGCATGCTCAGAATCAAGTATGAGACGGGAGCGCTCGTTCTGGTAAAACTAGCATTCGTAATGGAGATAGCACATTCATTACACAGTACCGGACTGAAAAGCGCGAATCGTCGCTCAACAAACTTTACTAACATGAAGGGTGGCGCGATTCGAACGGAACTTCCCCTTTATAGTGCCGTCGTACGTGTTGAACGTCACTGCGCTTTGCTTGATCATTTTTTTTAATGATGGTGTGTACGCAAGGCAGGCTTGAGAGGAAACATGAAAAAAAACAAGGAGAAAAACGTTGGTTTAAAAAATGACATTAAAAACGATCGTGTGTACGGGGCATAAAAGTTAGATTTTCTCTGACACTGGGCTCATGGCAGTGTAAAAAGACTGCACTGCAACACAAATAGGTAGACCTATGCAGATCGCTGATTTTAATCTCTGAATCTGGACTCCTATATAATAAATCTCTCTCCCTGAAAGCACCAACACAGGAACCTGGCCCTACACTACACTATCTCTCTATCTTTTCCCTCAGATTGTAGAATCAGGACTACCTCTTCTATCTTTCTATCTCTCCCTAAAAGCAGCAGCAGCAGACTAGATCCTCTCCCTATCTATTCTGAAGCAGAGTGTCATGTGTGCTGTGTGCCTCTAGCTTATATAGAAGCTGGGTCACATGTTGCACTGACCAATCACAGCCATGCCATTAGTAGGCATGGCTATGATGGCTTCTAAGGGCACACCAGCTAATCAAAAGGTGATTGGCTGGCCCCTGAAGCATTTCTAAATGCGTTATTAGATTGCCGAACCCGAACCCGAACCCGGACTTTTGGGCAAAGTCCGGGTTCGGGAAAAAGCTAAAGTTCGGTACGGACCCGAACTTTACAGTTCGGGTTCGCTCAACACTAGTCCTAATCTATTCTTGTGAAAACGCTGGTCAAGAGTGCTCCAGATTCATGCTCCATTCTCTCTATGCATCCACCACACAGAGGCGTTGCTAGGGGGGTGCGGAGGGTGCGGTCCGCACCCGGGTGACACCCGCTAGAGGAGTGACACCCTTCCGACGGTGAGAAAATTTTTTTTTTATTTTTTTTTGACTTTTTTTTTTTTGACTTTTTTTTTTTATTTTTTACAGCTGACACTTTAATTCAGCAACTTCACCCCGCTGGGCTGGAACAACACTTCCAGCGCCGCCGCGCCTGGTGTGTGTGTGTCCTCCGGTTCCTTATTCTTCTTCCTCCTCCCTCCCTACCCTACAGAGCGTCAGCCTGTCACATCATCACACTGCACTGTGATGATGTGACGTCACACACAACTTTCTCCGGCTGCACGCTGTGAGGGTCGCTGCCCAGCCCTCCTCCTCTCCAGTCAAGACTCCAGAACAGGTGGGGGGGTCTCCACCGCCGGCCCGACTCCCGAGCACAAGCACAAGATGAGGTAGGTGTGTGTGTGTGTGGGGAGCGGGGGGGCGGTTGCCATTGTAAGAGGCAGAGCTACTAGCTAGTGTGGGAGGAGGACTCAGTCTGTCTGGCGCCCTGACCTGTATTGTATGATAATGAAGGGGGGGGTGCAAGGTGGCCTGCTGCGACACAGCTATAGATTATATATAGATATTATGTAATATAGCTGGTCCATCCGCCCCTCCCCCCACCAGTCCAGCTAACTCAACTACTGTGCCTATTATATGTAATATAATATATCTATATCCAGCATCACCCCCCCCCCCCCCCGCCCATTATCAGACAGACAACACTGACTATATAATTTATATTAGCTGACTGAGACACCCCCACCCTGAGCTGGTCTGATGATGATAATGGGGGGGGGGGGGGGGTGATGCTGGACACAGATATATTATATTACATATAATAGGCACAGTAGTTGAGTTAGCTGGACTGGTGGGGGGAGGGGCGGATGGACCAGCTATATTACATAATATCTATATATAATCTATAGCTTTGTCTAGCAGCAGCAGACCACCTTGCACCCCATGATGGAGTCCTAACCTGGCACCATACCACCCCAGCCTGCCTTATGCCACCGCAACCTGCCTTATGACACCGAAACCTGCCCTATGCCACTGCAACCTGCCCTATGCCACCCCAGCCTACCCTATACCACCCCAGCCTGCCCTATGCCACCCCAGCCTGCCCTATACCACCGCACCCTGCCCTATGCCACCCCAACCTTCCCTATACCACCGCAACCTGCCCTATGTCACCCCAGCCTGCCCTATGCCACTGCAACCTGCTGTATGCCACGCAAACTGCTCTATACCACCCCACCCTGCCCTATGCCACCGCACCCTGCCCTATGCCACCCCAGCCTTCTCTATACCACCGCACCCTGCCCTATGCCACCCCAGCTTTCCCTATACCACCCCAACATGCCCTATGCCACCACAACCTGCTCTATGCCATCACACCCTGCCCTATATAACCCCAACCTGCCCAATGCCACCCAGCCTGCCATATACCACCCCAACCTGCTCAATACCACCCCAACATGCTCTATACCACCCCAACCTGCCCTATGCCACTGCAACCTGCTCTATGCCATCACACCCTGCCCTATATAACCCCAACCTGCCCAATGCCACCCAGCCTGCCATATACCACCCCAACCTGCTCTATACCACCCCAGCCTTCCCTATACAACCCCAACCTGCCCTATGCCACCCCAGACTGCACTATACCACTGCAACCTGCCCTATATTACCCCAACCTGCCCTATATCGCTCCAGCCAGCCCAATACCACCCTATACTTTAATTTACAGGGGTCATTTGGGGGTGCGCCTCGTGACTGTGCGCTGCCTGGAGGGCGCTGGGCAGGATAGACAGGAGGGGGGGTGACACCATGTTTTGCCGCACCAGGTGACACCAACCCTAGTGACGCCACTGCCACCACATTCCCATCTGGAAGCATATTTTAGTATAAAAGTGAGTTTGTACTGCTCAGAATCAAGTTACAAGAAAATTAAGCAATACATTTCTGAGATCATTTGCTATTTTATACCCAAATGATTTCAGCTTTCCCACTAGTAAAGAAAATCTTGCAGTCTTCAAAATCTATCCATAATCAGTAAAAACAACAGTGACATCTGGTGGCTAAATAGAGAAAAGACACAGCAATAATATACACTCCCAGGCCACTTTATTAGGTACACCTTGCTAGTACCAGGTTGGACCCCCTTTTTTTGCCTTCAGAACTGCCTTAATTCCTCATGGTATAGATTCAACAGGGTGTTGGAAACATTCCTCAGAGATTTTGGTCCACATTGACATAATAGCATCATGCAGTTGCTGCAAGTCGGCTGCACATCCATGATGCAAATCTTCCACTCCAATAAATCCCAAAAGTGCTCTTTTGGAATGAGATCTGGTGACTGCTGGTAGGAGCCATCAGAAGATGGGTACATTGTGGTCATAAAAGTATGGACGTGGTCAGCAACAATACTCAGGTAGGCCGTGACATTTAAACGATGCTCAATTGGTACTAAGGGGCCCAAAGTGTGCCAAGAAAATATCCCCCAGACCCCCACACCTTTACACCACCACCAGCCTGAACCGTTGATACAAGGCAGGACGGATCCATGCTTTCATGTTGTTTACACCAACTTCTGACCCTACCATCTGAATGTCGCAGCTGTAATCGAGACTCATCAGACCAGGCAATGTTTTTCCAAACTTCTATTGTCCAATTTTGGTGAGCCTGTGCAAATTGTAGACTCAGTTTCCTGTTCTGAAAAAAGAGACAAAGGTTCCCCACTGTGGGACTTTTTAGGCCTATAAATATCAAAATCTGAGAATCTTCTGTTAAAATGTCTTAATACAAATTTTATTGAAAAAAAACAATTAAAAAAATGATAAGGCTGATATCATACAACATGACTAGTGTATCACAGAGGACTCCCGCTTAGTATGTTATAACCACATAAACCTCCCAAACTTATGACTATAAGCACATGATGAATGACACCGATTTGGAGAAAATTTGTCCATTCTGGCCATTTATTAACAAAATTAGACAACGAATACTGAAGTAATGTGCAAGGCCCAAAATTAAACCAGCAGCTCCTGCGGGCGTGTGCTACACGTGGGGGCTCGTCCCGGATTTGCCGTTACCTCTCGCAACTAAAAAGGTATATTTGCTTAATTGGAAGTCTACAAGAAGGTGGTTGGACTGTGCTTGAATTGAAACCAAAGGGGTGAAGGTACAGATCACTTTTCAAACTGCGTAGGCCGTGGGCGGAGCCAAGAAAAAAAAGCCTGCAAGCTATGCGCAAAAAGAACTCTAAAGGGGAGGAGTTCCCGCCAACTGTGTGCTACACATGAGTGTGTTTGGCGCCAAAGACTGGAAGCTGCCAGATCGAGTGAGTGGATCGGAAAGCAGCATGTCATTGATCTCGTGGGCACCACCCAGGCTTGGGCCTAGAATGTTCCCCATGCCCGCCGCTGTGAGTGCTACGCCATCCGGAGCCCTGCTTACTGATACGGGGATCCGCTTGAAGCCACGCGGACGCTTCGTGCTGTACATAAGCGGAGATGTGGAGGCACTGGGCATGCTGTGTCCTGGATGTGAGGGACTAACAGTTTAGTTGCGTCCATTTGCCCGGTGCTCATCCTGCGGGGAATACTTGTTCGAGATGGAGCAGCCCACTGCGTTGCCCCGCGCCTATTGGGTAGACTGGAATACAGGCACCGATACGTTGGAAGATGTCGTCTTCGCCCCTGCATTTCAAAAAAACTAAAAATTGATTTGCATTTTAATGAGTAAAATAAGTATTTGAGCCCTACGCAAAACATGACTACTTGGTGGCAAAACCCTTGTTGGCAATCACAGAGGTTGGACGTTTCTTGTAGTTGGCCACCAGGTTTGCACACACCTCTGGAGGGATTTTGTCCCACTCCTCTTTGCAGATGCTCTCCAAGTCATTAATGTTTCGAGGCTGATGTTTGGTAACTCGAACCTTCAGCTTCCTCCACATATTTTCTATGGGATAAGATTGGCTAGACCACTCCAGGCCTGGAATGTGCTTCTTCTTGAGCCACTCTTTTGTTGCCTTGGCCATGTGTTTTGGGTTATTGTCATGCTGGAATACCCATCCACGTCCCATTTTCAATGCCCTAGCTGAGGGAAGAAGGTTCTCACCCAAGATTTGACGGTACATGGCCCCATCCGTTGTCTCTTTGATGCAGTGAAGTTGCCCTGTCCCCTTAGCAGAAAAACACCCCCAAAGCATAATGTTTCCACCCCCTGTTTGACGTGGGGATAGTGTTCTTGGGGTCATAGGCAGCATTCCTCCTTTTCCAAACACGGCGAGTTGAGTTGATGCCAAAGAGCTCGATTTTGGTCTCATCTGACCACAACTCTTTCACCCAGTTCTCTACTGAATCCTTCAGATGTTCATTAGCAAACTTCAGACGGGCCTGTACATGTGCTTTTTTTGAGCAGGGGGACCTTATTGGCACTGCAGGATTTCAGTCCTTCACGGCGTAGTGCATTACCAATTGTTTTCTTGGAGCCTATGGTCCCAGCTGCCTTGAGATCATTGACAAGATTCTCCTGTGTAGTTCCGGGCTGATTCCTTACCGTTCTCTTGATCATTGAAATTCCGCAAGGTGAGATCTTGCATGGAGCCCCAGACTGAGGGAGACTGACAGTTATTGTGTATTTCTTCCATTTGCGAATAATCGCACCAACTGTTGTCACCCTCTCACCAAGCTGCTTGGTGATGGTCTTGTAGCCCATTCCTGCCTTGTGTAGGTCTACAATCTTGTCCCCGATGTCCTTGGACAGCTCTTTGGTCTTTGCCATGGTGGAGAGATTGGAATCTGATTGATTGATTGCTCCTAATCTAAGTTTGTTACCTGTATAGAAGACCCTGGAAGCAGAAATCGTGCTGATTGATAGGGGATCAAATACTTATTTCACTCATTGAAATGCAAATCAATTCATAACTTTTTTAGAAATGCGTTTTCTGGATATTTTTGTTCTGTTCTCTCACTGTTAAAATAAACCACTACCACTACCAACCTACCTTTAATAAGGCTTACCTGTAGATAAAATGAATACCTCTTAAACGTGCACTGTTTAGGAGTTATTCACCCTGGGTGCAGCCAGTGACCTCACCGGCGCATGCGTTTTGAAGGTCTGGCATACCTTGCCGGAACTTCAGAGCTTTGTGCCAAAACCGAAGGCTCCTGCGTGCATGTATGGGAGTGAGGTCATTGCAGCTCCGGCCAATCGCACAGCCAGAGCGTGTGAAGAAAGACCGGGGGAAGATGTCACCCCTCTCAGTAGTGTGAGTGTGACACTGGAGGGCTTTGTTGTAAGGTAAGTATTTCATAATGTGCTAGTATGCAATGCATACTAGCCCGTTATGTTATTGTCTTGCAGGTGAAAAAGCAGCCACGGTTTACAACCGCTTTAAAGAGTTTAAAATGAATGTTTACGTTTTTATACTTAGTTATATTAAACCACTGTCTTAGATGGCTACTTACCTGTGGAAGATGCAGCAGGTTGAAAATGTCAGCAGTAGTTTCTGCCGCATCACTGTTGTCTGGGCCAATCACAGCAAACACAGTGGGGATGTAGCTAGTATAACTTTTGTCAGTGTCAATAACATCATCTCTTGATATGAATTTCAGAGCTGGCTGCATGTTGTTATGTACGTAGCAGGTATCAAAGATGTTATACCCCAGAGTAACGTTCGGTAGTAGGGAGCTGCTGTTGTTGATCTCTTGCACTGCAAACTTCATGACTTGAAAATAGAAATACCCTGCCAGACTGATATTAAAACTGAAAGGAGAGAGAAAAACAAATACATATACATATAATAATGTCTTTAAAGTTGAGCATCAGGCAAAAATAAAGCCATCATTTAATATAGTTTTTTCTTCATTATGCCGCGTACACACGACAGTTTTTCATGATGAGAAACATGCCAGTTTTTAAATTGGTCTTGAAAAACGGTTGTGCGTAGGCTCCAGAACATTTTTCTCGACGAGAAAAATGGGCATTAAAAATTTAGAACCTGCTGTATTTTTTCTCGTCGTTTTTCTCGTCGTGAAAAACGGCTTTAATGATGTGAAAAAAACGTGCATGCTCAGAAGCAAGTTATGAGTCGGGTGCGCTTGTTCTGGTAAAACTAGCATTCGTAATGGAGATAGCACATTCGTCATGCTGTAACGGACTGAAAAGCACAGAGACTGAAAAGCGCGAATCGACTAACACCAAACTTTTACTAACACGCGGTAACACGAAATCAGCAAAAGCAGCCCAAAAGGTGGCGCCATCCGAATGGAACTTCCCCTTATAGTGCCGTCGTATGTGTTGTATGTCACCGCTCTTTGCTCGAGCATTTTTTTTTTTTCACGATAGTGTGTATGCAAGGCATGCTTGAGAAGAATCACGTCGAGAAAAACGTCGTTTTTTTCAATGACATTAAAAACGGCCGTGTGTACGCGGCATTACAATATAATTAGTGAATTTTTTTTGTTTTTTTTTAATTAGGGTAAATATCTGACATTTTCCAGATATTAGCCTTATGCAGAGTATCACTTAAGCCCTGTACACACAACCGGTTTTCCCGGCAGGAAACCTGCCATGAGAGCTTTTGGCCCAGGAATCCCGGCCGCGTGTATGCTCCATGGCAGTTTTCCGGACAGGAAATCTGCCGGGAAAAAAAAAAGAGAACCAGCTCTGTTTTTTCTTGTCGGGATTCCCGGCGGACTTTTTCCCGTCGTGAAAACCGGTCGTGTGTATGCTTTTCCGAGTGCAAAAAAAACCGCGCATGCTTAGAATAAGTATGAGACGGGAACACTCGTTCTGGTAAAACTAGCGTTCGTAATGGAGATAGCACATTCATCACGCTGTAACGGACTGAAAGCACGAGGCTGAAAAGCGCAAATCGTCTCTCACCAAACTTTTACTAACACAAGATCAGCAAAAGCAGCCCAAAGGGTGGCGCCGTTGGAATGGAACTTCCCCTTTATAGTGCCGTCGTACGTGTTGTACGTCACCGCGCTTTGGACCGGCGTGATTTTGTCTGACAGCCTGTACGCAAGACAAGCTTGGCAGGAATCCCGTCGGGAAAACCGATGTCTTTTTTCCTGCCGGGAAAACCAGTCGTGTGTACAGGGCTTTACACTGAGAAAAGGGGAAGCACTATATAGCACTCAGGTCTTTTTTACTTTGCATTCTGCCAATCATCAACAGTTTGCACATGCACAGGGGATGTGAGAAAAATTATGACATCATCAGTGTGTTGCTTATCCTTCATTCTTCAAGTACAAGTTCAACTATAGTATGAAAATGTGGGTGTCTGATCTTGCTATGCTGTCTGGCAGGAGTGCCTTGATCACAAAACTGGTTTAACATACTTACAGATCATTTGGCACTTAAAGAATATGTAAATCCAACATTTCATATTCCTGATATGTGTCTGCTGTACTGTGTACTTGTATGAACTTGTACTGTTCTCTTTGTAGTGTTTCCTTAAAGTGGATGTAATTGTAAACCCTCTCCTATACCCAGTGAAGGGAACAGCCTCAGATGATACATCATTTAAAGTGGAGTTCCACCCATTTTTGAGTGGTGGTCCTAAACTAAAGACCACCTCTCAACATCTCATTTTTGGATATTCAATTTTTTTTTCTTTTTCTTTCCTACCTTTTTGGAAGTGCCGAGTGTACTTCCGATCCAGCCAGGCTGCGGCCCATGTCGTCACATCCTCTTCTGCGGTGAGCTCCCCCGTTGTCTTCAAGCTGGCCATTCACAAAGCGCTGCGCGACTCGTGCATGCACAGTAGGAAACTGGCAGTGAAGCGGCAAGGCTCCACTGCCGGTTTCCCTTAGTTGGAATGGCGGCGCCGGCACTCGATCCGATGGATGGATCGGCCTCGGGTGGCCGACATCGCGGGCTCCCTAGACAGGTAAGTGTCCTTATTAAAGGTCAGCAGCTACAGTGTTTTAAAATTAAAAAATTTGGCTGAAACACCGCTTTAAGTGTGAGAAATATGCAAAAAAAAAATTAAATCAGGAAGTGGGCAAATACTTTTTCGCAGCACTGTATGTGCCCAGGTCAAGTTTCAAGAATCAGGTTTACATCCACTTTAAGGCTGCTTTTATTAATAAAAAAGCACCTGAAAAGCTCAAGAAATCAACTAACGTGTTCACACTGGGGTGATGTGCTTCTGTTGCAGTGCAAAAAATCCTGACTCCAGCATTTTTGAAGCATATTTGAGAAGTTAAAAATAAAAAAGTGTTTTCGGTGCAGTTTTTGAGTCACATGTCCATGTCCATGGAAAATGCTGCAAAAGCGCAACAAAAACTCTCCATTAGTTTATAGGCGTTTTACTAGCAGTTTTGAAGCGACCCAGTGAGAATTTATGTGGAATCCCTGGTGTTCCTGCCAATCCCTCTGCTTTTTTATTAAAAACTGACCACACTAAGCAGGAGATCACATCATGGTCAGTTCTCTAGCTATGCTGGAAACTCAGCCTGCTCTCCTGAATGTGATCACTTATAAAAAAGGGGGGAATTTTTTTTTTATAATGTGTTTTTTTTTTTTTTATATTTATACACAAATGTTTTGCCTTTCATTTCTATTTTAAACTGGGTGGGTTGGTGATGATTTCTAATCACTTTAAGCCCTGGTTCACACTGGTGCGTTTTGACATGCGATTTGACATGTCAAATCGCATGTCAAATCGGCGGTATTTGCCAGCAATGGCACCGTCCTAATCGGTGCAACGCGGCATCTAGGGCGCTGCACCGATTTCTGTAATCGCGGCCGAAATAGGGACTGACAAGCGGGAGTGAAATCCTGCGAGTTTAGCTGAATTTGCATGACTTAATTCCCGCAGCCCAGTGTGAACCTGGGCTAAAGCTCAATTCCAGCCTCTGGAATCTTTTCAGAAATCTATAAAGTGATATAAATGATGGCATTTACTTTACTACTTTCTAAGTATATGTGTTTCTAAGTATCATTTCTTTCTGCAAAATTTGCATTTCACTGAGACCCCTTTCGCACTGGCAGAGTCCGCCAGCGGATCCACTCGCTCAGCAGGGGATCTGTCCGCTGATCCCCGCTGAGTAGGCGGATGACAGGTCCATGTCCGCTACGCTGATGCAGAGCAGACACGGCCCGCTGTTCTCTATGGGCTGTCAGATAGAAACGGACCGACTGTCTGTTTCCATCCTGTTTTTAGCAGACAGGATCAGGTCGGATAACGACGGGTGTCTGCGCACACGTCTGCTGACATCCGCCACAACATACACACCAATGGATGGTCCGATTTGATCTGACTGAAAACTGACAGGTGGACCCAATCGGTCTGTCAGTGTGAAAGGGGCCTAATACGTTTTATAAGTATTTTTAATTCTTCCTGCAAAATCTTTAGTTTATAAATAAACATTTAATACAGGATGCATTGTAGTCACCCAATTTGCAAAGCATGCTGGGCTTTCAAATAAGAAAGCAGCACTTCTTGAACAGTTGTTAGCATCTACTATATACCTGACTAAGCCAGTTATCCCCTGCTTAGGAGACGTAAGGTGTGTGTCCGAATTCTGTGATCTCTTATATTGTTTAGATCATTTTCATCATAGCAAAGATTTTCGAGAATACTGCTTTGAGCTCACCATCAGTGGGCCTTCAAAAAGTGAAGATTTGCTATGTTAAAAGGTACATTTAGAAAACTGTAATTGTACGTCAGGCAGACAATCACTTTTTCATACTGGCATACTGGAATGTGAGAGTGCCTCTTCATTCTTGAGCCTACATCTTTGTAGCTGTACAGTATTGTAGCGGGCATTTAAATTTGGGGGGGAGCATCTGGGTTATTCAACCCGGATGCACTAATTGTTAGGGAGTCTGAGAACCCCTTTTGTGGTTCTTGGAGGACTCTGGTGGTGCAAGGTTCCCTGCGGCCTGCAGATGGCGTTGTCGCCCTGGGCCGGTGTTGAACCCGCACCGAAAGACTGCTCCCTTTTTGTCCTTTCCTGGTGCTGGTACAGCGGGGCGGGGAACCCGCTGTGACGCAGGGGGAGAGGGGATAAAAGGGGCGGACGCCCTTACCACGTTCGGAGTTGGAGGACGCGGCCGCACCCAGGCACCTTCAGCCTGGGTGCTGGCGTTCCGGAGTTCCGGGCCCAGGTGCCCTTGACCTGGCCGGAGCGAGAGATGGAGTCCATCCCAGGCACCTTAAGCCTGGGGTGAGGTACTATGGCCAAGGCCTGGGGCCCAGTAACTTCGACTGGGTTCCGCAAGGGTGGAGGAGTCCGAGGGGCCCTAAGGTGTTGGGACTTGTATCTGAGGTGAGGAGGCCGGGGAGTGTAACCCTTCCGAATAGCCCGGTACAGCATTAATTCGGTGACGGCGGGGCCTCTGGTAACTCTCTTGGAGGGATGTCTTCCCCCTGACATTGGCTGCAGCGTAGCAAAGGTAACTCCAGTTCCTGTTCATTAGAGTCGCTGGAAGAGACTCTGAAGCCAAAAAGTACGTTTTACAGCCTCTGTGCTTAGCAACCGTTGGTGAAACCTCAACGGTTTTGTTTCTTTGAGGATTGTGCCTTGACCTACTCCCTACCAATACTGAACTTTTCTATGGGTCTCAAACTGTCTGCTCGCAAAGGACTATTTGTTTTCAAAAGGATTTTATTATTATTATAAACCAAACAAAAGCATATTGCGTACATACAAAACATAACTGTGCAATAAGTATCAATAGTAGTACACATTAAAGAAATAAGGGAAGCAATCTAGAGAGAGGGGGAAAAGAGAGAAAGGAAAAAAAAAAAAAAAAGTGGGGAGAAAGAAGAGGTCAGATAATTATCATATTAAGAATAAGAAATGAATGTGAGGGATCAGTGTTGCAGTCTAAAGATGGACAAGGGGTTCCACTTGGCGTCATACAGAGGCATGGAATCCCTCAATGTATGGTGTATTTTGTCCGTCAGCATCATTTGATCTATTCTAGATACGACCAGTGAAAAGGGAACCGAGGCCGATTTCCAGGAAAGAGCTATGGCCCATTGTACTGCTAAACAGACCGAATGAATCAGTCTCATGAGAGGCCGGGGGGTGTCCTGTATATTTTGAAAGAGGAGGCACTGAGTGTGTGTCAGAGCAACTCGCCTACCTGCAAGGGAATCAATCAGCTCCCTAGCCGCAGACCATGTGGGTCGCAGCCGCTCACACTCCCAAAACAAATGAAGGAGGGAGCCCGGGAGGTCGCACCCTCTAAAACAAGAGGGTGAAACCTGGGGGTAAATCTTGTGAAGGTGCAGAGGGGTGTAATACCAACGGGTCAGCAACTTAACCGCAGTTTCTCTAATTGTGAGAGAAAGTGTGCATTTTCTCATGTTGGTCCAGCCCGCATTCCAGTCCAAATCTTCTGCAGTAAGAGCTAGTTCCCCCTCCCACTGGGCCCTGTATTTGGGCGACAAAGCCTCCAAAGTCGACTCAAAGGCCTTGTACAAGGTTGAAACAAGGCCCTTTTGTCTAGGAGCCGTAAAACATATCTTCTCGTAGAGAGTTCTAGAGTCTGAAAGGGGGCCTGTGTAGTGATTCAGAAAAAAGTGTCTAATTTGGAGATAATGATAAAATTCGCCAGCGAGGGTCGGGTATTTAAGCACTAAATTAGGGAAAGACTCAAATCTCTCTCCCTGTAAGAAGTCCCCTAGCCTCATCAACCCCAAGCCCGTCCAGAGTCGAAACTCCTCTGGGTGGGCAAAGGCTGTGGGAAACCGTGAGTCTCCAAGATATGAAGCGCCCAGGGGGAACCCCGAGATAAGATTGAATTTTTGTTTGTACCGATTCCAAAGTTTCAAGCTTGCTGTCACCAAATCATTATCGAGGGGGCTTAGGGAGCGTGAGGGAGTAGAGGACCACATAATGCCAGGGAGGTAAGCAGGGGAAATTGAGTCTTGCTCAAATTTGACCCAGGGGACAGTAGAATGAGGAATGTTCCACTGGGGCTTGTTGTGAAAACCTGCTAGACAGGTAGTAAAGCCAGACCTGTGGGACACCCAGACCCCCCTGCCTTGCTGATCGGTAGAGGGTCGTTTTTGCAAATCTAGGGGGCCTACACTTCCATATAAATTTATTAAAGATTATTTGAATTTTGAGTAAATAAGATTTGGTAAGCGTAATCGGCAGGGCGCGGAACAGGTAAAGTAATTTGGGCAGGCAGGTCATTTTAATAGCAGTTACCCTGCCCAGGAAAGAGATGTGAAGTGGGGACCAGAGTTTAAGTAGTTGTTTGAGTTTGGAGATCATAGGGGGGTAATTAGCTTCAAACAGTCTGGAGAAATCACTCGTTAAATGGACCCCGAGGTACGGGAGGGACGGGCAAGCCCATGAGAATCTAAAGGACTGTTTGAGATGCTCCAGCTCGGCTTGAGTGTAGCCTATGGGGAGGGCCAAGGATTTTGAGGCATTCACAGAGAGGCCCAAGATCCCAGCAAACCTGGACAGGGATTGGAACAGATTGGGCAGGGAGATCAATGGGTTAGTGATAAACATTAAAACGTCATCCGCATACATGCAGAATTTATAGTCTGTGGGGCCTCGGCGATAACCGGATATGTCCGGGTTCTCTAGAAGCTCCAGAGCAAGGGGTTCCATGGCTAGGGCAAAGATCAGAGGGGAAAGTGGGCACCCCTGTCTCGTGCCTCTGCCTAACTTGAAAAAATCAGAACTACAGCCTGGTATTTTAATCCTGGTCTGAGGATCACTATACAAGGCTCGGAAGGCATAGAGAAATTCCCCTCGGAAACCCATGCGTTGTAACAAAGGTGGACAAGTAACCCCAAGACACACTATCGAATGCCTTCTGTATATCCAGGCTCAGCCGAAGTACTTTTTTAGTAAAGAGGTTAGCATCCTGAATAATATTAGTGGTTATGCGGATATTGTCAGTAATCAACCTATGGGGAATGAAACCAGCCTGATAAGGGGAAATCAGGGAGGAGATGGAGCGGGCCAACCTGTCCGCCAGGGTCCTGCTAAATATCTTTAGATCGTTATTAATAACCGATATGGGTCTAAAATTCTGGGGGAGGGTGTGATTTTTGTTTGGCTTGGGAATGAGCGACATGTTTGCCATCAGCATCTCTGTTGGAAAAGAGCCACCCTGCAAGACCCAATTAAACATCTGAACCAGCCTACCAGATAATGCCGGGGCAAATTTTTTGTAGTAAACGGCAGAGAAACCGTCCGGGCCGGGGGCTAAGCTAGGCTTTAGGGACTTGATGACATTTAAGACTTCAGTCTGTGAGATAGGAGTGTTAAGTTTGTCAACTTGGGTGGGGGAGAGTGAGGGAAGAGGGATCGAATCTAACCAGGCCATATCTTCAGCGGAGGGTTCAGATTTAGAGGGAGCCAGGAGGGTGGAGTAAAATTGACTAAAAATCTTAAGGACCTCTTGTGGGTGTGATGTGGTCTGACCTGACTCTGTCATTAGTTTATATACATGAGTAGGCCTAGTCGACTGATTTAGTCGCCTGGCAAACATGGTTGATGCCGTATTGCCATGGAGCAAAAATCTGGCCTTGGACCATCTGAGTGCCTTCTCCACCTTAGAGGTTAGCAAGGAATCCAGTTCAAGGCGCTTCCGTTCAATCAATTTTCTGGTGGACTCCTGGTTTAGCGCAGAGGAATCTTTATATAACAGATCTAAGTCAGAAGTGAGTTGTAGGATCTTCCCTCTATTTTCCCTATTACGGGCAGAGGCTATTTCAATGAGTTTGCCTCTAATCACAGCCTTATGGGCCGTCCAGACCACAGGTACGGGCGTCTCAGGGATGGCATTTAGGTGAAAGTATTGATCTATGGCCTGAGACACTTCAGATTCGATGGCCAAGTCTGACAGCAGAGACTCATTTAGGTGCCAGGTGAAAGGGGTAGGGGCCAACCCAATGCACTTAGTCTCAAAGGATGTAGCCTGGTGGTCAGACCAAACACAGGGGTGTATAGAGGCGGCTGTGGAGTTGGCCAGCGTAATTGGAGTGACAAAAATATAATCAAGCCTGGCGTAGCTGTTGTGAGGGTGGGAGTAAAAGGTGTACTCCCTAGCTCCAATATTATGTGCCCTCCAGGAGTCCACCAATTGATAATCCCGCAAACACCTAGTCAGTGATCTGGGAAAACCCCTAGAGGAGGTGGCTACTGAGCATCTATCAAGAACCGGATTGGCCACCATATTAAAATCCCCCCCAACAATCATGTGTGAGGACTGGTATAGCTGGAGACACTCAAAAAATGAGACAAAAAATGAAGCAGGAGAGTCGTTGGGTGCATAAACATTTGCGATAGTTAGTTCCTTATTATTCAAAATACCCTGCATTATAACAAACCTGCTTCCCTTATCCCTGTACACCTTCTTCACATCCATGGAGAGGGAGGCATGCAAAAATATTGCCGCCCCCCTGCTCTTGGTGGAGTGAAGCGAGTAAAAGGCATGAGGGAAGTGCTTGTGAAAGAACTTGGGGTGAGATGTGTGGGAGAAATGCGTTTCCTGGAGTAGCAGGATTTTAGCGGTTAAATTTTTATAGAAGGCAAACGCTTTTTTCCGCTTAACTGGGGTGTTAAATCCTTTAACATTGTGAGATAAAAATTTAAGGGCCATTGTGCTTTAGAATAAGGACTATCAATAGAGCAATGTGATAAAAATCAACAGGGAGAAGTGCATTACATTGAAGCCAGCAATACCCTGTAGGCACCATGGGGGACACCCATATGCAGCAAAATGATACTATATCAGAGCAGAGCCCACATGACCTGACTAGACTGTTATGCAAAGAACATGTTAGTGAAATCACAGGGTCATAGTAGCAGAGGAACCCACATTCTTGAGAAACATACCGACCAAAAAAAAAGAAGATAAAAACAACCCAAATAAAAAGTACAGAATCCAAAATTGAATAAAATAAAAGACAAAGAATAAGAAATGGTTCAGGTATAGAGACATAACCTGAAAAAAAGAGTCGATTTATGAGACATTGTCGTCTCAAGTCCAGCCAAAGAAAAGTTTCAGAACTCTCTCCTGAAAAATAACTGGAGGAGATGGGCTCAGCAGAGAAAACTGTTGTCCGAAGGGCAGGCAAAGGACTATTTGTTTGCCGTTATGGATTAATAAGTGTTGGACCTTTTCAGTGTGTGGTACTCCAATTACTGGGAGCAAAGGGGGTTATCAGCAGAACAGACTTGGCTCTGAGCGTATACACAGCCCGAAGGTAATCTGGTGCTGGCCTTCACCTCTACATGCTGTAATCTAGAGGACATGGGCCGTGGCCCACCTCGCTCTCCCTTTCAAGGTACCCCTAGACCGGAGCCAGAGTAACCGCTAAAGAAGAAGAGAGAGGATGAGGCCGCTACAGTATATTTGCCGTATGAGATCTAAGGCACTGCTGCCTCTGACTGCTAGTCCCAGGAGATTTGGTGATGTCATTACTGTGCTGCATACTGTTTTACATGCTAAAGGCTCTGACATGAGGAAGTAAAGCCCTGCCTCTACCAAGATGACCACATCCACACTGAGACACAGTGTAGATCAAGGCATGGTAAGTCAGTAATAGGTAAAAGATTACCTGCAAGGAGACCACAGGCAATACTGGTGCCTTGTCCTTTATTCTCTGGAAGTTTTTTTTTTTGGGGGGGAGGGGGGGGCAGCTTTTAGAGTTCAGCTCCACCTTAAAGTAAGGTGACCAGATTTTTTTAATGAAATCCGGGACAAATTTTTTTTTTTTACTAGTAATGGCGGCAATCAGCGAGAAGAACATGCGAGCGGAGCTAAATGGGCATGCACCCGAACCTGAGGAAATATTGCCTCCGCGCCGACCAGCACATGATCATCAGAAATGGGCACAGATAATGGAAAAAAATACACCCCCCTAAGCTAGAAGGAGCGTCAGGGCTTTTTATTTTTTTAATTCTGCACTGACTGTCTTTGAAATTGCCCCAGCCCCTGTTCAAATCCAATCCGGGGACAAAACCGGGGACAGACTTGGTCCGGGGACAGTGTCCTCAATCCGGGGATATCTGGTCACCCTACCTTAAAGTGTTACTAAACCCAGCAATATGAAAATAGTTAATCCGCGATCCCCCCCAGTGCCCACAGCTTATACATCTTCTTTTTACATTAGAACACTGCCACTATATACCCTTTTGGTTGATCTGTATACCACAGTCACATGATAAACTGCAGGGTCCGCCTGAGTGCTGAGTGTTCAGGTAGGAGGAGATTTCCACTACAGCATTGTGTCCTCATGCTGTTATGGGAGGTGGATCATCCATGAATCAAGACGTGACATCCCACCCACTGTGTTCTTTTTTTAGTTTCTGACCATGGAGGAGGAGGGAGGGTTTGGGCTGTCATTTAGGATCTATATACACACCCACATGTGTGATGTCATACCATGTGACCTGAAAAGCTCAGCTCCACAAGGAAATGTTCTCTCCAGCAATAGAGACCAAACTGAGCATGTGCAACAGTACTACCCTCACTGTGTCTTATCTGGCTTTGCCAAGAGAGACCCTGCAGGAGGGGTGGATCTGTCCATACAGGATCAAAGAGCCTTTCTTACACAATACAGAGGATTGACCCCTTAAGTTCCACAGTGAGTATAACAATTCTGCATATACAGACAGATTTTAGTATTGCGGGTTTAATAACACTTTAAATGTTCATATGCAATATTTCATATTTGCCTGAAAACATGTTTTACAAAGATATACTGTATATAAGGAATAATATATCCGTACATTCTATATTACTGACCAAACTTTGCCCCAGTATATTCAACCATATTTAGTAATTTCTTGACCTTGCCCAAAAAGGACAAGCAAAAATTCCACATTTTTGAGAATTTTAGAATCTTAAAACAACGGAAAATAAAAGAAGAGAACAATTGTAACTTTGCTCAAAGCAACCATGAATGTTGTTATGGAAAATACCAATACACTTCTTGCTAGGTTTGCTGTGCCCATTGAATAGAAGATATATCTCACCTGGAACAGCTGTCTACCACTGGGGTATAGCGAGGAGAGCGGTCAGCTCCAGACGCATGAAGACTGAACAGACCACCAAGATTGTAATCTCCTTCATAAAAATATTCTGAGTGAAAATCGTCATCACAGCTGGATCCAATATGGGCAAAAATTACAACCAGACTAAGAACAAACACGTGATGCCCCATCCTTGTACTTTTATCTGTCTGTGTGCATTATCAGAGCTATCCCTGCTCCATGTACTCTAGCAATGCTGTAGTATGAAAATGTTTCCCCATTCTGAATGAAGCTCTGCGTTTTTGCATGTTTACTTGAGTAATGTTTATTGTATACTCATGGGAGCTTAAATATGTAAAAATAATTGGTTAGTAAAATCTTTTGTTGATGAAACCATTAATTTGCATGATAAGAGAAAACAGCTGCAAAAAAATCTCTAGTTCTATAACATTCTAAGTAAACAACTTTTTTTTATATATATTTTCAAACCTTAATAAAACAAAATTTTATAAAAAATAAAATAAAAAAAAGAATCAAGGGTTTGTGGGGATGGGGGACCCTCATTGTCCCCCGTGGTAGGAATGGGCTTCCCTGAGAAATGGAGTCGAGAGAGTTTGGTCTTCACCAGAGACTCCAGAAGGGGGTTTCGATTTTACTGTGCGACGCTCCCAGATGGCAAATCTTAGGTCTGTCTCAGTGAAAACAGCTGATGTTCTGACAGGCAATTGATTGAACTACTGAGGGAAAACCATAACTTGTAAGCAGGTGGAGGTCAGGTAGCTTCAAGCTATTTTTCACAGAGTCGCCCATCTATGCTAAACAGAGTGGATGGGCGTATCTCCTTTGCTGGGCTTTTGTATTCTGACAGTCCCCAGTTATCAGAATAACCAAACAATGGCTGCATCTATTTGGATGCAGCTGTTGTACTGCTGACAGGTTTCTTTCCTGCTTTGTTAAAAATTGTCAGGCAGGAGGGGCCAACAGGGCCACCCATTAAGCGAATCATTAGGAATCAGACAAAATTCTAACCGTGTGTTGGGAGGTTAAACAGATATATTGCCTCTAGGGGCATCTCAAGTACACTTACTCCACAAAAGTTCCCAATGGACACTTACGTCAGGTGGCATTGACATTTTTAAGCCAGGTGCCCTAATACAGTTACCATAGTACACTCTACAGAAAGACCAGGACTTCTTTCTTCGTCCAGCCAAAATAACGATCTGTTCCTACCTCTCCCAACATGTGACTCTGAAGCATTTTGAGAAAGTAGTACTTCACCAGCTTGTCTCACGTGTTAACTCTGCACCATTTACTTTATTTTGTCCTTGGGTATACAGAGATGCCACTATAATTCACTTTGCAGGGCCTTGCACATTGTGACTCCAGGCTCTGTTCCCAGGTAGGCCCTGTACTGCAGCGGGCTCCAATATGGAAGCCCTGCCACTAAGTGGGGAACATAAAGCACTAAGCTGTTCCTTCATTACCAGGACCCCAATCACCACTCCCTCTGTCAGTTGGCTGCTTCTTCTTCTGGAAATCTTCCACAACCATAGTACATAACCATAACGGTTGGCTAAGTCAGTGTTTCCCAACCTTTTTTCAGTCAAGGCCCCCTTTAAATTTTGGACAGTCTTGAGGCGCCCCATTCTAAAATGTAAAAACTATTCTAATAGTTTCACATAATGCAGCAATCAATACATGGAGGACACCCAACATTAGAGGCGATTTATTCTTCCAAAGCAAATACACTTTTGCAAACTGGTACTGGCTAGTATTACAATGTTTCTCTTCTCCTTCAGTTTTTCTCCATCAATTAGCTAATTAACCCCAAAGCTGATGGATAGAGGCAAGGGAGGATCAAACAAGGATGATATGCAGGCAACTGACATCCTCCTTTTTAACTGATGATGTCACTGGTCGTTGGGAAGTTGGTAGGTAGAAGGTTGTAATGGTGTACAATGAAAACCTGTGGCTTTGTGTAACTAAAAGGCAGGTTTCATCCACCCACTGGCTTGTATACAATTTTCGGGCAATTTTTGGGCATTTTGCCGAGGCGCCCCTGAAGAAACCTCAAGACACATGGGCACCCTGGTTGAAATAGGCTGCCTTAGCAGAAGAAGTCCATGCAACAAGTCCATACACGTAGTTGTCCTAAAGAACTGGTTCCATTGGAGGGGAATGTGGCCAGAAATGCAGATCACATGGCTCATTGGCCCTAACTTTGCAGCTTCTACACCAGACTCCTCAGCCACAAGACCGGTTCTCCTGTATATATGCCCTAAAAACAGAAAATGACACACATGCTGGGAAAACCATGTCACAAAACACATAAACCCTATACATGCATCATCCCAACATTTAAAGATGCACATACAGTACAAAAAATGCATAATAAAGTAGGCATCTGCCAACAAGTATATGGCCAGCTTTAACTGAATCACAGGCGGAACGAAAAAGGCAGCAAATAGAACGGTAACTAAAGCAATGGCTGAGGCAAGAGACATAAAGACAAACAACAGGAACCAAATGGCAGGTCATGCTCAGAACCAGAATAGTAGTCCTAATTAACTAGATTGTGCCTGCCCTGCAATGCAACATTTTAACCTACAGTACATAGCGAATAGGGATGAGCTTCGTGTTCGAGTCGAACATACGTTCGACTCGAACATCGGCTGTTCGATCGTTCGACGAAGATCGAACGATTTGGGCCGTTCGCGCCAAATTCGAGTGACGCGAACGGCCCACAATGCACTACGCCATCGCAGTGTCATCCAGGCGCTGTGATTGGCCAAGCATGCACTGTGACCCCGCATGCTTGGCCAATCACAGCGCCGGCAGTGAGGAGAGCAATGATTGGCCACAGGCAGGATGCCTGTGGCCAATTATTGCTGAGGGTGTTTAGTACACGCACCACACTATAAAAGGCCGCCAGCACGGCGGCCTAGTGTAGTGTGTTCCGGAGCAGGGAAAGAGAAGCATAGGCAGGGACAGTGACATTTATTTCTTTCTTGCTTAACCTGGATTCCTTTAGTTTAGGGAAAGAGAAGGATAGGTAGGGAGAGTGTCAGTGTGTTTTACTGTGCGAATCCTTGTTTCTAGGGACAAAGAAGGAAAGTGAGGGGAATTCTCCTTGTGCTATAGTGTGCTTTAAAAAAACATTTTTTCTAGGGACAGAAAACTCTAGGTAGGGAGAGTGTCAGTTTCTTTCACTGTGCGAATCCTTGTTTCTAGGGACAAAGAAGGAAAGTGAGGGGAATTCTCCTTGTGCTATAGTGTGCTTTAAAAAAACATTTTTTCTAGGGACAGAAAACTCTAGGTAGGGAGAGTGTCAGTTTCTTTCACTGTGCGAATCCTTGTTTCTAGGGACAAAGAAGGAAAGTGAGGGGAATTCTCCTTGTGCTATAGTGTGCTTTAAAAAAACATTTTTTCTAGGGACAGAAAACTCTAGGTAGGGAGAGTGTCAGTTTCTTTCACTGTGCGAATCCTTGTTTCTAGGGACAAAGAAGGAAAGTGAGGGGAATTCTCCTTGTGCTATAGTGTGCTTTAAAAAAACATTTTTTCTAGGGACAGAAAACTCTAGGTAGGGAGAGTGTCAGTTTCTTTCACTGTGCGAATCCTTGTTTCTAGGGACAGGGAAGGACAGTGAGTGAATTCTCCTTGTGCTATAGTGTGCTTTAAAAAAACATTTTTTCTAGGGACAGAAAACTCTAGGTAGGGAGAGTGTCAGTTTCTTTCACTGTGCGAATCCTTGTTTCTAGGGACAAAGAAGGAAAGTGAGGGGAATTCTCCTTGTGCTATAGTGTGCTTTAAAAAAACATTTTTTCTAGGGACAGAAAACTCTAGGTAGGGAGAGTGTCAGTTTCTTTCACTGTGCGAATCCTTGTTTCTAGGGACAGGGAAGGACAGTGAGTGAATTCTCCTTGTGCTATAGTGTGCTTTAAAAAAAAAATTTCTAGGGACAGAAAACTCTAGGTAGGGAGAGTGTCAGTTTCTTTCACTGTGCGAATCCTTGTTTCTAGGGACAAAGAAGGAAACTGAGGGGAATTCTCCTTGTGCTATAGTGTGCTATAAAAAAACATTTTTTCTAGGGACAGAAAACTCTAGGTAGGGAGAGTGTCAGTTTCTTTCACTGTGCGAATCCTTGTTTCTAGGGACAGGGAAGGACAGTGAGTGAATTCTCCTTGTGCTATAGTGTGCTTTAAAAAAACATTTTTTCTAGGGACAGAAAACTCTAGGTAGGGAGAGTGTCAGTTTCTTTCACTGTGCGAATCCTTGTTTCTAGGGACAAAGAAGGAAAGTGAGGGGAATTCTCCTTGTGCTATAGTGTGCTTTAAAAAAACATTTTTTCTAGGGACAGAAAACTCTAGGTAGGGAGAGTGTCAGTTTCTTTCACTGTGCGATTCCTTGTTTCTAGGGACAGGGAAGGACAGTGAGTGAATTCTCCTTGTGCTATAGTGTGCTTTAAAAAAACATTTTTTCTAGGGACAGAAAACTCTAGGTAGGGAGAGTGTCAGTTTCTTTCACTGTGCGAATCCTTGTTTCTAGGGACAAAGAAGGAAAGTGAGGGGAATTCTCCTTGTGCTATAGTGTGCTTTAAAAAAACATTTTTTCTAGGGACAGAAAACTCTAGGTAGGGAGAGTGTCAGTTTCTTTCACTGTGCGAATCCTTGTTTCTAGGGACAGGGAAGGACAGTGAGTGAATTCTCCTTGTGCTATAGTGTGCTTTAAAAAAACATTTTTTCTAGGGACAGAAAATTCTAGGTAGGGAGAGTGTCAGTTTCTTTCACTGTGCGAATCCTTGTTTCTAGGGACAAAGAAGGAAAGTGAGGGGAATTCTCCTTGTGCTATAGTGTGCTTTAAAAAAACATTTTTTCTAGGGACAGAAAACTCTAGGTAGGGAGAGTGTCAGTGTCTTTTACTGTGCGAATCCTTGTTTCTAGGGACAAAGAAGGAAAGTGAGGGGAATTCTCCTTGTGCTATAGTGTGCTTTAAAAAAACATTTTTTCTAGGGACAGAAAACTCTAGGTAGGGAGAGTGTCAGTTTCTTTCACTGTGCGAATCCTTGTTTCTAGGGACAGGGAAGGACAGTGAGGGAAATTCTCCTTGTGCTATAGTGTGCTAAAGCATTCCTCATCAACCATCTTTGAAATCCTTGTTTTTTTGACAGTCAGAAAAATTGTCGTTGTGCTATTCTGTGCAAAAGCAATCATCCTCAACCATATTTAGAAATCCTTAAGTAAAGGGACAGAGAAGGACACCTGAAGGTAGCCCTTATTGCTTTTTTCCCATCTCCCTGCAGGCCATCTATTAGAATGTCTGGAAGGCAAACAAGGAGAGGCAGACAGTCAGGAGGCAATAAAAGAGGGCAAGCAGGCTCTGTGTCTGGGGGCAACAGTGCTGGTCGTGGACGCGGTGCATTGTCATCAGCACATGGCCATGGGACACGCTTGTCCTTCTTTTCGGCAGCTGGACATGTTGAGCCACATCATGCCGAAGACTTGGTAGAGTGGATGACCAAGCCCTCCTCCTCCTCCTCATCCTCTCTCACCCAGGCTCAGGGTACTGGCAAAGCAGCTGCCAAAGCGTCCTCTTCCCTGGTATCAATGTCAGACTCATCATCAGTCACTCCTTCCCTAGACCCACCATGTCCTCCTCCTGAGGAGTCCCCCGAACTGTTTGAGCACAGTGTTGGGTACATGTTCCAGGAGGATGCCCAGCGTTTCGAAGGGTCTGATGATGAAACCCAGCTACAGGAAGGCAGTAGCGTGAGAGCAGACAGAGGGGATGCTCAAGAAGGACACCAATCTGGCAGTCATGTTCCAGCAGCTGCAGCATACTGCCAGATTGGCTCCAGTGATGAGGAGGGAGGGGATGATGAGGTCACTGACTCCACGTGGGTGCCTAATAGTAGAGAGGAGGAGGAGGAGGATGAGGAGGAGGCACATCTCCAACGAGGCAGGATGCCCTTTGGTGGCCAGCGTAAGGGCAGTACACCGACGGAATCACACCGCAGAGCTCCGCCTGTGCAGGGCGCTGCCTCTGCCCGTCATTCAAAAAGTTCCTTGGTGTGGGCCTTTTTTGAGGCTAGTGCATCAGATCGCACAGCTGCTGTTTGCAACATATGTCTCAAGCGTATATCGCGTGGCCAAAACATCAGCCGCTTGGGTACCACATGCCTGACCAGACATATGTTGACCTGCCATGCAGCTCGTTGGCAAGCCTACCTCAAAGACCCACACCAAAGAACAAAGTGGACCTCTCCTTGCACCGCATCAGCTGGGATCTCCAACCCCACTATAACTTCAGTCCTCTCTGAAACATGCACTGAGAGGAATGAAGGTGTAGAATTAGGTGTGTCACAGCCAAGTACTTGCGGCCACTCTGCTAGCAGTACACCGACGTCCGATTCTAGCAGGCAAATTTCCCTGCCCCAGCTGCTGGACCGTCGAAAGAAGTTCACTCCCAGCCATCCACATGCCCAGCGGTTGAATGCTAGCTTGGCTAAATTGCTAGCGCTTCAACTGCTGCCTTTTCAGTTGGTAGACTCGGCCCCCTTCCGTGAGTTTGTGCAATGTGCGGTTCCTCAGTGGCAGGTTCCCAAACGCCACTTTTTCTCACGGAAGGCTATTCCGGCTCTCTACCGGCATGTGGAAGGCAATGTCTTGGCCTCGCTGGACAGGGCGGTCAGCGGTAAGGTGCATATTACCGCTGACTCATGGTCCAGCAGGCATGGACAGGGACGTTACCTTTCTTTCACGGCCCATTGGGTCACTCTTTTGGCAGCTGGGAAGGATGCAGGACAAGGTGCAGTAGTGTTGGAGGTTGTTCCACCGCCACGCCTCCAAAATGCTACTACTGGTTGTGACACACCTCTCTCCTCCACCCCCTCCTCTTCTTCTTCCTCCATGGCCTCTTCCTGTGGTTTGTCCTATGAACCAGCGGTGCTCCGTAGCCGTTCACGGGGCTACGCAAGTACGCAGGCAAAAAGATGCCATGCCGTGCTTGCGCTGGTGTGTTTGGGGGACAGAAGCCACACTGGGGCAGAGGTCCTGTCTGCTCTGCAGGGCCAGGCCGAGAGGTGGTTGACGCCACGCCAGCTTAAGCCAGGAATGGTGGTTTGCGACAATGGCACCAACCTCCTCTCCGCCCTCCGACAGGGACAACTGACCCATGTGCCCTGTGTGGCTCACGTCCTTAACCTGGTGGTGCAGCGGTTCTTGGGCAGGTACCCGGGCTTACAGGATGTCCTGAGGCAGGCCAGGAAAGTCTGTGTGCATTTCCGCAGATCTTATAATACCAGTGCTCGCCTGGCTGAGCTGCAAAAGGAGTTGAACCTGCCCAAGAACCGCCTTATATGTGACATGCCCACCAGGTGGAACTCAACGTTGGCCATGCTGCAGCGGCTGCACACGCAGCAGAGGGCCATCAATGAGTACCTGTGCGACTACGGCACCAGGACAGGGTCAGGGGAGCTTGGTTTTTTTTCTCCACGCCAGTGGGGCATGATCAGGGATGCATGCACTGTCCTGGCACCATTTGAGGAGGCCACGAGGATGGTGAGCAGTGACAGTGCATGCATCAGTGACACTGTACCTCTTGTCCACCTGTTGGAGCACACGCTGCGTGGAATAATGGACAGGGCACTTGAGGCAGAACAGAGGCAGGAAGAGGAGGACTTCCTTGCCTCTCAAGGCCCCCTTTACCCAGACAGTGTTCCTTCTGTCCCACCCATCGCACAGGAAGAGGAGGAGGAGGAGGAGGAGGATTGTGTCAGCATGGAGGTGGAGGCTGGCACTCAGCATCATCAGCAGCAGTCTTTTAGGGATGATTTACAGTCCCAAGAAACCAGTGGACTTGTACGTGGCTGGGAGGAGGTGGCTGCGGATCATGTCGTCCTTAGTGACCCAGAGGACTCCGGAGCGAATGCCTCAGCAAACCTACGCTGCATGGCCTCCCTGATCCTGCAAAGTCTGCGGAAGGATCCTCGTATTCTTCGGATCAAGGAGAGGGACCATTACTGGCTGGCCACTCTCCTTGATCCACGGTACAAGGGTAAGGTTGCGGACCTTATGTTACCGTCGCAGAGGGAGCAGAGGATGAGACAACTCCGGGAGGCCTTGCAGAAAGGTCTGTGCAACGCGTTCCCAGAGACTGGGAGGTTACAAACTCCTGGTCCTGGACAACGAGTTGCTGAGGCTTCGGCCAGTCAAAGAAGGAGCGGTGGGGAAGGTGGCCGTCTGACCGATGCGTTCAGACAATTCTTTAGTCCGCAGCCCCAAAGTATGATCGGTTCCAGCAACCATCGCCAGCGTCTGATAAACATGGTGCAGGAATATCTAGGGGCAAGGTCAGACTTGGACACCTTCCCCACCGAAAATCCTCTGGCTTACTGGGTCTTGAGGATGGATCACTGGCCAGAGCTTGCACAGTATGCAATTGAGCTACTGGCCTGTCCTGCATCCAGCGTTCTTTCGGAACGCACATTCAGTGCTGCTGGAGGATTTGTCACGGATCACAGGGTGCGCCTGTCCACCGACTCGGTTGATCGACTGACTTTCATCAAGATGAACCAGTCTTGGATCACCACCAGCTACCACACACCTGATGCTGATATAACAGACTAATTGATTTTAACATGTCACATCCCTTCAAGACTGATGCTGATGCTGAGTGCCTGTGCTGTTATGTTGACTGGCTATCCTCCTCCTCCGAGTCCTCAATGATACGATTGATGATGATAGCTTGGAAGATCATTTTTGTTTATGGGTGCCGCCACCAGTGGCTAAGGCCCAATTTTTCAGCCCCTGTTTTACAGGGGCGTGTAATTACATTTTTTTTAGCAATAATTTGCCATAGGGCTCATTGCTGTGCTCCAAGTACAGTATCTGTGAGGGGTTGGAGTGTTGTGGCACCAGTGCCTAAGGCCCAATTTTTCAGCCCCTGTTTAACAGGGGCGTGTCATTACAATTTTTGAAGCAATACTTTGCAACAGGGCTCATTGCTGTGCTCCAAGTACAGTATCTGTGAGGGGTTGTAGTGTTGTGCCACCAGTGCCTAAGGCCCAATTTTTCAGCCCCTGTTCAACAGGGGCATGCAATTACAATTCTTGATCTAATAATTCACAGCAGGGCCCATTGCTGCACCCACCAAGAGTAACTCTGAGGGCTTACAGTGTTGTGGCAACGCCACCACCACCACCACCACGAAAGGCCCAATTTTTCAGCCCCTGTTCAAAAGGGGCATGTAATTACAATTCTTGATCTAATAATTCACAGCAGGGCCCATTCCTGCACCCACCAAGAGTAACTCTGAGGGCTTACAGTGTTGTGGCAACGCCACCACCACCACGAAAGGCCCAATTTTTCAGCCCCTGTTCAAAAGGGGCATGTAATTACAATTCTTGATCTAATAATTCACAGCAGGGCCCATTGCTGCACCCACCAAGAGTAACTCTGAGGGCTTACAGTGTTGTGGCAACGCCACCACCACCACCACCACGAAAGGCCCAATTTTTCAGCCCCTGTTCAAAAGGGGCATGTAATTACAATTCTTGATCTAATAATTCACAGCAGGGCCCATTGCTGCACCCACCAAGAGTAACTCTGAGGGCTTACAGTGTTGTGGCAACGCCACCACCACCACCACCACGAAAGGCCCAATTTTTCAGCCCCTGTTCAAAAGGGGCATGTAATTACAATTCTTGATCTAATAATTCACAGCAGGGCCCATTCCTGCACCCACCAAGAGTAACTCTGAGGGCTTACAGTGTTGTGGCAACACCACCACCACCACCACCACCACGAAAGGCCCAATTTTTCAGCCCCTGTTCAACAGGGGCATGCAATTACAATTCTTGATCTAATAATTCACAGCAGGGCCCATTGCTGCACCCACCAAGAGTAACTGTCAGGGCTTACAGTGTTGTGGCACCAGCACCACCATCAAAGGCCCAATTTTTACTACCACTGTTCAACAATTATATGTAATTAAAATTCCTGATATAATAGTTGACAGCAGGGCGTTCCAGCACCAACCAAGAGTAACTGTGAGTGCTTACAGTGTTGTGCCAACACCAACAACTAAGGGGCCTATTTCTGCAGAGTATATACGGCAGGTCCCTACTTTCAAACATCCAACTTACAAACGACTCCTACTTGCAAACGCAAGAAGACAACAGGAAGTGAGAGGAAATCTACCACTAGGAAGGAAAATTCTCTCCTGTAAGAATAAATATGGGAGAAAGGTGTCTCCTCTGTACTGATGCTTTATCAGCAATCCTTGTTTCAAGAAAAACACCACATTTCAAAAACAGTTGTCATTGGGACGGAAAGTGAGGTGAAATGTTCTGAACAGGGGCACAGACAGCAAAACAAATGTTACAGGGGTGATAACCCTTACCTATGTTTTCCAAAAAGTTTAAAAATAGATTTTTGGGCTGGAGCTACACTTCAACAATGTACCTGTTCAAAATTACAAACAGATTCTACATAAGAACAAACCTACAGTCCCTGTCTTGTATGCACCGCCTGTATACGGCTGTTCAGAGTATATAGGGCCTTTTTTATTTTATGTGCGGGGTTCCCCTTAATATCCATACAAGACCCAAAGGGGCTGGTAATGGGCTGGGGTAGGGGGGGGGGTCATGGGGTAGCTATGCCATTTTTCTTAAAGAATTTCATCCATATTACCGGGACCAGACATTACATTAAAGCCGCAAGCAGTTTTAAATGGCTTTTTTTTCCTTTAGAAGTGTCATTTTGTGCAGGGACAGTTCTAAACACGGGAAACACGTGGCACTTCACAGGCATACTTTAGACACCCCCCAGGTACGATATTTAAAGGAATATTTGACTTTTTTTTTTTCACTTTATGCATCATTAAAATGACTGCTCCCGAAAAACGACCGTTTTTAAAACTTCTTTTTGCATTGATACATGTCCCCTGGTGCAGAACCCGGGTTCCCAAACCCTTTTTAGGACAATAACATGCATAATAGTTGTTATAATTAGCACTTTAGAATTCGAACGTTCGCATCCATTGTATTTAATAGGGTTCTATTGTTCGTACGAACTTTCGGTCCGTTCGCGGGTTCTGGTGCGAACCGAACCCGGGGGTGTTCGGCTCATCACTAATAGCGAACTAGAGAAAACCTATAGCAAGCCCACCAAGTCACAGAGGAGAAAGAATAATATCAACCAACTTGAGATGAGCTAATGCTTCCAGTTTCTTTTGACCACATCTGCCAATGGGACCTGACTGCTGAACACGATCATTATACAGTTCAGTAATATGCTATACAAACATACTCATTCAATATGACTGACCTCTGGATGTAATAAAACTACAATAATATTGCAACATGGAATGGTACACCTATGAACATAATATGACCCTGGACATTATCATAACATCATTCTGTTACACAGAACACTTTCAAAATGACCTGATCACTGATCATGGCTATAGTACAATTCCATTATATTCTACGTAAACATATATTATGCCAGGGCTCAAAATTTTAAGTCCTGAGCTACTAGCCAGGCCTCAAGGGTTACTCGCCACCAGTTGCCCCACCCAACCCCTACCCTGCCCCGCAAGTTGTATGCAGAATTAAGTTATAAAAATAAATATTAACAACAACTTTATCCGTGCCCATCAGTGCAGCCTCACCTGTGCTCATCAATGCAGCCTCACCTGTGCTCATCAATGCAGCCTCACCTGTGCTCATTAATGAAGCCTCACCTGTGCTCATTAATGAAGCCCCACCTGTGTCCATGAATGCTGCTTCACCGTGTCCACCAATGCAGCCTGCCCGTTTCCACCAATGCAGCCTGCCCGTGTCCACCAATGCAGCCTGCCAGTGTCCCCCAATGCAGCCTGCCTGTGTCCCCCAATGCAGCCTGCCCGTGTCCACCAATGCAGCCTACCTGTGTCCACCAATGCAGCCTACCCGTGTCCACCAATGCAGCCTACCCGTGTCCACCATGCAGCCTACTCATGTCCACCATGTAGCCTACCCGTGTCCACCATGCAGACTACCCATGTCCACCATGCAACCTACCCATGTCCACCATGCAGCCTGCCTGTGTCCATCATGCAGCCTACCTGTGTCCACCATGCAGCCTACCTGTGTCCACCATGCAGCCTACCTGTGTCCATCATGCAGCCTACCTGTGTCCATCATGCAGCCTACCTGTGTCCGCCATGCAGCCTACCTGTGTCCACCATGCAGCCTACCTGTGTCCATCATGCAGCCTACCTGTGTCCATCATGCAGCCTACCTGTTTCCATCATGCAGCCTACAGAGGAGATGAAGAGGATTGCCGGCTGGATGATCAGAGCGCCGAGGAACATCACTGGAATAGCTTTCATTACAATAGCCGTGTGTTCCCACCGCTCGGCGTCACATACAGCCCTGCTCCCTGGCCGGGGAACTTTGATACACGTCACTCGTCCCAGGTTATCTGTCTATCAAAGTTCCGGGACTGGGGGGCGGAACTGTGTGTGACAGCGAGTGCGGGGAACACACTATTGAAATTAAAGGCGCTAGTGATGTTCCTCGTGCTCTGATAATCTGGCCGCCTGCTCTCCTCTCTCTTCCACTCCGCGAGCACTGGGAGAAGGACTCTCACACAACCCGCCTGCTGGCGGTGTTCGTTGCTCCTAGGCTGCCCTTCCTTGCCCCCCCCCCCTGCTCCCGGGCAGCCCTTCTTTGCCAGCCCTCAAAATCCACTCACAAAATGCGAGCAGGCGAGTGGAATTTTTGAGGGCTGCATTATGCCATATCTTTTGCTGGTCCTACACTAGAAGAATTTCTTTTGAACCATTAATGGGATCAAATCGACATTTGTTTTTGCATCAGTGAAAAACCTGATTTATTTTTATGAGAAGGTAAGTAAAACCTTGGATAGAGGGGTGGCTGTGGATGTGGTATACTTGGATTTTGCAAAGGTGCTTGACACAGTTCTCCACACACGGCTCATGTGTAAGGTAAACTCTACAGTCTTGGAAAGATCAGTTTGTAAATGGATAGAAAACTGGCTAAAAGATCGTATTCAGAGAGTAGTTGTTAATAATTCTTACTCTGAATGGTTTAAGGTTATCAGTGGTGTACCCCAAAGTTCAGTGTTGAGACCCTTACTTTTTTTTTTTTTTTCAAATAACAATTTTTATTGATCATAACAGCGGGTAGATAAACAAGAAGTTGACACTGTGATACAGAAACTTCAGCAGTACAGCAGTATAGTCAGTGCATATCAGGGAACAGTAGACCCTTACTTTTTAATATCCATATAAATGATATAGGTCTGGGATTAAAAGTACCATTTCAGTCTTTGCAGATGACACCAAGCTATGCAGTGGAATAATGTCCTTACAGGATGTCTCCAATTTACAAGCCCTCAATGCACTGTTTAGTTGGGCAACTATGTGGCAAATGAGATTTAATGTTAATAAATGTAGAGTTATGCACTTGGGGGCTAAGAATATGCATGCATCATACATACTAGGGGGAGTACAACTGGAGGAACCCATAGTGGAGAAGGATCTGGGGGTTTTGGTAGATCATAAGCTTAATACTAGCATGCATTGCCAAGTTGCAGTTTCCAAAAGTCCTTTCTTGTATTAACCACTTGCCGACCGGCGTACGCCAATATATGTTCGGCAGAGTGGCGCAAATGGGCGTACCTGTATGTCCCTCCCTAAAAGCATGATAGCAGGCGCGTGCCGCCGGAGTGTGCCCTTGAGTCCCGTGGACTCGAGGTCCGCCGCAATTGCGGTAAGAAGAGGCAGAATGGGGAACTGCCTATGTAATCAAGGCATTTCCCCATTCTGCCTAGTGACATAACAGGGATCTACTGCTCCCAGTGATTGGGAGCAGTGATCTTTGTTATGTTTTAGTAAGCCCACCCCCTCTACAGTTAGAACACACCTAGGAAACACACCTAACCCCTTGACTGCCCCCTAGTGTTAACCCCTTCCCTGCCAGTATCATTTTTACATTGATCAATTTACATTTTTACATTGATTATTTTTATGTAATAATGTCACTGGTCCGCAAAAATTTTTATTTGTGGTCAGATTTGTCCGCTGCAATGTCGCAGTCCTGCTAAAAATCACAGATCGCCGCCATTACCAGCAAAAACAATAAAAATATAAAAGTCCCTAAATCTATCCCGTAGTTTGTAGATGCGATAACCTTTGCGCAAACCAATCAATATACGCCTAATGCGATTTTTTTTTACCAAAAATATGTAGAAAATTATGTATCGGCCTAAACTGATGAATAAATTCGTTTTTTTATTAAAAAAATTGGGATATGTATTATAGCAGAAAGTAAAAAATAATATGTTTTTTTTTTTTTTAAATTGTCGGTCTTTTTTTGCTTATAACGCAAAAAATAAAAACCACAGAGGTGATCAAATACCACCAAAAGAAAGTTCTATTTGTGGGAAAAAAAAGGACGTCAATTTTGTTTGGGTACAACCTCGCATGACCGCGCAATTGTCAATTAAAGCGACGCAGTGCCGTATCGCAAATAAAGCTCTGGTCATTAAGGGGGCAAATCCTTCCAGGGCTGAAGTGGTTAAGATAGGTATGGACTCCAGAGAGAGATATCATTTTGCCCCTGTACAAATCATTAGTAAGACCACATCTGGAATATGCAGTTCTCAAAAAGGATATCGCGGAACTAGAGAAAGTGCAGAGAAGGGCAACCAAACTCATAAGATGCATGGAGGAGCTCAGCCATGAGGAAAGATTAGAGGACCTGAATTTATTCTCTCTTGAGAAGAGGAAGTTAAAGAGGAACAGCGGTCTTTGCCATTCTGAAGCTTCCCTCCAACCACTTTGCATATTATTTTATATGTACAGTATTTTAACCCTTATCAAAACAAATGAAAAGTAAGAAAAAATAGGGGCGCTAAGTGCTAAAATACACTACAGTAAAATATTAATAAAACATATTTGTATAACAAATCATGAAAAATAGCATTGTATCACCCAGTGAAAAGTGAAAAAAATAGAATTTTTGTACTCACCGTAAAATCCATTTCTCTGACGTCCATGGGCTGACACAGCTGGATACTGTAAACGTGTGGGTATATGTCCCTGCTCGCAGGAGAAGATCTAGGCAGAATGTTAGATGTTAGAAACATTCTAGAACAAACCAGAGCTGAACAGCCCCGCCCAGGGGGGCGGTCCCTCCGGACATTACCCTCCCACCTGCAGTCAGCAGACCTCAGTTCGTAACAAAGCAGTACAAACCTTAAAAGGAAGGGTGGGTGCTGTGTCAGTCCATGGACGTCAGAGAAATGGATTTTACGGTGAGTACAAAAATCCTATTTTCTCTTATCGTCCATGGACTGACACAGCTGGATACTGTAAACGTGTGGGACGTCCCAAAGCAGTATCAGAAGGGTGGGAGCAGTAGTAAAGGAACAACCAAAACTTCACTCCAAACAAGCAGAGCTCCTCAACGGAGGAGTTGCGACATTAAACAGCGGCCTGCAATGCTTTGCGGCCGAAGGGAGCATCCGAAGATGCAGCCACATCAACCTTATAAAATCTTGAAAAGGTATGAACGGACGACCAGGTCATCGCCTTGCACACTGGTGCAACGGACGCTTGATGTTGGAAGGCCCAGGAAGCACCAATTGCCTTGGTGGAATGCGCCGCAATCGGAAAAGGAGGCGCCCGCCCCTCAAGGGCTTAGGCCTGTATGACGGTCTGCCTGATCCACCTAGAGACGGTGGCAGACGACACCGCTCGGCCCTGTTTTGGACCAGACACAGACTTCCGAATGGAAACAGTAGCAGACAGGTACACTCGTAAGGCTTGTACCCATCTTAATGTATGAAGCGCAAACTCTCAGGGATGCGATGGGTGAGGACACAAGGAAGGAAGAACAATGTCCTTCTTAAGGTGAAAGGCCGAGACCATCCTTAAAAAAGAAGGACGGTCGTGGGCGCAACACCGCCATATCCTTATGGAGGACCAAGTAAGGCGACTTGCAGGACAAGGCCGCCAACTCAGACACCCGTCTAACCGAAGCAATGGCCACTAAGAAGGTCACCTTCCGGGACAAGGTCAAGAGAGGAATCTCTCTGATATTCTCAAAAGGGATGTTCTTGGAGAACCGAGATGCATCAAATTCAGATCCCAAGTAGGGAGAGGAGGCTTGACAGGGGGGATCACATGGTGAACCCCCTGCACAAAAGGTGCTATCAAGGAATGGACCGGGAGCGGTCGTTGGAAAAGACAGCCCGGGCCAAAATCCGACCCTCAAAAAGGTATGCAAGGCCAGCTTTTGGGTCACACCACGCTGTAAGAACAGCAAAATCCTGGGAACGGAATACATCCTGAAGATGCCACTCAAGTTCCTCGCACATAGCGATGTAAGCCTTCCAGGTACGGTGAGATATCTTTCTGGAGGAAGATTTCCGTGTCAACAATATAGAAGAGATGACCGAAAACGAGAGACCTCTGTCCTTCAGCACCTGGCTTTAAACAGCCATGCCATTAAAACCAAGGACTGTAAAGCAGGATGAAGTATGGGATCATGAGACAGAAGGTCCACCCCAATAGGCAGTCGCCAGGAATGTCTGCGACTAGCCGAAGTAGATCGGCGTACCAATGTCGCCGTTCCGGGGCAATGAGGATCACTGGAATGGCCTCAGCCCCTACTCTGCGAAGCCGGCGAGGCAACAACAGTAGCAGAGGGTAAGCATATATCAGACGATACTGCCCCCACAGGCTTCCAACGCGTCTGACGCGTCCGCCCAGGGGTCCCTGGACCTGACCACGATCTTGCCACCTTGCGAGTGAGTCGAGAGGCCATAAGGTCCACTTCCTGTGCCCCACCTCCGGTAAAGGAGGTGGAAACACCTTCGGATGCACCGGAGGTGGGGCACAGGAAGTGGACCTTATGGCCTCTCGACTCACTCGCAAGGTGGCAAGATCGTGGTCAGGTCCAGGGACCCCTGGGCGGACGGATGCACCGTCTTGCAGTGAGATGTATGAAAATCCCAAAGAGACTCCGCAATGTATCGGAGAAGGGAGGCCCTGGTGTACAGGGTGCCTCAGCTGTTGGCCAATAAAGGCAACTTGACGGAACTTCCCTAGAAACTCGGTCAGAGGACTAGTACCTCAGCCTCCACAGGTGGCGCAAACCCACCCCGGGCACAGAGACCCTAAAAGGCTAAAGCAGTTGCAGTGCACCTGCTAGACGACTGATGGATGAAGCACAGGCTTTTGCCCAGTCATTGAGCTACAAAAAACGCCAGAGACGCAGCCACTAACGGGCGTAGCGCTAACCTCAGCCCGGCGAACACAGTCCAAGCCAGCACTTCTGATCACCACTGAAAGCAGGTGGAAAGTGATACCCCTGAAACCAGGGATCCTTGTGAAAATGCTCCATCCAGCAGCTACCCATGGATAAGTGCTGATTGTACAAACACATAGTTTATACTATGTATTGCGCCAAACGCGCAAATAGAGTGTGGGAGGAAACCCACCCAGCCACAAAGAGCATAATACCACCACATACGGCGTATGTAGTTTAGTATGTGTGGATAAACCTATTAAACACGTATATAATGTGCCAGCGACGAAGGTGCGCACATCATCGGGGCTTGGACGTAAACCAGCCACGCAGATTGCGTACACAACCGTGTAGGTATGTTAGCCTGCGAATAAACAAATTGTTTATACTGTGCATAGCGCTGAGAATGTGCACACCATTGGAACGCAGGGGAGAAACCTGAGCACCCGATGAAACCCATGTAGACTGCATACGCATACCGTGTAGGTATTATAGTATGTGTGCTAAACATTTTGCACAAGCCCATGTGTGCATAGCACCGAAGGCGCGCACACTGTTGGCGCGTGGGAGGAACCGAAGTACCCCACGTATACTCAGAGAATGCAATACCTACAACTACTGTAAATGTATTTAGTGTAGTGTATAGACATAATGTGTATGTTTACACCGTGTATTGCACCAAAGGCATGCATGTCATGTAGCGTGGGCGGAAACCCACGCAGACTGCATACGCATACCGTGTAGGTATTATAGTGTGTGTGCTAAACATTTTGCACAAGCCCATGTGTCCATAGCACCGTTGGCGCGTGGGAGGAACCGAAGTACCCCACGCATACTCAGAGAATGCAATACCTACAACTACTGTGAATGTATTTAGTGTAGTGTATAAACATAATGTTATATGGGTAGCAGTGACCATAACATGATTTCATTTGATGTTAGTTGTAAGCAAAAATCACATACAGGAAAGATAAAAACACTTAATTTCAAGAGAGCAAATTTTCCAAGGATGAGCGCTGCTCTCCAGGACTTAGACTGGGAAGGAATATTGGCATCAATGGGCACAGAACAGAAATGGGAATTCTTCAAAAAGACTGTTTGTGAACTCACTGCAAAGTATATTCCCATGGGCAATAAGTTTAAAAGGCTAAAAATAAAACCTATGTGGCTCACTGCCAAAGTTAAAAAAGCTATAAACTATAAGAAAAGAGCTTTTAAAAAATATAAAAATGAGGGAACACTAGTGTCATTTAAATGTTACAAAGAATATAACAGGATATGTAAAAAGGAAATCAAGGATGCAAAAATTCAAAATGAACGACAGATTGCAAAAGATAGTAGGACAAACCCCAAAAAATTCTTCAAATATATTAATAGTAAAAAGGTCAAGTCTGAGCATGTAGGCCCTTTACAAAATAATCTAGAGTGGGTGACTGGGGACTAGTGATGAGCCGAACACCCCCGGGTTCGGTTCGCACCAGAACCCGCAAACGGACCGAAAGTTCGTACGAACATTAGAACCCTATTAAATACAATGGATGCGAACGTTCGAATTCTAAAGTGCTAATTATAACGACTATTATGCATGTTATTGTCCTAAAAAGGGTTTGGGAACCCGGGTTCTGCACCAGGGGACATGTATCAATGCAAAAAGAAGTTTTAAAAACGGTCGTTTTTCGGGAGCAGTCATTTTAATGATGCATAAAGTGAAAAAAAAAAAGTCAAATATTCCTTTAAATATCGTACCTGGGGGGTGTCTAAAGTATGCCTGTGAAGTGCCACGTGTTTCCCGTGTTTAGAACTGTCCCTGCACAAAATGACACTTCTAAAGGAAAAAAAAGCCATTTAAAACTGCTTGCGGCTTTAATGTAATGTCTGGTCCCGGTAATATGGATGAAAATCTTTAAGAAAAATGGCATAGCTACCCCATGACCCCCCCCCTACCCCAGCCCATTACCAGCCCCTTTGGGTCTTGTATGGATATTAAGGGGAACCCCGCACATAAAATAAAAAAGGCCCTATATACTCTGAACAGCCGTATACAGGTGGTGCATACAAGACAGGGACTGTAGGTTTGTTCTTATGTAGAATCTGTTTGTAATTTTGAACAGGTACATTGTTGAAGTGTAGCTCCAGCCCAAAAATCTATTTTTAAACTTTTTGGAAAACATAGGTAAGGGTTATCACCCCTGTAACATTTGTTTTGCTGTCTGTGCCCCTGTTCAGAACATTTCACCTCACTTTCCGTCCCAATGTCAACTGTTTTTGAAATGTGGTGTTTTTCTTGAAACAAGGATTGCTGATAAAGCATCAGTACAGAGGAGACACCTTTCTCCCATATTTATTCTTACAGGAGAGAATTTTCCTTCCTAGGGGTAGATTTCCTCTCACTTCCTGTTGTCTTCTTGCGTTTGCAAGTAGGAGTCGTTTGTAAGTTGGATGTTTGAAAGTAGGGACCTGCCCTATATACTCTGCAGAAATAGGCCCCTTAGTTGTTGGTGTTGGCACAACACTGTAAGCACTCACAGTTACTCTTGGTTGGTGCTGGAACGCCCTGCTGTCAACTATTATATCAGGAATTTTAATTACATATAATTGTTGAACAGTGGTAGTAAAAATTGGGCCTTTGATGGTGGTGCTGGTGCCACAACACTGTAAGCCCTGACAGTTACTCTTGGTGGGTGCAGCAATGGGCCCTGCTGTGAATTATTAGATCAAGAATTGTAATTGCATGCCCCTGTTGAACAGGGGCTGAAAAATTGGGCCTTTCGTGGTGGTGGTGGTGGTGGTGGTGTTGCCACAACACTGTAAGCCCTCAGAGTTACTCTTGGTGGGTGCAGGAATGGGCCCTGCTGTGAATTATTAGATCAAGAATTGTAATTACATGCCCCTTTTGAACAGGGGCTGAAAAATTGGGCCTTTCGTGGTGGTGGTGGTGGTGGCGTTGCCACAACACTGTAAGCCCTCAGAGTTACTCTTGGTGGGTGCAGCAATGGGCCCTGCTGTGAATTATTAGATCAAGAATTGTAATTACATGCCCCTTTTGAACAGGGGCTGAAAAATTGGGCCTTTCGTAGTGGTGGTGGTGGTGGCGTTGCCACAACACTGTAAGCCCTCAGAGTTACTCTTGGTGGGTGCAGCAATGGGCCCTGCTGTGAATTATTAGATCAAGAATTGTAATTACATGCCCCTTTTGAACAGGGGCTGAAAAATTGGGCCTTTCGTGGTGGTGGTGGTGGTGGCGTTGCCACAACACTGTAAGCCCTCAGAGTTACTCTTGGTGGGTGCAGCAATGGGCCCTGCTGTGAATTATTAGATCAAGAATTGTAATTACATGCCCCTTTTGATCAGGGGCTGAAAAATTGGGCCTTTCGTGGTGGTGGTGGTGGTGGCGTTGCCACAACACTGTAAGCCCTCAGAGTTACTCTTGGTGGGTGCAGCAATGGGCCCTGCTGTGAATTATTACATCAAGAATTGTAATTGCATGCCCCTGTTGAACAGGGGCTGAAAAATTGGGCCTTTCGTGGTGGTGGTGGTGGTGGCGTTGCCACAACACTGTAAGCCCTCAGAGTTACTCTTGGTGGGTGCAGCAATGGGCCCTGCTGTGAATTATTAGATCAAGAATTGTAATTACATGCCCCTTTTGAACAGGGGCTGAAAAATTGGGCCTTTCGTGGTGGTGGTGGTGGTGGCGTTGCCACAACACTGTAAGCCCTCAGAGTTACTCTTGGTGGGTGCAGCAATGGGCCCTGCTGTGAATTATTACATCAAGAATTGTAATTGCATGCCCCTGTTGAACAGGGGCTGAAAAATTGGGCCTTTCGTGGTGGTGGTGGTGGTGGCATTGCCACAACACTGTAAGCCCTCAGAGTTACTCTTGGTGGGTGCAGCAATGGGCCCTGCTGTGAATTATTAGATCAAGAATTGTAATTACATGCCCCTTTTGAACAGGGGCTGAAAAATTGGGCCTTTCGTGGTGGTGGTGGTGGTGGCGTTGCCACAACACTGTAAGCCCTCAGAGTTACTCTTGGTGGGTGCAGCAATGGGCCCTGCTGTGAATTATTACATCAAGAATTGTAATTGCATGCCCCTGTTGAACAGGGGCTGAAAAATTGGGCCTTAGGCACTGGTGGCACAACACTACAACCCCTCACAGATACTGTACTTGGAGCACAGCAATGAGCCCTGTTGCAAAGTATTGCTTCAAAAATTGTAATGACACGCCCCTGTTAAACAGGGGCTGAAAAATTGGGCCTTAGGCACTGGTGGCACAACACTACAACCCCTCACAGATACTGTACTTGGAGCACAGCAATGAGCCCTGTTGCAAAGTATTGCTTCAAAAATTTTAATGACACGCCCCTGTTAAACAGGGGCTGAAAAATTGGGCCTTAGGCACTGGTGCCACAACACTCCAACCCCTCACAGATACTGTACTTGGAGCACAGCAATGAGCCCTATGGCAAATTATTGCTAAAAAAAATGTAATTACACGCCCCTGTAAAACAGGGGCTGAAAAATTGGGCCTTAGCCACTGGTGGCGGCACCCATAAACAAAAATGATCTTCCAAGCTATCATCATCAATCGTATCATTGAGGACTCGGAGGAGGAGGATAGCCAGTCAACATAACAGCACAGGCACTCAGCAGCAGCATCAGTCTTGAAGGGATGTGACATGTTAAAATCAATTAGTCTGTTATATCAGCATCAGGTGTGTGGTAGCTGGTGGTGATCCAAGACTGGTTCATCTTGATGAAAGTCAGTCGATCAACCGAGTCGGTGGACAGGCGCACCCTGTGATCCGTGACAAATCCTCCAGCAGCACTGAATGTGCGTTCCGAAAGAACGCTGGATGCAGGACAGGCCAGTAGCTCAATTGCATACTGTGCAAGCTCTGGCCAGTGATCCATCCTCAAGACCCAGTAAGCCAGAGGATTTTCGGTGGGGAAGGTGTCCAAGTCTGACCTTGCCCCTAGATATTCCTGCACCATGTTTATCAGACGCTGGCGATGGTTGCTGGAACCGATCATACTTTGGGGCTGCGGACTAAAGAATTGTCTGAACGCATCGGTCAGACGGCCACCTTCCCCACCGCTCCTTCTTTGACTGGCCGAAGCCTCAGCAACTCGTTGTCCAGGACCAGGAGTTTGTAACCTCCCAGTCTCTGGGAACGCGTTGCACAGACCTTTCTGCAAGGCCTCCCGGAGTTGTCTCATCCTCTGCTCCCTCTGCGAAGGTAACATAAGGTCCGCAACCTTACCCTTGTACCGTGGATCAAGGAGAGTGGCCAGCCAGTAATGGTCCCTCTCCTTGATCCGAAGAATACGAGGATCCTTCCGCAGACTTTGCAGGATCAGGGAGGCCATGCAGCGTAGGTTTGCTGAGGCATTCGCTCCGGAGTCCTCTGGGTCACTAAGGACGACATGATCCGCAGCCACCTCCTCCCAGCCACGTACAAGTCCACTGGTTTCTTGGGACTGTAAATCATCCCTAAAAGACTGCTGCTGATGATGCTGAGTGCCAGCCTCCACCTCCATGCTGACACAATCCTCCTCCTCCTCCTCCTCCTCCTCCTCTTCCTCTTCCTGTGCGATGGGTGGGACAGAAGGAACACTGTCTGGGTAAAGGGGGCCTTGAGAGGCAAGGAAGTCCTCCTCTTCCTGCCTCTGTTCTGCCTCAAGTGCCCTGTCCATTATTCCACGCAGCGTGTGCTCCAACAGGTGGACAAGAGGTACAGTGTCACTGATGCATGCACTGTCACTGCTCACCATCCTCGTGGCCTCCTCAAATGGTGCCAGGACAGTGCATGCATCCCTGATCATGCCCCACTGGCGTGGAGAAAAAAAAACAAGCTCCCCTGACCCTGTCCTGGTGCCGTAGTCGCACAGGTACTCATTGATGGCCCTCTGCTGCGTGTGCAGCCGCTGCAGCATGGCCAACGTTGAGTTCCACCTGGTGGGCATGTCACATATAAGGCGGTTCTTGGGCAGAGCAGACAGGACCTCTGCCCCAGTGTGGCTTCTGTCCCCCAAACACACCAGCGCAAGCACGGCATGTCATCTTTTTGCCTGCGTACTTGCGTAGCCCCGTGAACGGCTACGGAGCACCGCTGGTTCATAGGACAAACCACAGGAAGAGGCCATGGAGGAAGAAGAAGAGGAGGGGGTGGAGGAGAGAGGTGTGTCACAACCAGTAGTAGCATTTTGGAGGTGTGGCGGTGGAACAACCTCCAACACTACTGCACCTTGTCCTGCATCCTTCCCTGCTGCCAAAAGAGTGACCCAATGGGCCGTGAAAGAAAGGTAACGTCCCTGTCCATGCCTGCTGGACCATGAGTCAGCGGTAATATGCACCTTACCGCTGACCGCCCTGTCCAGCGAGGCCAAGACATTGCCTTCCACATGCCGGTAGAGAGCCGGAATAGCCTTCCGTGAGAAAAAGTGGCGTTTGGGAACCTGCCACTGAGGAACCGCACATTGCACAAACTCACGGAAGGGGGCCGAGTCTACCAACTGAAAAGGCAGCAGTTGAAGCGCTAGCAATTTAGCCAAGCTAGCATTCAACCGCTGGGCATGTGGATGGCTGGGAGTGAACTTCTTTCGACGGTCCAGCAGCTGGGGCAGGGAAATTTGCCTGCTAGAATCGGACGTCGGTGTACTGCTAGCAGAGTGGCCGCAAGTACTTGGCTGTGACACACCTAATTCTACACCTTCATTCCTCTCAGTGCATGTTTCAGAGAGGACTGAAGTTATAGTGGGGTTGGAGATCCCAGCTGATGCGGTGCAAGGAGAGGTCCGCTTTGTTCTTTGGTGTGGGTCTTTGAGGTAGGCTTGCCAACGAGCTGCATGGCAGGTCAACATATGTCTGGTCAGGCATGTGGTACCCAAGCGGCTGATGTTTTGGCCACGCGATATACGCTTGAGACATATGTTGCAAACAGCAGCTGTGCGATCTGATGCACTAGCCTCAAAAAAGGCCCACACCAAGGAACTTTTTGAATGACGGGCAGAGGCTGCGCCCTGCACAGGCGGAGCTCTGCGGTGTGATTCCGTCGGTGTACTGCCCTTACGCTGGCCACCAAAGGGCATCCTGCCTCGTTGGAGATGTGCCTCCTCCTCATCCTCCTCCTCCTCCTCTCTCCTATTAGGCACCCACGTGGAGTCAGTGACCTCATCATCCCCTCCCTCCTCATCACTGGAGCCAATCTGGCAGTATGCTGCAGCTGCTGGAACATGACTGCCAGATTGGTGTCCTTCTTGAGCATCCCCTCTGTCTGCTCTCACGCTACTGCCTTCCTGTAGCTGGGTTTCATCATCAGAAACTTTGAAACGCTGGGCATCCTCCTGGAGCATGTACCCAACACTGTGCTCAAACAGTTCGGGGGACTCCTCAGGAGGAGGACATGGTGGGTCTAGGGAAGGAGTGACTGATGATGAGTCTGACATTGATACCAGGGAAGAGGACGCTTTGGCAGCTGCTTTGCCAGTACCCTGAGCCTGGGTGAGAGAGGATGAGGAGGAGGAGGAGGGCTTGGTCATCCACTCTACCAAGTCTTCGGCATGATGTGGCTCAACATGTCCAGCTGCCGAAAAGAAGGACAAGCGTGTCCCATGGCCATGTGCTGATGACAATGCACCGCGTCCACGACCAGCACTGTTGCCCCCAGACACAGAGCCTGCTTGCCCTCTTTTATTGCCTCCTGACTGTCTGCCTCTCCTTGTTTGCCTTCCAGACATTCTAATAGATGGCCTGCAGGGAGATGGGAAAAAAGAAATAAGGGCTACCTTCAGGTGTCCTTCTCTGTCCCTTTACTTAAGGATTTCTAAATATGGTTGAGGATTATTGCTTTTGCACAGAATAGCACAACGACAATTTCCCTGACTGTCCAAAAAACAAGGATTTCAAAGATGGTTGATGAGGAATGCTTTGGCACACTATAGCACAAGGAGAATTCCCCTCACTTTCCTTCTTTGTCCCTAGAAACAAGGACTGGCACAGTGAAAGAAACTGACACTCTCCCTACCTACAGTTTTCTGTCCCTAGAAAAAATGTTTTTTTAAAGCACACTATAGCACAAGGAGAATTCCCCTCACTTTCCTTCTTTGTCCCTAGAAACAAGGACTGGCACAGTGAAAGAAACTGACACTCTCCCTACCTACAGTTTTCTGTCCCTAGAAAAAATGTTTTTTTAAAGCACACTATAGCACAAGGAGAATTCCCCTCACTTTCCTTCTTTGTCCCTAGAAACAAGGACTGGCACAGTGAAAGAAACTGACACTCTCCCTACCTACAGTTTTCTGTCCCTAGAAAAAAATGTTTTTTTAAAGCACACTATAGCACAAGGAGAATTCCCCTCACTTTCCTTCTTTGTCCCTAGAAACAAGGACTGGCACAGTGAAAGAAACTGACACTCTCCCTACCTACAGTTTTCTGTCCCTAGAAAAAATGTTTTTTTAAAGCACACTATAGCACAAGGAGAATTCCCCTCACTTTCCTTCTTTGTCCCTAGAAACAAGGACTGGCACAGTGAAAGAAACTGACACTCTCCCTACCTACAGTTTTCTGTCCCTAGAAAAAATGTTTTTTTAAAGCACACTATAGCACAAGGAGAATTCCCCTCACTTTCCTTCTTTGTCCCTAGAAACAAGGACTGGCACAGTGAAAGAAACTGACACTCTCCCTACCTACAGTTTTCTGTCCCTAGAAAAAATGTTTTTTTAAAGCACACTATAGCACAAGGAGAATTCCCCTCACTTTCCTTCTTTGTCCCTAGAAACAAGGACTGGCACAGTGAAAGAAACTGACACTCTCCCTACCTACAGTTTTCTGTCCCTAGAAAAAATGTTTTTTTAAAGCACACTATAGCACAAGGAGAATTCCCCTCACTTTCCTTCTTTGTCCCTAGAAACAAGGACTGGCACAGTGAAAGAAACTGACACTCTCCCTACCTACAGTTTTCTGTCCCTAGAAAAAATGTTTTTTTAAAGCACACTATAGCACAAGGAGAATTCCCCTCACTTTCCTTCTTTGTCCCTAGAAACAAGGACTGGCACAGTGAAAGAAACTGACACTCTCCCTACCTACAGTTTTCTGTCCCTAGAAAAAATGTTTTTTTAAAGCACACTATAGCACAAGGAGAATTCCCCTCACTTTCCTTCTTTGTCCCTAGAAACAAGGACTGGCACAGTGAAAGAAACTGACACTCTCCCTACCTACAGTTTTCTGTCCCTAGAAAAAATGTTTTTTTAAAGCACACTATAGCACAAGGACAATTCCCCTCACTTTCCTTCTTTGTCCCTAGAAACAAGGACTGGCACAGTGAAAGAAACTGACACTCTCCCTACCTACAGTTTTCTGTCCCTAGAAAAAATGTTTTTTTAAAGCACACTATAGCACAAGGAGAATTCCCCTCACTTTCCTTCTTTGTCCCTAGAAACAAGGACTGGCACAGTGAAAGAAACTGACACTCTCCCTACCTACAGTTTTCTGTCCCTAGAAAAAATGTTTTTTTAAAGCACACTATAGCACAAGGAGAATTCCCCTCACTTTCCTTCTTTGTCCCTAGAAACAAGGACTGGCACAGTGAAAGAAACTGACACTCTCCCTACCTACAGTTTTCTGTCCCTAGAAAAAATGTTTTTTTAAAGCACACTATAGCACAAGGAGAATTCCCCTCACTTTCCTTCTTTGTCCCTAGAAACAAGGACTGGCACAGTGAAAGAAACTGACACTCTCCCTACCTACAGTTTTCTGTCCCTAGAAAAAATGTTTTTTTAAAGCACACTATAGCACAAGGAGAATTCCCCTCACTTTCCTTCTTTGTCCCTAGAAACAAGGACTGGCACAGTGAAAGAAACTGACACTCTCCCTACCTACAGTTTTCTGTCCCTAGAAAAAATGTTTTTTTAAAGCACACTATAGCACAAGGAGAATTCCCCTCACTTTCCTTCTTTGTCCCTAGAAACAAGGACTGGCACAGTGAAAGAAACTGACACTCTCCCTACCTACAGTTTTCTGTCCCTAGAAAAAATGTTTTTTTAAAGCACACTATAGCACAAGGAGAATTCCCCTCACTTTCCTTCTTTGTCCCTAGAAACAAGGACTGGCACAGTGAAAGAAACTGACACTCTCCCTACCTACAGTTTTCTGTCCCTAGAAAAAATGTTTTTTTAAAGCACACTATAGCACAAGGAGAATTCCCCTCACTTTCCTTCTTTGTCCCTAGAAACAAGGACTGGCACAGTGAAAGAAACTGACACTCTCCCTACCTACAGTTTTCTGTCCCTAGAAAAAATGTTTTTTTAAAGCACACTATAGCACAAGGAGAATTCCCCTCACTTTCCTTCTTTGTCCCTAGAAACAAGGACTGGCACAGTGAAAGAAACTGACACTCTCCTTACCTACAGTTTTCTGTCCCTAGAAAAAATGTTTTTTTAAAGCACACTATAGCACAAGGAGAATTCCCCTCACTTTCCTTCTTTGTCCCTAGAAACAAGGACTGGCACAGTGAAAGAAACTGACACTCTCCCTACCTACAGTTTTCTGTCCCTAGAAAAAATGTTTTTTTAAAGCACACTATAGCACAAGGAGAATTCCCCTCACTTTCCTTCTTTGTCCCTAGAAACAAGGACTGGCACAGTGAAAGAAACTGACACTCTCCCTACCTACAGTTTTCTGTCCCTAGAAAAAATGTTTTTTTAAAGCACACTATAGCACAAGGAGAATTCCCCTCACTTTCCTTCTTTGTCCCTAGAAACAAGGACTGGCACAGTGAAAGAAACTGACACTCTCCCTACCTACAGTTTTCTGTCCCTAGAAAAAATGTTTTTTTAAAGCACACTATAGCACAAGGAGAATTCCCCTCACTTTCCTTCTTTGTCCCTAGAAACAAGGACTGGCACAGTGAAAGAAACTGACACTCTCCCTACCTACAGTTTTCTGTCCCTAGAAAAAATGTTTTTTTAAAGCACACTATAGCACAAGGAGAATTCCCCTCACTTTCCTTCTTTGTCCCTAAAACAAGGACTGGCACAGTGAAAGAAACTGACACTCTCCCTACCTACAGTTTTCTGTCCCTAGAAAAAATGTTTTTTTAAAGCACACTATAGCACAAGGAGAATTCCCCTCACTTTCCTTCTTTGTCCCTAGAAACAAGGACTGGCACAGTGAAAGAAACTGACACTCTCCCTACCTACAGTTTTCTGTCCCTAGAAAAAATGTTTTTTTAAAGCACACTATAGCACAAGGAGAATTCCCCTCACTTTCCTTCTTTGTCCCTAGAAACAAGGACTGGCACAGTGAAAGAAACTGACACTCTCCCTACCTACAGTTTTCTGTCCCTAGAAAAAATGTTTTTTTAAAGCACACTATAGCACAAGGAGAATTCCCCTCACTTTCCTTCTTTGTCCCTAGAAACAAGGACTGGCACAGTGAAAGAAACTGACACTCTCCCTACCTACAGTTTTCTGTCCCTAGAAAAAATGTTTTTTTAAAGCACACTATAGCACAAGGAGAATTCCCCTCACTTTCCTTCTTTGTCCCTAGAAACAAGGACTGGCACAGTGAAAGAAACTGACACTCTCCCTACCTACAGTTTTCTGTCCCTAGAAAAAATGTTTTTTTAAAGCACACTATAGCACAAGGAGAATTCCCCTCACTTTCCTTCTTTGTCCCTAGAAACAAGGACTGGCACAGTGAAAGAAACTGACACTCTCCCTACCTACAGTTTTCTGTCCCTAGAAAAAATGTTTTTTTAAAGCACACTATAGCACAAGGAGAATTCCCCTCACTTTCCTTCTTTGTCCCTAGAAACAAGGACTGGCACAGTGAAAGAAACTGACACTCTCCCTACCTACAGTTTTCTGTCCCTAGAAAAAATGTTTTTTTAAAGCACACTATAGCACAAGGAGAATTCCCCTCACTTTCCTTCTTTGTCCCTAGAAACAAGGACTGGCACAGTGAAAGAAACTGACACTCTCCCTACCTACAGTTTTCTGTCCCTAGAAAAAATGTTTTTTTAAAGCACACTATAGCACAAGGAGAATTCCCCTCACTTTCCTTCTTTGTCCCTAGAAACAAGGACTGGCACAGTGAAAGAAACTGACACTCTCCCTACCTACAGTTTTCTGTCCCTAGAAAAAATGTTTTTTTAAAGCACACTATAGCACAAGGAGAATTCCCCTCACTTTCCTTCTTTGTCCCTAGAAACAAGGACTGGCACAGTGAAAGAAACTGACACTCTCCCTACCTACAGTTTTCTGTCCCTAGAAAAAATGTTTTTTTAAAGCACACTATAGCACAAGGAGAATTCCCCTCACTTTCCTTCTTTGTCCCTAGAAACAAGGACTGGCACAGTGAAAGAAACTGACACTCTCCCTACCTACAGTTTTCTGTCCCTAGAAAAAATGTTTTTTTAAAGCACACTATAGCACAAGGAGAATTCCCCTCACTTTCCTTCTTTGTCCCTAGAAACAAGGACTGGCACAGTGAAAGAAACTGACACTCTCCCTACCTACAGTTTTCTGTCCCTAGAAAAAATGTTTTTTTAAAGCACACTATAGCACAAGGAGAATTCCCCTCACTTTCCTTCTTTGTCCCTAGAAACAAGGACTGGCACAGTGAAAGAAACTGACACTCTCCCTACCTACAGTTTTCTGTCCCTAGAAAAAATGTTTTTTTAAAGCACACTATAGCACAAGGAGAATTCCCCTCACTTTCCTTCTTTGTCCCTAGAAACAAGGACTGGCACAGTGAAAGAAACTGACACTCTCCCTACCTACAGTTTTCTGTCCCTAGAAAAAATGTTTTTTTAAAGCACACTATAGCACAAGGAGAATTCCCCTCACTTTCCTTCTTTGTCCCTAGAAACAAGGACTGGCACAGTGAAAGAAACTGACACTCTCCCTACCTACAGTTTTCTGTCCCTAGAAAAAATGTTTTTTTAAAGCACACTATAGCACAAGGAGAATTCCCCTCACTTTCCTTCTTTGTCCCTAGAAACAAGGACTGGCACAGTGAAAGAAACTGACACTCTCCCTACCTACAGTTTTCTGTCCCTAGAAAAAATGTTTTTTTAAAGCACACTATAGCACAAGGAGAATTCCCCTCACTTTCCTTCTTTGTCCCTACAAACAAGGACTGGCACAGTGAAAGAAACTGACACTCTCCCTACCTACAGTTTTCTGTCCCTAGAAAAAATGTTTTTTTAAAGCACACTATAGCACAAGGAGAAATCCCCTCACTTTCCTTCTTTGTCCCTAGAAACAAGGACTCGCACAGTAAAACACACTGACACTCTCCCTACCTATCCTTCTCTTTACCTAAACTAAAGGAATCCAGGTTAAGCAAGAAAGAAATAAATGTCACTGTCCCTGCCTATGCTTGTCTTTCCCTGCTCCGGAACACACTACACTAGGCCGCCGTGCTGGCGGCCTTTTATAGTGTGGGGCGTGTACTAAACACCCTCAGCAATAATTGGCCACAGGCATCCTGCCTGTGGCCAATCATTGCTCTCCTCGCTGCCGGCGCTGTGATTGGCCAAGCATGCGGGGTCACAGTGCATGCTTGGCCAATCACAGCGCCTGGATGACACTGCGATGGCGTAGTGCATTGTGGGCCGTTCGCGTCACTCGAATTTGGCGCGAACGGCCCAAATCGTTCGATCTTCGTCGAACGATCGAACAGCCGATGTTCGAGTCGAACGTATGTTCGACTCGAACACGAAGCTCATCCCTACTGGGAACAAAGAGAAGGCTAATTTATTAAATACTTTCTTCAGTTCTGTGTATACAAAGGAGCATGGGGGAGCTCATGTCCAAAATGGGGGTGGTAGTGACACAGCCCCAAATCCACAATGGCTCAAAAGTGATATGGTCCAGAAATATTTAGATGGAATAAAGGTGGATAAAGCACCTGGACCAGATGGCATACACCCACGGATCCTAAAAGAATTGAGCTCTGTAATTTCAAAGCCATTGTATTTAATTTTTAGGGACTCATTAATGACAGGAATAGTACCACTGGATTGGCGCAGGGCCAATGTGGTGCCTATATTTAAAAAGGGAATTAAGTCTTTACCAAGTAACTATAGACCTGTTAGTTTAACTTCTAGAGTTGGGAAAATACTGGAGAGATTAATAAAAGACCACATAGATGAGTTCTTGCTGGAAAAAATAGGATTTTTTACTCACCGTAAAATCCTTTTCTCTGAGTCCATGGACCGACACAGCTTCTCTATTGACAAAGTGGGTATTATCCGTTAATTAGGAGTGACTAGGCAGAAAAACTTGTAAAAAGTGTTGCATCACACCTTCTACAGTACCGCCCAGGGGGCGGACCCTCTGGGTATACCCTCTCAGTCTGCATCTTCGCAGATCAGTTCGTCAAAAAGCAGTACAAACTTAAAAGGAGGGGTGGGTGCTGTGTCGGTCCATGGACTCAGAGAAAAGGATTTTACGGTGAGTAAAAAATCCTATTTACTCTTTCGTCCATGGACCGACACAGCTTCTCTATTGACAAAGTGGGACGTCCCAAAGCAGTGTCAGAGAAAAAACGAGGGGTGGTAACAGCATAAAAATAAACTTCACCCCAAACACAAAACAGCACTCCTCCAACGGAGGAGTTGCAACTCTAAACAGCCGCTTGCAAAACCTTGCGGCCAAAAGAGGCATCCGAAGATGCACCTACATCAATTTTGTAGAATTTTGTGAAAGTGTGAGCGGACGACCAAGTCGCCGCTTTACATAATTGGGAAACAGACGCTTGATTTCGGAAAGCCCAAGAGGCACCTATTGCCCTGGTCGAATGCGCCGTGCCAGGAAAGGGGGGCGCCTGACCCTTTAAGGCGTAAGCCTGGATTACTGTCGGATCCACCTAGAGATGGTGGCCGATGAGACTGCTTGGCCCTTCTTGGGACCAGCCACCGAAACAAACAGTGAGTCTGACTTCCGGAACAGGGAAGTAGCAGATATGTATACTCTCAAAGCTCGGACAACGTCCAAGGAATGCAACGCCGACTCCTTAGGATTCGACGGCTGAGGACACAAGGATGGAAGTACAATGTCTTCGTTGAGATGAAAAGCCGAAACGACTTTCGGAAGAAAGGAAGGCTGCGGCCGCAGCACCACCTTATCCTTGTGGAAAATCAAATAGGGAGCCTTGCAGGACAGGGCTGCCAGCTCAGAGACTCGTCTAACTGACGTAACAGCCACCAAAAAGACCACCTTCTGAGAAAGTGTCAACAGGGGAATATCTCTAATATTCTCAAACGGTGCCTTCTGAAGCACCGAGAGGACCAGGTTCAAGTCCCACGGAGGTAACGGGGGGCGGACCGGAGGGGCCACATGTCGAACCCCCTGCACAAATGTACTCACGAGAGAGTGAGTCGCCAGGGGTCGCTGAAAAAAGACAGCCAGGGCAGATATCTGACCCTTAATCGTACTTAGGGCAAGCCTTTGGTCTACTCCATGCTGTAAAAACAGCAGGATTCTGGAAACCAAATAGGTACGCGGATGCCATTTCATTTCCTCACACATGGAGATGTAGGCCCTCCAAGTGCGGTGATAGACCTTCCTAGAGGACGGTTTCCGAGCACTTCTCATAGTAGAGATTACTGAGTCTGACAGGCCCCGATCTCTCAGTACCTGGTTCTCAACAGCCATGCCGTTAAAGCCAATGAATGTAAAGCAGGATGGAATATGGGACCTTGCGATAGCAGGTCCTTCCGTAGTGGTAGGCGCCAGGGGACGTCTGCTACCAGACGTACTAGATCGGCGTACCAAGGACGCTGAGGCCAATCTGGAGCGATTAGGATCATTGGAATTCCCTCTGCCTCCACTCTGCGGAGCAGAAGAGGAAGAAGCCTTAAGGGAGGGAAGGCATAGATTAGCCGATACTGACCCCACGATGCTACCAACGCGTCCGTTGCGTCTGCCCATGGGTCTCTTGACCGGGCCACAAACCTCAATACCTTCCGATTGAGTCGGGAAGCCAGAAGATCTACGTCTGGTGTGCCCCATCTTTGGCAGAGGAGTTGGAACACCTCTGGGTGTAAGGACCATTCTCCCTGGTCCAGCATCTGGCGGCTCAGGTAGTCCGCCTGCCAGTTTTCCACACCCGGAATGTACACGGCCGACAGTGCCGGTACGCTCCTCTCTGCCCACTTCAGGATGCGAGCGATCTCCGATGCTGCAGCTGAGCTTCTTGTTCCTCCTTGATGATTGACATATGCCACTGCTGTGGCGTTGTCTGACTGGATCCTGACTGGACGCCCTTGCAGTCTCTGAGACCATTTGAAGAGGCACAGCTTGATCGCCCGGATCTCCAGGACATTGATCGGCAGGAGGGCTTCCTCTGGGGTCCAGCAACCTTGCGCCGACTGGACACCCCAGACTCCCCCCCAACCTGTAAGGCTGGCGTCCGTCGTGATCACTATCCAGTAAACCGGAAGAAATGACTTCCCGGCCATTAGAGCCGGTGCTGTCAGCCACCATACCAGGGATCTCCTGACTAGGTGGCTCACTCGGATTTGATAATCCAGAGATGAAGGGCATCTGTTCCATCTGGACAGAACTTCCTTCTGTAACACTCGAGTGTGGTATTGAGCATATGGGACCGCCTCGAAGGAGGCTACCATGAGGCCCAACACTCGCATGCAAAAACGGAGTGACGACCAATTCCTGGAAGTCAGCTGCCGTACTGCAGCCCGGAGGGTCTGCAACTTCTCCACAGGGAGGAATACCTTTGCCTCTGAGGAATCCAGAATCAACCCCAGGTACACTAGGCGTTGAGTGGGCACCAATACTGACTTTTGCGTGTTTAGTATCCAACCACAGTCTCGAAGAGTCTGACAGGTAATGGACACGCTTACCTCTAATTCTGAGCTTGAAGGGGCCTTCAGCAGAAGGTCGTCCAAGTAACCTGTGATAGCGATACCCCGCTGTCTTAGAGGTGCTGAGGCAAGGCCAAACGGGAGGGCCACAAACTGGTAGTGGTTCTTCCCGATAGCAAATCGCAGAAACCTCTGGTGTCTGGAGTATATGGGGACATGCAGGTATGCGTCCTTGATGTCCAAGGAGGCCAGAAAGTCCCCCGGATGGAGAGCCGTGATTACGGATCGAACCGACTCCATCCGAAATCTTTGTACCTTCACAAAGCAATTGAGGGCTCTGAGATCCAAGATTGGACGAACCCCCTCCTTCTTTGGCACAATGAACAGATTTGAGTAAAAACCCTGACCCCGTTCCTGTTCTGGAACTGGAATAACTACCCCGCGTTCCAGTAGACCCTGGACCGCCCCATACAGGGCCTCCCGACGGGTCGGTAGTAGCTGGAGATTGGAGGTGATGAATCTGTCTGGTGGACAAGAGAGAAATTCTATCTTGTAGCCTGAGGAGATTACTTCGCAAACCCACCTGTCGGAGACTAGAGCAGTCCACTGAGTCGCGAATTTGCGAAGACGTCCCCCCACCCGAGAGCTGGGTGGGGGCGGACCTTCACGTGGACGCAGATTTGTCCGCAGGCTTGTTGGGTCTGCGGGACCAAGGACGCTTTTGTCCTTGGGCAGGCGCTTTATCGGCCTGGGGTCTTTTCCCTGTCGCCTTAAGGGGGCGAAAAAACCGCTTACGTCCAGTAAAGGAGGGCCCTTGCCCTTGGCGTGGTCCCTTACCCTTGCTAGTTTGGGGAAGCAACGTGCTTTTACCTCCTGTGGCATCCTTGATGATGTCATCCAGAGAAGCCCCAAAAAGTCTGTCGCCCTTAAAAGGCAGATCCAATAGGGCTTTCTTGGAAGTCTGGTCCGCAGACCAGCCCTTTAGCCAGATCAGGCGGCGTATTGCTACTGCATAAACCGAAGCTCTTGACAGCAGGGGAATAGTATCCATGTCTGACTCGCAGACAAACTTAAGGCCCTGGACCAACAGGTCGGCCAATGTTATCTCATCAGGAGGAGCATCTCGCTCCTTTAACCCCTGGAGTAGCAATTTTGCCCATTCAGTAAGTGTCTGAGACACTAGGGCCCCCGCCAATGCCGGGCGTACTGCCGAGCCTACCACTGAGTATAGGTAGCGAGCGAGTGCTTCAGCCTTCTTATCCACAGGGTCCTTGAAAACAGGAGCCCCTTCTACTGGAATAGTGGTGGCTCTATTAAGTCTGGACACCGAAGGGTCCACTATAGGGGGAGAGGTCCATATCTTCAGAAAACTCTCCTCAAAGGGGTACCGTACTGCAAACCTCTTTGGGGCTGTAAAGACCCTCAGTGGGTTCTCCCATTCCTTGTATAAGAGTTTGTCAAAATAAGACACACAAGGGAACACCTTAGCAGTGCGGGCAGGTTTACGAAACCCAAAGGGGACTGGAGTATCTGCTACTTCTTCAGTCCTTTCCAACTTTAGCGTATCCCGCACTGCAGTAATAAGGTCAGATACCAAAGCCGTCTTGCGTTCTGACCTGGACTTGGAGTCCTCCTCACTGTCCGATCGGTCACGGTCTGCAGTCTCTGATGCATCAGAATCTGGGCCATGAGCCGTAGCTGGACCTGGTTCTGCATCAGAAATATCCCCAGAAGATTGCAGGGGACGGGGGCGTTTATTACCCCCTGTATTCCCGTGTGCTGCTTCCACCCTGGCAGCAAACGCCTCTAGGATTGCCGACATAGCGTCCATAGACACCTCAGGGACACCAGCTGCTAAATCTGGTGTTTCAGGGGAGAAGACATCTGGCTCAGATGCCATGCTGACCACACGCTGACACTCACAGGGCTCCAGGCAAGATATCAATAGGCCACCCTCCTGCACTGCAGAGATGCTGGGTTACCCAGAGGACTCACCACCCTGGATAGGTACTGCTATGCTGCGCCTGTGATGCTGTCCCCTTGCTGCTGTGTCAGTCTGCTTCTTTTATCAGCACTTCCTGTGTGAATTTTCGCGCCAGTGTAATGCACCCTAGAGGCCGGAGGCTCTCGCAAAATGGTTGCCAAAAACGTCTGTATGGAAGATAATGTGGGCTCTAAGAAAATGGCCACCGACAGAAGATAGAGGTCAGGCAGCCATAGCCCACAAAAAGATGGCCGCCGAATGGCAATATCTGCTTACAGGGTGGACAAACATGGCCGCCGATCACCTGATAGGGGCCAGTGGGTGTGGCCGAACCACAGGAAGATGGCCGCCAGGCAGTTACAAGAGGCCAAACTTCGCATGGACCACCTCAAAATGGCCGCCGACAGCATGGAGACACAGAAACACAGGTAAGCAAAAATGACATTTCTTTTAAATGTTAGTTACAGCCAGCCCCGCTCCAGTGGGACCCCCTAGGTGACCCCCAGCACCCAGCAACCTTTAGCTAGAAGCCCAGGGAGGAGGGAAAGGCAGGGAGAGAGGGAAGAAAGGGGCCACAACCACTTACTTGATCTCTCCAGGAATGTCCAGCTAAATCACCCAGCCGAGGCAGGGGAGTTTTACTTACCTATCCTGCATGTATTCTGCTGGAAGACATTCCAAACAGATCATCGTCCGCGCACGGAAGGTGACTGTTGGCCAGGCATGCTGTGATTGGACCCAGAAGGGACGATCATATGTATGCCCTGGAGCATGACGCTCAACGGACAGGCTGCTGCGACTCGGCCGTAAGGTCAGCCGAAGCTGAGCGGTCCGATGCAAGCCTTGGAGCGTAAGCTCACCGGCCAGGCTGCTGCGACTCGGCCGTAAGGTCAGCCGAAGCTGAGCGGTCCGATGCAGGCCCTGGAGCGTAAGCTCACCGGCCACCCGTGGAGCGACGGGCATGTCGTGGAAAACCCAGCGCGTAGCTAGGGTCGGCACACGCTCGATGGCCGAAACTGGGGAGACTACAAGGATCGAGGATCCAGCCTGTCACACAGTCGGCAGTTGATCGAAGATCGCAGGAAACAACAAATGTAGCAAAAAAAATAAAAATATATATATATATTGTGAGGGGGTTAGCTCGGCAGCGGGTGTGTGTGACCCCCCGGGATGGGCTCCCCACACAAAAACAGGCCCAGCAAACGGAGGTTGTGGGTTTCAAAATCAAAAAGGTGCGGTTTATTTTCTATTTACAGTGACAAAACACAGCAAAGCAAAAGAAACATAAACAAAATAAATCCTGGTCAACTTGACCTCTGACTAAACATACAGGTTTCCTAACTAACAACTGGGATCAGCCTAGTGCTGTCCTAGTCCCTAAGTCCCTGGTTTTAAATGTCCAAGCAAATAGCCACACAGGCTTTGTCTCACCGCACAGGGGTTCACTCTCCCTAGACAGTCCACACAGGTCTGGGTCCAGGCATGAGCTAACACCTAATGAAGCTGGGAGTTCTTATAGAGGCCTAAATGAGCTGACGAGCTTCAGCTGGTCTCATCAACTCCCTGTCTGCACGACGCCCCACACTCTCCCTAGAGGTATGAGTCATCCATGAGCCCATTAGCCTCAGCTGGGCTTATACAACTCTCCACCTAGTTGTATAAGTCGGCGTAAAGCCTGAATCTGGGCGAAATATATCTACCCCCCTGGATGCAACCAGGTGACTTTACCTTCCTGCTGTCACATACCCCCCCCTCTTGTTTTAACCTCGGGGTTGGAACACCAGCAATCAGGCACTCATGTACTCGAGACAAAGCATCCACATTCCCCATTTGAACGCCAGGGCGATGCTTTACTGTGAAGTTGAATTCCTGGAGGGCCAGGAACCACCTATTCACTCTTCTATTTGTTTCCTTGTTTTGAGCCATCCACTTTAACGGAGCGTGATCCGTAACCATGTCAAAGTGCCTACCTAGCAGGTAGTACCGAAGGGAATCTAGAGCCCACTTCACCGCTAAACACTCCTTTTCAGCGGTGGCGTAATTTACCTCATGGGACTTCAACTTCCTGCTGAGGTAAATGACTGGGTGCTCTTCCCCGTTCCAGACCTGGGACAATACTGCTCCTAACCCCACATCTGACGCATCACTTTGTACGACAAAGTCTTTAGAGAAGTCGGGTGAGTACAACACTGGCTGGCTACATAAGGCTTGTTTCAAGAATTGGAATGCTGCCTCAGCCTCGGGGGTCCATTTAATCATGACCGACCCTTTCCCCTTCGTCAGGTTGGTTAGGGGCACAGCCTTAGAAGCAAAGTGGGGAATGAATCGCCGATAATACCCAGCGATTCCCAGAAAGGCTCGTACCTGCTTCTTGCTGTTGGGACGTGGCCAACTCTGGATGGCCTCGACTTTGTTGAGTTGGGGTTTTATTACTCCCCTCCCAATGGTGTACCCAAGATATTTGGCCTCCTCCTGCCCAATGGTACACTTCTTGGGGTTAGCCGTAAACCCCGCTTCCCGAACAGAGTCCAGGACTGCTTGCACTTTTGGCAGATGTGAGGCCCAATCTGTGCTATGGACAATTACGTCATCCAGGTAAGCCGCAGCATACTTCCGATGGGGCCTCAGCATCTGGTCCATTTTCCGCTGGAATGTGGCCGGCGCATTCTGTAACCCGAACGGCATTCTTTTATATTGGAACGCCCCGTCTGGGGTTACAAATGCGGTTTTCTCTTTGGCCGACTTGGCCAGGGGGATTTGCCAATACCCTTTTGTGAGGTCAAGAGTCGTCATGTATCGGGCTGTTCCCAGCCGGTCGATCAACTCATCTATACGTGGCATGGGGTAGGTGTCAAATTTTGTAACTTTGTTCAACTGACGAAAATCGTTACAAAATCGCCAGCTCCCATCCGGTTTAGGCACCAACACAATGGGACTAGACCAATCACTTTGGGACTCCTCTATCACCCCTAAGTTCAGCATTTTCTGTACTTCCTCCCGTATTGCCTCCCGTCGGGCCTCTGGGATCCGATAGGGTTTTAACTTCACCCTTTCACCGGGCGGGGTAATGATGTCATGCTCTACCCCAGATGTTTGTCCCGGCAGCTCAGAGAATACCTCCTTGTTGCGAAGCACAAACTCCTTAACCTCCTGTTGTTGGGGTTGTGACAAGGTGGCTGCTATTCCAACCTCAGGAATCACGCAACCAGTTTGAGCTGGTGACCAAGTGTCTGCGACTAGGGACTCTCTATCCCTCCAGGCTTTCAACAGATTAACGTGATAGATCTGTTCGGGCTTTCGCCTTCCTGGTTGTCTGACCTTGTAATTCACTTCGCTCACTTTTTCCATTATCTCGTAGGGGCCTTGCCATTTGGCAAGGAATTTACTTTCAACCGTAGGGACAAGTACCAGTATCCTATCCCCCGGGGAAAAGGTACGGGTCTTGGCTCCATGGTTGTACACTCTCTGCTGTGCTAACTGCGCTTGGGCCAAATGTTCCTTCACGATGGGCATTACCTGTGCAATTCGGTCTTGCATCAGGGCGACATGCTCAATCACACTCCTGTGGGGAGAACTCTCACTTTCCCAAGTTTCCTTGGCAATATCCAACAGCCCTCTTGGGTGTCTCCCATACAGTAACTCAAAGGGGGAGAATCCCGTAGAGGATTGGGGCACCTCCCTAATAGCAAACATCAGATAAGGAAGTAGACAGTCCCAATCCTTTCCATCTCTATCCACCACTTTCTTCAACATTTGTTTTAGGGTTTTGTTGAATCTTTCAACCAGCCCATCGGTTTGGGGGTGATACACAGATGTACGTAATTGCGTCACTTTGAACAATTTACACAGCTCCTTCATAACCCGGGACATAAAGGGTGTACCTTGGTCCGTAAGCAGTTCTTTACAAATACCCACCCGGCTAAACACAAGAGATAGCTCTTTGGCTATGGTTTTGGCCGAGGTATTTCGGAGAGGGATCGCTTCTGGATAACGGGTGGCATAGTCCATTATAACTAATATGTACTGGTGCCCCCTAGCGGACTTGATTATAGGACCTACCAAATCCATGGCGATCCTCTCAAACGGGACCTCAATGATGGGTAGAGGGACCAGCGGGCTACGGAAATGTGGCATCGGGGCCGACCTCTGACACACAGGGCAGGAGGAACAATAATTTTCTATGTCCTTCATCACCCCCGGCCAATAGAATCTCTGTAATACCCTCTCTCGGGTTTTCTCTGTCCCCAGATGACCTCCAAGAATGTGCCCATGGGCCAACTCCAACACCAACTTCCTGTAAGGTTTGGGCACCACAAGCTGCTCAACGGTTTCTTCTGCCCTTTTTGCCACCCGATACAGTAGGTCCTTCTCTACGCTGAAGTATGGGTAAGTGCAGGTATTATCTGGGTTCACTAACTCGCCATCTATTTTCACTACGTTTTCCCGTGCCTTTATTAGGGCGGGGTCTTTCAACTGTTCTGTGGCAAAGTTTTCCCTGTGAACCTCAAGATCAGAAAACTCCACAGACGGTAGGTTTTCGTCTGAGGAGGTGGGCTCCTCTCCAGTTTCTTGAGTCTCCCCTGCCAATACTGATAAGGGAAATTCCGGAGAGTCCTCACCACTCTCAGGGGAGTTCTGGCTATCACATTCCTGGTACATAGGGGCACCAGTGGGGGGCTCAGGATCATCCCACAGTTCCCAGAACTTCGGAAAATCCCTTCCCACAATGGCGTCATGCGGTAACTGAGATACTAAGCCCACTGGATGAGAGAGGGTACCTTTGGGGGTCTCGAAACACACTGTAGTCACTGGATACTCTCGGGTGTCCCCATGCACACAAATAACAGCTACCTTGCTATTCCCAGAGACCTCTGTTTTAACTAACTCAGCCTTTATCAGGGTCACAAGGCTACCTGAATCCAGCAATACCACAACATTTCTACCATTAACACACATTTTGCATAAATGTTTCTCAGTTCCTCGAATGGCAGTGCATGCGACTGTCGCACACAGCGACTGACGTCTGCCCGTCAGAAAGTCACACTGCATGGGTTCCTCCACAACCGGGCAATTGGCTGCAATATGTCCCGCTTGCCGGCAGCGGTAGCAAACGATCCTTCTTGCTGCCTCTTGAGCCGCTGATTTCCCAGGCTGTTCTCGCCAAACTTGGGGTAGAGCTCCCACCCTCTCACTCTCTCCACCCTCACCCCTTGGAATCCTCTTATCCGCCCCTGGGGATGGTCTGGTCTTAGGGTGGAAAGTCCGAGTGTCTCTGGAAGAGGCCGTCAGGTTCTCTGTAGCCAAGTATTTCTCCACACGATCCACAAGACCATCGGCCGTCTCTGGGTCTCCATGGCTTACCCACTTTTGGATGGCAGTAGGAAGAGCTCTCAAAAACCGATCCATTACAACACGTTCCACAATCTTTGGTGCGGACAAAGTCTCTGGCTGTAGCCACTTTCTGCTCAGGTGAATGAGATCATACATTTGAGACCTGGGGGGTTTTCCAAGCTGGAAAGTCCAGTTATGCACACGCTGAGCCCGGACAGCCTGGGTGACACCCAGCCTTGCCAATATTTCAGCTTTTAGCATCACATAGTCTTTTGCTTGGTTAGGCTCTAGGTCATAGTAAGCTTTCTGCGATTCACCAGTTAACACAGGAGCCACCAGTCCAGCCCACTGCTCCTCAGGCCACTTTTCTCTTTCAGCAGTCCTTTCAAATGTGGTCAAAAATACCTCTGGATCATCCTCTCCAGTCATTTTTGTCAATAAACGACTCACCCCAAAGGACGCGGTATTAGTGGGACGGCTTTCCTCACTGGTCTGCGGACGTTGCTGCATTACTGCTTCCATCTGTTGTTGTAGTCTCTGCTCTTGCTTCTGCAACAGGTCTATGAAGCGGGCCTCAGATTGCTGCTGGGCTTGTTGCTGAGCCTCCAGACTCTGTTGCAAAGTTGCGTTTGTCTGCTGCTGGGCTGCAAGGCTCTGTTGATGAGCTTGCCGCTGGGCTGCGAAGTTCTGTTGTTGAGCTGCAAGGCTCTTTTGCAAACCTGCATTTGTCTGCTGTTGATTGGCATTTGCTAGAGCCAGCTGCTTCAGTATCTCCTCCATGCTGGCTTAAAAAAAAACTGCCACTGGTTCTCCACCAACTGTGAGGGGGTTAGCTCGGCAGCGGGTGTGTGTGACCCCCCGGGATGGGCTCCCCACACAAAAACAGGCCCAGCAAACGGAGGTTGTGGTTTTCAAAATCAAAAAGGTGCGGTTTATTTTCTATTTACAGTGACAAAACACAGCAAAGCAAAAGAAACATAAACAAAATAAATCCTGGTCAACTTGACCTCTGACTAAACATACAGGTTTCCTAACTAACAACTGGGATCAGCCTAGTGCTGTCCTAGTCCCTAAGTCCCTGGTTTTAAATGTCCAAGCAAATAGCCACACAGGCTTTGTCTCACCGCACAGGGGTTCACTCTCCCTAGACAGTCCACACAGGTCTGGGTCCAGGCATGAGCTAACACCTAATGAAGCTGGGAGTTCTTATAGAGGCCTAAATGAGCTGACGAGCTTCAGCTGGTCTCATCAACTCCCTGTCTGCACGACGCCCCACACTCTCCCTAGAGGTATGAGTCATCCATGAGCCCATTAGCCTCAGCTGGGCTTATACAACTCTCCACCTAGTTGTATAAGTCGGCGTAAAGCCTGAATCTGGGCGAAATATATCTACCCCCCTGGATGCAACCAGGTGACTTTACCTTCCTGCTGTCACAATATATATATATATATATATATATATATATATATCTTTTTTCCCCGGACCAATGGGCCCGAAGGGAGCCATGTCCTACTCCTTGCTAGACAGAAAAAAACTGATCTGCGAAGATGCAGACTGAGAGGGTATACCCAGAGGGTCCGCCCCCTGGGCGGTACTGTAGAAGGTGTGATGCAACACTTTTTACAAGTTTTTCTGCCTAGTCACTCCTAATTAAAGGATAATACCCACTTTGTCAATAGAGAAGCTGTGTCGGTCCATGGACGAAAGAGTAAAACTATTTAAGCAACAGACAGCATGGATTCATGAAAGACAGAAGTTGTCAAACAAACCTGATTTCTTTTTATGAAGAGGTAAGTAAGACCTTGGACAAAGGGGTGGCTGTGGACGTGGTATACTTGGATTTTGCAAAAGCGTTCGATACAGTTCCCCACACACGGCTCATGTGTAAGGTAAAGTCTACAGGATTGGAAATATCAGTTTGTAAATGGATAGAAAACTGGCTAAAAGACAGAATTCAGAGAGTAGTGGTTAATGATTCTTACTCTGAATGGTCCAAGGTTATCAGTGGTGTACCCCAAGGTTCAGTGCTGGGACCCTTACTTTTTAATATGTTTATAAATGATATTGGGTCTGAGATCAAAAGTAACATTTCTGTCTTTGCAGATGACACCAAGGTATGCAGTGGAATAACGTCCTTACAGGATGTCGCCAATTTACAAGCCGACCTCAATGCTCTGTCTAATTGGGCGACTATGTGGCAGATGAGGTTTAATGTTGATAAATGTAAAGTTATGCACTTGGGGGCTAATAATATGAATGCATCATACATACTAGGGGGAGTACAACTGGGGGGATCCGTAGTGGAGAAGGATCTGGGGGTTTTGGTAGATCATAAGCTCAATAATGGCATGCAATGCCAAGCTGCGGTTTCCAAAGCGAGGAAAGTCCTTTCTTGTATTAAGAGATGTATGGTCTCCAGAGAGAGAGATATCATTTTGCCCCTGTTCAAATCATTAGTAAGACCTCATCTGGAATATGCAGTTCAGTTTTGGGCCCCAGTTCTCAAAAAGGATATTGGGGAACAGGAGAAAGTGCAGAGAAGGGCAACCAAACTGATAAGAGGCATGGAGGAGCTCAGCTATGAGGAGAGATTAGAGGAACTGAATTTATTCTCTCTTGAGAAGAGGAGATTAAGGAGGGATATGATCAACATGTACAAATATATAAGGGGTCCATATAGTGAACTTGGTGTTCAGTTATTCACTTTACGGTCAACACAAAGGACAAGGGGGCACTCTTTGCGTCTAGAGGAAAAGAGATTTCACCTCCAAATACGGAAAGGTTTTTTCACAGTAAGAGCTGTGAAAATGTGGAATAGACTCCCTGCAGAGGTGGTTCTGGCCAGCTCAGTAGATTGCTTTAAGAAGGGCCTGGATTATTTCTTAAATGTACATAATATAACTGGGTACTGACATTTATAGGTAAAGTTGATCCGGGGAATACCTGATTGCCTCTCGGGGGATCAGGAAGGAATTTTTTCCCCTGCTGTAGCAAATTGGATCATGCTCTTCTGGGGTTTTTGCCTTCCTCTGGATCAACTGTGGGTATAGAATTGGGTATATGGGATTGTACGATATATTTTTTTTTAATTTTTTTTTATGGTTGAACTAGATGGACTTGTGTCTTTTTTCAACCTGACTAACTATGTAACTATATGTAACTATGTAACTATGTAATGTGTATGTTTACACCGTGTATTGCACCAAAGGCATGCATGTCATGTAGCGTGGGCGGAAACCCACGCAGACTGCACAGACATACCGGGTAGGTATGTTAGTATGTGGATATCCAATCGTACAAATTTAGACTGTGCATAGCGCCGAAGCGCCCATACCAATGGAGTGTGGGAGGGAACCTGAGTACCCGGAGGAAAACCACCCAGACTGCCTACACATACCGTGTAGGTATTATAGCATGCGTGATAAACATTGAACATGTTTAACTGAAGAAGGCCAAAGGCGCACATACCGTCAGCGCGTGGGAGGAAACCGGAACACCCGGAAGAACTCCATGCAGACAGCACACAGATACCGTGTGGGAATGATAGCATGTGAATCAACATATTGCACATGTTTATGCTGTGCATTTCCATTGGAGCGTGGGGGGAAACCGGAGTACCGGAGGAACCCCACGCAAACAGTATACCCATACTGTAAACATGTATAGTATGTGCAATAAACATATTGAACATGTCTATACTGTGCAGAGAGCCGAAGCGCACATACCATGAGAGCGCGCGTGAAGGACACCAGGGCCCCCGGCGGAAACCCGCGCCGACCCAGAGAGTACAATACATACATATACTGTAAATGTATCTGGAGTCGTGCATAAACATATTTTGTACGTTTATATCATGTATGGCACTGAAACAGCATTGGAACGTGAGGGGACACCCACGCAGACACAGAGACCAATAACACATACATACACTGTGAGTGTATGCAGTGTAGAGGTATAGGATGAGTTTAAATTATGGTGCAGAGGCGCATAATCTTCTCTGTATCATTCCAACCTGCTTGACTGTGCTGCCGAAGCAGCATGCAGGTAACAGGTAACCTCTGATCCTCAGACCGTGTGTCTGTCAGAGCTCAAAGCGTTCCCCAGGAAATGGCGGGAAATGTTGCCTCAGGATATCACACAGAAGGCTCACAGGGACTAGAGACATAAATGAATAAAGTCCTCCCCCCCCACCATGCTGCACCGACCAGGGGGAGGGAACACTGTGTACCACTGTATCATCCATGCTGCTCTTGAGGCAGCGTGTGAGGAAAACAGTGAGGAAGCTGTGTAAAAGAAAGGCTTGTCACAGCAATTCCAGCTTGAGAGTGTTCCTCACATCATCATTGAGATCACTTACAAGCGCCCTGTCATTCACTGACACATAACCAGGGCCGGACTGGGAATAAAATCCAGCCCTGGAAAAAATTTCATACCAGCCCCACAACATTATTATACCAGCATAACATCATTATTTTCTTGTTCATGAAAGGGAAAACCATACATTTTAAAGCACATTTGAAGAGTGTATTTTATATAGATAAGACAGATATGAAAGCACATAGGGCTTTATATATATAAAACGCAAATTCCAGTTAAAAGTGGTAAAAGTGGTCAATCATCAAGGGGGACCCCAGGAACTCAGAACGTGGGGGGGGCCACCTTCCGCAGAAAGAATACACTAAGGTACGGGGGGTGGGTTACTGATATAGGGGGGAAACCTTTATATCAATGCCCCCTTAAATTATCGTATTCACTCCCCCCTTACATCAGTGACTCCCCCTCAGACTGGCCTAGCAGTGCTGTCACTGACCTCCTCTCAGGTACACCGTGCAGGGCTCAGTCAGTCGGCTCCAGCTTGGTGGCTCTGATTTTATCCAATAGTCTCCTCTCCACAGTCCCCACACATCTGACTTCTCCCATGATCCCCATCCCGGCGGTGCTCCCACTCTTGACTCCTCTCCAGACTCCCTCAGAGACTGCAGACATGATACAGGAGATGGTCAGAGGCTGCGGACATGATACAAGAGCTCAATGCAGCCCCACCAGTACCCATCAAATGCATCCTCATCAGTGCCCATCAAATGCAGCCTCACTGTGCCCATCAAATGCAGCCTCACTGTGCCCATCAAATGCAGCCTCACTGTGCCCATCAAATGCAGCCTCACTGTGCCCATCAATGCAGCCTCCCTGTGCCCATCAATGCAGCCACACTGTGCCCACCATTGCAGCCACACTGTGCCCACCATTGCAGCCTCACTGTACACATCAATGCAGCCTCACTGTGCCCATCAATGCAGCCTCACTGTGCTCATCAAATGCAGTTTTACTGTGCCCATCAAATGCAGCTTTACTGTGCCCATCAAATGCAGCTTTACTGTGCCCATCATTGCAGCCTCACTGTGCCCGTCATTGCAGCCTCACTATGCTCATAAAATGCAGCTTTACTGTGCCCATGAATGCAGCCTCTCCTATGCCCCATGTCCCAGTCTGCAGTCCCTGTCTGTGGGAAGGTGTGTTGTTGATGCTCGGTACGGTACCTTCCATGCCAGCAGGATATCCATGATCGCCATCAGCAGGCAGGGTCTGTTCTCGTTTAGGATGGGGACAGTGCTCCTTCCAGAGGATCTGTTTGCTGTGAAATGGAGTGGTCCCTGGCCACCTGCACCTTCAGCCGTCCTCATTTTCCGGCCCCAGTCAGCCGGTCCTCTGGTCCTGGGGAAGCGAGAGCACTGGGGGGGAGCTGGAGAGAAGGGGGAGCGGAGAGCACTGGCGGGGTTGGAGAGCACATGGGTGGGGGAAAAAAACAGGGGGGAGTGGAGATCACAGGGGTGGGGAGCGGAGAGCACTGGGGGGGGCTTGAGAGCACTGGGGGGGAGCCAAAAAGAACAGGGGTGGAGAGCACGGGAGGCTGAGAGGGGGGGCTGGAGAGCACTGAGGGGGCTAACAGTGTGGGAGGTAAAGAGCACTGGGGGGGGGATCTTGAGAGCACTGGAGGGGAGAAAGAACAGGGGTGGAGAGCACTGGGCGGTACAAAGAGCAGGGGGGAGTGGAGAGCACTGGGGGGTGGACTGCAATGGGGGGAGCTTGAGAGCACCAGTGGGGGCCAGAAAAAACACGGGTGGAAAGTACAGGGGGCTGGAGAGCACTATGGGGGGCGGAGAGCACTGGTGGGGTTGGAGAGCACATGGGTGGGGGCAAAAAGAACAGGGGTGGGGAGCACAGGGGGCTGGAGAGCACTGGGGTGGGGGCTGGAGAGTGATGGCGAGAGCTGAAGAGCACTGAGGGGGGGAGAGAAAGAACAGGGGTGGGGAGCACGGGGTGCTGGAGAGCACTATGGGGGGCGGAGAGCACTGGCGGGGTTGAAGAGCACATGGGTAGGGCAAAAAGAATAAGGGTGGGAGCACGGGGGGCTGGAGAGCACTGGGGTGGGGGCTGGAGAGTGATGGGGAGAGCTGGAGAGCACTGGGGGGGGAGAACAGGGGTGGGGAGCATGGGGTGCTGGAGAGCACTATGGGGGGCGGAGAGTACTGGCGGGGTTGGAGAGCACATGGGTGGGGGTAAAATGCAGGGGGAGCAGAGAGTACTGGGGGGGAGCTTGAAAGCACTGGAGGGGGAGCCAAAAAGAACAGGGGTGGAGAGCACAGGGGGCTGGAGAGCGATGGGTGGAGCTTGAGAGCACTGGGGGGGCCAGAAAGAACAGGGGTGGGGGGGCTGGGGAGCACTGTGGGGGCGGAGAGCACTGGGGTGGGGGCTGGGGAGTGATGGGGAGAGCACTGGGGGGAGAAAGAACAGGGGTGGAGAGCGCTGGGGGGAGTGGAGAGTACTGGGGGGGGGGGAACAGGGGTGGATAGCACTGGAATGGTGGCTGGAGAGCTGGAGAGCAGGGGGGGGGCAGAAAGAACAGAGGTGGAGAGAACTGTGGGGGGGCTGGAGAGTGTGTTCGGGGAGGAGAGCACTGGGGGGGGAGCCACAAGGAGAACTGGGAGGGGTCAGCAAAAGAAGTTGGATAGGAGGAGAAGCAGGGGGGCCGCATATAGATACTCCTCCATACAGCCGCGGAATGCTTCCTTCTCCTCCTCCTCCCCTCTCCCCCTCCTGCAAGCATTCCGCGGCTGTATGGAGGAATATAGAAAGCTAATTTCCTCTATATGCGGCCCCTGCTTCTCCTCCTATCCAGGCACACTGCGGGCTGTACGGCGGGCATCTCCTGTAGTGCTCCCCTCTCCTCTCTCCTGCTCCTGTTTATCACGGAGCTGCCTGGCTGGATCTGTGTTCGGCGGTGACGCTGTAACACGGTCCCGCCCCCTAGACCGGCTCGTGTGATAGGCTGAACGCTGACTCTATCTACTATCACACGAGCCAGTCTAGGGGGGCGGGACCGTGTTACAGCGTCACCGCCGAACACAGCCGCAAATGAAACCGGCCTCAGGACAAGCAGCCTACCGGGAAATCTCCCGTTATCCCGGTAGGCCAGTCCGGCCCTGCACAGAACTGGAGTCTTCCTCACAAGGGAATGTCCTGTTCATAAACATTAAATATTCAGAGCTAGGGTCCTGAGCACAGTAGCTAGGCCCATATCTGACTCAGAGCACTCCTTCACTAAAGATTTTTGTGGGGGGAGGGGGCTTATAGCTCCTTTCGCTCGCACACCACTTCCATTCTGACAAGGAATGATTCCAGGACTGCTGACAACTGGTCCATAAGGACCGCAGGTGCAGGAAACATATGAACATGTTTAACTGTGCATCACTGCCAGTTGCCCCAGGCAAGTGTGGATAGCAGGTGTATCAGACTCCATAACGCCACCCTCTGAGACCTTATACACTATACAGTGAATATACAGTCCACCCACTGGCTATGCTGAGGCTGAGGAGGGGATACCTGGAGGACTCACCAACCCTTAAGGACCGCTCAGTCTGTGAGGAGAACCGGAAATAAATGCGCGGCGGCCACAAGAAAATGGCCGTCGGCCGCAGCTATAACTGCGCCATTTAACGCCAAGATGGCCGCTGAGCGCGAAATTCAAAGCCCTAATGCGCGCCAATGGCGCACGCAATAACCACCTCAAACAGCGCTAATGCGCGCGCTAACGGCGCACGCAATAATCACCTCACACACCAGAAAAAACTGCAGACATGAGCGCCTAGCCAGGCCAGAGTGACCCCCAAGCACCCCACAGCACAGCACCAATACAGGGTGCAGAGAGCAGTATAACAGGGGGGAGACAGGGAGAAACCCCCTATATAAAGAAACACAGCCAGCATGTACTCACCTGCAGTAGGAGAGACTACTTACCCGTCCCTTTCAGGGACCCACTGGCTTGTTTCAGACAGACCTATCACAGAGTAGTACTGCGTAGCTGTCGGCCCGGTCCACCGCGAGAGATACAGTCAGTCAGGTACTGTTCAATCTTGAGAGGACCGCGGGAGCATGAAAGCAACCCGGCCACCCCTGGAGTCATGGGGCATGTCGTGAACTGAGTCTCACGCACACAAGGCGAGGATCAGCACGCTCGATGGTCGGACAGGGAAGACTACGAGGATACCAGTGTACCCAACCTGTTGCCCAGCCGACAGTTGATTGAAGGTCTCAAAAATAAAATAATAAAATTCCCAAAGGAATAAAATTTAAAAGTAAAATCTTCCAGGAGACTGGCTCCTGAGAGAGCCACGTCTTCTCCTTCTGCTAGGCAGAAAAAAACTGAGGTCTGCTGACTGCAGGTGGGAGGGTAATGTCCAGAGGGACCGCCCCCTGGGCGGGGCTGTTCAGCTCTGGTTTGTTCTAGAATGTTTCTAACATCTAACATTCTGCCTAGATCTTCTCCTGCGAGCAGGGACATATACCCACACGTTTACAGTATCCCGCTGTGTCAGTCCATGGACGATAAGAGAAAAGAGGCTAATAATTCAACTAAAACCGTCCATAAATTATTCCAGTGAATGACCCCAGTGTAGTATCTTCTTATTTCATCCACCACACCAACGTGCAAGTGACTCCACTTCCTTCAGAAAACGCACTCACCAGCTTCCAATGCCTACCACTCTCGTGTTAGGCTAAGACGCTTTTAAACCACACAGAAGGGGTTAAACGACTGTCCACTATCCAACCGTGCATGTAAGGGATCTCCCCACATGTAAATGATAAAGGTGCTACAATAGTGTGATAACGTATAAACCAGTTTATTTAAAACACATAAAGCCTTCAACCTTTACACTCACATTTCAAACTTCAAAAGCCAGCAAACGTGAAAATCACAGCAGATCTTTCAAACAATAGCAGAGTGGTGCACTGCGGTCACGGCGGACCCGAAGTGTTCGCTCGGTATAACACTCTCACCCACTCCACAGTGTTGGATCATGGTATCGAGTCCCCACTTCCTAGTTAGGCGGCACACGTCAGTGATGATGATTGCCGTACAGCCATGCCCCCGACATGTTTCATCACATCGACTTAATCATGAAATTACATTTAAATTGCCGGCAATAGAATACCAATTCCGGCAATAGAATTTTTTTTTTTAAATGGGGTGGGGTTCCCCCCTAGTCCATACCAAGCCCTCGAGTCTGGTATGGATTTGAAGGGAAACCCGATGCCAAGATAAAGAGAAAAACAGTGTGCCCTCCCCCCCAAAATCCATAACAGACCCTTATCTGAGCATGAAGCCCGGCAGGTCAGGAAAGGAGAGGGCACGAGGACGAGCGAGCGGGCAGGGGGCTTATCGGAATCTGTAAGCCCCCTTTGACAAGGGGGCCCCCAGATTCCGGCCCACCCCTATGTGAATGAGTACATAGTACCCCCTACCCATTCACCAAAACAGTGCCATAAAGTAATAAGAATAAGAGGCAAGTTTTTGACAATTCCTTTATTAAAAATTAAAAAAATAGTGACCCTAGATGTAAGTCCACCATCAATCATGCCACCTGTCGACCCTAAAAATAAAAAAAAAACGCTCCACCTCCTGCCTGCTCTGTGCTTTGGCATTTCTTATATAGGTAAGGGCGGGCCACCAGGCTACGTCACCTGGCGGCACCGCCCCTTCTGACGTCACGGAATGGTGCATGCTGGGCCTGTGACATTACAAGGGGTCGGGGCCACCAGGTGACGTTGCCAGGTGGCCCCGCCACTTACCCTTATAAGAAATGTTAAAGCGCAGAGGAAGCATTTGGCGGGAGGCCATCCCAGGAGGTGGAGCGTTTATGTTTTTTACATTTTTGGGGTCGGCAGGCTGCGTGATTGACGATGGATTTACATTGAGGGACAATATTTTTTTATTTTTTTAATAAAAGATTTGTCAAAAACTTGTCTTTTGTTTTTTGTTACCTTTTGTACACTTTTTTGGTGAATGGGTAGAGATACTATGTACCTGATACACATTCACATGGAGGGATGGGATCTGGGGGCCCCCTTGTTAATGGGGCTTCCAGATTCGGATAAGCCCCTCACCTGCAGACCCCCACAACCACCGGCCATGTGGGGACGAAGCCCTTGTCCCCATCAACATGGGGACAAGGTGCTTTTGGGTGGAGGGGGCTCCAAAGCACCCACCCCCCCATGTTGAGGGCATGCATCCTGAGCCCACCCAGGTGTGGTGCAACAGCAAATTATTATTCGCTTTTGTAACACTGATCCTCCTCCCAGCCAATCGGGAAGCAGGTATAAAACCCATTTCCTGATTGGCCAAAATGTCAGGCGATCCTATTGGACGCCTAGCACTGGGAGGAGCAGAGAGGAGAGGACTCCAGGAGAGGATACTGGAACCCACCACGCTGGGAGATGGCCACAGTAGGGTGGTAGGGGGGTGTTAGTGCATATGGCCCGGGGGGGGTGGGGTTTGTTTGGGCCCCCTCAAAAAAAAAAAAAAAACACCAGCCGCCACTGACCATGAATCTCTTTTGGGAAAAATTTTACATACTGTAGAAAGCATTTACCAGGAAAAAAAACCTTGTTTAAAACTTTCGGGATTCTATTCAAGTAATAGGTTAGACAAAATGTGAAGGGCTTTTAAACAAAATTAGCTGACCCATTGATGGCAAGATCAAATGCTCTAATGAACAATGTTTCAGAATTTCCATAGGAATTCTGAAATTCTAGAACATGGCCAAGCTTTAGAAAGGGACTGTATAAACAAGCCACTATAAAGTCATGATTGCTGTATTTGGTGCATGTTTGACTTGTTTAGTCTTCCCAACTCTATTAAAGTGGAGCTCCACCCTAAATAGCAACTTTTGCTATTTGGATTCCTCCCCCCCTCCGGTGTCACAATTGACACCTTTCAGGGGGGAGGGGGGTGAAGATACCTGTCTAAGACAGGTATTTTCACCCACATCCGGGAGTCCTCTCTCCGGAAATCTGCGGGAGTTACGTCACTTCCCGCAGACTTCCCTTGGTGTTCTGGGAGACACTCGGCTCCCAGAACACAGGAGCACCAATCAGAACGGCGCAGCGCGACTCGCGCATGCGCCGTAGGGAACCGGGCATGAAGCCGCAGGGCTTCACTTCCTGGTTCCCTCAGCGAGGATGGCGGAGGGAGCAGCAGAGCGACGAGCGGTCGCTCGTCCTCTGCTGCGGACGTCGCTGGACTCCAGGACAGGTAAGTGTCCAAATATTAAAAGCCAGCAGCTGCTGTAGCTGCTGGCTTTTAATATTTTTTTTCCGGCGGAGCTCCGCTTTAACTGTCAATAATAACATTGTCTACAGGCAGTAGCGAACGCCCAAATGATCATTTATATCATTGATTATAGTCAAATGTGGGAATGTACATATCATTTTTTTAGGCGTCTCCATAAGTTTGACGCTTCACGACTAAGCCCTCCCAGGGGAAAATGGAAAACTGTGAAATACCTTCATTTTCCCACATACAGTATCTCACAAAAGTGAGTACACCCCTCACATTTTTGTAAATATTTTATTATATCTTTTCATGTGACAACGCTGAAAAAATTACACTTTGCTACAATGTAAATTATTGAGTGTACAGCTTATATAACAGTGTGAGGCTGGATTCACACTTGTGCGTTGCGTTTTTGAGCTCCGGAGTCTTTGGCAAGATATCAATCAGTGGTTCAGCGGTTCGTTTACATTCTAGCTGCGGATTTGCTGACCTGGGAGAGGAGAGGGGAGGGAAGCCGCTGTTATCATGAGGGGGGAACTCCACGCCAAATTTCAAATAAAAACCGGCATGGGTTCCCCTCCAGGAGCATACCAGGCGTGAGGGGTTCCCCAAAATCCATACCAGAACCTTATCCGAGCACGCAGCCCGGCCGGTCGGGAAAGGGGGTGGGGACGAGCAAACGCCCCCCCCCTCCTGAACCGTTCCAGGCCGCATGCCCTCAACATGGGGGGGTGGGTGCTTTGGGGCAGGGGGCGCCCTGCGGCCCCCCAACCCCAAAGCACCTTGCCCCCATGTTGATGAGGACAAGGGCCTCTACCCGTCAACCCTGGCCGTTGGTTGTCGGGGTCTGTGGGCGGGGGGCTTATCGGAATCCGGGAGCCCCGTTTAATAAGTGGACCCCCAGATCCCGGCCCCCCATCTTATGTGAATGAGTATGGGGTACATCGTACCCCTACCCATTCACCTGGTGGAAAAAAAATGTCAATAAAAAAACACACGACACAGGTTTTTAAAGTCATTTATTAGGCAGCTCCGGTCTTCTTCCGACTTTGGGGGTCTCTTCTGCTCTCTGGTGTCGTCTCCGCGCTCTCTGGTTTTTCTCCCGCTCTCCGGTGCCTTCTGCCTTCTGCCGGGCACCTCCGCTATCTTCTTCCAGCTCTTTTGCTAGTGGCGGCCCGGTCTTCTCCGTAGTCTTCTTCCCTCTTCTCTTCTTCGATGTTGACACAACGGTGCCTACCGCTGTAATGCCGTGTGTGATGCGCAATGACTTATATAGGCATGGGGCGTGGTCGCCAGGTGATGCCACCCGGGGACCCCACCCCCACCGTATGACGTCACAGTCCTGGGGAATGATGGAACCAGAGAGCGCGGAGACAACACCGGAGAGCAGAAGAGACCCCCGAAGTCGGAAGAAGACCCCCGGAGCTGCCTAATAAATTACTTTAAAAACCTCTGTAGTGTGTTTTTTTATTGACATTTTTTCCACCAGGTGAATAGGTAGGGGTACGATGTACCCCATACTCATTGACATAGGGTGGGGGCCGGGATTTGGGGGGGCTCCCGGATTCCAATAAGCCCCCCGCCCGCAGACCCCGACAACCAACGGCCATCAACATGGGGGCAAGGTGCTTTGGGGTGGGGGGGCCGCAGGGCGCCCCCCTGCCCCAAAGCACCCACCCCCCATGTTGAGGGCATGCGGCCTGGTACGGTTCAGGAGGGGGGGCGCTCGCTCGTCCCCACCCCCTGTCCTGACCGGCCAGGCTGCGTGCTCAGATAAGGGTCTGGTATGGATTTTGGGGGACCCCCCACGCTGTTTTTTCGGGGTAGGGGTTCTGCTTATGCCGCACACGTTTTCTGGGCAATGCGCAGTGTGAATGCATCGCACATATGTGAACCAGCCTCATTGAAATCAATATATTTTAAAATGTTATGCGACTTGGATGCGGTTTAAGCCGCAACCAATTCGCATAGGTGTGAACGGGGCCTAAATTTGCTGTCCCCTCAAAATAACTCAACACAGCCATTAAAATTATATGTGAAATGTGTGTCACCGGCACAAAAAAACTAAATTATGTGAATCCTTAAATTATGTGCGTTTGCTGCAGTTAAATGTTTCCCACCGTGCCGGTAGGAAAAAACAGAAGAAAAATATAATAACTGCGCTAACTAAAAATTGCTATGTGTTATAACACTACAATATCAACAGTGAAATGTGTATTGTTTATAGAATCTACTTGATTCAATTATAATACAGTGCCAAAATTCAATATACCAAATGAGTCAAAATTATATATGTGTAGCAAGGTGTCCCTTTTCTTCTTTTGCACGTAGCTAATAGACTACAGTTTGTGATTAAGAAGGAACTTAGCTCCCTCCGGTGTTCAATTGTTATATTGCTTCAACTTGTTCAGGTTAATTATCTTGGAACATTGCATTATGGATCTTAAAGTAAAGGGAGATAAAGACTCCATTGCCTTGGGTATAAAATAGACTACAATACCCACAGTGCTGCTGTGCTACCAGGGTACATTTCATCACACACAGCCTTTTGGTAGGAGCTATTTAAAGGAAGGGGAAGCTTCCAGTCGGTCTCTTGGGACGTCATCTTCAAGCAAGCAGGAAGCTTGCGCTGAGGCCTACTGCCGTGGTGCCTAGGCCCGGGTAGCCTGGGCCTCCAGTCGCCAGAGCGGATCACCTAGCCTGAGAGGGATCCTTTTCGCTATGTCTGACTTACGCTCCACAGCAACCAGAGTCGCCCATCCACCCAGACCTTGTGAAGGACCAGGGACTGCAAGTTGCGGTGAGGCCGAGAACCGAGACACTACCGGCGGAACATACCGGAGAGGCGAGGCCTCATTGGGTGAGAGGGCACCTGCCCAACGATATAAAATAACTGTATCGCAGGAGGGTGGACCTGATAGACTCACTATTACTGTTTGGAAGTTAACACGCCACATGCAGAGACACATTGCATCTTGTAGTGGCAGTGTATTAGAAAGGATTGGAACTTGTGCCGCCAGCACGTTATATATACTGTGAATATTTGTTTTCTTCATACCAGTTGGATTACAAATTATTCATGTGCACCAACTAAAGCTAGCGAAGGCTACTCTTTACAGGACTCCATTTGTTCGTTTGAACTAAAGCAGTGGGACGCATGTATAGAAGTTGCCCGCTAGAGGGAGCCAAAGAGCATATAGACTCATTTACCTATATATAACTGTTTACGCCAGTTTGTACAGTCATTGGTATTATTGAGAGCTGGGTGAGGCTTGGTGGAGAGGTACTTCAGTGCTAACCTTACTGCATTGGGGAAATCCCTCCACTGCGTGCTTACTGAGAGCCGGTTCACACAGGGGCAACTCGGGATCCGACTTCAAGTTGCCCCAAGTCGCGCTGTTTTTAAAACTAATGGAAGTGAATGGAGTCGCCCTAATGTACACGACTGCAGTCGCTCCGACTTCAAAAAACGTTCCTGTACGACTTCAATCCGACTTTTAGGCAACTTGTACCCATTGATTTCAGTGGAAGTCGCCTCCAAGTCAGATCCCCATTCATAGAGAGGCAACTTCACATAGGGTGGGGGGCCGGGATCTGGGGGCCCCAAGGGGGCTCCCGGATTCCGATAAGCCCCCCGCCCGCAGACCCCGACAACCAATGGCCAGGGTTGTCGGGAAGAGGCCCTTGTCCCCATCAACATGGGGGCAGGGTGCTTTGGGGTGGGGGGGGCCGCAGGGCGCCCCCCTGCCCCAAAGCACCCACCCCCCCATGTTAAGGGCATGCGGCCTGGTACGGTTCAGGAGGGGGGGCGCTCGCTCGTCCCCACCCCCTTTCTGACCGGCCGGGCTGCGTGCTCAGATAAGGGTCTGGTATGGATTTTGGGGGGACCCCCAAGCTGTTTTTTTCGGCGTAGGGGGGTTTCCCTTAAAATCCATACCAGACCTAAGGGCCTGGTATGCTCCTGGAGGGGAACCCATGCCGGTTTTTTATTTAAAATTTGGCGTGGAGTTCCCCCTCATGATTCATACCAAACACAGGGGGCAGCCTGTCCTGGAGACGACTTCAAGTCGCTCCAGGTCGTGCTGTGGTTCAGGCTCAAGTCATGTCCAAGTTGCCTCGCAAAGTCGCGCTCAAAGTCGTGTTGCCCCTGTGTGAACCGGCTCTGAGGTCTGACTTCAGCTCATATTGTTTAACCTCGTTATTGAATTCCATGCCATTGACTCTTACAGGGCCCTGTTTGCAGTCAACTGTCATCTGTTTAACACTGTTCCATCCTTCTTTCACCAAGTAAACGCTTCATCTTTGGTTAAACTACACTTGTGTGGAATCTTGTCTGTTAAAATTGGGACAGGTAACCAGCATAAGGTAACAGTTTCTCATTATATTATCATTACTGTATGGTTTCATTGTGTTTCCCAGCCACCAGTGGGTTTCACAATCATTGTGTTGTCCAGTTGTGCCAAGGGAGGGTTCGAGCCAAACTTTTGGGGTTGATAGGCAGAGCGTAGACCCAAAACAAACCAGCAGCTCCTACGGGGGTAGTGCTACATATATATATATTAAGACAAAAGGAAAAAACAAAAAATTACTAATACAGTCCCAGTGATTTTTTCTTCAGTGCAATTCAGCTGTTTCTTTAAGTGCTCAATCCCTCATCTGTGATTAGACACAACTGTTTTTCCACCAATTTGTGACGATACCACTACCTTCTAGATTGGCCACTCACCAAAGATAAACTACATATGCGCCTTTGGTTCATCTAAGGCAGTGGTTCTCAACTCCAGTCCTCGGGACCCACTAACAGGCCAGATTTTAAGTATTACCTTGGGGAGATGCAGACTAGAATACTGCAATCACTGAGCAGCAAATTATATCACCGGTTATGTATTTCAGTTATCTTGCAAACCTGGCCTGTTAGTGGGTCCTGAGGACAGGAGTTGAGAACCACTGATCTAAGGGATAACCACTCCACTCATGGACATCAGCCCGAAGCTCCTTCCTATCAGTGAATCAGTGTTAGTTTCTCAAGCCTCCTTGCTAGCTAGCATCAGAATCTCATATAAAATAAATAGCCATCATTGCGCAGCATATTTTCTATTTATTGGTAAAAACAATTAAAAAAGTATTGCACTCACAATTTCCAGTGCCGATAGGCCGGCACAAAGCCTTTCCAGCAGTATGTGTGGGGCTGGTATAACAGCGTGCGTTCCCCTGTGTTCGCGTGTGGTTCAAGCCTCGCTCTCACTCGGGTGCCGACAGAAAGTGATGTTGTGGTTACCCGGCAGCCTCTACGCGTTTTGCAATGAGTTTTGCGTCTTCGGGAAGCTGATGTCTAAACCTCTGGCAACCAAAGTGAGTACACCCCTAAGAGAAAATTTCCAAATTGGGCACAAAGTGTCAATAGTTTGTGTGGCCACCATTATTTTCCAGCACTGCCTTAACCCTCTTGGGCATGGAGTTCACCAGAGCTTCACAGGTTGCCACTGGAGTCCTCTTCCACTCCTCCATGACAACATTATGGAGCTGGTGGATGTTAGAGACCTTGTGCTCCTCCACCTTCTGTTTGAGGATGCCCCACAGATGCTCAATAGGGTCTAGGTCTGGAGACATGCTTGGCCAGTCCATCACCTTTAACCTCAGCTTCTTTAGCAAGGCAGTGGTTGTCTTGGGGGTGTGTTTGGGGTCGTTATGTTGGAATACTGCCCTGCGGCCCAGTCTCCGAAGGGAGGGGATCATGCTCTGCTTCAGTATTTCAAAGTACATGTTGGCATTCATGGTTCCCTCAATGAACTGTAGCTTCCCAGTGCGGCAGCACTCATGCAGCCCCAGACTATGACACTCCCACCACCATGATTGACTGTAGGCAAGACACACTTGTCTTTGTACTCCTCACCTGGTTGCTGCCACACATGCGTGACACCATCTGAACCAAATCAGTTTATCTTGGTCTTATCAGACCACAGGCCATGGTTCCAGCACGTGCACTCAACTTCTTTGGTTGACCATGGCGAGGCCTGTTCTGAGTGGAACCTGTCCTGTTAAACCACTGTATGGTCTTGGCCATTGTGCTGCAGCTCAGTTTCAGGGACTTGGCAATCTTATTATAGCCTAGGCCATCTTTATGTACAGCAACATTTTTTTTTTTTTCAGATCCTCAGAATTCTTTGCCATGAGGTGCCATGTTGAACTTCCAGTGACCATTATGAGAGAGTGAGAGCGATAACACCAAATTTAACACCTGCTCCCCATTCACACCTGAGACCTTTAGCACTAAAGAGTCACATGACACCGTGAAGGAAAAATGGCTAATTGGCCCCAATTTGGACATTTTCACTTAGGGGTGTTTTTGCTTTTGTTGTCATCGGTTTAGACATTAATGGCTGTGTTGAGTTATTTTGAGGGGACAGCAAATTTACACTGTTATACAAGCTGTACACTCGCTACTTTACATTGTAGCAAAGTTTCATTTCTTCAGTGTTGTCACATAAAAGATATAATAAAATTTTTACAAAAATGTGAGGGGTGTACTCACTTTTGTGAGATACTGTATGTATGCTATCATGTAGTTTCCAGGAAAGTCAATTGAGAGGGAAGAATTTTCCTGGACAGCCACAATTGTTTCCCCTTTGACAGGCCACACCCTTACCCCTTCCTCCTCTTTAGGCAAAAACAAGATGTTTACCCAATACAAATTTGTATGTTTGCAGAAACATTCAGCTACCAGGTCATGCATGCATGGCAGGCCAGCATGTAATGCTTCTAGGCAGCTTTGATGCTGGGTTGGTTGTAAAAACAAGCTTTTGTTTGAGCAACACTCAAAAGACCCCAATGCTGTAAATACCGTAAAAGTGTGACCTAGTTTGAAAACAAATGGTAGACGAGAGATAAGTGTTCAGTAATAACATAGTATTTCTTTTATTTGCACTACAGATAATCCTTGTTTAACAATTTACCAGTTTAACGACCAGCTCTCCCCACCCGAACGACGCGCTGTACATCATTGTATTGTACAGTGCAGAATTTTCATTTGTGTTCTGTACTTATGCAAAATAAAACAACTTTATTGAGCTGGAGTTTTGTGTTTAGACCTTTTTTTTTACAATACAATAAAGTACTGTACAGTAGTAAAATATTGATTACTTGTGGCTCCTCGTTTAACAACCAATTAATTTAACAACCTAGTTGTTGGAACGGAACCTGGTCGTTAAGTGAGTAGTACCTGTATCTGGATCTGTCCAAATCAAAAAACAAGCTCTGCTTCGCTTGTCTACTTTCCACAGCTCAAAGGTTATGGATTGCCCTGTACACTACTTTGTATGATGTAATGCAGAAGAAATCTGCATGAACCAGTTCATCTGGGATACTGTTGCACATGACATCCTGATCCGTAGGGCAGTGTTTCTCAACCTCTCTAGTGCCGTGACCCTTTGATAAAATGTCCCAAGTTGTGGGGACCCCTAACAGTAAAATTATTTTCGTAGAGTGGGTTGTCAGCAGCCAAGGCAAGACAAGTCATTTGCGCCCCTAACCCACGGACATTTAGCGCTCCCAGAGTCCCTTTCACTCGTACAGTATTAAAACCCCTTAGGGTACATTTTAGGATGTACCACTCTTTCTCTTTGGGCTCCTTTCTTTCCCTTTAATCTCTCTGTCCCAATTTCTTGTTTTTTCCCCCCCCATTCTTCTCTCTAGCCATCTTTCTTATTCTTTCTCTTATTCTCGCTCTCTCTTTTTCTTTTTTCCTCCTCCCAGGGTTCGTACGGTCATTAAATTCCTGGAAAAGTCATGGAAAAGTCTTGGAATTTTATTGGTAAAAATGTGTATGAACCCTGTCCTCCTCTTTTCCTCTCCCTTCCATGTACTCTCAATTTTTTTACTTCTCTTACTCCTTGGGGGGGGGGGGGGTGGGATGAGTGGCAGTGCTGGTGGGGGGTGGGATCAGTGGCAGTGTTGGGGGGGGTTCTGATCAGCCAACTTAGGTGCTCTTGATCAAGGTCATCTGCTAATGTGAGAACTGTAGAGGGGAATTTTAATGGCAACTATAATCACAGGTAGGGATGAGCTCGGTGTTCGAGTCGAACATAGGTTCGACTCGAACATCGGCTGTTTGCGCGTTCGGCGAACAACGAACGATTTGGGCCGTTCGCGCCAAATTCGAGTGACACGAACGGCCCACAATACACTGCGCCATCGCAGTGTAATCCCGGCGCTGTGATTGGCCAAGCATGCACTGTGACCCTGCATGCTTGGCCAATCACAGCGCCGGCAGCAAGGAGAGCAATGATTGGCCACAGGCAGGATGCCTGTGGCCAATTATAGCTGAGGGGGTTTAGTACACGCCCCACACTATAAAAGGCCGCCAGCGCAGCGGCCTTGTGTAGTGTGTTCCGGAGCAGGGAAAGTGAAGGATAGGCAGGGACAGTGTCAAATCTTGTCAAATCTATTCTTTGCTAAACCTTGTGTGTAGGGACAGAGAAGGATAGGCAGGGAGAGTGTCAGTGCCATATTCTTTGCTAAACCTTGTGTGTAGGGAGAGAGAAGGATAGGCAGGGAGAGTGTCAGTGTCATATACTTTGATAAACCTTGTGTACAGGGAGAGAGAAGGATAGGCAGGGGACAGTGTCAGTGTCATATTCTTTGCTAAACCTTGTGTGCAGGGAGAGAGAAGGATAGGCAGTAGGCAGGGAGAGTGTCAGTGTCATATACATTGATAAACCTTGTGTACAGGGAGAGAGAAGGATAGGCAGGGGACAGTGTCAGTGTCATATTCTTTGCTAAACCTTGTGTGCAGGGAGAGAGAAGGATAGGCAGGGAGAGTGTGAGTGTCATATACTTTGATAAACCTTGTGTGCAGGGAGAGAGAAGGATAGGCAGGGGACAGTGTCAGTGTCATTGTTGCTAAGCCACCTGCACATTATACACCTGAAGTTAGCCCGTATTGCTGCTTTTTCCTGGTGTGTTACACAAACAGGATTTTGCGGCACTTACAGCGGGCGGAGTGTGCCTCCTGACCATATTACACCTTAACTTAGCCTGTATTGCTGCTTTTTCCTGGTGTGTTACACAAACAGGATTTTGCGGCACTTACAGCAGGCGGAGTGTGCCTCCTGAGCATATTACACCTTAACTTAGCCTGTATTGCTGCTTTTTCCTGGTGTGTTACACAAACAGGATTTTGCGGCACTTACAGCGGGCGGAGTGTGCCTTTTGACCATATTACACCTTAACTTAGCCTGTATTGCTGCTTTTTCCTGGTGTGTTACACAAACAGGATTTGCGGCACTTACAGCGGGCAGAGTGTGCCTCCTGACCATATTACACCTTAACTTAGCCTGTATTGCTGCTTTTTCCTGGTGTGTTACACAAACAGGATTTTGCGGCACTTACAGCGGGCGGAGTGTGCCTTTTGACCATATTACACCTTAACTTAGCCTGTATTGCTGCTTTTTCCTGGTGTGTTACACAAACAGGATTTTGCGGCACTTACAGCGGGCGGAGTGTGCCTCCTGACCATATTACACCTTAACTTAGCATGTATTGCTGCTTTTCCCATTTCCCTGCAGGCCATTAGAATGTCTGGAAGGCAAACAAGGAGAGGCAGACAGTCAGGAGCCAAAAAAAGAGGGCAAGCAGGCTCTGTGTCTAGAGACAACAGTGCTGGTCGTGGACGCGGTGCATCGCCATCAGCACGTGGCCATGGGACACGCTTGTCCTTCTTTTCGGCAGCTGGACATGTTGAGCCGCATCATGCCGAAGACTTGGTAGAGTGGGTGACCAAGCCCTCCTCATCCTCTCTCACCCAGGCTCAGGGTACTGGCAAAGCAGCTGCCAAAGCGTCCTCTTCCCTGGTATCAATGTCATCATCAGTCACTCCTTCCCTAGACCAACCATGTCCTCCTGAGGAGTCCCCCGAACTGTTTGAGCACAGTGTTGGGTACATGCTCCAGGAGGATGCCCAGTGTTTCTAAGGGTCTGATGATGATACCCAGCTAGAGGAAGGCAGTAGCGTGAGAGCAGAGAGAGGGGATGCTCAAGAAGGACACCAATCTGGCAGTCATGTTCCAGCAGCTGCAGCATACTGCCAGATTGGCTCCAGTGATGAGGAGGGAGGGGATGATGAGGTCACTGACTCCACGTGGGTGCCTAATAGGAGAGAGAAGGAGGAGGAGGAGGAGGAGGAGGATGAGGAGGAGGCACATCTCCAACGAGGCAGGATGCCCTCGGGGGGCCAGCGTAAGGGCAGCACACCGACGGAATCACACCGCAGAGCTCCGCCTGTGCAAGGCGCTGCCTCTGCCCGTTATTCAAAAAGTTCTTTGGTGTGGGCCTTTTTTGAGTCGAGTGCATCAGATCGCACAGCTGCTGTTTGCAACATATGTCTCAAGCGTATATCGCGTGGCCAAAACATCACCCGCTTGGGCACCACATGCTTGACCAGACATATGTTGACCTGCCATGCAGCTCGTTGGCAAGCCTACTTTAAAGACCCACACCAAAGAACAAAGCTGACCTATTCTTGCACCGCATCAGCTGGGATCTCCAACCCCACTATACCTTCAGTCCTCTCTGAAACCTGCTCTGAGAGGAATGAAGGTGTAGAATTAGGTGTGTCACAGCCAAGTACTTGCGGGCACTCTGCTAGCAGTACACCAACGTCCGATTCTAGCAGGCAAATTTCTCTGCCCCAGCTGCTGGACCGTCGAAAGAAGTTCACTCCCAGCCATCCACATGCCCAGCGGTTGAATGCTAGCTTGGCTAAATTGCTAGCGCTTCAACTGCTGCCTTTTCAGTTGGTAGACTCGGCCCCCTTCCGTGAGTTTGTGCAATGTGCGGTTCCTCAGTGGCAGGTTCCCAAACGCCACTTTTTCTCACGGAAGGCGATTCCGGCTCTCTACCGGCATGTGGAAGGCAATGTCTTGGCCTCGCTGGACAGGGCGGTCAGCGGTAAGGTGCATATTACCGCTGACTCATGGTCCAGCAGGCATGGACAGGGACGTTACCTTTCTTTCACGGCCCATTGGGTCACTCATTTGGCAGCTGGGAAGGATGCAGGACAAGGTGCAGTAGTGTTGGAGGTTGTTCCACCGCCACGCCTCCAAAATGCTACTACTGGTTGTGACACACCTCTGTCCTCCACCCCCTCCTCTTCTTCTTCCTCCGTGGCCTCTTCCTGTGCTTTGTCCTCGAACCAGCGGTGCTCCGTAGGCGTTCAAGGGGCTACGCAAGTACGCAGGCAAAAAGATGCCATGCCGTGCTTGCGCTGGTGTGTTTGGGGGACAGGAGCCACACTGGGGCAGAGGTTCTGTCTGCTCTGCAGGGGCAGGCCGAGAGGTGGTTAACGCCACGCCAGCTTAAGCCAGGAATGGTAGTTTGCGACAATGGCACCAACCTCCTCTCCGCTCTCCAACAGGGACAACTGACCCATGTGCCCTGTGTGGCTCACGTCCTTAACCTGGTGGTGCAGCGGTTCTTGGGCAGGTACCCGGGCTTACAGGATGTCATGAGGCAGGCCAGGAAAGTCTGTGTGCATTTCCGCAGATCTTATAATGCCAGTGCTCGCCTGGCTGAGCTGCAAAAGGAGTTGAACCTGCCCAAGAACCGCCTTATATGTGACATGCCCACCAGGTGGAACTCAACGTTGGCCATGCTGCAGCGGCTGCACACGCAGCAGAGGGCCATCAATGAGTACCTGTGCGACTACGGCACCAGGACATGGTCAGGGGAGCTCGGGTTTTTTTCCCCACGCCAGTGGGGCATGATCAGGGATGCATGCACTGTCCTGGCACCATTTGAGGAGGCCACTAGGATGGTGAGCAGTGACAGTGCATGCATCAGTGACACTGTACCTCTTGTCCACCTGTTGGAACATACGCTGCGTGGAATAATGGACAGGGCACTTGAGGCAGAACAGAGGCAGGAAGAGGAGGACTTCCTTGCCTCTCAAGGCCCCCTTTACCCAGACAGTGTTCCTTCTGTCCCACCCATCGCACAGGAAGAAGAGGAGGAGGATTGTGTCAGCATGGAGGTGAAGCCTGGCAGTCAGCATCATCAGCAGCAGTCTTTTAGGGATGATTTACAGTCCCAAGAAACCAGTGGACTTGTACGTGGCTGGGAGGAGGTGGCTGCGGATCATGTCGTCCTTAGTGACCCAGAGGACTCCGGACTGAATGCCTCAGCTAACCTACGCTGCATGGCCTCCCTGATCCTGCAAAGTCTGCGGAAGGATCCTCGTATTCTTCGGATCAAGGAGAGGGACCATTACTGGCTGGCCACTCTCCTTGATCCACGGTACAAGGGTAAGGTTGCGGACCTTATCTTACCGTCGCAGAGGGAGCAGAGGATGAGACAACTCCGGGAGGCCTTGCAGAAAGGTCTGTGCAACGCGTTCCCAGAGACTGGGAGGTTACAAACTCCTGGTCTTGGACAACGAGTTGCTGAGGCTTCGGTCAGTCAAAGAAGGAGCGGTGGGGAAGGTGGCCATCTGACCGAAGCGTTCAGACAATTCTTTAGTCCGCAGCCCCAAGGTATGATCGGTTCCAGCAACCATCACCAGCGTCTGATATACATGGTGCAGGAATACCTAGGGGCAAGGTCAGACTTGGACACCTTCCCCACCGAAAATTCTCTGGCTTACTGGGTCTTGAGGATGGATCACTGGCCAGAGCTTGCACAGTATGCAATTGAGCTACTGGCCTGTCCTGCATCCAGCGTTCTTTCAGAACGCACATTAAGTGCTGCTGGAGGATTTGTCACGGATCACAGGGTGCGCCTGTCCACCGACTCTGTTGATCGACTGACCTTCATAAAGATGAACCAGTCTTGGCTCACCACCAGCTACCAAACACCTGAAGCTGATATAACAGACTAATTTATTTTCAAATGTCACATCCCTTCAAGACTGATGCTGATGCTGAGAGTTTGTCCTGTTATGTTGACTGACTATCCTCCTCCTCCTCAATGATCCGATTGACGATGATGGCTTGGAAGAACATTTTTGTTTCTGGGTGCCGCCACCAGTGGCTAAGGCCCAATTTTTAAGCCCCTGTTTAACAGGGGTGTGTTATTACAATTTTTTATGCAATGCTTTGCAGCAGGGCTCATTCCTGCACTCCAACTAGAGTATCTGGGAGTGGTTGCAGTGTCGTGGCACCAGCACCAGTGGCTAAGGCCCAATTTTTCAGGCCCTGTCTAACAGGGGCGTGTAATTACAATTTTTGATGCAATACTTTGCAACAGGGCTCATTGCTGTGCTCCAAGTACAGTATCTGTGAGGGGTTGCAGTGTTGTGGCACCAGTGCCTAAGGCTCAATTTTTCTGCCCCTGTTTAACAGGGGCATGTAATTAAAATTCTTGATCTAATAATTCACAGCAGGGCCCATTCCTGCGCCCACCAAGACTAACTGTGAGGCCTTACAGTGTTGTGTCAACACCACCACCAACACCACCACCACCACCACCTCCAAAGGCCCAATTTTTCAGCCCCTGTTCAACAGGGGCATGCAATTACAATTCTTGATCTAATAATTCACAGCAGGGCCCATTCATGCGCCCACCAAGAGTAACTGTGAGGGCTCACAGTGTTGTGGCAACACCAACATGTAAGGGGCAAATTTCAGCTGAGTATATACGGACGGCCCCTACTTTCAAACATCCAACTTACAAACGACTCCTCCTTGCAAACGGAAGGATACAACAGGAAGTGAGAGGAAATCTACCCCTAGGGAGGCAAATTCTCTCCTGTAAGAGTTAATATGGGAAAAAAAGTGTCTCCTCTCCACTGATTCTTTATCACCAATTCTTGTTTCAATAAAAAACCCAAATTTTCAAAAAACATTTGTCATTAGGACGGAAAGTGAGGTGAACTGTTCTGAACAGGTGCACACTGCACAGACAGCAAAACAAATGTTACAGGGGTGATAACCCTTCCCTATGTTTTCCAAAAAGCTTAAAAATATATTTTTTGGCTGGAGCTACACTTAAACAATGTACCTGTTCAAAATTACAAACAGATTCTACATAAGAACAAACCTACAGTCCCTGTCTTGTATGCACCGCCTGTATACGGCTGTTCAGAGTATATAGGGCCTTTTTTTTTGTGTGCGGGGTTCCCCTTAATATCCATACAAGACCCAAAGGGGCTGGTAATGGGTTGGGGTGGGGTAGCTATGCCATTTTTCTTAAAGATTTTCATCCATATTACCGGGACCAGACATTACATTAAAGCCGCAAGCAGTTTTAAATGGCTTTTTTTCCTTTAGAAATGTAATTTTGTGCAGGGACAGTTCTAAACACGGGAAACACGTGGCACTTCACAGGCATACTATAGACACCCCCCAGGTACGATATTTAAAGGAATATTTGACTTTTTTTTTTTCACTTTATGCATCATTAAAATGACTGCTCCAGAAAAACGGCCGTTTTTAAAACTTATTTTTGCATTGATACATGTCCCCTGGTGCAGAACCCGGGTTCCCAAACCCTTTTTAGGACAATAACATGCATAATAGTCGTTATAATTAGCACTTTAGATTTCGAACGTTCGCATCCATTGTATTTAATAGGGTTCTAAAGTTCGTGCGAACTTTCGGTCCGTTCGCGGGTTCTGGTGCGAACCGAACCCGGGGGTGTTCGGCTCATCACTAATCACAGGTAGTGTTACTCACTGTGTCTCCAGCTTCACTGTGTCTCCGACTTTGTGGTGTCTCGCAGCAGTGACACCTATTCCAAAATCAGGAGATAGGGTCTCCTCCAGCCCCCCTCCCCAACTTCACATAACTCACCTGTCAGCTGACCTCTACTCTCTGCCTCCCAGCCATGCCGTGAACTGAATGGGCGGCTGCGACGAGGCTGAGTGGGCGGCCGCGGGCTCTAGGAACAGCCCAGCTGGGCGGCCACAGGCTCCAGGGACAGCTCTGCTGGGCTGCCGCAAAAAGGCTGGGAGATTGGTGTGGGCTTCAGGAACAGCCCAGGATTTGGTGACCCCCTGGCAAATCATCATCCCCACCCCCAGATACTGTAGCTCGGGCACATCAACAGTTTAGTATGCTGCCATGCTAAGCTGGCCATTAGGGATGAGCTCAGGCACTAGTCTGCTATCGTGCCAGGAAGCTGTTCTAACAGACCACCAATCATAAGTGTCTAAGGCATTCCCTGCAGCCGCATGTATACAAGGAATATGTATGCACTTGACTGTGTCATGTGCAGTGACTCGGCCGCTTATGATTGGCAGTCCGCAGGGACATCTTCCTGGTAGGATGGCTCAGACGGGGGGGGGGGGGGTAGGGTTGCCACCTGTCCAGGATTCACCCGGACAGTTCGGGTTTTGAATCAGGTGTTCGGGTTTCAGGCAGACTGCAACCCGGACACATTATTCAGACTGGGCTGTGGCTCCCCATGTAACAAAAATAGTCACACACATCTGTTGCTGTCCAGGGCTGCGGGTGGCTGTCTGGGGGTAGGTGCAGGGCTGTCTTAATAGCACCTATGGGCCCCTGGGCAAAGTAATGCTCTGGGGCCACTACAATGGTGACAGTGCAGGTAAACAGAAATCAAGTAGGTAGGAGGTAGGGGATATCTAGGGTGTAGAGGGGTCAGAGTGCTGGGGGGATATCTGGGATGTAGAGGGGCAGCACGGGCTGACCCAATTTTAGGGCAGCCCGGGCTCAAGGACCAGCTGCTTTGGGGGAAAGGGCAGGGGCCCGCCATGCAGCTGGGGCCCCTGGGCAGTGCCCAGGTGTGCCTTCTCATTAAGACAGCCCTGGGCAGGTGTGGCATCACTGGGGGGGGGGTTGGGCAATGATGTCAGCAAGAGCAATTTGGCTGCACCCACTATTCGCTGCAGCAGGCTATGCCTACCCCATTACTACTCTCCTTGGGGCACCCAAAGGTGTCCCAGGCCACTAAAGTGTTCGGGTTTTGCTTGAAGAAAAGGTGGCAACCCTAGGGGGTGGGGGGGGGGTTAACTACTGCTTTAATGAAAGCTGCAAATTTTATTTTTTTTAACATAATTGTTAAAATTACATGCTAGAGTTTACAGTATATATTTTTAGTCATTGCGTTAGGACCTGCCTTAAAGTGGTATTAAACCCAAAAGCAAACATTTATTATATTGCAGCTTACCAATTCTTAGATAGGATGGCGGCATTCATTTTCTTTTTTAGGATTTCTTTCTTTTATTTTCATCTGGTGATCTGCTCAGTAAGTCTGTTGTTTCTCCAAAGAACAAGCTCTCTTGCAGATCGCATCAGTTACAGGGACGAGACAAACTATTTAACACTCACAGGGGTGCATACAATTATCAACTTTTATTTATGTAAAACCTTTAACCCAAGAGGAAAAAAAAACAGTTTTCTGTAACTGCTTATAAAGTGTTAGCAGGAGTTAGGCTTCAATTTGTTAGTGTATTTAAATCTGCTAGTACATCTAGCATTTCCAGGGCCGCCATCAGGAATTTTGGGGCCCCTTACACAGCTTCAGGCATGGTGGGCCCCCTGGAGCTGAGGAGAACCGGGGGGGTGCTGCCGCCACAAATTGAGTAGCTGGGGGGGGGGGGCTGCCGCAAATTGAGAATGGGGGGGTGCCATGAATTGAGAAGCAGGGGGTCTGGGTGCTGACGAACACAAAAAAAACAAAAAAAAGGGGGGTTGCCAACCAGGGCCCTGGGGGCCTCTGGGCCCCTTACAAAAAAAAAAAAAAATTATAAAAAAACAAACAAACAAAAAAAACTTTTCTATAAGACACAAGCAGATACACTCCTGTCTTGGACCATGCATCTCACATAGAGGAGAAACTGCTGACGTGACACATTTTTCTGGACAGGCTGGTCAGCGTAGTGTCAGAAGAGCAAGAAACAAATCAGGATGACATGATGCAGCATTCCTCTGCCCTTGTACTTGTGTGCAAGGTGATCCCCACATTTCCATAGTTATAGTGCTCTTGTCAATTTTTGTTTGCTGACCACAAGAAATATTAGTATTGATGTTATATGTTGCAGACTTGGCTTTACCTCAACCAGGATGGATGAGCCCATCTTAAGCTTATTGCAAGTTAAAGAGAAATGATGTTGTATTTTCAGTGAGAATATAAAAGTAGGTTTTGGGGTAACACTTCTTTATCATTTTTGCTGTGCTAAGTTTCGATTAATGTATTACATGCAAAGGTTTCTCGATCTAATATATATATATATATATGTATATATGTATTGTGACAGCAGGAAGGTAAAGTCACCTGGTTGCATCCAGGGGGGTAGATATATTTCGCCCAGATTCAGGCTTTACGCCGATTTATACAGCTAGGTGGAGAGTTGTATAAGCCCAGCTGAGACTAGTGGGCTCATTGATGACTCATACCTCTAGGGAGAGGGCTGGGCGTCGTGCAGACAGGGAGTTGATGAGTCCAGCTGAACCTTGTCAGCTCATTTAGGCCTCTATAAGAAAGCCCAGCTTCATTAGATGTTAGCTCATGCCTGGAAGCAGACCTGTGTGGACTGTCTAGGGAGAGTGAACCCCTGTGCGGTGAGAGAAAGCCTGTGTGGCTATATTTTGCTTGGACATTTAAAACCAGGGACTAGGACAGCACTAGGCTGATCCCAGTCGTTAGTTAGGAAACCTGTAAGTTTAGTCAGAGGTCAAGTTGACCAGGATTTATTTTGTGTTTGTTTTTTTTGCCTTGCTGTGTTTTTGTCACTGTAAATAGAAAATAAACCGCACCTTTTTTTGATTTTGAAAACCACAACCTCCGTCTGCTGGGCCTGTTTTTGGGTGGGGAGCCCATCCCGGGGGTCACACATACCCGCTGCCGAGCTAGCCCCCTCACAGTTGGTGGAGAACCAGTGGCAGTTTTTTTTTAAGCCAGCATGGAGGAGATACTGAAACAGCTGGCTCTAGCAAATGCCAATCAACAGCAGACAAATGCAGGTTTGCAAAGGAGCCTTGCAGCCCAGCAGCAAGCTCATCAACAGAGCCTTGCAACTTTACAACAGAGTCTGGAGGCTCAGCAACAAGCCCAACAGCAATCTGAGGCCCGCTTCATAGACCTGTTGCAGAAGCAAGAGCAGAGACTACAACAACAGATGGAAGCAGTAATGCAGCAACGTCCGCAGACCGGTGAGGAAAGCCGTCCCACTAATACCGCGTCCTTTGGGGTGAGTCGTTTATTGACAAAAATGACTGGAGAGGATGATCCAGAGGTATTTTTGACCACATTTGAAAGGACCGCTGAAAGAGAAAAGTGGCCTGAGGAGCAGTGGGCTGGACTGGTGGCTCCTCTGTTAACGGGTGAATCGCAGAAAGCTTACTATGACCTAGAGCCTGACCAAGCAAAAGACTATGTGATGCTAAAAGCTGAAATATTGGCAAGGCTGGGTGTCACCCTGGCTGTCCGGGCTCAGCGTGTGCATAACTGGACTTTCCAGCTTGGAAAACCCCCCAGGTCTCAAATGTATGATCTCATTCACCTGAGCAGAAAGTGGCTACAGCCAGAGACTTTGTCCGCACCAAAGATTGTGGAACGTGTTGTAATGGATCGGTTTTTGAGAGCTCTTCCTACTGCCATCCAAAAGTGGGTAAGCCATGGAGACCCAGAGACGGCCGATGGTCTTGTGGATCGTGTGGAGAAATACTTGGCTACAGAGAACCTGACGGCCTCTTCCAGAGACACTCGGACTTTCCACCCTAAGACCAGACCATCCCCAGGGGCGGATAAGATGATTCCAAGGGGTAAGGGTGGAGAGAGTGAGAGGGTGGGAGCTCTACCCCAAGTTTGGCGAGAACAGCCTGGGAAATCAGCGGCTCAAGAGGCGGCAAGAAGGATCATTTGCTACCGCTGCCGGCAAGCGGGACATATTGCAGCAAATTGCCCGGTTTTGGAGGAACCCATGCAGTGTGACTTTCTGACGGGCAGACGTCAGTCGCTGTGTGCGACAGTCGCATGCACTGCCATTCGGGGAACTGAGAAACATTTATGCAAAATGTGTATTAATGGTAGAAATGTTGTGGTATTGCTGGATTCAGGTAGCCTTGTGACCCTGATAAAGGCTGAGTTAGTTAAAACAGAGGTCTCTGGGAATAGCAAGGTAGCCGTTATTTGTGTGCATGGGGACACCCGAGAGTATCCAGTGACTACAGTGTGTTTCGAGACCCCCAAAGGTACCCTTTCTCATCCAGTGGGCTTAGTGTCTCAGTTACCGCATGACGCCATTGTGGGAAGGGATTTTCCGAAGTTCTGGGAACTGTGGGATGATCATGAGCCCCCCACTGGTGCCCCTATGTACCAGGAATATGATAGCCAGAACTCCTCTGAGAGTGGTGAGGACTCTCCCGAATTTCCCTTGTCAGTATTGGCAGGGGAGACTCAAGAAACTGGAGAGGAGCCCACCTCCTCAGACGAAAACCTACCGTCTGTGGAGTTTTCTGATCTTGAGGTTCACAGGGAAAACTTTGCCACAGAACAGTTGAAAGACCCCGCCCTAATAAAGGCACGGGAAAACGTAGTGAAAATAGATGGCGAGTTAGTGAACCCAGATAATACCTGCACTTACCCATACTTCAGCGTAGAGAAGGACCTACTGTATCGGGTGGCAAAAAGGGCAGAAGAAACCGTTGAGCAGCTGGTGGTGCCCAAACCTTACAGGAAGTTGGTGTTGGAGTTGGCCCATGGGCACATTCTTGGAGGTCATCTGGGGACAGAGAAAACCCGAGAGAGGGTATTACAGAGATTCTATTGGCCTGGGGTGATGAAGGACATAGAAAATTATTGTTCCTCCTGCCCTGTGTGTCAGAGGTCGGCCCCGATGCCACACTTCCGTAGCCCGCTGGTCCCTCTACCCATCATTGAGGTCCCGTTTGAGAGAATCGCAATGGATTTGGTAGGTCCTATAATCAAGTCCGCTAGGGGGCACCAGTACATATTGGTTATAATGGACTATGCCACCCGTTATCCAGAAGCGATCCCTCTCAGAAATACCTCGGCCAAAACCATAGCCAAAGAGCTATCTCTTGTTTTTAGCCGGGTGGGTATTTGTAAAGAACTGCTTACGGACCAAGGTACACCCTTTATGTCCCGGGTTATGAAGGAGCTGTGTAAATTGTTCAAAGTGACGCAATTACGTACATCTGTGTATCACCCCCAAACCGATGGGCTGGTTGAAAGATTCAACAAAACCCTAAAACAAATGTTGAAGAAAGTGGTGGATAGGGATGGAAAGGATTGGGACTGTCTACTTCCTTATTTGATGTTTGCTATTAGGGAGGTGCCCCAATCCTCTACGGGATTCTCCCCCTTTGAGTTACTGTATGGGAGACACCCAAGAGGGCTGTTGGATATTGCCAAGGAAACTTGGGAAAGTGAGAGTTCTCCCCACAGGAGTGTGATTGAGCATGTCGCCCTGATGCAAGATCGAATTGCACAGGTAATGCCCATCGTGAAGGAACATTTGGCCCAAGCGCAGTTGGCACAGCAGAGAGTGTACAACCGTGGAGCCAAGACCCGTACCTTTTCCCCGGGGGATAGGATATTGGTACTTGTCCCTACGGTTGAAAGTAAATTCCTTGCCAAATGGCAAGGCCCCTACGAGATAATGGAAAAAGTGAGCGAAGTGAATTACAAGGTCAGACAACCAGGAAGGCGAAAGCCCGAACAGATCTATCACGTTAATCTGTTGAAAGCCTGGAGGGATAGAGAGTCCCTAGTCGCAGACACTTGGTCACCAGCTCAAACTGGTTGCGTGATTCCTGAGGTTGGAATCGCAGCCACCTTGTCACAACCCCAACAACAGGAGGTTAAGGAGTTTGTGCTTCGCAACAAGGAGGTATTCTCTGAGCTGCCGGGACAAACATCTGGGGTAGAGCATGACATTATTACCCCGCCCGGTGAAAGGGTGAAGTTAAAACCCTATCGGATCCCAGAGGCCCGACGGGAGGCAATACGGGAGGAAGTACAGAAAATGCTGAACTTAGGGGTGATAGAGGAGTCCCAAAGTGATTGGTCTAGTCCCATTGTGTTGGTGCCTAAACCGGATGGGAGCTGGCGATTTTGTAACGATTTTCGTCAGTTGAACAAAGTTACAAAATTTGACACCTACCCCATGCCACGTATAGATGAGTTGATCGACCGGCTGGGAACAGCCCGATACATGACGACTCTTGACCTCACAAAAGGGTATTGGCAAATCCCCCTGGCCAAGTCAGCCAAAGAGAAAACCGCATTTGTAACCCCAGACGGGGCGTTCCAATATAAAAGAATGCCGTTCGGGTTACAGAATGCGCCGGCCACATTCCAGCGGAAAATGGACCAGATGCTGAGGCCCCATCGGAAGTATGCTGCGGCTTACCTGGATGACGTAATTGTCCATAGCACAGATTGGGCCTCACATCTGCCAAAAGTGCAAGCAGTCCTGGACTCTGTTCGGGAAGCAGGGTTTACGGCTAACCCCAAGAAGTGTACCATTGGGCAGGAGGAGGCCAAATATCTTGGGTACACCATTGGGAGGGGAGTAATAAAACCCCAACTCAACAAAGTCGAGGCCATCCAGAGTTGGCCACGTCCCAACAGCAAGAAGCAGGTACGAGCCTTTCTGGGAATCGCTGGGTATTATCGGCGATTCATTCCCCACTTTGCTTCTAAGGCTGTGCCCCTAACCAACCTGACGAAGGGGAAAGGGTCGGTCATGATTAAATGGACCCCCGAGGCTGAGGCAGCATTCCAATTCTTGAAACAAGCCTTATGTAGCCAGCCAGTGTTGTACTCACCCGACTTCTCTAAAGACTTTGTCGTACAAAGTGATGCGTCAGATGTGGGGTTAGGAGCAGTATTGTCCCAGGTCTGGAACGGGGAAGAGCACCCAGTCATTTACCTCAGCAGGAAGTTGAAGTCCCATGAGGTAAATTACGCCACCGTTGAAAAGGAGTGTTTAGCGGTGAAGTGGGCTCTAGATTCCCTTCGGTACTACCTGCTAGGTAGGCACTTTGACATGGTTACGGATCACGCTCCGTTAAAGTGGATGGCTCAAAACAAGGAAACAAATAGAAGAGTGAATAGGTGGTTCCTGGCCCTCCAGGAATTCAACTTCACAGTAAAGCATCGCCCTGGCGTTCAAATGGGGAATGTGGATGCTTTGTCTCGAGTACATGAATGCCTGATTGCTGGTGTTCCAACCCCGAGGTTAAAACAAGAGGGGGGGGTATGTGACAGCAGGAAGGTAAAGTCACCTGGTTGCATCCAGGGGGGTAGATATATTTCGCCCAGATTCAGGCTTTACGCCGATTTATACAGCTAGGTGGAGAGTTGTATAAGCCCAGCTGAGACTAGTGGGCTCATTGATGACTCATACCTCTAGGGAGAGGGCTGGGCGTCGTGCAGACAGGGAGTTGATGAGTCCAGCTGAACCTTGTCAGCTCATTTAGGCCTCTATAAGAAAGCCCAGCTTCATTAGATGTTAGCTCATGCCTGGAAGCAGACCTGTGTGGACTGTCTAGGGAGAGTGAACCCCTGTGCGGTGAGAGAAAGCCTGTGTGGCTATATTTTGCTTGGACATTTAAAACCAGGGACTAGGACAGCACTAGGCTGATCCCAGTCGTTAGTTAGGAAACCTGTAAGTTTAGTCAGAGGTCAAGTTGACCAGGATTTATTTTGTGTTTGTTTTTTTTGCCTTGCTGTGTTTTTGTCACTGTAAATAGAAAATAAACCGCACCTTTTTTTGATTTTGAAAACCACAACCTCCGTCTGCTGGGCCTGTTTTTGGGTGGGGAGCCCATCCCGGGGGTCACACATACCCGCTGCCGAGCTAGCCCCCTCACAGTATGTATGTGTGTGTATGTAGTGCCCTGTAGTTTAGGCAGGGAGCTCCTCACAAATGTACTTGCCAGGAGTAGTTATCTTGGTTGATTGATAGAGATCTATTGATTTCTCCCTAAGTTTGGCCTTGTTGCACTTTTCTCTTCTACCACTAGGTGGCCGGGCACTTGGTGGTACTAGGTATGAGATGGGCAACCCAAGGTCAGGTTATGGGTATATGGGGTATCTCAGCCAATGGGCACAGGTTTTCTTGAGTCCCTTGGTCTGCTGGGAGCACCTATATATTTGGGTGGAGTCAGGGGATTTGCATTCTGTGCCACCTGGATGGCTGTCTGGGTGGACGTGTGTTGAACGTCCCAGGTTGCTAGGCGGGAGATTAGGCTTATTCTGGGGCATCTGGCTCCTAGACTGTGTGAGGGCCTATCCAGAAGTGAGAGAGCAGCGCATGGTTGGGATTGCAGTCCAACCAGAAGTGACGATTCTGCCGGCCGGAAAACCTGTCAGTGGTCAGAGGTAGAAGGGAAGCTATCGCCACAAAGGGACCAACCACCTTTACCAGCGACCACAGTGAGTAACTGAAGCAAGTACCGGAACCACATTCTCACTGAAAGGGCACGGTGGAGAATCGGGCAGTGATCAAGTCAGGGATCCATACTGCGGAGGAGATGCTTGCAGAGCAGTCTTGTGAGTCAAGCCAGGGACCTTGCCGTTTAGCAGGGGTGAACCATCTGGAGTGCCAAGCTAGGGACCCAGCAGGGAAGCGTGGGTGACGCTTGAGGGGATACCACCACAAACCTTGGAGGAGCTCAAGGGATTCAGAGTCAGTAAATCAGAGGGTCTAGTGAGAGACTGGGAGCGCAGTGTTGAAGAGCTGAAAGGACTGTTACGTTTGAGTTAGGAATTGTTAAAGACTGTTACCATAGGGGACAGCATTCCTGATCTTCGACAAAGAGGCTCAGTGGGTGGATGAGGCTGTGCGTAGTTTTCTACATATTCCTCTCCACCTGGATTTTCCTACGTTGTCACCTTAGATGGCTGCAAAAAGGGAAAATTTTATACTTACCTGACGGTAATTTTCCTTTCCTGCAAGCATGACAGCATATACGTATGGGAAGGCTCCGCCTCCCTGCCCGATTCAGGACCGGTTATACTATAAAAGTAGGTCTCCTCCCTTCCTGCAGTATTCTCGTAATTTGGTATCACTGCAAAGGCCTTTATCATATTTTCGGGATTTTTTTTTTTTTTTTTTTTTTGGGAGGGGACCTATATGCTGTCATGCTTGCATCAGGAAAGGAAAATTACCGTCAGGTAAGTATAAAATTTTCCCTTTTCCTGACACAGCATGACAGCATATACGTATGGGATGTACCAAATCACCAGACAAGAAGGGTGGGTAATGCTATACTCCATACATATACTTCTATGTATCTATATCTCGTATCCGACATTGCTTCATGTCGATCCCTATAACACCGCACGGCCAAATTGTACTGTGGTTAAAGCCGCCGGATCCACTTTATAGTGGTTTAAGAATGTATTGAAGGTCGCCCATGTTGCGGCCCTACATATGAGTTCGAGGGTGACTCCCCAAAAGTTCGCCCACGATGCTGCCATTGCACGTGTGGAGTGAGCCTTAAGCCCTATTGGAGGTTCTAGACCCTTTGTCGGAAAAGCTCTCCTTATGACCTTAACTAGCCACGATGCCAGTGTCCTTTTGGACGCTGCTAGCCCCTTTCTGTGACCCTCAGGTATGACGAATAGATTTTCTGTCTTTCTAAATGGTGCCGTCATCTCTATGTAGGTTTTCAGGACAGATCCGACATCCAAGCTGTGGGGTGTCTCTGTTGTGTCCGCCTGGAATGTTGGAAGTACTATTTCCTGGTTCATATGAAATGGTGTGTTGACTTTAGGTCTGTAGTGTGGTAGAGTTCGTAACACTACTCTGTCGGTCAACTGGCAGAAATACGGTGGTTTGCAGCCTAGGGCCTGTATGTCCGACACCCTTCTGCCTGAGGTGATTGCTGTAAGAAACACCGCTTTTGATGAGATGTTCCCTAATGACGTGGATTTCCCTGTGGTAAAGGGATTTTGTGAAAGAAGGTCTAATACCAGTTGAAGGTCCCACGGTGGGACATATGATCTTTCCGCAGGCCGGATTCTAGTACATGCTTTTTAGAATTGGCGGATTAAACACTGCAATGCCCATTTCACTCCTGACAATGCCGTTAGGGCTGAAATCTGTACCCTCTGTGTACTGACACTGAGACCTTTCTCTAAAACTGTTTGTAGCAAGCCTAGAACTTGTGGTTCTGATGGTCTTTTGGGGTCAAATTGTTGGGTTTTGGCAAAGGACTTGAATCTTTCCCAGATTCTGAAATAAGTATGGTTAGTGGTAGATGCTCTTGCCTTCAGCAGTGTTTTTACGACTGCTGTGGTAAATCCTGCTTCTTCTAGCCTTCTCCCTTCAGCTTCCAAGCAGCTAAATGTAGGACTCCTGGATCCGTATGTACCACTTGACCTTGTTGCAACAGATTAGGTATGTTCGGGAGGGGTATGGGAGGTTCCACTGCCAATGATTGTAGTAGTGGGAACCACGGTCTGCGTGATCACATTGGGATTATCGCTATCACCACCCCCGAGTGTGTTTTTATTCTGTTGCGTAACCTGAAGATTATGGAAATCGGAGGGAAGACATATGCTAGTCTGCAAACCCATCTGGCGTTGAGAGCATCCATTGCTTCTGCCTCTTGGAACCTTGCTTTCGCAAGGAAACGTCTGCACTTCGTGTTGGTTGCGGTCGCCATCAGATCCAGATCTGGAAACCCCCACTGTCTGCATATCCAGTGAAACACTGACTGATTCAGTGACCATTCGTTGGGGTCTAAGGTTCGTCTGCTCAATGTGTCCGCCACAAAGTTCTGTGGACCTGGGATATAGACAGCTGATAGATGGGCTAGATACTGCCGTGCCCACTCCATTACAGGTGTTACCTCTTTCAGCAGCGACTGGCTTCGTGTCCCACCTTGTCTCTTTATATAGGTGACTGCCGCTCTGTTGTCCATTTGTATTATTACAGTCTTTCCCTGGATTTGCGTTTGGAACGCTTTCAGCGCACATAAGGCCGCCCTCAACTCTATTACATTGGAGACCTCTTTCTGCCTGTATCTCCATTTGCCTTGGGCTAACAACTCTTTGTAGTGTGCTCCCCATCCTGATGTTGAGGCATCTGAAGTTATTATCTGAGGGGAATCTGCTACTAGTTGATGACATCTGCGGAGATTTACTGGGTTTCTCCACCATTCTAAGGACTTCTTAATTTCCCAAGTTAGATGGATTTTCTGTCTGACTGACAGTCTTCGCCACTGACTGAGGAAGCCTTTTTGAAATACCCTCATCCTCCAATGTGCCCACTTCACCATTGGGATTGTTGAGGAGAGTGTTCCCAGCAGACTGAGGCAGCCTGACGTCGAAAGGTACTGCATTCTCGACACGCCCTCTAACTTTTTCATTAGAGTTACTATCTTCTGTTCGGGAAGTTCCACTGTGTTTCTGTGGGTGTCTAGGATCGCCCCTAAAAACAATATTCTTTGCGACAGTTCCAACTGGCTCTTTTCCCAATTGATAAGCCATCCCAACTCTTGTAGCGTGTCTATCAGTGTTTGTCTGTGATCTGACAAAATCTCTGGGCTTTTTTCTGTGAGCATAATGTCGTCTAAGTAATGAAATGCTTGTAGCCCTTTCTTGCCTAGGATTGCTATTACTGGGAGTAGAACTTTGGAAAAACTTCTGGGTGAGGTTGCTAACCCAAAAGGTAGGCATACAAATTGAAAGTGTTGGTCTGCCACTGCAAATCTTAGGTACATGTGTAGTTGCGCAAGTACTGGAACATGCAAATACGCATCTTTTAGATCGAGGGATAACATCCAATCGTTCTTCGTGATAGCTTGTGTTACTGACTGCAAGGATTCCATTTTGAAACCCTGGACCGATATTGACTTGTTCAGGTCTCTTAGGTCTAGTACGGGTCTTAGATCGCCTGTCTTTTTTTGAATTAAGAAAAGTGGAGAATAGAAACCTTGCCCTTGCTCTTGTAATGGCACTGGCTCTATTGCGCCCTTCTGGAGTAGCGTCTGTACATACACGAATATTAATTGGCGTTTCTGTCTGTCTTGCGGTAAGCGTGTGGGAAAAAAATGAGGGATTATGGGCATGGACAGGAATTTCCAATGATGTCCTGACTGGATCACCTGCGTCACCCAAGGATCCTTGATTTGATCCGTCCAGACACGAGAATAATTGCGCAGTCTGGTTCTCACTGTTCCTGTCTGGACGGAGAAACCTTCAAAAGGGTTTCTGTTGTTGCGGCTCCAGACTCCGACGCGACTGACGTCACTGGTTGCTACATGCCGTGCAACACAGGCGTTAGTAACCAGTGCAGGGAACACTAGCCAGCGGCGCAGCTCCACCCACCTCCTCCCTCCAGCGCGGCGCAATGACCAGAGTCTCTCTCTCAGCGCCACTGATCGGCTGCTGATTATACTGATGTGAGAGAGAGACTCGGTCGGGACTGCAGTCAGTGATATTTTCGGGGGTGGGGGGCAATTTCCCCGTTGCCCCCCCTGGATCCGCCCCTGCTGGGCGGTACTGTTCAGCTCCACTGTTTTTTTCATGTGTTACATGATTCTGCCTAGTCCTCTTCTGATAGGAAGGTATATAACCCTAAGGTCAAGAATAAAGGAGCTGTGTCCGTCAATGAACGAAAGAGAAATACCAATATCATCTCTGTGGATTACAAATGTGCAGTTATGGAGTAAAAGAACACTTTGATGAAGCTACTCTATTCTTTGCACAAAGTTCTTTGTTAATGGGGAACACCTCAGAGAGCTGTATGGCCAGGACTGTACGGGACTGAATGTTGCCGGCAGATACAGTGAGTGATACCTTAAGCCACATTGGCTAGAAATGAGGTTAGTGGAGTGTTCCACCCTGGAGAGTGATCTGTGACTTTTTGCAAACTCTGTTTGCAAATGATGAAGATAATCTCTTTGTCTTCAGCTGTCATGTGGACAGACTGGAGACGTCTTTGCAAGGGGACATGTGCCCCAAAGTATGGTCCTTTGCACCATAACCTCCTCTACATTAACTAGTAGAAATTTGTTTGTTCAAGAAAACTTGTCCATCCTGCTCCTTAAAAATTTGTTGTCAATGCAGTCACAAATGAACGTCAATTTGACCCCAATATTTTGAAAATCAAAACTAAATTTTTCTAGAGAAATTTTACTAGTGTATGGGCCAGCTTTGGGCTAATCACACCTCAATTTGTGCCTCTCCAGTTGTTGACACGGTGGAGAAGAGGGGCAATGTTGTCATGATCTCCACCTCATCAGATAACATCTTGTATTCACTGAAAAAAAAAAAACATGTGAATGGCAGAGATGGTGAACAAGTGACCCCATGTCAGGGCTGTCTTTAATATTGATTGGACCCTGGTCAAACATTTTCTTGGGCCCTCCCGAATCCACTTACCAACTATTTGTGGGCAGTGCAGGCTCAAGGGGAAGGTGCCTTGGGCCCCACAACAATGATTGGGCCCAGGGCAGCTGCCCCTTTTGCCCTGTGTTAAAGACAGCTCTGCCCCAAGTGGTCAGTGTGCAGAGGGGAAGCTCCTCAGCACAAGAAATAAAAGATTGTGGCTATCACTGTAGAGGCACAGACAACGATAGTGATTGTCAGCTTCCTCAGCAGCCCCTCAGATATGAGATATGCATATTTACATTGTGACAAGACAGACCACGCAATATTTATGCAATACAGATCCTACCTGGTGTTTAGCTTTATACTTACTGAATATTATGTGCGGCCCTGTGGTGATGTCACACATGAGGCCCCCTGTTTTAGGTAAATTGACCACCGCTGCCATTCACAAAATCCAGGACGTTCAGTTTTCAGCAGAACCTTGGAATATATGGCACAGACATAAGACCACAGACAAAAATGTAGATCTTAAAAAAATGCACACTGTTGTGATTTAGGTCCACAGTCCATCGTTTTTTCTGTTTTTTGTTTTTTTAGTTTACACAATCTTATCTTGTTTTTGGTATGAAATATCACATCATTACAGGCTAATTAGCACCAACAGTTATACAAATATGTTTAAAATTACCGGTATTACCCACAGGATTGTTTCATGAGGCTTCAATCGCCACAAAACAAGGACTCATATGGAAGGGGAGAAAATTAATTATTTGTTTATAAGGGTTGAGCGGACCCGAACTGTAAAGTTCGGGTCCATACCGAACTTTTGGGTTTTGGGGTCCCGGACCACAACCCGAACAATTGACTGTATGTTCGGGTCCGGTGTTCGGCAATATGCATGTAAAGTCGCGCTTGTTTCCCGTACTTAGAACTGTCCCTGCACAAAGTGTTATTTCTGAAGGAAAAAAAGTAATTTAAAACTCACTCGCGGCTATTAATGAATTTTCGGCTCCCGGCAATACATAGAAAAGTCATTGATAAAAAAAAACGGGGGGGTTCCCCCGAATTCAATTACCAGGCCCTTCAGGTCTGGTATGGATATTAAGGGGAACCCTGCCGCAAATTTAAAAAAAAATGTGTGCGGTTTCCCCAAATTTCCATACCAGACCCTTCAGGTCTGGTATGGATTTTAAGGGGAACTCCACCCCAAATGTAAAAAAAATGGCGTGGAGTACCCCCAAAAATCCAGACCAGACCCTTTATCCGAGCACGCAACCTGGCAGGCCACAGGAAAAGAGAGGGGGACGAGAGAGCGCCCCCCTGAACCGTACCAGGCCACATGCCCTCAACATGGGGAGGATGTCCCCATGTTGATGGGGACAAGGGCCTCATCCCCACAACCCTTGCCCGGTGGTTGTGGGGGTCTGCGGGCGGGGGGCTTATCGGAATCTGGAAGACCCCTTTAACAAAGGGGACCCCCAGATCCCGCCCCCCCCCCCAATGTGAATTGGTAATGGGGTACATTGTACCCCTACCATTTCACAAAGAAAGTGTAAAAAATTGTAAAAAAAATACACAGACACCATTGGGAAAGTCCTTTATCAAAAAAAAAACAAAAAAAAAAAACATTCCAGCAATGAAATCCAGTGTCCCGCGGCGACCCCGCTGTCCAGCGCTGTCCAGACGAAATGTCATTGGCTGAGCCTGAGTGGACCTGATGGGGAACTTCCTCTGCAGTGTATTAAATGAATAGACCCGCCCCTTCTAAAGTTCCCCATCAGGTCCGCTCAGCCAATGACGTAGTGTAAGGCTGAGGACCTGATGCGAAACGTGAGAAGGGGCGGGTCTATTCATGTATTATATTGCGGAGGAAGTTCCCCATCAGGTCCGCTCATCCAATGACGTAGGCGGGGTCTGACATACGAGGGGGCGGACCTGATGGGGAACTTCATCCACAGTTTAATACATGAATAGACCCGCCACTTCTCACGTTCCGCATCAGGTCCTCAGCCTTACACCTACGTCAGTGGCTGAGCGGACCTGATGGGGAACTTTAGAAGGGGCGGGTCTATTCATTTATTACACTGCCGAGGAAGTTCCCCATCAGGTCCGCTCAGGCTCAGCCAATGACATTTCGTCTGGACAGCGCTGGACATCGGGATCGCCGCGGGACACTGGATTTCATCGCTGGAATGTTTTTTTTTTTAATAAAGGACTTTCCCAATGGTGTCTGTGTATTTTTTTTTACACTTTCTTTGTGAAATGGTAGGGGTATAATGTACCCCATTACCAATTCTCATGGGGGGCCGGGATCTGGGGGTCCCCTTTGTTAAAGGGGTTTTCCAGATTCCGATAAGCCCCCCGCCCGCAGACCCCCACAACCACCGGGCAAGGGTTGTGGGGATGAGGCCCTTGTCCCCATCAACATGGGGACATCCTCCCCATGTTGAGGGCATGTGGCCTGGTACGGTTCAGGAGGGGGGGGCGCTCTCTCGCCCCCCCCCTCTTTTCCTACGGCCTGCCAGGTTGCGTGCTCGGATAAAGGGTCTGGTCTGGATTTTTGGGGGTACTCCACGCCATTTTTTTTAAGTTTGGGGTGGAGTTCCCCTTAAAATCCATACCAGACCTGAAGGGCCTGGTATGGATATTTGGGGGAACCGCACGCATTATTTATTTTTTTAATTTGCGGCCGGGTTCCCCTTAATATCCATACCAGACATGAAGGGCCTGGTAATTGAATTTAGGGGAGCCCCCACGCTTTTTTTTTTATCAATGACTTTTCTATGTATTGCCGGGAGCCGACAATTCATTAATAGCCGCGAGTGAATTTTAAATGACTTTTTTTCCTTCAGAAATAACACTTTGTGCAGGGACAGTTCTAAGCACGGGAAACAAGCGCGAATGGTCCTCAGAAGTTCGGGTCCCCATTGACTTCAATGGGGTTCGGGTTCGGGGTCAAGTTCGGTCCCGAACTCGAACTTTTTACCGAAGTTCAGCCGAACCCGTCGAACCCGAACATCCAGGTGTCCGCTCAACTCTACTGTTTATTAATCTACATTACTTAAAATGTGTTCACTTCTCATAACCTCTTCACACATGTTAATGAGGATGTTTAAAAATGTAAATAGAATTTATATTGTTTTGTGTATATTCTGTGTATTATGTTCATGGCTAAAGAAATAAATTTACAAAAATGTTTTTCCATTTTCGTTTTTAATCAGGTAAATATTTCATATTTCATATTTTAAATGTATCATGTGCAGGCCGTGTTGTAAAAAAGACCTGAATAGTAGGTAAGATCAGATTCCACTCACTGCAGAAAGAGTTTGAGGCCGGGTTCACACTTGTGCGACACGACATCCGTCCTACTTTGGATCCGACTTTGCCCTGCGACATGAAGCCGACATATGTCCGACTTTCAATGAACGGGGATCCGACTTGGATCCCCGCCAATATCAGGCACTGTTTGGTATGACTCTTGAAGGGGAACTCCAGGCCAAATTTTAAATTAAAAAAACGGCATAGGTTCCCCCTCCAGAGGCATACCAGGCCCTTGGGTCTGGTCTGGATTTGAATGGGCGCCCCTACGCCGAAAAAACGGCGTGGGGGTCCCCCCAAAATCCAAACCAGACCCTTATCCGAGCACACAACCTGGCCGGCCGCAGGGGAAGAGGGGGGACAAGAGAGCGGCCCCCCCTCCCTCCTGAACCGTACCAGGCCACATGCCCTCAACATGGGGGGTTTGGTGCTCTGGGGCAGGGGGGCGACCTGCGGCCCCCCCACCTCAGAGCACCCTGCCCCCATGTTGATGAGGACAGGGCCTCTTCCCGACAACCCTGGCCGTTGGTTGTCGGGGTCTGCGGGCGGGGGGCTTATCGGAATCCGGGAGCCCCCTTCAATAAGGGGGTCCCCGGATCCCGGCCCCCCACCCTATGTGAATGAGTATGGGGTACATCGTACCCCCACCCATTCACCTGGTGGAAAAAAAATTGCAATAAAAAAACACTACACAGGTTTTCAAAGTAATTTATTGCACAGCTCCGGGGGTCTTCTTCCGACTTCCGGGGGTCTTTTCCGACTTCGAGGGTCTCCGGTGTCGTCTCCCGCTCTCCGGTTCTTTCTTCCGCCGGGCCTCCGCTAACTTCTTTTTAGCTCTCTTGCTAACAGAGGCCCGGTCTTCCCGTTGTCTCGTCCGGCTCTCAGTTGTTCTTCTGCCGGCCCCTCCACTAACTTCTTCGTAGCTCTTTCGGTAGTGGAGGGGCCGGGCTTCCCGTCGCTGTCGCCGTCGGCTTCTTCTTCCCTCTTCTCCTTCTCGATGTTGACGCGTCGCCTCCTCCCGCTGTAATACTGGCTCTCCGCTCCGCTCCGCATTAATATAGGCTTCTCATGACGTCACAGCCACATGTTCCCATGACGTCACAGTCACATGCTCCGGGGCCATGTGCCCTGGAACATGTGACTGTGACGTCATGAGAAGCCTATATTAATGCGGAGAGGAGCAGAGAGCCAGTATTACAGCGTGAGGAGGCGACGCGTCAACATCGAGAAGGAGAAGAGGGAAGAAGAAGCCGACAGCGACGGGAAGCCCGGCCCCTCCACTACCGAAAGAGCTACGAAGAAGTTAGTGGAGGGGCCGGCAGAAGAACAACAGAGAGCCGGACGAGACAACGGGAAGACCGGGCCTCTGTTAGCAAGAGAGCTAAAAAGAAGTTAGCAGAGGCCCGGCGGAAGAAAGAACCGGAGAGCGGGAGACGACACCAGAGACCCTCAAAGTCGGAAAAGACCCCCGGAAGTCGGAAGAAGACCCCCGGAAGTCGGAAGAAGACCCCCGGAGCTGTGTAATAAATTACTTTAAAAACCTGTGTAGTGTTTTTTTATTGCAATTTTTTGTCCACCAGGTGAATGGGTAGGGGTACGATGTACCCCATACTCATTCACATAGGGTGGGGGGGCCGGGATCCGGGGGCTCCCTTATTGAAGGGGGCTCCCGGATTCCGATAAGCCCCCCGCCCGCAGACCCCGACAACCAACGGCCAGGGTTGTCGGGAAGAGGCCCTGTCCTCATCAACATGGGGGCAGGGTGCTCTGGGGTGGGGGGGCCACAGGTCGCCCCCCTGCCCCAGAGCACCAAACCCCCCATGTTGAGGGCATGCGGCCTGGTACGGTTCAGGAGGGAGGGGGCCGCTCTCGTCCCCCCTCTTCCCCTGCGGCCGGCCAGGTTGTGTGCTCGGATAAGGGTCTGGTTTGGATTTTGGGGGGACCCCCACGCCGTTTTTTCGGCGTAGGGGCGCCCGTTCAAATCCAGACCAGACCCAAGGGCCTGGTATGCCTCTGGAGGGGAACCCATGCTGGTTTTTTATTTAAAATTTGGCCTGGAGTTCCCCCTCAAGAGCAGTACAGCACAAGTCGCATGCCAAAGTCGGACCATGCAAGACTGCGGTCCGACTTTGATCCGACTTCAATGATAGTCAATGGGCTGAAGTCGGACCAAAGTAGTACAGGGAGCATTCTCAAAGTCGGACCGACATGTGTCGGACCAGTTAGGACGGCTCCCATAGGGAAACATTGATTTTCACACGTCATGCGACATGAGCTCCCAATGTCGGAGCGTTTGTCGCCCCAGTGTGAACCAGGCCTTAGGATAGAAACACCCCTCTTTTCTCACATAGCAGAGATAGAACTATCTGGCCTAGTCCGTTATACACAGGCTGCCAGCTCCCATGCAGATTTTTGTGGGATGAAAAGAAAATTGTCTTTTTGTCATAATCGTATTTTGTTTTATTGCAAACCTTCTAGCTGCAATCAATAATGATTTTCAGGTGCTAGTTTTCCTAATCGTACAGAAGCCATTTCCCAGCATTTTTGTAGTTACTTTAGCATGGTCGGAGATTGCTCCATGGAAGGTCTTGCAGGATGTCCAGGATAAAGTAAAGTAAAGGTAAAGGAGGCAAGTTGCACCTTGAATATATATATCAGGATATTTTAGATGACATGATTGGTGTGGTAGTGCAACAAAGACAGCTGGCAATGTAACACTGTACAGCGGGGGCACTGAGATGCTTGGTGTAGTAGTGAGGGTTGGGAACTCTGTAGTGAGAATAGGCAGGGTAGGTGCCTATGTAATCAATAGAAGTCTCAAGAGTAGTGAGTGGCGTGCTTCATAAATAACATGGAAGTGCCAACCGTGCTCCTGCCCGTGTGATGCACCTTGGGTAAAGGGCTCTGAATACTGTATATAGCCAGATGGGAGTCCACCTGTGGTCAGTTGGTTATGCGAAGCATCGTAAGGACCACAACAACAGAGATGTAATCAAAGAGTGTGAAGCAAATAGGATCTGTAGGACAATTGGGAATACTCACATCCCTTGGATTTGGGATGTAGGACTCTGAACACATTCTGTAAAGGTGTGGATTGCATCTTTAGTTGGCTCTGTGCTCTGTTATCTGTTTGTAAATTGTTGAACCATTGTGCCGTCACCATATTTGATGACTGAAGCGTATAACTATAAAATCAACTGTGTTCCAGTAAAGTGTTAAAAGGCTGTTGTTGTTTTTCCCACTCCAAACCTCTGATGAAAACGTCTTCTGGAAACAAAACCTTTGCTGGAGTAGCTGCTGCTGGGATCCATCGCCATAAAGCCTAATGGAGGTAAGGTATAGGCTACTGGGTGGTGCTGGTCAGGATAGGCTGGATGGGCTCCCGGGAGATGCCTTTGTCATGGTGTCCAGGGGCGGATCCTGTGCCCATAGTGCCTCAGATAGCCTAGAGTGCCAACCTATGCTGGGCTGGAATGGGTTAAAGAATACAGGTGCTTCCTCACCATGAAGGTTTACACATTGAGGACATGCAGCCAGCATGGCTACACAATATTGGCAAATTATTTTGACCAGCTTGGTTCTGTGTACATAGGAAGTACAAGAAAGAAAAACAAGAACGTGACATTTCAGCACATATAAATCATTGAGATGCCTGCCATGATGACCATCTATAACAGAACCACTGACCAATCCAGACTGGAAGAGACAAGCGATACAGCCCTCCTCGTAGCAGGAAAATCCAATGCTGCACAAAACCAAGAAACAAAAAGGGCGCAAACACCTAGTGCATTATAACCCAAGTAGACTGATAGCAATGACATGGGAGTAGTAGCTATGAACATGATGATATATGTACCGCATAGGCTGCTAATCAAATTCAAATAAAATAAAATAACCCAAATGATCTATGTGTAATAGGGTAGGCTAATTTTTACTGTGTGCTGAAACCATGCTGTTGTTTTATGCACATTTGTTATTTTTATTCGTAATTGTAACTATAGAAACTTATATCGGTGGTGCTATCCTTCAGTCCTTCCCCCTCCCATGCCCCTTCCTCAATTGAGAATGAGTGTAGTCTAAAGCCCTGTACACACGATCGGATTTCCTATGGTTTTTAAACCGATGGATTTTTCCATCGGAAAACCGATGAAGCTGACTTCCATCAGTCTTGCCTACACACCATCAGTCAAAAAACCGACCGTTCCAAACGCGGTGACGTAAAACACTCCGATGAGCCGAGAAAAATGAAGTTCAATGCTTCTGAGCATGCGTCGACTTGATTCTGAGCATGCGTGGGTTTTTTAACCGATGGACTTGCCCATAGACGATCGGAATTTGCTATCGGTTTTTTATCCATCGGAAAAATGTAAAACATGTTCTATTTTTTGACACTGATGGAAAAAAGACAGATGGGGCCCATACACGATTGGTTTGTCCGATGAAAAAAATCCATCGGACTGTTTTCATCGGTAAAACCGATCGTGTGTACGCGGCTTTAGTTATTGCATTTTAGGAGGGTGGAGCTTGAGGGTGTTCTAGCCACTGCTCTGAAGAAGCGGACCAGCTCCCCAAAACGCGTAAGTTGGGATTGTAATCTGTATGTTCATGAGATCAGAGAGCAGACTTCTGGACTCTGTGTTTTATATGCTATCAGTCTAATTGGTTTATAATGCACTAGGCGTTTGCGCCCACTTTCTTTCTTGTTTTATAGGAAGTAAAAGAACTTCTCCTGGTGGGTATATTCTTATCACGTTAAGAACAATGTCTTATAACTCACCTAAACATTACCACAGCCAAAATTAAAAGGTATTACAACACACAATATGTCCAGACTCACCATGTGAAGCTGAAGACGTATCATGGGCATGCAGCAAACACCACAGCATCCTGCAGAGAAAAAAAAAAATAATAATAGGAAGAAGAATAATAAGAATAAGAGGGTATAGTGGGCGTTAAAACATAGAAGCAAGCAGAGTGCGCATGCGTGGGGACTCAGGGACGGACGTGTGCTGACCGAGCTCCCGACACCCCGACCCACCGGAGCGAATAGCGGCGCAGGCAGCGAGGTCCGAGAGCCAGGACCAGATACACAGGAGACCCGGGGAGGTAATAAATCGGAGGGCGCAGGGTCTGCCACGAAAGGGACAGCTTAAACAGTCTGCAGCCCAGAGGAGAGCGGGGCCTTCTCCCGCAGCACAGCCGCGATCCAAGATGGCGCCCGGCAAGCCAGACACACGAGGCAGCACAGCAGCTAAGTCGGTAGGCACATCACACAGAGAGGGGGCAAACAACTCAATCCGGAGCCACCCAGGGACCCCTTTTCGTCCCAATCCTCAGGAGAGGGGGAGGGGGAGGCTGTCCAGCGGGGTGAGTCACCTTTGCATTCTTTATCCCCTGCTATGTATACTGACGGTCAGGAATCAGTGAATTCCCCTGCTTCCTCTATAGAGAGAAACATGGCAGATCTTACTGAGGCCCTCTTTAGCCGGTCTAGCCAGGACTTACCACCTCCCCAGCTGGCACATTACTCCCCAGATGCAATACTGCTGGGTCGGTTTTCCACCATGCTGCAGCAGGAACTCTCTAAGGCCTGCACGCTGATTACCACAGACCTCAAAAAAGATATCCACAGCCTGGGCGAACACTTTGAGCATATTGAAACCAAAGTGGATAGTACTATCAAAAAAGTCAACCAGAACTCTGCCATGGTCACAGACCTTCAAGACAGATTGGAGGAAGCGTTCACGAAAATCGAAGATTTGGAGAACCGCTCACGTAGATACAATTTACGCATCCGTGGACTCCCTGAAACTCACATGAATTTGGAGGGGGCTATAAAAGACCTAATGAAAACCCTCATTCCTGACATTACGGCTCCCCAAATGGAAGTAGATCGCATTCACCGAGCACTGACAGCCCCAAGATCTGACGGACTGCCACGCGACATTATTGTCAAGCCGCATTATTATCGCGTCAAAGAAAAGATGATGTTTGCAGCCCACAATAGACCGGACTTGTCACTGTTTGGAGCTCCAATACAGCTCTTCACAGACCTGGCCCCGTCAACAGTCCAAAAACGCAGAACCCTGCGACCACTGCTACAGCAACTTATGGATAAGCAGATCAAATACAGATGGGCGTTCCCATTCAAGCTGTCCTTCACCTATAAGGGAAAGTCCCACTCATTTTCCACGTTCCAGGCAGGGGAGGCCCTGCTGCTTGAACTTGGTATCATCACTCAGGACTCTCCGACTTCGTCTCCCCCACGCCGAGATAGCCGTCCCCTTTCGCCAATGTGGCAGGATCGCAGGCGCTCTCAGGCCAGAAATACTCGCCGGAACACTTGAGCTTTGTTGCCATTTTTCTGCCCTTTCCTGAGACCTGCTGGTTTTTGGTCGCATAGGCCTGGCCTGGGCTCATGATGGACTATGAGCCGGATGGGGCCTTATACCTGTGCGCTGTTCAACTAAGTTACCTGGTTTCCTGTCTTTTATGTTGACTGTCAAAAGGTTAATCTTTTGCCTCATAGAACCCCACCTTGTTTGCCAGAACCACAGTATTTTTGAGACTGGGGCTTTTACCTGGCACGATATGTAGATCCCACGCTGGGTTTTGACTCGGAGGCGGGAACGACCGATGGGGACCCTTCCTGCCTTTGAGACATCGCCCTAGGGAACATGTCTTACTACAGACAACCTGTTATGTCATGCTGTGTCGATTGGTTTATGTTATTTTTGATTGACCTCGTATGACCTGTTTAATTAGCGCTTATTCAAGTTGGGTCGGGGTGGCTACACATGCCACCCGATTGCGAGACTACCTATTCTCTGACGAGGATGGTACCCTTGCACCTAATGTGCCAGATTTTGTCTCCGGCGGGGGTTGTTCCCCATGCTTTCATATGTCAGTTAAAAATGTTTTATTCTCATTGTCTGGGCCTAAGGCCCACGAGTGTTTATCTTTGTCTTGCTGTTTTTCTAACACCTTTTCTTCTCCCCTTTTCCCCCTTTCTCTTGCGAGCCTCGATCTGGCACCCTCCCCCCGTATCAAGGTCCGAAGGGTCATGGAGACTGAAAGTCTTCACTCCAGTGGCGCCGACCACTCCATTGGCAACGCAAGGTAAGAGTGCTCTGCGCTACCACGATGGCCACAACATTCAACACTGACTACTCCATAGTTAGCCACAATGTACATGGTTTTAATTCCCCTGCCAAGAGGACTAAAGCATTTCAGTTCTATCACAAACAGAGGGCCAATGTCCTTCTCTTACAAGAGACCCATTTTTCACACACCTCAGCTCCTCGTTACCTCAGCGCGAAGTATCCGCAGTATTATCTTGCAGGGGGCCAGGAGAAAAAGGGGGGAGTAGCTATCTGTTTTTCGAAACGGACCCCCTTCGTCCCTGTTACTGTTGTTAAAGATAAGGGGGGTAGATATATTATGGCAGTGGGGCGGCTCCGCGACCGAGAGGTATCCTTTACATCATATTATGCCCCAAACACTGGACAGCCGGAATTCTTTAGCAAAATGCTTAGAATTCTGATGCCCAAGGTCCAGGGTCAGGTGGTAATGGGGGGTGATAGCAATATTCCCTTGGACAGAATTATGGACAAGTCTGACTCCTCTAAACCAATTTTGAAACGCCCACCGACCGGGAGCAGCAAAGTGGCGCGCCTATTTCACTTCCACGATCTTATTGATAGCCGGCGTGAAAATAACCCCACGGCCAGAGACTTTACGTACTTTTCGCAGGTACATCATACTTATCATCTTCTAGATCATCTTCTAGTATGCACGCCTTTACTCCCATTTATTAAGACACTCAAAATTTTGTCTACCCCTTGGTCGGACCATTCCCCGATCAAACTCTCTATCACAGGACTGTGGACCAAAACTAAACCCTCCCCGTGGAGACTCAATGTGAGTCTGCTAAATGACCCTATAATCTTTTTGGAAATACAAAAGGAAATACGAGAGTACTTTAGACTTAATAAAGCTGCGGACATGTCCCCCGCGATGAACTGGGTAGCTCACAAAGCTGCGATTCGGGGCATTCTATTACAAGTGGCAACTAGAGTGAAACGGGACAGGGAACAGACGATTAAGAAACTGGAGGCTAAATTAGAGGACTTAATGAACGAACAGCATGGGAATCCCCGGATAGATATAAGGCACAAAATCGATGAAGCCAGACTAGCTCTTAACCTTAGTCTGACCACGCAAGCGGAGAAGCATATCAGTTGGTCCAAACATAGGTTTTACACTATGGGGGATAAACCGACCACGATGCTAGCTAGAAAACTGGTCCCTCGACCATACACGCCGACTTTACCTAAACTGAGATTGTCCACGGGCCTTACCACCCAAAACCCTGAAAAGATTATTGGGGAATTTCACAAGTTCTATGCTAAGCTGTATGGGGCGCAAAATACGTCTGATCCATCTGGAGCGGACGCGTTCTTCCACAACTTAAAGCTGCCCACACTGACGCAGGCCCACGCGGAACTGATGGAGGGTGCCTTTACGGAACTTGAAGTCACGGCCGCAATCAAAACACTGCATCCTACTAAAGCTCCGGGGCCTGACGGCTTCCCAGGCCACTATTATAGGAAGTATCAAGATCTCCTCGCCCCTCACTTATGCTCCTACTTTAATGACCTGAGGAGTGGTGGTGGGCTTCCCTGTCACGAAAATATGGCGTATATAAGTGTCATCCCGAAGCCGGGAAAGGATCACGGGGATTGCTCCAATTACCGCCCGATTTCTCTGATCAATACGAATCTGAAAATCCTAACTAAAATACTGGCCCAAAGACTTAATATTTTACTTGAGGGCTATATTCACCCTGATCAGGCTGGTTTCGTCCCGAATAGACAGGCATCAGATCAAACACGTCGGTTAATTAATCTCATTTTGGCAGTCCAGTCTGATTGGGACGGCATAGGACCCAGAAGGGGAATGTTGCTCTCATTGGACATCCGGAAGGCATTTGATTCCATTTCCTGGGAATATCTATTTGACGTCCTTACTCGCTATGGATTTGGGGGGCGCTTTCTGGGTCTCCTCCGCATTTTATACGACTCCTCGAGCGCTTCACTAATGCTCAGAGGATATACTTCTCAATCATTTCCAATCTGTAGAGGAACTAGACAGGGATGCCTATTGTCACCGCTATTATTCGCACTGGCGATAGAGCCACTTGCGATTAAAATTCGTTCAAGCAGAGATGTTCAGGGGATTTACTGCGGGGACTATGAACACAAATGCCTACTCTTTGCCGATGACCTATTACTGACCTTGACCTCACCAATTAGATCCCTGCCCAATTTACTTGCAATCTTGCAACCATTTTCTGACATATCTGGGTTGACAATTAACCATAGTAAGTCAAGGGCACTGAACTTGTCATTGCTGAGCTCCACGCAGGCGACACTTGAGCAAACATTTCCATTTCGATGGGAATCGGATGCTCTTCCTTACTTAGGTATACATTTGACCTCATCTGTTGGCACATTGTACAAAGGGAACTATCCTGCCCTTTTTAAGCGACTGACTGAAGATTTGGCTAAGTGGCAGGTTCATCCACCGTCGTAGTTCGGCAGACTACACTCAATAAAAATTAATGTTCTACCCCGATTGTTATATTTTTTCCGTACCTTGCCGGTTTCCCTGGCCCGTAACGACCTTCAACAATTTCAGAATAAGGTTCTGCAATTCATTTGGGGAGACAAGAGACCTAGGGTGAATAGGAGTACCCTATATGCGTTAAAACGGAAAGGAGGCCTAGGCTTGCCTGATTTCTTGAAATATTTCTATGCTGCCCAGGTAGCACAACTCACTAGGTTCCATTCCCAACGGGCACCGACCATATGGATGGCCATGGAATCCCACTCTTGCCGTCCCACTCCAATTTCTCACATTTTGTGGCTCTCTATCAAAGAGCGGCCTGCTGTATTATGTCCTACTTTATCTTTGGAAATATGGGACAGACTATCCAGATCCCACAAATTTAAATCCCCTCATTCTCCACTGGCACCTCTACTATGCAATAGAGCTTTCACCCCGGGTCTCACCCCCCTGGCATTTGAGTGGTGGACCAATAAAGGTCTCCTACGCATAGCTGACTTATGTGATCGTAGGGGTATGCTACCTGAGAGGGTATTGATTGATAAGTATCTTATGACTCCAGCAGAGAGTTTTAGATTTGCTCAGATTTCACATTATATGCAAACCCTTGCTAGAAAGAGTGACCTCGCAGCTCTAACTCCACTGGAGTATATGTGCCGAAATTATGATAAAATCAAAGGTCATCTGTCCACTGTCTATTCGATATTGATGAGCGCATCGACAAAGTTGAACTGTATGGTCCACTGGGAGACCGATTTGAAGGAAACCCTGGAATTGGACGACTGGCATAGGATAGCGGACACAGCCTCTCGGTCGCTCATCAATACATCAATAATAGAGGCGAACTACAAAGTTCTGCTAAGGTGGTATATGGTGCCGGCCAGGCTGGCGACTTTTATATCGGGGGCAACCCCGTTCTGCTTTAGAGGTTGTGGTCAGGTCGGTACCACCTTTCATATATGGTGGACATGCCCCAAGGTACGGAGGTTTTGGATCCGGGTATATAATTTCATTTACTCCCTTACTCAGGTTAACCTGATTAAGTCAGCCAAACAAGCACTACTAGGGAGCAGAATGGTAGAGGCCTCCAAGAATTGCAGGCGACTCTTGACATTTATATTAATTTCAGCAAAGATAACCATCGCTAGGAACTGGAGATCGGCGGCTTTGTCATTTGATCAGTTTAAACGTAAACTGTCTTGGTTGATGCTGAACGAACGGTTGACGGCATTGGCTCAAGACAAAATGAAGCTCTTTCATAAAGTGTGGGACCCATGGCTTCATTACCTTACTAGTGACCCCAGGATACCTACAGCTTAACATTGATTTTTCTCTAGGGGTGTCAGGGTGCTTGATTGGGGCTCCTTCCCTTCCCTTCCTCCCCCTTTTCCCTCCTCTCAACTATTCTTTTCTTGCTTTGTTTCCTTTCCCCCATTCCTTGCTTCTAATTTCTTATTGATTGTTATTTTTGGAGTCAGCTCCAGGCCTTAGAGGTCTGTACGACTCCCTGCTTTCACCAGTTTATAAGTTATTAATAGAACCGTTGTCGGTTTGAACTGCACTAAGAGTTGCCCACGCAGGCTAAGGAGTTGAACCCCCCCGACAAGCAGATGGGGGGACGGCTCCTCTAGGCGGGTAGTTCATCAGTTGAAACCTGGGATGTCGGGAGGAGTTGGGGTTTCAGGGGCGCAGTAGTTTCCTGTAAGCTACCCAAAAAGTGCAATTATGCTCCAGCCCATGCTGGAGATTCTTCAGCAGATTTGTTATTTTTGTTTTTTGGGTACTATAACATGGACCCCTGGGCGTTATGATCTTAGCGATTTGAATCCCAGAGGCTGTAATTTGACTGTACAATGTATTGATGTATATTTTACACTTTTTGTATGACACAAACTAATAAAAATATTGAAACACAAAAACATAGAAGCATTTTTGTACACTTATTTTTTTCAACATCCCCTCCATAACATTAATGCTGCAAATGTGCATTTGGCATCAAGGTGTATGATCTTTTACCTGGATACATACAGCTATAATCACATCAAGAGAACCAATCGTCCTTATAACAATGGTAAACAAAAGCAGGGTTTGTATAGATATCAGTGTATGTTTCCTGTGGTCTTTTATCAATTAAAGTTTTCCTGTGAATATTACTTACATACAGCAGTGCTTATATAACATTCTCCAATCACATTCAATGCCCTCTTGTGGAGAACATGAAAAATACTTCAATAAGACCGCTTTACGTTGAAATTACTTACAAGTTACATCAGCCTGTAATACATTTTTTCCCCCAGCTTTATCTATTTGCAAAGTTACTGGAGCGGGTGAAAAAAATTTGGATCTAAGTGCCATACAATTCACTTCTATAGTATTATTATAAAATGCAAGTAAAGTACTAACATACTCCACTGAATCAAGAATAATGTTTATAATTTATTTTAGAACACTATCAGTTTGCAGTAATCTTCATATAGATGTGTAAATGAGACACTTAAGTGAATAATGTACATCTATTGTAGCTAAAGGGACATCCCACTCAATAAATTCTTCTCCTAAGCCTCTTTAATAGTCACAGCCTGTGTAGCTGGTCCTGTTTAGGTGGCTGGCAAAGGAGAGAAGCGGGCACATAGCCCATTGGGCTACTCTTGCATTCATAAATGAAGGCAGGTGTGGGGGGGATTGAGACTGAAGAAGGGTGTATTAATTTTTGTGAATACTTAGGGGTCGTACACATGAGCCAAATATAGGGTGGCATCGACTGGTCCAATATAAAGCCTGTGTGTCTGACCCGTGTGTTCGTCCAGCTTATGTCGAAGGGGCATGACTGAAAAAGGTCTACCAATCGGCATCCGATCAGTGCTTTCAGTCAATGGATGAGAGCGCTGACTGGTGGGTTCTGGTGTGGGGGAACACACTAGCTCAGCAGGGGGGGGTCGCTGTACTAACATTGGATAGTTTAAAAACTATTAGTGTGTGTACCAGGCTTTTAGACAAAATAACAGTAGGTGTCATTAATATACCGTATTTGCCGGTGTATAAGGCGACTGGGCGTATAAGACGACCCCCTAATTTTCCAGCTAAAATGTTGGTTTTGGGATATACTCGCCGTATAAGACGAGCCCCTTCCGACTACTCATGCCTCACCTCACCTCACTGTGCCATTGCATGCCTCACTGTGCCATTGCATACTTCACTGTGCCACTGCATACTTCACTGTGCCACTGCATACCTCACTGTGCCATTGCATGCCTCAACGATCCCATACCTTATCCCTGACATGCAGAATCTCAGCCAGACCGCGCCCGTCCATTTTTCAAAAGCCGCGCCGCCTCCTCCTCGTGCTGTTCTGTGATAGGCGGAACACTCAGCTTCCCAGCAGACACTGTGTTCAGTGTTCCGCCTATCACAGATGCCCTCTCATCCGAGACCGAGGACAAGAGGGCATCCGTGATAGGCGGAACACTGAACAGAGGCTCTGCTGTGAAAATTAGTTTTCCACCTATCACGGAACAGGACGAGGAGGAGGCGTGGCTTTTGAAAAATGGATGGCCGCAGTCTGACTGAGATTCTACATGTCAGGTACCTGCGTATAAGACGACCCCCGACTTTTGGGAAGATTTTCATGGGTTAAAAAGTCGTCTTATACGCTGGAAAATACGGTATGCTAATTGATGGCATTGACTATATGTAGGTTGCTGAACCATTATGCTTGCTAGTTTTGTAATTTTTACCATTATTCCCTTATACTGTAAAATAGTAGCTCACACTGCAATAATGTGGGTTTCTGAACTCTTGTTTCCTGTGCCACAAAAAGCTGGACCTCCATTGAGCTGGTGCTTGTTTTAGCTACCATGCTCTGCCCCGATGTCTGAGACTCCTATTCTCCGAGGCTTTAATTATTCAAGAATGAGCAACCCTGGAGAGATAGAGATGTAATATAAAATAGCTGCGCTGCAAAATGATTTGGACAACAAATGACCAAATAAATTAACAATGCTGTGAAACAAAATAACATACTATGTGCAAGTGAATCCAAATGAAATCAATCAATGAAATAAATGCATATCATAAAAAATAACTAACAGCAACCAGGCGATATGACAACCAGCCTGCCCACTGGAATGAGCATCCACCCAGATGGGTAGTCACCAAAAATGGATGTCCAAATGTGAGGCGAAGAAGATATACTTATAGTCCACAATTATCAATATCAACTGGAAAGCGAAGTATCTACAGTGTAGGTTCCACATAGGGTTGACTGCAAAGACAGAGTCCTCCTCACATACAAAATCTGTAACTTCAAACAGACATGCACCCAAAGAAAAGTGATCAATTCGGGACAGGAAAGATTCCTCCACCAATGTAATCATTGCAGCTTACCCGATCCACTGATCTCGTATAAGGAGATCACATTCGCATGTGGCTTATACCCCAGCCTGGGTCTCTAGGCTCCTCAGCTAATGTCCCCGCTCCTTAGTTGTATGCTCAATATAGCTCCCGTGTCAGAGGTTCCACATAATATAGCAAAGAAGCGTAACCCAGCTAATAATAAAGTTTTAATAAAAATAAAAACAGGTGTACACTTACAATGTGTAGATAGTAAAATATAGATAGAGATGTACCTGACTAACCTGGAAATGATCAAAGATCACCATGGTGCAGCATGCCTTTTTCAATGTAACGCAGAGTGCAGAGGTCAGTTTTATGTAACACACAGGGTAGTGGTCAGTAGTATATAAGGTAGAGTGCAGGAGTCAGGAGTAATAAACAATGCAGAGGTCAGTAGTTTATAATGCAAGGTACAGGGGCCAGGAGTAGGTAAAGCAAAGTGCACAGGTCCCAAGTATACAATGCAGAGTACAGTAGTTTGTAATGCACAGTGCAGGAAATAGAAGTAACGCTGAGTGCAGGGGTCAAATGTATATAATGCAGAGTTCAGAGGTCAAGAGTAAGTAAAGCAGAGTGCAGGGGTTAGCTCAGTAGCAAGTAACAAAGAGCTTAGAGGTGAGTAGTATGTTGTAGTGTAAGGGTCATTAGTATTTAACGCACAGTGCAGAAGTCAGTAGTATGTTACAAACTGCAGTTTTTGCAGAGTTAAGTAATGAGTAACACATAGTGCAGAGGTCAGGAGTAACCAACACACCACCTATCAACAAACAAAAATACTCTTCTTTCAGTATAAATATCTACACCCCCAAGCTAAAATTGCCTAGAGCACAAATTGTCCTCTCCCTCTGTAAAATTCACCCACCAGACCTCAAGTGCTGCCATGCCTAGCAGAGTGAGGGACATCCTGCCAGGTCTCTGCTCTGCTGTGTTATATGACATGTCAGAGCTAGGACTTCCCTCAGCCTACTGCAGCCCTGATCTTATGTCTGAAAAGACAGAATGGCCATGTCTGATAGTAGGGCGGTATGGCAGGATCGTGATCTACCTGCCATATGGGCGCAATCAACAGATAGATCGCAGTCATCTCGCTGTCAGCCCCGTTCTTGGGGGTATCAGCCAAGCCCACTGAAACCCACTTAGTATAAGTGCATGAAGTTTATTCTCTCTTCTTTGTGTCTCTGCAGATATAATGTCAATCACATATATATATATACAGTGGGTACAGAAAGTATTCAGACGCCCTTAAATTTTTCACTCTTTGTTATCTTGCAGCCATTTGCTAAAATCATTTAAGTTAATTTTTTTCCTCATTAATGTACACACAGCACCCCATATTGACAGAAAAACACAGAAATTTTGACATTTTTGCAGATTTATTAAAAAAGAAAAACTGAAATATCACATGGTCCTAAGTATTCAGACCCTTTGCTGTGACACTCATATATTTAACTCAGGTGCTGTCCATTTCTTCTGATCATCCTTGAGATGGTTCTACACCTTCATTTGAGTCCAGCTGTGTTTGATTATACTGATTGGACTTGATTAGGAAAGCCAGACACCTGTCTATATAAGACCTTACAGCTCACAGTGCATGTCAGAGCAAATGAGAATCATGAGGTCAAAGGAACTGCCTGAAGAGCTCAGAGACAGAATTGTGGCAAGGCACAGATCTGGCCAAGGTTACAAAAAAAATTCTGCTGCACTTAAGGGTCCTAAGAGCACAGTGGCCTCCATAATCCTTAATTCGAAGACGTTTGGGACGACCAGAACCCTTCCTAGAGCTGGCCGTCCGGCCAAACTGAGCTATCGGGGGAGAAGAGCCTTGGTGAGGTGGGTAAAGAAGAACCCAAAGATCACTGTGGCTGAGCTCCAGAGATGCAGTCGGGAGATGGGAGAAAGTTGTAGAAAGTCAACCATCACTGCAGCCCTCCACCAGTTGGGGCTTTATGGCAGAGTGGCCCGACAGAAGCCTCTCCTCAGTGCAAGACACATGAAAGCACACATGGAGTTTGCTAAAAAAACACCTGAAGGACTCCAAGATGGTGAGAAATAAGATTCTCTGGTCTGATGAGACCAAGATAGAACTTTTTGGCCTTAATTCTAAGCGGTATGTGTGGAGAAAACCAGGCACTGCTCATCACCTGTCCAATACAGTCCCAACAGTGAAGCATGGTGGTGGCAGCATCATGCTGTGGGGGTGTTTTTCAGCTGCAGGGACAGGACGACTGGTTGCAATCGAGGGAAAGATGAATGCGGCCAAGTAAAGGGATATCCTGGATGAAAACCTTCTCCAGAGTGCTCAGGACCTCAGACTGGGCCGAAGGTTTACCTTCCAAGACAATGACCCTAAGCACACAGTTAAAATAATGAAGGAGTGGCTTCACAACAACTCCGTGACTGTTCTTGAATGGCCCAGCCAGAGCCCTGACTTAAACCCAATTGAGAATCTCTGGAGAGACCTAAAAATGGCCGTCCACCAACGTTTACCATCCAACCTGACAGAAATGGAGAGGATCTGCAAGGAGGAATGGCAGAGGATCCCCAAATCCAGGTGTGAAAAACTTGTTGCATCTTTCCCAAAAAGACTCATGGCTGTATTAGATCAAAAGGGTGCAAATATTAAATACTGAGCAAAGGGTATAAATACTTAGGACCATGTGATATTTCAGTTTTTCTTTTTTAATAAATCTGCAAAAATGTCAACAATTCTGTGTTTTCTGTCAATATGGGGTGCTGTGTGTACATTAATGAGGGAAAAAATGAACTTAAAATGATTTTAGCAAATGGCTGCAATATAACAAAGAGTGAAAAATTTAAGGGGGTCTGAATACTTTCCGTACCCACTGTATATCAGTGTCAAACACACAAGCATGCACAGTGTGCGTGTCTAGGTTAATCCGTAACACAAACTGTTTGTTTTTGATGCAACAGTTAAAAGTACAAAACAGTACAAAAATTATAGCTTTATATACTGTGTATACAGATACAACAATTATTTAAAGCTCAAACAAAGTGGGAGGAGGAGACATTATTAAAAACATGACAGCTTACACCGCAGCCATGACTTACACCCCTTTTCTTTTATTTTTGCTATTGTTCTTCTCTTCCAAAGTTCATATACCCAAATACACCATTGCAGCACCTCTGTAATAACTATGTGGATCCTCATCTTTATATTTACACTAACAAGTAAATCTGGTTTTCACATACAGAATGCCAAAAGCTACCCCTTCACAGGCCACAGTTACTGTATGTCTTTGTGTGAAAACTACAACCCCAATTCCAAAAAAGTTGGGGCGCTGTGAAATGCAGAATGCACCGCCACTGGCCTACCGGGCCAATTCTGACACTTCTCTCCTACATGCAAAAATGGACTTGTTTTTGCTAGAAAATTACTTAGAACCCCCAAACAGTATATATATATTAGCAGAGGCCCTATAGAATAAATTGATAGGTGTTGCAATTTTTTTTGTCACACGGTATTTGCGCAGTGATTTTCTAAACTCAATATTTGGTAAAAAATACAGGCACACAAACACAATATAATACCAATTTTTTGCTAAAATAAAAAAGATGATGTTAAGCCAAGTAATTTGATACCCAACATGTAACGCTTTAAAATTGCGCGTGCCTCTGGAATGACCCCAAACTACGGTACTTAAAATTCTCCATAGGAGAAGCTTTAAACGCCTTTTAGGTTACAAGTTTAGAGCTACACAGGAGGTCTGACACTATAATTATTGCTCTCACTCTGATGTTTGCGAAAATACCTGACAAGTGTGTTGTGATCACGTTTACATATGCGTGTGGGACTTGAATATGCGTTCAAATTTGTATTATATATAACTATATTGCTATCACAAGTGATGAACAACATCCCTTGTGACAGCATGGGGCGTGACAGGTCCTCTTTGTGGAGAGATCTGGGGTCTATTAGACCTTTTATCTTTTACTGTTAACTTTGACACCCTGCAGAGCTCAGTGAGAGCTGACTGGAGAAAAGAGGCACACTCCCTTCACACAACACACAGGAACAGAGCTAATGCTGGCCATACACTATATGAAAAAATTGGCCGAAATTCGGTCCTTTGGCCGGTTTGTTTGTTTTTCGGACAGTTAATGGGCACAAAATCGGTAACGTGAATAAATAATTTAAACTCAGCGCTGCTCCTATAAAATTGCTAACATACATAAATCTGTATCTCCATATATAACATAAGGTATATAAAAATTTAAATATATAAAGTGCTCAGTGCTAATATTGTGCAAAAATACAATCAATAAAGTCCATCAAATGCGGTATACTAGGCTGGTGATAAGTTGAAAAAATGTCTAATATTGTGCAAAAATCCAATCAATAAAGTCCATCAAATGCGGTATACTGGGCTGGTGATAAGTGGAAAAAACGTTCTCAGGAGAACATTTTTTCAACTTATCACCAGCCTAGTATACCGCATTTGATGGACTTTATTGAGAAAAAAATTTCAACTTATCACCAGCCTAGTATACCGCATTTGATGGACTTTATTGATTGTATTTTTGCACAATATTAGCACTGAGCACTTTATATATTTTTATTTTTATATATGGAGATACAGATTTATGTATGTTAGCAATTTTATAGGAGCAGCGATGAGTTTAAATTATTTACCTATATACTCGAGTATAAGCCGACCCGAATATAAGCCGAGGCACCTAATTTTACCACAAAAACTGAGAAAACTTATTGACTCGAGTATAAGCCTATGGTGTCCATCTGCACGCCTCACTGTGCCTCACTTTGTCCATGCCTCACTGTGCCCATGCCTCACTGTCTCCATGACTAGACTGACGTTTAACATGGGAGTCTATGGAAGGGGTGCCCGGCTTTGAAAAATCTGTGCCGTAGGTCCCCCAGACAAAAAACTTTGCACACTTATAGAGGAGAAATGGGGCTACATGTGTGCCAAGTTTCGGGTCCAGGGGACCTACGACCAGCCGGTACCGGGTCCCCAAATTCACTGGAGAAATTACTGTTTAACATGGGAGTCTATGGAAGGGATGCCCGGTTTGAAAATTCAGTGCTCCCCGGCCGTAGGTCCCCTGGACAAAAAACTGTGCACATTTGTAGAGGAAGAGTGCGGCTACATGTGTACCATGTTTGGGGTCTAGGGGACCTACGGCCAGCCGGTAGTGGGTCCCCAAAGTCCGGGAGATCAGGCGCAAAATGGTGACTCGAGTATAAGCCGAGGGGGGCATTTTCAGCACAAAAAAATGTGCTGAAAAACTCGGCTTATACTCGAGTATATACAGTATTCACATTTCTTGGGGGTAATCACCTTGCACTTTAGCAGAAGCCCTATTATACACTTATATTGATAATTATATTGCCAAAGCGCGCATTCCTTATTTCTTTTCCTTTAAAATCGGTAACGCTTAGGATGTTTTTGAGCCGATAAAAGTTTGGAAATTTTCTGCTGAACGAACGATAATTTGAAAGGTTAATGTGTTTCCCGTCCGAACTGTCTGCATTAGGTATATGTCAAAAAAACGAACAAAAAAAATTATTCATTTATGTCCACTGAACGATTTATCAGTCGTTACTTGATGGCAATATCGTTTGCTCACACGGCCGAATGTTTTTTTTTTCGAAAATGGGTTTGGCCGATTTTTTTGTATAGTGTATGGCCAGCATAAGGCTGTCAATAACAGTCTGTGTGCTGGACAGCCCTCCCCTGTCACCTTTTTGCTTTTTGTGTCAGGAAAACCTTTAGAAGTGACTCTGCTGAAAGCAGAACAAGGCAGCAAGGCAGAAAGGAAACTTATGCCGCGTACACACGATCATTTTTCCCGTCGGGAAAAATGACATTTTTTTTTTCGCAGAGAAAAACGATCGTCTGTGGGCTTTATGCCGTTTTTCTCGTTGAGAAAAACGGCAGGAAAAACAACGAGAAAAATTAGAACATGTTCTAAATTTTCTCATCGTTTTTTCCATCATTTTTTTCCGCGGCAGTTTTCCCATAGGGAGACACTGCCGCGGAGCCCACAGACGGTCGTTTTTCTCGTCAAAGAAAAAAATGACGGGAAAAACGGTCGTGTGTGGGGGAACATGCCGTTCCCTCGTTTTTCATTTTTTTTCATGCCGTGATTCACGGCGGTGTTTTCACCGCCGTGAATCACGATCGTGTGTACGCGGCATTAGGCCTCATGCACACTGGATGTTTTTACAGCTGCTGTTTTTGGCTTCTGGCACTTTTTTTGCAGCCAGTAAACTCCCCAGCATGTTATCCTATGTGTCCATGCACACATAGGATGTTATCAGAGTTTTTGGCAGGGGTGTTTTCTGGCTGGAGAAAAAACCCAGAACTACTGTAGTTTTTTTTAGCTGTAAAAATGCTCTAACTCTGATAAAAGTTTAAAAATGTGACTATTCTGCATTTATTAGTGATTTTGAGCCATAAGCTTAATTGCTAAAAAACACTACAGCTAAAAAACGCTACTGCAAAACGTATTCTACAGCTAATGCTGCGTACACACGCCCGTTTTTTCATGACGAGAAAAATTCAATTTTTTAACTTGGTCATTAAAAACGATCGTGTGTGGGCTCCAGAGCATTTTTCACAACGAGAAAAATGGCCATTAAAAATTTAGAACATGCTCTATTTTTTCGCGTTGTTTTTCACATCGTGAAAAACGGCCGTGTGTACGCTTTAATGACGGGGGAAAAAAACGCGCATGCTCAGAAGCAAGTTATGAGACGGGAGTTCTGGTAAAACTAGCGTTCGTAATGGAGATAGCACATTCGTCACACTGTAACGGACTGAAAAGCACGGAGACTGAAAAGCGCAAATCGTCTCTCACCAAACCTTTACTAACACGCGGTAAAACGAAATCAGAAAAAGCAGCCCAAAGGGTGGCGCCATCCAAATAGAACTTCCCCTTTATAGTGCCGTTGTACGTGTTGTCGAACGTGTTGTACGTCACCGTGCTTTGCTCAAGCATTTATTTTCACGATAGTGTGTAGGCAAGGCAGGCTTGAGAAGAATCACGTTAAGAAAAACGTTGTTTTTTTCAATGACATTGGTGGGTTTTTTAACACCCAGTGTGCATGAGGCCAGTGCTCTGGATTGAGACAAGTACACACTACAGAGGGATATGCTTTGTTCATATCAGAGGCCGTTTGACTGGCTTCTTTTGAACAGTCCTGCTAGAAAACTAACATTCGATCACGCTTGTAGCCAATCAGCTGCAGTGCTGTATAGCCAGCCTAAGACCCCATTCACACAGGGGCGACTCAGCCACCTGACAAGTCGCGTCCCGTTCTGTACAATGGAACCGTTCTAATAGGAGCGACTCAAGTCGCTCCGACTTAGAAAAAGGTTCCTGTACTACTTCGGGACAATTTCAGGGCGACTTCCATTGACTTCAATACAGAAGTCATTTTGCAAGTCACCTTTGAAGTCGTGTGAAGATTGCCCGGCAGAGTCGCGGGACAAGTCGTGCCGCCCCTGTGTGAATGGGCTCTCAGGGGTCTATTTATAAAGCAGTGAATGTGACATTCACCAAATGTAATTTGGTGGTGAATCAATTCCTGTCATTTAAAACACATGGTCCCTGGAATATTCTCCATCAGAGAACATTTGGTGAAAGCCACATTCACTTCTCCCTACATAGCCCCCCAGGCCTCATTCACATGAGCGATTAGCTTCTCTCCCGGCAAGAATCTGCAGTGGAAAAACTCTGGTCCCATGGGCACGTTGCACACAGCAACTGCGCACCCAGATTTGTACCATGTACCAATTCATGATTGGAGGTGCTGCTGTAACCGCTTACATGAGGTTACTGACTGGCCCTGGATGCAGACATTGGTGGTTTTTTACCAAAGGCAAATCCACTTTGCACTACAAGTGCAAAGTGCACTTGGAATTGCACTGAAAGTGTACTTGGAAGTGCATTCGCTGTAGATCTGAGGGGGACATGCAAGGAAAATAAAAAACCCAATTTTAGCTTGCACATGATTGGATAATAAAATCAGCAGAGCTTCCCCTCATTTCACATATACCCCTCAGATTTACAGTGACTGCACTTCCAAGTGCACTTTCAGTGCAATTTCAAGTGCACTTTGCACTTGTTGTGCAAAGTGGAATTGCCTTTCGTAAATACAGTGGGGATCGAAAGTTTGGGCACCTCAGGTAAAAATGTGTATTATTGTGCATAACGAAGCCAAGGAAAGATGGAAAAATCTCCAAATGGCATCAAATTACAGATTAGACATTCTTATAATATGTCAAAAAAAGTTAGATTTTATTTCAATCATTTACACTTTCAAAATTACAGAAAACAAAAAAATGGCGTCTGCAAAAGTTTGGGCACCCTGCAGAGTTAATATCTTGCACTGCCCCCTTTGGCAAGTATCACAGCTTGTAAATGATTTTTGTAGCCAGCCAAGAGTCTTTCAATTCTTGTTTGAGGTATCTTTGCCCATTCTTCCTTACAAAAGTCTTCCAGTTCTTTGAGATTTCTGGGCTGTCTGTCACGCACTGCTCTTTTAAGGTCTATCCATAGGTTTTCAATAATGTTGGGGTCAGGAGATTGTGAAGGCCATGGCAAAACCTTCAGTTTACGCCTCTTGATGTAACCCCCCGTGGATTTTGAGGTGTATTTAGGATCAATATCCATTTGTAGAAGCCATCCTCTCTTTAACTTCAGCTTTTTCACAGATGGCATCAAGTTACCATCCAAAATTTGCTGAAATTTTATTGAATCCATTTTTCCTTCTACTCGTGACATGTTCCCTGTGCCACTGGCTGCAATACAACCCTAAAGCATGATTGATCCACCCCCATGCTTAACAGTTGGACAGAGGTTCTTTTCATTAAATTCTGTGCCCTTTCTTCTCCAAACGTACCTTTGCTCATTCCGGCCAAAAAGTTCTATTTTAACCTCATCGGTCCACAGAACTTGTTTCCAAAATGCCTCAGGCTTGTCTATATGTTCATTTGCAAAGTTCAAACGCTGATTTTTGTGGTGAGGACGTAGAAGAGGTTTTCTTCTGATGACTCTTTCATGAAGACCATATTTGTACAAGTATCTCTTTATAGTGGAATAGTGTACCACAACTCCAATGTCTGCCAGATCTTTCTGGAGGGATCGTGCAGTCAAACGTGGGTTTTGAATTGCTTTTCTCACAATCCTGCGAGCTGTTCTGTCTGATATTTTTCTTTGTCTTCCAGATCTTGCTTTAACTTCCACTGTTCCTGATGACTGCCATTACTTAATTACATTCGGAACAGAGGATATTGACATCTGAAAACGCTTTGCTATCTTCTTATAGCCTTCTCCAGCTTTGTGAGCGTCAACTATTTTCAGTTTCAGTTTTCTAGACCAGTGTTTCTCAACTCCAGTCCTCGAGGCGCACCAACAGGTCATGTTTTTGGGATTTCCTGCAGATGAAACACCTGTGGTAATTACTAAGGCAGTGAAACTGCTCAAATCACCTGTGCAAATCAATGGAAATCCCAAAAACATGACCTGTTGGTGCGCCTTGAGGACTGGAATGAGAAACACTGTTCTAGACAACTGCTTAGAACAGTGGTTCTCAACTCCAGTCCTCAGGGCCCACCAACAGGCCAGGTTTGCAAGATAACTGAAATGCATCACAGGTGATATAATTTGCTGCTCAGGGATTGCAGTATTCTAGTCTGCATCTCACCAAGGTAATACTTAAAATCTGGCCTGTTAGTGGGTCCTGAGGACAGGAGTTGAGAACCACTGGCTTAGAAGAACCCATGGTGCTGATTGTTGGGGCAAGGTCAGATGAGTCTGGCCATTTAAAACCTTTGAGATTGACATCACCTGGTCTTCCCAGACGATGATTGAGAACAATCCATGACACTGGCAGGTCTCAGCTTTGCAAAGGGGGCACTGCATGCTATAAATTCTGCAGGGTGCCCAAACTTTTGCAGAAGCCATTTTTTTGTTTTCTGTAATTTCGAAAGTGTAAATGATGGAAATAAAATCTAACTTTTTTTTTACATATTATAAGAACGTCTAATCTGTAATTTGATGCCATTTGGAGATTTTTCCATCCTTCCTTGGCTTCGGTATGCACATTAATACACATTTTTACCTGGAATGCCCAAACTTTCGATCCCCACTGTAACCCCCATTGTCCACAAACTATGGTGTCCCTCCAGGTTGGTCCATGCTGGTATTCTATAATGCTGGTACACACGATTTGAATATCGGCCAGTTCAGCAGGACATTCGGACAGTGTGTACAGCTGCCTGTCCAAGAGAAGCCAGTTCAACGACTGGTTGTTTCCTAGAGGGACATGCTGGAAAACCAGCATCTGATCAGCGCTGGCAGCCAATGGCTGTGAGCGCTGATCAGTGTGTCCTGGCGGGGGGGGGGGGGTGGGGGAACACAATGGCTCGGTGGGGAGATTGCAGTACTAACATTTCATAGTTAGTACAGCAACCTCTCACTTTTTTTTCTGTTCAGCCCGCTGGGTTGAATGAAAAAATTTAACATATGTACTAGGCTTTTAAGTGTCCTGGTGTGTGAAACATGTTAGAGGTCCTCTATATTTGAGTTTATAATTGAATAAGGCAACTATGTTGAAATATGACAATGTGCCGCTATCCATCTTTCCTGGATGCAGTTTGCGCCCAGAGCTAGCATTCTCTGGTCACATATAGGGTGAATGCAGCTAATTGTATTATGTGAGAATGCGTTTAGCTGCATCTGAACATTGCAGCCTAATTGCCCATGTGAATGAGGCCTAAGTGTACTAATTATTTATCTTAAAATAAAACAGTGCTTTTACACTATGGGTTCAGCTGTGCAGCCCCAAATGTAGATGGCATTCAGGTCCGTGTAGGCACTCCTGCATATGACGGCAACCCAGAACCGGCATGCAGCGTGGCGATCGCGGCCACGCTATGTTTTTACGACATGGCGCAACCCTGATCTCAGTAGAGAGCCGATGATGCGGCTCTTTACCCATGTGATCGGCTGTGTCCAATCACAGCCAGTCACATGTAAACAAGGAAGTACCGTTTATCGTCTCTCCTCGGCTCACACTAACAGTGTGTGGCAAGGAGAGCCGATCAGTGGCATCTTGTCACAGGGGAGAACTGTACAGGTAATCAGGGCACTGATCATCAGTACCCTGATTACAGTACAGCCCCAGCAGTGCCCATCAGTGACACCAATCAGTGCTCATTAGTAATGCCAGTCTGTGCTGCCTTTCAGTGCCCATCAATGACTGCTCATCAGTGCCGCCTATTATTGCCCACCAGTGCCGCCTATCAGTGTGGTATATTAGTGCCTCCTCATCAGTGCCACCTATTATTGCCCACCAGTGCCGCCTATCAGTGCGGTATATTAGTGCCTCCACATCAGTGCCACCTATTATTGCCCACCAGTGCCGCCTATCAGTGCGGTATATTAGTGCCTCCTCATCAGTGCCACCTATTATTGCCCACCAGTGCTGCCTATCAGTGCGGTATATTAGTGCCTCCTCATCAGTGCCACCTATTATTGCCCACCAGTGCCGCCTATCAGTGCGGTATATTAGTGCCTCCACATCAGTGCCACCTATTATTGCCCACCAGTGCCGCCTATCAGTGCGGTATATTAGTGCCTCCTCATCAGTGCCACCTATTATTGCCCACCAGTGCCGCCTATCAGTGCGGTATATTAGTGCCTCCTCATCAGTGCCACCTATTATTGCCCACCAGTGCCGCCTATCAGTGCGGTATATTAGTGCCTCCACATCAGTGCCACCTATTATTGCCCACCAGTGCCGCCTATCAGTGCGGTATATTAGTGCCTCCTCATCAGTGCCACCTATTATTGCCCACCAGTGCCGCCTATCAGTGCGGTATATTAGTGCCTCCTCATCAGTGCCACCTATTATTGCCCACCAGTGCCGCCTATCAGTGCGGTATATTAGTGCCTCCTCATCAGTGCCACCTCATCAGCGCACATCAGTGAAGGAGAAAAATTACCTTCCTACTTTACCACACACTACACTACAAAATTTACTGACAGAAACTAAGACATTTTTTTCAAAATCCTTGGTCGTTTTTCTAGTAAAAAATAAATGAACCCAGCAGTGAATAAATACACCCAAAAGAAAGCTCTATTTGTGTGAAAAAAATGATAAAAATGTCATTTGGGTACAGTGTTGCATGACCGCGCAATTGTCTTTCAAAGTGTGACAGCGCTGAAAGCTGAAAATTGGCCTGGGCAGGAAGGTGGGGGTGGGGGGTGATTCTCCAGGTGTGTTATCTCTCCTCTCACTTCCTGTTAGGTAAGGAACACAGGAAGTAAAAGGAAATCTCCTCAATGGGACACAGACACCAAGAATAAAAGCCTGTCAGGGGCTCCTGACCTCCAAAGTCCAGCTCTATAGACACCCTCCAGCCCCTGACATGGAATGTAAGTACAATGTATGGGGCCCTATAGGGGAGCCCAGTCCCAGCATTGTCAGGCTTGTTTGGTGTCATAACAACCCCTGTGACAGAGATAACCCGGGGAGTGTGTACAGTATACCGTATACACTGTGTGCTCCCCCTCCCCCCTTCTTATCTCCTCCATACACATCACAGAACACCCCCGCACCGAGGGAGCTCCTCTCCGGAATTCTCCTTCCTCCCCTCCCCTCACACACACACCAGCCCGGACGTCTCCGCCACCGCACACTGCAGAGCTCCGGGGGGCCCCGACCCTGAGAGATCCTAAAGCCTGGCCGGCCGCACTGCATGCCGGGATTCGTAGTCCTCCCCCCCAGCTCCGACCGGCCGCCTCCGCAGAGGAGAACTACAATCCCAGCAGGCTGTGCGGGGCCGGGGCTCAGCCGCTTCTACTGTCACTGAGATGGCAGAGGGAAGGGAAATGCGGCTGTGAGGAGGATACGTACCGGGAATACACGGCTCCCCTCCCCCACCGAGCCGGTAAGTGCTCTCAACATTCTACTACTACTGTGTGTACTATGGGGGAGGGGGGACATCTACTGACCTGGGGGATACATACTGCCAGGTCACTGACACCGCTCATATCTTACTGACCCCTTCCACACCGCTCATACCTTACTGACACCTTCCACGTCTCGCTGACACCTTCCACGTCTCGCTGACACCTTCCACACCGCTCATACCTTACTGACACCTTCCACGTCTCGCTGACCCCTTCCACACCGCTCATACCTTACTGACACCTTCCACGTCTCGCTGACCCCTTCCACACCGCTCATACCTTACTGACACCTTCCACGTCTCGCTGACCCCTTCCACACCGCTCATACCTTACTGACACCTTCCACGTCTCGCTGACACCTTCCACACCGCTCATACCTTACTGACACCTTCCACACCACTCATACCTTACTGACACCTTCCACACCTCGCTGACACCTTCCACACCACTCATACCTCACTGACACCTTCCACACCTCACTGACACCTTCCGCACCGCTCATACCTTACTGACACCTTCCACACCTCACTGACACCTTCCGCACCGCTCATACCTTACTGACACCTTCCACACCTTACTGACGCCTTCCACACCACTCATACCTTACTGACACCCTCCACACCACTCATACCTTACTGACACCTTCCACACTGCTCACACCTTACTGACACCTTCCACACCTTACTGACAGCCTCCGCACCACTCATACCTTACTGACACCCTCCGCACCACTCATACCTTACTGACACCTTCAACACCTCGCTGACACCTTCCGCACCACTCATACCTTACTGACACCCTCCACACCACTCATACCACTAGGGCTCCATTCTCATATGTACAAATTGGATGTGTTTTGAACCGCATCCGATTCACATAGGATGTAAACCAGACCGGCTTTCTATGGAGCCGGGTTAAATATATGCGGTGCAGCAGCAGCACTAATTCGCTGCAAATTTAAAAAGAGCCCTGTGTAATTTCCATGCACTAATCATTACTTTTGAATACTAATTCAATCGAAAAAAAACACGCCAATATTAAAAAAACAAAACGGTGTGGGGTCCCCCCAAATCCATAATAGATCCTTGGGTCTGGTATGGATTTTGAGGGGTACCCCGACGCCAAATATAAAAAATAAAAAAAAATCCAAAATCCATACTAGACACTTAGACGGGCAAACAGCCTGGCTGGCCAGGAATAGGGGGAGGGGGGCGAGCAACTCCACCCCCTGAACCATACAAGGCCACATGCCCTCAACATGGGGGTGTGCTTTGGGGCAGGGGGGGCTCTGCCCCACCTCAAAGCACCTTGTCCCCATGTTGATGGGGGGGGAAATGGAGACAAGGGGGAAAAGAAAACGCATACGGAAGTAGCGCCCGCATATGGAAACAGTGTTCAAATCACACATGTGAGGTATCGCCGCGATCATCAGAGCGAGAGCAATAATTCTAGCATTAGACCTCCCCTGTAACTCTAACCTGGTAACCATACTTTCTTTCTCGTACATCACGGGACACAGAGCGACATAGTCATTACTAATGGGTTATATAGATACCTTCAGGTGCTGGCACTGGCAACTTCCAAAACCGGAAGTACCCTCCCCTATATAAGCCCCTCCCATCCGGGAGCACCTCAGTTTTTTGCCAGTGTCTAAGGTGTTGGCCAAGAAGAAACATGTGTTTTTCACTGAGCTTGTGTACAGGTTCTTTTGGGCCTCAGTAAGCTATTCCGGATCCGACCAAAAAAGCTTCATAGCTAAACGGTCGGTACCCGGGCCTTGCAGAGAAGAGCAAGGTTTTGCCTGTAATGCTTCTCTTAGGAGAGCTGGACCCTGGGATCCAGAGCTCTGATCATACCCATGACCAAGATGTTTTCTGTGCAGGGTGCTATACAGGTCCAGGGGAGTGGAATCCTTGGGAACCAGGTCCCTGAAGGTTTAATTACAATGCCTGCCGTGATAGGTGAAGTTTGGGCTTCTGTGGACCAAACAAAGTCCTGCGGCGGGGAACAGGTAAGTGGGGGGCCCCCAGGAACTTGGTTCTATTGGGGGACCCCCAAGCCTAATTTGTCTTTCTGTCTGTTACCTAACGGTATTCCCGCTAATATCTGTGCATGCCTGTAACTACTAAAAAATGTAATAATTTTAATAGTGGGCAAGAAAAAAAAAAAAATATATATATATATATATATTTAATATATTAGACTGCGGTACCTGTGTTAATCCACTAGAGGCCGCTGTGGAACGTTTCTTGTCATGTGGACTAGTTTCTTTTTATCAGAGCAAGTCCAGGCAGATGGTGAGTTCTCTTGTGGGAAACTGCTTCCTCTGCCATGTTGCAATGCTCGTCCATCCCCCGGCCTGCGGCAAAAGGGGCCCTGGCTCTTGTCCCTGGTTTCCTTTTCAAAATTAGCGCCGAAGGCGCACGTGGCCGTGCGCGTGCACGCGCCTCTATATATAGAGGTGAGCCGGGAAAGGGGGCGGAGCTTGGGGGATGACGCTCTGTGCGCGTCGCAGCGCTTCTGCGCATGTGCGGGCGTCCCAGCATGTTAAAAACCACAATTATGTGTTGTGAGCTGGCTATGGAGTGCAGAGACAGAGCTGGCTACATTTAAAAAAGGCATACAGCAAGCGGTTGATGCAGGCATCCCCATAGAAAGGCACATTAGTAGACACCAACTGGTTTTATAGCAGCATTTGTGCTAGACTATTGTCAGTAAGTGGTGTATTTCGGCTGGAATACCTCAGCTTTGGGCTTAGGAATAATGCCGTCAAAAAACTCCGGGACTAAAAATTCCAGGAAGCATAGGGGGTCTCCATCGGGCTCTGAGGATCTTGGGCATGCTTCGGCTGCACCAGTCTCCCCTGAAGAATCAGAGGTTAGTGACCGTAGAGCACCCTCAGGAGTACCTGGTACTGTGGCTGTCCTCAGTTCACCTGCTCCTGTGTATGTAACAGAGGAGGTTTTTTCCTCAGCTCTGGGAGGGCTGGAAGAGAGATTGTCAGCATTGATCGCTGCTTCCCTGTCACAGGAAAAAAGCGCCCGATCTCCGTCTCCTCCCTCAGAGTACCTGTTAGCAGAGCAACAGTCCCATACAGGGATCGACCTGCCTGAAGGGGATCAGGATGAGGTCGATTCTGTTGTAGAGGAATCAACAGTGGAAGAGCCATTCTCAGCATCACATGCTGAAAGGTTATGGGTTCAGTCCCTGACTAATATGGTCCGATCAGCATTTAAAATGCCACTTGCGGAGCCATCATCCACTTCTGTCTCCTCGTTGGGGTCGCTAAAAGCTCCCCAGACTGTTTGTTCCTTTCCGATCCATCCTTTACTGGAAGGGCTCATTTACCAGGATTGGGAGCATCCTGATAAAATATTTACTCCTCCCAAGAGATTTCAAGTGGTCTATCCCATGGAGGATAAGTTCATCAAAAAATGGAGGGTCCCTACAGTGGACGCAGCCATCTCTTGTGTGAATAAATCACTGACATGTCCGGTGGATAATGTCCAAATGTTCAAGGACCCAATAGATAAAAAATTAGAGTCCTTATTAAAATCTGCTTTCTCTACAGCAGGCTTGGTGACTCAACCGGCAGTGGCAGCTATTGGGGTCTGCCAAGCAGTGAAGGATCAGTTGAAACAGGTCTTAAGGGACTTGCCAGATCAGCAGGCTCTTGCCCTAGCTGATCTACCTAGAGCCTTATGCTTTGCGGTGGACGCTATAAAGGATTCAATCCATCAGGCCTCCCGCCTTACGCTGTCTGTAGTACATATGCGCAGGCTTTTATGGCTCAAAAACTGGTCTGCTGAAGCTCCCTGTAAAAAATTGCTGGTCAGCTTCCCATTTCATGGTGAACGCTTATTCGGGGAAGACCTGGACAAATATATCCAGAGAATTTCCAGCGGTAAAAGTACACTTTTGCCGGTTAAAAACAGAGTTAGAGGTCCCTCTTTTAAGAGGCCTGCTTCTCCAGTCCCTAGGACATCGGCTGTGAAACAGTTCCGACGGCCTCCTCGGTCAAATCCCGGAGGTAAAAATCAGGGACAATTGCAGGGTAACAAGAAGCCCTGGAGCAGGAGAGGTACAAAACCTCCCCCAAAGTCAAATGCATGAAGGGTTGCCCCCACTCAATCGGGTGGGGGGAAGACTTCAGTTGTTCGCAGAGAACTGGCGGGACACGATCAGAGACAGATGGGTGCTCTCCGCAGTAAATCTGGGATACAAATTGGAGTTAAAAGACTCCCCTCCTTCCCACTTTATTAGGTCAAACGTGCCAAGGGATCCCCAGAAGAGAGGATCCCTCCTGTTGGCACTAGAACAATTATTGCTCCAAGCAGTAATTATAGAGGTTCCCCTGGAAGAATGGGGGTTCGGGTTTTACTCAAACCTCTTTACAGTCCCGAAGCCAAACGGGGATGTGAGGCCTATATTAAATCTAAAAGGGCTAAACAAATTCCTACATATCAGGACTTTCCGGATGGAGTAGATCCGGTCGGTGGCCACTGCCCTACAAGGGGAGGAATGGTTAGCCTCGATCGACATCAAAGATGCTTATTTGCACATTCCCATCTTTCCAGCCCACCAAAAATTTCTACGCTTTGCGGTAGAAGGGCGCCATTTTCAGTTCAGAGCCTTACCCTTCGGTCTGGCCACAGCACCACGAGTGTTCACAAAAATTCTGGCCCCATTATTGGCCAATCTAAGAACACGAGGTGTAACGATAATGGCATATCTAGACGACTTGTTGCTAATAGACCACTCAGTGGAAAAACTAGAAGTGGTTGTTCACGAGACAATCAAGTATCTGGAATATCACGGTTGGATTATCAACCGAGACAAGTCAGCCCTAAAACCAGTCAAAAGTCTGGAATACTTGGGGCTAAGGCTGGATTCAGACCAGAGAAAAATTTTCTTGCCTCAAGAAAAGGGGTCGTCTTTGAGAGATTTGATCCACTTAGTGGGTTCAAAAAGACAGCCATCCATACGCCTGTGCATGAGGCTGCTGGGAAAAATGGTGGCATCATTCGAAGCAGTACCCTACGGTCAATTCCATTCAAGGAATTTGCAAAGGGCCATACTGTCAGCCTGGAACAAAAAAGTTCAGGCTCTGGACTAGAGGTCGACCGATATATCGGCTGGCCGATATATCGGCCGATATTTGACCATTTTTGATAAATCGGCATCGGCCGATTTATTATCAAGATTAGGCCGATATTTCAGACTGACCTCTGCTCATTCTTCCTTCTCCACACTCAGCGGCTCTGGCTGCATCAAGCGCCGCGCTGAGTGTGTGAGCAGAGAGGAGAGAGAGACAGAGAGGAGCTGTCAGCTTGATGTCGGAGGTGGGCGGGACCCGGCCGGGGTGGGCGGGACCTGGCAGCTAAATTACACCAGCCAATGATTGGGCTGCTTTAGAAAGGGGGCGGGGGCCACATACACGTAGCGACCCGCCCAGATACCATCCCATTAGCTGGTGTAATATAGCTGCTGGGTCCCGCCCACCCCGGCCCGGGTCCCGCCCACCCCGACATCGAGCTGACAGCTCCTCTCTGTCTCTCTCTCCTCTCTGCTCACACACTCAGCGCGGCGCTTGATGCAGCCAGAGCCGCTGAGTGTGTGAGCAGAAAGGAGAGAGAGAGAGGAGCTGTCAGCTCGATGTCGGGGTGGGCGGGACCCGGCCGGGGTGGGCGGGACCCAGCAGCTATATTACACCAGCTAATGGGATGGTATCTGGGCGGGTCGCTATGTGTATGTGGCCCCGCCCCCTTTCTAAAGCAGCCCAATCATTGGCTGATGTAATTTAGCTGCTGGGTCTGCAAAATCAGTGCAATCTGTCAGTGCCGCCAGCCAGTGCCACCGCCAGCCAGTGCCACCCGCCACCGCCAGCCAGTGCCACCCGCCACCGCCAGCCAGTGCCACCCGCCACCGCCAGCCAGTGCCACCCGCCACCGGCAGCCAGCGCCAGTCAACGCCACCGCCACCCGCCACCGCCAGCCAGCACCACCCGCCGCCACCGCCAGCCAGCGCCGCCCGCCACCAGCCAGCCAGCGCCACCTGCCACCGCCAGCCAGCGCCAGCCACCGCCACCGCCAGCCAGCGCCACTGCCAATCAGTGCCATCTGTCCCAAACTAGTGCCATCTGTCAGTTCCAAACAAGTGCCACCTGCTAGTGCCAATCAGTGGCAGTCAGTGCCAATAGTGCCATCTGTCAGTTCCAAACCAGTGCCATCTGTCAGTTCCAAACCAGTGCCACCTGCTAGTGCCAATCAGTGCCACCTGCCAGTGCCAATAGTGCCATCTGTCAGTTCTAAACCAGCGCCATCTGCCAGTGCTAATCAGTGCCTCCTGCCAGTTCCACACCAGTGCCACCTGCCAGTGCCACCTGCCAGTTCCAAACCAGTGCCACCTGCCAGTGCCAACTGTCAGTTCCAAACCAGCGCCATCTGCTAGTGCCAATCAGTGCCACCTGCCAGTTCCACACCAGTGCCACCTGCCAGTTCCAAACCAACGCCATCTGCTAGTGCCAATCAGTGCCACCTGCCAGTGCTAATCAGTGCCACCTGCCAGTGCTAATCAGTGCCACCTGCCAGTGCTAATCAGTGCCACCTGCCAGTGCTAATCAGTGCCTCCTGCCAGTTCTACACCAGTGCCACCTGCCAGTTCTACACCAGTGCCACCTGCCAGTTCCAAACCAGTGCCACCTGCCAGTGCCAACTGTCAGTTCCAAACCAGCGCCATCTGCTAGTGCCAATCAGTGCCACCTGCCAGTTCCACACCAGTGCCACCTGCCAGTTCCAAACCAGTGCCACCTGCCAGTGCCATCTGTACTGAGGACATCAAGTGTGTGCTAGAGTGACGGGAGTAAGCAGGAAGGAGTGGAGTGGGTGAGGGTTTTTTTTTTTTTTTAATCGGCCACACAAAAATCGGCCACAAAAATCGGCCATCGGCCGCCCAAATTTCTAAATATCGGCATCGGCATCGGCCAGCGAAAAACCCATATCGGTCGACCTCTACTCTGGACTTACCAATGTCCTTGTCCCCTTCCGTTCGCAAGAGCCTCCGCTGGTGGTTGGTTCCCCAGAATCTGGAAAGAGGGAAATCCTTCAGTCCGATTTCTTGGAAGGTGGTCACTACAGATGCCAGCCTTATAGGCTGGGGAGCAGTACTGGAGCAATGGTCTCTCCAGGGCAGATGGTCGGATGCGGAAAAGGCCCTGCCCATCAATCTCTTAGAGATACGAGCAGCCCGGTATGCCCTAGTAGCATGGACATCCAAACTCCAAGGGTCCCCTGTCAGAATTCAATCAGACAATGCCACAGCAGTGGCATATATCAATCATCAGGGGGGCACCAGGAGTCGTGCAGCCCAGAGGGAAGTAAATTACATCCTGAGATGGGCAGAAAGATATGTCCCAGCCATATCTGCGGTATTCATTCCAGGAGTGGAGAATTGGAAGGCGGACTTTCTAAGTCGCCAACAATTATGCCCAGGGGAATGGTCCCTTCATCCCGAGGTTTTCCGGACAATATGTCAGCGGTGGGGAACACCGGATGTAGATCTGCTAGCATCCAGATTCAACGCAAAAGTGGACAGGTTTGTCTCTTGGACAAGGGATCCCCTAGCTTGCGGCTCGGATGCCCTAGTGTTCCCTTGGGATCAGTTCAAGCTGATATATGCATTCCCACCGCCACAATTGTTACCTCGATTACTCCGCAGAATCAGGGTAGAAAAGAAACCAGTGATTCTGGTGGCTCCAGCGTGGCCCCGAAGAGCATGGTACGCGGAGATTGTAAAGATGTCTGTGGGGAGTCCTTGGACCCTCCCACATCGTCCGGACCTGCTTTCGCAAGGACCGATATACCACCCTTCCTTACCAGCCCTAGGTTTGACGACCTGGCTATTGAAGCCCACATTCTAAAAAAGAGAGGGCTCTCTAATGCTGTGGTATCTACCATGATCAATGCCAGGAAGCCGGTATCCAGGCAGATCTACTATAGAATCTGGAAGGCGTACATCGCCTGGTGTGAGGCCAAGAAATGGCATCCACGTAAATACGTAATAGGTAGGATTCTGGACTTTCTACAATGGGCTGTAGATAGGAAGCTTGCCTTGAGTACTATCAAGGGTCAGATTTCGGCCTTGTCAATATTTTTTCAAAGGCCCTTGGCTTTGCATTCACTAGTCAAAGCCTTTATACAAGGAGTGATGTGTATTAGTCCTCCGGTTAATATTCCCATATGTCCATGGGATCTAAACTTGGTTCTGTCGGTTCTACAGAAACAACCATTTGAACCATTACAGCATATTTCCCTGGTTCTTCTCACCAGGAAATTGATTTTTCTAGTAGCCATTTGTTCGGCTAAAAGAGTGTCGGAATTAGCAGCTATGTCCTGTAGGGAGCCATATCTGGTTATCCATAAGGACAGAGTAGTGTTACGTCCTCATCCAGCCTTTCTTCCTAAGGTGGTATCGAGGTTTCATTTGAACCAAGATGTGGTTCTTCCTTCTTTTTTCCCCAAACCTACTTCGGTAGAGGAAAAGTTATTGCATTCTTTGGATGTAGTAAGAGCAGTTAAAGCTTATCTAAAAGCCACTGCTCAGATTCGCAGAACGGATACTTTGTTTATTCTGCCGGAAGGCCCCAGAAGGGGTCAGGCAGCGTCAAAATCTACTTTAGCCAAGTGGATTCGACAGGTCATAATGCAAGCCTATGGCTTGAGAAGGAGACCGCCTCCGTTCAAAGTTAGCGCGCACTCCACGAGAGCAGTTGGAACTTCATGGGCAGTGCATCACCAGGCCTCCCTGGCTCAGATCTGTAAGGCCGCAACATGGTCTTCAGTACACATGTTTACTAGGTTCTACCAGGTGGACGTTAGAAGTCAGGAGGATGTCGCCTTTGGGCGCAGTGTGTTGCAGGCCGCAAAAGATCGTCATGTCTGATAGCGCTCAGCTTATATATGGTGTATCCCCCCCCTCGTTGGGCATTGCTTTAGGACATCCCATTAGTAATGACTATGTCGCTCTGTGTCCCGTGATGTACGAGAAAGAAAATAGGATTTTTATAACAGCTTACCTGTAAAATCCTTTTCTTGGAGTACATCACGGGACACAGAGCTCCCACCCCTCTTTGGGGACACTTATTGCTTTGCTACAAAACTGAGGTGCTCCCGGATGGGAGGGGCTTATATACGGGAGGGTACTTCCGGTTTTGGAAGTTGCCAGTGCCAGCACCTGAAGGTATCTATATAACCCATTAGTAATGACTATGTCGCTCTGTGTCCCGTGATGTACTCCAAGAAAAGGATTTTACAGGTAAGCTGTTATAAAAATCCTATTTTTTTTTTTTTTTTAAAGCGTTGCCTATGGAGATTTTTAGGTACCGTAGTTTGTCGCCATTCCACGAGTGTGCGCAATTATAAAGCGTGACATGTTTGGTATCTGTTTACTTGGTATAACATCATCTTTCACATTATACAAAAAAATTGGGCTAACTACTGTTTTTTTTTTTTTTTTTTTTTTTAATTCATGAAAGTGTCTTTTTCCCCAAAAAGTTGCAATTAAAAGACCGCTGCACAAATACCGTGTGACATAAAATATTGCAACAATCACCATTTTATTCTCTCGAATCTCTGTTAAAAAAATTAAAAAATAAATATATATATATATATATATATATATATATATATATATATATTTATTTATTTTTTAATTTTTTTAACAGAGATTCGAGAGAATAAAATGGTGATTGTTGCAATATTTTATGTCACACGGTATTTGTGCAGCGGTCTTTTAATTGCAACTTTTTGGGGAAAAAGACACTTTCATGAATTAAAAAAAAAAAAAAAAAAAAAAACAGTAGTTAGCCCAATTTTTTTTTCATATATATATGTTTGGGGGGTTCTAAGTAATTTTCTAGCAAAAATTACGGATTTTAACTTGTAAACACCAAATGTCAGAAATAGGCTTAGTCATGAAAGGGTTAAAGCAGATGACGCAGCAGATAAGGTAAGTGCCAACATCAGTTGCTGTAACAGTTATCAAACATTTGGGGTTTAATATCAATTTATCACCTGAATGCAGTTTTACGTTCTGTCAGTAAAACTGTATATATATATCTGTGCTACTACTTGCTGTATCCAGGTAGATGACCTAATTGGGTCTTTATATGGTGGCACATTATTTGTCCCCGCAGACGGGCACAGGAACAATAGTGGGCATTTTCCTTTTTTATCTTGCCTAAAAAAAAAAAAACACTGACACTAAATAATAAACCTTTCTTCTATGCTGCCAAAAACACATTGACATCAATCCCTGATCAAACTATTTTATTTTAACTATTTCTTTTCAGGGACACACACAATCACACCCATATACGGATGTCAGATTGGGAGCGGCGGCAATGTCTGCGAAGCTGCTGCATCCCAATTGACACGAATAGGACTACCTGAACATGGATGCATGGAACGCCTGTGCATCCAGTGCAGGCAAAACATGGCCCTCACATGAGTGGAAAGGCGGGTAAGTAACTTTAAAGCAGTACTAACCCCAAAAGTCCAACTTACCAATTCATAGATGTGGTGGCTGCATTAGTTTCCCTTTTTAGGCTTTGTTTCTTTTATTTTTATCTGGGGACCTGGCCAGTAAGTCTGTCGTTTTTCAAAAGAACAAGCTCTCTTCCAGATTTATCAGTTTACAATGGATGAGACAAGCCATTTAATGGGACACTAACGGTTCAGGGTTTTAAAAAAATAAAAATAACAAACATGTCATACTTGCCTCCACTGTGCAGTTTGTTTTGCACAGAGTGGCCCCGACCGTCCTCTTCTGGGGTCCCACGGCGGCTGTCTTGGGTCCTCCCTGCTAGAGCTAACCCCCTCTGGGAAGCTCTCTCCTGAGGGGGTTACCCTGTGTTATACACTCGGCGTGCATAGCTGCCAAGTGTATGACTTGGCCCCGCCCCCCCCGGCTGCCACGTCACTGGATTTGATTGACAGCAGCGGGAGACAATGGCTGCGCTGCTATCAATCTATCCAATGAGGAGCCGATCAGCCATGGAGAGACACTGGATCGCGCACACGGAGATTTGGGGCTCAGGTAAGTAAAATGGGGGCTGGGGGCTGGGGGGGGGGGCCGGAGAGTGCAAGGTGTTTTTTCACCTTAATGCATAGGCTTTACAACCCCTTTTAACACTGACAGGGGTGCATACAATCGGCTTTTATTTTTGTAAAAGTTTTATCCCAAAGGAAAAAACTGTTTTCTGCAACTAATTATAAAGTGTTAACTGGAATTTGGCTTCAGTTTGTTAGTGTATCTAAGTCTGCTAATACATCTAACACTCCTCTCCCCACAGACTGACAATGCTGCTGTCCAAAGGTGCCCCTGTGCTCCTTCATCCAGAGTGTAGGCACTCCAATACAGGAGGTGTGTTACTGGCCAGCTCACCAGGTGAAAACAGAGGAGAAACCCTAAAAAAGAAAACTAATGCAGCCACCACATCTAATGGTTGGTAAGCTGCAATATATAAAATTTTTGGTTTGGGGTTTAATACCACTTTAAAGCTTTATTACAAATTCTGTCAGTTCGCAATTTTTTATATTTTAATTTAAAGTTTCGCTTTAATCCCTGGTTCACACTATGACTCGCACTGCATTCCTGTGAATTCTCCTGTGAGTCAGTACGGTGCGATTTGAGCTCATGCAATTTGAATGGGTTTGCATCGCACCAGAGTAGTACATGCACCAGTTTTAGAAACACACTGCAACCGGATCGCACGGTTGTTTTGTACCATGAAGTCCGATGCAGGCAAAAACACTGCGTTTTGGGTGTCGTTAACATTGCAATGACAGCCGCTGCAGATCGCAAAGGGCAGTGTGGGTAACGTGCATGGATTGCGAGTTTCCTGCACCCTGTTCTAGTGTAAACTAGGGTTAAGTAAGCTCCTGTGAAAGGGGCCTTACTCTACTAGTGAGCCTCCACAAGGATATAATGGGGTTAATTTACGAAAGGCAAATATACGGTTCACTGCAAGGGCAGTTGTGCTAGATCTGAGGGGAAGCTCTAAAATGAGGGAAAGCTCTGCTGATTTCTATTATCAAATCATGTGCAAGTAAAAATACAGTTTTTTTTTTTTTTTCCCTTGCATGTTTCCCTCAGATCTAGAACAACTGCACTTGCAGTGCACAGACTGTTTGTCTTTAGTAAATCAACCCCAATGTATCCTTATTTCCCCAGAGAGGAGAGGAGAATAAAATACTGCAGACTTCTAAAAAAGTACGGTAATCACTGTGATTGGCTGTCACAGCTATTATATGAACAGGAGCCTGTACAACTGGTTCCTGATTTTTACTCTGAGACCAGGATCTGTCAGTGACAGCTCAGTCTCCCAGTTTGGGGTGCACAGTTGAGCACACCCCAGTACAAACACAGGTATTCCTATACAGTGCCTTGAAAAAGTATTCATACCCCTTGAAATTTTCCACATTTTGTCATGTTACCACCAGAAACATAAATGTATTTTATTGGGAACACAAAGTGGCACATAATTGTGAAGTGGAAGGAAAATAATAAATGGTTTTCCACATTTTTTTTACAAATAAATATGTGAAAAGTGTGGTCTGCATTTATATTCAGCCACCCTGAGTCAATACTTTGTAGAACCACCTTTTGATGCAATTACAGCTGCAAGTCTTTTGTGGATGTCTCTACCAGCTTTTCAGATCTAGAGTGACATTTTTGGCCATTCTTCTTTGTAAAATAGCTCAATCTCTGTCAGATTGGATGGAGAGCGTCTGAACAGCAATTTTCAAGTCTTGTCTCAGATTCTCAATTCGATTTAGGTCTGGACTTTAACTGGGCCATTCTATCACATGAATATGCTTTGATCTAATCCATTCCATTGTAGCTCTGGCTGTATGTTTAGGGTCGTTGTCCTGCTGGAAGGTGAACCTCCACCCCAGTCTCAAGTCTTTTGCAGACTCTAACAAGTTTTCTTCTAAGATTGCCCTGTATTTGGCTCCATCCATCTTCCCATCAACTCTGACCAACTTCACTGTCCCTGCTGAAGAAAAGCATCCCCACAACAAGATGCTGCCACCACCATGTTTCACAGTGGGGATGGTGTGTTCAGGGTGATGTGCAGTGTTAGTTTTCCGCCACACATAGCGTTTTGCTTTTAGGCCAAAAAGTTAAATTTTGATCTCATCTGACCAGAGCACCTTTTTCCACATGTTTGCTGTGTCCCCCACATGGCTTTTTGCAAACTGCAGACAGGACTTCTTATGGCTTTCTTCCAACAATTACTTTCTTCTTGCCACTCTTACATAAAGGCCAGATTTGTGGAGTGCACGACTAATAGTTGTCCTGTGGACAGATTCTCCCACCTGATATGTCGATCTCTCTGCAGCTCCTTCAGAGTTACCATGGGCATCTTGGCTGCTTCTCTGATTAATGCTCTCCTTGCCGGGTCTGTCAGTTTAGGTGGACGGCCATGTCTTGGTAGGTTTGCAGTTGTGCCATTTTCGGGTGATGGATTGAACAGTGCTCTGTGAGATGTTCAAAGCTTAGGATATTTTTTTATATCCTAACCCTGCTTTAAACTTCTCAACAACTTTATCCCTGACCTGTCTGGTGTGTTCCTTGGCCTTCACGATGCTCTTTTTTTCTCACTAAAGATCTCTAACAAACCTCTGAGGGTTTCACAGAACAGCTGTATTTATACTGAGATTAAATTACACACAGGTGGACTCTATTTACCAATTAGGTGACTTCTGAAGGCAATTGGTTTCACTAGATTTTAGTAAGGGGTATAAGAGTAAAGGGGGCTAAAATGCACACCACACTTTTCACATATTTTTTTTTTTTGCAAAAAAAAAATATTTATCATTTTCCTTTCACTTTACAATTATGTGCCACTTTGTGTTGGTCTATCACATAAAATCCCAATAAAATACATTTACGTTTTTGGTTGTAACATGACAAAGTGTGGAAAATTTCAAGAGGGCTGAATACTTTTTCAAGGCACTGTATGTTGACAGCACGGCATTAGGCCCAGTAGTACTTATTTAGTACTTGTAAAAACACAACCAAAATAAAACCCACCTAACACTATTCTAGTTTTCCTTTAAAATCATTCCAACGATGGCAGCCAGCCATATGTCTGATGTGAGTTCTTTTCATTTTGACCTTGATGTAAGTTTGCCACATTAAATCTTACTGTAGCCAAGCAGGAGAGATTGGATGGATATTTGGCATCATCATTGCTTGCTGTACATGGGTCATTTTGTTACTACGTAAACAGTAAAAGCTAGGCTTCCTAGATAGATAGAATCAATGAGAAGTTTGCTTTGTTTGTACATTAACCAAGTTAAGTCGATCCGTTCTGTACTGCCGCTAACACAATGATCTTGGTTCGCTCTCAGTAATCATATCCATAGTGATGTACTGTATGATCACTTGCTGATGGGGATTAAATGGCAGTTTATTTCTGTGGAAGAATAAGATGAAGTACTGAGGGGCTTAAAAATGTTAAATGATTCTTTGTTGTTTTCTGTTAAAGAAAAAAAAAAAAGCTTACCATGGTACTGCACATGTGATCAGCGGTGACACCAGCCATTTGATGGCCTGACAGTTTATTGAGTGCTAACATACGCACAGTATAGTACGACTCCTTTCCCACTGGGGTGTTTTTCAGGTGCTTTTGGGCTAAAAATAGCACCTGTAAAGCGCCTGAAAAACGCCTCCCTGGCATCCCCAGTGTGAAAGCAAGTGTGCTTTCGCACTGGGGCGGTTCCCTTTCCAGGATGTTAGGAAAAGTCCTGCAAGCAGCATCTTTCAGGCGGTGAAGGAGCGGTGTATACACACTGCTCTTACCGCTCACCGCCCACCCCAGTGTGAAAGCAGCCTAAGAACCTAGTCACACTATGTAGCACAATGACCATTAGCATGTTTCACACATAGGGCAGCCTGTTCATTTCAATGGGCTATCCTACACACGACAAAAGCAACAAAAAAAGTTTGTTTCTTTTTGCGTAGTTTTTGAATGTACTTTTTTTACTTGCAAATTTGTGTGTCTTGCTTTCTGTGTTCGGGGTGCCTTACCAACTATGTAACAAGGAACAACGCTGCAGACATGACACTATATTTTTTTACAAATGCAAGCAAAAACACAATTTTGTGCACATTCACACACACACCTATGTGAATGCAACTTAAAGCGGAATTCCATTTAAAAGTCAGCAGCTACAAAAAGTGTAGTTGCTGACTTTTAATAATCAGAGACTCACCTGTCCCACGGTCCTGCGATGCGGGTTCAGAAAGCCTCGCCTCCTCTCCCCCTCCTCTCTGTGGCGCCGGCATTCTTACTGTGCGCGCCCGGCTGGGGCTTCACAGCCGGGCGCGCGCTGTGATTGGCCGGGCAATCTTCTGGGACCTGTGACGTGTCCCAGAAAGATTGCAGGGACAGAGGGGGTGAGAGGTGATCTTCCTCCCGGCGCCGCGGTGCCAGGGGAGGAAGTGGGAGCTGGGTGCCTGTACTTAAAGCGGAAGTTCAATTTTTGGGTGGAACTCTGCTTTAAAGCAGATCTACACTGTATCTGAACACCACAAAACAAAACCACTATTTAATTCATTGTTAGTATTCAAAGAAAATTTCCCCATGTCTCCATGCTTTATTTTGCTGAGAAATCATTTTGAAAAACACTTCCTAGCTTTTCTGGCCATGGCCATCTTGAGTAAGGGCAAATGATTCATGTAGCATTTACTTCCTGGAATCCATATGCCTTTAGCTCAGGCATACAGGCAGGAGGATGTGCTTAGCTGAGAAAGCCCCTCCTCCCCTCCTGTAGATTCCTAGGATGTATGACAGAATTTTAACCACTTGCCATCCGGGCCAATTCTGGCACTCCGCTCCTACATGTAAAAATCATAATTTTTTTTGCTAGAAAATTACTCCGAACCCCCAAACATTATATATGTTTTTTTAGGGAATAAAATGGCGGTCGTTGCAACTTTTTATGTCGCATGGTATTTGCGCAACAATTTTTCAAACGTGTTGTTTTTGTTTTCAGAAAAAAAAAAGTTATGAATAAAAAACACTAAAGTTAGCCCAATTTTTTTGTATAATGTGAAAGATGATGTTACGCCGAGTAAATAGATACCCAACATGCTTGGGGGGAAAAAAACGAAGGCAAGCCAGTACATCTAATGATTTGTAAGTGGCAATATATTACACATTTGTTCTTATGTTTATTTATCCTTTAAAGGAGAAGTCCAGCCTGAGCTTTTTAGGCTGGGCTTCTCCTCTGGGTCACAGGAGTGCAATTCCTTTTGCACTCCTGTCACCCGTTTTCAGTGGAGAGCGGTCTGAAGTCCGCTTTCCGTTGACGTCACTGCCATCAATCGGGGCAGCGCATCATCACGACTTCCCAAGTCGGGATCCGCCAGCTGCCCTGATTGATGGCAGTCTCAGCGAGCCGCTGAGACAGCCTCTCCCCGCCCCTCCACTGCTCAGCTCTCCAATGAGCGTGGAGAAGCAGAGAGGAAAGCCGCTGACTGACAGTCAGCGGCTTTTCTCTCAGGGATCTGTGAGAACCGAGCCAACGGCGATGTTCGGTGGCTCGGTTCTCAGTGCACAGACAGCGGGTGACAGATGGAGCGTCGGTCTGATGCTCCATCCACCGAGGTAAGTATGAATCCTAAAAAACCTGGAAACCCATACTTCTCTTTTAAACTGTGAGCTTCATCAGGAACATGAATTTTCCATATAATAATTCCATATAATGATAACTTGCAAAATTATTACTGAACCACATCCCCACTGACTGATATAAATACTGGGAATTTTCAGGTGCTAATTGATATGCAACATGTACAAGAATATCTTTTTTTCTATTATTATAACAGAATTTATAAAACTATATTAAAGACAGCCCAGCGTAATCCATATACAGTATATTGAACTACAAAGCTCTTCCCTTTTGAATAAAGGTTGATACGGTAAAGGTGATGTCCTTTCTCTCGAACTGATGATTCAGCTTTGTCAGAAAACTAATTGATATGGTTTTACTAATATTATTATAATGGGCACGTTTTTAAAGAAAAGTATTGTTTTACATGTGGTTTATCATTTAGTAGCACATTGAAAGTCACAATGTCCTGGTGTTTATAACCCTAACTGGTGGTATTTAATGTACAGAGTCAGCAGGTCAGCCAGGCAGCTAGCGTTTTCAGGAGGAGAGGCAGCCTTCACTTTACTTTCATTACAGTTTGACTTTAATTTATTTGTTGTTGTTTTTTTTTTTTTTTTTCATGACAAAGCAGAACTATAGGCAAAACTTTTTTATTTTTTCCGTTTTAGATAGAGTAAGGCAGGGGTGCCCAGCCTTTTGAAGAGCGAGGGCCACTTAAGCAACTTGGTAACTGGTCGCGGGCCACAATAAGTGGAGTGGACGGATGACCAATCCGTGTCCACTCTGTATATGCAGAGCGGACATGGAAACAGCCCACTCTACTTTGTGGGCCCTCCCATCCGATCCAACCAGATGGAAGGGGACGGTTGGAGGTAGGTGGGTGCAAATGGACACAAGTCTGTTTACATCTGCCGCTCCATAGAGGTGAATGGAGTGTCCGTGTGGGTTGAACTGATCATGTGAAAGGGGCCTAAGGCTGCTTTCACACTGATGTTCTGCAGTTTACCTGCACTGCGTGCGGGTGCAGCGCAGTGGACCTGAGGCTTTTCTGGGTTAGCTGCACATACAGTATACTGCAGGTGTAGCGCAGTTTCTGAAAGCGCACCAAACCCGCAGGTAATAACAGAGGTCTATGAGTGCAGGTAACACGAAGGTGCACTGCGCTGCATCAGCACATCAGTTTGAAAGCAGCCCAGTAACCACTGCAGAACAGATATGCCCTTATATACACTTTTTAGTAATAAACTTACCTTTAATAACAGTCTTCTATTCAGGTATCACTCCACCTGTGACAGGAGCCGGCGCTATACAGGAAGCATGGCTCTGCTCCCTCCGCAACCGCTTGCTTCATCTACCGCTGGCTTCATTCACAACACTGATGCTCTGGGATGACGGGTCGGGAACCCACGATCTGGGCTTGCAAACCAGCTATCCCAAATCAGGAGGTCGCGGGCCACATCAGAGGGCTCCGCGGGCCACATGTGGCCCCCGGATCACTGGTTGGGCACCTCTGGAGTAAGGGATGGTTATAACCAGATTTTTTTTTATTTTTTTTTTCCATATGTGTCTCATTTCAGAGATTTCCCTTTACTTTCTGTCCCATAGCCAAACAGGAAGTGAGAAGAAATTCCTCAAAATAAAGGAATTCCTTGGGGACCCCCAGATCACCAAAACTAGTGTCCCCATTGGAAGATTTACCCTCTATCACCTTTCTGGGATTTTTCTTTTGCTTTCAATGAAAATGGTTAACAGGACAAATAAGGGAGGGGGAATCTCCCTAACAGGGGCACAGGCAGCAATAAAAACCTGACAGGTGTTCTAATCCATCTTCCCTCTATCCAAAACTAAAAAAAAACTTGCCTTTAGTTATGCAAATAAAAGTTTGTAAATGTAGCTTATTGTGGATGAGACGTTCCAATGAACCATCAGTCCATATGTACACTGAAAGTGACTACTGGAGCTTTTCAAGGTGAAAGAATCTTAAAAAAAATTCACGAGGATACACATTATTTTTTTTTATTTTTTTTATTTTTAAGGGTCATGAATCCATTTCACTGACGGGGGATACCATACCTGAGAAACCTGAGCAGAAGACTATAAATCTTATTTCTGATGGTAACCGTTGGCTGATGTGAGTTATCAGACCAGCGCCTTAGGGACCTTCCCTACCAGCTCTCTTGCCAAGGGCAGCATCGGGTTTATAAATAAAAGTGAGTTCCTTGTTTTATTTGAATCTTTCCTTCCACTGCAGATTTTGCTGTCTTCCATATTGCAAAATGGGTTGAAATGTAATTCAGATTCAGCTGTAAGGCTGGATTCACACCTATGCATTTTTAGTTCTTTTTTCATTTTGCAGATTTGCACTACAGAACGTGTTCCATAGGAAACCATGTTAAATGGACTGTAGTGCAAATCTGCAAAATGCACTAAAACTGCATAGGTGTGAATCCAGCCTAATTCAGCTCTTTGAGCTAAAAGGACAGCATGCATGCTGACTATGACCTTAAAGAAATGTTATGATTCTTGTTATATAGTATAAGGGTAGAAGAAAATGTATGGATTTCAGCTAGGATGCTGCCACCAGTGATGATCATAGACCAGACACAGGTGAGCTTGTCCCCAAACCTGACTTCCTCCAGAGTTTGACAATCCTGCTTTTAGTTTATATCGGATATTTGCCTGAACGTCCATCTGTGTCCCTTTTCATGTTCTGTCAGTAGGTATCTTCTCTCTTCGGGCTTGTGCGTACACCATCTCCCCTCTCTGCTCTCAAATCTTTATTCAAGATTCTCTTCTCTGTATAGATTACTCCACTGACCTGCCGCCTAGTGTGTGTCTTCACTTCTACTTGCTGCAGCTTTGTCTCCACTTAGCCCCCCTCCATTGCCTAATATTTCTCCCCTGCTTAGTTCACTTTCATCTCTTTCTGCCCATGAACCATTTTCCTGAGGCTGGCCATCTGCTCTCTTTCCTTCAGTTCATTGAGTTGCTTCCTATTATTATCCACGTACTGCAGCTGTAAAGCTCTATCATCTATCCCTTTTTGCCACTATAGTAGCATGTATATTCACATTTTTGTGTGAGTTAGGTCCATGTCACACTAGCAACACTTCTCACTAGCGATGGGATGACTAAAAACTGCAGGGAAAATACTTCCCTACTTCTATGTGTCCCTCGCCATCTGGGTGAGCAAGGCATTCCTCCCTTGTTGACAGAAGAAACGCTACAGAATAAAGTATGCCATCAAGGGGGTATCCTCTCACTTATCCGACTGGTGAGGGAATGACAAATGGAAGTAGGTGAGTACTTCTTCCCTTTTGACCATTGTATAGTGAACCTTATTGGCACGTTCCCGGTATTGACAAGATTGCTAGTGTGACCTGGCTCTTATCCAGACAGTATTGAAAAACCCTAGAACAAAAATATTGCAAATAAATATATAAAATATATCAATATAAATACATGTATAATAAAATATTACAAAAATTAATATATAAACTATTGCAAAAAATATTGCTCACCAGTCCCTAGACATGGCGGCTGCATTAGTTTCCCTTTTCGTAGGTTTTAACATACTTCCTGTCCTAAGATGACGATTACTTACTGTATTGTATTTATGAAGGAGCAGCATTGTTGCCCCGTTTTAATACAGTGCAAATATGAGCTACAAAACATATCCCTCTCTCCTCATTAATATAACATTGGGGGTTGTGTTCTGTAGTAATCAGAGAGACCTAATAATACTGCTGTTTTCAGTGCAGCATGGGTACAGTTCAGGATCTTACAAGGTGACTGGATTTTTGGCAGAATGAACAGGTTTTTGCTGCACTAATTGAACTTGTATAAGAAAACACAAATATAGATGGAACTTTTATTTAACAGACCAACTTCAAACATTCACAGTGCTTCTATTGAGAGAAAGGCGTGCTATTGTGGTCAAATAAATGTGATTGGATTATGATGACAGATAGGGATTGATTTCCTAAAACTGGAGAGTGCAAAGTGTATAGTCGCAAATCACCTTCCAGTGTTTTTTTTTTTTTTGTCAAAGCTTAATTGAACAAGCTGAAGTGAGAAGCTGATTGGCGACCACACAGTTGTACCAGATTTTGCACTCTCCAGTTTTAGGAAATCAACCCCATTGATTCATGCGAAGGTTGGTTCTTAGTAAGTCACAAAAGTGACTTAATGGAATGAATAGTATCCCATGGATGGTATCAGTGGGAGGAATAGTGTCCCACTGTTGCTTTCAATGGGAGTAATAATGCTACATCGTTGGTGTCAGTAGGAGCACCCTGTTTTTGGTGTCAGTAGGAGGAATAGTGCCCCAGGGGCTAGTAAGCAATGTGCTGCATTCGACCTGCAGGCTTCAGTTTGGGGACTCGCTAAAAAGACCATTAGGATGACATAAACCAGTTTAATTTGAGGGATTCCGTATATACTAGGGCTGGGCGATTTTTCTCCCCCCAAAAAAATAAGCTTTTCTTCTTTTTTTTTTTTTTTTTTTTTTTTTTTTTTATTATTATAAAAAACTCGCTTTACGATTTCGATTTTTTTTTTTTTTTTTTTTTATTATTATATTAATTAAAGTGCATCAACAAACAAAATTGCAAAGGCAAACCCTTTCTCTAACTGCAAAGTCAGTGTGCATCAAAGATTATTAACCACTTAAGCCCTGGACCATTTGGTAGCTAAAGGACCAGAGGTGAATTCAGAATTTTGCACTGCGCTGCTTTAACTGTAAATTGTGCGGACATGCAATGTTGTACCCAAACGAAATTTGCGTCCTTTTCTTCCCACAAATAGAGCTTTCTTTTAATGGTATTTGATTGCCTCTGCGATTTTTATTTTTTGCGATATAAACGGAAAAACACTGAAAATTTTGAAAAAAATGATATTTTCTACTTTTTGTTATAAGAAAAATCGAATAAACTCAATTTTAGTCATACATTTAGGCCAAAATGTATTCAGCCCCATGTTTTTAGTAAAAAAAATGTTAAGCGTATATTTATTGGTTTGCCCAAAAGTTATAGAGTTTACAAACTAGGGTACATTTTCTGAAATTTACACAGCTTTAAATTTATGACTGCCTATCTCATTTCTTGAGGTGCTAAAATGACAGGGCAGTACAAAACCCCCCCAAATGACCCCATTTTGGAAAGTAGACACCCCAAGGAAATTGCTGAGAGGCATGTTGAGCCCATTGAATTTTTTTTTTTGTCTTAAGTGATTGAATAATGACTAAAAAAAAAAAAAAAAAATTACAAAAAGTTGTCACTAAATGATATATTGCTCACACATGCCATGGTTATATGTGGAATTACACCCCAAAATAAATTTTTCTGCTTCTCCTGAGTACGGGGATACCACATGTGTGGGACTTTTTAGGAGCCTAGCCGCGTACGGACCCCGAAAACCAAGCACCGCCATCAGGATTTCTAGGCACAAATTTTTGATTTCACTCCTCACTACCTATCACAGTTTCGAAGGCCATAAAATGCCAAAATAGCATAAAACCCCCCCAAATGACCCCATTTTGGAATATAGACACCCCAAGCTATTTGCTGAGAGGCATGGCAAGTATTTTACAGCTCTCATTTGTTTTTGAAAATGAAGAAAGAAAATATATATATATATATATATATATATATATATATATATATATATATATATATATATTTTCAATTTTCAAAACTTTGTGACAAAAAGCGAGATCTGCAAAATACTCACAATACCTCTCAGCAAATAGCTTGGGGTGTCTACTTTCCAAAATGGGGTCATTTGGGGGGGTTTTGTGCCATCTGGGCATTCCATGGCCTCCGAAACTGTGATAGGCAGTGAGAAGTGAAATCAAAAATTTACACCCTTAGAAAGCCTGCTTGGTGCTTGGTTTTTGGGGTCCCGTACGCGGCTAGGCTCCCAAAAAGTCTCACATGTGGTATCCCCGTACTCAGGAGAAGCAACAGAATGTATTTTGGGGTGTAATTCCACATATGCCCATGGCATGTTTGAGCAATATATCATTTAGTGACAACTTTGTGCAAAAAAAACCAACAAAATTGACGTTTTTCCGCAACTTGTGTCAACATATAAAATATTCCATGGACTCGACATGCCTCTCAGTATATAGCTTGGGGTGTCTACTTTCCAAATTGGGGTCATTTGGGGGGGTTTTGAACTGTTCTGGCATTTTATACACAACATTAGGAAGCTTACATCCACTCTTCTAACCACTTGAAGACAAAGCCCTTTTTGACACTTTTTGTTTACATGAAAACATCTTTTTTTTTTGCAAGAAAATTATGTTGAACCCCCAAACATTATATATATTGTTAAAGCAAAGGCCCTACAGATTAAAATGGTGGGTGTTGCATTTTTTTTTTCTACACAGTATTTGCGCAGCGATTTTTCAAACGCATTTTTTGGGTTAAAAAATACACTTTTTTAAATTTTAATGCACTAAAACACACTATATTGCCCAAATGTTTGATGAAATAAAAAAGATGATCTTAGGCCGAGTATATAGATACCAAACACGACATGCTTTAAAATTTCGCACAAACGTGCATTGGTGACAAACTACATACATTTTTAAAAGCCTTTAAAAGCCTTTACAGGTTACCCCAGTAGATTTACAGAGGAGGTCTACTGCTAAAATGACTGCCCTCGATCTGACCTTCGCGGTGATACCTCACATGCATGGTGCAATTGCTGTTTACATATGACGCCAGACCGACGCTTGCGTTCGCCATTGGGCAAGAGCAGGGCAGGACAGGGGTGCTTTTTTTATTTATTTTTTTATTATTAATTTTGCTTTTTTATTTTATTTTTAAATTGTTCCTTCCAAGTATTTTTTTTTTTTTTATCATTTTTATTGTTATCTCAGGGAATGTAAATATCCCCTATGATAGCAATAGGTAGTGACAGGTACTCTTTTTTTGAAAAAACTGGGGTCTTCTAGACCCTAGATTTTTCCTCTGCCCTCAAAGCATCTGACTACACCAAGATCGGTGTGATAAAATGCTTTCCCAATGGCGCTTTTTATATCCGGGGGGGGGGGGCATTCCCTCCCACTGCTTGTAAAAGCAGTCCAGAGGCTAATTAGCCACTAGGATTGCTTTTACATGAAAGCCGGCCGCTGGCTGAAAAGAATGATGCCAAGATGATACCTAAACCCGCAGGCATCATTCTGGTATAAACATTCAAAGTCCAGCAACATACCAGTACGTTGCTGGTCCTTGTTGGACATGTATTGTAATCTTTTTTTCATGCAGCCAGTTGGCTGAACGAAAAAAGAGATTGATCGGTGGGTATGCCCACCATTAGAATACCGCCCTTCATCCACCCACTTCCAATGATGGGCATACACGCACCATTTATATATGCCGAAGCATGGGGGCATCCTCCCGCAAAAAAGTTATGCCGCACACACATGGTCGGACTTTTCCACGGGCAAGCCTCCGTCGGAATTTCGACCGTATGTACGCGGCATTAGGAGCAAAATCGCTCCTCCGCCCCTGCTGCCCCAATGCTTCGGCATATTTGCTTTTTTTTTTTTTTAACTGGTGGTGGTGAAATCACCTCCTACAGCACTGGAGTCACAGGGATCAGGCCTGTCTCTGCGAACGCTGCAGTTATGTGTGTTTTTGTTTTGTAAGTGACAGTGATCGATCGATACTGCACTTGGGTGGCCTGGGCTGGACGGAGGGGCAAAACGCAGGTGCCAGCAGGTATCTGGGCTGATCCCGCTAACACTGCGTTTTTGGGAACCCTAAACTGCTGGGGACGATAGTATTGATCTGATCAGATATTGATCTGTTCAGATACTATACCACTAAGGGGGGTGTATGCTTCATGCGTGGGTGTTAGCGTTACTGGCACTAACCTGACGCTGCCTGGGGTGTGACGCAGACCCTCTCTGACGCTAAAACCTAATTGATATCACCCGCCGGGCGATCAGGGGGGTTAAACCTTTATTGGGTTATATACGGCGGGTGCCCTGACACTATAAAAAGCAAACTAACTAATCAGCGTCACCCGTAACACTTATATGGTGATCACTGGTGAAAGGGGTTAACTAGGGGCAATCAGGGGGTTAAAACCTTTATTAGATAATATTTGGGGGTACCTGACGCTATAAAAACCTGCGGCGAACCTAAAAAAATTACCAGCTACCGATCTGCATCACCGACACTAAGACAGCGTTTAGAAAAACGATCTCTTAGCGACAGTGGTGATGGGGGTGAAAGGGTTACCTGGGGGCGATCAAGGGGGTTAAACCTTTATTAGATAATATATTGGGGTACCTGACGCTATAAAAACATGCGGCGAACCTAAAAAAAATTACTGGCTACCGATCTGCATCACCGACACTAAGACAGCGTTTAGAAAAACGATCGCTTAGCGACAGTGGTGATAGGGGGAGAAAGGGTTATCTGGGGGGGTTAGGGGGCTACACTGGACCTAAAACTGAATGTACTGACACTTTTACAGTCACAAATGTCACTGATTGCAGTGATCACTAAATAAATGGTCACTGCAATCAGTGACACTGTGGCTGGGGGGTGATCTGGGGGGGCGATTTATGTCCCTATGTGTCCTGGTGTCAGTGTAGTGTTGTGTGCACTGACCTGATGTCTTCTCTTGTACGGCGCTCGGTATATGTGAGCGCCGCACCAGAGATGACATCACTTCCTCCTGCTTCCTCTGTCTGACACAGACAGAGGGGGCATTTCCATTCGCTGGGAGCGATCGCGAGGGGGTGGCCAGAAACGAATGGCTGCCCCCTCATCCTGGAACGCTCCCGGACACTTAGCCACCGCTCACTGTATAGGAGGGGGGTCCGATTGGACCCCCCAACTATATAAAGGCAATCACGTATGCTCTACGTGATTGTGCCTGTCGGTGCCATTCTGCCGACGTATATATACAGTGAGCGGTCGTTAAGTGGTTAAACATCCAAATTATTAATACTGTATTTGGATTTAGCTAATAAAACAACAAAAAATCCTGAGGTTACTCTTAGTTGAATTGAACTGTGTCCGTGCCTCACTGTGCCCGTGCCTCACTGTGCCCGTGCCTCACTGTGCCCGTGCCTCACTGTGCCCGTGCCTCACTGTGCTCGTGCTTCACTGTGCCCGTGCTTCATTGTGCCCATGCTTCAATCACTGTGCCCGTACCTGATGCAGATTTTCATGGGATACGGATTTTACTGCTACACCGGTGGCCATTCTAGTATTCAAAAGCCGCGCCTCCTCCTCGTCTGTGATAGGCGGAACACTCAATTTCCCAGCATTCAGTGTTCCGCCTATCATGGACATCCGCTCATCCTCATAACACAGACGAGGATGAGAGGATGTCCGTGATAAGCTGAACACTGCCTGCTGTGAAATTGAGTGTTCCGCCTATCACAGACGACGAGGACTCGGGAGGCGTGGCTTTTGAACACTGCAATGGCCGCCGTCTGTCTGCATGACACGCTGATCAGGTAGACAGACGGCGGCTTGCGGTTAGTTAGTGTTACATTATATCTACTCGCTGCGGCGAATAGATGTAATTGGGGTAGCGCCGCCCAGTGCCATTCCGGATACGCCCCCTGCAGCCCTGCTACGGAAACTTTGAAGGAAAAAAAAATAAAAAATCGATTTTCTTCAAATCTGAATCGATTTGAACTCAAAACTCGATTCAAGATTAAAATCGATTTTTTTTCCCCAGCCCTAGTATATACCATATAACAATTGTCTTTAAAAAATGTCCTGTAAAATGCAGCAAATGGGGGGGGGGGGGGGGGTTGGTTGGTGGTTTGCAGATCATTCTTTCCAACGTTTTGTTTGCTTTAAAAATATTGGTTTACTACAAAATCAGTCCATTCATCAGATTTGCATGTTCTTTTCTGTATTGCTGTTTCTTGGCAAGAATTGAAGAGCGTTTTGTAAGACAGATTCGCGTTCAGTTGTTGAAAGTCAAGTTTAATGCCTGGGCAGACAGAACATAACTAATGCATCTAATTTGACATGAAACACTAGACACAGCATTCTTTGCTCTGAAATACTCTGGAGCTACATTCCGAACGTTGTTTGGGGCTTTTGAAAGACAACAGCAATGTCATTCTTCCATGCTGTCTGCTTACTGCGTTGAAATATTCATCTCTAATGTGAACAGGCTACTGCTTAGTCACACAAACAATTTAATTTTATTACCTGCAAGTCATTCACATTGACTTAAAGGGGAACTGCTGGGGGGAAAAATTATACAGAACATTGTACGATACCAACAATATGGGCTTTTTCTTTCTCGTGCATCACGGGACACAGAGCGACATAGTCATTACTAATGGGTTATATAGATACCGTCAGGTGCTGGCACTGGCAACTTCCAAAACCGGAAGTACCCTCCCCTATATAAGCCCCTCCCATCCGGGAGCACCTCAGTTTTTTGCCAGTGTCTAAGGTGTTGGCCAAGAAGAAACATGTGTTTTTCACTGAGCTTGCGTACAGGTTCTTTTGGGCCTCAGTAAGCTATTCCGGATCCGACCAAAAAAGCTTCATAGCTAAACGGTCGGTACCCGGGCCTTGCAGAGAAGAGCAAGGTTTTGCCTGTAATGCTTCTCTTAGGAGAGCTGGACCCTGGGATCCAGAGCTCTGGTCATACCCACGACCAAGATGTTTTCTGTGCAGGGTGCTATACAGGTCCAGGGGAGTGGAATCCTTGGGAACCCGGTCCCTGAAGGTTTGATTACAATGCCTGCCGTGATAGGTGAAGTTTGGGCTTTTGTGGACAAAGTCCTGCGGCGGGGAACAGGTAAGTGGGGGCCCCAGGAACTTGGTTCTATTGGGGGACCCCCAAGCCTAATTTGTCTTTCTGTCTGTTACCTAATGGTATTCCCGCAAAATTCTGTGCATGCCTGTAACTACTAAAAAAATGTAATAATTTTTAATGGTGGTCAAGAAAAAAAAAAAAAAATTTTTTTTTTATATATTTAATATATTAGACTGCGGTACCTGTGTTTGTCCACTAGAGGCCGCTGTGGAATGTTTTCTTGTCATGTGGACTAGCTTCTTCTCAGCAGAGCAAAGTCCAGGCAGATGGTGAGTTCTCTTATAGGAAACTGCTTCCTCTGCCATGTTGCAGTGCTCGTCCATCCCCCGGCCTGCGGCAAAGAGGGGCCCTGGCTCCTGTCCCTTGTTACCATATTTGAAATTAGCGCCGAAGGCGCACGTGCCCGCGCGCGTGCGCGTGCACGCGCCTCTATATATAGAGGTGAGCCGGGAAAGGGGGCGGAGCCTGGGGGATGACGCTCTGTGCGCGCCGCAGCGCTTCTGCGCATGTGCGGGCGTCCCAGCAGTTTTAAAAAAAAAAAAAAAAAAAAAAATGGAAGGTCCCTACAGTGGACGCAGCCATCTCTTGTATGTATAAATCACTGACATGTCCAGTGGATAATGTCCAAATGTTCAAGAACCCAATAGATAAAAGATTGGAGTCCTTATGAAAATCTGCTTGGTGATACAACCAGCAGTAGCAGCTATTGGGGTCTGCTAAGCAGTGAAGGATCAGTTGAAACAGGTCTTGAGGGACTTGACAGATCAGCAGGCTTTGCCCTAGCTGATCTACCTAGAGCCTTAGGCTTTGCGGTTGACGCCATAGAGGATTCAGTCCATCAGGCCTCCCGCCTTACGCTGTCTATAGTACATATGCGTAGGCTCCTATGGCTAAAAAACTGGTCTGCTGAAGCTCCCTGTAAGGAATGGCTGGTTAGCGTCCCATTTCATGGTGAACGCTTATTCAGGGAAAACCTGGACAAATATATCCAGAAAATTTCCAGCGGTAAAAATACGCTCTTGCCGGTTAAAAGCAGAGTTAGAGGTCCCTCTTTAAGAGGCCTGCTTCTCCAGTCCCTGGGGCATCGGCTGTGTAACAGTTCCGACGGCCTCCTCGGTCAAATCCCGGGGGTAAAAAACAGGGACAGTAGCAGGGTAATGAGAAACTCTGGGTCAGGGGAGGTACAAAACCTCCCCCAAAGTTAAATTCATTGAAGCCCCCACTCAGTCGGGTGGGGGGAGGACTCCAGTTGTTCGCAAGAGACCTGGCGGGACACGATCAAGACAGATAGGTGCTCTCCGCAGTAGGTTTGGGATACAGTTTGGAGTTAAAAGACTCTCCTCCTTCCCATTTTTGAGGTCAAACGTGCCAAGGGATCCCCGGAAGAGAGAGTCCCTCCTGTTGGCACTAGAACAACTATTGCTCCAAGGAGTAATTATGGAGGTTCCCCTGGAAGAATGAGGGTTCGGGTTTTACTCAAACCTCTTTACAGTCCCGAAGCAAACGCGGACGGGAGGCCCATATTAATTCTAAAAGGGCTATACAAATTCCTGTATATCAGGACTTTCCGATGGAGTCGATCCGATCGGTGGCCACTGCCCTACAAGGGGAGGATTGGTTAGCCACGATCAACATCAAAGATGCTTATTTGCACATTCCCATCTTTCCAGTCCACCAAAAATTTCTACGCTTTGCAGTAGAAGGGCGCCATTTTCAGTTCAGAGCCTTACCCTTCGGTTTGGCCACAGCACCACGAGTGTTTACAAAAATTCTGGCCCTTTATTGGCCAATCTAAGAACACAAGGTGTAATGATAATGGCATATCTGGATGACTTGTTGCTGATAGACCACTCAGTGAAAAAACTGGACGTGGTCGTTCACAAGACGATCAAGTATCTGGAATCTCACGGTTGGATTATCAACCGAGACAAGTCAGCCCTAAAAACCAGTCAAAAGTCTGGAATACTTGGGGCTAAGGTTGGATTCAGGCCAGAGAAAAATATTCTTGCCTCGAGGAAAGGTGTTGTCTTTGAAAGATTTGATCCACTTAGTGGGTACAAAAAAGACAGCCGTCCATACGCCTGTATATGAGGCTGCTGGGAAAAATGGTGGCATCATTCGAAGCAGTACCCTACGGTCAATTCCATTCAAGGAATTTGCAAGGGGCCATACTGTCAGCCTGGAACAAAAAAGTTCAGGCCCTAGACTTTCAATGTCCTTGTCCCCTTCCGTTCGCAAGAGCCTCCGTTGGTGGTTGGTTCCCCAGAATCTGGAAAAAAAAAAAAAAAATCCTTCAGTCCGATTTCTTGGAAGGTGGTCACTACAGATGCCAGCCTTGTAGGCTGGGGAGCAGTACTGGAGCAATGGTCTCTCCAGGGCAAGTGGTCAGAAGCAGAAAAGGCCCTGCCCATCAATCTCTTAGAGATACGAGCAGCCCGGTATGCCCTAGTAGCATGGACATCCAAACTCCAAGGGTCCCCTGTCAGAGTTCAATCAGACAATGCCACAGCAGTGGCATATATCAATCGTCAGGGGGGCACCAGGAGTCGTGCAGCCCAAAGGGAAGTAAATTACATCCTGAGATGGGCAGAAAGATATGTCCCAGCCATATCTGCGGTATTCATTCCAGGAGTGGAGAATTGGAAGGCAGACTTTCTAAGTCGCCAACAATTATGCCCAGGGGAATGGTCCCTTCATCCCGAGGTTTTCCGGACAATATGTCAGCGGTGGGGAACACCGGATGTAGATCTGCTAGCATCCAGATTCAACACAAAAGTGGACAGGTTTGTCTCTTGGACAAGGGATCCCCTAGCTTGCGGCTCGGATGCCCTAGTGTTCCCTTGGGATCAGTTCAAGCTGATATATGCATTCCCACCGCCACAATTGTTACCTCGATTACTCCACAGAATCAGGGTAGAAAAGAAACCAGTGATTCTGGTGGCTCCAGCGTGGCCCCGAAGAGCATGGTACGCGGAGATTGTAAAAATGTCTGTGGGGAGTCCTTGGACCCTCCCACATCGTCCGGACCTGCTTTCGCAGGGACCGATATACCACCCTTCCTTACCAGTCCTAGGTTTGACGGCCTGGCTATTGAAGCCCACATTCTAAAGAAGAGAGGGCTCTCTAATGCTGTGGTGTCTACCATGATCAATGCCAGGAAACCGGTATCCAGGCAGATCTACTATAGAATCTGGAAGGCGTACATCGCCTGGTGTGAGGCCAGAAAATGGCATCCACGTAAGTACGTAATAGGTAGGAGTCTGGACTTCCTACAGTGGGCTGTAGATAGGAAGCTTGCCTTGAGTACTATCAAGGGTCAGATTTCGGCCTTGTCAATATTTTTTCAAAGGCCCTTGGCTTCGCATTCACTAGTCAAAGCCTTTATACAAGGAGTGATGCGTATTAGTCCTCCGGTTAATATTCCCATATGTCCATGGGATCTAAACTTGGTTCTGTCAGTTCTACAGAAACAACCATTTGAACCATTACAGCATATTTCCTTGGTGCTTCTCACCAGGAAATTGATTTTTCTAGTAGCCATTTGTTCGGCTAAAAGAGTGTCGGAATTAGCAGCTATGTCCTGTAAGGAGCCATATCTGGTTATCCATAAGGACAGAGTAGTGTTACGTCCTCATCCAGCCTTTCTTCCTAAGGTGGTATTGAGGTTTCATTTGAACCAAGATATGGTTCTTCCTTCTTTTTTCCCCAAACCTACTTCGGTAGAGGAAAAGTTATTGCATTCTTTGGATGTAGTAAGAGCAGTTAAAGCTTATCTAAAAGCCACTGCTCAGATTCGCAGAACGGATACTTTGTTTATTCTGCCGGAAGGCCCCAGAAAGGGTCAGGCAGCGTCAAAATCTACTTTAGCCAAGTGGATTCGACAGGTCATAATACAAGCCTATGGCTTGAGAAGGAGACCGCCTCCGTTCAAAGTTAGAGCGCACTCCACGAGAGCAGTTGGAACTTCATGGGCAGTGCATCACCAGGCCTCCCTGGCTCAAATCTGTAAGGCCGCAACATGGTCTTCAGTACACACGTTTACTAGGTTCTACCAGGTGGACGTTGGAAGTCAGGAGGATGTCGCCTTTGGGCGCAGTGTGTTGCAGGCCGCAAAAGATCCTCATGTCTGATAGCGCTCAGCTTATATATGGTGTATCCCCCCCCTCATTTGGCATTGCTTTAGGACATCCCATTAGTAATGACTATGTCGCTCTGTGTCCCGTGATGTACGAGAAAGAAAATAGGATTTTTATAACAGCTTACCTGTAAAATCCTTTTCTTGGAGTACATCACGGGACACAGAGCTCCCGCCCCTCTTTAGGGACACTTATTGCTTTGCTACAAAACTGAGGTGCTCCCGGATGGGAGGGGCTTATATAGGGGAGGGTACTTCCGGTTTTGGAAGTTGCCAGTGCCAGCACCTGACGGTATCTATATAACCCATTAGTAATGACTATGTCGCTCTGTGTCCCGTGATGTACTCCAAGAAAAGGATTTTACAGGTAAGCTGTTATAAAAATCCTATTATTTTAAGAATGTCACAGACTTTGTGCCATGAAGTCACCACATAAAATAAATAACACCATATTTGTATAAAGTGGATCACAAAGCACAGTTTTGTCACTTTCCTGGCACCTGCAGGTCATCCTTTAGACTACGTGTCCTATCATTTCTTTCTGCTGCCGATATTGCAGGAGGTAAGGTCTCATACCACTCAGTACAGAACCAGGGCAGTGCTGGGTGGGTCCAAACTTTGGTGGATGGCTCCAAGCTGTAATAGGTGAGGTGGATGGTTCTGATTTGTAGCTATAAGGCTGGGCAGGTCCAAGCTATGGTTACAATGCTGCCCATAACAGTACAGGTGGCTCGGTGATGTTGTGTTGTATTTAAGCACAGATACGCTTGAAGGATTAGTGATAATGCCAGAAGAAATTGGGAAGCTGTTTTCCAGTATTGTCACCTGTCTGTCTATATTGGGTTGAAAATGTGCATATTGATTTTGAAAAACAATACGATGGCATAGAAAATGTCATAATAGACATAAAATAAACTGCTCCACAGTAAATATATCTTCATACAAATGTAAAGAAGTAAAAAATAGGCATGCAGTGAATGCTAGTACAATTTTTTTTTTTCAAATGTAACTAGGTCCTGCGAGGAAACAGTCCATTATGAAACGATAATAGACAATGGGTCCTCCTTGAGCCCATCTTGGAGTCAGGGGAAGCAATATTAAACACAGAAAAAAGAAGGAAAAGAGAGAGAAGAGATGAAAAGAGTAATAGAAAAGGAGAGGGAAGAAGGAAAAAGGAGGGTGGGGGGGGGGTGAAGGTACATGACATACAGTGCCTTGAAAAAGTGTTCATACCCTTTGAAATCAGCCCCCCTGAGCCAATTCTTTGTAGAACCACCTTTTGCTGCAATTACAGCTGCAAGTATTTTTGGGGATGTCTCTACCAGCTTTGTACATCTAGAAAGTAAAATGTTTGCCCATTCTTCTTTGCAAAATAGGTCAAACTCTGTCAGATTGAATGGAGAGTGTCTGTGAACAGCAATTTTCAAGTTATGCCACAGATTCTCAAATGGATTTAGGTCTGGACTTTGATAGGGCCATTCTAACACATGAATATGCTTTTGCTCTAAACCATTCTATTGTAGCTCTGGCTGTATGTTTAGGGTCGTTGTCTTGCTGGAAGGTGAACCTCCTCCCCAGTTGCAAGTCTTTTGAAGACTCTAGCAGATTTTATTCTAAGATTGCCCTGTATTTGGCTCCATTCATCTTCCCATCAGCTCTGACCAGCTTCCCTGTCCCTGCTAAAGGAAAGCATCCCCACAACATGATGTTGCCTCCACCATGTTTCACGGTGGGGATGGTGTGTTCAGGGTAATGTGCAGTGTTAGTTTTCTGCCACACATAAAGTTTTGCTTTTAGCCAAAAAGTTACATTTTGGTCTCATCTGACCAGAGCACCTTTTTCTACATGTTTGCTGTTCCCCCACGTGGCTTCTTGGCAACTGAAAACAGGACTTCTTATGGCTTTCTTTCAACAATGGCTTTCTTCTTGACACTCTTCCATAAAGGTCAGATTTGTGGAGTGCACTACTATAGTTGTCCTGTGGACAGATTCTCCCACCTGAGCTGTGTACCTCTGCAGCTCCTCCAGAGTTACCATGGGCCTCTTGGCTGCTTCTCTAAAAAAATGCTCTCTTTGCCCGGCCTTTCAGTTTAGGTGGATGGCCATGGTTCTGTAGGTTTGCAGTTGTGCCATACTCTTTCCATTTTCAGATGATGGATTAAACAGTGTGAGATGTTCAAAGCTTGGGATATATTTTTTATAACCTAACCCTGCTTTAAATTTCTCCACAACGTTATCCCTGACCTGTCTGGTGTGTTCTTTGGCTTTCATGATGCTGTTTATTCACTAAGGTTCTCTAACAAACCTCTGAGGGCTTCACAGAACAGCTCTATTTATACTGAGATTAAATTACACACAGGTGGACTCTATTCACTAATTAGGTGACTTCTGAAGGCAATTGGTTCCACTAGATTTTAGTTAAGGGGGCTGGATACAAATGCACGCCACACTTTTCAGATAATTATTTGTAAAAAAAATTGAAAACCATTTTCCTTCCACTTCACAATTTGGTGCTGCTTTGTGTTTGGTCTATAACATAAAATCCCCAAATAAATACATTTATGTTTTTGGTTGTAACATGACAAAGTGTGGAAAATTTCAAGGGGTATGAATCATTTCCCAAGGCACTGTATATGATCAATGATATGGGGTCCTAAGCCCAACAAAAATAATGTGCAAAAGACAGTGTCCAATGCCCAACAACAGAGGAGAAGCCAATGGAGTGGGCCCACACACGAGTGGACACCAAGAGGATTAGGTGAAGCAAGTTTTTTGAGTTTATCAGAGGCCGAGTAGTGAATCCATATGTACCACAAAGTGGTTAATTTAACCCCCAGTGTCAGTTTCTTGTGCCTGCATCTCCTCTATCCACATGGTGTCAATAACTATACCCACCCACAGGGATAGGGTAGGAGTGGTACTGTGTTCCCAGAATCTGGAAATCAGTTGCCGTGTGGCAGAAAGGACGTAACCAAGCATCTGTCTATATTAAAGATGACCATTTATTATCCGGGGTCAGTACAGAAATCACGGCTAGTAGACAACAATGTACCATGGGATATATAGTTCTTAGACATGGAGAAAATCTGAGAAGTTGAGAAAGATCTGCAGCAGGCAAAACTCACAACATGAAAGGAGGTTTTTCAAGTTAGCTTATATTGGATTGTCAATAATGACAATTCTTTTTGTATTGCCATTACGATGCTGATGATTATAAAATTAAAGTTATGCTGTGACCATAGATATCCTTTAATGAGCCTTTAGCCTCGTACACACGACCGAGTTTCTCGGCAAGAACCAGCAAGAAACTTGCTGGCAGAGCTTTCTTGCCGAGTAAATCGGTCGTGTGTACGCGGCTTTCAGTTTTCTCGTCAAGAAAACCGACAAGAATCTCGACGAGAAAAATAGAGAACCTGCTCTCTATTTTCTCGTCGGGTTTCTCATCGGCCTGTTTCTCGACGAGAAACCCGAGTGTGTGTACACTTACCTGTCGCCGTGGAAACCCGCGCATGCTCAAAATGACTTTGACGCATGCGCGGTAGCTTCCTAGGCATAGGTAGGGTGTAGCAAGATGGCGGCGACAGCATCGAATGTGACGAGCGCACGCTCGTCGTAGTCGATGATGTCACCGCGTTCGCTCCATTCAAAGAACCGCGGGTTCTTTGAAATGAGCGTGTGTACACTCGGCCGGGACAAGTTTCTTGTCCAAGAATCTCATCAAGAAAAACAGATTTTTTTCCTGACGATTCTCGGCCGTGTGTACGAGGCTTCTGGCTTGGAGCAAGTACAGTTTGCATGCTGGTTCTGAATCCACTGGCTACATGTTTATAGTTAACAACTCACAGAGTAGAGAATAGCATAACACATACAGTATGTCTTTTATGACAGGAGCCCTCTAAGGACAAATGCCATTTTATATTTAGGATGGTTTTGTGCACATAAAATTGTTCAGATGGGATCAAGCAATATTTTTAACTTTTAAAATGCTTTTTTTCTTTGGAGAGAAAGCATTTCAAAAGTTAAAAAGATTGCTTGATCCCATCTGAACACGGCTTAGGTTTGAACTTTATTTCAGTTAATTGCAAAAACATTGTTTTATGGAGTTAGTGCTTCGGGCAGAAAGTTTGATCAAAATATGTTTTGACTATTTGTAATTCACGAGGAGGATTGAACGTGATGCTGTGTGTATGTGTGTGTATATTTGTGATCTTGAGGAGTTTTTTGCTTAGTGGTATGAGCAATTTTAGTGAGATCCTGCCAGTCCGAATTTAGTTTTAAGGCTTGTTGGCTCTACTGGCTTGTTGATCCTGACACTAAAGACGATATCAAAACACGTATCAAAATAATGCCAAGGCACCTGGCTTCCTCTTCAGAAGCACCGCTGCTCTTTTCAGTGGTCCTTAAAACTGTCTCACCCAGCTCTCCTGGCATACTCGGCCTGTAGTTACAGCACCCTGCTGCATGGGCCTATCAAAAAGGGATTTCCTGGCACCCTGGGCTTTCATACTCCTCCAAGACCTCCCAGATTCCCACAGTCCCCTGGACTCACTTAGTCCTCCCAACTTTCCCAGTCTCCTGGACTCGCTTAGCCCCCTCTACCCTCCCAGTCATGTGGGTAGGGAGTCTCTCCTCCAGCCTGGAGTGCTGTCTCTTGAGTGGAGCATCTCTCCTAACGGGAGCCCAAACCTGCCCCTTGACAGGGTTATGCCTGTCTCCTGGATGGAGCGCACATGTGTCTCCAGAAGGTAGTCCTGCACTATGGCCAGGCCTCGCTTTAAACAAATGTGCACACATGTGCAGTCACACAGCCTGCAGGTCTCCAATAAGACTTGGACACAGGATTGAAGGCTTTGTTTTACCCAAAATTCTTCTCCACTCAGACAAAACACTCCGGAGCCCCTGAAGCTGTATTCTTGATACCCTTGTGTGTCTTCTGCCTATACTCACACAGTGGCAGGGCCTAGCTGGCAGGGCTTGGCTCTGCCACAGTGTATACATAAAATATAAAAATATTATATATAAACTTTTCATATAAAATGTAATAAATTTGACCCCCAATATTTAAATATATAAACCATTATAGTTTTCCTTTGACTGAATGGTTATACACAATATGCATGCATGTTTCCTGAGGTTATTTCAGTATCGTATGTCTATTGTCTAGTTTATCGTTACGGTTCCTGGGAAGTTGTTTCATAGGAAAGATTGTTCATACAAAAGATCCTTCCTAAATAGACTGAACACTCCCTAGTGCCTGTGCTAGTCATAAGCAGACAGGCAGATCTGATGGGTAGCTGCACATCCTCAAAACAGTCACACTCTGACTGGTATCATTGAGACAGTCTCTGCTACTTAACGGAGTTGTAAAGGCAAAATAATTATTTCTCTTACCATCCATGGACTGACACGGGGTGTCTCTTTACACTTTACACGTGGGTTATGTCCCTGCTTGCAGGAGAAGACCTAGGCAGAATGTGAAATGTTATACATACATTCTGAAAGCCAGAGCTGAACAGCCCCACCCAGGGGGCGGTCCCTCCGGACATAACCCTCCCACTACAGTCAGCAGACTTCAGTTTTTTTCTGCCTAGCAGAAGGAGAAGACGTGGCTCTCTCAGGAGCCAGTCTCCTGACCTATTTTTTATTCCTTTTCTGGAATTCTTTTTTCTTTTATTTTTGAGAATTTTCTATCAACTGTCGGCTGGGCAACAGGTTGGGTACAAGATATCCTCGTAGTCTTCCCTGTCCGACCATCGAGCGTGCTGATCCTCGCCTTGTGTGCGTGAGACAGGCCCCATGACTCCAGGGGTGGCCGGGTTTGCTTTCATGCTCCCACGGTCCTCTCAAGACTAAACAGTTCCTGACTGACTGTATCTTTCGCGGTGGACCGGGCCGACAGCTACTCAGTACTGCACTGTGATAGTCCTGTCAGAAACACACCAGTGGGTCCCTCAGGGGACGGGTAAGTAGTCTCTCCTGCCTGCAGGTGAGTACAAAAGGCTGTGTGTTTCTCTGTGGGGGATTTTCCCTGTCTCCCCCTGTATTTCATTGTCACTCTCTGTCACCATTGCTGGCGCTGTGCTGTGTGGGCTGGTCTGCAGATATGCTTGGGGCCTTTTTTTTGTGTATTTTGGGGCCTGAGCGCCGAGTGGCGCTGTGTGTGTGCTGTTTTTTCACTTTTGCTGAGTCATGGCGGCCATCTTGCCGCGGATCGCCTCAGTGAAGTGCGGCGGCCATTTTCCTGTAGCCCGCGCGCTCTTCAGCACTAGTTTTGGCCTCTAGCGCTGCTGTAACAGCGCGAATCTCCTCACAATCTCCTCACAGCTCACCAGCGCTGACACAGCGCGGTACAGACAGCGGAACTGAGCGGTCCCTGGTCCGGTTTGGTGAGTCCCCTGGGCGCCCCCTCCTCAGTCAGCACAGCCTGTGGGTGGACTTTTTATCTGAGGAGTCTCAGAGGGGGGCAATATGGAGTCTCTGTCACCAGCTTCCCCTAAATGTCAGTGGACAACAGGCAGTGCTTCAGCACCTGCGGTCCCTAGGGACCAGTTGTGGGCAGTCCTGGAATCATTTCTGACCAGGATGGGAGCTGTGTGCAAGCGCAAGGGAGCAAAAAAGCGCCCTCTCCCCACTTTACTTCATGAGGGCAGTGCGCTGATTCAGATATGGGCCTAGCCACTACCGCTCAGGACCCTAGTTCTGAATGTATTGGATGGTTTTGAACAGGACATTCCTTATGAGGAAAACTCCAGTTCTGAGTCAGTAAATGACAGGGCGCTTGTTAGTGTACTCATGACTGCGGTGAGGGACACTCTCAAGCTAAAATGCTGCGGATGCAGAACCTCAGGCGGATACAGTCTCCTTTGGTTCTTTTAAGGCCAGGCCTTCTAAAGAGGTTTTTCCATATGTAACTTTCTTTGACCAGCTCATTGATAAGGTCTGGGAAAAGCCGCAGAAGGATTTTTTTATGGTCCCGCAGCGTTTGTCTATCAGATACCCCTTGAAGATGCCCTACTTAAAAAGTGGGCTTCTCCCCCAGGGTCGACCCTCCAGTCACCCGGTTGAACAAGGCCATCACTCTCCCGATGGAGGGGACTCCTGCATTTGAGGACCCCACTGACAGGAGATCAGAAGTGGTGAGCAGAGCCATGTTTGCCTTGTTGGGATACGGCCTGTGGTAGCGGCGACCCTTGTGTCTTAAACACTTACAGGTTGGGCAAAAATGTTGCACCTAGCTGTACAGGAGCATAATCTTCCTCCAGACACAGTTGCTTTGGCCCACCAACTGGTTCAGGGCCTGGTTTATGTGTGCGACGCCACGTTGGACGTGGCCCCTTTAATATCCAGGGCCTCTGTCTCGGCGGTGGTATTGCGTCGTCTTATCTGGTTGAAGTGCTGGTCTGCTGACCTAGCCTTAGGAAGCTCCTGACGGATCTACCATTTAAAGGTGGTAGACCTTTCGGTGCTGTTCTGGATGACATCGTCATGGATGTCATGGGAGGTAAAAGCACTCTTCTTCCTTAGACTAGCAAGGGTGAGGAGGCCCGCCGCAAACAGGGGCCTTCCTTTCCAGCAAAACGGGGTTTTTTCGTCAGTCAGTCCACGGGTAGGCCCTCTCAGACTGACGGCAGTGCGGCTGGTGGGCACAAGTGCCCCATGGTGTGTAAGCCGAACAAGTGGCTCCCAAGCCCGCCTCCGCGTGAAGTCTTGCCACCGCCCGACTCTGGGGTGGAGGGACGACTTTGCAGGTCACGAATCGGTGGTCCTCCCGAATCTCCGACTGGTGGGTGTGCGAGGTGGTCACCTCAGGATACAGGATAGTATTGCGATCCTGGCCCCCAGACAGATTCTTTCCCTCTAATCTTCCTCTCCTTCCTACCTGTCGGGCAGCCCTCTTGGGGGCTGTACAGGATTTGATCAGGTCCGGAGTGATTGTGCCGGTTCCGTCACAGGAGAGTTTTCAGGGATTCTACTTGAATCTGTTTGTCGTCCCAGAAATAGGACGTGGTTCGACCTATCCTGGACCTCAAGGCCCTGAATGCCTTCGAGAAGGTGCAGGAATTCCGCATGGAATCCATTCGCACGGTGATCGCTACACTCCACCAAAGGGATTTTCTTCTGGTGTCCTTGGACTTCAAGGACGCCTACTTGCATGTTCCGATCTGCGCAAGTCACCAGAAGTTTCTGCGCTTTGCGATCAGCGAAGTCCACTATTGATTGTGGCTCTTCCTTTCGGCCTAGCCTCGGCACCAAGGGTGTTCACCAAGGTGCTTGCTCCGGTTCTAGCCTTCTGTTACAGCGAGGTATTGCTGTCATGGGCTATCTGGACGATCTTCTGCTAAGAGCAGAAAGTGGATCAGACTTAGAGGAAAGGTGACTATCGTCAATTAGACCCTCAGGGACTCGGGTGGTTCCTGAACATTCAGGAGTCAGTCCTGGTCCCGACTCAGTGTCTGGAGTATCTAGTTCTGATTCTGGACTCCTTGGAGGCAAAGGTATCCTACCTCTGAAGAAGTTGCTGACACTTCAGTCTGCGGTGCGGGTGCTGACATCCCAAAAATGGTTGTCAATCCGTTTTTTTGCATGAGAGTCCCGAGACTCGTGGTGGCCTCCTTCGCGGCCGTTCCGTATGCCCAATCACACACCAGGGCATTGCAGAGGGCAGGAAGCTCCTGTCCATGTGGTTAGTGAACCGGACTGGCATGCAGAACCTCACAGGTTCGATCCCACATGGAGCAACCGCTAAATAACATTGCAGAAGGAGATCTTGTCCACCTGGGACAAATCCCCATTGTCCTTGGATCTTCAGATCCAGGTGATTCACCTGGTCAGGGCGCCCCTGACATGGTGGTTGAGATCCTTGGCTCTTCGGTCCGGAAAGTCGTTCCCCTCCCATCCAATGGACGGTACTCACGACGGACACCAGCCTGACGGGCTGGGGTGGAGTCTGGGGAGTCCTGTCGGCTCAGGCCTTGGACTCCGGACGAGCCCGTTTACCAATCACTGTTCTGGAAATACAGGCCATCGGACTGTGTCTCTCCTCAGGTCGGAGAGAGTACGGGGTCGCTCGATCAGGAGCCAGTCAGACACCGCCACGGCGGTGGCGTATGTAAACCATCAAGGGGGAACTCGGAGCTCAGCTGCGGCTTCTGAGGTAGTCCGTATCCTGAAGAGGGCCGGAAGAAACGTGCCGGCTCTGTAGGCCATTTTACATTCTGGGCATAGACAATGGGCAGGCGGACTATCTGAGTCGCCAATCGCCAGACACCGGACCAAGAAGAGTGGTCCTTGCATATTTAAACTCCTTTACCGACGGTGGGGCACGCCGGATGTGGACCTGATGGCCTCTCGACTCAATCGCAAGGGTCGAGGTTGTGGCCAGATCCAGGGATCCTTGGGCGATGCCTCGGATGCGTTGGTGGCCCCATAGGGTCCTTATCGCCTGATATAAACTCCGGCGATCCTAACTGTTCCAGATTGGCCTCAGCATCACTGGTACGCTGATCTGGCACGTCTCGTCGCGGACGTTCCCTGGCGGTTGCCGATGAGGGAGGACCTTCAGTCTCAAGGTCCTAGGTTTCATCCGGCTTACAGTCTCTGGCTTTGGCTTTAACGGCAGGGCTGTTAAAAGCCAGGTGTTGAGGGACCGAGGTCTCTCGGACTCGGTCATTTTGACCATGTTAAGGACACGGAAGTCTTCCTCCAGGCAGATCTATCACCGTGCCTGGAAAGCTTATATCGCCATGTGCGAAGCGCTGGACTGGCGTCCTCGGACGTATTCCATCCCCAGAATCCTGCGTCCTCTGCAGTGTGGAGTGACCCAAAAGCTTGCTTTGAGTACCATAAAGGATCAGATTTCGGCCTTGGCCGTCTTCTTTCAGCGACCTCTAGCGGGTCATTTTTCTTGGTTAGCACCTTGTGTTGGGGGTTCGCCATGTGCTCCCTCCTGTCAAGCCTCCTCTCCCACCGTGGGATCTGAATTTGGTGCTCTCGGTCCTCCAGGAACCTCCTTTTGGGAATATCCGGGATATTCCCCTCTTGTCTTGTCTCAGAAGGTGGCCTTTTTAGTGGCAATCACTTCTGTTTGACGAGTGTCTGAGTTGGCGGCTTTGTCCTGCAAGTCGCCATATTTGGTCATCCATAAGGATAAGGCGGTGTTGCATCCGCGACCTTCCTTTTTTGCCAAAGGTGGTGTCGACCTTTCACCTACATGAGGATATTGCCCTCCCGTCCTTGTGTCCTCACCCATCGCATCCCAGAGAGTTTGCGCTGCACATATTGGAGGTGGTACGAGCCTTACGGGTGTACCTGTCTGCTACTGCTTCTATTCGGAAGTCCGACTCACTGTTTGTGACTGTCTCTGGTCCATAACAGGGCCAAGCGGTTTCGTCTGCCATCATTTTTAGGGGAATCAGACAAACCGTCATTCAAGCCTTTGCTCTCAAAGGGCGGGTGCCTCCCTTTCCGGTTACAGCGCATTCCACCAGGGCAATTGGTGCTTCCTGGGTTTCCCGACATCAAGCGTCGGTTGCACAAGTGTGCAAGGCGGCGACCTGGTCGTCTGTTCATGCCTTTTAAGTCTTTTTTATAAGGTTAATGTGGCTGCATCTTCGGATGCTTCCTTCGGCCGCAGGGTGCTGCATGCCGCTGTTTAAAGTTGCGACTCCTCCGTTGAGGAGCTCTGCCTTATTGGAGTGAAGTTTTGGTTTTTCCATTTATACTGCTCCCATCCCTCTTGACACTGCTTTGGGACATCCCACGTGTAAAGTGTAAAGAGACACCGTGTCAGTCCATGGATGGTAAGAGAAAATAGGATTTTTTGTACTCGCCGTAAAATCCTTTTCTCTGACATCCATGGACTGACACGGCACCCACTCTTCCTTTTAAGTTTGTACTGCTTTGTTACGAACTGAAGTCTGCTGACTGTAGTGGGAGGGTTATGTCCGGAGGGCCCGCCCCCTGGGTGGGGCTGTTCAGCTCTGGCTTTTAGAATGTATGTATAACATTTTCACATTCTGCCTAGGTCTTCTCCTGCAAGCAGGGACATAACCCACGTGTAAAGTGTAAAGAGACACCTTGTCAGTCCATGGATGTCAGAGAAAAGGATTTTACGGCGAGTACAAAAAATCCTATTTTTATCGTAATGCATTATTTGCATTAAGATAAAAAAAAACTTCTGTGTGTAACAGACCCCCCCAGCACCCCCTAATACTTACCCTGGAAAACACTGCATGCATTTTTAGTGCAGAAAAAATGCGCACAAAACTGTACGGAACTGCGTCTGGCGTGAACTGGTCCTTTAAAGCAGATCTTTCCCCCCAGACTGTCTCAAAGAAAGTAAAGCCACCATGCAAAAGGTTGTGAAAAGATGTACCCAAAAACACATAACCTTCCTTGCAGGCTTTTCCTTTCAAGAATTAGATTTTCTCCTCTCCAGCACTTTCCTCCCAGTGGCCATTTTAGGAAAGGGATTCAATGTTTCCTAAAGTACTAACCCCTGCCCTTGCCCATGTGACATTAGACATCTGAGTAATAAAAAAGGAAAAAATGTTTTCTAGAAATCTTGCAAGATCTCACAATGTGTACACAAGATTTCCCAGGAAGGCACTGGGGGGTCAATTCACCAAGAGATAAATACAGCATACATTTTTGAGTTAAAATATCTCATGCGGTATATATCTCAAAAGTAGTTAATTCACAAAAAAACTGAATGCGTTAAATATTTATATTTTTCGATATTTATTACTTAAATTTTGCGTTTATTTTTGTTGTGTGTATTTTCCCTTTTTTTAGTTTTTTTTTTTAACATGCCAACACTGCACCAGAGGAAGAAATAAATGCACACAGAAATACTATGAAACTGTGAAAACATTTTAGTGTACTTCCACTCACAGAACATCTCCCATCTGGTGAAATGTTAGGCCTCATGCACACAGGGCGTTTTTGCAGCTGCTAACAGCAGCGTTAGATGTTTTTTTTTTACAGCTGCAAAACGCCCATCCATGTTATTCTATTGTGTCATGCACACATAGAGCTTTTATGAGCTCCAAGTGGCATAGGCGTTTTCCAGCTGCAAAAAAAACCCAATTCCAGTGCGTTCTGGAGCTCCAGGTTTGAGCTGCAAAAACGCCCGACGCTATTAAACGTGCATAAACGCGCAAAAACCGCTGCGAAAACGCGCAAAAACGCCGCGATTTGCGTTTTTGAGCTCTGGGATTTTTTTTTTTTTTTAAAAGGTCAAGAAATGTTTACAAAACATGGACAGGCGTTTTTAAGCTGTAAAAAACGCGGCTGTAAAAATGCCCTGTGTGCATGGGGCCTAAGGCGTATAAGACAACCTTTTACACATGAATTACTCAGCCAAAAACCGGGGGTCGTCTTATACGCCGGGTGAAGCAGCTGCCCAATGGATATTAGCCCGCCGGGTGCTCTGTAATGTAACATAATGTAGCCTCCTTTCATTGGCAGAGGTTGTTTCTCCAATCCGAGCAGGTTTAGCAGGCTCTGTCGTCATCAACAGAGTGCATCGCCCGCCGGGATTGGCGGAGCGGCGCATGTACTGAATTACATAGAGCTTTACAGAGCACCCGGCGGGCTAATATCCATTGGGCAGCTGCTTCACCCGGCGTATAAGACGACCCCCGGTTTTTGGCTGTGTAATTCATGTGTAAAAGGTTGTCTTATACGCGGAATATACGGTACTGACTGCCTACTGGCAGGTGATAAATAAATAACAAATGTGTGCGTGTTCTTTAGTGAATTGACTTTAAGCCCCCATTCACACCAAATCTGACTTTGAAATCATGCAACTTCACTTGAAATTGTAGAATTTCAAAGCCGTGTGTCAGTGCGACTTCAGGTGCACCTTGGCTGACATCTGTGCAACTTCATGCACAGATGTCTATGCAAATCGCACCTGAAATCTGCAAAAATAGTGCAGAACTGCCATTGCTGACAATAGGATGCGACTTGTCATGCGATTTGGACCTGTCAGATTGCATGACAAATCACACTGGTGTGAACGGCAGCTAATGGTTTATCTCAGTATTTATCTCACATTTTTAATATGTGGTATTTACCTCATATTCAATATTTTACTTTGATGAATTGACTCTTTTATTATCACATGCGATATATCCGAAAAATTTGTAATTTAACCTCCGATTGCATGCAAAAACTTTTAGTGAATTGACCACTTTGTGAGGTAGCCTTTCCAGAATGCATCTGTGAGGCCCTGGCTATATCACCAGTGCCTATAGAGGCCAAGGGGTTGATTTACTGATGAAAAATGGGCTGTTGCATGGAAATGTTTACCAGAGCTTAGTGAATGTGGTGAAATTTCACTTTGCAAAGAATACCCAATCACATGCAAGGCAATTAAAGGGGTTGTAAACCTTGGTGCTTTTTCACCTTAATGCATCCTATGCATTAAGGTGAAAAAACACCTTGCTGTTTCAGGCCCCCAGAGCCCCCGGTTTTCTTACCTGAGCACCGAATTTCTGAGGGTGCGATCCCGCGTCGTTCTCTCCATGGCTGATCGGCTCCTCATTGGATAGATTGATAGCAGCGCAGCCATTGGCTCGTGCTCCTGTCAATCAAATCCAATGACGCGGCCACCGGGGGGCGGGCTGAGTCATACACTCGGCAGCTATCCAGGCCGAGTGTATAACACGGGAGCGCGCCCGCAAGGTAACCCCCTCGGGAGAGAGCTTCCCAGAGGGAGATAGCTCTTGCGGGGAGGAACCAAGACAGCCGCCGTGGGACCCCAGAAGAGGACGTTCGGGGACACTCTGTGCAAAACTAACTGCACAATGCAGGGAAGTATGATATGTTAGTTTTTTTTTTTTTTTTATAAATAACAAACCCATAGTATCACTTTAAAAGGCAGTTGTATACATACAAAAAAAACAACCTGTAAGGCAAAGACATAATGAGCTAGTATGCACTGCATACTAGCTCATTATGAAATACTTGCCTTAGAATGGAGCACTGGCATCCCCTCCCAGTAACCGCTGAGGGAGCTGACATCAGCGTTTCTTCCAGGTTCGCTGCTCCGGCGCTATGTGTGGCCGGAGCCACGATGACTTCACTCCCACGCGTGCGCGCAGGAGTCCTCTTTCCGGCAAGGGGCTCTGATTTCCCGGCAGAGTGCATGCGCCGCTGACGTCAGCGGCTGCATGCAAGGTAAATATCTCCTAAACCATACGGGTTTAGGAGTTAATTATTTTACCTACAGGCAAGCCTTATTATAGCCTTATTATAGGCTTTCCTGTAGGTATAAATGTGAAAGCGGGGTATACAACAGTTTTAAAAAAGACAGCATTTTTTCTTAAACATTATTGAATAATGGAAGTCAACAGAGCTTCACAGTATTATGCAGATATAAGAACCTAATGACATACTAAATGGTAGGTGAGGAAATCCTGGCCTCTGAACTGGGAAGCTTGCAGAGCTGAAGCAAATAGGTCATAGAGAATCCCATAGCAGTATTGTACAGCAGCTGGGAGACCTTCTCAAGACACCTAGCACTCTATCTATTACCAATGCTTTCACTCACAATTCATACAACACAAGATTTACACATTTTTCTAATTCAGGACAGAAACAGAATTTTCTGCTGTGGTGTCACTGCAAATGCATTGCCTTCTTTTATGTGTTGCAGTACTATCACTTTTTAATGGCACTCCAATACACTAGTGCAATGCAGCTCCAACGCACATGCATGGCAGCGAACTGCAACACACAATAATGCACTACTGCACAATCTGGTGTGCTGGGTTGCCAAACTATCTGTATATCTGTTTAATTGGTTTTGGTGCATTGTTGCCAATTCATTTGAATAGGATGCTGCGCACATTAGTGTGTGAAAAAGACGTTTGATAATGCAAGAGGACATCTAGAAACCTGCAGTTTCAGAGTGTTTGCTTGGAAAAAAAAGCAATTTTAGTTTTGCTTGAAATTGTTTGGTTACTTTTCAAAGCTTGGCATTTGCTGAAAATACGAGTTCTAACAGAGGGGTGCCTTTTTCAGCGTTACTTATGTTTTTTAGATTGTAAATCTGTAAGGAGACTCAGATAATATACTTAAATAAAGCTTATTGTTCTGCACTATTTATAGAACGCATACTCCCTTAATCATTTCACCAAGACATTTGCTTGCAGTCACTCTTAATTCTCTTATGGCCGCTTGAATCCTGATTTAGCCAATAGGCAGACAGCAGATTTTTCTATCCTGTTAAATCCTATAGAGGGATTCATTAATCTATGTGAAGGATTATAGACATGCTCTGTCTAGAATAAGACCCAACTCAGCATAGTGTACCATTTGTGTCTGTGGTAGAAAGTCTCAAGCCGCTTATAATGTATGTGACTGGACAACAGAGGAAGAGGGGAAGAGCAGTTTACCTGCCAGTTCAGCTGTATGTGCGTGTGGTGAAGGCATATACATGTTATGCAACCACTCTGCTGGTCTGTGTTACTGAAAATCATTGCAGTGACCATTCTAAAGTCACCTGTTTACTTTTCCACCTGTAACTTAATTGTTCTTTGTTCTCTCAGTTTTCTTTAATTACCTTTCTCCTTCTTCTTTTTTTTTTTTTTTTTTTTTTGCATTGTCGAACGGACATAACAAACAATTTACATGCACCTATGGGCCCTTTTACACCAGTTGCACTGGGAACCCCCTACCCCAGTGTAGTCCCAATGCAAGGCAGGACAAAAAGCCTTGTTCCCTATTGCAGGGCTTGAGAAATTTGCTTTGAATCTAAGGCCCCATGCACACAGGGCGTTTTTGCAGCTGCTAACAGCAGCGTTAGACGTTTTTTTTTACAGCTGCAAAACGCCCATCCATGTTATTCTATTGTGTCATGCACACATAGAGCTTTTATGAGCTCCAAGTGGCATAGGCGTTTTCCAGCTGCAAAAAAAAACCCAATTCCAGTGCGTTCTGGAGCTCCAGGTTTGAGCTGCAAAAACGCAGCGATTTGCGTTTTTTAGCTCCTGGATTATTTTTTTTTTAAAAAGGTCAAAAAATGTTTACAAAACATGGACAGGCGTTTTTAAGCTGTAAAAACGCCCTGTGTGCATGGGGCCTACGAGTCAGCTAAAAAAAAGCTAGAAGCCAGTTTGTGAGCGTGCATGGCGATCTGTATCTCAATCAATGTTTTCATGCGTAGGCGCTCCAACGTGTACGTTTACATATATGTGGGGGGATTTTATGTGCTTGGTGTAACTTTAATTTTTTACAATTAAAACAAAAAAAATAACAAAAATTTCATCACACAGGGGATAAAACATCCCCTATGTGATGATTTTTGTTTGGTGACAGATTCTCTTTAATAATTTTTGTTGTGTACAATTCACACATTTAGAGGAAGTGTATGAACTGTCATGGTTGCCTACAGAAGGGAGGAATGGTAGTTTAGTTATGAGCCATGTTTTGTTTGCTAGAGATCATATTGACCTCATAGAAAATGTAATTCACCTCTGAGATTTACAAACTGCCAATTTATTGTTTCATTAACCTGGTTTCTCCAAGTATTTGCCCAGTTATGCCCGTTTCCTGACTTATTTTAGGCAAACCCCTAGCAGTTGGAAATATAATTTGCATCTTTGTAAGTAACCCTGTAAAGCCTCGTGCACACGGTCAGACTTTTTGCCAACAAACTTCAAAATGAGCAAGTTTGACAAAAAATCCGACCGTGTGTACGCTCCATCGAACAAACTTTTTTGGTTTTCATCGGACAAAAGTTCGGTCTGCAAACGGACAAACTTTTCGCCAACAAAAGTCTGATGGAGCAAAGTCCGACCGTGTGTACAGAAATCCATCGGACTTTTGTCTGATAGACAAATAAGCATGCCCAGAACCAATGTTAAAATCAACCAACAATAGCAGAAGTTGACCAAAGGGTGGCGGTAAAGAGCAGAAAAAGCACGTGATGTTGGAAAAGTTTTGGGAAAGTTTGCAGAAAAGTCTGAGCGTGTGTATGCTATGGGTGTGCCTGGCCAACTCCCTTCGGACAAAAATCCACAGAAAAGTTTGTTTGAAGTCCGACGGTGTGTACGAGGCTTTTTGCTGACTTGCTTGCTTGTCCTGTTGCTGTTGAAGATCAGCCTCATATGGTCACCTGTAGATGGATGTCAACTGCTGATCATACATGCATCTTCCTGCAAAGTTGGTATTTAACTTTAATATTCTATAACTACCGTACCTCTCAGACTTCCAATTCCCAATACACATGACCTAGTTATCTCTGAACATCTGTAATCTCTTCTCCTGCATTATACATACATTTCCTTGTAAATACTTGAGAATTTCTGTAGCACCAAATATATTTTTTTTGCAAAGCCAGAGCTACAAAGTAGGTCTTACCAAATAACCTCTATGAAATTCTTATAGAGATGCCTATTCCTAATATAGCTAGGAAGACACCAGTGGAAATTTAAAATCATCTTTACATATTATACAGGAGTGATAGCAATAATGTTTCTGCACCACACATTTCCAGAGGTGCCATAGGTCTGTTTTTTTGAACTGGACTATCATCTTTAGGCCTTGTTGCTTATTTTTCTTTTTTTTTTTTTTTTTTTTTTTATTTATCATAAGGAGCAGATCCCGCAAGGACCAACAGGTTACAGGGTAATATGTACTATATACCATACAGTATAAAACAGTAATCAAACAACATGAAACTTGCATGTACAGCAGGTTGGTCCCCTTAAACATTTCCTGTGGGTTTAAGTAACATGTGTCATACCAGGGTATAGTGCATTGCCTGCTGCTGTGTGTTGATAGAGTGTGGTGTGCTTGGGGTTCTGTGTGAACTTACGTCTCTATGTGTGTCCTGCACTGAAGTTTCCCCTGCATGCAGCTTAAGTTGTCTGGCTCTGTAGGGAGTTTGTATGAGTGTTTGCAGTCCCGCGGAGTCCGCCCTCCGTTTTTTTTATTGTATTTTTTTTGTACAAAAAATTCCCCCCTCCTCTCCCCAAACCCCCCGGCCGCGGTCCCCTATCTCAGGGGGAGCTACCGCAGCACGGGGGAATCAAGGCAGGGGCGGGAAATAGAATAAAGAAACTAGTGGTGTAGGGGGAAAAGTGGGTGGGATTAGGGAAAGAAGACAGAGGGAGTAAAGGGGAAAGGGGGGAAGACCGTCCGCGGCCATGGAGTCTCTATCATCCATATGCCCTCTTCCATTTACTGACTGGTCTGTCTTCCCGTACAGTTTTTGGTTTTCCCTACTACTGCGTTGTATTGTGATTAAGTTATTATGTCGGTTCCTCTCAAGGTCTGGCCCTCCTCAGAGTATATGAACGTATGCCATGTGTTGCTTATTTTTCAAATCTTTTGTTAAGCCCTTTTCTGTTTGCATACTTGACATTGGAAGGGACCCAGGTGTGTCTGCTTTTTCCTTTCTTCATAAAAACAGCGGTGCCATTGTTTGAAATGTGGTGAGAGGCCAAGCACTATACGGTGGCAAAGCAAGGCTAATATTGATTGAAAGCAATCTATTCACAGTGATGATAACTACTGTATGGCAGCACAAAGTGCAGAGTGTGCCCTGGAGGAAAGAGAAAGATGTTTTTGGGAAGGAGTTCTGGCATTTATATTTGGCACAAAATAAGGTTTGCTTATGCAATATGAAATCTTTAAGACATGGTATAAAGACTTCATTCAGATTCTGGCATCAAGACAATTCAGACGTTTGGTAGAATGGCATCATTCAGACACTGGTGAAATGCACATGCCTGGCATCAATCAGTGTAAGCCATACATTATCTCTCCTGTCTACGTTATTTCCTGTAGGTGTCTGGTTTTGGCCATGATAAAATTTAGCACTTCAGACTTGCTAGAATGCCACAGAGGTTTGACAGGAGCATGTCAAATAGTAAAAAATGTAAAGCTTTAGGAAAAGATTAATCGGTTTTTACCTCCACGGTAAATTGGCTAACTTTCCAGAAAAATAAGGACAGTCAAAAAAAAAGACAGTAGGGCGTGTTCATACCAAATGCAGCTAAAAATATATACAGTATTGCGTGTAAGCCACATGTGTTGGCATGCTTTTTAAAGCGAATGTAATTTCTAACTGGATTTACTTTGCTAAAGCACTGTGACCATAAACCATTGCTATGCTTTTTTCTTTTGGGAAAAACTGCTGCCTTTATCTCAGTGCTGCTGATCCTCCTGCAGCTCCTTCTGCAGCTACTTTCTGTCTGCCCAGCATGGGTTTCCTTTTGGTGACAATGGTGGAACATGCCTGTGCAATGAGCATCACACTGCCACTTATAGTATCCACCAGAAGCACGTTTGACAGGGTGGCAACTGACAACAGCAATTGAGAGATGGGGACAGAGAGTTGTCACCCCATAACAGGTAGTGCCTGCACAAAAGCCTTCCTCCCAGGATTAAAAGCAATTATTTTAATGAAAGCAGATGATTGAAAAAAACATGTATTGCCTACATCCCACACCTCCAAATTTCGTGCATTAATATCAAAACATACATATACACATGTCTAATTGAATCAGGGAATTGCAGGTCATTTGCAGAAGATTTTGGAATTGCATAACTTTTATTACTATTACTACATTTATTATAAATAGGTAATATAGTACAGCAGTGCAATGTGTTACGTACAGTAATGCCGCGTACACACAACCATTTTTCATGGCGTGAAAAATATTTTTTTTTAAATTGGTCATTAAAAATGATCGTGTGTCGGCTCCAGAGCATTTTTAACGACGTGAAAATTGGGCTAAAAAAAATTAGAACCTGCTCTATTTTTTTCACGTCGTTCTTTTTAACGTCGTGAAAAACTGTAGTGTGTATACTTTTACGAGGGGAAAAAAAATGCGCATGCTCAGAGTCAAGTATGAGACGGGAGCGCTCCTTCTGGTAAAACTAACGTTTGTAATGGAGATAGCACATTAGTCACGCTGTAACGGACTGAAGAGCATGAGGCTGAAAGGCGCGAATCGGCTCTCACCAAACTTTACTAATACGAGGATCAGCAAAAGCAGCCCAAAGGGTGGCGCCATGCGAATAGAACGTCCCCTTTATAGTGCCGTCGTACGTGTTGTACGTCACCACGCTTTGCTCGAGCATTTTTTTTTCACGATAGTGTGTAGGCAAGGCAGGCTTGAGAGGAAACACGAAAAATCACGTCGAGAAAAACGTCGTTTTTTTCAATGACATTAAAAACGGCCGTGTGTACGCGGCATTAGCTTCAAAGTGCTCTAAATGTCCAATGCAATGGTGATCTGAATTCTGCTAGTTCCAGTCTTTGAAGACCCTCTCCATGGAGGGGAGCGTATGCCCTCCTGACGTGGGTGAAGCTGGGAGATTCCACCTAGTGGGTTTTATTTTGGGAAGGTGCCTGTACCCTGGAGGGGTGAGTGGAGGTGTGTGCCCTTCCACTGTGGGGTTCCCCCAAATTCTCTCACTGTCCAGCCCAACCCTGCTCAAGTTTATGATGAGGCTATTCAAAGTCCCCCCTTAAAAGTCTGCAGCTGGGCCTTTTGACCTCAGTCTCCACACCTTGAAAATCTACCCTTATCTCCTTGGGTACTCCCCCCCCCCCCAATCTCTGCTTTATAACTAAGAAGGAATTGAAATTTGAGACCCCTGTGGCAGTCCTAATGGGGAAAGTCTCTGAGGGATCTAAGACCCCCTTCCCCGCCCAAAAAAAACAGCTTCCCCTTTTTGTCAAAATACTTACTTACTGTGTACGCAGCAGTGGTTTATTGTGAACAATAAGTGCAAAAATCCATGTATTGGTAGACATGGACACATTTTCCTTGATTTTTTCACAAAGTGAAAGTCCACTATTATACAAAGTAAAAACTACCTTAACTTGGTAAATAAGGTGAAGCTTTGTTCACTTTAAATACCCAAACAACTGCAGAGTGATTACATAAGAATGACAGATTTCATGCTCCCATTTATTGTTGTTTCATTTCTTTATATAAAGTAAAAAAAAACTAAGTATAAAATCAATGTGCAAACAGTTCATGTGATGCTTCAAAAAAGTTACAATAGTGATAATAAGCAAAAAGTCTCTTGCTGGGTGTCCAAATGAGTGAATGGGATACTGTATAAAACTTCACCCAAGTGCACTTCCACCGTAGATTTTACGAAATGCATGCTTACCAGATCACTACACTCTAAATTATAAGAGTCTAGACATGCAGTATATGCTAAACCAACAATCAGAGCAATTCCCTCTGCTTTAGGCTGAAGAGGGTGGTGTCATGGCTGACAGTGTAAATCGCTTCAATCCACAGAAAGAAATTGCCAACATAGCGTAAAACTGTATGATGTTTACTGAGACAAAGTGATTCTAAGAACTCACAGAAATCCAGATAAAAGCCAGCGTAAAAGTCAAACATTCCTGGGAACTGGTCTGCTAGTCAACAGATTTGTCTTGCATGGTCAAATCTATATACATATATATTGTCCGGAGCAGAAAGAGCGCAGCTCTCCCCACTAATCCAATCAAGCTGCCAATCAATGTGGCCGCAGTTAAGTTGGAAAAGATGGCCAAGCCTCATTCTGAGAGTAAAAAACGGCAAGCCAAATAGCCAAGCCTCATTTTGCAAACAAGATGGCCGCCTTTATATCGGAATGGATGGCAAAGGCTCGTCTTGGAAACAAGATGGCAACCTTTATAGCAAGCTAATTAGCCAAGCCTCGTTCTGAAAACAAGATAGCCGCTTATGCACCGAAATAGATACCCAAACCTCTGTGTCAAAATATGGAAACAATCAGACCTCGTTCTTAATAGAGATACCAAAGCTTTACCCCAGGACACAAATCCCGATCGACAGGCGCTCTAAAATTGACAAACTAACATAAATACACTAATTGGACCAAATAAGTATGTATGGCCAATAAGGTAATAATAATAAAAACAATAATAAATCATTTGGATGTCCCATGTAGACTGGAAGATATCGAGTCTGATTGGATGTCATATCTATGAAAAACAAGTTAATATAAAAGGGGAAATAATAAAAAAAATATATTATTCAAATTTTATTGTATAAAAAATACAAAAGATATATGTAGGAAAAAAATATTAAAGTATATTTAGGAAGGCAGGGGATGTGACTGCCCTTTCTGCAAGGGACCCCAACATAGTTGATGAAAACAATGTCCACAACAAAATATTAATAAACAATGCAGATAAATTTCTGTAGTATGTGGAAGAAAACCAAACATGAGACCTATCAAGAGTTATTGATGAAAGCATTTATGTCCCAATCCACATTCATACCGTGGGGGATACAAGACTTTAATGAATAAATCCACCTGACTTCCATCTGAGACAAAGCCCTTTTGGTGGATCCTCCTCTCCAAGGTGGCATGTATTTATCTATCGCCACAAAGGAGGTTCCCCTGGGGTTTCTGTTGTGACAACGTGTAAAGTGTTTGAGTACTGTATGTTCCTTTTTTTTACTTTTCTGATATTGTTAATATGTTCACCCTTATTGAAAAGGTTCTAGTTGTTCTCCCCACATATTGCTTACCACATTGACGTGATAAGATATACCAAATTTTTTGTTGTACATGTAATAAAATGCTTGATAGGATAAGATTTGGCTGTTATAGTGGAGGAGCAGGTGCATGTTTTATGTTTACCACTGATTTTGACTTGACATACTGCGCAATTTTTGCAAGGGTATTATCCCACTAAATTTAGAAAAAAAGTCGTCCGTTTAGAGGGGTCTATAACGTTGGGAGCTATGCTTGCCTGTAGGGAGGGCAGCCCTCTAAAGACAACTCCTGGTTTGGACCCAAAATCCGATAATTTTTCAATACGGACCAATGTTTATTAAAAATCTTTTTTATTTGATAGGGTTGCCTGGAAAAGGTTGTAAGAAAGGCCATTTACATTTCTGAGTTTCATTGGGTTTTTATCTTGTCTATCAGAGAATTCCTATCAAGACTTCTAACTTGGCTAATTTCCTTGTCCATAATTGCTACATTGTAGCCCTTTTCAATAAATCTATTCTTTAAAAAGGGTACTTGTGTGTCAAAGTCGCTGACCATGGTGCAGTTACGTCTCAGTCTGATGAACTGACTTTGAGGTACTGACTCAAGCCAAGTTTTATGATGGCAACCATCTGTAGGTATATAGGAATAATGGTTTTGAAAAAAGCACTGGTGATCAATTTACTCTCTCTTATTCTCTACTCGAATCTCATTGTCTAGAAAATTAATACTCTCCCTATCAGCCACATAGGAGAGTGAAATGCCTCAATCATTAGTGTTAAAAATAAATAAATCATAATTTGTTCTAAGGAGTTCTAACTCCAGAGGAGGAAGACGTTGCATATGTACCAGAGCGATCTCTGGTCAGGCACAGGCAATAGACCACATCCTCCTCCCACTTGGCCAATAACAAGTTGGCCAGGCTGGTGCGAACTTATCCCTCATGGCCACACCCTTCCTCTGAATGTAATTTTGATGATTGAACCAAAAGTAGTTGTGAGTTGTGGCAAATGTAAGCAAGTCAATAATAAAATCCTTTTAAATTTGTGGTATATCCAATTTCTTGGACAAGTAATACTTAAAGTAGTTGTAAAGGCAGAAGGTTTTTTATATTAATGCATTCTATGCATCAAGATAAAAAACCTTCTGTGTGTAGCAGCCCCCTCCCAGCACCCCCTAATTACCTACCTGAGCCCCCTCTCTCCAACGATGTCCACGATCCCCTCAGCCATCCCAGTACACTCCTCCTGATTGGCTGAGACAGAGCAGCAGCGCTATTGGCTCCCGCAGCTGTCAATCAGGGGAGAGAGGGGGCGGGATCAGGTCGGGGCCCCATGTCTGAATGGATAAACGGAGCTGTGACTCGGCTTGGGTGACCCCTGTAGCAAGCTGCTGGCTGAGAGTCACTCAAAGGAGGGAGGGGCTAGGAGCAGCAAAGAGGGACCCGAGAAGAGGAGGATCTAGGCTGCTCTGTACAAAACCCCTGCACAGAGGAGCTAAGTATAACATGTTATTTAAAAAAAAAAAAAAAAACATGACCCTTTACAATCACTTTAAACGCTTCAGATCCCAAACTATGGGATATACATGTTTAACCACTTCCATACCGGGCCATTGTAAAATGACACCGGCAGGAACCCTCTCTCCGGGTGGACGTCATATGACGTCCTGGGCTTTGTGGGGGGATATCTGAATGATGCCTGCAGCTAGAGGCATCATTCAGATATCCTTCTCTTCTGCTGGCGATTCTGCGCACCATAAGAACGATCATAGCGGCGGTTCCGCCGCTTGATCTTTCTTATAGGCGGCGGGAGGGGACATCCCCCCCCCCCTCCCGCCGCCATCCGGTGCTTCTCCGGGCTCTCCCGTACCATCGGGGACCCGGAGAAAGAATCGTCCTGCGCCGTTGGTTGGATACGTGACGAGCATAGAGATGACTCTATGACCGTCGGAGGCCCGGACACGATGTGGTGACGTCACGCCCAGTTTCCCAAGTGTAAACAAAGCCACGATTGCGGCTGAAAGCATGAGATTGGTGATTTATTTTTCCCGATCTCAGGCTTTCCAGCCTGGAGGAGAGATGTGGGGTCTTTATTGACCCTGCATCTCTCCATAAAGAGGACCTGTCACACACCATTCCTATTACAAGGGATGTTTACATTCCTTGTAATAGGAATAAAAGTAAAAATAAAAAAAAATAAGTAAAAAAAATTAAAAACGCCCCTGTCCCCAATAGCTCGCCCTCAGAAGTGAACGCACACGTAAGTCCCGCCCACATATGTAAACGCAGTCCAAACCACATATGCGAGGCATCGCCGCGTGCGTTAGAGTGCGTGCAACAATTCTAGCACTAGACCTCCTCTAACTCTAACCTGGTAACCTGTAAAAATTTTCAAAGCGTCGCCTATGGAGATTTTTAAGTACCGAAGTTTGGCACCATTCCATGAGTGTGCGCAATATTCAAGCGTGACATGTTAGGTATCTATTTACTCGGCGTAACTTTAATCTTTCATATTTTACAAAAAATTGGGCTAACTTTACTGTTTTGTTATTTTTTAATTCATGAAATAATTTTTTTTCCCCCAAAAAAAGGCGTTTGAAAAATGATTGCGCAAATACCGTGCAAGATAAAAAGTTGCAACGACCGTCATTTTATTCCCTTGGGTGTCTGCTAAAAAAAACATATAAAATGTTTGGTGGGGTCTGAGTAATTTTCTAGCAAAAGAATGATGATTTGTACATGTAGGAGAGAAGTGCCAGAATAGGCTCGGTATGGAAGTGGTATAAAAAGCCTGGTGTTGAAAGGGTTAAACTTAGCTTTGTAAATGAGGTGAAGCTGTGCTGACTTCAATCATCCATTCATGTGCAAACAAAAAATGAATGAGTATTTTTCTTTCTCGTACATCACGGGACACAGAGCGACATAGTCATTACTAATGGGTTATATAGATACCGTCAGGTGCTGGCACTGGCAACTTCCAAAACCGGAAGTACCCTCCCCTATATAAGCCCCTCCCATCCGGGAGCACCTCAGTTTTTTGCCAGTGTCTAAGGTGTTGGCCAAGAAGAAACATGTGTTTTTCACTGAGCTTGCGTACAGGTTCTTTTGGGCCTCAGTAAGCTATTCCGGATCCGACCAAAAAAGCTTCATAGCTAAACGGTCGGTACCCGGGCCTTGCAGAGAAGAGCAAGGTTTTGCCTGTAATGCTTCTCTTAGGAGAGCTGGACCCTGGGATCCAGAGCTCTGGTCATACCCACGACCAAGATGTTTTCTGTGCAGGGTGCTATACAGGTCCAGGGGAGTGGAATCCTTGGGAACCCGGTCCCTGAAGGTTTGATTACAATGCCTGCCGTGATAGGTGAAGTTTGGGCTTTTGTGGACCAAACAAAGTCCTGCGGCGGGGAACAGGTAAGTGGGGGCCCCCAGGAACTTGGTTCTATCGGGGGACCCCCAAGCCTAATTTGTCTTTCTGTCTGTTACCTAACGGTATTCCCGCTAATATTCTGTGTATGCCTGTTACTACTGAGAAAATGTAAACATTTTAATAGTAGGCAAGAAAAAAAATAAAATAAATGTAAGACCGCGGTACCTGTGTTAGACACTAGAGGCCGCTATGGTTCTTTTTCTTGTAATGTGGATTTTTTTCTTCCAGAATTAAATCCAGGCAGTTGGTATGTTCTCTGCTGGGAAGTTGTCTCCTCTGCCCTGTTGCTGCGCTCATCCATCCCCGGGCCCTGCGGCAAAGGGACCCTGGCTCCCATCTAGCTCCTGGTTGTTTTCAAAAAAGGCGCCGAAGGCGCACGTGCCCGCGCGCGTGCACGTGCACGCGCCTCTATTCATAGAGGCGATCTGGAAAAAGGGGCGGAGCGGGTGGATGACGCTCAGGTGTGCGCCGCGGCGCTACTGCGCATGTGCGGGCGTCCAGCGTGTTTTGAAGCACATTATAGCTGGCTGTTGAAGTGCACAGACAGAGCTAGCAACAATATAAAGGCACATAGAGGCGGTTGATGCAGGCATCCCCTAGAAAGGCACTTTAGTAGACACCAACTGTGATATAGCAGCAATTGTGCTAGACTATTCTCAGTAAAAGTGGTGTATTACGGCTGGAATACCTCAGCTTTAGGCTTAGGAATATGCCGTCCAGAAGCTCCGGAACTGAATCTTCCAGGAAGCGAAGGGGGTCTCATCGGGCTCTGAGGATCTTGGGCATACTTCTGCTGCACCAGTCTCCCCTGAAGTTCAGAGGTAAGTGACCGTAGAGACCCCGCAGGGGTACTTGGTACTGTGGCTGTCCTCAGTTCACCTGCTCCTGTGTATGTAACAGAGGAGGTTTTTTCCTCAGCTCTGGGAGGATTAGAGAGAGATTGTCAACATTGATCGGTGCCTCCCTGTCAGGGAAAGCACGCCCGATCTCCGTCTCCTCCTTCAGAGTGCCTGTTAGCAGAGCAACAGTCCCATACAGAGATCGACCTGCCTGAAGGGGATCAGGATGAGGTTGATTCTGTTATAGAGGAATCAACAGTGGGGGAACCTTTTCTCAGCATCTCAAGCTGAAAGATTATGGGTTCAGTCTCTGACTAACATGGTCCGATCAGCATTTAAAAATGCACCTTGCGGAACCATCAACCACTACTGTATCCTCGTTGGGGTCGCTAGAAGCCCCCAGACTGTCTGTTCTTTTCCACTTCACCCTTTGCTGAAAGGGCTCATTTACCAGGATTGGGAACATCCTGAGAAAATATTTAGTCCCCCAAGAGATTTCCGGTGGTCTATCCCATGGAGGATAAGTTCATCAAAAAAAAAAAAAATGGAAGGTCCCTACAGTGGACGCAGCCATCTCTTGTATGTATAAATCACTCACATGTCCAGTGGATAATGTCTAAATGTTCAAGAACCCAATAGATAAAAGATTGGAGTCCTTATGAAAATCTGCTTCTTTCTACAGCAAGCTTGGTGACACAACCAGCAGTAGCAGCTATTGGGGTCTGCTAAGCAGTGAAGGATCAGTTGAAACAGGTCTTGAGGGACTTGACAGATCAGCAGGCTTTGCCCTAGCTGATCTATCTAGAGCCTTAGGCTTTGCGGTTGACGCCATAAAGGATTCAGTCCATCAGGCCTCCCGCCTTACGCTGTCTATAGTACATATGCGTAGGCTCCTATGGCTCAAAAACTGGTCTGCTGAAGCTCCCTGTAAAGAATGGCTGGTTAGCGTCCCATTTCATGGTGAACGCTTATTCAGGGAAAACCTGGACAAATATATCCAGAAAATTTCCAGCGGTAAAAATACGCTCTTGCCGGTTAAAAACAGAGTTAGAGGTCCCTCTTTAAGAGGCCTGCTTCTCCAGTCCCTGGGGCATCGGCTGTGTAACAGTTCCGACGGCCTCCTCGGTCAATTCCCGGGGGTAAAAAACAGGGACAATAGCAGGGTAATGAGAAACCTTGGGTCAGGGGAGGTACAAAACCTCCCCCAAAGTTAAATTCATTGAAGCCCCCACTCAGTCGGGTGGGGGGAGGACTCCAGTTGTTCGCAAGAGACCTGGCGGGACACGATCAAGACAGATAGGTGCTCTCCGCAGTATGTTTGGGATACAGTTTGGAGTTAAAAGACTCTCCTCCTTCCCATTTTTGAGGTCAAACGTGCCAAGGGATCCCCGGAAGAGAGAGTCCCTCCTGTTGGCACTAGAACAACTATTGCTCCAAGGAGTAATTATGGAGGTTCCCCTGGAAGAATGAGGGTTCGGGTTTTACTCAAACCTCTTTACAGTCCCGAAGCAAACGCGGACGGGAGGCCCATATTAATTCTAAAAGGGCTATACAAATTCCTGTATATCAGGACTTTCCGATGGAGTCGATCCGATCGGTGGCCACTGCCCTACAAGGGGAGGATTGGTTAGCCGCGATCGACATCAAAGATGCTTATTTGCACATTCCCATCTTTCCAGTCCACCAAAAATTTCTACGCTTTGCAGTAGAAGGGCGCCATTTTCAGTTCAGAGCCTTACCCTTCGGTTTGGCCACAGCACCACGAGTGTTTACAAAAATTCTGGCCCTTTATTGGCCAATCTAAGAACACAAGGTGTAATGATAATGGCATATCTAGATGACTTGTTGCTGATAGACCACTCAGTGAAAAAACTAGACGTGGTCGTTCACAAGACAATCAAGTATCTGGAATCTCACGGTTGGATTATCAACCGAGACAAGTCAGCCCTAAAAACCAGTCAAAAGTCTGGAATACTTGGGGCTAAGGTTGGATTCAGGCCAGAGAAAAATATTCTTGCCTCGAGGAAAGGTGTTGTCTTTGAAAGATTTGATCGACTTAGTGGGTACAAAAAAGACAGCCGTCCATACGCCTGTATATGAGGCTGCTGGGAAAAATGGTGGCATCATTCGAAGCAGTACCCTACGATCAATTCCATTCAAGGAATTTGCAAGGGGCCATACTGTCAGCCTGGAACAAAAAAGTTCAGGCCCTAGACTTACAATGTCCTTGTCCCCTTCCGTTCGCAAGAGCCTCCGTTGGTGGTTGGTTCCCCTGAATCTGGAAAAAAGGAAATCCTTCAGTCCGATTTCTTGGAAGGTGGTCACTACAGATGCCAGCCTTATAGGCTGGGGAGCAGTACTGGAGCAATGGTCTCTCCAGGGCAGATGGTCGGATGCAGAAAAGGCCCTGCCCATCAATCTCTTAGAGATACGAGCAGCCCGGTATGCCCTAGTAGCATGGACATCCAAACTCCAAGGGTCCCCTGTCAGAATTCAATCAGACAATGCCACAGCAGTGGCATATATCAATCATCAGGGGGGCACCAGGAGTCGTGCAGCCCAGAGGGAAGTAAATTACATCCTGAAATGGGCAGAAAGATATGTCCCAGCCATATCTGCGGTATTTATTCCAGGAGTGGAGAATTGGAAGGCGGACTTTCTAAGTCGCCAGCAATTAGGCCCAGAGGAAGGGTCCCTTCACCCCGAGGTTTTCTGGACAATATGTCAGCGGTGGGGAACATCGGATGTAGATCATCTAGCATCCAGATTCAACGCAAAGGTGGACAGGTTTGTCTCTCGGACAAGGGATCCCCTAGCTTGCGGCTCGGATGCCCTAGTGTTCCCTTGGGATCAGTTCAAGCTGATATATGCATTCACACCGCCACAATGGTTACCTCGATGACTCCGCAGAATCAGGGTAGAAAAGGAACCAGTGATTCTGGTGGCTCCAGCGTGGCCCCGAAGAGCGTGGTACGCGGAGATTGTAAAATGTCAGTGGGGAGTCCTTGGTCTCTCCCACGTCGTCCGGACCTGCTTTCGCAAGGACCGATATACCACCCTTCCTTACCAGCCCTAGGTTTGACGGCCTGGCTATTGAAGCCCACATTCTAAAAAAGAGAGGGCTCTCTAATCCTGTGGTATCTACCATGATCAATGCCAGGAAGCCGGTATCCAGGCAGATCTACTATAGAATCTGGAAGGCGTACATCGCGTGGTGTGAGGCCAAGAAATGGCATCCACATAAGTACGTAATAGGTAGGATTCTGGACTTCCTACAGTGGGCTGTAGATAGGAAGCTTGCCTTGAGTACTATCAAGGGTCAGATTTCGGCCTTGTCAATATTTTTTCAAAGGCCCTTGGCTTCGCATTCACTAGTCAAAGCCTTTATACAAGGAGTGATGCGTATTAGTCCTCCGGTTAATATTCCCATATGTCCATGGGATCTAAACTTGGTTCTGTCGGTTCTACAGAAACAACCATTTGAACCATTACATCATATTTCTTTGGTGCTTCTCACCAGGAAATTGATTTTTCTAGTAGCCATTTGTTCGGCTAAAAGAGTGTCGGAATTAGCAGCTATGTCCTGTAAGGAGCCATATCTGGTTATCCATAAGGATAGAGTAGTGTTACGTCCTCATCCAGCCTTTCTTCCTAAGGTGGTATCGAGGTTTCATTTGAACCAAGATGTGGTTCTTCCTTCTTTTTTCCCCAAACCTACTTCGGTAGAGGAAAAGTTATTGCATTCTTTGGATGTAGTAAGAGCAGTTAAAGCTTATCTAAAGGCCACTGCTCAGATTCGCAGAACGGATACTTTGGTTATTCTGCCGGAAGGCCCCAGAGAGGGTCAGGCAGCGTCAAAATCTACTTTAGCCAAGTGGATTCGACAGGTCATAATACAAGCCTATGGCTTGAGAAGGAGACCGCCTCCGTTCAAAGTTAGAGCGCACTCCACGAGAGCAGTTGGAACTTCATGGGCAGTGCATCACCAGGCCTCCCTGGCTCAAATCTGTAAGGCCACAACATGGTCTTCAGTACACACGTTTACTAGGTTCTACCAGGTGGACGTTAGAAGTCAGGAGGATGTCGCCTTTGGGCGCAGTGTGTTGCAGGCCGCAAAAGATCCTCATGTCTGATAGCGCTCAGCTTATATATGGTGTATCCCCCCCCCTCATTGGGCATTGCTTTAGGACATCCCATTAGTAATGACTATGTCGCTCTGTGTCCCGTGATGTACGAGAAAGAAAATAGGATTTTTATAACAGCTTACCTGTAAAATCCTTTTCTTGGAGTACATCACGGGACACAGAGCTCCCGCCCCTCTTTGGGGACACTTATTGCTTTGCTACAAAACTGAGGTGCTCCCGGATGGGAGGGGCTTATATAGGGGAGGGTACTTCCGGTTTTGGAAGTTGCCAGTGCCAGCACCTGACGGTATCTATATAACCCATTAGTAATGACTATGTCGCTCTGTGTCCCGTGATGTACTCCAAGAAAAGGATTTTACAGGTAAGCTGTTATAAAAATCCTATTTTTGCAAAATGAATTTTCACTTGGCTTCAGCTCAGTCACTAAGCTTATTTTACATAAAATATTGCTTTTCAAAAACCCACTCTAGATCTGTTCTGGATGCGTTTCTGCATGCGCATTTTTTAACACGTTTTTGGTGTGGACTGGTGCGTTTTGCTGTATCCCAGTGCAGTGAAAAATGCAGAATGTTCTACATTTTTCTCTGGAACTGACTGCACTGGTGTGAACTGTGCCATTGGAAACCATATACCGTATATACTCAAGTATAAGCCCACCCGAATATAAGCCGAGGCACCTAATTTTACCACAAAAAACTGGGAAAACGTATTGACTTGAGTATAAGCCAAGGGTGTCCATCTGCATGCCTCACTGTGTCCACGTGCATGGCTCACTGTGCCCATGGCTCACTGTGTCCATGACTAGACTGACGTTTAACATGGGAGTCTATGGAAGGGTTTCCCGGCTTTGAAAAATCGGTGCTCCCCGGCCATAGAGCCCCCGGACAACAACCTTTGTACACTTGTAGAGGAAGAGTGGGGCTGCATGTGTGCCAAGTTTGGGGTCCAAGGGACCTACGGACGGCCGGTACTGGGTCCTCAAAGTCCGGGAGATCAGGCGCAAAAAGGTGACTCGCGTATAAGCCGAGGGGGGCATTTTCAGCACAAAAAAATGTGCTGAAAAATTTGGCTTATACTCGAGTATATACGGTAACCTACTTTCCATGAGTTTTTGGTGCGGAAAAAACCCCCACACTGGACTGCATGTGGTGTGAACTAGCTGAAAATGAAACCTGTACCAAGAGAAATGTACAGGCTTGCCATTGGTGAATTTCTGAAAATGCTAGTTGCCTGGCTGTCCCAGGCTATAATACTTTGAGTCACTGACCCGGTGACCCAAGTGAAATCAAAGCTCCTGCACACTTGTTCTGGTTCATTGACTCAAAGCATTGAAGCCAGAGGATAAGTATGGTTGTCAGGTAATCAGCATTTGCAAAGGAAGAGGCCAGCAGTGGCAGCCTACATATTTTTTTTAGCACAGGTTTACTTTAAGTTTGCTGATTTGGATTATGTGGGCCCTGCTGTCTGTGGGTTCAGATGGAGCAGTTGCATTGACATATGGAGGCATTTTATATTCATGAGCACAACCCACCCACATCTTGATCTGAAATTAGACCACAGTGTACCAGGAAAAGCAGTAAAGACAGGCACAGACACTCATACAGAGCCCTAGGACAGTTCGCTATTATCTTACTGCAAGGGGAAACAAATGCTGATCAGTAGTGCCAAGGTTCTTGTTTAGTAAGAGGCAGACACAGGACATGGGATTTTTACTCCTGCAATATGGTTGTACTACTCTGCCATAACCGACAGCAATCCTATCGCAATGGTAACTGTGGTGACAGTGGTGGTTATTTACGAAAGGCAAATCCACTTTGCACTGCAAGTGCAAAGTGCACTTGAAATTGCACTGAAAGTGCACTTGGAAGTGCAGTTGCTGTAGATCCGAGGGAGACATGCAAGGAAAATAAACAGCATTTTAGCTTGCACATGATTGGTTAATAAAATCAGCAGACCTTCCCCCTCATTTCAGATCTATCCCTCCTTTCAAGTGCACTTACAGTGCAATTTCAAGTGTACTTTGCACTTGTAGTGCAAAGTGGATTTGCCTTTCGTAAATAACCCCCAATGTATTTTGTTTTTTTTCCTTTGCACCAAAACAAAGAAGATGATTGGTGATGGTCATAGGGTATCTTTTTACATGTTGAGAGATCACCCTAGACCAGGGGTAGGCAACCTTGACACTCCAGTTGTGGTGAAACTACAAATCCCATCATGCCCCTTCCTCTAGGAGTCATGCCTGTCATTGCCAGGGTCTTGCAATGTCTCATGGGACTTGTAGTTTCACCACAGCTAGAGGGCTGAGGTTGCCTACCCCTGCCCTAGGCGATAGTGATAACTTCCAAAGCCGTGGGGCCCTTATGCCTGATAACAAACATTTCTGCTAACCAGGAGCAACCCTTGTAGTTATTAAGCCATCTATGACTAGCGTATAATCTTGGATAGACTGTAATATTTGGCTTAGTACAACTGAAATCAGCAGATTACAATAACTCCCTCAGGATTGATGGGCCAGAGATGCCTGTGCTAGTCATGTAATTGTATCATCTCCTGATCTGACCCTAACTTGCTGGTCTGAGCAATGACCTTTGCATGACTATGGCCTACTTTTATGTCCTGTTTATATCTATTCCCTTTTTAGAAATAGGAAACAAAAAGACAGTAGTACTGCTGAAGTAACAGTGGAGTGCTGCCATACACTATATTTCTGCTGCATGAAATTAATTATATGTATATATTTGAACAGATTTACTATTAGAAGCTATAGAAAAAATACAGTTTTTTTTTTTAGTCTTGCATAAAAACAATCACAGGAACTCTCAATGGGTATGTGTCTTTTTAGATTGACATGTACCATACCAGGTGAAACGTTTCCAATTGCACGATCTCCTAACACACGGTTTAGTATTGAACACTCCTCAGTTTATTGCTTTCTTCACTTGAACACTTACCGTATATAATCGAGTATAAGCCGAGTTTTTCAGCAAATTTTTTTTGTGCTGAAAATGCCCCCCCTGGCTTATACTCGAGTCACCTTTTTGCGCCTGATCTCCCGGACTTTGGGGACCCGGTACCGGCCGGCCGTAGGTCCCCTGGACCCCAATCCTGGCACACATATAGCATCACTCTTCCTCTACTAATGTACAAAGTTTGTTGTCATGGGGACCTACGGCCGGGGAGCACCGATTTTTTTAAATCCGGGCACCCCTTCCATAGACTCCCATGTTAAACGGTCATTTCTCCAGTAACTTTGGGGACCCGGTACCGTTCGGTTGTAGGTTCTCTGGACCCGAAACTTGGCACACATGTAGCCCCAGTTCTCCTCTACAAGTGTGCAAAGCTTTCTGTCTGGGGGACCAACATATGGGGAGCACCGATGTTTCAAAGCCGGGCACCCCTTCCATATACTCCCATGTTAAACGTAAGTCCTAGTCATGGACACAGTGAGGCATGGGCACAGTGAGGCACCATGAGGCATGCAGATGGACACCCTAGGCTTATACTCGAGTCAATACGTTTTCCCAGTTTTTTTGTGGTAAAATTAGGTGCCTCGGCTTATATTCGGGAGGGCTTATACTCGAGCATATACGGTATATGGTTTCCAATGGCACAGTTCACACCAGTGCAGTCAGTTCCAGGGCTTTCCAGTTTTTTGTGGTAAAATTAGGTTGCCCCGGCTTATATTCGGATTGGCTTATACTCGAGTATATACGGTACTTTAAAGTGGTTTCTAAAGGCTGCAGTTTTTTACATTCATGCATTCTATGCATGAAGGTAAAACACCTTCTGTGTGCAGCACCCCCCAGCCCCCTCAATCCTTACCTGAGCTCCCTCCAATCCAGCGATGTTTACGATAGCCTCGGCTGCCCCAGGTCTCTCCCTCATTGGCTGAGACAGCAGCAGGAACCCATTAGCTCACAAACGGTGAACCAATGAGGAGAAAGCAGGGGGGGGGGGCAGGGTCGAGCCACGGCTCTATGTGTCTTATTGATGCAGAGAGCCACTGTTAGAGAGCGTGAAAGCAGCTGTGCCACTAGGGCAAGCGGCTTTCTCTGGGGACACTGCTCGAGGTGGAGGAGCCAGGAGCGCCGGCAGGAGAACCAAAAAGAAGAGGATTGGAGCTGCTCTGTGCAAAACCACTGCACAGAGCAGGTAAGTATAACATGTTTGTTAAAAAAAAAAAAACATGTTAAAAAAAAAACAAAGCTTTAATATCACTTTAAGACCATACATGGAGTTTAAAAGTGGCATGCTAAGACAATGTTTTATGGAGCTTTCTTTCACCGTCCTCTTCTTTGCCTGTGGATATGGAACACATTAATATTAATGAAAGGCCAAAAGCAAAATGACATGCTAATTCTTTTTCACAATGTGAGACTGCTCTGCTTTCAGAAAGAGATGAGCTATGGAACATCTATATAAGCCACAGTTATCTATTAATTACACCGGTGACTGGGTATACTATTCCTAGAAGATTGTTTGCAATCGGGGATAATTGAAGATTGACATAGAGAAAAATGCACACATTTGTGCAAGTGCTTGATTATTTTTGGTGAACACCATGGGGCAATAATACAGTGCCTTAAAGTATTCATACCCCTTGAAATTTTCAACATTTTATCATGTTACAACCCAAAACATGTATTTTATTGGGATTTTATGTGATAGACCAACACAAAGTGGCTCATAATTGTGAAGAGGAAGGAAAATGATAAATAGTTTTCAATTATTTATTTTTTTACAAATACGTGAAAAGTGTGGTGTGCATTTGTATTCAGCCCCCCTGAGTCAATACTTTGTAGAACCACCTTTCACTGCCATTACAGCTGCAGGGCTTTTTGGGGATGTCTCTACCAGCTTTGCACATCTAGAGAGTGAAATTCTTACCCATTCTTCTTTGCAAAATGGCTCAAGCCCTGTCAGATTGGATGGAGAGCGTCTGTGAACAGCAATTTTCAAGTCTTGCCACAGATTTTCATTTTAATTTAGGTCTGGACTTGGGCCATTCTAACACATGAATATGCTTTGATTTAAACCATTCCATTGGAGCTCTGGCTGTATGTTTAAGGTGGTTGTCCTGCTGGAAGGTGAACCTCCGCTCCAGTCTCAAGTCTTTTGCAGTCTCTAATGCACACACGATCGGAAATTCCTACAAGAAAACCGCAGATTTTTTTCCAACGGAATGTTGGCTCAAACTTGTGTTGCATACAAACGGTCACGCAAATGTTGTTGTCGGAAATTCCGACCGTCAAGAACGCAGTGACGTACAAGACGTACGACGAGCCAAGATCAATGAAGTTCAATAGGCAGTTCGGCTTTTCTGCTTGATTCTGAGCATGCGTGTTTTTTTGTGTGTCGGAATTTTCGAACTTTTCTTGTCGGAAAAATTGAGAACCAGCTCTCAAATTTTTTGTTGGTGGAAATTCCAACAGAAAATGTCCGATGGAGCCTACACACGGTCGGAGATTCCGACCAAAAGCTCACATCGAACTTTTCTTGTCGGAATTTCCGATCGTGTGTACGCGGCATTACAGTTTTTTTTCTAAGATTGCTCTGTATTTGGCTCCATCCATCTTCCCATCAACTCTGACCAGCTTCCCTGTCCCTGCTGAAGAAAAGCATCCCCACAACATGATGCTGCCACCACCATGTTTCACGGTGGTAATGGTGTGCTCAGGGTGATGTGCGGTGCACTGCTACACATAGCGTTTTGCTTTTACGCCAGAAAGTTCAATTTTGGTCTCATCTGACCAGAGCATCTTCTTCCGCTCGTTTGCTGTGTCCCCCACATGCCTTCTGCAAACGGGACTTCTTATGGCTTTTTTTTAACAATGGCACGACTAATAGTTGTCCTGTGGACAGATTCTCCCACCTGAGCTGTGGATCTTTGCAGCTCCTCCCAGAGTTACCATGGGCCCATTGGCTGCTTTTGTCGCTCTCCTTGCTCGGCCTGTAAGTTTAAGTGAACGGCCATGTTTTGGTAGGTTTACAGTTGAGTTGTGCCATACTCTTTTTCCATACCTCCCAACTTTTGAACTTCAGAATGAGGGACACTTGGGAGGAAGCGACCGACGGCGTTCTACGTACACTGCGGCAAAAAGAGTCTGTCTGACACATACAAACCCCAGCACAGTCATTTAAAAAAATAAGAATAAAAAGCTTCCATTACAAATGATTTTGCATAAACCTATGGCAGTGTGCGTTACACCAGGGCTCGACAAACCCCGGGCGCCAGGTCGCCATTGCGACTAGAATTAGCGACCTGGCGCCTGGGGCAGCACAGCTGGGGAATCCTGTCTCTCCGTGCCGCCCCCCCTCCGCGCCGCGGGATCGCGTCGGGCCGCGCCGGCCGGTAATTGAGGCCGCGGCTTTGCGGCCTTCTGCAGGCCTATGCTTCCTTCTGTGATCTAGCGCCATCTAGTGGTGGCCGTTGGTATGACAAGACAAACAGCAATGCTAATGGAGTTTCCCTGTCTGTTTTCACTGCCATCTCCTTCCCTCTAATTACAACCCCCAAACATTATTATATATATTTTTTATTCTAACACCCTAGAGAATAAAATGGCGGTTGTTGCAATACTTTCTGTCACACCGTATTTGCGCAGCGGTCTTACAAGCGCACTTTTTTGGGAAAAAATACACTTTTTTTTAAATAAAAAAATAAGACAACAGTAAAGTTAGCCCATTTTTCTTTAATATTGTGAAAGATAATGTTACGCTGAGTAAATTAATACCCAACATGTCACGCTTCAAAATTGCGTCCGCTCGTGGAATGGCGACTAACTTTTACCCTTTCAAATCTCCATAGGCGACGTTTAAAAAATTCTACAGGTTGCATGTTTTGAGTTAGAGGAGGTCTAGGGCTAGAATTATTGCTCTCTATCTACCGATCGCGGCGATACCTCACGTGTGGTTTGAACACCGCTTTCATATGCGGGCGCTACTCACGTATACGTTCGCTTCTGCGCGCGAGCTCGGCGGGACGGGGCGCGTTCCTGGCTCCTAACTTTTTTAGCTGGCTCCTAGATTCCAAGCAAATTTGTCAAGCCCTGCGTTGCACAAAGTGTGGAAGGATTCAGGAATGTGTTATGTATAGAGTGCATGGTTCAGGAGAGCAATAGGTACATACTCCAGGTTTCTGGAGTGCCTTTTGCATATGTTCTGGAGTGTGTTACACTCAGAGTACAGGGTTCAGGAGAGGGCTAGATACAGAGTGCAGAGTTCTGGAGTGTGTTATGCACAGGGTGCAGTGTTCAGGGTTCTGGAGTTGCATATAGAGTGCAGGGTTTTGGCGTGTGTTATGTACAGAGTGCAGGAGAGTGTTAGGCACAGTGCATGGTTCTGGAGTGCGTTACGTGCAGAGTGCAAGGGTTCAAGAGCGCTAGGTACAGAGTGCAGTCATCCATCCACATCCCACTATTGCAATAAAATATAACCTCTGCACCCCCCTTCCCCACACACACACACGCACGCACACATCACACACATACACACACACACACATAACGCACCACACACCACACACATAACACACCACACACACACACACACACATATACCACACACATATACCACACACATATACCACACACATATACCACACACATATACCACACACACACACCACACACACACACCACACACACACACACCACACACACACACCACACACACACCACACACACATACATAACACACCACCAGGGCTGGTGGAAGTATTTTTGACACTCTAGGCGAAACCTCATTTTGCTCCACCCCTGACTCACCCCCTTTGCCCTGCCCATGTGACAGGAGTTGGCGCTATACAGGAAGCATCGGCTCTGCTTCCTCTAGCGCTGGCTGCAGTGTACCTCTAATTACACTAACGGTCAGAGCAGCTGTCTGAGATTCAGTTAGTTACATGCTGCAGATGCGGAGGGAAACCAATGGCCGGGCACCCCTAGGCAGACGTGCGCCCTAGGCGGTTGCCTAGTTTTCCTAGTGGCAGCACCGGCTCTCCACACACACACACACACAACACAACACAACACACGTACATACATACATACATACAGTAAACACACTTTTGTAAAAGTAACACCTTTCTGTAGATGTCTTCTATCTTCCTTCTCCTTTCAGTGCACTGGGTATTTTCGGCTCCTGGACTCCTGGAGCAGGAAGGAGGTAAAGATTAGGGGGCAGCTCACCCCCCTCCTCCCTCCTCGAAGCAGTCAGCCTTTTACTTGTCCCGACTCTAGTGCAGAGCAGAGAGGCTTTTGAAGGAGCCGAGCTGTTACTTTCACTTTCAACTGCAGAAGCCGGGCTTCTGTGTTTAAAGGGTTTGTAAAGGTAAATGTTTTTTCACCTTAATGCATCCTATGCATTAAGGTGAAAAATCATTCGACAATACGGCCCCCCCCAGCCCCCGTTTTACTTACCTGACCCCTCGAAAATCCCGCGCTCGTCCCCGTCATCCTCCTCGCCATTCAGCCTGGCTACAGTGGATGGATTGAAAGCAGCGCAGCCATTGGCTCGCGCTGCTGTCAATCACATCCAATGATGCAGCGCACTGGGGGGCGGGGCAGAGTGATACAGTGAGCGGCAGTAGCCGCTGGCTGTATCACAGGAGCGCGCCCGCAATCACTCACCACCATGCGAGCTCGCTCGCATATAGATGGTGATTGATTGCGGGGAGGAGCCGAGACAGCCGCCGAGGGACCCTAGAAGACGTGGATCGGAGGCACTCTGTGCAAAACGAGCTGCACAATGGAGGTAAGTATAACATGTTTGTTATTTAAAAAATAAATATATTTTTTGTTTACAATCCCTTTAAGTGAAAGTGGAGAGCTGCCTGTGAGTGCAGGGCTAATGTAGGCTGAAAAAACCCCTGGGGGAGAGGAATAGACAGCTGATCCTGACCCTCTGAAACTCTGGGTCCCCCATCAGATAGTGCCCGGGTTGGACTGCACATGCGCAGCCGGAGATCACGGAAATCTCCGAACCTGATCAGCTCTTCTTCAGGTGTACACGACGCATGCGTGGCTCGGGGCGGGGCGGGTTATCCAGGCTCATCCCTTACCATCCCCGTGGACATGGAACTTATTAAAAAAAAAAACAGGAGACCGAGCGAGCGAAGCAAGGACGTGAGGCCTACTGGCCACTTACAGCAAATTCCACGTCGCCCTGGACCTGTTGCAATAACAACTGCGAGCAGCCAGTTAGCTGCGCATGCTCCAAGAACAACTGATGGAACAGATGTTCAGTCTCTGAGATTTCCGTGATCTCCACTTGCGCATGCGCAGTCCAACCCGGGCACTATCTGATGGGGGGACCCATACTGACAGAACACCGGCTCTTTTGCTATGCACTGGTTTGACAGAGGGGCGGGTCTGGGTAGCAGTCCCGCCCATACCCGACATCACACCCTCATTTTGACAGGTGAAGTCTCTTATTGGGGCTGCACAGTGCACATCCAGCTGACCTGCTAGACAATACCTGGCTGTACTGCATGTGTACACTGCTGCAGGTCCTATTGAGAGAGAACTTAGCTTCTAGTCAATAGCATTATGCTGGACAAATCCCCTGTATGGCGGGATAGCGGGACAAAGGTGTCAATGCGGGAAAGTCCCGCCCAATCCGGGACTGTTGGGAGGTATGCTGGCACGGACAGATGGCACTTGCTGGCACTGACAGATGGCACTTGCTGGCACTGACAGATGGCACTTGCTGGCACTGACAGATGGCACTTGCTGGCACTGACAGATGGCACTTGCTGGCACTGACAGATGGCACTTGCTGGCACTGACAGATGGCACTTGCTGGCACTGACAGATCATATGGCACTTGCTGGCACTGACAGATAGCACTTGCTGGCACTGGCTGGTGGCACTTGCTGGCACTGGCTGGTGGCACTTGCTGGCACTGGCTGGTGGCACTGGCAGGTTTCACACTAAGCCAAGTGTGAAGCCTCATACACACGAACGAGTTTCTCGGCAAAAACCAGCAAGAAACTTGCTGGCAGAGATTTTTTGCCGAGAAATTTGTTCGTGTGTATGGTTTCTCGTCAAGAAAAGCGACAAGAATCTCGACGAGAAAATAGAGAACCTGCTCTCTATTTTCTCGTCGAGATTCTCGTCAGCCTGTTTCTCGACGAGAAAATTGTGTGTGTGTGTGTACACTTACCTTTTCGCCGGGAAGCCCGCGCATGCTCGAAATGACTTCGACGCATGCGCGGTAGCTTCCTAGGCATAGGTAGGGTGAACCAAGATGGCGGCGACGGCATCGAATGTGACGAGCGCATGCTCGTCCTATTCGATGACGTCACCGCGTTCGCTCCATTCAAAGAACCGCGGGTTCTTTGAAAGGAGCGTGTGTACACTCGGCCGGGACAAGTTTCTTGTCCAAGAATCTCGTCGAAAAAAACTACATGTTTTTTTCGACGAGAATCTCGGCCGTGTGTACGAGGCTTCACTGTGTGAAACTGACAAGAGAGGAGAGAGAGCTGTCAGAATGAGCTCGATGTGGGGGTGGGCGGGACCCGGGACCCAGCAGCTAAATTACACCAGCCAATGATTGGGCTGCTTTAGAAGGGGGCGGGGCCACATACACATAGCGGCCCGCCCAGATGCCATCCCATTGGCTGGTGTAATATAGCTGCTGGGTCCCGCCCACCCGGCCGGGTCCCGCCCACCCCCGACATCGAGCTGACAGCTCCGCTCTCCTTCCTCTCTGTTACATGTCAGTTTGACACACTCAGCGCGGCGCTTGATGCTGCCAGAGCCGCTGAGTGTGGAGAAATGAGGAGGAGCGGTGGTTAGTGTAAAATATCGGCATAATTTTGATAATAATCGTCCAATGCCGATTTATCAAAAATGGCCAAATATCGGCCGATATATCGGTCGACCTCCTAATCATGAGAATGGTGAGGAATCAGAAGTCAGCTGGGACCATAGCCACCAAGAAAACAATGGGTAACACACTGCGCCACGAAGGACTGAAATCCTGCAGCGTCCGCAAGGTCCCCCTGCTCAAGAAAGCACATGTACAGGCCCGTCTGAAGTTTGCTAATGAATATCTGAATAATTCAGAGGAGAACTGGGTGAAAGTGTTGTGGTCAGATGAGACCAAAATCGAGCTCTTTGGCATCAACTCAAATCACTGTATTTGGAGGAGGAGGAGGAATACTGCCTATGATCCCAAGAACACCATCCCCACCGTCAAACATGGAGGTGGAGGTGGAAACATTATGCTTTGGGGGTGTTTTTTGCTAAGGGGACATGACAACTTCACTGCATCAAAGGGATGATGGATGGGGCCATGTCCCGTCAAATCTTGGGTGAGAACCTCCTTCCCTCAGCCAGGGGATTGAAAATGGGTCATGGGTTGGTATTCCAGCCTGTTATGATTGATCTTATGGTGCAGGGAATTGCCGGCTAAAGAGAACGATACCAGGTTGATGCCTGTAGGTGCAGGAATCAGCCCAGTATAACCACTGAAACGGGGGGATGTCCATGTATGCCCTCCCGTTGGGAAGTGGTTAAGAAAAAAAATCACATAAGTATTCACAGCCTTTGCTCAGTACTTTGTTGAAGCACCTTTGGTACCAATTGCAGCTTCAAGTCTTTTTGAGTATGATGCTACAAGCTTGGGACACCTATTTTTGGGTAGCTTCTTCCATTCTTCTTTGCAGGACCTCTCAAGCTCCATCAGGTTGGATGGGGAGCGTCGGTGCTCAGCCATTTTCAGATCTCTTCCACTGCCCTGCCCTGCCCAGTATAGCTTTGTGAACTAAAGAATTCCCCCCCCCCCTCCTCTATATTATAGTTGTTGTGTTTTGTAGTCATACCAAACTTACAAGGTGACCATGATGCTCCTGCTTAGTTAGATACAGTACAGTGAGGGAGCCTTTGTCACCCTAGGCCCAGAAGTGTGTTACTGGCTGGATCACCATGTGAAAAAAGGGAAGACAAAATGATTGCAGCCACCACATCTATAGACTTAAAGAGGAGCTCCAGTCGTTTTTCAGAAAATTAAAAGTCAGCAGCTACAAAAACTGGGCAAAGTTCCGCTTCAAGCTGCAATATATGAAATTTTTGTTCTTGAGTTTAGACACGCTTTAACAAACACTGGCAGGATTATTTACATTATTTGCCAACTGTAATAAAGGTGCAGTGCCTGAATATAGCAACAGAAAATTTAAAACGTCCACTATAAATCATGTGCATAAAAAAACGCATCCCTGAATCCTGCACTCTGCACATAGTGCACCCCTGAATCCTGCACTCTGCACATAGTGCACCCCTGAATCCTGCACTCTGCACATAGTGCACCCCTGAATCCTTCAATTCTGCACATAGCGCAGCCTTCAATTCTGCACATAGCGCACCCTTCAATTCTGCACATAGCGCACTCCTGAATCCTGCACTCTGCACGTAGCGCACCCCTGAATCCTGCACTCTGCACGTAGCGCACCCCTGAATCCTGCACTCTGCACGTAGCGCAGCCCTCAATCCTGCACTCTGCACGTAGCGCAGCCCTCAATCCTGCACTCTGCACGTAGCGCAGCCCTCAATCCTGCACTCTGCACGTAGCGCAGCCCTCAATCCTGCACTCTGCACGTAGCGCAGCCCTCAATCCTGCACTCTGCACGTAGCGCAGCCCTCAATCCTGCACTCTGCACGTAGCGCAGCCCTCAATCCTGCACTCTGCACGTAGCGCAGCCCTCAATCCTGCACTCTGCACGTAGCGCAGCCCTCAATCCTGCACTCTGCACGTAGCGCAGCCCTCAATCCTGCACTCTGCACGTAGCGCAGCCCTCAATCCTGCACTCTGCACGTAGCGCAGCCCTCAATCCTGCACTCTGCACGTAGCGCAGCCCTCAACCCTGCACTCTGCACGTAGCGCAGCCCTCAACCCTGCACTCTGCACGTAGCGCAGCCCTCAACCCTGCACTCTGCACGTAGCGCAGCCCTCAACCCTGCACTCTGCACGTAGCGCAGCCCTCAACCCTGCACTCTGCACGTAGCGCAGCCCTCAACCCTGCACTCTGCACGTAGCGCAGCCCTCAACCCTGCACTCTGCACGTAGCGCAGCCCTCACTCTGCACGTAGCGCACCCCTCAACCCCTCAACCCTGCACGTAGCGCACCCCTCAACCCTGCACGTAGCGCACCCCTCAACCCTGCACTCTGCACGTAGCGCACCCTGCACTCTGCACGTAGCGCACCCTGCACTCTGCACGTAGCGCACCCTGCACTCTGCACGTAGCGCACCCCGCAACCCTGCACTCTGCATGTAGCGCACTCTTCTGTATATAGTTGACTCCTGAACTTCTGTTATGTAACAATGCCTCAATGTTAGTGCAGTTTGGCCATACCCACAATTTGATACAGAGGTAATGATGTGCAGTAACCTCTAGCAACCAAGCAGTGAACAGTAATGATCTGCTGTAATCTCTAGCAACCTATCAGTGAGCAAGAAGGATTTGCAGTAACCTCTAGAAACCAGTAAGCAGTAATGATGTACGGTAGCCTCTAGCAACAAATCAGTGAGCAGTAAGGATGTGCATGTGCATGTGCAATAACCAATAGCAACCAGTGGAGAAGCAGTAATGATGTGCAGTAACCCCTATCAACCAAGCAGCAAGCAGAAATGATGTGCTGTAACCTCTAGCAACTAATCAGTGACTGGTAATGATATGATATGCTGTAACCTCTGGCAACCAATCACAATTGCTACCTGATCTGCTGCAGTAAACTGATTTTGAGTCTAGCTGCTATTTATTGTATGTCTCAGAGAAGGGGGGAGGTGCAAGAGAATGTTTGCCCAGGGTCCAATTAAAAACTACCCTGTTTACCAGTATATTTTGTAATTTACTTGGAGTTGGGCTTTAAAACATTTCATTATTAGTTCATTCCTGTGATTAGTGCTGTTTAATATGATATAGAGCTGCACAATTCTGGATAAAATTAGATTCACAATTTTTTTGCTTAGAATAAAGATCACAATTCTGAAGAACTTTTTTTATGTTAAAGATTTACAACCCCTGAACATTAGGTTATCAAACAATATAGTTAAATGAAGTGGAGAATAAAAGGGGTACCTCGTCCTATCAACATAGAAGCGATTTGTGGTTTGAGGCCATAGTGGACTTTAATTAATGGTACCATAACACTTGGGATACACAGATAGATGAAACAAATTTAGCTTTTATTAAATTTACAACATCGTATTAAAACATACAGATTTAAAAAAGCTCTGTCAATTTAAACATGTAGGGGCAACTGAGAGAAATAGTAATACCAGTTCACCCTGTAACAGTCATATTGGCACACTTAACATGTTTCCTGGGTTGTTCACCGCTTTTTCAGAAGCTTTATTTATATATATATATATATATATATATATATATATATATATATATGTTTATGAGACAGAGATAATGTATAATACTACAAAAATGGAAAAGAATATCGTATTAGTCATAATAGTAACAAAAAACATTGTATAAAGTGACCAGAAAACGACATTATAGTGGTAGGTGCAGAGTTTGAATTGACAGAGTTTTTTTAAATCTGTATGTTTTAATACGATGTTGTAAATTTAATAAAACCTCATTTGTTTTATTTATCTGTGTTATACCCTAAATTTGGGTGTAACCTAAAACATGGTCTTAAAGGTGGATTAAGACTACATACACACTATTAGATTTTCTGCAGATTTTTCTTTTTCGTACATCACGGGACACAGAGCGACTTAGTCATTACTAATGGGTTATATAGTTTACCTTCAGGTGCTGGCACTGGCAACTTCCAAACCGGAAGTACCCTCCCATCCGGGAGCACCTCAGTTTTTTGCCTGTGTCTAAGGTGTTGGCCAAAGAGTAACATGTGTTTTCCTGGGCTTGCGTACAGGTTCTTTTACGGGCCTTAGTAAGCTGTTCCGGATCCCACCAAAAAAGCTTCATAGCTAAACGGTCGGTACCCGGGCCTTGCAACAGAAGAGCAAGGTTTTGCCTGTAATGCCTCTCTTAGGAGGGCTGGACCCTGGGATCCAGAGCTCTGGTCATACCCACGACCAAGATGTTTTCTGTGCAGGGTGCTATACAGATCCAGGGGAGTGGAATCCTTGGGAACCCGGTCCCTGAAGGTTTAATTACAATGCCTGCCGTGATAGGTGAAGTTTGGGCTTCTGTGGACCAAACAGAGTCCTGCGGCGGGGAACAGGTAAGTGGGGGCCCCCAGGAACTTGGTTCTATTGGGGGACCCCCAAGCCTAATTTGTCTTTCTGTCTGTTACCTAACGGTATCCCCGCTAATATCTGTGTATGCCTATAACTACTGGAAAATGTAAAATTTTAATAGTAGTCAAGAAAAAAAAAAAAAGAGGACCGTGGTACCTGTGTTAAACCACTAGAGGCCGCTGTGGTCCATTTTTCTTGTCATGTGGATCTTTGGTTTTCTCAAGTCAAAAGATCCAGGCAGTTGGTAAGTTTCTCTGTGGGAATCCAGTTCCTCTGCCCTGTTGCTGCGCTCATCCACCGCACAGGCCCTCCGGCAAAAAGGGCCCTGGCTCCTAGTCCCTGCTTGGTTTCAAAAAAGGGCGCCAATGGCGCACGGGTGCGCGCGCGGGCGCGTGCACGCGCCTCCTATGAAAAAAAAGGGGCGGGGCGGGTGGATGACGCTCGATGCGCGCCGCGGCGCTTCTGCGCATGTGCAGGCGTCCCAGCATGTATAAAAGACACAGTACAAGTGTCAGCTGGATGCAAACAGAGCTAGCAACAAAACGGTGGCACACAGAGGCGGTTGACGCAGGCATCCCCATAGAAAGGCACTTTAGTGGACACCAGCTGGTATATAGCAGCAACTGTGTTAGACTATTACCAGCAAAATTGGTGTATGACGACGGGAATACCTCAGCTTTATGCTTAAAGGATATGTCGTCCAGACGCTCCGGAAATAAGTCTTCCAGGAAGCCAAAGGGATCTCCATCGGGCTCTGAGGATATTGGGCATGCTTGTACTGCACCAATCTTCCCTGAAAATTCAAAGGTCAGTAGCCGTAGGAACCCCGCAGGAGTGCCTGGTGCTGCGGCTGTCCCCAGTCCACCTGCTCCTGTATATATAACAGAGGAGGTTTTATCCTCAACTCTGGGAGGATTGGAAGAGAGATTAACAGCATTGATCGCTGCTTCCCTGTCACAGGGAAAGTGCGTCCGATCTCCGTCTCCTCCTTTAGAGTGCCTGTTAGTGGAGGAACAGCCCCACACAGAGATCGACCTACCTGAAGGGGATCAGGATGAGGTTGATTCAGTTATAGAGGAATCAACAGTGGAAGAACCTTTCTCAGCATCTCAGGCTGAAAGATTTATGGGTTCAGTCTCTGACTAACATGGTCCGATCAGCATTTAAAATGCCTCTGGCGGAACCATCAACCACTACGGTTTCCTCGCTGGGGTCGCTGAAAGCTCCCCAGGCTGTCTGTTCCTTCCCAATCCACCCTTTATTGGAAGGGCTTATTTACCAGGATTGGGAGCATCCTGATAAAATATTTACTCCCCCCAAGAGATTTCCAGTGATCTATCCCATAGAGGATAAGTTCATTAAAAAAATGGAGGGTCCCTACAGTGGACACAGCCATCTCTTGTGTAAATAAATCACTGACATGTCCAGTAGATAATGTTCCAATGTTCAAAGACCCAATAGATAAAAAATTGGAGTCTTTACTAAAATCTGCTTTCTCTACAGCAAGCATGGTGACACAACCTGCAGTAGCAGCGATTGGAGTCTGCCAAGCAATGAAAGATCAGTTGAAACAAGTCTTAAGGGACTTACCAGATCAGCAGGCTCTTGCCCTAGCTGACCTACCTAGAGCCTTGTGTTGCGGTGGACGCCATAAAGGATACAATCCAACAGGCATCCCGCTTTACGCTGTCTGTAGACATATGCGTAGGCTTCTATGGCTCAAAAACTGGTCTGCTGAAGCTCCCTGTAAGAAATTGCTGATTAGCTTCCCATTTCATGGAGAACGCTTATCTGGAGATGATCTGGACAAATATATCCAGAAAACTTCTGCCGGTAAAAGTACACTCTTGCCGGTTAAGAACAAGGGTAGAAGTCCTTCTTTTAAGAGGCCTACTTCTCCAGTCCCTGGCACATCGGCTGTGAAACAGTTCCGACGGCCTCCGCGGTCAAATCCAGGGGGCAGAAATCAGGGACAATCACAGGGTAACAAGAAACCCTGGGTCAAGAGAGGTACAAAACCTCCCCCCAAGTCATGAAGGGTTGCCCCCACTCAATCGGGTGAGGGGAAGACTTCAGTTGTTCACAGAGACCTGGCGGGACACCATCAGAGACAGATGGGTGATCTCCGCAGTAAGTCTGGGATACAGGCTGGAGTTAAAAGACATTCCTCCTGCCCATTTTATAAGGTCAAACGTGCCAAGCGATCCCCAGAAGAGTGGATCCCTCCTTCTGGCACTAGAACAACTATTGCTCCAAGGGTAATCATGAAGGTTCCCTTGGAAGAAAGCTGGTTCGGGTTTTACTCGAACCTTGTCACAGTCCCCAAACCAAATGGGGACGTGAGGCCCATATTAAATATAAAAGGGCTAAACAAGTTCCTACATATCAGGACTTTTTCGGATGGTGTCGATCCGATCGGTGGCCACCGCCCTACAAGGGCAGGAATGGTTAGCCTCGATCGACATAAGGGATGCTTATTTGAATATTCCCATCTGTCCGGCCCACCAGAAATTTCTACGCTTTGCAGTAGAAGGGCGCCATTTTCAGTTCAGAGCCTTACCTTTCGGTCTGGCCACAGCACCACGAGTGTTGACAAAAATTCTGGCCCTGCGATTGGCCAAACTAGGAACACAAGGTGTAACGATAATGGCATATCTAGACGACTTGTTGCTGATAGACCACTCAGTGAAAAAAACTAGAAGTGGTCGTTCACAAGATAATCAAGTATCTGGAATCTCACGGTTGCATTATCAACCGAGACAAGTCAGCCCTAAAACCAGTCAAAAGTCTGGAATACTTGGGGGCTAAGACTGGATTCAAATCAGAGAAAGATTTTCTTACCTCCAGAGAAGGTGTCGTCTTTGAAAGATTTGACCCACTTAGTGGGTACAAAAAAGAAAACCATCCATACGCCTGTGTATGAGGCTGCTGGGAAAAATGGTGGCTTCATTCGAAGCAGTACCCTACGGTCAATTCCATTCAAGGAACTTGCAGAGGGCCATACTGTCAGCCTGGAACAAAAAAGTTCAGGCTTTAGACTTACCAATGTCCCTGTCCCCTTCCGTTCGCAAGAGCCTCCATTGGTGGTTGTTGCCCCAGAATCTGGAAAAAGGGAAACCCTTCAGTCCGGTTTCTTGGAAGGTGGTCACTACAGATGCCAGCCTCATAGGCTGGGGGGCAGTACTGGAGCAATGGTCTCTCCAGGGCAAGTGGTCAGAAGCAGAGAAGGCCCTGCCCACCAATCTCTTAGAGATACGAGCAGCCCGGTATGCCCTAGTAGCATGGACATCCAAACTCCAAGGGTCACCTGTCAGAATTCAATCAGACAATGCCACAGCAGTGGCATATATCAATCACCAGGGTGGCACCAGGAGTCGTGCAGCCCAGAGGGAAGCGAATTGCATCCTGGAATGGGCAGAAAGATATGTCACAGCCATATCCGCGGTTTTCATCCCAGGAGTGGAAAATTGGAGAGCGGACTTTTTAAGTCGCCAGCAATTATGCCCGGGGGAATGGTCTCTTCACCCCGAGGTTTTCCAGGCAATATGCCAGCGGTGGGGAACACCGGATGTAGATCTGCTAGCATCCAGATTCAACGCAAAGGTGGACAGATTTGTGTCTCGCACAAAGGATCCCCTAGCTTGCGGTTCGGATGCCCTAGTGTTCCCTTGGGATCAGTTCAAGCTGATATATGCATTCCCACCGCGATTAATCCGCAGAATCAGGGTAGAAAAGAAACCAGTGATTCTGGTGGCTCCAGCGTGGCCCCGAAGGGCATGGTACGCGGAGATTGTAAAAATGTCAGTGGGAAGTCCTTGGACCCTCCCACATCGTCCGGACCTGCTTTCGCAAGGACCGATATACTACCCTTCCTTACCAGCCCTAGGTTTGACGGCCTGGCTATTGAAGCCCACATTCTAAAAAAGAGAGGGCTCTCTAATCCTGTGGTATCTACCATGATCAATGCCAGGAAGCCGGTATCCAGGCAGATCTATTATAGGATCTAGAAGGCGTACATCACGTGGTGTGAGGCCAAGAAATGGCATCCACGTAAGTACGTAATAGGTAGGATTCTGGACTTCCTACAGTGGGCTGTACATAGGAAGCTTGCCTTGAGTACTATCAAGGGTCAGACGGCCTTGTCAATATTTTTTCAAAGGCCCTTGGCTTTGCATTCATTAGTCAAAGCTTTCATACAAGGAGTGATGCGTATTAGCCCTCCGGTTAGTATTCCCATATGTCCATGGGACTTAAACCTGGTTCTGTCGGTTCTACAGAAACAACCATTTGAACCATTGCGGCACATTTCCTTGGTTCTTTTCACCAGGAAATTGATTTTCTTAGTAGCCATTTGTTCGGCTAAAAGAGTATCGGAATTAGCCGCCTTGTCCTGTAAGGAGCCATATCTGGTTGTCCATAAGGACAGAGTAGTATTACGTCCTCATCCAGCCTTCTTCCTAAGGTGGTATCGAGGTTCCATTTGAACCAAGATGTGGTTCTTCCTTCCCTTTTCCCCAAACCTAGTTCGGTAGAGGAAAAGTTATTGCATTCTTTGGATGTAGTAAGAGCAGTTAAAGCTTATCTTAAAGCCACTGCTCAGATTCGTAGAACGGATACTTTGTTTGTTCTGCCGGAAGGCCCCAGAAAGGGTCAGGCAGCATCAAAAATCTACTTTAGCCAAGTGGATTCGACAGGTCATAATACAAGCCTATGGCTTGAAAAGGAGACCGCCTCCGTTCAAAGTTAGGGCGCACTCCACAAGAGCAGTTGGAACTTCATGGGCAGTGCATCACCAAGCCTCCCTGGCTCAAGTCTGTAAGGCCACAACATAGTCCTTAGTACACACGTTTACTAGATTCTACCAGGTAGACGTCAGAAGTCAGGAGGATGTCGCCTTTGGGCGCAGTGTGTTGCAGGCCGCAAAAGAGCCTCATGCCTGATGGCGCCCAGCTTATGTATAGTGTATCTCTCCCCTCATTTGGCATTGCTTTGGGACGTCCCATTAGTAATGACTAAGTCGCTCTGTGTCCCGTGATGTACGAAAAAGAAAAAGGGATTCTTATAACAGCTTACCTGTAAAATCCTTTTCTTGGAGTACATCACGGGACACAGAGCTCCCACCCCTCTTTTTGGGACACTTATTGCTTTGCTACAAAACTGAGGTGCTCCCGGATGGGAGGGGCTTATATAGGGGAGGGTACTTCCGGTTTGGAAGTTGCCAGTGCCAGCACCTGAAGGTAAACTATATAACCCATTAGTAATGACTAAGTCGCTCTGTGTCCCGTGATGTACTCCAAGAAAAGGATTTTACAGGTAAGCTGTTATAAAAATCCCTTTTTTGTCTTTTAGATTTACCAAAACCATATAATATGAGGTCAATCCTTTAAATAGAGTTCCACGCATTTAAAAGTCAGCAGCTACAAAAAGTGTAGCTGCTGACTTTTAATAAATCAGACACTCGCCTGTCCCACGGTCCAGCGATGCAGGCGTACGAAGCCCCGTTCCTCTCCCCCTCCTCTCTGAGGCGCCAAAATTCTAACTGTGGGCAATCCTCTTGGGCCTGTGATGTTTCCCAGAAGATTTCAGGGAGGGAGGGGGGAGAGATGAACTTCCTTTCCGGCACCGCGGAGCCCCAGGAGGAAGTAGGAGCTGGGGGACCACCCCCCCCCCAAAAAAAAAATTCATGCCAAATGTGGTATGTCAGGGGGTCACCACCACTTAAAGCGAAAGTTCAATTTTTAGGTGGAACTCCACTTTAATGCCGCATACACACGATCGGACATTCCGACAGCAAAACTGGGGATTTTTTTCCGACGGATGTTCGCTCAAACTTGTCTTGCATACATACGGTCACACAAATGTTGTCGGAAATTGCAAGAACACGGTGACGCACAACACTACGACGAGCCGACAAAAATTACGTTTAATAATTCCGAGCATGCGTCGAATTGATCCTGAGCATGTGTAGAATTTTTGTGCGTTTGAAGTGTGTACACACAACTTTTGTTTTCGGAAAATTTGAGAACCAGCTCTCAAATTTTTGTTGTCAGAAATTCTGACAACAAATGTCCGATGGAGCCTACATACGGTCGGATTTTCCGACAACAAGCTCACATCGAACATTTGTTGTCGAAAATTCCGACCGTGTGTATGCAGCATAAGAGTTTAAATTTGTATGCAATCAGGCACTACATGGTTTTGGTCAATCTGAAGACAAAAATCTGCAGAAAATCGAATAGTGTGTATGGGCTATAAGACTTTAAAGCGGTAGTAAACCCTCCCACATAAAAACGATTTTCACAATAATAAATAAATAGTAATTACGATTCAAATGGTCACTTTGAATATATATAAAATTTTGTTCTTACTGCAAATATTCTTTATCTTGTAAAAGTTTCTCTGCATATTAGCTGGCGCCATCTCCACTGTGGTCTTCCGCGTCTGTAAAGATATGTATTTCCGCCCACAGTACATAAGGTACATAGTCATCTCGGTAATCCCGCGCATGCGCACTAATAGCAAAATATCCAAGCCTCTTCTTCGTTTCCGGTTACTACGGAAACGAAGCATAGCGAATCACAGCTTGCTTCAGAAACAAGGCAATACAGGAGAAAACCCTCCACCCTGTGACATAGTGAGCCCAGGATCCTCTGGGGGAAGAATTCAGAGCAAGCATCGCGGGATGTCGGGGCTGACGTCTACAAAAGGAAATGACGCAGCCCCGACATAGAAACAGATTTTTTCCAGCGGAGGCTCTGCTTGCCGGAATGAACGGGAATCCGGCGCATTAGCGGTACACGTCCCCACTCGTGAATGCAGCTGTAACTTCACAAGTAAACGGGTAAGAAAAAAAAGGCTAATAGCAATCGGTCTAAAATAACGACATGCACAATTACATTGAAAGTGAAAATTTTGCCTATACAACCGCTTTAAGTACATCTGTAAACTGGTGTTTTTAGCACATGCTGCTCATGTAGTAATATTGTTCTGTTTCTGATGTATGGTATTCGTTTAGGTGCATGTAGAGAGTTTATTAAATGTCTGTTATCACATTAGATGTGACTTGCAGCCTCCGTCTGTCACACACGTCTGTTAATGCTGCAGATTTGCATTGACAATGAGAGGAGGCGCCAGTGTGTGTGTCAAATGAACGTTCCTTTCTCAAGTCTGGCTTCCCAGATCCCTTCTACTGTGACATCTGTGTGTTAAGCATGCCTTGTGTGTGCCGTGCCCGGCTCTCTCACCAGGGGTAGCCAAGACTAACACAGTCTAGTGCTTCTTCTTTATTTTCCCAGCTACAGGACAAAAGAGTGAAAAGCCCTGGGGTTATTGCACTTCTGTCCTCACTATCTGCCCATTCACAGCCTGATTCAAAGCTCTGCTAGCTTCACTGTGGCTCTTGTCTTCCTTGCCCAGAAGGGATTTTTTTTTTTTGGGCTCTTATGTTTTGCCCCACAACAATCAGCTAATGGTGCTATACCATGGTGGAATTATAGGACTTAATCTGGCCAAGGGGATCATATCTCTCTGCTGTGTCCTGATCCGATCTCTAGGAAATCCAATGACAGCGCAAAAGCCTATCATCGTCATGACACCTTAGGAAATCCTCAGCAACAGCACAGCATTATTGGTGTGCTTTTTTCCTATTCGCTCGTGCAGTTCCTGGGAGACATCAATGGGCGAAAAGGTAAGAACAGGAAATTGCAGGCAGCTGTAGCTAATAGTAGACACTTTACCTGCTGTTTGTAGAAGCTGTAACTGTAATTTTTTTTTCTTTGCTAGGTGTTAGGCAAAATATGCAAATATTTATTCAAAAACACAGGAGATTTAGCGACCTTCCCTCCAGCATTGGTGCACAGGGGCTCTTTCCATTCTCAATGTGGGAATGAAGCAAGCCGTAGAAAGAGTGTCCAATGAAGACGATAATCTCTGCAAGGCTTGCAGGCACTTCCTAAAAATCGTGCATGCTTGTTGTTTGCTTACCAACCACGGTACTTCTCAATGTTGTGATCTAAGATGTAATTTTTCTTATAGATGCCAGGTTGTCCAAGCAAGCATATTTGTGAGGGTCAATTTGCTTTTAGGTGTGTCTTAAACTGGTGAAAGGTCAGTCTCTATTGTCAGTTAAGCTACTGCACACCGTCATACAATTTAGAGGTAATTCTGCCTTTCTATACCTTACTGGCTAATTGCAGTTCAAAATAACTAGCTTTGTAAATAACAGTCATTACCTGTTTGTTCTCTTTTACTTATCTGGGGTCTTAAGGTTTCCACTGGAACCAAACTACAGTGTTCACATTTTGACTGTTTATGACATTAACTATATACAGCATCATGCTATAAAGCAGGGGTCTCAAACTCAAATTACCTAAGGGCCACAGGACAAGTTTTCACATCCAATGGGGGCCACCTGCAAACTGTCCTTTCCCCCAGCATTGGTGTCAGCGGACTCACTAATAACCCCCAGCATTGGTGTCAGCAGACACACTATTAACCCCCAGCATTGGTGTCAGTGGACGCACTATTAACCCCCAGCATTGGTGTCAGTGGACGCACTATTAACCCCCAGCATTGGTGTCAGTGGACGCACTATTAACCCCCAGCATTGGTGTCAGTGGACGCACTATTAACCCCCAGCATTGGTGTCAGTGGACGCACTATTAACCCCTAGCATTGGTGTCAGCGGACTCACTATTAACCCCCAGCATTGATGTCAGAAGACGCACTATTAACCCCCAGCATTGGTGTCAGTGGACGCACCATTAACCCCCAGCATTGGTGTCAGTGGACGCACCATTAACCCCCAGCATTGGTGTCAGTGGACGCACTATTAACCCCCACCATTGGTGTCAGTGGACGCTCTATTAACCCCCACCATTGGTGTCAGCGGACGCTCTATTAACCCCCAGCATTGGTGTCAGTGGACGCACTATTAAACCCCAGAATTGGTTTAAGCGGATTCTCTATTAACCCCCAGCATTGGTGTCAGCGGACGCTCTATTAACCCCCAGCACTGGGATCAGCGGACGCAATATTAACCCCCAGCACTGGGGTCAGCGGACGCAATATTAACATCCATGTTTACCCCCTACACATCCACAAATAACCCCCCCCCCCACACTCCACTTTACACAAATACCCGACCACACGCCACTTCACAAATACCCCCCTTTACACTCCACAAATACCACCCCCCCACACACACTCCACAAATACCCCCTCTTCACAAGTTTTAACCCCAATCACTCAACTAAGGACTTTGCTCAGCCTCGGTGTGATGGCTCACTTACCTCTCCTCCTGGAAGTCAGCTGGTGGCCCGATCTTCTGCCTCCCGAGTCCTCTCCTCCTGTCAGGTCCTGGCTTCATCACAGGCCTAGTGGCAGGGCACCCCGAGAACGGCACAATCTTCCGCCCTGAGGTGGCAGCAGGACCCTAGATCGGGGGCCGGTGTTCTATCAAAAAGTGCCCGCTATCCAATAGTGCCCAGGGTGAACTGCGCATGTGCTGTACGTAATAGCACAACAGCTGATTTTACGATCAGCTTTTGTGTCGGCAAGACGGTGCCTGCGCACAATAGCCGACTGAAGACATTTTTTAATCAGATTGTGCCTGGCGCTGCCGAGGCACATTCATGTAGGTGAGAGGCGGAATTTAACATGAAGGGCGCAGATGTTTTCAATGATGGGCAGTGCTGCAAAGATGGAGGCGGAATTTTTAACGATGCCCAAACAAATCTGCTAGACAAATCTTTATCTGCTATTCTTCCTGGAGGGCCGATTTAGCTGGCTAAACGTTAAAAATTCTGCCGCCTCGCCGACAAACAGCTGATTGTGGTATTACGTACGGCGCATACGCAGTTTTTACCGGGCACCGTTCGATAGCACTAGGTGGGCGGATGCTCCCGCCGCTCTTCTCGCCTGTGTTGTGCGCGCTGGGCTGCAGCAACATGCGGGGGAGTGGTAACGAAGAGAGAGAGCTCCCAGCCGCTGCCACAGCATCGGCCCTGCTTGCGGGCCATTTGTAGCCGGTCCGCGGGCCGTAAATGGCCCACGGGCCAGTACTTTGAGACCCCTGTTATAAAGTGTATGTCAGGGCAAAAAATAAAACATAAGTACATCTCTGCAATACATGCATACTTCTCCATGTTCTATCCCTTTTAGCCACTTAAAGACCAGGCCTTCTTCTGACATTTTTTGTTTGCAAGTAAACATTTTTTGCTAGAAATTTACTTGGAACCCCCAAACATTATATATTTGTTTTTATAGCAGAAACCCTAAAGAATAAAATGGCGGTCGTTGCAATATTTGCCATGCTGTACTTATGCAGCGGTCTTCCAAATGCAACGTTTTGGAAAGAAATAGTGTTTTTACAAATTAATTTAAAAGAAAACAAAACAGTAAAGTTAGCCCAATTTTTTTGCATAATTGAATGTGAAAGATGGTGTTGCGCTGAGTAAATAGATACATAACATGCCATACTTTATAATTGCACACGCTTGTGGAATGGCGACAAACTACAGTACTTAAAAATCTCCATAGGCGACGCTTTAAAAATTTGTACAGGTTACCTGTTTAGCATTACAGAGGAGGTCTTACACTAGAATTATTGCTCTTGCTGTCATGATCGTGGCAATACCTCACATGTGTGGTTTAAACACCGTTTTACATAAGTGGGCACGAATTGCATATGCGTTTGCTTCTGTCCCTTTATTTTTTATTTTATTTTGATCACTTTTATTTATTTTACTGTACAAGGAATGTAAACATCCCTTGTAATAGAAATAAGCATGACAGGTCCTCTTTATTGGGAGAGCTGTGGTTAATTGTTTATCAGTGCAGGACTACCAGGGATGCCCACAGAGGAACCTCAACAGGTATGCCACCCTAGACCACCAGGAATATGCCAATCAGTGCCCAATAATAATGCCTGCCAGTGACATCTGTGATGCATATCAGTGCAATCTATTAGTGCCAGCCATCGGTGCCCAGCAATGCTGCCCATCAGTGCCACCCATAAGTACCCATCAGTGCAGCCTTTCAGTGCCCATCAGTGCTGCTTATGAGTGCCGCCGATCAGTGCCCATCGTCAGTGCCATCTCATTGGTGCCCGTCAGTGCTGCCTATCATTGCCCATCGTCGGTGCCACCTCATCAGTGCCATCTCATTGGTGCTACCTCATTGGTGCCGCATTATCAGTGCCCGTCAGTGCAGCTTATCAGTGCCCATCAGTGAAGGAGAAAACATACTTTTTTACAACATTTTAGAACAGAAACCAATAACTTTTTTTTATTATTCAAAATTTTTGGTCTTCTTTTTTTTTAAATTTGTTTAGCAAAAAATAGAAAAACCCCAGAGGTGATCAAATACCACCAAACGAAAGCTCTATTGTGGAAACAAATTTTATAAAAATGTTGTTTGGGTACAGTGTAGCATGACTGCGCAGTTGTCATTTAACAAGTGACAGCGCTGAAAGCTGAAAATTGGCCTGGGCAGGAAGGGGGGGGATAAGTGCCTGGTATTGAAGTGGTTAAGCCCGAGAACCGTAAGTGACGTCAGAGATCGCTCTGGTCCTCCAAGGGCATAGAGCCGAGTGGGGGCTGACAACACACAGCTGCTGCTTAAACCATCTTATTCCCTCATCGCTTCAACATAGACACTAAGGCTGCATTCACTTCTGCGCGACTTGAAGGGCCTACCCTATGCATGACAAATGCCACAAAGAATCTCCTATACTTTTTTGGATAGTTTTTTTACTGTGCTTTCTGATGTGTTTGGCACATGACAAAAAATGTGGCAAACACACGCCTGCTACATGCGCTTGGGGTGCTATTAACATTTACCCATATAGCAAAGGATTTCTGTACGGTTTGCCGTATGATTGGAAACACGGAAATGTGAAACAGTGCCTGAATATGCTGTGGTCCAGGAATAGAACTAGGAGGGCTAATTAAACTTTTAACATAACATGGAGAGTGAGCACTGGACACAGGACAGAGTTGATTTTCAGACATGATCAACACGTTTTTTTACACTTATCCAACAGATAATAAGGCGCCTTTCACACAGACGGCTGTTTTGCCACAGTTAAAAGCATGTAAAATGTTCTGTGAAATTCAAGGCTCCATGCACTGCGATTAGCTGCATTTGTACATTGCGATTACCTGCATTTACGTGCGGTTACATGCGGCCGCGTTTAGCTGCGGTAGTCATTCCCATAGCAACCCTTTTTATACCTACTGATTATGATGTGCTTCCTGTTGTCCTTTTTTTTCCTCACGCTGCTATCCGCAGTTGACACAAAAGGCTGCGATTACCTGTGGTTATGTGCATATAGCTGCGCTACATCGTACCTGGACGCATTCAATTCTATTTTTTCTATTCGCACCAAACCGCATGTAACGAAATCGCAGCTAAACGCTGTGTGTGAATGGGGCCATAGGAAAGCATTGTGTGCTTTTAGCTGCGGTAGAAAACTAGAAAATCTACAGCTAAAAGCACCATTCTATCCGTGCCCCTTTCACACAGACGGATAGAATGGTGCTTTTAGCTGCGGATTTTCTAGTTTTCTACCGCAGCTGAAAGCACACAATGCTTTCCTATGGCCCCATTCACACACAGCGTTTAGCTGCGATTTCATTACATGCGGTTTGGTGCGAATAGAAAAAATAGAATTGAATGCGTCCAGGTGCGATGTAGCGCAGCTATATGCACATAACTGCAGGTAATCGCAGCCTTTTGTGTCAACTGCGGATAGCAGCGTGAGAAAAAAAAGAACAGGAAGCACATCATAATCAGTAGGTATAAAAAGGGTTGCTATGGGAATCACTACCGCAGCTAAACGCGGCTGCGTGTAAACGCAGGTAATCGCAATGTACAAATGCAGCTAATCGCAGTGCATGGAGCCTTGAATTTCACAGAACATTTTACATGCTTTTTTACATGCTGCGGCAAAACAGCCATCCGTGTGAAAGGCGCCTTACAGAAAGCTTTCATATTTACCAGAGCAAATGGTAGAAAATAAAAGTTAATTGCTAGGGTTTACATACACTTTTTATTATAGATGCTTGAAAACTGCCATCCTAGACTTAAAGTGAAACCCAGGCTATAACTATCTACTCTTAATTCTGCTCCCTCCCCCTTCTAACTCCTCTTCTAACTACCGGCTAGAATGAAGATGCCTATACTTACCTATGCTCAGAACGCTCTGGTATGATCACGTGATTGGCTCCCACAATGCTGATGTAAAAAATGAAAAGTGTATACTATGACCATAGAACTCCTTTAACCGAGCCCCACCCAAAGGGGAAAGTTCCACTTTAAGCACTCCGCCCTCCACCATATTTGGCATGTAATTTTTTTTTAAGGGGAGGGAACGGGTACCTGGTTTTGACAGGTACCCACTCCCACTTCCACTTGGATCTCCTAGGCGATTCGAGCAAAAGTTCTCCTCTCCCCCTCCCTCTCTGTAGTCTTCTAGACTGCTGGACCATTCAGCAGCTGCAAGCTGGGTGCCCACAGTTGAAATTCCATCTCCAGGAAAAGGAGAGAGCGCGCGCGAGAGAGAGAGAGAGAGAGAAGCGACGGTTCAGGTGACCACATTGCGTAGCTTTTTGTAGCTACTGACTTTTAATAAACACAAAAACGATTGGAGCTCCACATTAGGCACTTATGTCAAATAATGTGTATCTTTGTTTGGAGCAAGTCAGCATTCAGAATGGACTTGCATACCAGCACATTATGACATTGCCTACAGGGGCCCATTTTTCTTTCTGCAGTTTACTACCGCTTAAGATTCAATGGCAGAATCAGATTGTGGTGCGGAAATATTGCTGCTGTTTTCGCCTCATTAAGCCGGTTAACCAGTACCAATTTAAAAGAGACGTTTTTTTTTTTTATTGTTTTTTTTTTTTTACTGTATACAGTATTCTTCCTTCATAGAAACCTTTTAACCTGCTTGCTGTTGCTTTTTCCTTGCTTCCATTTGGAATATTTTGTTCCCTGCACATACTGTACCTAAATAAAAGATACTCGCCACCTTCTCTCCTCACCCCAATCCCGAAAGACTCTGCAGTTACGTGCTTCATGGCCTGCTGACATCTTGGCTCTCCTTTTCCGGCCAATAAATCTGAAATTTGTTGCTTACCACTTCTTTTCGTCTACAGCTCAATGATTGTCGCTCCATCCCATACCCATGTATCTTGCTATCCTCTTACTTATCAATGCAACTAAACCTCCACGCTCCCTCAACCATTCTCCATATGTTTAGTCCCATGACCTCTCTCCACTTCTGCAATATCACACACTTTCTTTTTTTTTTGGCACTACATTGACATGACCTGCTTAGTTCCTTCATACAACTTGTGCACTCCTATATCTCAAAAGTTTTTGCATTCTTCAGGCCTACAAATCATCTGTCATGTTATCATCACTGGTGATGTCATTACACACTACAACCCCTCCTCCCCCCAACTCTCGTGATTGTTTTCCTTTTTTTTGTGATGTGCATTAATAGAGTGTGATCTACTCAGACAAACCCAAAAATAATTTTACCTTTTTTGTTTTTCTTCCAAGATTACTCCATTCATGGTTGCTTGCATGGGTTTTCCGTTGCACGTTACTGTATGCATATGTATACTAAAGACAAATCCCACTCAATGACCTTCCTGCATTGGATCTCAGAGTATTATCTAGTGAGACCCGAGTGCTTGGTCTACACAGTGTTTGGGGATTACAGGTCTGCACAGTGTATTTGGCTATTAGGTTTTACGTGATGTAGCAATGCAACACGTGGCTGAAGCCTGTGCATCACAGACCATTACCGGAATTCATCGGCCTAATTTTTAAGGTCATCGTCTTACTGTGGTTTACAGTGATTTTATGGGGTCTGTTTCTCGGCAGTGATTGGCAACTGACATCTAAAAGCTGGTAGAATATGCCTACTCTGCATCATTTGTATCCCTCCTATTGGATCCTTAAGATGTGAATGTAAATCTTTTCAAATGAGTTTTGAAGATTCTTTGTTAAAGATTAATGAGAAACATTAGTAATGTTATACTTTATTGCAATCTCATTTCTTGGAGTTTGAAAAGGTTGTGTGTGTGTGTGTGTGTGTGGGGGGGGGTATAGGGTATATACTAGGGTTGTCCCGATACCGATACTAGTATCGGTACCGATACCGAGCATTTGCCTGAGTACTTGTACTCGGGTAAATGCTCCCGATGCTTCACCCGATACTTGTGATCAGCGGTGATCAGTGCGGTGGGGGAATTTACCAGCACCGATCACCGCTGTATATATTTAAAAGTAGTTTCTCCGCTTCTCTCTCTCCCCCCCCTCGCGCAGCTTTCAGCTGCTTTAAAATCAGCGGTGATCGGTGCTTGTAGCTCCCCCACACACGATCACCGCTGATTGTCCCCGTATACTCCTCCAGCCCCCTCAGTTTTGCTGCTGTCTCCATGCCGCCGTCCCCCTCCGTGCCGCCGTCCCGATCCGTGTCCCCCTCCGTGCCGCCGTCCCGATCCGTGTCCCCCTCCGTGCCGCTGTCCCGATCCGTGTCCCCCTCCGTGCCGCTGTCCCGATCCGTGTCCCCCTCCGTGCCGCTGTCCCGATCCGTGTCCCCCTCCGTGCCGCTGTCCCGATCCGTGTCCCCCTCCGTGCCGCTGTCCCGATCCGTGTCCCCCTCCGTGCCGCTGTCCCGATCCGTGTCCCCCTCCGTGCCGCTGTCCCGATCCGTGTCCCCCTCCGTGCCGCTGTCCCGATCCGTGTCCCCCTCCGTGCCGCTGTCCCGATCCGTGTCCCCCTCCGTGCCGCTGTCCCGATCCGTGTCCCCCTCCGTGCCGCTGTCCCAATCCGTGTCCCCCTCCGTGCCGCCGTCCCAATCCGTGTCCCCCTCCGTGCCGCCGTCCCAATCCGTGTCCCCCTCCGTGCCGCTGTCCCAATCCGTGTCCCCCTCCGTTCTCCTCCTCCACCCCCTCGATCTGTCAGGATGGAGAGCGGAGGTAGGAGCCGGTAAATCCGTCTCCTTGTCGGAATGTACAGAGTCAGTAATCGCTGACTCTGTCCATTCATATAACTGAAACATCGTAAACTGTGTTTACAATGTTTCAGTTTATGAATGAAGAGAAGCTGCTGTCTTCTCTCCATTCATTTTCAGCGCAGCTGAGGCTGCTGAGAAAGGGACTGGGGAATCTGTGTCCCTAGTCCCTTTCCCTGTCTCAAAGGGAAGATGTCAGAGGTCTGTTAAGACCCCTGATATCTCACCAAAAGCCCCCCAACAGGGCTGATAAAAAAAGAATAAAATAAAAATTAATTGTAAAAAATTATAAAAAAATAAAATAAAACACACTGACACTGTCCACCCCCCCATTAAAAAAAGACAGCATTGTAAAAAAAAAAAAAAAAACTACTGACACATGTGCCACTGTCACATGAGATTAAAAAAAAGTATTGGTAATCTGTATCGGTGAGTACTTGAAAAAAAGTATCGGTAATCTGTATCGGCGAGTACTTGAAAAAAAGTATCGGTACTTGTACTCGGTCTTAAAAAAGTGGTATCGGGACAACCCTAGTATATACTATACTGTAGGAGAATTTTGGAGGGTATACCATACAGAAGACTGTATAATATAAAGCTGTGTGGTGAGGAGTATGTAATGTACAGCACAGTATACAGAGTAGAGCTGGGTATCATATACTGTATACTGCACAGCACATGTATAGAGGGGAGTGGTGAGGAGTATATAATGTACAGCACGGTATACATAGTGGAGCTGGATGAAGTATATGTATAGGTAGGTACGTATAAGTATACTGTATATAAATCACAATTAGTAATGAGACAAACTTAGCAGGGTTCGGTAAAAATGGCTACAATTCAGGTGGTGGAACTGAACCCCATTGAAGTCAATGTGACCCCCACGGGGTTGCATGAAAAAAAAAAAAAAAAAAACGGTAGTGTGTACCTGGCTTTAGACTGCTGTTTCTATTCTAGATAAAAAGTGAATAATATAATGCTTAATGCAGTACATAAGATATAGTTGTTAAACATACTAAACAAGGGCAAATTTTGACTTTTAACTGAAATTCTGCTTTAAATAACACGCTTGGGGGGGGGGGGGGGGACTCTGCCTGTGAAGTGGCACATCTGTGCAATGTATACCGCTTTCTGCAGCAAAACTGGCATATACAAAGAAAAAGGTGTGTTTAAATTGCTGGTAAAAATTACAGCTCCGGGCCACTTCCTTCTGTCATCTCCACCAGCCCCCTTCTTAAATGGGGGGCCTGGTATTGATGGCAATGGGGGACCTCCACACGTAACAAAAACAGCATGCCCCCCCCCCCCCCATTCATACCAGGCCCTTTAGGTCTGGTATGCATTTTCAGGGGCACCCCGTGTAAAAAAAAACAGCATGAGTTCCCTTTTGGGTCTGGTATGCCTTTTTAAGAAGGAACCCCACACAAAATGAAGAACCCCCCCTTCCCCCTGCCGAACCATACCAGATCACATGCCTTCAACAGGGGGGAGGGTAGTTGGTGGGGGACTTATCAAACTATGGAAGACAGATAAGGGTGCCCCCATGATTGACCATATAAATCAGGGATATGCAATTAGCGGACCTCCAGCTGTTGCAAAACTACAAGTCCCATCATGCCTCTGCCTCTTCGGTGTAAAAAAGAAGGCATTCATGATAAGTATAGGGATTCAAAGTATAGGGGAGATGTAACTTTCTCGTCATTCTCCCAGAATGCAATGCTCAAAGTCTGACTGGCCATTTACTTGGACTAACTTCTGTCATGTCAAAACAGGTTTAGAGGTCCTAACACCATGTAACCCTTGAACCAGATATTCCACTGGGCTTCACTCGGGGCTCCAGAGGGCAAATAGGGTGGTAGGAAGGTAACTAGCAGCAGGGCAGAGGCTCGGCTATCAAGTGAACCTGTTACTTACCTGTGAATGATTAAAGTACAGGTTCACCTTAATGCAGATTTGTTTATAATGATCTGCAGAGTATGTTTAACCACAGCATGTCTATAATCATATATAACAAGCATCTTAGTGTTTTGCCCAGTCTTCCCTTGGGCCGGACCATGGTTTAGGTTTTCAGTTTTTGTTAATATAAAAATACACTTCCATGTTCTAGGCTCAGGGAAATTTCCTTGTATTGTTTATTAATTGCGAGATTAGAAGCCAAATGAAGTTGTGCATTTTTCTTCTACGCTAGTAGGCGTTGTTTGGCTCCTGCCATGGTTCTATTTTAGCTACAAGTCTTTGTTTTCAATAGATATATGCAGTGTGTACAGAGCACTGATTTCTTATTTCATCCCACAGGCTAGTTGGTCAGCCGTCTTTCTTTCCAGCGAAATGCAGCTGTATTTGTTAGAACTATAAGTGGCCTAAAATTGCTTCCTTTTTCCATATAAATGATTCAGCTGTAAACCTACAATTACCTACGGTAATCCTAAACAGTTGTAACTACAAAGCCACAGTACAATCACGAAAAAACTAGACATACCCTCTGTACATGTATTTTAGCATGTCTGTTAAAAGTGGACAATAATCATTCAAAAGCAGTCGGGTTAGAAAATAAAGGGCTAATAACTTTGTTTTTGTTTTTTTTTAAATATGAGTAAGGTGTCATCCTTCTGTAAATTGGGTCCCCCAATGTCACAATGATTATCTGTACTGAATTCGCTCTGCTGCCTCGGTACCAGCATTAAAGTACAGGACTATTGTTTCCATTAACATAAACCTCAGGAAGAAACATGCAGTGGTGAACTCCATCCTAGATTAGCATCCCAAATCAATACAGGAGTCTTTCTACGTGTAAGCAACTTTTTATTAAAGCGGAGTTCTGCCTAAAAGTCAGAAGCTACACAGTCGGCTGCGCTCTACTGCTGGCCTGACAGTAAGGGAAGGAGGAGGGGGCCGGATTTCTGACGTCAAAAACAGGTACACACTTTCCCCTACCCTCAAAAGGTGGCAAATGTGGCACCAGAGGGGGGGGGGGGAGTCATAAGCAGAAGTTCCAATTTTGGGTGGAACTCCGCTTTAAGCCATGGCCAGACACTGGGTTCTCGGAATACAGTCTTCAAGTTAAAAAGAAGCGAGTGTCACGAGGTTTCAACAGTCCAGATTTCTTTTTTTTTAATGAAATGCAAACATTCTTATTGAGTAAGGATGAGCTCAGGCGTGTTTGCAACCCGCATGTACAGAGCCCGCCAGGAAGTCGGCACTGCACAGCGCTAATCACAGGCAGTGAGACATTTTGACAGTGAGATCAAGAAATGTCTCACTGCCTGTGATTAGCACTGTGCAGTGCCGACTTCCCGGCGGGCTCTGCACGTGCGGGTTTGCGAACACGCCTGGGCTCATCCCCAATATTAAGATACCAACACAATTTTTAGGGATACACAACTGCCCCTTCATCTGGGCTTAAAGTGGTTCTAAAACCTTAAATGCATTAAGATTAAAAGCCTTTTGTGTGCAGCAGGCCCCCTAATTCTTACCAGAGCCCCATCTCTATCTAGCGATGTTGCAGGTGAGACTCGGCTATCCGAGACTCTCCCTCCTGATTGGCTGAAACAGCAGCGAAGCGCCATTGGGGCTCCTGCTGCTGTCAAAGTCAGTAAGCCAATGAGAAGAGAGAGGGGACAGGGCCGGGCCGTGGCTTTGTGTCTGAATGGACACAGGGAGCTGCGGCTCGGCTTGGGTGCCCCCATAGCTATGCCTTTATTTTACCTACTAAATGTCAGTTTATCCATTGTATCTACAATAAAAAGTTTGTGTCTAAACTACTGCACTCAGAGGCGCCTTCTCTCCTTATTTCTCTATAGTGCCCCCATAGCAAGCTGCTTGCTGTGGGGGCACTCAACAGGAGGGAGGGGCCAGGAGTGCCGGCGAGGGATCCGAGAAGAGAAGGATCTGGGCTGCTCTGTACAAATCCACTGCAACATGTTTGTTATTTTTAACACAAAAAAAACAAAACGTTAGCATCGCTGTAAGGTTTTTCACCTTAATGCAATTTTATGCATTAGGTAAAAAACCTTCTGTGCTGCAGGTGCCCCCCAGACCCCCCTTTTCCTTGCCTGAGCCCAATTCAATACAGCAATGTGCATGAGCGCATTGCTTCTGCCTCTCTCCTGATTGGACAGATTGATAGCAGCGGGAGCCGTTGGCTCCCGCTGCTGTCAATCAAATCCGGTGATGCGAGGGCGGGGCCAAGTCCCGCTGTCTGCGTCAATGGACACCGCAGCGGAACTCGGGAGCTAGCATGCATGCGTGCCCCAAGGCAAAGTGGCTTTCCTTGGGGGCACCCAATGAAGAAGAGGGGCTGGAGTGCCAGTGGGGGACCTCAGGAGAAGATTATCGGGGCTGCTCTGTGCAAAACCATTACACAGAGCTGGTAAGTATAGGCACGTTTGTTATGTAAACCTCAGACATGAAATATGAACAAAGCACATCCATCTATAGTGTGTACTTGTCTGAATCTAGAGCACAAAGTGTCATTTTGTGTGCTGCCTAGTTCCTCTGCTATCCTCACAAATCACTTCTAACAAGTTTTCCTGACACCAAGAGAAAAAAGGTGATGGGGAGGAATCTCCAGCTGATTGACAGCTTCAGCTCTGTTGCTGTGTGAAGGGGGTGTGTCTCTTCCCTCCAATTAGCTTTCAGAGCTCTCCGCACTGACCTCTGCAGAGTATAACTTCAGCTCCACCCCACCCCCCTTCTTTTTTTTCTTTTTTTTTTTTTTAACTCAGACAAGCTTTATAATGCAGCACTTTGAACAGATGTAGAGAAAAGAGTACAGCAGACAAACAGGTACAACTTATGTAGGACGATTCACATGAGGCTAGTCTCATCACTGGGTATATGTAAGGGTTTACAACCACTTTAACTTGCTAGCTAGGGAAATCAGGATTCAAAAAGAGATCCTTAGAGATATCAGGTAACAAGGAGATGGGTAAAGCCTGCTAAGGTCACTGATTTGGCAGCAGTTAAAGCTTAAGCCTGGTACACACTATGAGATTTAGTTCATTCAACCCAGCGGGTTGAATGAAAAAAAACTGTCAACTCCAGTTGAAGCCGCTGTACTAACTTTGTGAAGTCATAACATCGATCTCCCCTGCTGAGCTGTTTGTGTTCTGACAGGAGGACCCCCCCCCCCCCCCCCCCCAGAACACTCCAATCAGCGCTCTCTGCCTTTGGCTGCTGGTTTTCCAGCATGCTCTTCAAAAAGAAGCCAGTCAAAGCCAGGTCTGCTTCTGTCATACAGGGTGGCTGTCTATCATGGATTGATTTGCACAATTCAATTGGAGAAAGCAAGTCAGTAACAAGATGTTCTTTTAGTTCATAATTCCTGATTAAAGGCAGCAGAGCACTAATGACTGTCTCTAGGTACACCTTGTTCCTGTGGAAAAAAGAAAAAGTTTGGGACTTTAAATGAGGCCTGAGACAATGAAGTCACTAGGTTCCTGTAACCTCACAGTAGCCTATCAGGAGTAATGCATCAGTAGTACATGACCTGGCTTGCACTGTGTAATGCATAAGGTTTCCTGTGTCCAGGTCTGCATTTTGTTCTTGCTCTAGTGCTCTTGGAGTCACTAACCATGAGCAAGCAGGAAGCAAGTAAAGTCAGGATGAAGTTTGAGTTCTGGGCTGTTGGCTGAGAAAGTGTTAAATCCAGAGAAGCAGCAATGACATCTGAACAGCAAGAATTTCCAGAAGGAACTCCGCAATGGCGGCTTCCATATTTCTTTCATAACCACTTCTGTACTGCAGTGTTAATTTTGATGTCAAATGGCTTTGAAATTGCGCTGAAGTAGCGTGATTTCAAAGCTGCACCGGTGTGAATGGGGGCTTAGCCTTTGTGATGTATAACGTCTTTATAAATAAAACTAAGCTTCATAAACAAACAAAAATTTGACCAACAGAAGTGCAACTTTAATATATATATACATATATATGCATATATACACACACACAGTGGAACCTTGGTTTACGAGTAACGCGGTTAGCGAGCATTTTGAATAACGAGCAACTTTGTTTCGCAAAACGAGCAGAATTCAAGCTAATGGGGAGTGCAGTACCGCATTTGGCCTGAGGTGCGGAGCCAAGCAGAGCCGAATGGAGCCGTTCGAAAAAACTCAGAAATACTCCGTTCCCGAGCCTTTCCAAGGTTTTACGAGTTCAGCCGAGCTGTCCCCAAGCCTTTCCAAGTATTTCTGAGGCTCTCTGGCGCCCCCCACCTCTGGCCACATGCGGTATTGCATGCCATAGAAGTCGATGCGGAACTAATTATCTTCGTTTCTATTGACTTCTATGGGGAAACTCGCTATTGATATGCGAGTGCTTTGGATTACAAGCATTTTCCTGGAACGGATTATGCTCGGAATCCAAGGTTCCACTGATTATATATATCAGTGGAACCTTGGATTCCGAGCATAATCCGTATATATATACACACACACACACACACACCACACACACACACCACACACACACACACACCACACACACACACACACACACACACACACACATATATATATATATATATATATATATATATATATATATATATATATAAACTTTAAACTCTGTTGGCTGCTATGCCATTGCACATATTACCTAAATTTAGTACCAACATTAAATATTATAAAAAATAAGAAAAGCCTTTTTCTTAATGTTTTCTTCTTTCTGCGGCTTAGTAGATGCCCCCTACATATTCTTATGTGGTAGTGCAGTATTAATTTTGACGTCAAATTTAGATTTTTAGTTTTTAGTCATTTTTAGTCTTCTGACTAAAATGGCATTTTAGTTTTAATCCTATTTAGTCTACTTAAAGGGGAGTTCCAGCCTTTTGTATGTTTATTAAAAGTCAGCAGCTACAAAAAGTGTAGCTGCTGGCTTTTAATAAACAGACACTTACCTGCTCCACTGTCCAGCAACGTGGCCGAACAAAGCTTCGCTCCTCTCCCCCCTCTCTCCGCTGGCGCCTCCATTCTAAGTGTGGGCACCCAGCCGTGACAGCTTTCGGCTTCACAGCCGGGCACTCACTGTGCATGCGCGAGAGGTGCTGCGGAATCTGAGTGGACAGGCGATCGCCTGGGACCTGTCACGTGTCCTAGGTGATCGCCTACAGGGAGGGACCGCCTTAGGCGATATAACCAGTTGCCTAAGCGGCCCCCTGGGTGGAAAGAGGAAGTGGGAAAGGAAGTCCCACTCCTGCTGAAGCCCCCACTCCCCCCCCCCAAAAAAATTACATGCCAAATGTGGCATGTAAGGGGGCGAGGAGTGGTTTAAGCGGAAGTTCCAATTTTGGGTGGAATTCCACTTTAAATAGTGGTAATTTCATGGAAATCACAAAATTAACACTGCTGTGCTGCACACTCACTCTGTATTTAACTTCAGTGGAGTAAACTTAGGTCACCAACAGACCTTTGCTGTCAGGCAGGGCTGTGTAAGTCCTAAAACTTGACTTGGCAAAATGACATACCGTATATACCCGAGTATAAGCCGATCCGAATATAAGCCGAGGCACCTAATTTTACCACAAAAACTGGGAAAACGTATTGACTCGAGTATAAGCCTAGGGTGTGCCTCACTTTGCCTCACTGTGTCCATGCCTCACTGTGTCCATGACTAGACTGACGTTTAACATGAGAGTCTATGGAAGGGGAGCCCGGCTTTGAAAAATCGGTGCTCCCCGGCCGTAGGTCCCCCGGACAAGAAACTTTGCAAACCTGTAGAGGAAGAGTGGGGCTACATGTGTGCCAAGTTTGGGGTCCAGGGGACCTACGGCCGGCCGGTACCGGCTCCCCAAAGTCCGGAAGATCAGGCGCAAAAAGGTGACTCGAGTATAAGCCGAGGGGGGCATTTTCAGCACACACAAAATTGTGCTTAAAAACTCGGCTTATACTCGAGTATATACGGTATCCTTTGGCAGGTAAAACAGCTGCTTTATACAGTGCCTTGAAAAAGTATTCATACCACTTGAAATTTTCCACATTTTGTCATGTTACAGCCAAAAACGTAAATGTATTTTATTGGGATTTTATGTGATAGACCAACATAAAGTGGCAAATAATTGTGAAGTGGAAGGAAAATGATTAAATGGTTTTCAATTTTTTTTACAAATAAATATGTGAAAAGTGTGGCGTGCATTTGTATTCAGCCCCCTTTACTCTAATAGCCCTAACTAAAATCTAGTGAAACCAATTGCCTTCAGAAGTCACATAATTAGTAAATAGAGTCCACCTGTGTGTAATTTAATCTCAGTATAAATACAGCTGTCCTGAGAAGCCCTCAGAGGTTTGTTAGAGAACCTTATTGAACAAACAGCTTTATGAAGGCCAAGGAACACACCAGGAACACTTGTCAGGGATTAGGTTGTGGAAAAGTTTAAGGTTAGGTTCTAAAAAAATACCCCAAGCTTTGAACATCTCACGGAGCACTGTTCAATCCATCATCCGAAAATGGAATATGGCACAACTACAAACCTACCAAGACATGGCCGTCCACCTAAACTGACAGGCCAGGCAAGGAGAGCATTAATCAGAGAAGCAGCCAAGAGGCCCATGGTAACTCTGGAGGAGCTGCAGAGATCCACATCTCAGGTGGGAGAATCTGTCCGCAGGACAACTATTAGTCGTGCACTCCACAGATCTGGCCTTTATGGAAGAGTGGCAAGAAGAAAACCATTGTTGAAAGTCCTGTTTGCAGTTTGTGAGAAGCCATGTGAGGGGGCACAGCAAACATGTGGAAGAAGGTGCTCTGGTCAGATGAGACCAAAATTGAACTTTTTGGCCTAAAAGCAAATGCTTTGTGTTGGAAAAAACTTGAACACACCATTCACACTGTTAAACATTGTGGTGGCAGCATTTTGTTGTGGGGATGCTTTTCTTCAGCAGGGACAGGGAAGTTGGTCAGAGTTGATAGGAAGATGGATGGAGCCAAATACAGGGCAATCTTGGAAGAAAACCTGTTAGAGTCTGCAAAATACTTGAAACTGGGGTGGAGGTTTCCAGCAGGACAACGACCCTAAACATACAGCCAGAGCTACAATGGAATGGTTTAGATCAAAGCATATTCATGTGTTAGAATGGCCCAGTCAAAGTCCAGACATAAATCCAATCAAGAATCTGTGGCAAGACTTGAAAATTGCTGTTCACAGACGCTCTCCATCCAATCTGACAGAGCTTGAGATATTTTGCAAAGAAGAATGGGCAAAATGTTCACTCTGTAGATGTGCAAAGCTGGTAGAGACAAACCCCCAAAAAGACTTGCTGCTGTAATTGCAGTGAAAGTGGGTTCTACAATGTATTGACTAAAGGGGGCTGAATACAATATATAGTGTAATAAAACATTGGGCTCCATCCATAATCACTATGCCTGAAAATATTGCTGCAGGTAACTGCATACAAGAGTGGTAATCCGCACCACATTTGCCAAAACGACCTATCCAGACATTCACAAGGGCAACAAATAGTTTCATTTTTATTTTGTGAATTTTTCAATCTACTTTTTTCGTTTTTTCCTTTTAAAGGAACACCCCTTAACCACAGACAGGGACTTTATGATATTCTGCTCTGCTACAAATTACATACAGGAAGACACACTGAAATGACATTCCTGGTATTGGTCTGCCTGTGTGTATTTAAGCCTTATTGCTTCAGTGAACTGTACATTATTTAATCCATCTCTGCCTATTCGTGTCTGTTGTTTGACTTTTTTGTTTGCAGAGATGTTGATGTCATGTGAAGTGTTGCTGTGTTTGCAGGGCACAATACAGGAGAGGAAAAATATTGACAGTTTCTGTACACTGAAGTGTCTGCTGTAGACTTTTTAAAAAAAAAGAGAAGTGAGTTTTCTTTTCTTATTTTATTCATACTTACCTAGGTGGATGCAGCATCGGTCCGATGCTGCATCTGTCCCCCGGCGCCTTTACACTGAGACCTGAGCGATCGAACACCGCCGGTCGCTCGATTCTCACAGCTCTGTGAGCAGAGAGCTGCTGACTGTCAGTCACAGCTCTCTGCTCTGCCCCCTCCTCGCTCACTGGAGCGATGGGCTGTTGGGGGGGGTGGGAGTGGCCAGCACAGGCCCTCAGTGGCTTGCTGAGAGGCTGAGCTGGGTGTCGGTCCAGGGATCTAGGCAATCCCGACTCCGTGATCGTGATGGCGCAGAGCCTGGACTGAGTCTGTCCAATAAAGCACCTTTGGGATGTGGTGTAACGGGAAATTCAACAAATATGCAGTAACTGCGTGATGCTATCAAGTCAATATGGACCAAAATCTCTGAGGAATGTTTCCAACACCTTGCTGAATCTATGCCACAAAGAATTAGGGCAGTTATGAAGGCAAAAGGGGGTCCAACCCGGCACTAGCAAGATGTACCTAATAAAGTGGTTGGTGTGTGTATGTATATATATGTGTGTGTGTGTGTGTGTGTGTGTGTGTGTGTATATATATATATATATATATATATATATATATATATATATATATATATATATATATATATATATACACACACACACACACACACACACACACACACACACACACACACACACACACAGTATCTCACAAAAGTGAGTACACCCCTTACATTTTTGTAAATATTTTATTATATCTTTTCATGTGACAACACTGAAAAAATTACACTTTGCTACAATGTAAAGTAATGAGTGTACAGCTTGTATGTATAACAGTGTAAATTTGCTGTCCCCTCAAAATAATTCAACACACAGCCATTAATGTCTAAACCGCTGGTAACAAAAGTGAGTACACCCTTAAGTGAAAATGTCCAAATTGGGCCCAATTAGCCATTTTCCCTCCCTAGTGTCATGTGACTCATTGGTGTTACAACGTCTCTGGTGTGAATAGGGAGCAGGTGTGTTTAAATTTGGTGTTATCGCTCTCACTCTATCATACTGGTCACTGAAAGTTCAACATGGCATCTCATGGCAAAGAACTCTCTGAAGATCTGGAAAAAAAAAACTGTTGCTCTACATAAAGATTGCCTAGGCTATAAAAAGATTGCCCAGGCTATAAAAAGATTGCCATGATCCTGAAACTGAGCTGCAGCACGGTGGCCAAGACCATACAGCGGTTGAACAGGACAGGTTCCACTCAGAACAGGCCTCGCCATGGTCGACCAAAGAAGTTGAGTGCATGTGCTCAGCGTCAAATCCAGAGATTGTCTTTGGGAAATAGACGTATGAGTGCTGCCAGCATTGCTGAAGAGGTTGAAGGGGTGGGGGGTCAGCCTGTCAGTACTCAGACCATACGCCGCACACTGCATCAAATTGGTCTGCATGGCTGTCATCTCAGAAGGAAGCCTCTTCTAAAGATGATGCACAAGAAAGCCTGCAGTTTGCTGAAAACAAGACTATGGACATGGATTACTGGAACCATGTCTTGTGGTCTGATGAGACCAAGATAAACTTATTTGGTTCAGATGGTGTCAAGTGTGTGTGGCAGCAACCAGGTGACGAGTACAAAGACAAGTGTGTCTTGCCTACAGTCAAACATGGTGGTGGGAGTGTCATGGTCTGGGGCTGCTCGAGTGCTGCCGGCACTGGGGAGCTACAGTTTATTGAGGAAACCATGAATGCCAACATGTACTGTGACATACTGAAGCAGAGAATGATCCCCTCCCTTAAGAGACCGGGCCGCAGGGCAGTATTCCAACATAAAGACCCCATACACACCTCCAAGGCAACAACTGCCTTGCTAAAGAAGCTGAGGGTAAAGGTGAGGGACTGGCCAAGCATGTCTCCAAACCTAAACCCTATTGAGGATCTGTGGGACATCCTCAAACGGAAGGTGGAGGAGCGCAAGGTCTCTAACATCCACCAGCTCCGTAATGTCGTCATGGAGGAGTGGAAGAGGACTCCAGTGGCAACCTGTGAAGCTCCGGTGAACTCCATGCCCAAGAGAGTTAAGGCAGTGCTGGAAAAAAATGGTGGCCACACAAAATATTGACACTTTGGGCCCAATTTTGACATTTTCACTTAGGGGTGTACTCACTTTTTGTTGAGTTACAGTTGTGCTCATAAGTTTACATACCCTGGCAGAATTTGATTTCTTGGCCATTTTCCAGAGAATATGAATGATAACACAAAAACTTTTCTTTCACTCATGGTTAGTGTTTGGCTGAAGCCATTTAATATCAATCAACCGTGTTTACTCTTTTTAAATCATAATGGCAACTGAAACTACCCAAATAACCCTGATCAAAAGTTTACATACCCCAGTTTGTTGCCAGCGGTTTAGACATTAATTGCTGTGTGTTGTTATTTTGAGGGGACAGAAAATTTACACTGTTATACAAACTGTACACTCACTACTTTACATTGTAGCAAAGTGTCATTTCTTCAGTGTTGTCACATGAAAAAATATAATAAAATATTAACAAAAATGGGAGGGGTGTACTCACTTTAGTGAGATACTGTGTGTGTGTGTATGTGTGTGTGTATATATATATATATATATATATATATATATATATATATATATATATATATATATATATATATATATATATATATATAGTGTGTGTGTGTGTGTATGCGTAGCTATATATCACGTACACACTCGCATATAATAATATATATCTTACAATGAAATATGTATTTTATGTTGCCTGCTACTACTAAAGATGGCCTTTTTTTACAGAACCGCACCAGACATGTATACTAATTACATTGATTTTTCTTTTGCTTTCCTGATATATTTTCAAACCACTGACAGCAAGCACAGCCCCGGTGTAATGCATTTAAATGAATGAATTATCTGTGCAGCCAGTAGTTCTGATAGGAATAAGCTATCAGCTTTATTTTAGTCCTCGGGCTTGTCTATGTCTAATCCAGTGTTGCCAACCCCCTGAAGTGAAATTTACTGGCAAGGATGCCAAAATTTCTGTACGGCACCAATTTCTTACTGGCAAAAATCATGACAATTACTGGCAGAGTCGCATTTTTTACTGGTGCTGCAAAAAAATACCTACAATTACTGTTTTTACTGCTAAACAGTGCAAATAACAATATTTCAACTATAAACACACAACTAATGCTAATATCAATGTGTTTCAGTTAAACAAAAGTAAAAAAACATATTTCTCAATTCACAAGACTGCGGACATGACACAGGAGGGGTGACAGAGGCTGCGGACATGACACAGGAGGGGTGACAGAGGCTGCGGACATGACACAGGAGGGGTGACAGAGACTGCGGACATGACACAGGAGGGGTGACAGAGGCTGCGGACATGACACAGGAGGGGTGACAGAGGCTGCGGACATGACACAGGAGGGGTGACAGAGGCTGCGGACATGACACAGGAGGGGTGACAGAGACTGCGGACATGACACAGGAGGGGTGACAGAGACTGCGGACATGACACAGGAGGGGTGACAGAGGCTGCGGACATGACACAGGAGGGGGACAGAGGCTGCGGACATGACACAGGAGGGGGACAGAGGCTGCGGACATGACACAGGAGGGGGACAGAGGCTGCGGACATGACATAGGAGGGGGACAGAGGCTGCGGACATGACATAGGAGGGGGACAGAGGCTGCGGACATGACACAGGAGGGGGACAGAGGCTGCGGACATGACACAGGAGGGGGACAGAGGCTGCGGACATGACATAGGAGGGGGACAGAGGCTGCGGACATGACACAGGAGGGGTGACAGAGGCTGCGGACATGACACAGGAGGGGTGACAGAGGCTGCGGACATGACACAGGAGGGGGACAGAGGCTGCGGACATGACACAGGAGGGGGACAGAGGCTGCGGACATGACACAGGAGGGGGACAGAGGCTGCGGACATGACACAGGAGGGGGGCAGAGGCTGCGGACATGACACAGGAGGGGTGACAGAGGCTGCGGACATGACACAGGAGGGGGACAGAGGCTGCGAACATGATAGGGTCCTCCTTACCCCCTCACAGTGGCCTCCTCCTCTGTCCACCATCATATAACTTCTCCTCCACATCATCAGTATGCTATGCTGTGTCCGCCTTCTGTGCCCCTTTCACCTCTCCACAGGTCAGGGCAGCTCTGACATGTGGAGAGGTGAAAAGGGCACGGAAGGAGGACACAGCATACTGATGATGTAGAGGAGAAGTTATACGATGGTGGACAGAGAGAGCACATCAGTCTCTGTCCCTCCCCTGCATGCCATGGCCGCTTCACCCTCCGGGCTCCCGCTCCCAGCGCATTCCATTTCCTCCTCTTACTTTATATCCCCCCCTCCTCCTCACCCCTGCTCGGCCGAGTCCTCTCCTCCTACAGCGTCGGCGACTGTGAGACACTGTAGCCCCGCGAGCACTCCTGAGTCCCGTCCTGGCTGAAACTCTATTCAAAAATGGCGCCGGGCGGCGCCATTACGTTACTGCGCATGCGCCGCTCGGCCGAGCGCATACGAGCTTTCCCGAGTCCGGCCGGCTTCGGAACGGCGCATGCGCCGTTGCATGGTCGGCTCACGGCCATCTTTTTTATGGGCAGCCGATGCCCACAACGGACTTTACGTACACCCGAAAAAGGGGGTTAAATTTACGTGCTGTACGTAAATTAACGTACGGTTGGCAACACTGGTCTAATCAGATGAAAACAGCACAAGTATTTCTGCACGTAGGAAATAGAAATGGAAGCCTTCCACTATTTTGTTGTTGCAGTCCACCATTTGTATGTAGTGTATTAGGAGGCAAATAAATGAATGTGGCCTTGGGAGGCATAATCACACCTCCTCCACTGTAGTTTACTAATTAACCCTGTCATCTACTTTTTCAGTTAAAAATCAGAGAGTTTATAATGCTTACTAGCAGTGTTTTTCCTTTCCATAAGTTTTTTATATGCATTTACAATGTGTCTTTGAACTTGCTAAGGAGCTTGACTACTCCAGGAAGAGTCCATTCATTAGCACAGCCTTCTCTCTCCTGGCATGTCCTAGCTCTCTCCTTTTTTGGGAGTGTCTAAATTTCTCTCTGTGTTGGCCCAGCTCCTCTGCCCCTCTCCTTACCTCCCTGCATAAACTTTTGTGCAGTTGCCAGAGGAAGAGCAAAGGTGAATGCTATAGAGGTCTGGTGCCCAACATGCAGCCCTTTTGGCACTTTTTATGCAGCCCTCGGAGCCCCTGCCGACACTAATTTGTGTTTCTCTATTGCCCTGTTATAGCATTGATTTCTTTTTTTTTAAAGGTACATTTTTATTACTTTTTTTTTTTTCAAAACAAGACATACAATAGACAACAAACAGACACATGGAGCGAACATCGCCCAATCCAGTACAGTGCAAAAAATGTTTTTTAGAAAGCTGGTAAACAATTGGCATATATCAGGAAGACAATATTCAGTCACATTTTTAAGGAGCAGGAGAGACGGTGCTCTCAGAATCAACCCAGTAGCCCCAAACCTTCCTGAATTTTTTTGGACACCCTCTAGCCTCATATGTCAGTTTGTATAATGATACAGCATGGTTAATATTTGTGAGCCAGAAGGCAATAGTGGGCAAGGATGGCATAAAACAATACTATTCCCAGAAATGTTTGTGTATTCTCGGATATACTATCATCATCAATATAACCCAGTAAACACCTTAGAGGATTACATACATTAGGTAATTGTGTCAATGAACTAATGAAGGCCGTGACCTCCGACCAGAACTGCCTGATCGGAGCACACTCCCACATTAAATGAAAGAATGTGCCATCAGCCATGCCGCAACGGGAGCACAATGCAGAGGGCAATCTATTCAGTTTAAATAGTAAGCATGGAGTAAAGTAGGATCTGTATAACTATTTAGTTTGTATTACCTTGTCACGAGAAGAGATGACAGAGGGAACCTGGAGGGGCAAAAGCTCCTGCCAGATTTCCTCCGTCAGCTCAGGGATATCAGCTCTCCAGCTGGCAGCCGTCTTGCTCAGCCTTTGAGTCGTGGAATGCAGAAGGGAACTATAATATGTAGAGACTAGCTTGGTGTGAGAGGAGTCGGTCAACATACGTTCCATTGGGGAGAGCTGAATAGATATGTTGCGAAGACCAAACTGCGTTGCTGCAGTGTGGCGTATCTGTAGGTAGAGGAAGTAAGCTGTGCATGGTAGACTGTAATCTCTACAAAATTCATCAAAAGAACAAAACACATTGTCTGAGAATAAATGCAGAATAGTTTTTACCCCCCCTTTTCGACCAGAATCCCCCGTCAGATCTGCGGAAGAACTCTGGTAGAGTCAGGTTCCCCCAGAGTGGAGTGTTCGGCGAGTAAGTATTACTGTCAGCGAACGACTGTAGTTTTGTTAGCTTAATAAGCTTTATAGTCATTGCCAGGACACTCGTACCCTCCCGCCCTCTAAGGGACATACAATAAATCAGGTTCTGTAGGGATTCATAGGAGGTAAGGATAGCAGCCTCCAAAGCAGTGGCTGCGTTGTTGGCTTCAGGAAAAAAACACCAATGTGCATGAGCTAATTGTGAGGCAATATAATAGGTGTGGAGACAGGGTAAGGCCAATCCGCCCTCCAGTACCGGTAACTGGAGGGTGGTCTTGGCAATCCTGACTACTCCCCCCTCCACAAAAAGGAAGTAAGGATGGTGTCTATTTCTTTAAATTTAAGCTTATAACTTATACTGGCGAATTACCCAATACATACAGAAATCGTGGCAGGAATATCATTTTAAAAATATTAATCCTGCCCAATAAGGTAAGTGGGAGATTTGCCCAGGTTTTGAATGTGGTCTTCATTCTCCCTATAAGGGGGTCTATATTGAGTTTAGCATAAGAGGTAATAGGGAGCTGTACCAGAACTCCTAAATATTGGAAGGAGGTGACTATTTGTAGTGGGCAAGAGGAAGGTAGCTTGGGTGGGTCTGCCTGGTCAATCTGAAATAGGATGGACTTGTCCCAGTTAACCCGGAGAAATTCCCAAACTTGCCAATAATCTCCAGCAGGACTGGGAGAGACGACTGGGGGTCCGACAAATATATTAACATGTCAGCATAAAGAGACACCTTCTCCTCCAGACCCCCAATCGTCAGTCCCGCAACCTCCCCGCAAGATCTTATCAGTGCTGCCATGTGCTCTATCGCCAGTGCAAAGAGAAACGGCGACAGAGGGCACCCCTGTCTGGTGTCTCTGTTTATCAGAAAGGGATCAGACACGGCTGCGTTCACCCTCAGTCGAGCAGTGGGCTTCGAATATAACAACTGGACCCATCTGATGAAGGTACCGCCAAAACCAAACTTTGCCAAGACCTCCAGCAGGTAAGGCCACTCGACTGAATCAAATGCATTGTGTGCGTCTAAGGCCAGAACGGCCCTGGAACCCATCTCTGCATGAGTGGCCTGAAGATTGGTGAACCATCTCCGCAGGTTGATGGAGGTCGATCGCCCAGGGATGAGCCCAGTTTGGTCCATACTAATAATGGTAGTAATAACTGTGTTCAATCGCCGGGCAAGCACCTTGGCCAAAATCTTAACATCCGAGTTGATGAGTGATATTGGTCTGTAAGATTCGTATAGGAGGTGATCCTTATGTGGTTTAGGAATGAGGACAATCAATGCCTCCGACATAGTGGGGGGTAGCTGTCCCGTTTTCATAGCAAAATCATACACCCTGCTTAGATGGGGTATAAGCAAATCTTTGTATTGCAGATACCACTCGATGGGGAGCCCATCCAGTCCCGGCGTTTTGTTTCTGGCAAAGGATTGGATAGCCTCCCCAATTTCCTCAGTCGTCAGAGGAGCGTCAAGGTCTGACGCCTGTTGGGTCTGAAGTCTGGGCAACGAAATATCAGCAAGATAGTCATCCAATTCCACAATCGTGTAGTGAGCTCTAGTAGCATATAGGGAGGAGTAAAAGGAGATAAAGGCTTCCATGATCTCATTGTTCTGGTCTACCACTATGCCGTCTGCGCTCTTAATTCTGGGTATGCTGCATGGCTGATAGTCAGGTTTAGAAAGATACGCCAACAAACGGCTGGCTGTTCTTGTCACCAAACTCAAAGATTCGCTGATTCTGGTATAACAGCTTCTTCTGGGTGCGTTCCAAAAGCACTAGGTCCAATTCTCTGGACCCATGCTTCCAGGCAGCACGTGTCCCAGGAGAGGGAGTCGCGGTATAAATGGCTTCTGCCTCCCTGAGAGCCCCCTCTGCATCCATCAACTTGGACATAGAGGCCTTGCGTGTCTGACCAACCGCCACAGCAAAAGAGCCACGTGTTTATTAAGTAGCCAGTATAATTTCATCTCTGTCATACATTGGTTCACCACGATCTCATCCGCCAACCACAGTGGGCTCAGACGCCACACCCGATAGGAGGAGGAGGGGCCCAGAGCGAGGTCCACCATCAAAGGAGAATGGTCGGACACCGCCCTAGGGAGGTATTTAACCTCAGATACCATGGAAAGCAGATCCGACGAGACCAAACACAAATCTATACGAGACAGAGTACCGTGTGACTCAGTGACACGAATACTCCCTCCTGTCCGCATGCTTCCACCTCCAGGCCTCCACTAAGTCAAATTGATTTAAGAAGGATCCCAGGGGAGTGGGGGGTAATGAAGAACAATGTAACCTGTCTATGGAATTATCCAGTACTGTATTATAGTCACCTGCTATTAGTAAAGGACCCTCTGCTATCGCCAGAATGGAGGTCATAACCCTTTCAAATAACGATTTAGTGAAGGGGGGAGGGGCATACAGGCTAGTCACGGTATAAGGTCTACCCATAAGTTCAAGTACAACAACTACAAAACACCCTTGCGGGTCCAGTTTAACATGCTTAATACTAACCAGGGCTGATTTGGCTATTAGGATGGAGGTCCCCCTGGCATATGTGGAGTATGTAGAATGGAGGGCGTATGCAATTTTTGCCTGTTTGAGGGCCATGACTCTAGAGCCCTGGAGGTGGGTTTCCTGAAGTAGAATTACATGCGGATTGTGGCGTGCCAAGTAGTCAAACATCAGAGATCTTTTCACCTTGGAATTTAGCCCCCGTACATTCCAAGACACTAAATGTAGCTTAGACATAGGGGGGCGTAAAGCACATGACTAACCGTACCCACTTCCCATGGCCCGCCGGACACGAGCAAGGCCCTAAGTCCCGCGAACCAGGGGAAGTGTGCAAGGTATAAAACAGGTCAAAAAGATAAGGCAAGAGCATAGGAAATAAAGTGATCAGATGCATATCATAAGGGTCAGTTATACCAGCCTGTAAATTGACATGCACAAATGTATACCAGCACTGCATAACAAAACACATAAAAATAAAAACTTCAAACAAAAATCCCCAAACATCCCCACCCACCCTAACCCTCCCGGCTCCCAAACCCAAACATATGAGAGCTTTGTTCCCAAAACCAAAACTGCAAAGCAGGGGGGTCATGACACAGACCCCAAACTAACCAACCCTGAGGAGCATTAAAGTCCCTTAGACGCGGGCCACCGTCCGTGTCCGCACAGGACAAGTATGCTAGTTAACCCTGAGTCTGAAGGAAAAAATGCAGCAGTCCTCCAGATCAAACAAGTAAGAAACAAACAGAGTTAGTAGAATGTAGTTCGCCACTTTAATATAACTGTAAAGAGGGGAGTGAGATGATCACAGGCATAAGGATTTCCAGGCCCACTCCTACCCCCCCTCAGCTGTCCTTTGCTGGAGAGGGATAATGTAGGCCACAGAAGGCACAAGGTGTAGCTATCAAAAGGTGCAGGTTAGGTGCGATGTCAGCGCGGAGGGGATCTTTGATTCTGATTCCGGCGTTCAGGATGTCCCAGGGTATCCACCCAGTGAGATGCCTCCTTAGGATCCGTGAAGAAGTAGGCCTTGCCCTGGTAAACAATCCTCAATCGAGCAGGATATAGCATGCCATAGGGGAGATGAAGCTCACGGAGCCTGCGTTTAATAGCCAGGAAAGTGGCCCTCTGCTTTTGTGTGGCTACAGAGAAGTCAGGGAAAATAGTAATTCCACTCCCATTAAAGGACACCCTTCCCTTTTCTCTGGCAGCACCAAGAATTGCCTCCCTGTCCCTGAAGTGAAGAAGTTTGATAATCATGGCACGTGGTCGAGCCCCAGGTGGGAGGGGGCGCAGGGGGACCCTGTGTGCCCGTTCAATGGCGAATAACGGTGAAAGGGTGGAGGCGCCGAATGTGGTGATTAGCCATCTTTCCATAAAAACCTCCGGGGTTCTACCATCAGCCCCCTCTGGGAACCCCAGGAAACGTAAATTGCTCCTCCGTAAATGGTCCTCCATTTCAGTGATCTTATCTACTGTGTAATTCTGGGCGTGTCGTAGCTCCCTAACAGAGCCCTGTAATGGACGGGTCTCATCCTCCAGCGTGCTAATGCGCTGATCAGCATTAGACACCCTGTGGCAGAGGTTATGGACATCCTGTTTTAGGAAGGATAAGTCTGTTTTTATGGAGTCCATTTGGGTGGTCAGAGAAGCATGGCTGTGCTGGATGGCCTCCATGATCTGGGACAGGGATGGCTCTGCATGGCCTGCATCAGCAGTGTCCTCGCTGGGGGTATCAGGGGCAATGTCCTCAGCGGGAGAGAGTAGGAAAGGATCTTCCGGGCTTAGAACAGGGGAGGGGGGATAGTGTGACTCACCCTTCCCTGCATGCTTCAGTTTCAGCGCTGAGGAGTATGAGGATGGCTGGCTGCATGTGTCTGCAGCATGGTGACCGGCGCCATCTTGCCTCTGTTTGCATGGTGGGGGTGGCGGGACGGATCCTGAGGCTTCCTCCATCGGTGGGCCGTATTTGACCATCTCCCGGTGGGCACAAGGTTCCCTGGATGCTGTGGGGACAAACAGGATCCCTGGATGGCGAACCGGTCAGTAGGATTGAGTCAGGATGTGTGCGGCATGGACGGAGCTCAGGCTAAGCACGTCCTCACATCCCGGGTGTTGGCCACGCCCCATAGCATTGATTTCTAGTTGTCTCCATTCTCTTACAACTCCTATAGCATGTCCACAGTCTCTGTCAGTCTCCCTCAATATGTCTGCAGTCTCTGATCATCTCTTGTATCATGTCTGAAGTCTCTGTATCCTCATTCTCTTAATATCTCTTTTGTATATTGTCTGAAGTCTCCATATTCTCATTCTCTTACCATCCCTTGTATCATGTCTGAAGTCTCTCCATCCTCATTCTCTTACCGTCCCTTGTATCATGTCTGAAGTCTCTCTATCCTCATTCTCTTACCATCCCTTGTATCATGTCTGAAGTCTCTCTATCCTCATTCTCTTATCATCCCTTGTATCATGTCTGAAGTCCCTCTATCCTCATTCTCTGACCATCTCTTGTATCATGTCTGAAATCTCTGTATCATCATTCTCTTACAATCTCTTGTATCATGTCTGAAGTCTCTGTATCCTCATGTGAACACCCATGCGATCAGATTCCAGTGCAGGGACAAAAAAGGTTCCTGCACTATTTTTGTGCGAATCCATAGCGAGTTCAGCCATACAACTGTATGGCTGAACTCGTATTGCACAGACATCGCATGTCATCGACACAGCAATGCGGTGCGAATCACATGCAATGTCTGACATCGCTTATGTGTGAACCCAGACTTCATGCATATATACTGTATTTTATGTGGAGACTTGCTGAAATAGATTACAGAAAACTGAGACTGGGGTAAAATGAGTAAGCTTTATGATATTAGCACAGCTGCAGTTTTTGCTGGATAATGTTTACCGCTCCAAAAAAGTGATATTAAACCCAAAGCAAAATAATATATTGCAATCTACCCAAGTAATATATTGCAGCTTACCAATCATTAGATGTGGTGGCTGCATTACTTTTTTTTATTTTTTGGGGGCATTTTTCCCCTCTGTTTTCATCTGGTCATCTGGCCAGTAACACACCTCCTGTATTAGAGTGCCCCCCACTCTGGATGAAGGGGAACAGGGAGCACAACAGACAGCAACATGGTTAGTCTGGGGGTAGGGGAGTGTTAGATGTACTAGCACATATACTGACACATTGAAGCCAAACTCCAGCTAACACTTTATATGCAGTTACAGCAAGTTTTTTTTTTCCTTTTGGGATAAAGGTGTTGCATGAATAAATAAAAGAAGGTCATTGTAGGCACCCCCGGTAGTGGTAAATGGTTTGTCTCAATGCTCTAACTCAGCGGTCCCCAACCTTTTCCGTGCAAGGGACCAGTATCGTGTGGCCAATTTTTCCGGGGGGGGGGTGGTGTTTGTGTCTTGGGGGGGGGGGGGGGGGGGAGTGGGGGATGAGAGTTGTTGTTGGTGGCGATGGGGGCTGGGTGATATTGTTGGCACTCACTAATAGGGTTTTACCAGGAATTTATGTGCAGTCAAACCTCTTTGCTAATGATCTGTATTTACAGATCATTAGCAGAAAGATTTGACTGCACAGGGACCCCTATGGAAACATTATCAGTGAGTGAATCACTGCACAGTAGAGCTGCACGATTCTGACTAAAATGAGAATCACGATTTTTTTTGTTTAGAATAAAAATCACGATTCTCGCAGCGTAACATCATCTTTCACATTATACAAAAAAATTGGGCTAACTTTATTTTTTTTTATTCATTGAAGTTTTTTCTCAAAAAATTTCGCTTGAAAGACCGCTGCGCAAATACAGTGTGACATAAAATATTGCAACAACCACTATTTCTCTAGGGTCTATGCATATAATGTTTGGAGGTTCTAATGCCGCGTACACACAGGCCGTTTTTAATGTCATTGAAAAAAACAAAGTTTTTCTCGACGTGATGCTTCTCAAGCCTGCCTTGCCTACACACTATCGTGAAAAAAAATGCTCGAGCAAAGCGCGGTGACGTACAACACGTTCGACAACACATACGACGGCACTATAAAGGGGGAGCTCCATTCGGATGGCGCCACCCTCGTGTTAGTAAAGTTTGGTGAAAGACGATTCGTGCGTTTCAGCCTCGTGCTCTTCAGTCCGTTACATCGTGACGAATGTGCTATCTACATTCTGAACGCTAGTTTTACCAGAACGAGCGCTCCCGTCTCATAACTTTTGAGCATGCTCGTTTTTTTCCCGTCATTAAAGCGTACACACGGCCGTTTTTCACGATGTGAAAAACAACAAGAAAAAATAGAGCATGTTCTAAATTTTTTTTTTTTTTTTAATTGGAAACCAACTTTATTGAAAAGTATGCATGGTACATAAATCAACATAAGCCAGTATGGCCAATATAATAGTACATACATGAACACAGTGAAGCATCTGTGTGTCACAAAGATAATAACAGCAGTGAAAGTAAAACCGGTATACAACAAAAATAAAAAATCGACATGTCAAGTACACGTTTCACCATCCGCCATCCATCTGTCCCAGACCTTCTCAAACTTTAGCGGACACCCTCTATGTACATAAATCAGTTTTTTATATGGGAGAGCATCGTTAACCGCCTTTTTCCAGCACTGAATTGTAGGGGGCAGGGCCTGCATCCAATTACGGGCCACTACTTTTCTTGCCAAGAATAGCGTCTCATGTAAAAAGGTACGGAGGGGTTTGTCGGCATCCAAGTCTGGCAACAGGCCAAGTAGGCACATCTTTGGGTCAAGGGTAGCAGGGGAGCCCATCTGATCGTGTAGGAAGCGTATCACCTGTGTCCAATATGCCTGAATGGTGGGACAGAACCATATGAGGTGGTAAAAGGAGCCCGGGGTATGGTCACAGAGGCGGCATCCCGGATTGTACGTGGGCCTGAAACGTGCCACTCTCTGAGGGGTCAGATATGTTCTATGTATAATGTACAGCTGTGTGAGGCGGTCCGACAGCTTGGGGGAAACCTTTTTCACGTCCTCCAAAATCTCGCCCCAGTCCCCATCCTCTATAAGTCCAACATCCGCCTCCCATCTAGTCTTAGCAGTATAGGCCAATGCTGTGGTGCTAGGGAGACGAATGGCGGAGTACAAAGTGGAGATGAGCTTAGCAGGCACATTACCCGTGACTGTGTCCACTATGGAGGGAACTGCCAGGGACGGGCAAGAGCCAGAAAACTGGGCCTGTATGGCGTGGCGGAGTTGCAAATACCTGAAAAAAAGGCAATTGGGGAGGGAAAATTCGTCCTTCAGCATTTGGAATGATTTAAGGCCTGAATTAGTCATGATCTGGTGTATGTATAAGATCCCATGGCGTATCCACGCCGCGGGGTCCGGAATGGACAATAATTCTGGCAAGCATGTATTGTACCAGAGAGGGGTATGAGAGTGTACCCTTGGGGTCCCAGTTCTCTGCAGTGCCGCCCGCCATACCCTCCGGTGGGCCGAGTCATCTGGGTGCTCACAGAGTAGTGTCTGGTATCTCGTTAGTTCATGTTTATCAAAATAATAGAAGTGGGACAGCTGGGAGGCAAAATAATAATCCTGAAAGTCAGGGAGAGCAGCTCCTCCCAACGTCACAGGGTTCTTCAGGATTCTCCAGGATAATTTGTGTCTGCCATGACCCCAAATAAATGAATTCAGGATGGATTCAATTGTCCTGAAAAATTTTTGTGGTATATAGAGGGGAGCATGCCAGACCAAATAGAGTATCTTGGGAAGGAGTATCATCTTAACTAAGCTGACGCGACCCATAACACCCAGGGGTAGTCTGGCCCAAGTCTGCGTCTTGTTCTTGATCAGAGCAAACAGGGGTTCAATGTTCAGTAGTTTATAATCTGAGAGCGATCTGGTGACCTGTACGCCAAGGTATTTAATCTGGGAGACCCTTGGAAGAGCCAGAGGAGGGGACGTGAACGAGGAGGGGAAATGGTCAATCGGAAGGATCTGGGACTTAGCCCAATTAATACTCAGACCCGAATGGCCACCCATACGTTCTATGGACTGGAGGGCTGCTATAAGAGAAGGACCGGAGTCCGCCAGATACAAAAGTGTGTCGTCGGCATACATCCCAATCTTTTCTTCCAGGTTCCCCATCCTGAGACCTCGGATGCAAGTGTCCGCACGGACCATTATGGCCAACGGCTCCACAGCCAATGCGTAAAGCATGGGGGAAAGGGGGCAGCCCTGCCGGGTCCCCCTCTCCAGCGGGAACTGGTCAGAAAGCCAACCGTTCACAAACACTCTGGCCCTCGGGGATTGATAGAGGAGTTGGACCCAGCGAATAAAGCTGGGGCCAAATCTTGAGAGACACTCCCACAGGTAGTTCCACTCCACGGAGTCGAAGGCCTTGGCGGCATCCAGCGCCACCACAACCCTCGAGCCAATTTCATCATGGGACCCCTGAATATTCATAAATAGGCGGCGAATATTCATGGCCGTGTTCTTCCCTGGCATAAAGCCGGTTTGGTCAGGGTGTATCAATGACAGAATAACCTGGTTAAGGCGGGAGGCTAGAATCTTAGCTAATATTTTAATATCTACCTGTAACAGGGAAATGGGCCTATACGACTCCGGGTATTTAGGGTCCTTTCCGGGTTTGGGAATTACGACTATTTGGGCTTCTCGCATAGATGGGGGTAGAACTCCTGAGTCAAATATAGATTTATACAGGTACTTAAGTTCAGGGATTAGGATTTCGGAGTAGGTGGCATAGAATTCAAGAGGTAGGCCATCCAATCCTGGGGCCTTGGATGAGGCCAGACAGGAAATGGCCTCGGAGATGTCCTCCTCAGTAATAGGGGCTTCCAGAATTTCAAGCTGGTCGTCTGTCAGTTTAGGGAATTGAACTCCCGCTAGGTAGTCCCTGGTGTCTTGGGGAGTGTGGGCGACCCTGGAAGTGTAAAGTGCACGGTAGAATCTCCCAAATTCCTCCGCCACCAATTGCGGATCGGTGATGTCGTTCCCCTGCGGGTCGGTCAAGGACACCACCACAGGGGGACGCATATCCAAGTGGGCGAGATATGCGAGCAATTTGCCTGATCTCTCTCCATACTCAAACACCCTCTGTCTACAGAAGAAGATACGTTGTTTAGCCTTCTCTATGTGCAATTGGGAGACCTGGCGCGCCTGAATCTTTAGATTATTGGCCGCGCTGGGCGAGGGGTCCCGGTGGAACGCCTCCTCCAGCACCTGCAGGTACTCCGCAGCCTGCTGGACAATAAATGTTGATGACCGTTTAAGCCTGTTAATACGTGTGGAAAGTAGGGAACGAGCGTGAAGTTTAAACATTTCCCACACCACATCATGCGCGGCAGTGTCCCTGTTGGCCGTAAAATAGTATTGCAATTCTGTGGGGATGTCATCCTGGTCCTGCAGGGCAGTCAGCCAGAACGGGTTTAGCCGCCAAGAAGGAGCAGGGGAAGCCCTCAGGAGCTGAATTGTGACCCAGTAGGGGGCGTGATCCGAGAGTACTCTCGGAGCAAAGCCCACATCTCCTAACTTAGGCAGCAGGGACATTGAGATAAAAACAAAATCAATTCGTGACATTGTGTTATGACTGGCTGAAAAGCATGAGAAGACTTTAGTGTGCGGGTGTCTGTGGCGCCAAGTGTCGACAAGAGCAAAGTCGGTCACTATGCGGTGCAGTCTGGTATGGGTCGGTGGGTTAAGGGGGGGATCCAGTGTGCCCAGACGGTCCAGAGCGGGGATCAGGGTCATATTAAAGTCCCCCATCCACACTGCCGGTACGGAGGGGTATTGTGTCATAAAGGCAAGGCCTTCCTGAATTACAGCTGAGTTGTACGGGGGGGGGAATATAGCAGGCAAGTAGCAGGATAGGAGACCCATTAATGGTGGCGTGCATAAACACATATCTGCCCTGCTGATCCGTGCGGAGCAGTATAAGCTCAAAAGGTACCCGTTTGGCAACCAGGACCGATACTCCTCTGGAATATGAGGTGTGAGTGGCATGATAAGCCCACCCCACCCAAGGTTTTTTAAGGGAGGATTGCAAGTGGCCCGTGACGTGGGTCTCGACCAGTGTGATAATGTCAGCTCTCTGAGATTTGAGAAATGTCAGGACCGCTGTGCGTTTGATCTTATTGCGTAAGCCTCTAACATTCCACGTGAGGAACTTCAGGGAACTCATGGTGGGTATATGGTGTGTATAATAGACCGCAGCCAAACCAGGACCAGCAGAGCAGATAAGGACACATCAGACAGTACAGAACATATCAGCAACCAATATTGATAGTGCATGTATGACAATGACATAGTACCTTTAGCAGAAATGAACAATTGTGAACATAGTGGCAAATAAAAAACAGCCAAAACATTTCCCCTCCCTCCCAGTCCAGTGCCACCCCAACTCGGCATGAACATAGTATCCCAAAACCAGGTATCAACCGGGGACATCCAACGTGAAAAAAGCATTGGAGGCGAGGGACTTAATTTCAAAGGGACATAGATACCTGTGATGAACAGAAAACAAAAAAAGAGGAAAAAACAATCAGGTAAACGGGGGGAGTGAAAAAAGTCCATAGAGAACCTAGGGGGACGACTTCTTCTCTGAGAAGTGCATGGGGTGTAGGGGCCACAAAAGCACAACACCATTGCAGCCGTGCAGAAGGGAGCCCCGCCTGCCATCAGGGTGGTACGTAAAGTAGGATAGGAAGTTCCAGCAACGTTCGGTAAGCTGCCCTCTACAAGCATCTCCCATGCGTGGGGAGAACGGGGAATTAACAGTTAGATCACCCGAAGGTGGCGAGCACGCTGTGAGATCCGAGGAGGGGCGGAAAAGGCTTTTAGGTCTGTCTCCCCCGCCCCGGCGGAGGGCATGTTCTAAATTTTTAATGCCCATTTTTCTCATCGAGAAAAATGCTCTGGAGCCTACACACGATCGTTTTTAATGACCAATTTAAAAAATTGCATTTTTCTCGTCATGTGTACGCGGCATAAGACATTTTCTAGCAAAAAAATACTGATTTTAACTTGTAAGCAACAAGTGTCAGAAAAAGGCTTAAGCCTCGTTCGTACACACGGTACAATTGTTGGCCAACTGAGTGTCTGATTTTTGTCAAAAGGGCATGTGCCAGGATCTTGTCTTGCATACCAACGGTACACAATTGTCGTGCCACAAACACAAAAGTAGTGACGAACTACAAGGAATTTCAGCTTGAGCGCCACCCTTTGGGCCCTTCTGCTAATTGTGTGTTTGGTGAGCATTATTTCCGAGAATTGGTGTTTGTACTTTCGACTTTTGTGTGATGGATTTGTGTACTGACCATACGAAAATCAGACGTCAAACCGTTGTCCGCCGAAAATTACTAGCCTGTCATTTGTTGCTGGGAAATTGGACAACAATTGTCAAAAGGAGTGTACTAATGGTAAGATTTTAGGATAACAGTCTGTCAACAGACAATCCCCTGCCAACAATCGTATCGTGTGTATGGGGCTTAAATCTTTAAGTGGTTAAACTGCCCTCATTTACAGACCGAACGTCATTCCTTTGATCTAAAAGAATCAAAAGATGCAATGTTTATAGTTATCTCTTTCAGCGCATGTTGTTGATAAACTTTATGCCGGCTCCGCACTTGTTATTTAGAATCGAGGAAATGCCGGATTAAGATTCTGAGGGGTGTTGAATCGAGACAGTGATTTTTGGTATTGTTTAATCTTGCAGCTTTACTGGACAATGTTCATCAAGCACCTCAGATCACCAGGCTCCCGCATCCATGTGTTTTCTGTGCTCTGGGGCGTCAGAAGGAGGAGAGCAGCCGCCACTTATTGACAGGGGGTGGAGCTTTACTCACTTGCCCGTCGCTCACCCCATGCTGGCTTAAATAAAGGGCTATTATATTCAATTGTCGAACAGCAGGGGATAAGCGACGGGTGAGCGAGTGAAGCTCCGCCCCCTGTCAATAAGTGGTGGTTGCTCTCCTCCTTCTGACGTTCCGGGGCACGGCAAACACATGGATGCAGGAGCCTGGGTTTTGATTTGGCCAGGCTCTGAGAGGATAGTGTGGAGTGGCCTGACTGCAGGGTGTCTCCTGCATAGCCCATTATGAGACCTCTGTGCTGCTGTTTTGCCAGAGCCACCACTGGAGGTCCGGGATTGGCACTGGTGATTTGGTCTCTGCTGTCATTTTGGAGAAGACTAGCTCTTGTGGTGGGGAAGAGGGGAAAAAAACAAGAAGCGGAGCCCGGGCGGCAATAAAAGCAGCTGCCAATAGAGATGGAGCTGTTGCCAACCCCCGGCCCCCAACAGCTCACAGACTGGCACTGTGCCGCGGCCCGGGGGTTGGGGACCCCTGCTCTAACTAATACATTTTCAGGAGAGCTTGTTCTGTTGAAAAATAACACTTGCTGGCAAGATCAACAGGTAAAAATAGAAGAAAGAAAGCCTAAAATGAAAACGAATGCAGCCATCACATCTGAGAATTGATAAGCTGAAATATAATAAATGTTGTGCTTTTGTGTTTAATACCATCTTAATTTGTTACTTGGAATTTCTATATAACTAGTTAAAGAACCTAGGGTGAAACTCCTTACAGCGTAGTGTTCTTTTCCATGGAGGACACATTCACAGGTATAGCTGCCAGGACCTGCTGTCATTGTTGCAGCACAGGTCACTGTAGAGTTGCTGTGGGCACAGATTAGCTTAAACATGTCTCATTGTCTGTGTGTTTTTGTAGGTTGTAGGTGGTTTATGTACCTTCCTAAAATATGTAAAAACGCATTAAAAGTGCACTTATTTAAAATATTTTCTTTTCAGGGCTAAATAGACACTTCTATACTGGAATTTTGTCCTGGCCGTCGGCTTGAGGAACGTTTTTCCTAATGTGCTCTACACTTACCCTGGAGGGATAATATGGACTGGGATTGTATTGCAGCCATGCAGGTGGGAATGCGTGTGGTTCGAGGCGTTGACTGGAAGTGGGTGAACCAGGACAACGGCGAGGGCAGCGTGGGTACTGTGGTAGAAATTGGACGCCAAGGCAGCCCTACGACACCTGATAAAACTGTAGTGGTTCAGTGGGATCATGGCACAAGAACAAACTACCGCACTGGATTCCAAGGCTCCTATGATCTGTTGCTGTATGACAATGCTCAGACAGGTATGTAATCATAATGCTCATCAGGTCATATTGATAACCTAAATAAGATCTCCACTTTTAATCGGACATACACTGTGCAGTTAGTTCCAGTTAAATGAAAGAGACAGAGATGTAGCTCTCATGGGGAGATGTAGTGTACCGGTTTAGATCATGTGGCCTATCTTTAACATGAATGACAATTCTGTTGACGTTACTTCCCACCATGCAAAGCTGCTGCAGGTCATGTTACAAGTTCCCACTATGCAGAGCTGCTGCAGGTCATGTGACCAAACGTGTCATGACAGCTTTAGGTTGCCTGACCTAAAAAGCTTTGGCATCTGTGGTGGTTGGATTTATTTCTGTACAGCCCCGGGGTCTTGAGTTTAAAGGGGATGTAAAGGTTTGTTTTTTATTTTCTAAATAGGTTCCTTTAAGCTAGTGCATTGTTGGTTCACTTACCTTTTCCTTCGATTTCCCTTCTAAATGTTTTTTTTCTTTGTTTTCTTTGTCTGAATTTCTCACTTCCTGTTCCTCCTCAGTAAGCTGTTCTGGCTGACTAACCCCCGTTTGGATGATGGGGGCAAGCTTACTGAGGAGGAACAGGAAGTGAAAAATTCAGACAAAGAAAAAAAACATTTAGAAGGGAAATAAAAAAAAATGTACCGTAAGTGAACAAACAATGCACTAGCTTAAAGGAACCTATTTAGAAAATAAAAAACGAACCTTTACAACCCCTTTTAAGCTCTACCAAGTAGACTATCCGCATGGATTTTATATATTCTTTAAAAGTTTGCATTGGATTCCCCCCATAAACTTAAAACATGCTGGTTGGTTAATTAGCTTAATCTGGCTATACATTATACAATTTTCTTATTCAATTTATTTTAAGCAAGGCATACACCATGCAAATTTCTTTGCATTCGCACGCAATTCGCACGATTCCTCTATTAACACAGACAGATTTGACAGGGGAATCCCTCCCACTGAGACAGTGATCATTGCTAGTGACTGTAGCAATAATCGCAAGTAAAATCCGGCAGGCTAGTTGTACCCGTGTTGATATATCGATCAGCTTGGTACATTCAGCCTTGCCCATACACGGTTTGAATCTTGGCCCGTTCAGACTAAAACCGTCTATGGCCGGCCTTAGATTTATCTTCAGCTATGTAGTTTAGGGGCCTGCCTGATTGCATTCAAATTGAACGTGTTTAGGTTTGACCAAATTTGATTAGGTTTTGGTAATTCTAAAGGAAAATTGTATAATGTATGGCCAGCCTAACCTTTGAAATGTACATCTATAGATCCTTGCTTGCATAACTGTAATGGGAACATTAGATTGCAAGCTCCTCTGCAGAACGAAGGTTCATGATAATGCTCGGAAGTATGTGACAACACCAGCTATCTGCAGATATAAAATCATGGATATGGTGTTTAATGGGGATCTTTCAATCACACATACAGTATGTCATTTAAAGAGGGTACCCAGCTTAATGTATACATTTGTGAATGCAAATATGTATAACTGCCCTCCTTTTATACCTCCAGGTGCCTGCACACCAGATCTGGTTTCCTTCAAAGAACTCTGGAACTCCAGTAAACTAGCTTCTGTGGGGGAACATTCTGCATCCCTCTATCTCGACACCACATTATTGCTTAGGCCCCTTTCACACTGGGCGCGGGAGGTGCGCTGGCGGTATAGCGGCGCTATATTTTGCTGCGCTATACCGACGCTTTTGCCGCGATATTCGGCCGCTAGCGGTGCGGTTTTAACCCCCGCTAGCGGCCGAGAAAGGGTTAAAACCGCCCGCAATGCGCTGCTGAAGCAGCGCATTGCGGGCGGTATAGCTGCGCTGTCCCATTGATTTTCAATGGGCAGCAGCGATAAAGAAGCGGTAAACACACCGCTCCAAAGATGCGGCTAGCAGGACTTTTGGAGCGGTCCTGCTAGTGCACCACTTCAGTGGAAGACTGCAGGGCAGGATTTTATCAGGCGTTTTTCAGGCGCTATTTTTAGCGCCAAAATGCCTGAAAAACGCCCCAGTGTGAAAGGGGCCTTAGTGTGATGTGCTATTTTTGAAACTAAAGAGGGTCTGGGCCACAGCCAACTCCCACAGGAACTGGTTGCAGTTTGCACATCAGAACGCTCCTGTTTTCTCAGGTCCAGAGTGCTCTACAGGAATTCAGATCTGTGCAAAAAACTGAAATGGTTTCATAGTTTAATATCTTATTAATGGGTGATGTGTCAAAGCATGACAAAAAAGTTATGTACCCTTAAGAGGCTCTGCCTGCCATGATGCTTGGTGTCTTTATATCAATTCAAGCAGCTTTTCTTTTTTTTTTTTTTTTATGTTTTCCAATTTTTAAAAGTTTTTTTATTTTAAAGATTATTTTTATTTATTTATTATTATTATTTTTTTTACAACGCTGTTGGGAAGGGGGGGGGGGTTGTTTGGAAGAAATATCAGGGGTCTTAACAGACCTCATTACATCTCACCTTTAAGACAGAAAAAGGAATTGAGGACACAGATTCATTAATTTCTTTTCTCTGCAGTTTTCTCCTCGGTTGTATTGAAGATGAATGAACAGGAGACAGAGGCTCCTGTTCATTCATAAGCTGAAGCATAGTAAACACAGTTTATTATGTTCAGTTATCAATGAACACAGGAGCGATCTGTACAGATTGCTTACTGTGTCTGAATCAGAAAAAGAAGGAGCTGGTAAATTACATACTTACCGGCCATTTCCATCTCTCTCCCTATCCGCCTGTGCACCCGCAGCAGCCGGTGGGAGAGGGAAGCTGGCAGCTCTGCAGGGGGGGGGGGGGGCAGGCACACAGGGGGAAATCAGATGTGGGCAGCACAGGGAGGGGGACCTGTGTGGTCTAACAGGAGGACAATTAAAGAACAATGCCCTGTGTCTGTGTCTCTCCCTCCAGCAGCTAAAACCCGACAGGAGGGAGAGGGGGATAAACCAGCTTTCAGCTACTGGAGGGAGGGACACAGACACAGGGCATTGTTCTGCAATGGTCCTCCTGTTCCGCTACACAGGTCCCTCTGCTGTCCGGGCCCCCTACAGGAGGCCCAGTGGTACCCCCCTATCGGTGGCCCTGGTTGCAGCACGGCTGTGATGTGCCAAGAATGAGATGGTATTGTAGGTGGCAGTAAGAAGCTGATTTTGTCCCATACAATGCCTTTGCTATCTTTGCCACATTTGGGCAATTTAGCATTTGTTACAATGTAGGTCTCTGTAGCATCCTGTTCTCATAGGCTTCTTAGGAGTCTATGACTATTTTGGAGAACTCCTTGTTAACTACACCAAACAAGTTCCCCACTCCAAGCTATACTCTCTGATGTCTGTAGCATGCACAGTACCTGGAGGTCCAAATCTCATATTGGCTAGGACCAGCAGTGACCTGCCTGTGCTGTTTTGGATCTCTGAACCAGTTTTATCTTCTGTCATTTATCTCCACAACTTTGCTTACTGTATACTGTGTGGTGGAAAGCTTGCTCCCTTCTCTGTGAGGAAATAAGAATGCTGACAAAAGTTTTCCATAAGGAACATGAGGAGCATTTCTTGGTCAGTATGTCTTAGAATCTTATCAGATTAGAAGATCTATAGAATGAAAGAGGTTTAGTAAAGAAGGATGGTTTCCATCACATATCTTATATCCTGCCCAGTAATCCCATCCAAGATTTCTGCCATCTGTTCTTTTTAAGCCATTTTTAAGCTAAAGTTACAGGGATATTGGCCTACAAAGAAGATTGTGTTGTTAATGTCCATTATTTTGTCTGGTGCCACCAGTAAACATGTCCCGGCTGTAACAGGTTTTCCTGTTCCTCAGGTGTCCGCCATCCAAATATTATCTGCGACTGCTGTAAGAAGCACGGAATTCGTGGCATGCGCTGGAAGTGCAAAGTGTGCTTTGACTATGATCTGTGCACGCAGTGTTACATGAACAACAAGCACGACCTTTCCCATGCCTTTGAGAGATACGAAACTGCCCATTCCAGGCCGTAAGTACAGCACCATAAACACTGCCTCAAAGAACACCTTCAGATGGTCATAGAAAACTCCATTTAGTTCACGTGTTTATTCACTGAAAGGATTGCTAAACGTATTCCTTAAGCAGAACTCTGTGCAATTTTTTTTTTTTTTTTTTTTTTTACTGGGTTAACTGCTCATTTTGGTCTAGGGGTTCAGAGAGCCAAGATATACTCACCTAGTCCTCCAATCCTCCCAGCGCAACAGCAGTCCCTTCGGCTCACGCCCCCCATGGTCCAGCGGTTTTGTGCAGTGGACTGTTCCTGGCATCATCACTCCCATAGACCAGCTGTGGATGTTGGGACATCAGGAACAGTCCACCTCTGGAGGTAGGGGAGCACCGTTTTCCAGAGGACCGAAGGATTGGGCGAGTATAGGCGCTGTGTTCACTCCTAGACAAAACGAGCAGTTAACCCAAAGAGTGCGGGCACAGCCCCGTTGGAAAAAAACATTCTGCCTGGAGGGCTTAAAAATCTCAACCCACCAAACACAGTTCAGATTTTGAGCTGATGTGACAGGTTTAATTAGCTGTATGGGGACTATAACAGAAATATCTATCTCTTTTCTTGCATTCCCAGCACGGTTCACCTGTCACTACCATTATTACAAGTGCCACTATCCAGGTTTGATTTCAGATTAATTTTAACATTAACATGTCATTACAAAAAATGCATAAATATTTTCATAGAAGCGGTCACTATAAGTTACCAGTACGCTCCTTGTTTTTCATACCATATCTACAGTGTTGTGGAAGCCCTCAGACTTTCCATACAAAAAAGCAACTTTAATAAAATTGATTCATCGATATCCCACTCCCAGATGGTAATTTTTGGACTTGGGGATCAAATTGAAAAATCAAAGCTATGGTAATAGTAAATACAGAAAAAATACAAAGTGGGTGTGTCTTGTGTAATTACTCTGTGGACATTATCCCTTCATATAAATTGGACCACAGAAAATGGGACTTTAATGTGTCAACCAGAGAACACAAACACATATGTATAAAGTCTGTAACATCTTCATTATACAATTAAAAGACTAAATCTGTTACAGATTCTTAAAATGTAACCATCTTTAGATTAATTGTGTCTGAAATTCATTAGAAACAACATGTGGTATATAGAACAATCCCTTGTATGGTGTCTAGGGTCAATGCGTTTCACAATTCGCTTTTTCAGGATCTACACCTTTTGCATACACATTAGATGGTCCATTCTACAAAATAAATACAACTCATTAATCTACATAAAAATTCTTACAATATATAACGCAAAAATCAAATTACAAAAAAATACATGTCATGCCATATCATCAGAGACATAGAAACAAAACAACCACATCTCTTTAAACATGGGATGAGTCCCAAACTGCGGGGTGACGGAAAGATACAAATATAGATCAACGCATACGCACAAAATAATAGAAAAAAAGGATAGAAAAAGGAGACCTACGCACAATATCTATCTATTGCCTACATCAAATGGTTATTTCCATACTAAAAGACAGATTGTCTTAAGAGCCAACAGATTGTTTTACAGGAGGATAGAGGGGAAGCAAAACCCTGATAATTCAAACTTTAAAGTAAAGTTACTTAATCTGAATTATAACCAAGCACAATAAGAAGTATTAGGCATGCCTACCCCAGTATAATAATGTACAAAAGTGTAACAAAAATCTTCCCACATTGCCTAATGAGCTCCATTATGTTGAATATACAACTGTAAATACCCTGTAATACAATTGAAAAGTCTATAATATCATCAAACCTACATCTAGTGGGCAGATAATCAAATGAATATCTTTAGGCTTACCACACATGAATGTCCAAGAAACCATGCAGCAGATAATCCAAGAGTACACAGTATGTGCAGCCAATGGGACTAAAATGACAATACCAATAGAAAAAAAAAATTCAAGCTCTCATCTGTTGCACGCTTGCACCATATATATCGCTCAAACAAACCTTCCAAAGAAGTCATAAACATACCGTCAGCCCACAAGAGCAACTGCAAGATCGTCTGCAGCATAGCAATGTGGTGCACCGGCGTGTTCTGTGTATCTACAATCCTTCTTTTATGGGCCAGTAATATCAGTGTCTCTGAACCCACCCCCCCCCCCTGTGGCCACACCCTTATCCCGAGCAATATGCTCAGATCTATGGCTAGCCAATCCCCATTGTAACCACATCTAGCAAAACCACTGGAAGTGACTTCATACTTCTTCAATCTCACACTGTGGATGGAAATGTATTCTGTCTAATGCCATAAAACGCAACCCAGTAGTCAATGATGTTTTGCAAAATGGCGAGTCACTGGGCTTACCAGATATCCAATTCTGATATGATTTATGATTTTGAATGCTGCCAAATCTTGCGTTTGATATTACCTTTTTTAGCACCCTTCTAGTTTAGAGTAGGCTGCTAGCAAAATTTAGTTTGTAAACAGTGGAGCAGGGGTTGATTGCTCAGGGCTACTCAGTCTTTCACAAGCTGCTGTTCCGCTACTCTTATAGGGACTTCTAAGAAGCATAGTGGCAGGGACAGCAGGACAGGCAGCCTGAATATCTATGGAACTCCAATCAGTCCCTGGGAAAGTGTGCCCGGAAGGTGGAGGGAGAGCCCATAAGTATTCTGAGGCTTGGCAGCAGAGTGCAGTGTTCCTGGGTCCAGTCCTGCAGGAGGAGATCCCTGTGCAATGGCTCTGCCCCTGTGGCAGGAAAGCTAGCAGGAGCCATTTCTTTATCGTACACCATGGGACACAGAGCTAGTCATTACATAATGGGTTAAGGGTCACCAGCGGTGATTGGACACTGGCACAACCAATGGAAGACAGTTCCCCTCCATATAACCCCTCCCATCAGGGAAGTAACTCAGTTTTTTCGCCAGTGTCGAAAGGTGTTGGACGCGTTAGGAGGTGCTAAAGGAAAGCTCTACCAAAGAGACCCTCTGGGGGTAAAAGAGCTATGCTTTCGGATCCATCCAAGACGCCTACAAATGAGCTGAATCTGGATGGGATCCGGGCCTCATCCATGAGGCGTCGCCTGTAATGTCTCTCTTCGGAGGACTGGGCTCTAAGATCCAGCACTTTCGCTATAAAGTCCTGGTAAGAGTCTTGTACAAGGCCCAGGGGAGAGGTATCCTTTAAATAGGAACCCATATCCCTGAAGGTTGGCACACATAGCCCACCGTGAAGGGTGAAGTTTGGTATCTGTCTGAAAACTTTCAGCAGAAAAACCTGCGGCGTGGATAAGGTGAGATTAGAAGGTCCATAACTAGGTTGGGACCTTTTTCAAAAAGTGGATGTCTTCTTTTTTTCCACCACTGGGGGGAGTAAAGAGCTGAATATACTCACCTCACTCTGTTCAGTGTCGGCTTCGGCGAAGTACACTGCTCGTCACCTCCGCTGCTGAGCTTGCTTGAGCACCCCGCTCCTCCTTCCGGTGGCCGATACAGACACCTGCAGATGCAGGTAAGTGGGGACAGGGGCTGATGAGAGTCCTCTCTCACTATGGCCACCACCATAGCGCTAAAGGCCGCGCGCGCGCGCGCGCGCGGGAGCGCGCTTTATCGGAGGGGGGGGGGGCCGAGGCGTGCGCGGGCACGTGGCGCGCGCAGGCACAGAAACGGCGCCAAATTTAAAAGACTGTCAGTGTAAAAAGCACTGCAGCAGCAAGCAAGCTCGTTAGTTCTCTTGTTCCTGGCAGAGAAACACAGCAGCTATACAGGGACGTAAGACTCCATGTGGTTGGATTGGGTACTTCCTAGAAGACATCCATGTTATGCATAGTTATGTGTTAAAAGTTGCATACTTAATGTATTTGCTAAACTGAACACGGTAGTATATGCATTTAGGTACCTTGTATTTTGTCTAAACAGTAAGCCTTCCAGGGGAAGTAATGCGGACAAAAAGAGATAAAAGAGCACCGCCGCCTGAGACAGGGGGCTCTAGCTGTGCTGACTCGGTACCTTCCTCTCCTGTGTTGCCAAAAGCACCTGTACAGGATGAGCCATTACCTCTGTCAGGTATGGCGGCTTCCCCAGTGAAGCCTGGGCCTGCATATGTCACTGAGGACACTTTATCAGCTGCCCTAAATAATCTGGAGGAGAAAATTGCTACTTTAATCGCTAAATCCTCTAAAAAGGACAATAAGCGAAGCAGATCTCCTCCAGTATTGGACCTCCCTTCAGAAGTACCTGAGGAGGAGGAGGATGAGGAGGAGGCTACATCAGCAGAGGATGAGGAGTCAGACGGATCAGGGATATCGGATGAGCCTTTTTCGGTATCCCAGATTTTAAAGTCACAGGTGCAATGCTATGCAGGAGCCGTGCGAGCTGCATTTAGGTTACCCTCTTTGGAGGTAACAGAATCACCTGTCTCCTCCCTAGGATCATTAAGATCCCTGCAAGGTGCATGCTCCTTCCTGGTTCATCCGTTACTAGAGGATCTATTGTACGCAGACTGGCAACATCCAGATAAGCGTTTTTCACCTCCAAAAAAGTTTAACATTCTTTATCCTATGGAGGAAATTTTTTTAAAGAAATGGAGCCTGCCTACGGTAGATGCGGCTATTTCTTGTGTAAATAAAAACCTGACATGTCCAGTGGATAATGTACAAGTGTTTAAAGATCCTTCTGAGAAGAAGTTGGAATCCTTACTGAAATCCTCCTTCCTTTTGGCCGGCTCAATTATCCAACCTGCAGTAGCAGCAGTCGGTATGTGTCAGGTCGTCAGCCAACAGGTAAAGCAGGGGCTGAAGGAGCTGCCTTCAGAGCAGGCTAAAAATTGGGAGAATTTGCCTAAAGCCTTATGCTTCACAGTGGATGCCATGAGAGATTCTATCATACAGGCATCACGCCTTACACTCCAGCTGGTACAGATGCGCAGAGTACATTGGCTTAAGCATTGGTCAGCGGAAGCCCCATGCAAAAAGTTGTTGGCAAGTTTCCCGTTCCATGGCGAACGCCTTTTTGGGGAAGATTTAGAAAGATATATCCAAAAGATATCAAGTGGTAAAACGACACTTTTACCTGAGAGAAAGAAAAACAAGAGACCTTGTTTTAAACACACTCTCTCCCCAGCTCCCGGGAAATCTGACTCCAGCCAGTGGCGACGGCCTTTTCAGCCGCCCAAAAAAGCCAAAGAACAGGCTCAGAAGAACAAGAAGCCGTGGGGTTCAAGAGCTAATAAGCAAGCCCCCAAAACCTCTCATTGAAGGGGCGCCCCCGCTCGGCCGAGTGGGGGGAAGGCTTCGTCAGTTCTCAGCGACTTGGCGGACAGAAACCCAGGACAAATGGGTGGTATCCACAATATCCTCAGGGTACAGACTGGAATTTCGAGAGATCCCATCTTCTCAATTCCGAAGTTCAAGACTCTCCAAGGATCCACAAAAAAGAGGATCCTTCTTCAAAGGTTTGAATCACTTAATAGCTCAAGGTGTGGTTACAGAGGTACCCCAAAAGGAGCAAGGTTCAGGTTTTTACTCAAACCTCTTTGTGATTCCAAAACCGAACGGAGAAGTCAGACCCATCCTGGATCTAAAAAATCTAAACCAGTTTCTGAACGTTCGCCATTTTCGAATGGAAACGATTCGATCCGTGGTCGCTACTTTAAAAGGCGGAGAATTCATTGCGTCCATAGATATCAAAGACGCATATCTACACATACCAGTCCTCCCCGCTCACCAAAGATTCCTAAGGTTTGCGGTAGAAGATCGCCACTTTCAATTTGTGGCCCTGCCATTTGGTGTAGCCACCGCGCCCAGAGTATTCACAAAGGTGCTAGCTCCTCTGTTAGCAAACCTAAGAACACGGGGCATTGCGGTAACAGCCTATCTAGACGATCTACTATTAATAGATCAGTCAAAGGAGGGATTGGATCACGCTGTAGACACTACAGTAGGATACCTGGAGCATTTAGGATGGATTATAAACTTACAAAAATCCTCTCTCCAGGCCCAAAGAAGGATAGTGTACCTGGGCATGATCATAGATACAGCCCAAAACAGGGTATACCTGCCAGAGCCAAAGATACAGTCTCTGAAAGACCTGATCCACAAGGTCAAAGCAAACAAGAGGCCGTCTATTCGCCTTTGCATGAGACTATTGGGAAAGATGGTAGCCTCCTTCGAGGCGGTCCCTTACGCCCAGTTTCATTCGAGACTACTTCAAGGCAATATTTTAGCCTCCTGGAACAGGAAGAGCCAAGCTCTGGATATACCCATGCGCCTGTCCTCACAAGTACGCCACAGCTTCAATTGGTGGCTAGAAGCCAGGAATTTACGGAAGGGAAAGTCCTTCCTCCCAGTGGCCGGGAAGGTGGTATCTACGGATGCCAGCCTATCGGGCTGGGGTGCAGTATTCGAGGAGGCTTCTACCCAGGGAACCTGGGCCAAGACTCAGGGGATCCTGCCCATCAATGTGCTAGAGATCCGGGCGGTATATCTAGCCCTCAAAACCTGGACATACAGGTTACAGGGCTACCCAGTTCGGGTTCAATCCGACAATGCTACGGCAGTAGCTTACATCAATCACCAAGGAGGCACCCACAGTCGGGCAGCCCAAAGAGAGGTGAACCGGATCTTGGCATGGGCAGAAGAGCATGTACCTTGCATCTCTGCAATCTTCATTCCAGGGATAGAAAACTGGCAAGCAGACTACCTGAGTCGTCAGCAGCTGCTACCAGGAGAGTGGTCTCTTCACCCAGAGATCTTTCAGGCCATATGTCTGAGATGGGGAAACCCAGATGTAGACCTGCTAGCTTCCAGGTTCAACAAGAAATTGGACAACTTTGTGTCCAGAACGAGAGATCCTCTAGCCTACGGGACAGACGCTCTAATAACTCCATGGAATCAGTTCTCACTGATCTATGCATTCCCTCCGATCCCTCTTCTACAAAGACTGCTTCGCAGGATCAAGGAGGAGGGAATACCAGTAATCCTAGTGGCCCCAAACTGGCCCAGGAGGCCTTGGTATGCCGAGATCGTAAAAATGGCGATAGGAAGGCCCTGGAAGCTTCCACTTCGACACGACCTGTTGTCACAGGGTCCAGTATTCCACCCTTCCTTACAAAGGCTAAATTTGACGGCCTGGCTGCTGAGACCCACATTTTGAAAAAGAGAGGGGTCTCTGGCCTGGTTCTTTCTACGCTCATTAATGCTAGAAAGCCAGCCTCCAGACTCATCTATCATAGAGTCTGGAAAGCATACGTTTCCTGGTGTGAATCCAGAAGTTGGAATCCTCTGAAATATGAAATAAGTAGGATTCTTGCTTTTTGCCAGTTAGGAGTGGATATGAAATTAGCCCTTAGCACCATCAAAGGGCAAATATCGGCTCTATCAGTCTTCTTTCAGAGACCATTGGCATCTCACTCCCTAGTTCGGACATTCATTCAGGGGGTACTGAGGATAAATCCTCCAGTCAGGTCTCCCTTGTGTCCATGGGATTTGAATTTGGTATTGTCAGTGTTGCAAAAGCAACCTTTTGAACCTATTCGCCATATTCCTTTAATTATATTAAGTAGGAAATTGGCCTTTCTGATTGCTATAGCTTCTGCTAGGAGAGTATCAGAGCTAGCAGCTCTTTCTTGTAAAGAGCCTTATCTAATTTGTCACAAGGACAAGATCGTACTACGACCCCATCCGGCTTTTCTGCCTAAGGTGGTGTCGGCTTTTCACTTGAATCAAGACATTGTTCTGCCTTCCTTTTTTCCAAACCCGCGGACGGCGGGGGAAAAATTATTACACTCTCTAGATCTAGTGAGAGCGGTAAGGGTGTATCTGCAAGCAACCGCTCAGATACGTAAAACAGATGTTTTGTTTATTTTACCAGATGGTCCCAAGAAGGGCCAAGCGGTATCAAAATCCACCATTTCCAGGTGGATTAGACAAGTAATTGTTCAAGCTTATGGTTTAAAGAACAGGACTCCTCCTTTTCCTGTTAAGGCGCACTCTACCAGGGCGATAAGTGCTTCATGGGCAGTGCACCACCAGGCTTCGATGGCTCAGATCTGTAAGGCTGCAACTTGGTCCTCAGTCCATACATTTTCCAAATTCTATCAAATAGATGTGAAAGGACATGAGGATTCCGCCTTCGGGCGAAGTGTGCTGCAGGCAGCAGTATAGGGCTTCTGGTCCGCAAGCGGTCGGTTTGATCTGTGTCTCCCCCCTTCATATGAGCATTGCTCTGGGACGTCCCATTATGTAATGACTAGCTCTGTGTCCCGTGGTGTACGATAAAGAAAATAGGATTTTTATAACAGCTTACCTGTAAAATCCTTTTCTTGGAGTACACCACGGGACACAGAGGTCCCACCCTTCTTATGGGAACCTTACTGCTTTGCTACAAAACTGAGGTACTTCCCTGATGGGAGGGGTTATATGGAGGGGAACTGTCTTCCATTGGTTGTGCCAGTGTCCAATCACCGCTGGTGACCCTTAACCCATTATGTAATGACTAGCTCTGTGTCCCGTGGTGTACTCCAAGAAAAGGATTTTACAGGTAAGCTGTTATAAAAATCCTATTTTTTCTCAGCAGGAGATCTATCCACTGATCATCTGCTAAGCTGAGTGGAACGAGTTGAGGACAGGTCTACTTATGGAGAATGGACATGGACACACCCTGCTCTGTTCTATGGGCAGTCGGATGTAACCAGACCAGCTGTCCGTTTACACCCTACTGCCCTCCGATCCAGCCAGCTGAAGGGGAACGGATCCACTTCTGTTTATTTTTGCTGGTTCAGATTGGAGGTAGGTGGGTGTAAATGGGCACAAGTCTGTTTAAATCCATCTCTCTATAGAGGAGAATGGAGGGTCCGATTGGGTCCACCCATGAAACGGACAGGCGGACCCAATTGAACTATTTGAGTGAAAGGGGCCTAATGAAGCACAGGTCAATATCAGTGTAAGGAATCATGTGGGACAGTCAACTGCAGCCAGCCGTCTGTGGAAAGTGCCACAAGGGCAACCAGAAGTTGAGGAGTCCTCAAATTTGTTCCAGTTAAAGTTCACCAGGGGTATCCCATACTCCCTATCTAAGTTTCTTTTTCCAATAAAAAAAAAACCTCTAAAAAAAACTCCAAGCTTGTTTCCTGATCCAATGAAAAAAATAGCTATGTGTGCAACAAAGGGGGGGGGGGCAAATTCACCAGCAGCGCAGGGGGTGTGCTATATCAATGACCAATAACCTATAACAAATCCCCTATAAAAAATGAGTTAGACCTCTCAACATGTACACAATGCACACAGTCTGGCAGTTCACAAAATGCTGTGATGTAAATTGTTTCCCATTTGATAGATCATATGGAGTGGTTCTATCAATAAATTTACAATATGTACAACTATCACAGGGAAACTTACCCAGAGGGAGAGAGCCACATGGATCCTTCTTTGAATCTGGTTAAAAATGACTAGACACTAATAAGTCCCTAAAGAATGTATTTCTACGGAATTAAATCCTTGGTGTGGGGTCAACTAATTCACCCAGAACATCCTTTTGTCTTTCAGAATATCCCTTATGTTTTCTTATTAAATTCCCAAACTGCCTCTGACTGATTACATAAGTAGTAATGACTCTGGCTCCTTGGGTCTCTTTCTCTCTCCTCTTTAAAGTCCCATTTTTCCCCTCACCCTGTGGGGGTAGATGTTTATGGTCCCATTATTTTTTTTGCCCTGGTATAACATTGTTCTTTCATACTTTTTTTTAAAAGACATGTGTTCTTTGCCAACCATAATAGATAAGGATACTTTAAAAAAAGAAAATATATATATATATATATATATATATATATATATACACAGTCATAGCAGAAATTGTTGGCAACCCAGAAATTTTTCCAGAAAATCAAGTATTTCTCACAGAAAAGTATTGCAGTAACACATGTTTTGCGATACACATGTGTATTGGAACAAAACAAAGAAAGGAGGAAAAAAAAGCAAATTGGACATAATGTCACACAAAACTCTAAAAATGGGCTGGTCAAAATTCTTGGCACCCTTTCAAAATTGTGTATAAATAAGATTGTTTCAAGCATGTGATGCACCTTTAAACTCACCTGGGGCAAGTAACAGGTGTGGGCAATATAAAAATCACATCTGAAAGCAGATAAAAAGGAGAGAAGTTCACTTAGTCTTTGAGCCGGTTCACACCAGGGCGACTCAGGATCCGACTTCAGGTCGCCCCGAGACGCCCCAAGTCGCCCCAAGTCACGCTGTAATGTTAGTCTATGGAGCCGTCTTTATGCACACTACAGAAGTCGCTCCGACTTCAAAAAAGGTTCCTGTACTACTTGAAAACGACTTCTAGGCCACTTGTACCCATTGATTTCAATGGAAGTCGCCTCCAAAGTCGGATCAGTGTCTTAACTGAAGCAACTTTACAGGAAGAGAAAATAGTTTTCTCAGGCAAACCCCTCCCTTCCACAGAGCTGATTATTGTTTGATTGGCCACTGGCAAAGTCGCCTGTCCTGGAGGAAACTTGAAGTTGCCTCGAAGTTGCCTTGTAAAGTCGAGCTAGAAGTCGTGTTGCCCCAGTGTGAACCGGCTCTTTGCATTGTGTATCTGTGTGTGTCACACTAAGCATGGACAACAGAAAGAGGAGAAGAGAACTGTCTGAGGACTTGAGAACCAAAATTGTGGAAAAATATCAACAATCTCAAGGTTACAAGTAGACTTGTGCACAACGGAAAAATTTGTTCCGTTTCGGTTCGTTTCTTTCCGGTCCTGTTGATTCGTAATCATTCGTAATTTTGCTAGACGGGATTTTTCGTGTTCGGACTCATTCGTATTTTTGCAAGCGACATTTTTCGTTGAATTTTTTGTTGCTTTATAATTTGTACTTTCGGTAGAGTACGTTGTTTTTCGTTGATTCTGGACACAACTCCTACTTTCGTAACTTTTTTTGGGTTCGTTGATTCGTAATTTTCCGTGTCTCTCTCACAACGACGCTGCCTATTATGCCTAATGTGCTTCGAATGGATTTGTACTTTTCTAAATACATAGCGGTTATTTGTAACGATTCGAAATCTCGTATTTTACTTTCGTTCTTTACATGCGGCTATAGGCTCCGCCCCTGTACACCATTTTGAGAGGGTTCAGCACGGTGAGGGAGAAGCAGAGAGCAGAGCAGAGTGAGTGTTATTGTGCTTCGAATGGATTCGAAATCTCGTATTTTACTTTCGTTTTTTCATGCGGCTATAGCCTCCGCCCCCTGTACACCATTTTGAGAGGGAGTTCAGCATGGTGAGGGAGAAGCAGAGAGCAGAGTGAGTGTTATTGTGCTTCGAATGGATTCGTACATTCGTAACTTTTTTCATAACGAATTATGCCGAAGACCTTCGGGCATTCGCTATTTTGCGGTATAATTTATTTCGGATTCGATTTTATTCGTAATTGCTCTGTTCGGAAATTCGAATGCTTCCGAATGTCCGAAAGTTGCTAAATTCGGACGAATTTCGATTCGTTACGAAACGAATTGCACAAGCCTAGTTACAAGTCCATCTCCAGAGATCTAGATTTGCCTTTGTCCACAGTGCGCAACATTATCGAGAAGTTTGCAACCCATGGCACTGTAGCTAATAGCTAATCTCTCTGGGCGTGGACGGAAGAGAAAATTTGATGAAAGGTTGCAACGCAGGATAGTCCGGATGGTGGATAAGCAGCCCCAAACAAGTTCCAAAGAAATTCAAGCTGTCCTGCAGGCTCAGGGAGCATCAGTGTCAGCGCAAACTATCCGTCGACATTTAAATGAAATGAAACGCTCCACAGGATACTCATCCTGGTGCTGGCTTCAGGCTAGCCAAACGCACAACTGCTGGGATGCACAGTTGCTGGTGCACATTGCTAACGCACAACAGCTATATCGCATGATTGCGGAAACGCACGTCTGCAGAGGATAACTTCCTCTTTACCAGTCCACATGTTTGCATAATATACATGAGTTTGGAATATACAAAATGCATGTGGGGTAAAAACAAGTAACAGAACATGTTTATTGTTGATCACATAAAGATACATGTTTCTGTTTGTATGGATTTACATGATTTTTACATATTCGGCCCCCCCACCCCAAAGCACCCTGTCCCCATGTTGATGAGGACAAGGGCCTCTTCCCGACAACCCTGGCCGTTGGTTGTCGGGGTCTGCAAGTGGGGGACTTATCGGAATCCGGGAGCCCCGTTTTAATAAGGGGCCCCCAGATCCTGGCCCACCACCCTATGTGAATGAGTATGGGGTACATCGTACCCCTACCCATTCCCCTGGGGGAAAAAAATGTCAAGAAAAAAAGCCACAGTAGACAGGTTTTTAAAGTCATTTATTAGGCAGCTCCGGGGGTCTTCTTCTGACTTCGGGGGTCTTCTTCTGACTTCGGGGGTCTTCTTCTGACTTCGGGGGTCTTCTTCTGACTTCGGGGGTCTTCTTCTGACTTCAGGGGGTCTTCTTCTGACTTTGGGGGTCATCTTCCGACTTCGGGGGTCTCTTCCAACTCTCCAGCCTCTTCTCCCGCTCTCCGGTGCCTTTTCCGCTCTCTCCGGTTCTTCTCCCGCTCTCCGGTGCTTTCTGCCTTCTGCCGAGCACCTCCGCTATCTTCTGCCAGCTCTTTTGCTAGCGGTGGCCCAGTCTTCCCCATTGTCTTTTTCCCTCTTCTCTTGTCCCGATGTTGACACGCCGCTTTCTCCCGCTGTAATGCCGTGTGCGCTGGGAAATTAAGGTGAAAAAACGTGTACCTTTACAACCTCTTTAAGTTTATAAATTTTTTACATTGTGGGTATGCATTTCCAGGGGTGGGCAAACTACAGTCCTCCAGCTGTTGTGCAACTGTATTTCCCATGGGCCTTGCAAGTCTGGACCATAACTAGCATGACTCCCAGAGTCAGAGTTTCAGCTACTGAGCTTTGTAAAACATTTTTTTTTTCCAGCTTAGATAGGTTATCATGTGAAAGTAGCCTGCTGACTGGAAATGGACAAACAATAAATATTAGAAAGCAGTTTCCTGTTTGACTGACAAAAAAAAACCAACTGTCAGACATGGTGCAAGAATGTCTTAAGAGGCCAGTGGGTAAGCTGAGTACCATTCATCTGTTGCTAATGTATTGATTTTCGTGGTGCTGTGCTTAGAACTATAAGAATTAAGTTGGCTGGTTTACTCTGAAATACTGCTTGTCAGAATTACAGATGATTTCCTGAGCTCTGGTGATGTGCCCATTTCTGTGCAGTCTTTGGTCACATTAGAAATCAGAGGTGATTAGTGTGACAGCCAAACCAGGTTACCACCTGCATGGAGTGTTACTGCTGCCACTACAGACAGCCGACCAATTCACAGATATCACTGTGGGATGGAGAGAATCTTGGCTGCACATCAAATCCTACTGCTGAAATTCACAGCACTAGTGGAGCTAATGAAACCGCTAATGAAAGAGCAACACTCAGAAGTCAGTTAATTGTATTAATGTGGTGTGATCATTCTTCCTGGAAGGGGCATCATTCACAGATGACAGGCTTGGTGGACCCTGTTTCCAGTCTCTTCATTTTCAGTTCAGGTGGCAAAGAAAATAAACTCATATTGCAGTACCCTGCAGGAATTGCCTAATTTATTTAACAAACTGTCAATGCAGACTTGCTTTTGAAGTTGTAAGTTTGGGAACTGTCAGTCCTATCTCTTATTACATAGCAAGTTACAGACCAGGGGCCAGAATACAGCCAGCAAAGTGTCTGGACATCTGATATACTCATGCTTGTTTGAGTTGGTGATTTGGCAAGTAGTAAAGGAACAGTCGGGATCACAGCCCCAGAGTTTGCTGCCTCAAAAATAAGTCTGCAGTGGCAGCTTTATCTTTTCTGTCTGCTCTTGACTTGCACACTGACCCTAACTGTATATAATGCTAACTTGATGCTAACGAACACCAACCATGAGGAGGTCATTTGGAAATTCCAATTTTAATATGACCCTTGGTTATAACAGAAATAGGAGATTTCTGCTCTCATATTGTCATATATATACCTGGTCTGAGGTCGACTTGACAAGGAGGCTTCCCTTGCGGCTGAGCGCCAAGCACTCCTGGAGATGAGAACAGTGAGTTCAGGGCTCAAAGAAGCATGGGTGCCTGTTAAGTAGCTCTGCTGGAGGTTACTTGCAGCGGAGTCCACTGGATAGCTGTCAGCTGGTCTATCAGGACTGATGGAAGGAATTCTGTTGCCCTTGGAGATGCAGCAGTACCAAGGCAGCGGCCACAAGCAGGCTGGCACTGGAGGTAGAAGCGTGATCAGACTGGCAGGGCCGGGCTGAAGAGGCGTAGTCCGGAAAGAAGCTGAGGTCATACACGGAGAGGCAAGCCAGAGAGAGGGCTGAAGCATGGCTATGAACAGTAGCCAAGGTCATACACAGGAATCAGGTGGAGCAGGCAGAAAAGTAGTTGGGTAACATGCCAGAGTCATACACAGTAAGGCAGGAGAAGCAGAGTCTTTCCGAGCAAGTTAGGGTCAAAAACAGGAGTCGGGCAGCAGGAAAGTCCAGAGACAAGCCAGGTTAGTAACAGGAGGTCCAAGGAATGCAGGATACACAGGAGCAAGGACTACTGGTAGCTGAGAATCATACAGCAAATTCTGAGTGCAGCCACTGTCCTTTTTATAGGGCATTTGGTACCAGTCTTGGCAGCAGGTGTGTGTGAACATGCACCAGTGAGAATGTTTGCGCTAACACATCGATTCATGTGTATGCGCACATTTCTGGGCAAACGAGCATGACCATGTATAGTTGCCAGGTCTGTTCCTTAACAAATGCACATTTTTGTTCTGCTGTCTTCTTCTCAGCACATGGTAATATTTGCTCTGAATAGTTCCCTGACGCATATATTGATTTCCACATTCTATTTCAGTCATTTCAAGCCTGCTCCTATTAATCTGAGTGATCTTGACGTTTTTAAACTTGCTTTGTAAAAAATCCCACATATCTACTTCTTTGAAATGTATTCACTATGGCCTGCGAACATGTGCTGCTGTGTAACACGTTGCACAGAGCATGACTTCTGAACTACAGATGTGCTGAGAGTAGCCATTTCTAAAAGGTGGAATCAATACAGGAATCACACCACATCATTACTAATTGCAGGCAAAAAGGTACCATGGGATATGTAGTTCTTAGAAATCGAAAGTAGACCAAAGGAATAAGCAGAGGAGAAGCTGCAAAGCATGCAAAGAATCCAGGAAGATATTGAAAGAGATTGACAGCACACAGGCAGCACACAGAACAAGAAAGGAGATTTTTCAACTTGGCTTATGTTGGATTGTCAAAATTAACTATTATTTGCATTGCTATTACAATGCTGATGTTATTAATTGAAAGTGTACGTTGTGATCATAGAACTCTGCCTACAAAACTGCCTTCAAAGATTAAGAGCCGGGTGGAGATATAGGAAGCAGCCGGCAACTAAACACATTTTCGAAGGAAAGATATTTTTACAAACTTGAAAGTTTGTGCACATACATGAAGGCAGGGTAGGCCTGTGGCTATAGTGCTTGTTAAGTGAGAAACAATAGTAATCCTGACAAATTACTTTCTTTTTCATACATCACGGGACACTGAGGCTTAATCATTATATAATGGGTTATATCTCACCTTCAGGTGCTGGACGCTGGTGTAATCAATTAGACAAGAAGTTTCCTCCCTATATAACCCCTCCCATACTGGGAGCTCCTCAGTTTTTTCACCAGTGTCTAAGGTGTTGGTCACAACTAAGGATGTGCTAAGAAGAAGCTCTACTAAAAATCTCTCCGGGGGTCTAAGAGCTACACAATCGGATCCATCCAAAAAGCCTAATTAATACGCTAAAAATGGATGGTACCCGGGTCTTGCAGAAGACCGATGTTTTTGCCTGTAATTTCTCTCTTTTGAGGACTGGGCTTTGTGATCCAGTACTTTCGCTATATATAAAAATCACAAAAGTTTCTGGCAGAGTCTTTTACAAGGTCCAGGGAAGAGACCTCCTTTAAGTAGGAACCCAGATCCCTGAAGGTTGGCACAACATACCCGCTGTGAGGGGTGAAGGCTGGATCTGTCTGGCTCAGCAGTATGCTGCGGCGGGGATAAGCTCTGCCACAGTTGTGTGGGGGGGTCTTTCGTAGTCCGGGTCCACAGCGCTCCTTGGGTATCTCTCTCTATCTCTCTCGCCCCGCCTCCACTATTCCCTACGCGCGCGCAAGGGGGTGCGCTTTTAAAGTCAGAATGGCGGATAAGCGGGGGGGGGGGTGTGCATGTGCATGCTGGCTTACAGTGCAGGTGCAGGGCGGGCCCTTCAAAGAAACCCCAGAGCTCTGTAAAGCCAGAGGGACTCGGCAGCTTTGGGCATGTAAGCACCCCCTGTGTGTTGGATACAGACTTACCTAAGATGCCTACTCAGCATCAGGCTGTGCAGATAAGCAGGCATTGTTATTTGCTAGACTAAGTTCAGCTGTTGATGCACCTGTGTTAAGTTCCTCTGTTTTTTCGCTGAGGACAATGTATCCCTGTAAAAAAGGTTCAGGGGCAGGATCATGCCTGTATGATACCATCCTCCTCTGAGAGGCTTGAGGCAGCCACACAGGTTAAGCCATCGGCCCTGTCAGGCGTTGCAGCCTCCCCCAACCTTGCAGCCACTCTGCATATGTCATTTTGGAAGTTTTTTTGCATTTATTGGTCTATAGAGAGGTTAACTGCTATAAATCACAGCCTCCTCACAAAGAGCAGAAAGCGGGGTGTGCCCCTTCCCCTGCTCTAAGTCCTCAAACAGGAGGATTAAAGTCCTGAGGATGAAAGTTCACCGTTGGAGGACAGGGAACAGGTGCAGCTGACGAGGCGGAGGTATCAGAAACCTCACGAGCTCTGAAGTTGCAGCTGCAGTTTTTTTCAGAGATTCATGCTGCATATAATTTACTCTCAGCCTAAATGGGCAAAGCCTCTGTCTCCTCCTTTGGGGTTTTTAAAAAACAGTTCATTTTTGCTGGTTGGGCACCCGCCTAGGCTGTTTTTTTTTCTCCTCCTAAAAACTTTAGCTGAGGAGTATAGGTTGCTAGAAAACCTCCACAGCAAACTGCTGGGGTGCACAGTTGCTGGTGCACATTGTTAAGCTAAATCGCATGTTTGCGGAAACGCACGTTTGCGGAGGATAACTTCCAGTTTTACCAGCCCACATTTTGGCATAAGATACATGTTTGCGGTTGATGGATTGACATGTCTTTACATAATTGCATGAGTGCACAGTTGACCAGTCCACGTGTTTGCATAAAATACATGAGTTTGGAATGTGCAAGATGCATGTTGATCACATAAAGATACATGTTTCTGTTTGTATGAATTTACATGTTTTTTACATGGTCGCATAAAGATGCGGGGTCGCACAAAGGTGCTTGATCTCACAAAGCCATTGGTTACCCAAGAGTACTTTAATCACACGAACAGGCTTGTTTTACAGACATGCCTAAAATTGCATAAAAATGCTTGATTGCATAAAAGATGCTGAATCGCACTAGGGTGCCTGATCACTCAAGAATCTTTGGTCAAGGGTGCTTGTCCGCACAGTAGTGCTTAAGATGCTTGATCGAATCAAGATGCTGAATCACATATAAGTTGCATGATCGCCTTGATTTTTCATGGTTGCATAATAAGGCATGATACTTTAAGTATTCCTTAATTTATACAGGATTCCTTATGTTCGCATAAGAATACGTGTCCGCATGGATATGTGATGTTGCATAAACACATTTATAAACACATGCTTGCTCGCAAGATACCCGTTCCATAGCACACATGCTATATATATATATATTTCTTTATCGTACACCACGGGACACAGAGCGGCATAGTAATTACTATGTGGGTTATAGAGCTTACCTTCAGGTGATGGACACTGGCACACCCAAGACAGGAAGTCCCCTCCCTATATAAGTGAGGTAGTGTTTCGCGCTACTCAAGAGTAATAAAATGGTGACTGGAGTAACTATCAATGGCTGCAAAATAAATCTGTGTTCACTTAACACATAAACAGTAATATAAAGAAAAAGGGGGTGATTTTGCACTAAAGAAAAAAGGTTATTACACAAAAAACACTTCTATGTCTCATAAAACTAGTAGTATAAAGATATATAATGGTAAAAATACCTAGTGATAAATGTGCATATATAATAAATACTATAGTGCAATCACCAGAATAAAGTGCAAGTGCATATATATACACAATAGTGCAGAAAGTTCAATATTGCAATGGTTGCTGTTCAGGAAAGTTCAAATGGGTATTTAATCAATGGTTAATTCCAAGATTCTAGATGTTCCAAAATTGTAGATGTCTTCAAATGTTTCAAATGATAAACGAATTGAAGTATTGAACCTGCGGTGAATCCTACACCTGTCTCCCAATGTTCTCACCTCAACAGCTTGGATCACTGGCATATAGTGTCACTGTTATGGACTATGTTCTTATGTCTCCTCTATTTCTCCTATTTCTTCTCCACTCTTAAATCATATTTGGGTAGTATCCTCTATATGAAAGAGACAAGCGGGTGGGAGGGAAAGGGAGGGGGGGGGGGGAGAGGGAGACCAAGCTCCAATCGGTGCAGCCAGGAGAGGGACAGGGAATGAAGCCTCCAATAGTGTAGTGTTACAATACGCAAAATAGGCTTTATTAGATTAAAAATGGACTCTTACATCAATTAAAAAATAAACAGCATATAGGAGATAATCGGCGTGTAGCCGCTATCTTACTGTTATCCTGCTGTCTTACGATCCGTCCAAGCAGGATAACAGTAAGATAGCGGCTACACGCCGATTATCTCCTATATGCTGTTTATTTTTTAATTGATGTAAGAGTCCATTTTTAATCTAATAAAGCTTATTTTGCGTATTGAAACACTACACTATTGGAGGCTTCATTCCATGTCCCTCTCCTGGCTGCACCGATTGGAGCTTGGTCTCCCTCTCCCCCCCTCCCTTTCCCTCCCACCCGCTTGTCTCTTTCATATAGAGGATACTACCCAAATATGATTTAAGAGTGGAGAAGAAATAGGAGAAATAGAGGAGACATAAGAGAATAGTCCATAACAGTGACACTATATGCCAGTGATCCAAGCTGTTGAGGTGAGAACATTGGGAGACAGGTGTAGGATTCACCGCAGGTTCAATACTTCAATTCGTTTATCATTTGAAACATTTGAAGACATCTACAATTTTGGAACATCTAGAATCTTGGAATTAACCATTGATTAAATACCCATTTGAACTTTCCTGAACAGCAACCATTGCAATATTGAACTTTCTGCACTATTGTGTTTATATATGCACTTGCACTTTATTCTGGTGATTGCACTCACTATAGTATGTATTATATATGCACATTTATCACTAGGTATTTTTACCATTATATATCTTTATACTACTAGTTTTATGAGACATAGAAGTGTTTTTTGTGTAATAACCTTTTTTCTTTAGCGCAAAATCACCCCCTCCCTATATAACCCCTCCCATATCGGGAGTACCTCAGTTTTGTTGCCAGTGTCTAAAGGTGTTAGTCACGGTTAAGCATGTATTCAAGTTAGCTCTGTGTATGGTCTTTGAGGCCTAAAGGCGAGCTATTCCGGATCCGTCCAAAGTGCTTCAATGCCAAAATGGACGGTACCCGGGCCTCTGGGAAGAAGATGTGGACCATCTACGAGGTTTGGCCTGTAATGCCTCTCTTAGGAGGGCTGGACCCTGGGATCCAGTACTCTGGTAAGACCCAATATCAAGATGTTTTCTGGCAGGGTGCTGTACAGGTCCAGGGGAGAGGTGTTCCTTTCAGTAGGACACCGGTCCTTGAAGGTCAAATGACGTTGCCTGCCAAAGGGGCGAAGTTTGGGCTGTCTGTTCCGAACAGGGTCCTGCGGCGGGGACAGGTAAGTGAGGGTCCCTGATGAACTTGGTCCAGCAGGGACCCTTCAAAACTAATGTGTTTGCCTGTATTTTACCTACATGGTATATTTCCCACTGTACCTGATGCCTAAAATATCTTTGATAAACCTGAAATGTATTTTCTTATGGTTCTATTGGACATTATGTAGTACCCCTGTTTGGCCACAGGAGGGAGATACTTGAGAATGTCTATATAGCTGGGCATACCTTCTAGAAGTGTAATGCCTAGACAGATGGAGGAGCATTCTTCTATGTACAAGCTCTGCACTACCCATCTGTAAAAATGTTACCATACATGCTAGGGGGACCTGGAAACAGCGCTTTTAGTACATGGCGCTGTGGTCTCCCTCTATAGTGTCAGCTTGGCTCCAATGTAAAACTGCAGCTCCCTCCTGCTCCTCTCCCCATTCCTTCCAGGGAGCATTTCTGGCACGCGAGCATTGGCGCACACGCGCGCGCCCGGCGCGCTTCTGCAGATGTGCGGGCGTACTCTGCTTTAAAAAGTCAGCCTCTGCGAGACATGCTGTAAGAGGACAGACACATCAGCAGAGCTCCTTGGTGACATTTATTTTTGATATTATATTGGGCACACTACAGGTGGTGATACAGGCATCCCCAAGGCACATTAGTTTAATCACCTGACTAGCTCTCATAGCAAGCTTGTACGCTAGACTATAGCTAATGGTGGGTGCATTTTTGGCTGTAAGTCCTTAGCTTGAGCTAGGACTATGCCTTCCAAGGGCTCTGGGAGTAAAAATCCTAAGAGGCTAAAGGGTTCGCCATCGGGCTCTGAGGATCTGGGGCTTGCTCCTACTAATATATCCTCCCCTGATAAATCAGAGGTAGTTACCCGAGGGGAGCCATCAGGAATGCTAGGTGCTGCGGCTGCCCTCAGTTCACCTGCTCCAGTATATGTGACAGAGGAGGGTTTTACCTCTGCTCTGGGAGGATTAGAACAAAGATTGGCGGCATTAATTGCTTCCTCCCTGCCGGGAAAAAAGCGCACCAGATCTCCATCTCCACCGTTAGAGTATCTAACAGCAGAGCAATTGTCTCAGGATGAAATAGATTTTCCTACAGGGGATCAGGAGGATGATGCAGCCTCGGAGGAATCTACTTTAGAGGAACCATTTTCACCCTCCCAGGCTGAAAAATTGTTAGTTCAGTCTTTAACAGACATGGTTCGGTCAGCTTTCAAGCTGCCCCTTTCAGAACCGGCAACTACATCGGTTTCTTCATTGGGCTCTTTGAAAGCCCCACAAGCTAATGGTTCCTTTCCAGTGCATCCATTGTTAGAAATTCTCATTTATAAAGATTGGGAACATCCTGATAAATGGTTCCTTCCTCCCAAAAAGTTTTCTGTGGTATATCCTATGGAGGAAAAGTTCACCAAAAAATGGAGCCTTCCTTCTGTGGACGCTGCCATCTCTTCTGTGAACAAATCCCTGACATGTTTAGTGGACAATGTATAGAAGTTTAAAGATCCAACAGATAAAAAGTTGGAAACCCTATTAAAGACAGCTTTTTCTACAGCTGGTACTGTAACTCCGCCTGCAGTGGCAGCCATTGCCATCTGTCAGGCCTTGAAAGACCAGATGAAGCTGGCTTTAAAAGACATGCCAGTTCAGCAGGCGCAGGATTTAGCAGATCTACCTAGGGCTTTTATGTTTTGTGGTTGACGCCATTAAAGATTCAATTCATCAGGCCTCCCGCCTTACGCTGGTGTTGGTACACATGCGTAGACTCCTATGGCTGAAAAACTGGTCAGCCATAGGAGAATAACTGGGAGTGGTTATTTGGCGAGGACTTGGATAAATACATCCAGAAAATCTCCAGTGGGAAGAGTACCCTTTTACCTGTTAAAAGGAAATTCAGGGGTCCTGCCTTCAAGCGGCCCACCTCGCCAGTCCCAGGAACTTCAGCCTCTAAGCAGTTCCAACGGCCTCCCCGATCCAATCCTGGAGGGAGAGCTCAGGGACAGCCACAGGGTAATAAAAAGCCCCTGAACCGAAGAAATACTAAACCTGCCCCCAAGTCGGCCTTATGAAGGGGTCGCCCCCACTCAGACGAGTGGGGGGGAGACTTCTGTTGTTTTCAGAGGTTTGGCGAGAGACGATCCGGGACAGATGGGCCCTCTCCACGGTATCCTTGGGATACAAGTTGGAGTTAGAGGAATTTCCTCCTCCTCGGTTTATAACATCAAATGTCTCAAAAGATCCAATAAGGAGAAGATCTCTCCTTTCGGCGTTACACCGACTATTATCCCAAGGGGTAATTGTGGAGGTTCCGGTAAAGGAACAGAGGTTGGGATTTTACTCAAACCTCTTTACCGTTCCAAAGCCCAAGGGAGATGTAAGACCCATACTAGATCTCAAAGGTCTAAACAAATTCCTAATCGTCAAATCGTTCCGTATGGAATCAATTCGGTCAATAGCCGCCTCCCTAAAAGGGGGAGAATGGTTGGCGTCCATCGATATCAGGGACGCTTATTTACATGTTCCTATATTCCCCAGTCATCAAAAGCTTCTACTCTTTGCGGTGGAACAGCGCCATTATCAGTTTGTGGCGCTACCCTTCGGGTTGGCCACGGCTCCGCGAGTGTTCACAAAGATCTTGGCCCCTCTGTTGGCCGACTTAAGAACTCAGGGAATATCTATAAGGGAAAAACAACAAGGGTGCACCAGCCTGGTGTGATAACGTTTAGGAAAATGTATTTAAAATGAAAGCAATGAAAAGGTACTCACAAAACTCAAGGAGACCGTGATGGGGCGCACTATCGGCTGACGCGTTTCGAAGAATAAAAATTCTTTATCAAAGTGGCTTTGATCGGTCGAAGTGTGGTTTGGGTTCACATGCTGCAGCTTCCAAGGCACTGTTTGTACAATGCGAACTTTTGTACTAGTTTTGTGAGTACCTTTTCATTGCTTTCATTTTAAATAAATTTTCCTAAACGTTATCACACCAGGCTGCTGCACCCTTGTTGTTTTTTCCTTTTTTTCATTTGCTACTAGGACACCCCTATCCACGAAGGGCAGCAAGGCCAGTGCTTTGGTTGTAGACTATTGAATGGTCGATGGTCATCTCGTGCGCAGGATTGTTTGTTGTTTTTCTGCCATTTTTTTAATATCTATAAGGGCCTACCTGGACGATCTATAGATAATAGATCAGTCGGCTTCCAACCTAAGGGTTGCTGTACACAACACGGTACTATACCTGGAATACCGGGGCTGGGTCCTAAATCTGGACAAATCGGCCTTGCAGCCAGCAAGAAGACTCGAATATTTAGGCTTACTCATAGACACAGACCAAAGGAAGGTTTTTCTGCCTCAGGCAAAAATCTCTTCCTTAAGAGAACTAATTCAAATGATCTGTGCAAAGAGACAGCCATCCATTCGTCTTTGCATGCGGTTGCTGGGAAAGATGGTAGCCTCATTCGAAGCAGTTCCGTATGCTCAATTCCATTCAAGGAAATTGCAGAACGCCATCCTATCCGCCTGGAACAAAAAGGTTCAAGCCCTAGACTTCCCAATGTCCCTGGCGTCGTCAGTACGCAGGAGTCTATGTTGGTGGTTGGTACCCCAAAAATTACAAAAGGGAAAGTCGTTCATTCCAATCTCTTGGAGGGTAGTAACTACGGATGCCAGCCTTCTAGGCTGGGGGGCAGTACTGGAGAAATGTTCACTCCAGGGAAAGTGGTTGAATATCGAGAAGACCTTGCCCATCAACCTGCTGGAAATTTGGGCGGCACGGTTGGCCCTGGAAGCATGGACTTCCAAGCTACATGGGTCTCCTGTCAGGATCCAATCAGACAATGCCACAGCTGTGGCATACATCAATCACCAAGGGGGCACCAAGAGCGGTGTGGCCCAGAAGGAGGTGAATCATATCCTGATATGGGCAGAAAAACATGTCCCATGCATATCCGCTATCTTTATTCCAGGAATAGAGAATTGGAAAGCAGACTTCCTGAGTCGGCAGCAGTTATCCCCAGGGGAATGGTCTCTTCACCCCAACATCTTTCAGACAATATGTCAGAGATGGGGGACACCAGATGTAGATCTATTGGCATCCAGGTTCAACAAGAAATTGAGCAGCTTTGTGTCCAGAACAAGGGACCCGCTCGCTTGCGGATCGGATGCACTGGTGTTCGCACTAATATATGCGTTCCCTCCGCTGCAGCTACTACCTCGACTCCTCCGCAGAGTCAGGATGGAAAGGAGGCCGGTTATTCTGGTAGCCCCAGCATGGCCTCGGAGATCCTGGTACGTGGAAATTGTAAGAATGTCTGTAGGCAAGCCTTGGACCCTTCCGCTTCGGCCAGACCTGCTCACGCAGGGTCCGATATATACCACCCTTCCTTACAAACTCTAAATTTAACGGTCTGTTTATTGAATCCCACATTCTAAGAGAGAGAGGTCTCTCTAACACAGTGGTGTCTACGATAATCAATGCTAGAAAGCCAGTATCTAGACATATATATTATAGAGTTTGGAAGGCGTATGTGGCATGGTGTGAAGCCAAGAAAGGGCATCCTCGGAAGTACGTCATAGGCAGAATACTTGACTTCCTGCAGTGAGCTGTTGTCAAAAAACCTAGCCTTAAGTACTATTAAGGGACAGGTTTCGGCCTTATCGATATTTTTTCAAAGGCCACTAGCTACACATTCGCTAGTAAAGACTTTCTTGCAGGGTGTGACTCGTATCAACCCACCAGTGAGGTCTCCCATATGTCCATGGGACTTAAACTTGGTTCTATCAGTTCTTTTGAACCATTACTCCACATTCCTTTAGTGCTCCTCACCAGGAAATTAGTGTTCTTGGTAGCTATATCCTCAGCCAGGAGGGTATCGGAATTAGCAGCTTTATCTTGCAAGGAGCCATATTTGATTATCCATAAGGATAGAGTGGTTTTACGTACACATCCAGCCTTTCTTCTGAAGGTCGTGTCAAGTTTTCATTTGAACCAAGATATGGTTCTTCCTTACTTTTTTCCCAAACCTAGTTCGGTGGAAGAGAAATTATTACATTCTTTGGATGTAGTAAGAGCAGTTAAAGCCTATCTTGAAGCTACTGCTATGATTCGGAAAACTGATGTTTTATTTATTCTGCCAGAAGGCCCCAGAAGGGGCCAGGCAGCGTCGAAATCGACTATTTCTAAGTGGATTCGGCAGGTTATTATTCAAGCCTATGGTCTGAGAAAGAAGGTGCGTCCATTTAAAATTATAGCACACTCTACTAGAGCGGTTGGTGCTTCTTGGGCAGTGCATCACCAGGCCTCCTTGGCTCAAATCTGTAAGGCCGCAACTTGGTCTTCAGTCCACACATTCACTAAATTTTATAAGGTGGATGTAAGAGGTCATGAGGATATTGTGTTTGGGCATAGTGTGCTGCAGGCTGCAGTATAGATCCTCATGCCTGATGGCGCCCAGCTTGTTATGGTGTCTCCCTCCCCTCATTTTGGCATTGCTTTGGGACATCCCACATAGTAATTACTATGCCGCTCTGTGTCCCGTGATGTACGATAAAGAAAATAGGATTTTTATAACAGCTTACCTGTAAAATCCTTTTCTTGGAGTACATCACGGGACACAGAGCTCCCACCCCTCTTTTGGGGACACTTATTGCTTTGCTACAAAACTGAGGTACTCCCGATATGGGAGGGGTTATATAGGGAGGGGACTTCCTGTCTTGGGTGTGCCAGTGTCCATCACCTGAAGGTAAGCTCTATAACCCACATAGTAATTACTATGCCGCTCTGTGTTCCGTAATGTACTCCAAGAAAAGGATTTTACAGGTAAGCTGTTATAAAAATCCTATTATGCATGTATACAGTACACACTTTTTTAAGTTTTGGCCTAAAACATATCTGTACAAGTTCATGCTTCCATGAATGCACGCTTCCATGGAAGCATTTAGCTTCAACACTTGCCACTTACACATATGGGGAGCCATTTGTGTTTATTTACATGGGACTGCAAGAGGTTGTCTGCGTTCGTGGGGGAACAGCACCTCTTCCAGTTGGTGGTCTTGCCCCTTGGGTTAGCCCACATGCCCGGGTTTACAAGGTGCTAGAGCCCGCTTCTAGCAGGACTAAAGGCCCAGGGTATAGCAGCTATGGCATACCGAGGCAATCTGCTGCTGATAAATCCGTCAGTAGCATGGCTGGACCTAAGTGTGTCCAGCATGGTATCTGGAACTCCTAGGGTACGATCCCAGTCTAAGGGTACATTCGTATGTTCGAAAAGGAGCTTTGGGCGTTTGGGACACAGCACAAAAAGGAGAGTTTTCTTGCTTTAGACAAAGTCAGCGCTATAAGAAAGCTGGTCTATGTGGTCAAGGCAAGGAAGAGTTCCTTATATTCACCTTATGCTTAAGGTGCTAGGGATGGTGGCTTTATTCAAGTAGTTTTCTATGCTCCGTTTCATTCTAGCCACTTGATCCTAACCTGGCATTATCCAAAGGGTCTGGTTCCACGGATACGCTGAACCCTCAGTTGGTAGTTCTTAACCAAAATTTTGGCAGAAAGGAAGATCCTTCAGGCCGGTTACCTGAGAGGTAGTGGCTACGAAGACTGGCCTCTAGGGATGGAGAACAGTCCTGGAAGAGACCACTGCCAAGGGGAGGTGGTCTAGCTCCAAGAGAGCCTTGTCCGTCAACTTTCTAGCCATTAAGGGTCGAAAGCTTTGGGTGGCACGTCTGGCTTAATCGCCTGGGCGTTTAGGTTGCAGGTTTGTTCTGTCAGAGTACAATCCAACAATGCTACATCAGTGGTTGACTTCGTTTACCAAGGAGGTACTAGAAGTCACGCAGCCAGAGACATATTCTGGCTTGGGCAGAGGAGCTTGTGCCTTGCAGGTCGTCAGTCTTCATTTCATGAAATGGAGAACTGGAAGGCGGTCCTCTGGAACCGTCAACAATTATCCCCGGGTGTATGGCCTCTACTCCCTGATCTTTCCTGGTCAGAAGCCAGAGAAGGGGTGCCCCGGGCAAAAGATTTATGGGCGTCCTTTTTCAACAAGGAGTTGGACAGCTTTATGTCTAGGACAAAGGTTCCACTCGCATTCGGGACAAGATGCTGGTTTATGCGCTCTCTTCCTCAGTGCCGCAACTACCGCGGCCTCTATGCTACATCGGAGGGGAATGGAAGCCGGCCTAATAATTCCGGCATGACCCAGACGACCTTACTGTGCAGGGATCGCAAGGGTGGTAGTGGAGGACCCAGGGTCCCCCTACATTTTGTCCAGACCTACTTTGCGAGGGCCGGTATTCCATCCTATCTTGCAAATATGGGAATTAATGGTTTACTTGGTTTAGCCAGCATTCTTGAGGATCGCGGCTTTCAGAATAAGGGACGATTACCCTGATTCATACAGGAGAGCGGGCCTCCAGGACCATGTGTTATAGGATCTGGACGGCCCATATTCCTGGTGTGAAACCAAGGGATGGCATCCTCGAAAGTATGTCATAGGTAGAATTCTTACCTTCCTACACTAAAGGGATGGAGCTAGCCTTAAGTTCCATCTGGCTTCGCACTCTTGTTCCGGGCCTTTCTATAAGGGGTAACGCGTATAAGTCTACCAGTTATTTCGCCCTTGTGCCGGGGGGGGGGGGGGAGTTGAGTCTGGTTTATCAGCTTGCAGGGACAGCTCCTTTGGCCGATGCACAATATTTCCCTTCATCCTCCTTCAGGGGAGTTGGTGTTCTTGGTTGCGGTAGCCTCCGCAAGAGTATTTCAGTATTGGCAACTTTCTTTGTAAAGAGCCATACTTATTTATTAGGGTGTTGTTGAAACCTCACCCATCCTTTTTTTCTCAAAAGGATCTAGTTTCTCTTTTAATCGAAAAAACACTTCTTACCTTCCCCTTTTTTCCAGAAACTTGGTTATGGAGGGAAAATTATTACTTCTCTCTAAATATAGATGAGAACAGTTGAGATCTGAAGGTTCAGATACAGGAAACCCTAGAAAGGGGTAAGCAGCGTTCTAATCGGCTATTAAAATGGTTATACTGGAGTGGCACTTGTCTCCAACTCCTGTATTCGGCCTCATCAGAGATGCTGTGACCTCGAAGGGATTTATTTCCCAAAGCTACAATATCCTTTTACAATACTTCCTGGGGCAGCATCCCCTGAAGGTGAGGGAGCGGTGGGAGAGAGATGTGGGTCAAATGAACGGGGAGGAGTGGGAGGAGATATTTCAGGGGGTAAGTGTATGCTCTTTAAATGTGGCCCAGCGGCTCACGCAACTGTATATTATTCTGAGGGTATACTACACGCCGCATAGACTACAGCTGATGGGGTTGCAGACGGATGGTACCTGTACCAGATGTAGGAGGGACCATGGGGATCTTATTCACCTCCTGTGGCGCTGCCCCAAACTGCATTTATATTGGAATGAGGTGGTAACTGTGGTCAATTCTGTGTTCCAGATATCTTTACCAGTAGATCCCAAGGTATGCCTCTTGGGGGTGGTGGAAGATCCAGAAAAATGTGTATATCCAGGGCGCTCCAAGCATTTGAATCCTGACAGATAAGGTCTGTGTTGGAGAGGGTAGCAAATCTTCACACACTTTAGGCAGCACTCAGGGAGACAAGCAATCTCTAATGGAAACAGAAAAACAAACAAGGCGCCTCTAAGTGCAGAAGTATAAAACTTTTAATATCCCCTAAAAGGGTTAAAAACACTTACAAGATAGTGGATGAAACAGGCATGTAGTAGGTAAGTGCGTCCAGGAGATGTTCCAGTGGCAGGGCAGTCCCAGTCTCTGATGTTAAAGCTTCCAGGAAAGTCCACGATAACAGCTGATTGTGCTGTGAATGTTCAGAGGACACAGTAACGCTGGAGCCTGGGGATGATGTCAGAGGAAGCGAGACAGAAACCAGCATGGAACACGAACAGGAAGTGGACAGGAAGTGTGTCATGGAGGCGGGACGCGTTTCGGAACAGCTCATTGGTTCCTTCTTCAGCCAGTGACGATGGTTCCATAAGGGCTAGACTTCTTATAGTCTATGTGTTGTAATGGGGGCGGGACTAGTGGACGTCAATCAAATAAAAAGCAACACAGTGTTTTAGCAGCAGAACGCTGCCAAATGACTATACACTGTTTACACACACACACAAATAAAAATAATAATAAAATAATAATAATAAAAATAAAAACAACAATAGGAGGAGGACCATAGCTGGACAGCATAATAGGACAAAATCTGCATACTACTTATTGCTCAGTTTGCATACAAATTTTTTGTTGGGGGAAAAAAAAAATGTTGTATGACATAAATATTTAAACATATAACATAATCTATTTTTGACGATATTAAAATCCATATAAATTACAGTTAAAACAGGGGAATTATTATCAGGGAGAATAAGGATATGCATACACATATGTATGTATACATAAAAAACGCATGAAAAACGCATAATACACCAGACATAAAGGGAGTTAAAAACGGGTGAATTATTATCAGGGAGATAAGAATATGTATACACATATGCATATGTGTGCATATATATATATATACATGTATAATAAAAAATAAAAAACGCATGAGAAACGCATAGTACACCAGACATAGAAGAGGATGAACAATATAGAGGATTGCTTTATACAATGGCACTAATTTCAAAATCCTCATTTAACCCACCAGGGGCCAAAACACTTAAAGAAAAAATCCAAAACATTTCCCTACGACAAAGCTTGCGAAAGCGCTCAGCTGATGGTAGGTCTCTGGGCATCGCCTCAATCACCCAAACCGAAAGACCTTCAGTAGATTTTTGGTGATGTTCAAGGTAGTGCCTAGGGACACTATGATTGTCTAAACCATCGGTAATAAAATGGCGGTGTTCACCAAACCGTTTGCGCAGTGGTCTAATGGTTCGCCCTACATAGAACAAACCACAAGGACATGTCAAGCAATATACTACATGGTCAGAGGAACAAGTCTGGAAACCTTTGATGGGGTAAGTTTTTCCTTTTACACTGAAGTCCTTCTGGCCATGCTTGACAAACCTACAGGTCTTACAAAGGGGTTTTCGGCACTGATACATGCCTGAAATAGCTAAAAATGTAGGGATAGAATACCCTGGCGGTAAGGGTTTTTCTTTTAACTTACTTGGTGCCACTTTACCTTTTATGTTAGGGGCCTTTCTATAGACAAATTTTGGCTTTTTTGATAAAGCAGGGACAAGGTGTTCATCCTGCAACAATAAGGGCCAATGTTTCCGCACGATGCCCTCCATCTGTCTGTGGCGGGAGTGAAATTGAGTGATAAACCGTATATCATTTTTATTGTTAGTGCTAGTGTCGGCTTGGATCTTAGGACGTGATGAAATTGACGTATCTTTATAAAAGGAATAGGCTGTTTTTACAATATCGGCAGGGAATTCTTTATCAAGAAATTTTCCCTCCAAGATCTTACTTTGAGTCTCATAATCGGTATCCCTAGTGCAGTTCTTTTTCAATCTGCAATACTGGCTTTTAGGTATATTGTTAAGCCACTGAGGGTGATGGCAACTTTTATAATTAAGAAATGAATTACCCGCGGTAGGCTTAGTAAAATTCCTGGCATGGATGTCCTTCCCAATAAAGAAGAGCTCCAGATCAAGAAAGGCCAACTGATGTTCGTCTATGACTGAAGTGAAATTGAGACCCATATTATTGTTGTTACAGTGAGCAACAAAATCAGAGACTGAGGATACACTGCCATCCCAGATAATGATCATGTCATCTATATATCTTCCATAAAACACGATGTGAGATGAAAAGGGGTTGTTATGCCAAATGTAGGAAGATTCCCAGTATCCCATAGTAATATTTGCATATGATGGCGCAAAATTAGCTCCCATCGCAGTCCCGTTTACCTGCAGAAAGAAGTCTTTTTCAAATTGAAAGTAATTATGAGTGAGGCAAAAAGCAGTTGCCTCTAAAATAAAGGATGCTTGCCTGGAATTCAATAAGGGATCCTGACATAAAAAGGATTGGACAGCACGCAATCCCACATCGTGTGGTATGGAGGTGTACAGAGACTGGACATCAAGTGAAACCCACAGGTAAGTGGGCTCCCAAGAATAAGGAGAGAGGAGTTGTAACAAGTGAGTACCATCTCTAATATAAGACTGCATTGATTGAGCAAGTGGCTGGAGGAACTGGTCAACATATTGTGAGAAGCCACTGGTAATACTTCCCATTGCTGCCACTATAGGTCGTCCGGGGGGATTAGTTTGATTTTTATGCACCTTGGGTAGGTGATAAAAATATGGGGTAAAATGAACGGTCCCAACTAAAAAAGAAGCTTCATATTTAGTAATAACAGCATCACGGAGTGCATCCTTGACAAGGGAAGCAGCTTCTATAGTAAAACGAGGCAAGGGGTCAGTCTGCAATTTCATGTATGTGCTACTGTCTGACAAGAGTCTATTTGCCTCTGTTACATAATCTAATCTATTCTGGACGACTATACCCCCTCCCTTGTCAGCAGATTTAATTGTTAAATTAAAATTATTGGTAAGGGCCTCAAGAGCCTTCTTTTCAGACTGAGTGAGATTATGGGCAGTCTTATTTTTACCTGAGATACACATCTCTTGAATCTCTGCGTGTACTATACGGTAAAAGGCATCAATACAGGAACCTTTAGACTTCGTGGGATAAAAGACGGAGACAGGTCTGAATTTGGTATTCTGAATTGGTGGCGAGGTCATAAGATACTGGGTATACTGTATTTGGTCATTCACTGAACTATCAAACAAAGAGGCCCTGGCAGAATGCTCATAGTCAGGTTCAGTATTAGGACAATAAAGGTCTTCTAAGAGAGCTAAACAGACATGATCATCATGAGTCATATTGTCATTACACAGGGGACTGGCTGGAATAGGGTAAACCTCAGATTGATTAGGCATGTGGTGGGTAGACTTTATATTAAAAAATCGTTTTAAAGTAAGACGACGTATAAACTTATTTAAATCAGTAAATAAAAGAAAGGGGTTTGGTTGAGCAGAAGGTGCAAAATTAAGGCCCCGACTGAGTAAAGAGATTTCGTCACTAGACAGCTGGTGTGTCGAGAGATTGAAGATTTTTACTGTACTCTCTTTTTCCTGTGGTCTGGACTTGGATCTACTTCCTCTACCCCGGCATCCTCTGCTTCGTGCTTTCTTTTTAAAGGTTTGGTCCGGGGGAGGTCTAATACTAAAAAAGAGACCGGAGGGGATTCAAAAGATTGGGCTCCACTAGTAGTGGGTACATATAAGGAATTTGGACCAAAGGTTATAGGTAAGTTAGATGATGTTTGGTCAACAGATAAAGTAGGCATTGAAGTGATAATGTTAGTGTCATTTATATGAATAGGCATCGTGGTACTCGTATTAATTTCATCTGTATGAAAAGAGGGAGGAGAAGATATCCTGTGATTGGAACTAGAAATTACCTGTGTATGGCTAGGTGGTAGGTCAACACCAGGTATGGATGAATGTAATACTGGGGGTACCTTTTTGGTGTCCTTTCTCTGTAGGTTAGGTAGTGATAGAGATGTAGGAGACTTGAGGGGCACTCTATCGTGTGCTATAGTTTTTGGATGCTGGTTAACTATAGGGGCATATGGGTTAATATCCATAAGAGATGGAATATTACAATTAGATGTACGTTTCCATGAGAATATATTGTTTTTATTATAATCACCCAAATCTCTCCGGAATTTTCCAAGTTTAAATTTAGTGAGGAGGTCTTCTCTCTTATTGATTTTTTTAGTGATGGTAGATAGCCAATAGGTAGGTAAGTGAGAGGTCAATTCCATGATTTGAGAGATCAGGATCTGTATCTGGTGTACCACTTGTTCATATTTAATGTGTCTCTGTATTATAATAATACTGATCCACTTATTAGTACAAAATTCAGAGATAGAGGACCATTCTTTCTGTTGTGCCGTATCTAAAAAGGAACATGTTTTTAAAATCCTAAGGCCTCTAGGAGTAATATGAGCAGATATATATTTTTGAAGAAAAAATTCATCCCACCATTGTTGATTGGCAGAGGTGAATCACTAAATTTAAACTTGGAAAATTCCGGAGAGATTTGGGTGATTATAATAAAAACAATATATTCTCATGGAAACGTACATCTAATTGTAATATTCCATCTCTTATGGATATTAACCCATATGCCCCTATAGTTAACCAGCATCCAAAAACTATAGCACACGATAGAGTGCCCCTCAAGTCTCCTACATCTCTATCACTACCTAACCTACAGAGAAAGGACACCAAAAAGGTACCCCCAGTATTACATTCATCCATACCTGGTGTTGACCTACCACCTAGCCATACACAGGTAATTTCTAGTTCCAATCACAGGATATCTTCTCCTCCCTCTTTTCATACAGATGAAATTAATACGAGTACCACGATGCCTATTCATATAAATGACACTAACATTATCACTTCAATGCCTACTTTATCTGTTGACCAAACATCATCTAACTTACCTATAACCTTTGGTCCAAATTCCTTATATGTACCCACTACTAGTGGAGCCCAATCTTTTGAATCCCCTCCGGTCTCTTTTTTAGTATTAGACCTCCCCCGGACCAAACCTTTAAAAAGAAAGCACGAAGCAGAGGATGCCGGGGTAGAGGAAGTAGATCCAAGTCCAGACCACAGGAAAAAGAGAGTACAGTAAAAATCTTCAATCTCTCGACACACCAGCTGTCTAGTGACGAAATCTCTTTACTCAGTCGGGGCCTTAATTTTGCACCTTCTGCTCAACCAAACCCCTTTCTTTTATTTACTGATTTAAATAAGTTTATACGTCGTCTTACTTTAAAACGATTTTTTAATATAAAGTCTACCCACCACATGCCTAATCAATCTGAGGTTTACCCTATTCCAGCCAGTCCCCTGTGTAATGACAATATGACTCATGATGATCATGTCTGTTTAGCTCTCTTAGAAGACCTTTATTGTCCTAATACTGAACCTGACTATGAGCATTCTGCCAGGGCCTCTTTGTTTGATAGTTCAGTGAATGACCAAATACAGTATACCCAGTATCTTATGACCTCGCCACCAATTCAGAATACCAAATTCAGACCTGTCTCCGTCTTTTATCCCACGAAGTCTAAAGGTTCCTGTATTGATGCCTTTTACCGTATAGTACACGCAGAGATTCAAGAGATGTGTATCTCAGGTAAAAATAAGACTGCCCATAATCTCACTCAGTCTGAAAAGAAGGCTCTTGAGGCCCTTACCAATAATTTTAATTTAACAATTAAATCTGCTGACAAGGGAGGGGGTATAGTCGTCCAGAATAGATTAGATTATGTAACAGAGGCAAATAGACTCTTGTCAGACAGTAGCACATACATGAAATTGCAGACTGACCCCTTGCCTCGTTTTACTATAGAAGCTGCTTCCCTTGTCAAGGATGCACTCTGTGATGCTGTTATTACTAAATATGAAGCTTCTTTTTTAGTTGGGACCGTTCATTTTACCCCATATTTTTATCACCTACCCAAGGTGCATAAAAATCAAACTAATCCCCCCGGACGACCTATAGTGGCAGCAATGGGAAGTATTACCAGTGGCTTCTCACAATATGTTGACCAGTTCCTCCAGCCACTTGCTCAATCAATGCAGTCTTATATTAGAGATGGTACTCACTTGTTACAACTCCTCTCTCCTTATTCTTGGGAGCCCACTTACCTGTGGGTTTCACTTGATGTCCAGTCTCTGTACACCTCCATACCACACGATGTGGGATTGCGTGCTGTCCAATCCTTTTTATGTCAGGATCCCTTATTGAATTCCAGGCAAGCATCCTTTATTTTAGAGGCAACTGCTTTTTGCCTCACTCATAATTACTTTCAATTTGAAAAAGACTTCTTTCTGCAGGTAAACGGGACTGCGATGGGAGCTAATTTTGCGCCATCATATGCAAATATTACTATGGGATACTGGGAATCTTCCTACATTTGGCATAACAACCCCTTTTCATCTCACATCGTGTTTTATGGAAGATATATAGATGACATGATCATTATCTGAGATGGCAGTGTATCCTCAGTCTCTGATTTTGTTGCTCACTGTAACAACAATAATATGGGTCTCAATTTCACTTCAGTCATAGACGAACATCAGTTGGCCTTTCTTGATCTGGAGCTCTTCTTTATTGGGAAGGACATCCATGCCAGGAATTTTACTAAGCCTACCGCGGGTAATTCATTTCTTAATTATAAAAGTTGCCATCACCCTCAGTGGCTTAACAATATACCTAAAAGCCAGTATTGCAGATTGAAAAAGAACTGCACTAGGGATACCGATTATGAGACTCAAAGTAAGATCTTGGAGGGAAAATTTCTTGATAAAGAATTCCCTGCCGATATTGTAAAAACAGCCTATTCCTTTTATAAAGATACGTCAATTTCATCACGTCCTAAGATCCAAGCCGACACTAGCACTAACAATAAAAATGATATACGGTTTATCACTCAATTTCACTCCCGCCACAGACAGATGGAGGGCATCGTGCGGAAACATTGGCCCTTATTGTTGCAGGATGAACACCTTGTCCCTGCTTTATCAAAAAAGCCAAAATTTGTCTATAGAAAGGCCCCTAACATAAAAGGTAAAGTGGCACCCAGTAAGTTAAAAGAAAAACCCTTACCGCCAGGGTATTCTATCCCTACATTTTTAGCTATTTCAGGCATGTATCAGTGCCGAAAACCCCTTTGTAAGACCTGTAGGTTTGTCAAGCATGGCCAGAAGGACTTCAGTGTAAAAGGAAAAACTTACCCCATCAAAGGTTTCCAGACTTGTTCCTCTGACCATGTAGTATATTGCTTGACATGTCCTTGTGGTTTGTTCTATGTAGGGCGAACCATTAGACCACTGCGCAAACGGTTTGGTGAACACCGCCGTTTTATTACCGATGGTTTAGACAATCATAGTGTCCCTAGGCACTACCTTGAACATCACCAAAAATCTACTGAAGGTCTTTCGGTTTGGGTGATTGAGGCGATGCCCAGAGACCTACCATCAGCTGAGCGCTTTCGCAAGCTTTGTCGTAGGGAAATGTTTTGGATTTTTTCTTTAAGTGTTTTGGCCCCTGGTGGGTTAAATGAGGATTTTGAAATTAGTGCCATTGTATAAAGCAATCCTCTATATTGTTCATCCTCTTCTATGTCTGGTGTACTATGCGTTTCTCATGCGTTTTTTATTTTTTATTTTTTATTATACATGTATATATATATATATATGCACACATATGCATATGTGTATACATATTCTTATCTCCCTGATAATAATTCACCCGTTTTTAACTCCCTTTATGTCTGGTGTATTATGCGTTTTTCATGCGTTTTTTATGTATACATACATATGTGTATGCATATCCTTATTCTCCCTGATAATAATTCCCCTGTTTTAACTGTAATTTATATGGATTTTAATATCGTCAAAAATAGATTATGTTATATGTTTAAATATTTATGTCATACAACATTTTTTTTTTTCCCCCAACAAAAAATTTGTATGCAAACTGAGCAATAAGTAGTATGCAGATTTTGTCCTATTATGCTGTCCAGCTATGGTCCTCCTCCTATTGTTGTTTTTATTTTTATTATTATTATTTTATTATTATTTTTATTTGTGTGTGTGTGTAAACAGTGTATAGTCATTTGGCAGCGTTCTGCTGCTAAAACACTGTGTTGCTTTTTATTTGATTGACGTCCACTAGTCCCGCCCCCATTACAACACATAGACTATAAGAAGTCTAGCCCTTATGGAACCATCGTCACTGGCTGAAGAAGGAACCAATGAGCTGTTCCGAAACGCGTCCCGCCTCCATGACACACTTCCTGTCCACTTCCTGTTCGTGTTCCATGCTGGTTTCTGTCTCGCTTCCTCTGACATCATCCCCAGGCTCCAGCGTTACTGTGTCCTCTGAACATTCACAGCACAATCAGCTGTTATCGTGGACTTTCCTGGAAGCTTTAACATCAGAGACTGGGACTGCCCTGCCACTGGAACATCTCCTGGACGCACTTACCTACTACATGCCTGTTTCATCCACTATCTTGTAAGTGTTTTTAACCCTTTTAGGGGATATTAAAAGTTTTATACTTCTGCACTTAGAGGCGCCTTGTTTGTTTTTCGGGGTGGTGGAAGAGCATGTGATAGAAGCGCATCCTAGGGAAGCAGTTCAGAGGGTGATGTTCCAAGCCAGGAGGCTGATTATGTTGTATTGGAAATCGGAGGCGCCCCCAACTTCGAGGGAATGGATATGTAAGATAGGGGATATGTTACGTATGGAAAAGCTCATCTACCAGCACAGGGGGAGTATGCAGAAATATGAAAATCTCTGGGCACCGTGGCTGGATACACCCGGGCTTGCCCCGGTGGACCTGGTCGCGGGCAGATTATTGGGCTAGTTATGGGGGGGGGGGAAACACTCTGCCTGTGAATGCTATATTGTAGGAAGAGAAATATTATGAGGTTGCTACTTTAACCCTGTTTTGTATCAATCGGTCATGAGCATGGAAGTGCTGATTATTGTTTTTGATGTATATGACTTTGTACCACCTTTGAATCAATAAACACATTTTTGTTGGTAAAAAAAAAAAAAAAAATGGTTATACTGAGAGCAATCAAGGCCTATCTGAAGCGGTTGCTCAGATATGGAAAACTGATGTTGTTGCGCTACCAGGAGGCTCTGGAAGGAGCAGGCAGCATCTAAATCAATTGTTTCAATGTTGATTCATCAGGCTATTATTCAGGCCTATGGTTAAGAGGGTTCCCCCTGTTTCTTTTAGCATGCACTCTACCAGAACAGTAAGCGCTTCTTGCGCAGTACATTACCAAGCCTTTATAACACAGATTTGCTAGGCCGCAACTTGGTAGTCGATGCTTGCGTTCACTGATTTTTATTAGGTGAATGTAAGACGGTTAGAGGATGTCGCTTTTAGCGCAGTATGCTGAAGGCAGCAGTATAGGTCCTCACATCTGATGGCGGTCTGCGTTATTTGTGTCTCCCTCCCCTCAAGTTGAGCATTGCTCTGGGATGTCCCATTATGTAATGATTAAGCCTCTGTGTCCCGTGATGTACGAAAAAGAAAATAGGATTTTTAATAACAGCTTACCTGTAAAATCCTTTTCTTGGAGTACATCACGGGACACAGAGCTCCCGTCCCTCTTATTTGGGGATATTGGGACATTTATTGCTTGCTACAAAAACTGAGGAGCTCCCAGTATGGGGGGGGGGGGGGGTTATATAGGGAGGAAACTTCTTGTCTAATTACACCAGTGTCCAGCACCTGAAGGTGAGATATAACCTATTATGTAATGATTTAGCCTCTGTGTCCCGTGATGTACTCCAAGAAAAGGATTTTACAGGTAAGCTGTTATTAAAAATCCTATTTTTCCCTTACAAAGTGTCATATATACTGGTAGCACAAGGATAGCAAGTAATGTCATTTAAAGCTGAATTCCAAGTATGGATTTTATAAGATAGTTACATTGATACAGCTTGTGCCAATATAAGTATGCATATGCCATTAATGTGGGATCCCTGCAGAAGCTGGACATCACTGTAGTAGTAGTAACTAAGTTAAAATACCTGGAATTCTTCAACAGGTTTACAGTACTTCCTCCATTGCATTCCCTTCACCTCCTGAATTCCCCACAGTGTCAGTGGTCATATGACCCATAGATACCGTAATAGAAAAAAAAAAACTTCTTTGGGTAATTAAAAAAAAAAAACACAAAAAAAACAACAAATCAAGCTCATCTCTGTTTTTCCCCAGTCAGCCATTGGCAAGGTGACATCACTTCACATTCACTGTCAGCGTTGTCCACTAAGTTTAGCTTCCCTCCCCTCCGGGCCCTCCCCTCCTCCCCAGTTATCCAAAACCAAAGAAATAGTTTTGGCCGGAGTTCTATTTTAAAAAAACTAGCCTGTGGGCTTTGCCCTTTCTTCCTAAAGACCATTTGGAAATCAGTGATTACACATACCAATTTACTACTGTACAACACTTTTCTAGTTATAAATCTGCATGCACAGATCTTACCAGTAGAGGGAGACATGCTTCTAAATTAAGGAAATAGGAAATGCTGCCAAATTGCACTATGAACTCAATAGGTTCCCTGCAGGTATCTAGAAAAAAAAAAATATTGTAATGTTTGGCAACCAATCTGTTCTTAAATGTATCTAGTCCCATCTAGCACCATGTAGAGATACCTGAAAAACCTGTATGTCCTAGTTTTGGGCAATGGACAGGACATGCAATAATTGAAACAAAGCTGACCTTTTATTATATAAAAACTAACCATGTGTTTTTTTGTTTTTTTTTTTATTTAAACTGTTCTTTATTCGTTTGTGAAACGCTTTTGGCAGACTGATAATTGTTGCAGTTTGTAAGTGATACATTTTGTCCTTCACTAATTGGCATGTTGTGAAATGAACAGCGGAGACATCCCAGAGCTAATTAACATTGCTTGGCAAAAGATAATCTACGGTAAAAACTGGAAATGAGCAGTGCTGAGAGTGACCTGTAGGGCTCTTTCTGTTTAGGAGACACAGTCCAAAATCACAGCACCAATCGTAATTCACACATCTCCATGATAGCTGCAGTGTAGATGAGACAAAAGGAGGTCAGGCTTGTTGATGACAGAGAGAAGGAGGCAATGGCAGGAGGTCAGCCATTCCATGCACAATTATTATTATTATTATTATACAGGATTTATATAGGTGCCAACAGTTTACGCAGCGCTTTACAATATAAAAGGGAGACAATACAGTTATAATACAATAAAATACAAGAGGATTAAGAGGGCCCTGCTCAAAAGAGCTTACAATCTAATAGGGTGGGGCAGGTGGTACAAAAGGTTGTAACTGTGGGGAATGAGCTGATGGAAGTGGTAAAAGATTAGTTGGAGACGTGATAGGCTTCCCTGAAGAGATGAGTTTTCAGGGATCGCCTGAAGGTAGCAGGAGTAGGGGATAGCCGGACAGGTTGAGGTAGCGAGTTCCAGAGGATGGGAGAGGCTCTGGAGAAATCCTGATAATACAGTCAGAGGATCTGTAACATGTGTACAAGCACTTGTAGTTTCTTTGCAATTTGTTGATGCATCTGACTTTATTATAATGTTTTTTTTTTCATTGATTAAATGCACAGATATGAAGCTGAAACTTGGTCATATATGAAGGGTGTACATGATTTGAAATGGTGGGTGCTCTCACCCACTGTTGCATGTTCCAATCCCTTTTTTGCATTCCTTATAGAGCTGCACGTTTCTGGCTAAAATGGGACTCACAATTTTTTTGCTTTTTTTTTGCTTAGAATAAGGATCAAGATTCTCGCGGCGTAACATCTTTCACATTATACAAAAAAAAATTGGGCTAACTTTACTGTCAAGTTTCTTTTTAATTAATTAAAGTGTATTTTTTCCCCAAAAAAATTGCATTCAAAAGACTGCTGCAACAACCACCATTTTATTCTCTAGGGACTAAAATTATATATATATAATGTTTGGAGGTTCCAAGTAATTTTCTGTCAAAAAGTATTGTAAGCAACAAGTGTCAAAAAAGTTTTAGTCTTTAAGTGGTTAAACTGACCTCATTTACAGACAGAAGTTCATCCCTTTGATCTAAAAGAACTATATGTTACACAATGTTTCTCTTTAGCCATGTTGTGAGAAACTTGGCAGGCTGCCTGTTTTTTGTAGGCTTGAGCAGAGAACTCTCTGCACTGAATCCAGGAAATGCTTTTTTAAGATCGGGAGGGGGGTACAATCTCGATTCTTTAATGATTAATCATGCAGCTCTAATTCCTTATATTAAATAAATGCCATCATGGAGATTTTGAACCTCTTGTAATAGCAAACCCAGGAACTTAGAGATCTCACCACCAGAGTTACTGACTTTTTTGAGTGGATTAACCCCTTAACTGTAGGGCTGTGTTGTTTAATGCTATTATGCTTCCTTATCTTTAATAAAGCTTACTGTTTTATGCTGTTTTATTTTAAGAAAACCTGTGAGGGCAGCTATTGCATGTCTCAGCAGGGTCTTCCCTCCAGCTCTGGATGTTGCGTGATTGTGCTAGTTCCAGTGCCAGGTACAACCATTTAGGTTGTACTAGGATGTGTCTTTCACACAACTTACACCTCTTCATAGCGTAGTGCAGTGTGGAACTGCAGCTCTGGAAGAAAGTCACTTCTTAGACAGGTAGCATCCATCCTGACAGGTTTTCTTTAAAATTGTTAATACCCTGACATCTTGTTTTATTTTTTTCCCTCTGCAGGGTCTTATTGACGCCTCGCCAAGGCTTGCCACGCTTGGTGCTTAAAGGAATCTTCCAGGGTGCCAAAGTGGTGCGAGGACCTGACTGGGAATGGGGGAACCAAGATGGTAAGTGGTCAGATCTAATAGTTTGCAGAGCCTTTAGACCGCAATAAAGGCATCATTTTTATTTATTTTTCTCCTAAGTGGATTTGTTACCCTAATGCCGCGTACACACGATCAGTATTCACGGCGGTGAAAAAACCGCCGTGAATAATGACATTAAAAACGAGGGAACGGCTTGTTCCCCACACACGGTCGTTTTTCACGTCATTTTTTCTCTTGTCGAGAAAAACGACCGTCTGTGGGCTCCGCGGCAGTGTTTCCCTATGGGAAAACTGCCGCGGAAAAAATGTCGGAAAAAACGACGAGAAAAATTAGAACATGTTCTAATTTTTCTCGTCGTTTTTAATGCCGTTTTTCTCGTCGAGAAAAACGACAAAATGCCCACAGACGATCGTTTTTCTCGTCAAATGGAAAAAAAATCGTTTTTCTCGACGAGAAAAACGGTCGTGTGTACACGGCATAATACCCTCATGTTCTAATACTGATTAATGTGAAAGTTTGTCAGTATGGTTAGTCAGAGGTTAGCACTGTTGTCTTGCAGTGTTGGGGCCCTGGGTTAGGGACATTTTCTCCTGGAGAACTTGTATGTTCACCCATTTTTAACATTAATGATAAAGATGTTAAATTAGTGTTGACAGAACGGATATTAGTCAGCCAGAATTTTTTTTATAAATGGGTCACCAAAGGACGCCTCCACATTCCTCCATTATTATATTATTATTATACGGGATTTATATAGCACCAACAGTTTACGCAACGCTTTACAATATAAAAGGGAGACAATACAGTTATAATACAATAAAATACAAGAGGATTAAGAGGGCCCTGCTCAGAAGAGCTTACAATCTAATAACAGTTACTCTTTCGTCCATGGACCGACACAGCTTCTCTATTGACAAAGTGGGTATTATCCGTTAATTAGGAGTGACTAGGCAGAAAAACTTGTAAAAAGTGTTGCATCACACCTTCTACAGTACCGCCCAGGGGGCGGACCCTCTGGGTATACCCTCTCAGTCTGCACATCGCAGATCAGTTTTTTTCTGTCGAGCAAGGAGTAGGACATGGCTCCCTTCGGGCTCATTGGTCCGGGGAAAAAAGATATATATATTTTTTATTTTTTTGCTACATTTGTTGTTTCCTGCGATCTTCGATCAACTGCCGACTGGGTGACAGGCTGGATCCTCGATCCTTGTAGTCTCCCCAGTTTCGGCCATCGAGCGTGTGCCGACCCTAGCTACGCGCTGGGTTTTCCACGACATGCCCGTCGCTCCACGGGTGGCCGGTGAGCCTACGCTCCAGGGCCTGCATCGGACCGCTCAGCTTCGGCTGACCTTACGGCCGAGTCGCAGCAGCCTGTCCGGTGAGCGTCATGCTCCAGGGCATACATATGATCGTCCCTTCTGGGTCCAATCACAGCATGCCTGGCCAACAGTCACCTTCCGTGCGCGGACGATGATCTGTTTGGAATGTCTTCCAGCAGAATACATGCAGGATAGGTAAGTAAAACTCCCCTGCCTCGGCTGGGTGATTTAGCTGGACATTCCTGGAGAGATCAAGTAAGTGGTTGTGGCCCCTTTCTTCCCTCTCTCCCTGCCTTTCCCTCCTCCCTGGGCTTCTAGCTAAAGGTTGCTGGGTGCTGGGGGTCACCTAGGGGGTCCCACTGGAGCGGGGCTGGCTGTAACTAACATTTAAAAGAAATGTCATTTTTGCTTACCTGTGTTTCTGTGTCTCCATGCTGTCGGCGGCCATTTTGAGGTGGTCCATGCCAAGTTTGGCCTCTTGTAACTGGCTGGCGGCCATCTTCCTGTAGTTCGGCCACACCCACTGGCCCCTATCAGGTGATCGGCGGCCATGTTTGTCCACCCTGTATGCAGATATTGCCGTTCGGCGGCCATCTTTTTTGTGGGCTATGGCTGCCTGACCTCTATCTTCTGTCGGCGGCCATTTTCTTAGAGCCCACATTATCTTCCATACAGACGGTTTTGGCAACCATTTTGCGAGAGCCTCCGGCCTCTAGGGTGCATTACACTGGCGCGAAAATTCACACAGGAAGTGCTGATAAAAGAAGCAGACTGACACAGCAGCAAGGGGACAGCATCATAGGCGCAGCATAGCAGTACCTATCCAGGGTGGTGAGTCCTCTGGGTAACCCAGCATCTCTGCAGCGCAGGAGGGTGGCCTATTGATATCTTGCCTGGAGCCCTGTGAGTGTCAGCGTGTGGTCAGCATGGCATCTGAGCCAGATGTCTTCTCCCCTGAAACACCAGATTTAGCAGCTGGTGTCCCTGAGGTGTCTATGGACGCTATGTCGGCAATCCTAGAGGCGTTTGCTGCCAGGGTGGAAGCAGCACACGGGAATACAGGGGGTAATAAACGCCCCCGTCCCCTGCAATCTTCTGGGGATATTTCTGATGCAGAACCAGGTCCAGCTACGGCTCATGGCCCAGATTCTGATGCATCAGAGACTGCAGACCGTGACCGATCGGACAGTGAGGAGGACTCCAAGTCCAGGTCAGTACGCGAGACGGCTTTGGTATCTGACCTTATTACTGCAGTGCGGGATACGCTAAAGTTGGAAAGGACTGAAGAAGTAGCAGATACTCCAGTCCCCTTTGGGTTTCGTAAACCTGCCCGCACTGCTAAGGTGTTCCCTTGTGTGTCTTATTTTGACAAACTCTTATACAAGGAATGGGAGAACCCAAAGAGGTTTGCAGTACGGTACCCCTTTGAGGAGAGTTTTCTGAAGATATGGACCTCTCCCCCTATAGTGGACCCTTCGGTGTCCAGACTTAATAGAGCCACCACTATTCCAGTAGAAGGGGCTCCTGTTTTCAAGGACCCTGTGGATAAGAAGGCTGAAGCACTCGCTCGCTACCTATACTCAGTGGTAGGCTCAGCAGTACGCCCGGCATTGGCGGGGGCCCTAGTGTCTCAGACACTTACTGAATGGGCAAAATTGCTACTCCAGGGGTTAAAGGAGCGAGATGCTCCTCCTAATGAGATAACTTTGGCCGACCAGTTGGTCCAGGGCCTTAAGTTTGTCTGCGAGTCAGACATGGATACTATTCCCCTGCTGTCAAGAGCTTCGGTTTATGCAGTAGCAATACGCCGCCTGATCTGGCTAAAGGGCTGGTCTGCGGACCAGACTTCCAAGAAAGCCCTATTGGATCTGCCTTTTAAGGGCGACAGACTTTTTGGGGCTTCTCTGGATGACATCATCAAGGATGCTACAGGAGGTAAAAGCACTTTGCTTCCCCAAACTAGCAAGGGTAGGGGACCACGCCAAGGGCAAGGGCCCTCCTTTACTGCACGTAAGCGTTTTTTTCGCCCTCTTAAGGCGACAGGGAAAAGACCCCAGGCCGATAAAGCGCCTGCCCAAGGACAAAAGCGTCCTTGGTCCCGCAGACCCAACAAGCCTGTGGACAAATCTGCGTCCACATGAAGGTCCGCCCCCACCCAGCTCTCGGGTGGGGGGACGTCTTCGCAAATTCGCGACTCAGTGGACTGCTCTAGTCTCCGACAGGTGGGTTTGCGAAGTAATCTCCTCAGGCTACAAGATAGAATTTCTCTCTTGTCCACCAGACAGATTCATCACCTCCAATCTCCAGCTACTACCGACCCGTCGGGAGGCCCTGTATGGGGCGGTCCAGGGTCTACTGGAACGCGGGGTAGTTATTCCAGTTCCAGAACAGGAACGGGGTCAGGGTTTTTACTCAAATCTGTTCATTGTGCCAAAGAAGGAGGGGGTTCGTCCAATCTTGGATCTCAGAGCCCTCAATTGCTTTGTGAAGGTACAAAGATTTCGGATGGAGTCGGTTCGATCCGTAGTCACGGCTCTCCATCCGGGGGACTTTCTGGCCTCCTTGGACATCAAGGACGCATACCTGCATGTCCCCATATACTCCAGACACCAGAGGTTTCTGCGATTTGCTATCGGGAAGAACCACTACCAGTTTGTGGCCCTCCCGTTTGGCCTTGCCTCAGCACCCAGGACGTTCACCAAGGTGCTCGCTCCGATTCTGGCACTTCTAAGACAGCGGGGTATCGCTATCACAGGTTACTTGGACGACCTTCTGCTGAAGGGCCCTTCAAGCTCAGAATTAGAGGTAAGCGTGTCCATTACCTGTCAGACTCTTCGAGACTGTGGTTGGATACTAAACACGCAAAAGTCAGTATTGGTGCCCACTCAACGCCTAGTGTACCTGGGGTTGATTCTGGATTCCTCAGAGGCAAAGGTATTCCTCCCTGTGGAGAAGTTGCAGACCCTCCGGGCTGCAGTACGGCAGCTGACTTCCAGGAATTGGTCGTCACTCCGTTTTTGCATGCGAGTGTTGGGCCTCATGGTAGCCTCCTTCGAGGCGGTCCCATATGCTCAATACCACACTCGAGTGTTACAGAGGGAAGTTCTGTCCAGATGGAACAGATGCCCTTCATCTCTGGATTATCAAATCCGAGTGAGCCACCTAGTCAGGAGATCCCTGGTATGGTGGCTGACAGCACCGGCTCTAATGGCCGGGAAGTCATTTCTTCCGGTTTACTGGATAGTGATCACGACGGACGCCAGCCTTACAGGTTGGGGGGGAGTCTGGGGTGTCCAGTCGGCGCAAGGTCGCTGGACCCCAGAGGAAGCCCTCCTGCCGATCAATGTCCTGGAGATCCGGGCGATCAAGCTGTGCCTCTTCAAATGGTCTCAGAGACTGCAAGGGCGTCCAGTCAGGATCCAGTCAGACAACGCCACAGCAGTGGCATATGTCAATCATCAAGGAGGAACAAGAAGCTCAGCTGCAGCATCGGAGATCGCTCGCATCCTGAAGTGGGCAGAGAGGAGCGTACCGGCACTGTCGGCCGTGTACATTCCGGGTGTGGAAAACTGGCAGGCGGACTACCTGAGCCGCCAGATGCTGGACCAGGGAGAATGGTCCTTACACCCGGAGGTGTTCCAACTCCTCTGCCAAAGATGGGGCACACCAGACGTAGATCTTCTGGCTTCCCGACTCAATCGGAAGGTATTGAGGTTTGTGGCCCGGTCAAGAGACCCATGGGCAGACGCAACGGACGCGTTGGTAGCATCGTGGGGCCAGTATCGGCTAATCTATGCCTTCCCTCCCTTAAGGCTTCTTCCTCTTCTGCTCCGCAGAGTGGAGGCAGAGGGAATTCCAATGATCCTAATCGCTCCAGATTGGCCTCAGCGTCCTTGGTACGCCGATCTAGTACGTCTGGTAGCAGACGTCCCCTGGCGCCTACCACTACGGAAGGACCTGCTGTCGCAAGGTCCCATATTCCATCCTGCTTTACAGTCATTGGCTTTAACGGCATGGCTGTTGAGAACCAGGTACTGAGAGACCGGGGCCTGTCAGACTCAGTAATTTCTACTATGAGAAGTGCTCGGAAACCGTCCTCTAGGAAGGTCTATCACCGCACTTGGAGGGCCTACATCTCCATGTGTGAGGAAATGAAATGGCATCCGCGTACCTATTTGGTTTCCAGAATCCTGCTGTTTTTACAGCATGGGGTAGACCAAAGGCTTGCCCTAAGTACGATTAAGGGACAGATATCTGCCCTGGCTGTCTTTTTTCAGCGACCCCTGGCGACTCACTCTCTCGTGAGTACATTTGTGCAGGGGGTTCGACATGTGGCCCCTCCGGTCCGCCCCCCGTTACCTCCGTGGGACTTGAACCTGGTCCTCTCGGTGCTTCAGAAGGCACCGTTTGAGAATATTAGCGATATTCCCCTGTTGACACTTTCTCAGAAGGTGGTCTTTTTGGTGGCTGTTACGTCAGTTAGACGAGTCTCTGAGCTGGCAGCCTTGTCCTGCAAGGCTCCCTATTTGATTTTCCACAAGGATAAGGTGGTGCTGCGGCCGCAGCCTTCCTTTCTTCCGAAGGTCGTTTCGGCTTTTCATCTCAACGAAGACATTGTACTTCCATCCTTGTGTCCTCAGCCGTCGAATCCTAAGGAGTCGGCGTTGCATTCCTTGGACGTTGTCCGAGCTTTGAGAGTATACATATCTGCTACTTCCCTGTTCCGGAAGTCAGACTCACTGTTTGTTTCGGTGGCTGGTCCCAAGAAGGGCCAAGCAGTCTCATCGGCCACCATCTCTAGGTGGATCCGACAGATAGTAATCCAGGCTTACGCCTTAAAGGGTCAGGCGCCCCCCTTTCCTGTCACGGCGCATTCGACCAGGGCAATAGGTGCCTCTTGGGCTTTCCGACATCAAGCGTCTGTTTCCCAACTATGTAAAGCGGCGACTTGGTCGTCCGCTCACACTTTCACAAAATTCTACAAAGTTGATGTAGGTGCATCTTCGGATGCCTCTTTCGGCCGCAAGGTTTTGCAGGCGGCTGTTTAGAGTTGCAACTCCTCCGTTGGAGGAGTGCTGTTTTGTGTTTTGGGGTGAAGTTTGTTTTTATGCTGTTACCACCCCTCGTTTTTTCTCTGACACTGCTTTGGGACGTCCCACTTTGTCAATAGAGAAGCTGTGTCGGTCCATGGACGAAAGAGTAAATAGGATTTTTTACTCACCGTAAAATCCTTTTCTCTGAGTCCATGGACCGACACAGCACCCACCCCTCCTTTTAAGTTTGTACTGCTTTTTGACGAACTGATCTGCGATGTGCAGACTGAGAGGGTATACCCAGAGGGTCCGCCCCCTGGGCGGTACTGTAGAAGGTGTGATGCAACACTTTTTACAAGTTTTTCTGCCTAGTCACTCCTAATTAACGGATAATACCCACTTTGTCAATAGAGAAGCTGTGTCGGTCCATGGACTCAGAGAAAAGGATTTTACGGTGAGTAAAAAATCCTATTTTTCTGTGTTTATGGCCCATGTAGGTAATCTGTTTCTCCCATGTTCCATGGAAGGACACAATCTGATTGGTTGTTTGGAACCTACACAGTTTTCTTGATCTTTCCAGTTTGTGTGCCTTTGTTATCCCTTCTTTTTTTTTCTTTCCACTGTGGCATAGGAATGGTAGGAGACTTTTACCACTAACAATGACCAATCGGCCAAGGATTTCCAACTTTTTGAAAAATGCCTGTATTCCACTACAAATACTGATGCATGCAAGTACTTCCTATTCCTGTGTTTAAACTTTGCACCCCAAGATTGTAGCAATGGCGTGTTAATCACTCACATCGCTTGTTATTGTTGTGCATCATGTGCTAAGGCTTAAAGTATATGGGAATGCATTACATCACAAGTACATAGTTATACATGAAATAGTAATAAAGTACCATAATTGTTTAGATTTTTATAAAATATAAACATTTAATACCTCTTTTTTTTTAACTTTATATGGAAGTAACGTGACTATAAGACTTTTTCATATGGTCCCTCTTCCACACAAAGTGGGTGTGTCTATGTGCTAAGGGAACGGGCATTTATAGCATCATACTGAGAGTGTAATATTGATGTAAACAATAACAAAGGGAAGAAATTAGTCAGATACATGGCATTGGCTGCCGGTCATTGGGGTATTTTCATCTCTTGCCACTTCTGTACATTGCGGTTCCCCTGGTGGTGAGTGGCAATGGCCCCATGAGAATCTCCCTGCCACTTGTACATTAAACAATTGCCTTGCTCACCCTGAAATTCCATCACAGCAATAAGGAAAAAATCATTCCTTTGGGTGCTGCTCCAGATCTCTGTGTTCTTGCGGCTATCATTGTCACATTATTGCCACATGTAACTCTTCCCACTCCAGAACTCTGTTAGTATCAGCAGCTGCTTCTTTAACAGCGAGGCTCCATCTCTGATCCACTGTCAATCAAAACTGCAGGGCTGGCATGGGTGGCCATTGAACCACCCACATAATATACAGGCATGCCGTGCATCAGCATGGCAACCTGTATCTCCCCAAGAGGAATTGGGGAGACGTAAACTGACCAAGGCAGCATGGATATGCTAGCGTGCTTGTCGTGGTCTGAATAAAAAACACAGAAGGGGAACTGGCAGGATCACCGGGTAAATTTGATGAATTGAAAAACTACCAAAGAAACCATCTAGATTTAATTTAAACAAAGTCCATCACATTCCATCTATTTTAATTCCATTCATCCTGTAAAAGGCAAAACTACAACCTCAGTATGAAGTCTGGCACTGTATTCCCATGCTACCAATACATGGCCCCTGTATGGCTAGCATAAAATCAGTCGATTCCTCCATCCACACTAAACAGCATGGATGGAGGAATGTCCACTGTCAGTTTTTCTATTTAGGCATCTGCAGCATCCATGGCTACCTGTACAATGGCACTGCCAAACATTGCATCTAATAGGATGTGGTTACTGTTCAGTGTATACATTTCCACCTTGCTCAGTTGATATTTTAATTTGACTTTTGTTGAGCTGTAAGGTGCCTGCAGGTAAACCCAGGACTTTAATTTGAGCTGATTTAGCAGAATTTAGAGCATCTTTGAATGTAGGGAGGGAATACTTTCTTGACCCCATCAAGTGTCATCTTCCCCAAGAAAATTCCTGTTTTGATTAATCCTGTCATTATGAAATGCCATTTCTAGTTAGAAGGGCATTATTTCCTTATTGATAGATTTATATTCTGGAGGTAAATGAAGGCCATTTTTAGCAGTAAAGTAGTGAGGAATATACTAACACAGAGTAATGATGAGGCAGCAATGTTTCTGTTATGGTATAGGCATACATTTTTATTTTCACAACGTTGCAATCAAAAAAAGAACATTAGTAAACTTTCAAATCAAACAAATCTCGGGGTCCAGATGGGGTTCCCAAAAACTACTATAAGAAGTTCTCAGAACACCTAGTGCCCCACTTGGTATACCATTTTAACTATTTACCAGAGTGAGGCTCCATTCCTCTGAACGAGTATACAGCCTTCATCAGTGTCATTCCTAAACCCCACAAAGATGTCACCAACTACCGGCCGGCACCCAATTTTTTTGATCAACTGCAGCTTTAAAATACTCACTAAAATACCTGCCCTGTGCCCTTATTCTTTCCTAAAAAAAATACATACACAGCGACCAATAAGGCTTCATTCGATACTGCCAGACACTGGATCAAGTACGCAGGACACAAGCTCTCATTTCCGCACTTCACTCTTGATGGGACACTATGATCCATAGGGAAAACATGCTTCTGCCACTAGACTTGCACAAAGCTTTCACCTTCCAAGAGCATACAATTCCATCAGAGAACATTAATCTTCCTACATCTCCATTCAGCGAGGCACCAGACAGGGCTGTCTGTTATCTCCACAAATTTTTGCAATAGTCATGAAGCCCCTGGCTGTCACTAAATTTCAGATGAGGTGGAAACCAGTGTAAAAAAATAAATAAAGCTGAAGCCGTTCTGGAAGCATTTAAATTCCTTTGCCTAAAAATCCTAGCCTATGGGCACAAACACTGTGAGCCCCAGAGAGGAGAAGAATACCTCATTAGGCGGCAAGGTTATTTTACTAATTATATCAAATTGCTTTAAATTGTATGGGCTCAATTTTACTACTAAGTTAAGCCTTGTGTAAAGCTTTTTTTTTTTTTTTCACAAAAAGGGATGAAGGTTTCTGGTGTCTAATTTCTTACTAAATGTACAGACCTATGCTGTGCTGCTAACTTAGCAGCTGACCTTTGAAACTGATTACGCGCTTTTGAATTGAGATCTCTCCCATACCGATTAACTGCCTCCCGTGAAAACATGTTTCAGTATGGTAATATCCTTTCAAAGGCTGAATTTCCAGGATTGCGATTCCCTGCCTGCCTCAGATAAATTATTATTTAACGTTATACGCCCCAAGGCTACACAGAGGCCTAGAGCTCCCCATTCTCTTGGTGTTTTATCAAGCAGCCAAAATCTCTCAATTGGCTTATACTACAACACAAATCCTTCCCCCAGCGAGTGCCAATAGAGGCTTTGTTGATATCGGTGTCTTCATAAGATGCCCCAACAGGCTTCGTCCTCCCATTTTATGACCTAGGCTATTGCATTCCTTAGCAGTCTGGCTGTACACCCTCCACATTAACTCAGAACTCTTTCTTGTTCTATTTTTCTTTTTCCTTTCTTCTCTTTTTTTACTCCTTATATGTACTATACTGCAAACTCCAACAGTCAGCAAGCCGTTGACCTCCTCCATACATTGTATTACTGGAAATAGAATAAGGGGGTTCCCTACTTATTTATTTTTTGTTTTATACCAACCATAAATTTATTGCCCTAGTGTAACTATCTCTTCTAACCTTGTACCCTTGATTGCCTGGTTTAACTGTTTTTGCTCAAAAAATATGATTGTGCCAAACTTGAGAGCCTTTGGTAGTGTACGCTCTGTATATTCTGCTTCCTTATTGTGCTCTGGTACTTCTTTTGTAAAACAGAATAAATAGATTGAAATCTAAAAAAATAGGACATTGTTTTAATGTAAAACATTTTTCTTTGTGCTGTGTTACCTAGGTGGGGAATCTAAAGTCGGCCGGGTTGTGGATATTCGCGGATGGGATGTGGAAACAGGACGCAGCGTGGCAAGTGTAACTTGGGCTGATGGCACCACTAATGTTTACAGAGTTGGGCACAAGGGCAAAGTAGATCTAAAGTGCATCGCAGATGCTCAAGGAGGACATTACTACAAAGATCACTTACCTAAGCTTGGTAAGACAGACAGACAGTTTGCATTAACATGTCAGTTTTATTTATTTTTATCATGTCAGTCAGCCACTTACTAAATAATTGTCATTCTTAATTAACATGTTTGCTTTATATTTACGAACAGATTACCACCTCCTTTTGTGGGAACAAGATGACAACATCTTAATATTTCCCTAGGCTGATCAGTGTTGACCTCCAGCCAAATTTCCTTTTTTTGGGGTTAAAGTGGGAAATGGTTAAATACCCTGCCCTGGGCGGTGTCTTAATCTGTGGTGAGGGGGGCATGCTGGCAGCTTCTGCCGCTTCTGCCTGTTACTGCACAATGTATGTATTCCCGACTCCTCCGTTCCAGCACTTCAACTCTGCCTTATCTCTCCTGCACCGATTAATCGCTCCTCTCCTTCAAAGCTCCCCTCCCCGTCAGCTTGTTCTCCTCCCGGCCAGGTCACTTCAGTCTTCCTCGTTGGTCACTTTCACTTTGTTTGGTGTCCTGTCGAATACTGCCTCCTGTTGAAAAATGCCTCTGATGGGTCTGCACATGCGCAGTACCAAACGTCACTCCAGCTGATATGATATGCGCACCACATGCCACTTTCTCCCTGAAATGTTCCTCATTCAATTTCAAAAGTTGCACAATATGTTAGTACTATTTCAGTGCATGTCACAAACATTACATGTATTACACACCTTACACCATTATTGGCCCTATCCGATTGGGGGGGGGGGGGGCCTTGGCGCAGTTTGCAATGTTAGCCATGGGCACCGGATAACCTTGTCCCAGCACTGATTCTCACCTTTAGACCTTTCTTATTAATAAATTGTTTTCACCCACAGAACTCTATAAACTGTAAAGACTGTTGTTTAAAATATCACAGGCAGTTAGCAGTTTGAGATGCAGCCACCATTCCTGGCACCAGTGTAAATTTTGACATCAAATTTCGATTTAGTCTTAGTTATAATGTAAGAAAATAACAGTTGTGCTGCGTGGTGCTGGCACACTAGTAACAATAAGGCGTGACACCTTATGGATGTGACATGATTACAATACACCATATACAATAAAAAATATATAATAATAAGTAAAAAAAAATACCAAAATGAACCAAGATGACTATGTGACATATGACCATATCAATTAATCAATCCAATGATCAAAATTAAAAAGAATTAATTAACATGCAGTTCTTCTTAAAGTGGTTGTAAACCCACTTTTTCAACTTGCACCTACAGGTAAGCCTAGATTAAGGCTTACCTGTAGGTGCAAGAAATATCTCCTAGGAGATATTTACTAAAATGATAGGCGCCGCTATCTACGGCGCATGCGCGCCCTAGACAACGACGCATTTATGGGGTTAATCCCATTCACATACTCGGCTACTTCCCAGCAATCGCTGGGCGTAGCCGAGTGGGACGCCTCCCGCGCGCATGCGCAGAGTGACGTCTCCGCCGCTCCGGCCAATCACAGCGCCGGAGCGGCGCTGTGATTGGCTGGTGCGGCGATACCCGGAAGTAACATTCCGGCTATCGCTGCAGTGATGTCTGCGGCTGGACAGAGGGACGAGGACAGCTTCGGGGGCCCCGATCTAAGGTAAGTGGAACATAATGAGCTATTATGCTAGTCATAATAGCTCATTATGCCTTTCTCTTGCAGGTGGGCCAAAAAAAAAAAAAAAGTGGGTTTACAACCACTTTAAGAATGTCCAAAAAAGAGCTGAGAAATTACATATCTCATAATAGAAAAGGTTCCAAGATGACGTTGATTCAAAAGTTCTACTAGGCAAGTGAATATTGGTGACTTCACACTTAAACACCCAAGAAGAAAGTGTAGTACTGGAAAAGACAAAGATCCTCCACCTCCAATATCGAATCTCCTTACCAGCTCTTATGGATCCCTGGTAAAAGAGATCGTAAACACCTGCGGCTGTCTCCCCCGCCAAGGGTCTTTCAGTAGTATATCAGCATAAAATATCTTCCTCCACACTAAGGGCTCCTCAGTATAATCCCCGGATACATGATTCCAAAAAAGATATAAAGGCCACCATAGTGAAGTACTTAACAGTTTAATCAAATAATGAAAATACACTTACAAGAAAGTGGTGATGTAAAAGCATATATAAAATCGTTCGTAAGCCGGCCAGCTTAAACTATCCGCCCGTCCTTCCGGGATAGCGTTGTTTGTTTGTTGGTGACGTCAGCACGCCGCTACTCCCTACGCCGTTTCATCAGAGATGACGTCTTCCAGGGGCTCTGGAAGACGTCATCTCTGACGAAACGGCGTAGGGAGTAGCGGCGTGCTGACGTCACCAACAAACAATCTTGGAACCTTTTCTATTATGAGATATGTCATTTCTCAGCTCTTTCTTGGACATTCTTAAGAAGAACTGCATGTTAATAATTTTTAATTTTGATCATTGGAATGATTAATTGATATGGTCATATGTCACATAGTCATCTTGGTTAATTTTGGTATATTTTTTTTACTTATTATATATTTTTATTGTATATGGTGTATTGTAATCATGTCACATCCATAAGGTGTCACGCCTTATTGGTACTAGTGTGCCAGCACCACGCAGCGCAACTGTTATTTTCTTACATTGTTCCTATTTGTGTATATCCACATTTTTAGTCGCAGCAGCGGACACTATTTGTCACTGGTGGTAATATTTTATTTTATTTTTTTTATTTTATTTTACATTTCATTTCACTTTTTGACTTGCGCAGTAGTTTTTTCTTTACATATAGTCTTAGTTATAGTCTTTTGACTAAAATGCCATTTTAGTTTTAGTCGTATTTTAGTCTTTTGACTAAAATGCTATTATAGGTTTAGTTGTATTTTAGACCCCTTTCACACTGGGGCGCTCATAGCGTCGGCGGTAAAACGCCGCTATTTTTAGCGCCGACGCTATGGGCGGATTTGCGGCGCATTTCGGCTGCTAGTGGTGCGATTTTAACCCCCGCTAGCGGCCGAGAAAGGGTTAAAACCGCCCGCAAACCGCTGCCACAGCAGCGGTTTGCGGGCGGTATAGCTGCGCTGTCCCATTGATTTCAATGGCCAGGAGCAGTAAAGGAGCGGTATATACACCGCTCCTTCACCACTCCAAAGATGCTTTCACACTGAGACAGCAGGGCAGGAGTTTTTCAGGCGGTATTTAGGCGCTATTTTTAGCGCTAAAACGCCTGAAAAACTCCTCAGTGTGAAAGTCATCTGAATTTTTTTAGTTTTAGTCATATTTTAGTCAACTAAAATCTAATGGGTTTACTTAAATTTTAATGAATTAGTTCTTTAGAATTGCCAAACATTATATACTCATGGAGTAAAAATCTAACAACCTGTTATTATTTATGGTGTTCAGGTTTGAACATGCACTACAGACACAGATTTAGCCATTGTGATATGTATTACGTCTTTATAAATAAAAATTTAATTAACAAACAAAAATATTGCTTTTTGACAAGCAGGAGTACAACTTAAAAATATATATTAAAAAAAAATGTTAAACTCTGATGGCTGTTATGTCATTGCACATATTACCTAAATATATTACCAACATTAAATATCATGAAAAAAAAATAAGAAAAGCCTTTTTTCTTAATTTTTTTTTTCTTTCAGCAGCTTAGTAGATACCTCCTACATATTCTTATGTGGTAGTGCAGTGTTAATTTTGACTTATAATTTCAATTTCATTTTAGTCATAGTCTTTTGACTAAAATGCCATTTTAGTTTTAGTCGTATTTTAGGCTTTTGACTAAAATGCCATTTTGGTTTTAGTCGTAATTTTAGTCATCTGAATTGTGTTAGTTTTAGTTGACTAAAATAGTATTAATTTAGTCAACAAAGACATTTTAGTTAAAGAAATAAACACTGCTTGGCACCAATAAGACTACCACAATCAAAGCTGCTTACATTTTGTAGCTCTTCTCATTTAAATGTTTTGAAAACAACTCAACTTATTTGTGCATGCTGTACGTTGTGTTGCAGCCCTGCTATTCTCTGTAGGACTATACTTGGTGACCACAATTATATATTGGATTCTGGAGGTTAAAGACATGTTTTTATGGTTTATGAAAAGAAGACATAATAGCTTGGCTCCAATCTAGTCACTCCTATAGCTTTTATAACAACTGAATATTTCTAAAGCTTGTACCCTAAAGCCCATCATGTGCCAGTTGGCCAGCACATTTGATATATTTACATCCAGCTTAAAGTATAAATTTAGACCCCTTTCACACTGGGGCGGGTCTGTTACTGGTAAAGTGCCGCTAGTTTTAGCAGGGATTTACTGTTGTTTTAGCAGCGCTTTTTGGCCGCTAGCGGGACGCTTTTAACCGCTGCTGGCAACTGAAGAAAAGGTTAAAAAACCGCCAGTGTTGCTGCGCTTCTGAAGCGCTTTACAGGCCATTCGCAAGCGCTGCATTCATTCCAATGGGCAGGGGTGGTGTAGGAGCGCAGTATACTGCGCTCCTACACCGCCCCAAAGATGCTGCTTGCAGAACTTTTTTTCCCGTCCCGCAAGCGCACCACCCCAGGATGAAAGCTCTCAGGCTTTCATACTGGGGAGGCATGAGAGGCAGTTTTCAGGCGCTTTACAGACGCTATTCTTAGCGCTAAAAGGCCTGAAAACTGCCTCAGTTGTGAAAGGGGTCTATTGTTTTGGATAAAGTGGAGAGGGATTAGAACACCTGCCAGGTTTTTATTACCACTTGACCTCCGGAAGATTTAAACCCCGTTATGACCAGGTCATTTTTTGCAATGCGCCACTCTAACTGACAATTGCGCGGTCGTGCAACACTGTACCCACATAAAATGTATGTAATTTTTTTCCACAAATAGAGCTTTCTTTTGGTGGTATGTGATCACCACTGTGTTTTACATTTTTTGCGCTATAAACAAAAAAAAACAATTTTGAAAAGAAAACAATGTTTTTTACATTTTGCTATAAAACCTATCCAATAATAAAAATAAAAAAAATCGAATTTCTTCATAAATTTAGGACAATGTGTATTCTGTTACATATTTTTGGTATAAAAAATCCCAATAAGCGTATATTGATTGGTTTATGTGAACGTTATAGCGTCTACAAACTATAGGATATATTTAGGGAATTTTTATAAATGTTATACTAGTAATGGCAGCGATCAGTGACTTATAGCGGGACTGCGATATTGCGGTGGATATTTGGACACTAACTGATACTTTGCGGAAATCAGTGACACTAATACAGAGATCAGTGCTAAAAAATATGCACTGTCACTGTACTAATGACACTGGCTGGGAAGGGATTAAACATCTAGGGCAATCAAAGGGTTAACTGTGTGCCTAGACAGTGTTTATATGTGTAGTGCAAGGTGCCTTTACTAAAGGAAGTAATGGATTTTGTTCCCTGCTTTGCTTTCCCCCTGTCAGAACTGAAATCTGCCTTGGTTACATAGTCTCAGTTCTCTGTGTATTACTGATGATTGGCAGGTGCCGGAGGACATCCAATGCCCAGCACCTGCAGATCGGCTTCTGCTGTGAATATTCACAGCAGAAGCGGCCCCGGGGTGGCACACGCATGCCCCCTGCAGGCGGAAGTGCAGAATTATGTATATATTCGTAATTCTGCTCAGGAGAGCCGCCCAGTAGCATCTGGCGGACATTAGGGGTTAAGGAGATTCAGCCCCTCTATTTGTCCTGTTTACTGTTATCATTGAACGTGAAAGTAAAAGAAAACAGTAATAGAGGTGAAACCTTCCAACGGGGACACTAGTTCTGTTCCCTTTTGCAAGGATTTCCTCCCACTTTTTGACTATGGTACAGGAAGTGGAGGTAAATCTTCCCAATGGGACACAGATGGAAAAAAAACTGACAGGGGTTCTAACCCTCCCTTACTGTATACAACATTTAAAAAAAGTTTTGCCTGGAGTTCAACTTTAAATGTTATGCCTTTTGTCGTTTTTCAGGTAAACCGGCAGAGATTCAGAGGAAAGAGAGTTCAGAACGGCATCCGTTCCAGCATGGTGACAAAGTGAAGTGTCTCTTAGATGTTGAAATTTTGCGGGAAATGCAAGAGGGGCATGGAGGCTGGAATCCAAAAATGGCAGAGGTAATTGTCACTGTAATGTTTCAGCCATTGATTCATTCAAGCAAACTTTTTTCACAGGCAACATCCACAGTGGCCATTATACAGGTCCTTCTCAAAAAATTAGCATATTGTGATGAAGTTCATTATTTTCTGTAATGTACTGATAAACATTAGACTTTCATATATTTTAGATTCATTACACACAACTGAAGTAGTTCAAGCCTTTTCTTGTTTTAATATTGATGATTTTGGCATACAGCTCATGACAACCCAAAATTCCTATCTCAAAAAATTAGCATATCATGAAAAGGTTCTCTAAACAAGCTATTAACCTAATCATCTGAATCAACTAATTAACTCTAAACACCTGCAAAAGATTCCTGAGGCTTTTAAAAACTCCCAGCCTGGTTCATTACTCAAAACCGCAATCATGGGTAAGACTGCCGACCTGACTGCTGTCCAGAAGGCCATCATTGACACCCTCAAGCAAGAGGGTAAGACACAGAAAGAAATTTCTGAACGAATAGGCTGTTCCCAGAGTGCTGTATCAAGGCACCTCAGTGGGAAGTCTGTGGGAAGGAAAAAGTGTGGCAGAAAACGCTGCACAACGAGAAGAGGTGACCGGACCCTGAAGAAGATTGTGGAGAAGGACCGATTCCAGACCTTGGAGGACCTGCGGAAGCAGTGGACTGAGTCTGGAGTAGAAACATCCAGAGCCACCGTGAACAGGCGTGTGCAGGAAATGGGCTACAGGTGCCGCATTCCCCAGGTCAAGCCACTTTTGAACCAGAAACAGCGGCAGAAGCGCCTGACCTGGGCTACAGAGAAGCAGCACTGGACTGTTGCTCAGTGGTCCAAAGTACTTTTTTCGGATGAAAGCAAATTTTGCATGTCATTCGGAAATCAAGGTGCCAGAGTCTGGAGGAAGACTGGGGAGAGGGAAATGCCAAAATGCCTGAAGTCCAGTGTCAAGTACCCACAGTCAGTGATGGTCTGGGGTGCCATGTCAGCTGCTGGTGTTGGTCCACTGTGTTTTATCAAGGGCAGGGTCAATGCAGCTAGCTATCAGGAGATTTTGGAGCACTTCATGCTTCCATCTGCTGAAAAGCTTTATGGAGATGAAGATTTCATTTTTCAGCACGACCTGGCACCTGCTCACAGTGCCAAAACCACTGGTAAATGGTTTACTGACCATGGTATTACTGTGCTCAATTGGCCTGCCAACTCTCCTGACCTGAACCCCATAGAGAATCTGTGGGATATTGGGAAGAGAAAGTTGAGAGACGCAAGACCCAACACTCTGGATGAGCTTAAGGCCGCTATCGAAGCATCCTGGGCCTCCATAACACTTCAGCAGTGCCACAGGCTGGTTGCCTCCATGCCACGCCGCATTGAAGCAGTCATTTCTGCAAAAGGATTCCCGACCAAGTATTGAGTGCATAACTGAACATAGTTATTTGAAGGTTGACTTTTTTTGTATTAAAAACACTTTTCTTTTATTGGTCGGATGAAATATGCTAATTTTTTGAGATAGGATTTTTGGGTTGTCATGAGCTGTATGCCAAAATCATCAATATTAAAACAAGAAAAGGCTTGAACTACTTCAGTTGTGTGTAATGAATCTAAAATATATGAAAGTCTAATGTTTATCAGTACATTACAGAAAATAATGAACTTTATCACAATATGCTAATTTTTTGAGAAGGACCTGTATTTGTTTTGTAACCTTACATAAAATGAGTCTTTTCCCCTGGCTGAGAGCCAACTGAACAGAAAGCTTGAGTGGGAATGTTTGAAACCACGTGTTTGAAATAAATGACCCTAATAATGACAACTCAACAACAGCTTTACGTTTGGGTTTAAGTTATGACTGTATACTCCATCCATCCCCAAAAAACTTCTGTTTTACTATTTGTGCATTCATCTACTGCTACATTGTAAGGCAATGTGACAAAATAAATTTCAATGTATATAGGAAGGACAATCCACGCTATCCCTATTCGGCAGAAAAAATTAGCAAAATGCCAATATTCAACCAAATCAAATAAAAAACGCGCAACGTGAAGATACACATAAAAGGAGGATATTGAAATCCAAAAGTGAATGGTGGTGCTGCAATAATAAAAGTTCAGAATAATAAACTGCAAATATGTGTAATGTAAAAAATTGCGCAACCCAAAAACATAAAGTGAAAAAAACAACAACAATAATTGCTTCTATAAATTGCTTCCAAAGAGGCAATAATGTGTGCCCAAAAAAGGGTGTATAAATATCTAATATGTATAAATTTCAAACACATATGCTCAAAGATAGTATAAAAACCAAAAAAGTGTATAACACATAAGTGTCCATGAAAGACTGAAAATGACACATAAAAAAATGTCCAAACGAGACTGGAAGCGAAGGTGCCAATTCTCCTCACTTTCTTCTTTCAAAGCAGGTAATGATGACTCATAATCAGGTAATAAAGATGTCTGCTTACCAAATCAGGTGGATCCTCATTACAGGGATAAAAGGGGCTTAATAGACACGTACTCCGGACATCTGATGTGGGAAGTCAGATACTCATCTAGATCCTATGCTCCGCTGCACCGTGTTCAAAAAGATCCTCTCAATTAAGAAAACCAATCAAAGGCACCGCTTATGATTCGTAATATAACATGTTGGGGATAAGAACAAAAAACTTCATGGTGCAGAAAGGTTTAAAAAGGGAAATCCCCTTTATTGGGTAAAAAACACTGACATCCACAGATAGAAAAAAAATTTAAATAGAGAGAGCGCACTGAATGCCAGCAATCTCCGACAATGATTTAAAAAGCAGTCAGCTGTAGCTCACGCCAATCAGCTGGTGCGTGATGACATCGAATTCCTTAGCTCCACCCAATAAAGGGGATTTCCCTTTTTAAACCTTTCTGCACCATGAAGTTTTTTGTTCTTATCCCCAACATGTTATATTACGAATCATAAGCGGTGCCTTTGATTGGTTTTCTATATTGAGAGGATCTTTTTGAACACGGTGCAGCAGCGGAGCATAGGATATAGAGGAGTATCTGACTTCCCACATCAGATGTCCGGAGTACGTGTCTATTAAGCCCCTTTGATCCCTGTAATGAGGAGCCACCTGATTTGGTAAGCAGACATCTTTATTACCTGATTATGAGTCATCATTGCCTGCTTTGAAATAAGAAAGTGAGGAGAATTGGCACCTTCGCTTCCAGTCTCGTTTGGACATTTTTTATGTGTCATTTTCAGTCTTTCATGGACACTTATGTGTTATACACTTTTTTGGTTTTTATACTATCTTTGATCATATGTGTTTGAAATTTATACATATTAGATATTTATACACCCTTTTTTGGGCACACATTATTGCCTCTTTGGAAGAAATTTATAGAAGCAATTATTGTTGTTGTTTTTTTCACTTTATGTTTTTGGGTTGCGCAATTTTTTACATTCCACAAAATAAATTTCAAACCAAACCAAGGTTTTGTTTTTACATAATGTGATTTGACATAACCGTTTGATGTCATTATATTGCATGCTTCTTAATTCATTTTTTAAGCTTGTCTTGATTGTGCAGTTTATAGGTCAAACCGGAACAGTTCACAGAATCACAGAGAGGGGAGATATCAGAGTGCAGTACAACAGTGAAACACGCTGGACCTTCCACCCTGGTGCTCTGACAAAGGTACCGCAAGATGTATGTAGCACACAACATAGTAAAATATATATAAAATTGATTTGGAAGGAATAAGCAAGCATTTTATTACTCTTATTTATTCATCTCTTCTTATCCGAGCTAGGTCCGTTCTCATCTCATTTTGTTTTAGAGCTTTCCACTTGTTAGAGAAGATGCACCTCTGGATTATTCATTCGACTCCAGCACTTCCTAATAAGGAGTTGCCTAGGACTTCCACATGTATCCTGGGAGGTTGGTGTCATTAGCCTCCCTAATCCTAAACTCCAGCCAAATAAAACTTGAATAGAATAAGGGGCAGAAGTTTAGGAACTGATATTCATAGACCATGGGTTATAAGCAGGCTACCTTCAGGTGATTGGACACAGGCAAAAACTTTGCTAGGGCCACTTGTAGTGCATACGCGTATAACCCCACCCACAGAAGTTTTTTTACTACAGTCTTTAGGGAAAGTTTTTTTCTTCTTTCTTCTGATACTTCTATCAAGATCTAACTGCTTATCGCCCTAGGCCAGTGATGGCGAACTTTGGCACTCCAGATGTTTTGGAACTACTTTTCCCATGATGCTCATGCACTCTGCAGTGTAGTTGAGCATCATGGGAAATGTAGTTCCAAAACATCTGGGGGTGCCAAGGTTCGCCATCACTGCCCTAGGCTATCTAGCAGTTTCCAGATCAGTAATCCTTGGGGTTTTTCTTGGGGACCCTACTCAAACCCCACTATGTGGGGCTGATCTGTAATGTTGCTTCAGGCACTGGATACCTCCATAAACCTGGCCATACACTGACCAAAACTGTCTGACTTTCGATCAGTGTTGGGCCATCCCTGTTTGATCAACTTCTGTTGAAGGGATATGCTGGAAAACTTTTGTTGATCAATGTAATCTGACAGCAAGCAAACTTACTGGCCACCTTACTCCAACTTCCTTCACAAAGGTTGGTGGTACCTAGTCCTTCAGAGGAAAGGTTCTGAGGTTTTTATTCAAAACTCTTTGCATTTTTCAAACAAAATGGGGGCAGCTGTCATTGCCTAAATTAGACAAAGGGAATATCTCGCATCAGAAGACACACAAGATGTCTATCTACATACAGTGACTTGAAAAAGTATTTATACCCCTTAAAATTTTCCACATTTTGTCATGTTATAACCAAAAATGTAAAAAAAAAAATTTGGGGGATTTTATGTGATAGACCAACACAAAGTGGCACATAATTGTGAAGTAGAAGGAAAATGATAAATGGTTTTCAGAAAAGTGTGGCGTGTATTTGTATTCAGTCCCCCTCAGTCAATACTTTGTAGAACCACCTTTCACTGCAATTACAGATTATTCCTTAAAGTGGAAGAAAACCCTCTTATCGTTTTCAGCCAAGGAAGCTGCCATCTTGACCTTTGTTTAATCTTCAACTGCCATGATGCTGCACATGTGACCAGTTATGACAACAGCCATTGGATGGTTTGACAGTTTGGTTGAGAGCACAACCAATGTGGCAGTTGGCATTTCCAGCATGCCGGGAATTTAACTGTTTTTTTAAACTGTTAAATCAATGGGTTTACTTCCACTTTAAATGTTGCGCAAGATAGAGATAGGAAGGGTTCCAGTGATCCTCATTGCACCGACTTGGTCCAGAACAATGTGATATACAGACTCCTGGTGGATGAGCTTTGGGTTCTTCCAAAAAGATCAGATTTACTGTCAGAAGAACCCCTTTTCCACCCTGTTTCTTAGTCACTTGCTTCAGCAGCATAGCTGCTAAAACCCAGGTTTTGAAGGATAGAGTTATCTCTGTATTAATTATCCCCACGTCAGAACAAGAATATCGGCCTCTTATAGATCTACCATCGCACACGAAAGACTTACTTTGCCTGGTTCAAGGACAAACAAGTAAGTCCCATGGAATACCCTGTTTTTCATATTTTGACCTTTCTTCAGTCTGGTTTTGACCAGAGTCTGGCCATGAGAATCCCTTTCCAGAAACCTCTTGCTTCACAGTCCTTAATCAAGACTTTTCTTCACGGAGCTGCTCATATAAATCCCCCAGTTCGACTTTCTCTGTATCACCTTCTCTGTGATCCGAACCTGGTGCTGTCTGCACTCCAGATTAGAGATATACGTTTGGAAGACCTCAGCTATAAAGTTCCAATCCTGGTAAACATTACATCTGTAAGGGTACTTCCACACTGAGGCACTGGGTGAATCGGCGGTAAAGTGCCGCTATTTTTAGCGGCGCTTTACTGACGAATTTTCGGCGCTATTCCTTCGCTAGCGATGCGGTTTTACCCCCCCCGCTAGCAAACGAAAAAGGGTTAAAAACCACTGCAAAGCGCCTCTGCAGAGGTCCATGCTACAAAGCTGGAGTTCCACATGGGGAGGGGGGGGAGGTTATATGAAGGTTCACTGGGGGGGGGTGTTCCTAGCAAAGCTTTGATGCACCATAAACTCTATAACAGACACATACAATCTATCACAGGGGGACCACTACTGTGTCAATGGGCAGTTAAATTGCTTGATACATTTTTTATTAGAAATCCAACAGGGGACTTGCTTTACAGCCAGCAATTTTTTAACAAGCTGCACCCTTAACTCACAGTTAAGTCATTCGGTGTTAAACCTGAAAATATAACCATCAGAAGAAAGTAGTTCAAGCCTTGACAGATTAGCCCTCATGTAGCAAATGATACAGATGTTATTCCTCACTAAAAACAAATAATTGAGTTCACTGGTGACTCCTTGACTTATCCATGAGTGTATCTGGTGGTTGGAAGGAATGAGTGTCACGTGATCACTTTAATGCTGCTGCATCCCTTTACAGTGATATGGTGTACATTTATTTGCATAGTGTTGCCATGTATTGTCAGATTGTGGAGCTGTGCTTTACAATATCTTGATTGCAGTGTTTGTTTTTTATTAGTTGCTTCCTTTTCCTTTTTTGCATACGATGGAAAATTGCTTTTTTTTATTTTGTTTCTTTTCTTTTTAGCACAACAGTATTTGGGTTGGTGATGTTGTGCGTGTGATGGATGACATGGATACAGTCAAGAAGCTACAAGTTGGTCACGGGGAGTGGACAGATGATATGGCCCCTGTGAGTGCCTAAAATTATGAGTGCCATTTTCAGCACTGGAAAACTTTCTTCTTCTGGAACTTTTCCAACTATTCATCTGTCTGCTCATTTCTCTGTGTTAACTCCCATTTTGAACAAATAACCATGGTATTGGTAACACTACAGTAACAGAAATTACCAGAGGTAACCCCATAGGGCCATGGAAATTACGTTACAGCCTTTAAAGGTTTTATATGTTCATATAAAAGTAGGAAGTTGGGTGAGCTGACCTGAATCACTGACAGGAAGGGGGAGCAGAGCTGCTCAGTCACTGCTGGGAGGGCAGAGCAGGGGGTAGATAAACTGCTGAGTTACTGCCAGAAGGGGGAGAGCGGGGGGAGTTGAGCTGCTGAGTCACTGTTCAGAGTGGGAACAGGGGGATTTGAGTTGCTGAATCACTTATGAGGAGTAAAGCCAGCCATACATGGATCAAAATTCGGTCAGTCTCTGCTGAACCAGCCAAATTTAAATCTATGTATGGGGATAGTCTACCGATCAACTTCTGTACAACCAGCCTGTCCGATAAATTCTTTCAGCATAAAGAAATGATTTCTATTGCTCAGCCCACTATCCCAAAAGTAAGGAATATACCCCATAATATTTTGGATCTGGGACAAAAGTGAGACCAGCAAATACTGTTTAAGAGGGCTGTGATGTACATTGATATTTTCTGAAAGTGTCAGAAACCTCTCTGCATTTTATTTCAAAACATACATTTATAATATTTTTGCATCTCAGGAACACCCTTCCCTCACATTCCTTAAAGGGTAACTCCTCAAGTTTTAAGCCCCTCCTGCGAAAGGAATTTCACTTTTGGCAAAATAGTTCCCAAAGGATGCAGATCGTGCAGCTTTACTTATTAGAACACTAATGCCACGTACACAGGCTTGGAATTTCCGACAACAAATGTTCGATGGGAGCTTTTGGTCGGAAATTCCGACCGTGTGTAGGCCCCATCGGACATTTTCTGTCGGAATTTCCGTCAACAAAAATTTGAGAACTGGTTCTCAAATTTTCCGACAACAAAATCTGTTCTCGTAAATTCCGAGCGTGTGTAGACATTTCCGACGCACAAAATTCCACGCATGCTCTGAATCAAGTACGAGGAGGAAGCGCTCGTTCTGGTAAAACTAGCGTTTGTAATGGAGATGGCACATTCGTCACGCTGTAACGGACTGAAAAGCACGAAGCTGAAAAACACGAATCGTCTCTCACCAAACTTCTACTAACACAAGATTAGCAGAAGGAGCCCAAAGGATGGTACACTTGGTATGGCACTTCCGTTTTATTGTGCCGTCGTACGTGCTGTACGTGACCGCGTTCTTAACGTTCGCAATTTCCGACAACATTTGTGCGACCGTGTGTATGCAAGACAAGTTTGAGCCAACATCGGAAATTTATCCACGGTTTTGTTGTCGGAATGTCCGATCGTGCGTACGCGGCATAAGAGTGCATTAGCTGATTCTAATGAACCAGACCCTTCCATTCAGAATCAGTCTGCAAAAGACACTGAAAAACAAGCAGCCGTTTCTTCAGAGCAACAAAAGGTAGCAATTTGATACAAGGTTTGTTAAAATCCCTGCAATGTACACTGATCACCCAGAGAAGACTTATTTTTTTCTTAACAAATGTGGAGTTACTCTTTAACATACCATCCAGCACAGGGCAGTCAGATATGAACTTTCTTAGGTGTGCTTTATGCAGGGAATCAGGAGGCTCAGGTCTTCAGAGTTAGTGCCACAAATGCTGTATATTCTAGTCCAGGTTCCTTGGCAAATGGCTACAAACTGCCCAAAAAATTGTATACAAGATAGTGGGTGGATCAAGCCTGCTTTTAGTACCAGAAAAAAACAGGTTTTCATTTTGCACTATTACAACCTTCTAGCTACCGGCATCCTAACAACTGCTGATGTCATTGGTTGATCAGGAGGATGTTGGGTGTCTGCACAGCATCCTTGTTTAGCCCTCCCCTGCCCCTCCCCAGTGAGGGAGAGAAACTGAGGGAGAAGAGAAACATTGTAATGCTAGTCAGTACCAGTGTGCAAAGGTGTGTTTACTTTGAAAGAGTACAGTCGTGGCCAAAAATATAGGCACCCCTGCACTTCTGTCAGATAATGCACCACTTTGCCCAGAAAATTGTTGCAATTACATATGTTTAGGCATTCTCATATTTATTTATTTTGTTTGTATTTGTATGACACACAAAAGTGGAGAAGCAACAAGCCAAATCTGATACATTCCAGGCAAAACTCCAAAAATGGACTGGACAAAATTATTGGCACCTTCTAAAAATTGTAAGAAATAATTGCATTCCAAGTTTGTGATGCTCCTGTCATTTGTAATCAAAGTCACCTGTATTAGGTAACAAGTGTTGATAATATAGAAATCACACCGGCAACCATTAAAAATGGTGAAAAATTGACTCAACTTTTCTGTTGTGTGTCTCTGTGTGCTAAACGGAGCATGGAGAAGAGAAAGAGCAGCAAAGAATTGTTGGGGGATTTGAGTTTAATTTTTTTTTTTAAAAGAATGGACAATCTCAAGGTAAAAAGTCCATCTCCAGAGATCCTAATGTTCCTGTGTCCACTGTGCGCACCATTGTGAAAAAAGTTTACAGCCCATGGCACGGTAGCTAACCTCCCTGGACGTGGACGAAAGAGAAAAATTGATCAAAGATTGCAACAAAGGATTGTTCGAATGGTGGAAAAAGAACCTTGACCACTTTCCAGACAAATTCAAGCTGACCTTTAGTCACAGGGTACAACTGTGTCAGCTCGCACTGAACGTCTACATTCGAATGAAAAGGGACACTATGGTAAGAGACCCAGGAGGACCCAACTGCTACACAGAAACATAAAAAAGACAGATTAGAGTTTGCCAAAACGTCACTGAGGAAGATAAAAATCATTTTGGGAGAATGTGCTGTGGACAGACGAAACAAAATTACAGCTTCATTCTACTGTTTCCAGAAAAAAATGAGGCCTTTAAAGAAAAGAATACAGTCCCTACAGTCAAACATGGTAGAGGTTCACTGATGTTTTGGGGTTGCTTTGCTGCTACATGCACTGAATCTCTTGACCGTGTGCATGGCATTATGAAATCTGAAGACTACCAAAGAATTCTGGGGTGCAATGTAGGGCCCATTGTCAGAAAGTTGGGACTCCGTCAGAGGTCATGAGTCTTACAGCAGGACAATGTCAAAAAGCACCCAGAATTGTTTAAGACAAAGCGCTGGAGAGTACTAAACTGGCCAGCAATGAGTCCAGTTCTAAATCTCATAGAGCACCTGTGGGGAGATCTCAAAACAGCAGTTGGGAGAAGGAACCCTTTCAATCTGAGAGACCTGGAGCAGTTGGTGAAAGAAGAGTGGTCCAAAATTCCAGTAGAGAGGTGTAAGAAACTCATTGATGGTTACAGGAAGCGATTGATTTCAGTTTTTTTCCAGGGAGTGTGCTACCAAATATTAAATTGAGGATGCCAATAATTTTGTCCAGTTAATTTTTGGTGTTTTGCGTGGAATGTGTCGGATTTGGCTTTTTGTTTCTCAATTTTTTTGTGCCATACCAATACAAACAAAATAAATAAACATGAGAATGCTCAATTGCAACAATTTTGGGGTGAAGTGGTGCATTATCTGACAGAAATGCAGGGGTGCCAAAATTTTTGGCCATGACTTTATATCGCATTCAATGTTGGGCATCCTATGTGTGTGGATGTTGCTGCGTTATGTAAAACTATTAATTGAGTTTGTTACATTTTTTTAATGGGGTACCTCGACATTGTGCATCATTTTAAAGGCTGCCTTGGCTGAAGAAAGGTTGAGAAACACTGTCCTAGACGATGGTACGGAAATAAGTACAAGGGCAAATTTGTTCAAAATGCTGGGAGTGTTAATGTCACAAGTTCTCTAAAAAATCTTCCTCTTGTTTTCTGTATTGTCTTCATGCTTTTTGCTTCTGACATTGGTCATCAACTCTAATGCCCCGTACACACGGTCGGATTTTCCATTCAAAAAAGTTGGATGTAAGCTTTTGGTCGGATATTCCGACCGTGTCTATGCTCCATCCAACATTTTTTGTCAGAATTTCCGCCAGCAAAAGATTAAGTGCAGGTTCTCTATTTTTCCGACAGAAAAAGTTCGGAAATTCCGCTCTGTATGCAATTCCGACGCGCAAAAAACACGCAGGCTCAGAATCAAGCAGAAGAGCCGAACTGCCTATTGAACTTCATTGATCTTGGCTCATCGTACGTCTTATACGTCACCGCGTTCTTGACGGTCGGAATTTCAGACAAGATTTGTGTGACCATGTGTATGCAACGCAAGTTTGAGCCAACATTCCGTCAGAAAAAAAACACGTTTTTCTGGTCGGAATTTCCGATCGTGTGTACGGGGCATGAGTTTCTATGTCAACTAACTTTCTGTTAAAATAAATGTATGTTTCCTCTTCAGACTTTGCTGAATCTCTGGTCCCACTTGACCAAGCATTTTGTATTTGACACAGGACTCTTCTAATTTGAATTGTCAGTGTTTTTGACAGAAGGCCCAACTGTTCCTGTAGTCTTCCTGCAACAATATCTAAAGGCAATTTTCTCCTTTCGTCTTCCAGGACAGCCTCTGAGACATAGGGCTCCTCCCTCCGGGACAGGAAACACACATACCAAGTATCTTTAAAAAGCGGTCCTCCAGGCCTCCCTCTCCAGCTATTGTGTTTCCTGCCGGACGGGAAGGAGCATGCTAAGGAACCTAAGGGAGCTCCATGTCTCAGGACTGTCCTGGGAGGAGCCCCTGGCGTTGACTCTCCTCGGCCTGGGCATCCCTCTGTCCTGCTGGGGAAGAGTGAGGTTGCCGGCCCCACCGCTGCCACTAGCTCGGGGAGAGCAGGACCCTTGATGACCACAGACCCCGGTGCCCAGTTAGCCGCCTGTACGTGTGTCCTCGGCCGACACTTCCGGGTACAGCGCGGGGTCGGGGCTTCTGCGTTCCAGCAGGCGGAAGTGACGACGGCTTCCGGCGGAACCGCGTCATCAAGTGGCACCCTGAGACACAGTTCCAGTCTCTTAGGCGCAGCGGTGGATAGACAGGCATCCGGAATGGTGGATAAAGCTTGGCGAGGCCACGCAAGCACCAGGGACCATGGAGACAGCTGATCAAGCGATAGACTCTGGTTCATCAGTCTCCGGCGCCTCCCAGGTAAGGTGGTGAAGGTGGACCACTTCTTACACTGAGGGGTCAGGGTCTTTGGTACCTATGTTACTCCCTCCCTGGGTGGGGAACCTCAGGTGATGGGCTGGGCACTTCCTAGGCTGACTCTAGCACAGTGGTGGTATGGGTCAGGGAGGCGTACTGATGGAAATGTTTGTACTTTCTCTTCTGTTTGGCTTTTAGGTTAAAGCCCAGGACAAGACTCAAATGCAGCCACCTAGGAAAAAATGTGCCGTATGTGGGGCTAAGTTAGGCTCTAACTGGGAGAAGCCACTATGCCCCGATTGTGTCAGCAGTCTCGTCAAGGATGACTCTGTGGCAGCGTGTCACAAAATCCTGACTTTGGTTAAAGACGAACTAGCATCCACTTTTCAGTCATTCAAGAGAATGATGGACAGGATGCAGGGTCCCTCGTCATCCCTATCCAGGGCAGTCAACATGCCTTCCCTGTCTGTGCCCAGTCAGGAGGAGGATGGGGATAGAAAGAGAAGGTACCTAGATCGCTAGCCTCTTCTCAGGCGGATTCAGCATCCGACTCTGAGGGGGAGGATGATTCCTCCAGGGGGTCCAGATATAAATGATCTCTGGATGATGTGGGGGATTTATTAAAAAGCGATTTATGACACGTTAGAAATCCGTGAGGAGCAGGTCCAACTCTCCAAGCACGACCTGATGTATCAGGGTTCTAGTGCACAGAAAGCCAGGGTATTTCCCGTACATAAATCTCTGAGTCGCTTTTGCTGGAGTGGGAACAGCCGGAAAAGAGGCCATTCTTTTCAGGTAGCCTCAAGCGGAGGTTCCCTTTTGAAGCAGACGCTTCTCATCCCTGGAATAAGATTCCTAAACTGGATGCACCGTTAGCCAAAATCTTAAAAAATATAGATTTGGCTTTTGACGACTTGGGGTAGCTCAGAGATCCCATGGAGGAAAGGGGGGACATGCTGCTAAAGAGGGCTTGGGATGCCTCATTAATAGGGTTAAAACCAGCCCTTGCAGCCACTTGCGTGGCCAAAAATCTGGATGGCTCACACAATTACAGTCCCACATTTCTGCTGGTACGTCTAGGCAGCAGCTTTTGAAATCATTCCCCTTACTATTCAAAGCAGTTGGCTTTCTGGCAGATGCCTCCGCAGAGTTGGTAAAATTGGCAGCTAGGTCAGCCGCACTAGTAAATGCAGCTAGAAGGGCTGTATGGCTAAAAGCCTGGACAGGCGATTCCGCCTCTAAGCTTAAACTTTGCGGGTTACCCTTTTCGGGTGACCACCTGTTCGGACCAGGCCTCCAGGAGGCACTGGAAAGAGCTCAGGATAGGAAGAAAGCATTTCCTGAAAAGAAGAAGAAAAGCGAGGGCAAAATGCTTTTTTCGAGGCCCCAGGCAACAGGGCCAACAGGAAAGGTATGGCGGCCCCAAGAAACATTGGACAGGCCAGAAGGGGCGTGGAAGAGGAGGAATCCTATTTAATCCTCCTCAAACTACCCCAAAGCCCCAATGACTCCTGTGTCCCAGTGAGAGGGAGACAGGGGGAGTTCCTCCCACAATGGACCAGTTCGATTTCAAGCCCGTTCATTCTAGACATCATAAAGAACGGTTACAGATTGGAGTTCGATCCGGTTCCCCCCTCAATTTTTCAGCTTACCCAGCTGCCCAGAGACCGTGAAAAAGCGAAAGCTTTAGGTCTGTTATTAGGGGATTTAGGGAATCTAGTGGATCAAAGAATCCTTATTCAGGTGCCCCAAAAGGAGCAGGGTCCCATGTGTTTGTTGTAAAAAAACCTTCAGGGAAGTTCAGGTCAATCCTGAATCTCCGTCCCCTGAACAAGTTTGTAAGGTACAAGCGGTTCAGGATGGAGTCAATATTTACCGTAACAAACCTCCTGTTTCCAGGCTGTTTACATGGCCACAGTAGATCTCAGGGATGCCTACTTGCATATCCCTATACATCAGGAATTTCAAAAGTTCCTCAGGCTGGCGGTCCAAATAAATTCGGAAGCTCTGCACTACCAGTTCTGGGCACTGCCTTTCGGTCTGTCCTCTTCGCCTAGAATCTTTACGAAGGTTCTAGCCGAGGCCTCTGGCCCCGCTAAGAGTCAGAGCCATTACGGTGATCCCCTACCTGGACGATCTCCTGTTTGTCGCCCCATCTTTTCACCAACTAGAGAGAGACCTACGGGAGGCCCAGAGTTTCCTACAATCTCTGTGGTGGTTAATCAACCAGGACAAATCCCAGCTGACCCATCACAGGAGGTCCTGTATTTTGGGATACAAAATCTCTTCAGTTGGGATGAAGGTATTTCTCCCCAGGGAAAAGATCCTGAAGGTGGATTAGGCAGTAGCCCAACTTCAAACCAATCGGGTAGCCCTGATCAGAGAGGTTATGAGGGTATTGGGTTTGATGTTGTCCTGCTTTCCAGCAGTTCCTTGGGCAAGGCTTAATCAGCGCCCTCTACAAAGTCTCATGTTCATGCTCATCGCAACCTGGAGAAGGGTCTGTCCTGGGTCAGGCCTACGGCCATAGTGGTGACAACCGACGCCAGTGCATTGGGTTGGGGGGCCCATCTGGAGGAAACCTTAGCTCAGGGAGCCTGGTCACCAGTAGAGGCCAGTCGATCCTCAAATCAGAGGGAACTTCTGGCGATTCTGAGGGCTATAGAGGCTTTCCAATCCCGGATAGTTGGACAGCACCTACAGGTTCGGACAGACAATGCGGCGGCTGTCGCCTATGTAAACAAACAGGGGGGCACAAGGAGCCCCGCCCTTCAGGCCATAGCGAACAAGATTCTGTTCTGGGCCAAGGTAAATCTGTCCTCACTGTCAGCCATTCACCTGAAGGGCTCTCAGAATTCACTGGCAGATTTTCTCAGTCGTCAGCATATAAGTCAGGATGAGTGGTCCCTCATCGGGGATGTATTCAAGGAGATTGTCCAGCATTGGGGACAACCGGAGGTGGACCTCTTTGCCTCAGAAGCCAACAAGAAGGTTCCACAGTTCTTCTCCATTCACCCGCTGGATCAGGCCACAGGGATAGACGCCTTTGCCAATCCTTGGCAGTTCAACCTGTGTTATGCCTTTCCTCCAGTGAGGCTGATAGCTGCGGTTCTTCAAAGATTCTTGACAGAATCGACAGACCTAATCATAATAGCGCCATTCTGGCCAAGGAGGCCATGGTTTGCCAACTTGAAGAGACTGGCCATTTGTCCTCCATTGACTCTTCCCTTTAGGGAAGACCTGATTTCCCAGGGCCCTATTCTCCACCCGCAAATAGAGAATCTCAAATTAACGGCCTGGTATCTGAGGAACAACTGCTGAGAGCTCAGGGTTTTTCAGACAGAGTGGTTAAAACTCTGCTGGAGTGCCGTAAACCAGTAACCAGGGCAATTTATGCCAAGGTATGGAAAAGATTTAATTCCTGGTTGGAGGAGCAGGGACTGGATCATACTGGGATTCTGGCAATACTGGATTTCCTTCAGGCAGGTGTAGAACTGGGCCTTTCTATCAGTACTTTGAAGGTTCAGACCGCAGCCTTAAGTATTTTCCTTCAGACTTCACTTAAGCAAAATCAATTTGTTAGAAATTTTTTCAAGGCCCTAGCGAGATCTAGGCCGATGAAGGTTAGAGCCTGCCCCACTTGGGATCTGTCTTTGGTCCTCAGGGCACTTACTGGTAGTCCTTTTGAACCCCCTGGAGAAATCATTGCTGAAATGGATTGTACTCAAAACTGTTTTTTTTATAGCGATCGCGTCAGCCAGAAGGGTGAGTGATTTGCAGGCTCTGTCCTATCGGGAGCCATTTTTGGTAATTTTGGAGGATAGGATCATACTTGAGACAGATCCTAGCTTCCTCCCTAAAGTAGCATCTATGTTTTATAGAACTCAGGACATTGTCCTACCAACTTTTCATCCCACCTCAGAGGAAGATGAGAAGGAATCTTTCAGTTTATTAGACGTTAAGAGAAACCGTTTAGTTTATTTGGAAGCCACTAGAAGCTTCAGGTACTCAGATTCACTTTTTGTTAATTTTGCAGGGGCCCGCAAAGGTTATAGAGCGTCTAAATCATCCAATGCTAGATGGATAAGAATGGCGATTATAGAGACTGATCAGTTAGAAGGTAGACAAGCACCATTGGTTAAGGTACATTCTACCAGGCCTGTCTCGGTATCTTGGGCAGAGAGGGCCGGTGCCTCCCCGGAGGACATCTGCATGGCAGCAACGTGGTCCAGCTACTCTACATTTGCAGGACATTACCGTCTGGATTTGTTGTCTGACAAGGAGCAGACATTTGGACAAAAGGTCCTCCAGGCAGTGGTCCCGCCCTGACAAAGTAAGTTTCCTGCTTATCATCTCAGAGGCTGTCCTGGAAGACGAAAAGAGAAAACCGGAGTTAGACTTACTGGTAACTCTTTTTCTAGGAGTCTTCCTGGACAGCCTGGTTTCCCATCCGGTGTTTTCTATTAACTGGTGTTGGAGTTATGTACTGACATTGTGTTAGTGTGTTATGTCTTTCAGAGCCTTCCGGTAGTTCTTTGATAAACTGAAGAGGGAGGCCTGGAGGACCGCCCTTTAAAGATACTTGGTATGTGTGTTTCCTGTCCCGGAGGGAGGAGCACTATGTCTCGGAGGCTGTCCTGGAAGACTCCTAGAAAAAGAGTTACCGGTAAGTCTAACTCCGGTTTTTTATCTTTAGAGCTGTCTAAATCTCAGAGATGTTTTAATCCTTCATAGCTATTTTTTCCCTTCCACACACAGTAAAATAGAAAAATATTATAGTAATTATATTTTCTAGTCTACACCACATGTCAATACAATCAGCACAAGAAGAACTCGTCATACTGTATCTCATAAATTCGAGCATCTCATACATCTGCAGGCTTGCTTATGAAATATTTATATTTTTACTCTTCTCTAGTTCAAACAGACTTTCAATGCCAAACAGAGGGTGTTTTTTTTTTTTGCAAGCCCTATGTTCTCCAATACAAATAGCTTTAAAACGAGCAGATGACATTGAAAAATTTACCCCAGCATATAACATTTCTGGGAGGCACAAGTTTTGTCACCGTGCTTTACCGCTGCCTCCTTGGATAACTGGACGCCCAAATTCTTGCAAGAATGCACTCTTGCAATGGGCTTAAGTGCATTCTTGTGGGTTTTTGAGCTCCCAGCTTTGCAGCAAGGAAGGATTACCTCACTCCGGATTCCCAAAAATGTTGGAGACTGGTGCCAAGGTAAGTAATTTTTTTTCCTGGGTAATCCGTTAGTTTACAAATAGGACAGGGGGCTTGCAAAAAAGCAGACCTTTTGTTTGGCGTTGAAGGTCTGCTTTATTTTTTTTCAATTTGCATGTCCGTGGCTATATGTCACCTAAAGCTTCACAGTTACTATCCTGCTAATTGGTTTACCTTACACACTGCCTACCAACTCATAAGAGTGTGTAACAGTGTAAAATAACAAAACCCCATAGTCAGGAGGAATATAAAAACTACAGAGTAGTGTAGCTTGACTTGTGTACTCTCCTGGGTTGGTAGACAGCATGTGAGTTTAGGCAATTGAACAGGGCTGTAATTGTCAAACTTCGGGTGATAAAGCTGAAATTCCAGGCTCAAACAAAATTAGAAGAGCAGCCAATGCAGGTTTTTATAGACCGCATTCTGGCTGGACTTTCCTTCTGTTGGGGCAGCCTGAAGAAGCCAAATAAGTAGTCATGGTCTGAACTCTGAAGAATGGCGTTGAGCCCAGAACTTCCCCCACGCTCTTAGAATCTGAGTTTTTCAGGGTTGGTAACAGTCAAAACTGCTTGCTAAGTTTTGACTGCATGGCATGAAAGCCCTTTGTGTGAATAAATCCTATATCCCTGGATCTAATGATAATTTTGGCATGTATTTTACTCTGACAATAACCTTTGCTTATTCATGTTTTTGTCATATGCTAAGTTTCAAGTTGCCCAGGTTTTTGACAAAAGATAAACAGCAATTCTTTCCTGTAGTTGTCATCTGTGGTTTACCTGAAATGAATCCCCATCCCCATTTTTCATGTCCACTTTATTTTGTTAGGCTCTGGGACAAATCGGTAAAGTTATTAAAGTGTTTGGAGATGGAGACATGAGAGTGTCTGTTGGTGGCCAGTCCTGGACGTTTAACCCTGCTTGCCTCACTTCCTATCAGAGAGACAATGATGCCAATCTCATGACAACAGAAAATGCCAAGGAGTCCAAAAGTAAGCCAATAGCACAGCTATGATTAAAGAAGAACTCATCAGCCACTTGTGTGTTATACATGGTGTGTTTCTATAAATCTAATATTTACCTGTCGCCCTGGGGTGAGCTGGCTGTGCCAACAGATTGAGGGCGCTGTGTTGCATGGAAGTTGATGGCTTTCCCAACTCACTTTACTAGGCAATTGCAATTCTTGGCATTGGTCCCACTCCCTACCATATGGTGATTTGATTACAAATCTGCATTCAGCGGGTGGAACTCAATTGTAACCTTCAAAGTAGACATCAAAAAGAAGCGCCAACTGCACATAATCTGATATAAGTTAAGTTCATTGGTGGATTTTTTTAGCAGGGTGAGGTTTTTTGTTAATAATCCTGTTTAATTAAAAATGCATTTCACATAGTAAACGTTTCCATTGGCAGGTACACTGGTCTCCATGTTAGAAAAGATTCTGGCTCAGAAGACAGATTGTGAAAGTCCCAGTTCCCTGGTGATAGAAGCGGCCCAGGGAAACAATGGCAAAGTGAGGGAGATGCTCCAGAAGCACCCAGACAAGGTACCCCTCACATAAAAAAAGCCCCAACTTCTTCCTTCATTATTCACACAGTCAGGAATGTCATTCATTGAAAGCAACCATGAAATCTTAGCTTTAAGTAGTGAGTTTAATTGCGTGCCACCTTTTTATACCTTTTTATACTTATAACAATAGTGAGATTTCAGCCCCAAGGTTCCCAGCCTCGCCCGTCTGCCCCAACCATTTTAAGGAGTTCTCCCTTGTTGGTGTTTTCATTTATTTTACATAATGGAACGTGCATTGAGAATAAAGCTGTGTGAATTTGATCTATTTGCCATCCCATTTTTTCAGAATAATATATATTTTTATTTGCTTAGGTATGTGCATGCAAACATGTTCATTCTGTGAGAAGTCCCTCAGTTTATGAATCCAATCTATTGGGGTTTGTGATTGGCAAGATTTTCTTTAGATCAGACAAATTTCCATGTCCTCTGGTGTGTCACATATTTCATGTTTTGGCATACAAATAGTGTGAACTAGTTTTCTATTCTTCAATCAGCACACAGGGACCTCTTGACACATTAGGTGTGAAATGTCATGGTGTTTTGAAGGTTCAGATATTAAACAAGTATTAGAAAAAAAGAGAATGGTTCACGTCATCAATATCTACCAATTTTTTAAATTTTAGTTTTGAATGGGCCAGTCCTTCAAATGTGATGACTCATAATAATGTGCACCCAGCAGATTCCTAGTTTATCCCTTTTGCTTGATTATCCAAAATGTAGTTTAGTGGGATTTGGCTTCCATCCAAGCAGGATTCCTCCCTTTGACTTGAGGAAAACCAGAACCTGGGCTGCTTTGCATCACCATCAGTCTGGCTAATTAAAAACCATGTAACCTTCCAGTGTATAATGCCTTAACTCGTACTATAGAATAAATGACAGCATCACCACTGGCAGGTGTTCCCACCAGCTGCCACAGATAAAATGAAAGTGCTCCGTTCACTTCTCCATTCAAAGGCTTCGTTCTCACCTTGCAGTACAAGGCCTCTGCTTGTGTGTTTGATGGTTGATGCTGTTTTTCCATGGTAGGTGGATATAAGGAACCAGGGCAGGACAGCTCTACAGGTGGCTTCCCACTTGGGACACGTGGAGGTGGTGAAGATCCTCATTCAAGCCAATGCAAACATCGACCTTAAGGATGATGAAGGAGATTCTGCATTACATTATGCTGCTTATGGGTAAGAGCTGTACAGCTATGAAAATAAAAAAAAGGTCCAGTGAGCTAATAGTTTCAGGCTGCAGACAAGCAGGGAGTCCCAGAAGACTGAAAACCAGAGGTGCTGAGCAGGTCCTTGCAAACACCCTCCATGTTTGACTATGATAAGGGGCTTCACTGACCAGTAAAGAAGGGATGTAAGGGCAACTTAAAGCTGAACTCTGTGACAAAAAAAATAAAACTATATTGGGCCTTTTGATGTGCAAATAAATTACCTCTATTAATGCCTATCCCACGCTTGAGTGCTGCTCTGTTTGGTAAAACTGTTTATTTCATTCAACCCCCACACACACGGTACTGCAAGTGCTGAACGTCCAGCACTGAGACTTGTAGTTCCAGTTGAAGCACGTGGATTATAGCAGGATGCTCGTTGTACACCTCCATTCAGGAAAACCTTTTAATATTTTCACTCAATGCAAGGCTTTCTGTGATTGGAGAAGAAGAGATCATGACAACCACCCATTCGCATAAAGCCTTGCATAAACATGGCTCACAAGTTACATAAACATGGCACAGTTGATTCTATATTCTTGTATTAGACTTAGTTGTGATAATGCATTGCAGCTTTTATTTTTCCAGCTTTCTCAGAACGTTCCTCTAATTTTATTGTTTTGTTCTCAGTAACCAGGGTGCTATCATCCGACTGTTGCTGGCAAAAGGAGCCAACGCAGAGTTACTTAATAATGCCAAGTGCACTGCTCTGTACATAGCTGTCAATAAAGGCTTCACGGAGGTGGTGCAAATACTCTGTATGCCCAACTGTGCTGTCAATGTTCAGGTGAGCTGTGAGAGAATTACAGATGTACAGTAGGTGACAAGATGCCACCCATTCTATTTTACTCTAAGAATATTCTGTGTTACTATTTACTTTGTATTTTATTTGGTAAAAATATGAATTCAGGTTGGTTAGACAAATTAAAATGTTTCACTGGTGCTCCTTTTCAGAATAATGAAAATAGTGGGTTGCTCACCTTACTTCCTTTCACATAAGAGAGTGCGCGTCAGACTAGAGCATCCCAGAGCTCAAACAGGGCTGTCTGTTTTTGCTTCTAGCAGTTGAACAGGCTGAGGAGAGAGAGACGGAAGAGAAATACTGTATATACTGCTGGGAAAGGAGACATTAAAGTGAAACTGTTGCATTGCCTTGCATTGGTAAAGCACGGGATTGCTTTAAAGGCAATGTGGTTTGCGTTTTTTTTTTTTTTTTATTATTATTGCATTTAGGGCTATTTTAAAATTCTTACTTAGGAGTTGTAGCAGCAGATGAAGCTCTAGGCTATCTCCATTACTTCGGTTTAGCTATTCCAATACCATGCCCTCAGTATCTGAAGCACTGTGATGGTGTGTTATTCATGGTTAATTATGGAGGTGACACACTACTTTCTCACTTTGATAGCACATAGGGAGCCATGTGGATTTTCAGTTACACAGAGTATATTAAAAAGTGAGGAGGTAGTGCTATGCTATATTGGAAAGCCCTGTATGCTCTGCGTGATAAACATCCCGGAAGCCCCTTGTATTTCATTTTTGTGGTAAAATAAAGATTTAATAACAAGTAGTAATGAAAATCTATACGAAAGATCAGTTTATATATTTAAATGCAGTAGATGAGCGTCGACTATTGCATTAACTTACTCAAAAGCAGAAATGGGTATTCATATTTTTTTTTATCTTACAGTACAGCACATAAGCTTTTAGTCTAAACTGATGGGTTATATGCTGCCTTCGGGTGATTGGACACCGACACAGCCACTGAAAGCTTTAACAGTCCCTCATATAACCCCTCCCACCATGCAATAAGCAGTTTTTTGTTGGTGGTCTTATGTGATGGATGTATCTTTGGTGTGAGAGAAAAGAGATAACTAGTAGGGAATGGTTACAGGTTTTACCAGGCCACTGCGCAGAGGGTATCAGCGTTCCCAGTCAGTGCCCCTATTCTTTGTGCTCAGGGGACTGTACGCAGACCCTGCACAAAGAAGGGAGCAGGGTTTGTCTCTAATGTTGCGACTGCACTGGATCCAGTGTACAGTTGACTCACCTAGGTACCTGGTACAGCATGTGCATGGCCACTAGGTGATCTCCAGGTCCAAGCCTGTGGTCCACCAATGAGGGAACCCAGTCCTTGAGAACTCCCTCACCTTCCCCCATTCCCTTTTGGGGAGATGGGTCTGACCAAAGTGAGCGAAGTTACCCAGCATTGGCCCTGGGTATACTTTTCAGGTTGTGTCAAGTCAGCCTGTTAAAAGCTGCTCTATGTTGTTGGTGGTCTGTCACCAACTAATTACCAGTGCAGGCGGATTGGATTTACAGGCCCTTTAAAATGATCTTACCTCACTCCTTATGAATGCCGGTCACATTCGGCTGGGCAGGCCCTCAGAATTCAGGACATGTGGCGCACAGGCAACACTTTGAGCACTACGACACGTACAACAGCCATATTGCCATTCCTAACCTGGTAAGGGCAGATGTGCAGGGGCCGTCTTGGTGCTCCTGCTTTCCCATGGCATATGTGTAGGCACCATTTTGTCCTCTGAAGGACAGGCATGGATGCCATAAACTATGAGCATGTGCAGGTGCCCTTTCCTGTCGGAGTGTGTTTCAGCAGGACACGTGAGGCAGGCTGCTTCGTACGCGGGTTCCCACTGCCAGCCAGCCTTGTACAGTGCAAATGGAGTTTTTTTTGGCTGAAGCTGGTTATACAATACCTTCAGGGTACCGGGCACTGTGCAGGAAGTCTTCAATACTGATGGTTCTGAGCACCCCATAGGGGAACCAGCTGCAATGGAGGACTCTAAGCATGGAAGGAGATTGAAGTTTGACTGAGGTACAATAACTTCCTACTATTCCAGGCATTTTCCTTTTTTCAACAGGGAATCCAGAATCTGAGGCCTCACCCCCAGTCAGACATTCAGGACTCTACATTTTTCTGGTCTTAGCAAAGAAGAATTCTCCACCCAATTGTCTTCCCTTAGACGGGAATTGGCAATATTTAAAAAAAGATCATCTCACAAAGTGAAGACTCGCAGTCCTTCAGTTTCCTCAAACCCTTTAGAGTCTTCTAGCAGGTTTAAAATTGCACTAAAAGGATAAAATCCCTAAATCAGCAGCTAGCACACCATTTGATAAAAAATGGTAATATCAAATAAACCCAAACTCAAGTGCAGCAATATTATCAGGTTGGCTGTGGAAGAGGAGAATACACGGTGGGGGAAATTCTTCTTCAGATTCAGATGGTTCATTTGTGAAAGAAGGTCCCTCTGTCACAGTGTCCCCAAAATTGAAAGACGCCATTACGGTGCTTGTAGAGAAGGTGCACAAATGTCTTAAAGAGGAACTTCAGTCCCCTTATTTTTGGCCCCACCCAACTGTCACTGCCTGAGGCCCTCTGCCAGTCTTGGGCATCATGATGGCCTAGTTCTAGGCAGTCCCATATGCTCAATGGCATTTCAGACCTCTGCAGTACAATATTCCATCAGCCTGGAAGGGGTCAACGCAGTTTCTTGACTGACATATGCATCAGTCCATCAGAGCTAGGAATTCTCTGAATTTGTGGATTTCTTACCTGCTGGAGTTGGACAGGGCTTTCTTTCTTCTGAAATGGATTATCTTCTCCATGGATTCCAGTCTTTAAGGTTAGGGAGGAGTGTTAGGGACAGCCACAGCACAAGGAACCTAATCAATGTGGGAGTTTCAGCTTGCAGTCAACATTTTATCTGTACTTTCTGCAGTGGACAACCCTTCTCATGGGTCTTCTGCCCAGAGTTCAGTCTGACAATGCCACGGCTGCAACTTGCATCAACCAATAGGGAGGCACAAGATGTCACACAGCTCAAAAGAAGGGCAGATCTAACTCTTGAAAACTGGCAGGTGGACTTGATTAGAGTTGATGCCTCCGCTGCACCTGAAGGTGTTGAGGAAGATGGGTGACACCGAATGTGGACCTCCTCGTGTTCAGGTTTAACAAGAGCTGGACAGGTTTGTGGCCAGAATAAGAGATTCTCAATCATTTACAGTGGATACTCTGGTGACCCTGTGGGATCATTTACAACTGATCTGTGCATTTCCCCCTCTTCAGATGCTTCACAGAATCAAGGTAAAAAGGGCAAAGTGATTTTGGTGGCTCCAAACTGGCCCAGGGAAGGGATTGGTTTTCAGATGTTTTTTGCATGCTGGCGGAACCTCCTTGGCATCTTCCAGGTCAACAAGTCCTTCTGTCGCAAGGTCCGATCTACCATCCAGCTTTACAGTTGCTACCTTTAATGGCATGGCTGTTGGGGCCCAAGTCTTGAGGGAGAGAGGAATCTTGAAAAAAAAAACGTGATTCCTAAGCTGTTTAGAGGAAGAAAAGCGACTTCATATAAGGTGTATTCTCGTACTTGGAACGTGTATTTCCATTGGTGTAAACAGAGAAACCTCCATTCCAGCCATGATTCTATGGGTTCTTTACTTCTTACCATCAAAGGTGGATCAGAAATTTCAGTACCCTGAAAGAATAGGTCAGCCTTGGCCATTCTGTTCCAGAGATCTCTAACCTCTCACTCCTTGATGAAGGCCTGTTCAGACAGTTACTCACATCGCCCTGCCTCATGGGACAACAGTGACGCCTTCATATAATACTTTTGGTCCTTCAAAAGCTGCCGTTTTAACAGATCTGGGAGATTTTTGCCAGATCTTACCTGTTAGATCGCTTTCCTTGTGGCAATTATCTCTCAGGTGGGTTTTGAAGCTGGTCACTCTGTCCTGTAGGGAGCTCTTTTTGGTGTTGCATAGGGATAAGGTCGTTTTGAGACCAATCGTTTCTTTTTTGCCCAAAGTGGTATCTGGTTTCCATTAAAAAGAGGGTATTCTTTTGTTTTCCCTTTGCCTGTCTCCTAAGGGTTTAAAGGAAGTAGGCTTCCATTGACTGGACGTCATGTGGACTGTGTGAGTTTAAATTGTGCTTACAGGCTCCATTCTAACAATTGAATTTGCTTTTTATTTTGCCCAAAGGGCCCAAGAAGAGTTTTTCTGCATTGCGATTCACTATTGCCAAGTGGATTGACCAGGCCATTTTTTTGTGCTTTTGGTCTAAAGGGTAAGGAGCCTCCTTTCCTGATTAGGGCTCATTCTAATGGATCTGTGGGCATGTCTTGGGGTTTTCCGCATCAGCCTTTAGTTGCACAGCTTTGTTAGGCTGCTACCTGGTCTTGTGCTTCCACATTTTACTAAGCTTTACCAGATTGATGATCAGGCTTCCACTGATGCCAGTTTTGGCTGCAAGGTGTTGCAGGCCATTGTTTGAGGTCAGTCTTTGCCTTTGTTTTGGCCTTCTAGTTGGGGTCTGCTGGCAGGTTTTTGATTGCCTTGTTAGCATCCCCTCTTTATTGCATCCATTATGAATGAAAGCCTGTGCCCTGTACTGTAAGATACACATAATTGTATTTTTTTATATACCTGATAAAAAGATTTCTTGGCGTACAGTACAGGACACAGGGCCCTCCCTCCTGTGCTTTTGGTCCTACAAAACTGAGGATTGCATGGTGGGAGGGGTTATACGAGGGAGTGTTAAAGCTTTGAGTGTCTTTGCCAGTGTCCAGTCACCTGAAGGTACAGCATCTAGCCATTCCGCTATCACAGCCTGTATCCTGTACTGTAAGTGAAAGAAAGTATGCATACCAATTTCTGTTTTTGATTAATCTAATGCAATATTAGAAGCTCATCTCATGTATGTGTGTGTATTATATATATATATATATATATATATCTATATATATATATATATATATATATATATATATATATCGTGTATGTGTGTGTGTGTGTGTGTGTGAGTGTATACATTTTAGTATACACATACACAGTATACTAAAAATCCAAATGGCTCCCTATATGCTACGAAAGGGAGGGGGAAGTTTGCCACCTCCATGATAGGCGGTAGTGAAGATCACAAGAACACTGTAGTGGAATGGCTAAACAAAAGTAGTGGAGAAGTAGCCTATAGCGCCACCTGCTGGCTTCAACTGCTAAATATTATATTTTCTTAAGCAATATAGTTTTATACTCATGCAACTATAGATAAGACTCTTAAATCGCTTTTTATTAGCCCAGAATGTAATAAAAATTATGAATACAAAATTGAAAACCTGTGTAATTTTACTGTCCTCCAAGAAAAGGAATTTACCAGTGAGTAAAGAATCCAGTTTTTGCATAGTTACATTGGTCTAGTTTGTGCTAATGCAAGTGTCGTCCTTGTGGGATCCCCCTGGAAGCTCAAAATCATTGTGGTAGGCATTGCTACCACAGTGATTGCTGCTAGCCTCCAGGTCTCTTGCTTAGCGGCTGTTCTCCTACTTAGTGAACACATCGCTTGATGGTTTGGCACGGGGGCCGTTCATTGCTTTTTTTCAAAGGATGCAAAGTGTTTTCTAAATGGTGCCAGTGCTAAGCAAGTGACCTCCTGTCATCACTAAGCAGATGGGTAGCTGCTCTGCACAGGACCAGGAATCTAGTAGCAGTACCTACTACAGTGATTTCCAGCTCCTACGGGGATCAGCCAGGTGTGACACATGCATACTTACATTGGTTCAAGCTGGACCAATGTAACTATGTAAAAATAAGCATGCCTGGAATTCGGCTTTAAGAAGAGTCACTATTTTATTGTTAACTAAGCAGAAAGTAATGCCTACGTTTTGTATATCTCCTCTTAGGACTTACATGGAGACACACCGCTGCATTATGCTATCACAGCAGACTACAGACGTATCATAGAGATCCTTACTGAAGTACCAAATATTGATTTCACTGTGCAGAATCAGCAAGGCTTCAACCTGCTTCATCACTCAGCTCTGAAAGGGAATGTTTTGTAAGTGAATGCTTTTGAAATTCCTTATAAGTCGACCCTCAGCCATCTTGTTGTCACTGGTCTCTGCTCGAACAGAATATATCTACAGAGCATGCTTGTACATCTGGTGTATGTTCCATTAGAACAAGCTAAGAAACACTCATCTGATTATTGCACTAGCATTACTTTTAAGCCCAGTGTTGAGGCAGATCTTCTGTCTGGGCCCTTGGCTGTCAGGGAATAAGCATTTGGGGGTCAAATCCTGTCCCACTTAGCCCATAATGGAAAAATATGTGGCACAGTGCAACACTACCTGGCACTTGCAGGATTGAGGGAGCATGCATCCAGCCTCCCTGTGACAGTGGCAGATAAAAACAAGGACCAGGGGAGTGATGTGACCATATCCTTGGGTTGCTGACACAGTTGACTTAAAGGCCAGCTGCAGAGGCGTAAGGGACTGCGAGGGAGCAAAGGCCATCTGCAGAGGAGTTAAGGGGCTGCAAGGGAGCAAGGGCCAGCTGCGGAGGAGTAAGGGGCTGCGAGGGAACATAGGTAATGTATGGCGGTTGGACCCGGCATGGGCAAGGTGACAATGTCTCTTTAAAGTAATTGTTGTTGCAACATTTTTTGTATCAGGGATGGTTTGCTGCCAGAGCAGTTTGTTCTGGTTGTAATGACAGGCCTACTCGGATTCATCATTTTATTGTTTAAAAAAAAATAGAAACCCTTGAAAATGACTGCGTGGTTTAATATGCAAAACATTTTTTGCTGTTTGCATGTTCCTAATAATAGAGTAGCCACTGAGTGCAGACTTATTTCACGCTGAGATTACATACAGTATAATTTTTGGTGGGCTATTCCTGCTATCCATCTCAGTCTAATTTTACATTATTCTCTGTGTAAAGTTGAATTGTTGGGACTGATGTTCGAGTGTTACAAGCGTTTGTCTAAAGTGGAATGCCGGGTTTAAATTTAATACACTCACAGCAGAAACTAAAGGCATTGTATAGTTTAAAGTAGTATGTAGTATATAGTGGGGGCATGGCCTGGACTGAATTGTGAGTAACTGTATTCTCACAGAGCGCCCGCAGGTTACCCTGAATTGATCCTGTTCCCAGCCAAACTGCACATTTTCCCGGCTATCGGATGACTCCTGCACCTAGTGAGACCCTGCTGTGCCACTCGGTTCCAACGATCCATGATGGTTCTGAGGGGAAAGAGCAAGGAGGATGTACAGCGCCCGGAGCTCCAAAATAGTGCAGCAGCGGGTCTCTAGCAGCGTGGACCACATGGCGCTGATAAAACGATAGAAACAGTAAGTAAACCTCCCAAGACCCCTAAATACCAGCGGTGATCCCCCCTCTAAAGACATTCGTTATGTCCAGAAGCTGGCGAAATCCTTAAATATCACTGTCTCGGCTGAGGAGGGGGGAGAGCTTGAGGGGGAAGCTTTGAAACAAGTGCAAGGGGAGGAAGGTGTCACAGGGTGCACAGATACAAATGTCATGGAAGCACAGTCAGAGGAGCTGGAAGTTGACAGTGAGGATGAAGACGTTGCGCAGCCTGCCATAGCTGAGATCCTGAGAGCAGTTAATAAATGTACTGCCTCAGTTAATACACTGCAAGAACGCTTTGGTGGTCAAAGGAGGAAGTGTCCCTGATAAGACAGGATCTGCAAAAGATCAGAGAAAGAACCACCGCTGCTGAAAGTAGGATCAGTGTTATAGAAGATAAGCTTCCTCCACTGATCAGAGACATACAATACAAGAATGGTTGCAGCTGCTGATCAACGTGCTGATGACCTGGAAAATCGTATGCAAGAAAATAATGTACGTATTGTGGGTCTCCCTGAGAAAATGGAGGGCAGGGACCCCACTGATTTTGTGGAGAGATGGCTGCTGGAGGTGTTTGGGAAGGAGGCATTTACATCACTATATGCTGTAGAAAGAGCTTACAGAGTCCCCCTGAGGCCCCTGCCTCCAGGGCATCCCCCTTGTCCCATCCTGGCACGAATGCTGCATTACAGGGATAGAGAGATCATCCTGCACTTGGCCCGGGAGAGGCAAAATGTACAGTTTAACGGGGCACGCATCTCCTTCTATTTCTCCTCTGATGTTCAGAAAAGAAGGGCCTGTTTCGCAGAGGTCAAGAAAAGGCTGCAGAAATTACAGGCGCCAAATGCTATGCTTTAGCCGGTGAGACTCTGAATCACTGCAAGGGGCCAAGCCAATTTCTTTGAAAAGGCAGCCGCTGCCTGGCTGGATACAAATGAGAATGCTTTTCGTCAGACCGGCGGCTGAATAGGACTGACCTGATCAGGGCCACACTTTATTATTTGCATCCATGAGCCCGGGGATTATCCAACTTCAATGATACTCCTTTTTCTTCTGCACTCTTTTGTGGCAGTTATATGATGTGCTGGGAATAAGAGTTGATTTATTGTTCTCTTTCTCCCTACTGAGAGCATGTGTGAAGTGAAATTCTACCCAGTGATTAATGTGTCACGATTTGACTGCCGTGGCTCCCCTGCTGGTGGTTGTGAGGCCAGCAGGAGACAGGACCTGTTGTCCTATTAACCTTTCTACTGTTCATTCATTTATTGCAAGACTTCTGATTGCCTTAGGGATCTCGGCTGAGACCAGGGCATTGCAACATCTTCTTTTGGCCCTATCTACTGCTGCAACAAAACAGATTGTGCACATTGAGTTTAGAGTGCTGTTGCACTCGGTGGTTCAGCATGATTGAAACAATCTATACAGCGCAGTACAGAGAATGCAATGCATAAGTTCTTAGGCATTATGGGGTTTTTACCACATACTCAGGCCCTTGTTGGCTTACCGCCATAGGACTTGGGGTGGGAAATCAGGATATGGGATACTGTGGAATGTGATATTTTTCAAATGCTCTGATATGTATTTACTATGGCCAGGAGGGTATATGCGTTGACTGTGGTGTCCTGGAATGTTAGGGGACTGGATAACCCCCTCAAGCGTACTATGATTTCTGCATCTATGGGTAAACATCTCCCTGCTCTTTGTGCTTTACAAGAGACTAACCTCACCCCTGACTCCCTGTCTTGCCTGAATTATCTTTGGGTGGGTAGGGCCTATCATTCCACTCACACCTCCTTTTCCAGAGGAGTGAGTGCATTGGTACATGGCTCACTAGACTACCAGGAACTTGATAGCGTGGTGGACACTGAGGGGAGATATTCTATACTGCCGTCTGTTCTCTTTGAAGTGTATACTTGCCTTTGTTTATATCCCACCTCTATATAGTCATCAGGTGTTGCGGGCGGTTCTGAAGTTTCAGTTGGGTCACCCGGATGTACCGCTGTACATCTTGGGTGACTTTAATTGTTACTTGGACCCCCAATTAGACAAACATCCCCCCCGGTGGCGCCGGGTTGGGAGAGACGATTTTCATGCTTTTCAAAATCCCATTTGTGGCTGTCACGCATTGACCTCTGCCTCTGTATGGGTACAGGTGCCGGAGATAAAATACGCCCTGAGAGGGATATTGGATCACTCTTCACTGGTCCTTAGTCTGGAGGTTAGTCCCACCTCGACACTTCTTAGGGCCCCTAGGAAGCTTATTGCCTTCTAGCTTAATCTCCTTCCATCCCAGGCCCAGATAGCACAAAAATAACTGATTTTTGGTTTCATCAGGTGGGGCACACAGATGAGGGGGTGGTACAGGATACATTCAAGGCCTTTCTTCGGGGACGGTTTATTAGGGAAATGAATGCATTCAAAAGGGCTTCAAATGCACAAAGGAAGGGGGTGGAGTGATTGGTACATGATTTAGAGGTCGAGTTTGTCACTAACCTCACAGTGGAACATAGGGACGCATGGTTATCTGCTCAAGATGCGCATAGCCGGCTCACCTCGGCGGCAGAGTGGAAACGCTTCTTCAGCAAACTTGCTGGTCCCCTTTTTAGCAAAAATTGCCCACTCGCAGCAGACATCACCGTCCTTTGGTGCCTTAAGGGTACCTGCTGGTACAGTAACCAATTCTCCGGACACTATCATGGCGGCTCTTAGCTCATACCACTCTGACCTATACCGATCTCGGCAGAATGATACAGAAAGTTCTCTACAAGCATATCTAGGAGGAGTAGAGTTACCTACTCTGTCAGATGCTGCTAGGCAACTACTAGATGCTCCTCTGACACTGGAGGAACTACAAGTGGCGACCGGAATGTTCCCCAACTCTAAAGCGCCGGGGGAGGATGGAATTCCTGCCGAGGTGTATAAGCAGTATGATGAACAGTTATTACCTAAACTGTTGAGGGTATTTAATGGTGCCAAAACAAACGTGTGCCTTCCTACCTCTATGTCCAAAGCCATTAAAGTTTTGCTGTTAAAACCTGGAAAGGATCCCTTAGACCCAGGCTTTTTTATAGGCCAATATCCCTTCTGCAATCTGAGGTGAAAATACTGGCTAAGGTGCTGGCCATAATATTGAACAAGGTAATATCTTCCATAATTAATTCGGACCAAGCAGGGTTCATTCCTCAGAAATCTACGGCTATAAATTTAAGCAGGCTATTTGTCAATCTACAAACCAAGTCCGATAATATGGGGGACAGGGCATTGCTCTATCTTGACGTCCACAAGGCCTTTGATAGTATTGAATGGGCTTATCTATGGGCCATCTTGCATAAATTTGAGTTTGGGAAAGATTTTGTAACTTGGGTCAAACTTTTATATAGCTCCCCGAAGGCAGCCATTAGAGAGGCAGGGAGGGTATCCCAGTACTTTAGTCTATTTAGGGGCACTAGACAGGGATGCCCCCTGTCCCCTGCTGCTTAATAAATTCATATCCAAGTGGGAAAGGGATATTGGAGCTTTTGAGGAGGACCAATGGGAATAGGCTCTTGCCGCAGTTCCCTGGTGCTCCCTAAATGTTGCCCAAAGGCTGTCCCAGTTATATTTGCTCCTGCGTGTCCATTACATGCCAGCTAGACTTGTGAGAATGGGTGTGCGTGACGATCCTTCCTGTACAAGATGCATGAGGGACCACGGTGACCTGATCTATATGTTATGGCGGTGCCCAAAATTGCATATCTATTGGAAGGATGTGTTGGGAACTAGTAACCAAGTATTTTAGGTCCGTCTCACAGGACACCCTAAATTGTGCTTGTTGGGAATTATTGATGATGTCCCTGAGGATGAAGCCTCTAGACTAGTGATAGCTAGGGCTCTTTTCCAGGCTAAGAAAGTAATTTTGAGATATTGGAAGTCAATGGAACTCCCCACAGTGAAAGAATGGCTGAATCAAATGGGCGATACTATCAGGCTGGAAAAATACATTGATCAGCACAGGGGTAGTGTGAAAAAGTTCAACAAAATTTGGGCGCCTTGGCTGGACGTTCCTGGTCTAGCTTCGGCTGCTCTAATTATGGACCATCTACTATTGTAGAGGGGACATGACAGTCACTGGAATGTGTATTCCACACGGGATCTCCATCCTTCACAGAAATCTACTGTTTGATTATTTTTGTGTTTGATCTACCGTAAATAGTATGCGGATGTAATAAGTTTATGTGATTTAATGCTACATACCATAAACTTATGCCTAATATGTATATGATCTTGCATATTGTGCTGTTTCTCATTTATTGTTCTGGATTTAAAAAAAAGTTATTTATAGTAAGTAATGTATAGTTGACAAAATCATGATTTTTTTTTTTTGTACAGCCATTCTAAGTGCCTAAATCTCTCCTTATATCAACCTCCTGTGATCCTCTGCACAGCAGAGATAGATTGGGAGAGGGGAGGGTAAACACTGCAAGATACTCAGGAATCTACTGCAATGCAAAGTGCACAGCTTTGTCAGTAAACCTAGCAGGTTACAACAAACTGGAAAAATGTCTGTGAGCTATATTTGTCTGGTCAGTCTGTCAGGTATTAGATCTTTCATGCAGCATTCTTCCACTTGAGGGGGCTGTGACTCATACGGGTTTCCTAATAGGGCAAAGTGACATCTCTGTTGCACAGATGAAGACAACCCAGGCAAATGAACCATTGACTTGACGTGTTCCTCTGACTAATAGCTGTGTTGTGAAATATTTTATATCGTCAATATTTTCACTGCATATTTTGGAATCTAGCTCAAAAGGTTTAGCAGCTGCCCTAAATCAAGTGAATAGCAGAAATAGAGTTATTTCCAATTATGGAAAGATTGCTAAAGAGAACCTATTTTCAAATGTTAACTGAAAGCTATGTTAACCGTCTTAGTAGGATGGCAAAATAAAGGGTATTAGAAGGACTGCAATGCTCATCTTTTGTGGAGAAAATGCAGCTCCAGGCTGGCATTCGATGAATTGTGAAAGGTCAGCAAATCTGAACTCTAATTTTCCCTTTCAATACACTTTAGATCACATGACCAAATACTTAGGTTTTGGACATGTAACATATATTAGTGGCATTTATACCACTGCAGAACATGCATGCAGATCAATAGCACTGATTTCACTGACTGCATGCTTGTTCAAAGTCTATGGCGCAATTGGCATTTTCAAAGGTGAGCAATGTTAAACTCCATGTGATAGATACCAGGGTGTTAAATTGAGCCTAATATGAAATAAGCATGGAGTCTGCCGTTGCTGATCTCTCTTTTTAAAAATGCTGTCTGGCTATCAAGCTGACTATTTAAGAACCACATCATACTTTTATGCTGTTGCTGGCAAAAACTTGCCAGTGACAAGATCGCTTATAGGGAAGAGACATACCTTCTTACACATTGTCTCTCCCTCATTGGTCAGATGAGAGAGGCGACACTGACATGTGACATTCTGCAGTGTTTCCATCAGTGAGGGAGCAACACCTCATTCATCCGACCAGTGAGTGAGCGACACCATCAAAGCACTTGAATACTTTTTCTACGTTTTGTAGCAGTCCTGACACTGGAGAGTTCTCTTCAGTGATGAGATTGCATGTGTGCCATGGGTCCCAATTTAATACTGTTAATCATGGACATGGGACAACTATGCAGATATTGGACCTGTCACTTTTCCTCTGAACTACCTGATCTACACAGTTGTTCTGAGTCAGTAACACAGAAAGTAATATAGCCAGTGGGTAAAACATTACAGTCATGTTAACATTTTCAGAAAGAGGTCATTCATAGCAGCCCCCGAGTTCCCAAGGTCTGCACGTGCGTTGCAGCAGTTGTGAGGGGTTTCCACATGCTTTGTTGGATTTTCAATTAATTTAATCTCTGGAGTTCCCAAGAGACATGAGAAGCCTAGAGGGGGTGACCCAGCTGATAAGACTCCACCAATACCTATAATATTGGTAAATGGTGTAAAACCGCGCTTAGTATTTAAAATATATAACAAAGCAGCCAGCACTACAAGGGACAACTTGTGATAAAAATTATAAATATAAACAGTGCAGTGCTAAACATGAAAATACAAAATAATTGACAGTAATTCGTTAACTAAAGAAAAAATTGAAAAAATGAATAACACAATAATAAGACAACTCTTGCATAGTTCATATAGGGAGTCCATAAACTTTGTGATGCCAAGTAAAGATTTGCCGCTGTGAAAGACTTCTGCCACCAAATGTGATATAAGGAGGCTTACCGGAACATATGGACTGTATATAGCTTCTACTAAATGGGTCAGACAGACAGTGGTGTATCAACACCTAGATATAGATGAAATAAAAATAGTGTACCTGCGCTTAAGATGTAGTGCAAGGGTGTAACACCTCGCCGTGAACAAAATAAATAAATGTGAAGAGCTGCAGCCCCCCTAATGGGACCTTTAAAAAAGATCCTAACAGTAAAGAAGTATATTTAATTGGGGTACGGCGCTGCTCCCTAACCCTAATGAAAGGGTCAGTAATCCTAAGTGATTGCTAAATTGCTCAAAATTAAATTGTAATTAATATATACTACAAAAGGTGAACAATTATAATCAGTCCACCTTTCAACAGTGGTGTTGACACCAGATGCATGAAACCAACATCACCATCAGATGCACCACGGTGAACATAGAGACACCCAGAAACAAAGTGTAAGTGTCAAACTAATTATATGTTAGTATACAAAAAATACAAGACTGTATCATTAAGACCACAGTTTAGTGCAATACATCTATACACATTGATAAGATCCAAATGTGATAAGTGCACGTAAGCTCCAGAATAGAAGCTCTAATCTGCAGCTGCAGATACCTATCTCTGCCAGATAGCAACACAGTCCAAAATTAGTATGCACACAGACAGTAAAAACAGTCCTCTTCGTTTTGTAGCAGTCCTGACACTGGAGAGTTCTCTTCAGTGATGAGATTGCATGTGTGCCATGGGTCCCAATTTAATACTGTTAATCATGGACATGGGACAACTATGCAGATATTGGACCTGTCACTTTTCCTCTGAACTACCTGATCTACACAGTTGTTCTGAGTCAGTAACACAGAAAGTAATATAGCCAGTGGGTAAAACATTACAAAATTACTCTTCATAAAATTCAAAAGTAAACGTTCTGCTCTTCATTTAGATGTCAGTGTCCCCACTCACCAGATCCTTTAACCCCTACAGGGGTAAACAGCTCAAAGGGATATCCGGATCACACGTCCACAGGGGAGATATCAGCTGGGCTAGTTCTTCCTATAATTTGTGGAGTTCCGTGGAAGGGAGGATTCCCAATTACCGACCAGCCTGCGACCAACCAGATTAACCTTGACCTCAAGCCTCAGAGTAGGACTGCCCTTGACTCAAGGCCCCATCAAGCCTCCCCTTCGCTCTCCAAGCTGGCCTACGACCCTTAAGCCTTAAACCAGTGGTCATCAACACTGTCATCAGAGCACCAGATATAGATGGTTTGCTGTAATCTTATCCGATAGATCTTATGATATTTAGGAGGGTTTCTCAACAGCCACTGGAGCCAGTATAATAAGGAACTTCAGAGACAAAACTGGAATCCTCTCATCAGTACTCCATTAGGACATAGATCCAAAGAGAAAGGATAGAAGACTCGACATGGTGTAAAACAGTATATAAAATGTATTTAAAAAAAATGGTAAAACACTCACATTTTAGTAAACATCAAAAGGCATGGATTGAATGATGCATAAGAATTTAAGTTATAATGGCATAGGCAGGACAACGGACCCAACGCGTTTTGTCTCAGTCAGACATCTGGGGTGTCCTGATGCCTGTGCCACCACAATTTTTATACAGTGTACCCCCTCACATGGGTAATCACGCTGCTTAACGCCGGGATTATCGTCAAAATGGCGCTGAGGCGTACGTGTCAAGCATCGATGTGAAAGCGAGGCAAACGCGTCAAGCCCCAATATAGGAACAGAGATCGGTACTCAGAGCGATGCAATAGAGCGCGTGTCAAGACTCGAGTGGGAGCGAGGAGAGACCGCTGGATATGATGACATCATGGATGCAAGTCAACATAGACAGATCAAACGGATTCTAGATAAACATTGGAATGTTATTAAAAATGATCGGATCTTGGGTCCTCTTTTGCCAGATCGGGCCAAGATTATCTATAGAGCTGCTCCATCCCTACAAAGTAGAATTGCTCCTAATATAATAAATCCTCCAATTGAACCCTCATTTTTTCATAAACTTGTGGGTTACTACACCTGCAAAAAATGCAATGTTTGCCTACACAATACAAGCAAAACTATTTAAATCTACAGTCACAAATCAGGTCTATGGTATGAAGCAATTTTTCACCTGCGCTTCCAAACATATCGTATATCTGATTACCTGCCCATGTGGCAAACAATATGTAGGCAGAACTATCCGCACTTTCTCTGTAAGAGTTAATGAGCATATAACCAATATTAAAAAGGGAGTAATTAACCACAGTGTTCCTAAAAACTATTCTAAATACCACAATCGGGATCCCAGCAGTACCCAATTTTTGATAATTTATTTTATTTTTATTTCAGATACTTATATAGCGCCGTCAATGTATGCAGCAATTTACATATACATTGTACATTTACATCTGTCCCTACCCTCAAGAAGCTTACAACCTAAGGTCCCTAACACACATTCATACATGTACATTGATCACTATATACCACCCTGGCATGGAGGGGCTTATACCAGAGGTGTTTCAAGACTTGAAACATTCTGGATTTACCAATTGCGTTCCTACTCCCTGTTTGGGATGAACGTGGAGTGGTACATTAATGCTTTTATCAATCAAGCGTGATTCCATTCCATAAGAATATTTGATACATGATTTAGAGGTGTTCTCTTGATTTAATTATACGATTATTTGATTTAATTACATAAGTTTTATACAATGTATATTTTTATTATTGCCCTATCTTCATTTATTTTATTTTATTTTGAAGATTTATTATTAGTACAATTGTCCATGTATGTTATGTTTTGATAGACTGTATGGCGAGATCTGCAGCATTGGCATAAATTTTGTTGGTTTTCGCTTTCTAGATGAGGCTTGACCTGCTTTTATAGATGGCGCCTTCTGCTTTGCCTGATCTCTCCAGTTAGAGGCTTGAGTAGCCTGCAGTAGGCTGGTTTATGACGGTACGTGGGCTGGTCTTAGCCTTTGTTTTTATGCGAGGCTTGACTTGCATCCATGATGTCGTCATATCCGGTGGTCTCCCCTTGCTCCCATTCGAGGTTTGACCCGCGCATCTCACTCTCCAGATCGAGTCTTGACACGCACGCTATTGTGTCGCTCTGAGTACCGTTCTCTGTTCCTATATCAAGGCTTGACGCGTTTGTCTCGTTTTCACATCGAGGCTTGACATGCATGCCTCCGCGCCATTTTGACGATAATCCCAGAAGTGGTCAGCTGATTAGACACAGCGTTAACCACTTAACGACCGCCCACTGTAAATATACGTCAGCAGAATGGCACCGACAGGCAGAATCACGTATATGTACGTGATTGCCTTTGTATAGTTAGGGGGTCCGATCGGACCCCCCTTCTTTACAGTGAGCGGTCGTTTTACCTTCGGGAGCGATCAGGCATGAGGGGACGGCCGTTCGATTCCGGCCACCCCCTCTCGATCGCTCCCGGCGAATGAGAGAGCTTCCCCTGCCTGCCAGGAAGGAGGAAGTGATGTCATCTCTCCTGGGGCGCTCACATATACCGAGCGCCGTACAGGAGAAGATGCCAGGTTAGTACACAAAACAGCACACTGACACCAGGACACATAGGCACATAAATCGCCCCCCCCCCCCCCAGCCCCCAGTCACAGTGTCACTGATTGCAGTGACCATTTATTTAGTGATCACTGCAATCAGTGACATTTGTGACTGTAAAAGTGTCAGTACATTTAGTTTTAGGTCCAGTGTAGCCCCCTAACCCCCCCTAATAAAGGTTTAACCCCCTGATCACCCCCCAGATAACCCTTTCACCCCCTATCACCACTGTCACTAAGCAATCATTTTTCTGATCGATGTCTTAGCGTCGGTGATGCTGATCGGTAGCCAGTATTTTTTTTTAGGTTCGCCGCAGGTTTTTATAGCGTCGGGTACCCCCATATATTACCTAATGAAGGTTTAACCCCCTTGATCGCCCCCCAGGTAACCCTTTCACCCCCTATCACCACTGTCACTAAGTTATAATTTTTCTGATCGATGTCTTAGCGTCGGCGATGCTGATCGGTAGCCAGTAATTTTTTTTAGGTTCGCCGCAGGTTTTTATAGCGTCGGGTACCCCCATATATTACCTAATAAAGGTTTAACCCCCTTGATCACCCCCCAGGTAACCCTTTCATCCCCTAGCACCGCCGTGGCTATGCGATCATTTTTCTGATCGATGTCTTAGCGTCGGTGATGCTGATCGGTAGCCAGTAATTTTTTTTAGGTTCGCCGCAGGTTTTTATAGCGTCGGGTACCCCCATATATTACCTAATAAAGGTTTAACCCCCTTGATCGCCCCCCAGGTAACCCTTTCACCCCCTAGCACCGCCGTCACTATGCGATCATTTTTCTGATCGATGTCTTAGCGTCGGTGATGCTGATCGGTAGCCAGTAATTTTTTTTAGGTTCACCGCAGGTTTTTATAGCGTCAGGTACCCCCATATATTATCTAATAAAGGTTTAACCCCCTGATCGCCCCCCAGGTAACCCTTTCACCCCCTATCACCACTGTCGCTAAGCAATCGTTTTTATGATCGTTGTCTTAGTGTCGGTGATGCCGATAGGTAGCCAGTAATTTTATTTTAGGTTCGCCGTCAGGTTTTTATATAGCGTCAGGTACCCCCATATATTACCTAATAAAGGTTTTAACCCCCTAATTGCCCCTAGTTAACCCTTTCACCAGTGATCATCATATAAGTGTTACGGGTGACGCTGGTTAGTTAGTTTGCTTTTTATAGTGTCAGGGCACCCGCCGTATATAACCCAATAAAGGTTTAACTCCCCTGATCGCCCGGCGGGTGATATCAGTTAGGTTTTAGCGTCAGAGAGGGTCTGCGTCACACCCCAGGCAGCGTCAGGTTAGTGCCAGTAGCGCTAACACCCACACGTGAAGCATACACCCCCCTTAGTGGTATAGTATCTGATCAGCTCAATATCTGATCTGATCAGATCTATACTAGCGTCCCCAGCAGTTTAGGGTTCCCAAAAACGCAGTGTTAGCGGGATCAGCCCAGATACCTGCTAGCACCTGCGTTTTGCCCCTCCGTCCAGCCCAGGCCACCGAAGTGCAGTATCGATCGATCACTGTCACTTGCAAAACACAACACACATAACTGCAGCGTTCGCAGAGACAGGCCTGATCCCTGCGACTCCAGTGCTATAGGAGGTAATTTCACCACCACAGTTAAAAAAAAAAAAGCATATATGCCGAAGCATTGGGGCAGCAGGGGCGGAGGAGCCATTTTGCTTCTAATGCCGCGTACATACGGTCGAAATTCCGACGGAGGCTTGCCCGTGGAAAAGTCTGACCATGTGTACGCGGCATAACTTTTGCGAGAAGATGCCCCCATGCTTCGGCATATATAAATGGTGCATGTATGCCCATCATTAGAAGTGGGTGGATGAAGGGCGGTATTCTAATGGTGGGCATACCCACCGATCAATCTTTTTTTTTCGTTCAGCCAACAGGCTGCATGAAAAAAAAGATTACAATACATGTCCAACAAGGACCAGCAACGTACTGGTATGTTGCTGGACTTTGAATGTTTATACCAGAATGATGCCTGCGGGTTTAGGTATCATCTTGGTATCATTCTTTTCAGCCAGCGGCCGGCTTTCATGTAAAAGCAATTCTAGTGGCTAATTAGCCTCTGGACTGCTTTTACAAGCAGTGGGAGGGAATGTCCCCCCCCCCCGGATATAAAAAGCGCCATTGGGAAATTGGGAAAGCATTTTATCACACCGATCTTGGTGTGGTCAGATGCTTTGAGGGCAGAGGAAAGATCTAGGGTCCAATAGACCCCAGTTTTTTCAAAAAAGAGTACCTGTCATTACCTATTGCTATCATAGGGGATATTTACATTCCCTGAGATAACAATAAAAGTGATAAAAATAAATAAATATGGAAGCAACAGTTTAAAAATAAAATAAAAAAGCAAAATTAATAATAAAAAAAAAAAAAAAAAAGCACCCCTGTCCTGCCCTGCTCTTGCCCAATGGCGAACGCAAGCGTCGGTCTGGCGTCATATGTAAACAGCAATTGCACCATGCATGTGAGGTATCACCGCAAAGGTCAGATCGAGGGCAGTAATTTTAGCAGTAGACCTCCTCTGTAAATCTAACGGGGTAACCTGTAAATGCTTTTAAAGGCTTTTAAAAAATGTATGTAGTTTGTCGCCAATGCGCGTTTGTGCGAAATTTTAAAGCATGTCGTGTTTGGTATCTATGTACTCGGCCTAAGATCATCTTTTTTATTGCATCAAACATTTGGGCAATATAGTGTGTTTTAGTGCATTAAAATTAAAAAAAGTGTATTTTTTCCCAAAAAAATGCGTTTGAAAAATCGCTGCGCAAATACTGTGTAGAAAAAAAAAATGCAACACCCATTTTATTCTGTAGGGCCTTTGCTTTAAATATATATATAATGTTTGGGGGTTCAACATAATTTTCTTGCAAAAAAAAATATGTTTTCATGTAAACAAAAAGTGTCAAAAAGGGCTTTGTCTTCAAGTGGTTAGAAGAGTGGATGTAAGCTTCCTAATGTTGTGTATAAAATGCCAGAACAGTTCAAAACCCCCCCAAATGACCCCATTTTGGAAAGTAGACACCCCAAGCTATATACTGAGAGGCATGTCGAGTCCATGGAATATTTTATATGTTGACACAAGTTGCGGAAAAAATAAAATTATTATTTTATTTTTATTTTTTTGCACAAAGTTGTCACTAAATGATATATTGCTCAAACATGCCATGGGCATATGTGGAATTACACCCCAAAATACATTCTGTTGCTTCTCCTGAGTACGGGGATACCACATGTGTGAGACTTTTTGGGAGCCTAGCCGCGTACGGGACCCCAAAAACCAAGCACCGCCTTCAGGCTTTCTAAGGGTGTCAATTTTTGATTTCACTTCTCACTGCCTATCACAGTTTCGGAGGCCATGGAATGCCCAGATGGCACAAACCCCCCCAAATGACCCCATTTTGGAAAGTAGACACCCCAAGCTATTTGCTGAGAGGTATTGTGAGTATTTTGCAGATCTCGCTTTTTGTCACAAAGTTTTGAAAATTGAAAAAAAAAAAGAAAAAAAAAAAATGTTCTTTCTTCATTTTCAAAAACAAATGAGAGCTGTAAAATACTCACCATGCCTCTCAGCAGACAGCTTGGGGTGTCTACTTTCCAAAATGGGGTCATTTGGGGGGGTTTTGTGCTATTTTGGCATTTTATGGCCTTCAAAACTGTGATAGGTAGTGAGGAGTGAAATCAAAAATTTGCGCCCTTAGAAATCCTGGAGGCGGTGCTTGGTTTCCGGGGGCCCGTATGCGGCTAGGCTCCTAAAAAGTCCCACACATGTGGTATCCCCGTACTCAGAAGCAGCAGAATGTATTTTGGGGTGCAATTCCACATATAACCATGGCATGTGTGAGCAATATATCATTTAGTGACAACTTTTTGTAATTTTTTTTTTGTCATTATTCAATCACTTGGGACAACAAAAAAAAATATTCAATGGGCTCAACAGGCCTCTCAGCAATTTCCTTGGGGTGTCTACTTTCTAAAATGGGGTCATTTGGGGGGGTTTTGTGCTATTTTGGCATTTTATGGCCTTCAAAACTGTGATAGGTAGTGAGGAGTGAAATCAAAAATTTGCGCCCTTAGAAATCCTGAAGGCGGTGCTTGGTTTCCGGGGTCCCGTACGTGGCTAGGCTCCTAAAAAGTCCCACACATGTGGTATCCCCGTACTCAGGAGAAGCAGCAGAATGTATTTTGGGGTGCAATTCCACATATAACCATGGCATGTGTGAGCAATATGTCATTTAGTGACAACTTTTTGTAATTTTTTTTTTTTTTGTCATTATTCAATCACTTGGGACAAAAAAAAAAAATATTCAATGGGCTCAACATGCCTCTCAGCAATTTCCTTGGGGTGTCTACTTTCTAAAATGGGGTCATTTGGGGGGGTTTTGTACTGCCCTGTCATTTTAGCACCTCAAGAAATGAGATAGGCAGTCATAAATTAAAAGCTGTGTAAATTCCAGAAAATGTACCCTAGTTTGTAAACGCTATAACTTTTGCGCAAACTGATAAATATACGCTTATTGACATTTTTTTTTACTAAAGACATGTGGCTGAATACATTTTGGCCTAAATGTATGACTAAAATTGAGTTTATTCGATTTTTCTTATAACAAAAAGTAGAAAATATCATTTTTTTTCAATATTTTCGGTCTTTTTCCGTTTATATCGCAAAAAATAAAAATCGCAGAGGCAATCAAATACCATTAAAAGAAAGCTCTATTTGTGGGAAGAAAAGGACGCAAATTTCGTTTGGGTACAACATTGCATGTCCGCACAATTTACAGTTAAAGCAGCGCAGTGCAAAATTCTGAATTCACCTCTGGTCCTTTAGCTACCAAATGGTCCGGGGCTTAAGTGGTTAAACAGCGTGATTATCCATGTGAGGGGGTACACTAGCTATGAGTAAACACTGAATTGGTGTGAAACGCGTCAGTTGTCCTGAGTTCTGCTGGTTTTTGTAGTGCCTGTTTTGCCTGAATAAATATACGTTGGATTGGAGTGCGGCTGTCCTCACTAATTTTCTTCATGAGGGGTACACTGTCTATAAATATTGTGGTGGCACAGGCATCGGGACACCCCAGATGCTGTCTGACTGAGATGAAACGCGTTGAATCTGTTGTCCTGCCTATGCCATTATAACTTAATTCTTATGCATCATTCAATCCATGCCTTTTGATGTTTACAAAAATGTGAGTTTTTTTACCTTTTTTTTTTTTTTAAATACATTTTATGCTATGCCGGTATACTATATACTATACGGTATACTTTATACTATGTAGGTTTTACACTATGTCGAGTCTTCTATCCTTTCTCCTTGGATCTATGTCCTAATGGAGTACTGATGAGGATTCCGGTTTTGATTCTGAAGTGCCTTATTATACTGGCTCCAGTGGCTGTTGAGAAACCCTCCTAAATATCATAAGATCTATTGGAGAAGATTACAGCAAACCATCTATACCTAGGTGTTGATACACCACTGTCTGTCTGACCCATTTAGTATAAGCTGAATAGAGTCCATACGTTCCGGTAAGCCTCCTTATATCACATTTGGTGGCAGAAGTCTTTCACGGCGGTGACTCTTTTTGCTTTTGGGTGACTGATCATCATTACTTGGCATCACAAAGTTTATGGACTCGCCTATATGAACTATACAAGACTTCTCTTATGTGTTATTAATTTTTTCACTTTTTTCTTTAGTTAATGATTCACTGTCATCAATTATTTTGTATTTTAATTTTAATGTTTTAGCACTGCACTGTTTATATTTATAATATCTATAATATGACTTTTTGGGTAAACTGACCACTATGTTTTATTTCTCTATGGTTGCAGCAATGTTTTTTTAGCCAAATCTAGAAATCTTGTGTTGCTTATGTCCTCAGAGCTGTCCAGAAGATTCTGGAAAGAGCACGGCAGTTGGTAGACTCCAAGAAAGAAGATGGCTTCACCGCCCTGCACCTGGCCACACTGAACAACCATCAGGAAGTGGTGGAGATCTTAGTCAAAGAGGTACACACATCATGACATAGATGTCCAACAGCAGTATGTAAAATAGGGGGAATATTTTGGATCAGGCACAGCAATGTTTATGTAAACCTGTAATGGGGTAAAAAGATTAAAGGCTGCCACTGCTGATTTTTCCTTCTCAAAATACGTGTTCCTTGGTTGTCACTCCAGGGGTCTCCAAACTACTGCCCTCCAGCTGTTGCGGAACTACACATCCCATGAGGCATTGTAAAATTCTGACATTCACAGACATGACTAGGCATGATGGGAATTGTAGTTCCTGAATAACTGGCGGGCCATAGTTTGGAGACCCCTGCTCTAATCCAACAGCTTTAGCACTGCCTAAGTTACTGAGCTGGAACAAGTATGCAGACTGCTCTATATGCTTGTTGCGGGTCAGTGCCTCAGAGTATCAAGGCTGGGGACAGCCAGGTAAGTAGCATTTTCATGAGCAATGGCAACCCCCATATTCTTTGCATTACAGGTTTTCTTTAATTATTTTTAGACTTAAGCCCTGTACACACGGCCGGGAATCCCGTCAGGAAGAAAACATCGGTTTTCCTGATGGGATTCCTGGCAAGCTTTTCTTGCTCGCCGAGTGTACACACGGCACATTCAAAAGAACCGCCATTCTTTTGAATGGCAAGAACGCGGTGACGTCATCAACTACGACGAGCGTGCGCTCGTCACAATCAATGCCGTCGCCGCCATCTTGCTTCACCCTACACTACCCTTGTAATCTACCGCACATGCGTCAAAGTCTCATCGAGCATGCGCGGGCTTACCTGGGACAGGACACTCACGGTTTTCTCGGCATGAAACACTTGCTGAGAATCCCGACGAGAAAAATAGAGAGCAGGTTCTCTATTTTTCTCGTTGAGATTCCCGGCAGTTTTCCCGACGAGAAACCATACACACGGCCGGTTTTCTCTGCAAAAAGCTCTCCCAGCAGTTTTCTTGCCAAGAAAACCGGCCGTGTGTACAAGGCTTTAGTCTTCATTTGCCTCTGCATTGACATTACCTGTGAGGAGCTTGAGAGTTGAGGGATCAGCAGGGCTAAAGCATAACTGTATCAAATAAAGGCCCTGTATTTCTTTACATATTAGGCCTCTTGCACATGATACTCCTGTTTGAGCATCTACTTTTTCACATGCCTTTCTTTGTATATATTTACGCGCATTTTCGAGTATATGCATTTGCGTATTATGATTGTACCCAAGCCGATTCATCAATTGACTGTCTTGGGTACAACCAGCATGTCAGATTTTTACGTGCGATTATTGCCAGCAGTTATAGCCACTAGCAATAATCACTGTGTTCTCCCGGCAGCGATGGCTCCATGCAGCTGTATAGGCATGAGAATGTAAACAGACTTGTGTCCTTTTACATCATTTTTTTTTACAATATTTTGGCAGCCCCATTCATTGGGAATTGGCTACATTAACTTGCAATGAAGAAGGTGCAAGCTGGTAGAGATGACCAATAATCCTTCTGGATTCCCCTGTAGCAGGGGCCTTGTTGGCACTGTGTTATTAAAAACGTTTCCTATGCCAGTCATACGTTAATAGGATCCCAACTTTAAAAGCCACCCCTGGACCCTGAAACCATCTTACATGTTTTCCGTTTGTCTCACTTTGCAGGGACGGTGTGATGTCAATCTCAGGAACAACAGAAACCAAACTCCTCTACACCTGGCAGTGACTCATGGGCACATTAACATTGTGCAACTTCTTGTGACGGAGGGAGGCGATGTAAATGCGGAAGACGAGGATGGGGATACTCCTATGCACATAGTACTAGTACAGCAGCACCTCACCTCTCTGGAGCCTGAAGGAGTTGGCTCAGCTATGCTCAACAAGGTAAAACCAGATGACACTGCATGCATTGCAGAAATAATTTTGGTATTATTAATTAAAGCAGTAAGTGTGGTGGGACATATATCTATCTATCTATCTATCTATGTGTGTGTATGTGTGTGTGTGTGTGTGTATATATGTATGTGTGTGTGTGTATATATGTACGTATGTATATATATATATATATATATATATAAACACATGCATCTATCTCATAAAATTAGAATATCATTGAAAAGTTTATTTCAGTAATTCAATTCAAAAAGTCAAACTCCTATCTTTTATATAGATGTGTTACACACAGAGTGATATATTTCAAGCAGTTCTTTCTTTTAATTTTGATGATTATGGCTTACAGCTAGTGAAAACCCCAAATTCAGTATCTCAGAAAATTTTAATATTACATAAGACCAATAAAATAAAAAGGATTTTTAATACAGAAATGTTGGCTTACTGAAAAGTACCGTATTTATCGGCGTATAACACGCACTTTTTTTCCCCTTAAAATCAGGGGAAAATCGTGGGTGCGTGTTATACGCCGATACTCCGTCGAATTCCCCTGCTGAAAACGAGCGAGAGGAGCGAGCGAAGCCGAAGTACAATCGGCTTTACTCGGCTCCTCTCGCAGTCCCGCCCATCTCTGACTGCGCCGCTGACGGAGAAAGCCGAGTGTACTTCGCCTAGTCTCGGCTCCTCTCGCAGTCCTGCCTGTGACTGTGAGCAGACACGAGTCTAGGCGAAGTACACTCGGCTTTCTCCGTCAGCGGCGCAGTCAGTGGAGATGGGCGGAACTGCGAGAGGAGCCGAGTCCAGCCGAAGTACACTCGGCCCCGCTCGCTCCTCTCCACAGAAATCGGCGCCAAATTTTAAAAACCGCCGGGACTGACACGATCGCAAAGGCACTGGGCACGGCTGCAGATAGACACTGGGCACGGCTGCAGATGGACAGATAGACACTGGGCAAGGCTGCAGATGGACAGATGGACACTGGGCACGGCTGCTGATGGACAGATGGACACTGGGCACGGCTGCAGATGGACAGATGGACACTGGGCAAGGCTGCAGATGGACACTGGGCAAGGCTGCATGCTGCATTTAAATGTAAGTTTTTTTTCCTTGAATTTCCCTCCTAAAAGTTTTTTTCCTTAAAATTCCCTCCTAAACTTGGGGTGCGTGTTATACGCCGGTGCGTGTTATACGCCGATAAATACGGTATGTCCATATACAGTATAGTAAGCATTCGGTCGGGACTCCTTTTGCATGAATTACTGCATCAATGCGGTGTGGCATGGAGGCGATCAGCCTGTGGCACTGCTGAGGTGTTATGGAAGCCCAGGTTTCTTTGATAGCGGCCTTAAGGTCAGGCGAGTTTGCTGGCCAATCGAGCACAGTGATACCATGATCATTAAATCAGGTATTGGTACTTTTGGCAGCGTGGGCAGGTGCCAAGTCCTGCTGGAAAATGAAGTTGGCATCTCCATAAAGCTGGTCAGCAGAGGGAAGCATGAGGTACTCTAGAATTTCATGGTAGAAGGCTGCGCTGACTTTGGACCTAATAAAACACAGTGGACCAACACCAGCAGATGACATGGCTCCCCAAATCATCACAGAATGTGAAAAATTTTGCGTTTCATTTGGAAATCATGGTTCCAGAGGAAGAGTGGTGAGGTACAGAATCAAAGTTCCATGAGGTCCAGTGTAAAGTTTCCATAGTCAGTGATGATTTGGGGAGCCATGTCATCTGCTGGTGTTGGTCCACAAAAGCATGGATCCATCCTGCCTTGTATCAATAGTTCAGGCTGGTGGTGGTGGTGTAATGGTGTGGGGAATATTTTCTTGGCACACTTTGGGCCCCTTAGTACCACATGAGCATCGTTTAAACGCCACGGCCTACCTGAGTATTGTTGCTGACCATGTCATCCCTTTATGACTACAGTGTGTACCCATCTTCTGATGGCTACTTCCGGGAGGATAATAAACCATGTCACAAAGCTCAAATCATCTCAAACTGGTTTCTTGAACATGACAATGATTTCACTGTATTTCAATATAATATATTTTTTTTACTTTTTGTCTAAGTGTAGATCTATGTTTAAGTCCACTTATTATTGACTGGCTCACTACCTCCACTGGAAATTATTCACTACCGCTGCTAGAAGTGTATCAGTGAGCAGATAAATATGACAGATTGGCTTGGCCTGGCTAAATGTGACGCTTGTTGCTGCAAAGAGGTGTGAGGATGGAGATGGGCAGAACTGACCGTTTCTAACTGGGAAACGGCAGCAGTCAGATTTTTAAGCTGCCAGTCAACTGACTGGCAGGCCATTGGCTTCTGAGATCATTGATCATTCACAAGTGTAATATCATACCTATGGTATTGCTTAGGTGGGACAGCACAATTAATCAAATTTGTAAATATATATGTTGCTGATTTTGTTCCCTTATATTTGTGCAGGATCTTGAAGTATCACTTGTGGCAGGTGCAGGGTTTTGAGTTATCCACAGACAAATTGTTTTATAATGGTGCTTCTAAGTAACTTATAATGTCAACTTTGAGATCTTATAAATGGCTGAAGTTATCACCTAGACTACAGTGTAAAAGTAATTCTTACAGTTGTGCTCAGAAGTTTACATACCCTGGCAGAATTTATGATTTCTTAGCCATTTTTCAGAGAATATGAATGATAACATAAAAACTTTTCTTTCACTCATGGTTAGTGTTTGGCTGAAGCCATTTATTATCAATCAACTGTGTTTACTCTTTTTAAATCATATTGACAACAGAAACTACCCAAATGACCCTGATCCAAAGTTTACATACCCCAGTTCTTAATACCGTGTATTGCCCCCTTTAACATCAATGACAGCTTGAAGTCTTTTGTGGTATTTGTGGATGAGGCTGTTTATCTTCTCAGATAGTAAAGCTGCCCATTCCTCTTGGCAAAAAGCCTCCAGTTCCTGTAAATTCTTGGGCTGTCTTGCATGAACTGCACGTTTGAGATCTCCCCAGAGTGGCTCAATGATATTGAGGTCAGGAGACTGAGATGGCCACTCCAGAACCTTCACTTTATTCTGCTGTAGCCAATTACAGGTTGACTTGGCCTTGTGTTTTGGATCATTGTCATGTTGGAATGTCCAAGTACGTCCCATGCGCAGCTTCCTGGTTGATGAATGCAAATGTTCCTCCAGTATTTTTTTGATAACATACTGCATTCATCTTGCCATCAATGACCACATTTTCTGTGCCTTTGTAACTCACACATCCCCAAAACATCAGCGATCCACCTCCGTGTTTCACACTAGGAATGGTGTACCTTTCATCATAGGCCTTGTTGACTCCTCTCTAAATTAAGCAATTATGGTTGTGGCCAAAAAGCTAAATTTTGGTCTCATCACTCCAAATGACTTTGTGGCAGAAGGTTTGAGGCTTGTCTCTCTGTGCTGTTTGGCGTATTGTAAGCGGGATACTTTGTGGCATTTGCGTAGTAATGGCTTTCTTCTGACGACTCGACCATGCAGCCCATCTTTCTTCAAGTGCCTCTTTATTGTGCATCTTGAAACAGCCACACCACATGTTTTCAGAGAGTCCTGTATTTGACCTAAAATTTTCTTTGCATCCCGCACAATTTTCCTGGCAGTTGTGGCTGAAATTTTAGTTGGTCTACCTGACTGTGGTTTGGCTTCAACAGAACCCCTCATTTTCCACTTACTGTTTAGAGTTTGAACACTGCTGATTGGCCTTCTCAATTCCTTGGATATCTTTTTATATCCCTTTCCTGTTTTATACAGTTCAACTACATTTTCCCACAGATCCTTTGACAATTCTTTTGCTTTCCCCATGACTCAGAATCCAGAAACGTCAGTGCAGCACTGCAAACAGATCACAGGTGAGGATGGTTACCTTTAATAGCCATTCATACCCCTTTGTGTCAACTGGTGCGCATGTTATTAAGCCAAAATCACCAGGGTATGTAAACTTTTGATCAGGGTAATTTGGGTAGTTTCTGTTGTGATTATGATTTAAAAAGAGTAAACACAGTTGATTGATAAGAAATGGCTTCAGCTAAACACTAACCATGAGTGAAAGAAAACTTTGTGTTATCATTCATATTCTCTGAAAAATAAATTCTGCCAGGGTCTGAAAACTTATGAGCACAACTTTATATACAGTGGGTCAAAAGAAAAGTAATCCACTGCTCCAGTTGTATGCAATACCTTGATTGGAACCATGTAGGAGTGCTAGTCCCGGCCCGCCTCTGTAAAAGACAAAAAGAAGAAATGGCTGCACATCCAAAGTTTCCAAAAAGTGCCTTTTTATTAGACGGTCAAAATACACCAGAGAAACCAGGTGTTAGTCACGTAGATGCGTTTCACACATCTAATCTGTGCTTAATCATTGCTAATGATTAAGCACAGATCATATGTGTGAAAAACGCGTCTACGTGACTAACACCTGGTGTCCCTGGCGTATTTTGACCATCTGCAATAAAAGCCACTTTTTGGAAACTTTGGATGTATATACAGTGGGTATAGAAAAGAATCCCCCCTCCCTTTAAAATAATCAAATTTTGTTGCTTTGCAGCCTCAAATGAAGACACTCAGTTTTTGTTTTATCCAGCTGTATTTACTTGTGCAACTTATAACATCCAAGTAAAAGATTTAACACCAACATGTCAAAAAAATTAAATAATTCAAAAAACAGAACCAACTGAGTTGAAAACGTGAAAATTGCTCAGCATGATAAGAGCCTACCCTGAGCGTTTAAGTCCCTGATAGTGCAACTGAAGCAAACGATCAACTAGGGGGTGATTCCTGTCTATACCCACTGTACAAAAAAAAATGTAAGAAAATTGGCCCAGTGAATTTGAGGACGAATGATCAGGAGAGACCAGGATTATGCGCCTTGTACAGCTCAAATAAAAGTTTATCCCTTATAGCAAGTGAGATGGCTTTCACCTCATTTAGCCAGTCAGACCTTCTACACAGGGGCGGACACCCTAAACTGGTTAACATGTTACTAGTTTAAACCTGCATAATGGATAATGTGAATGAAATGTAGGCACCTGACCACTGTTTGATACCCTACGGAATGATTAATACAGCCCTCAAATTTTCCACTCGCATTTTGCGAGTGGAAAATGAGGGCTGGCGAGCATGGGCTGCCTTGGAGCCAGGGAGCGAGCACCGCCGGCAGGCAGGGTTGAATGGGAGCCCTTCTTCCAGCGATCGCCCTGGGGAAGGGAGAGGAGAGCAGGCGGCTGGATCATAAGAGCTCCGAGGAACATTGCTGTAACAGCTTTCATTAGAATTGCCAAGTGTTTCCCGCACTCGCTTTCACACACAGCCTCACCTCCTGGTCCGGGTACTTTGATAGACAGCTCACCGGTCCAATGCCGGGATGTCTAAAGTGTATCTAAGTACCAGGGCCAGGAGGCGGGGCTGTATGTGAAGATGAGCAACAGGAACACTTGGTAATTCAAATGAAAGCTGCTACGGCGATGTTCCTCGGTGCTCTGATGATCCGGCCGGCAATCCTCTTCCTCCCTTCTCTCTTCCCATGCACAGGTAGGCTGCATTCTTGGGCACAGGTGAAGCAGTATTAATAGACACAGGAAGGCTTGCCACTTTTTCTTCAAGTTAACCTGAACACCGCAATTTTATATTGCAATTTAAATAACATTTCTAATCATATGAAGTTAATCTGCAGAGTCCCCCTTTTACATCTGAATCTGCAGAGTCCCCCTTTTATATCGTATGGGGGGGACTCTGCAGACCCTGTTGTAAGGGAGAACTCTGGGGACTCTAACATAAGGAAAGCTCTGGGAACACTGATTTAAGGGGGAACACTGAGAACTCTGATGTACGGAGAGGACTCTGATATAAAGGGGAACACTGTGGCAATTTTTTTTGTAATAGTATAAACTATACATATTTCTTTCTCGTACATCACGGGACACAGAGCGACATAGTCATTACTAATGGGTTATATAGATACCGTCAGGTGCTGGCACTGGCAACTTCCAAAACCGGAAGTACCCTCCCCTATATAAGCCCCTCCCATCCGGGAGCAACTCAGTTTTTTGCCAGTGTCTAAGGTGTTGGCCAAGAAGAAACATGTGTTTTTCACTGGGCTTGCGTACAGGTTCTTTTGGGCCTCAGTAAGCTATTCCGGATCCGACCAAAAAAGCTTCATAGCTAAACGGTCGGTACCCGGGCCTTGCAGAGAAGAGCAAGGTTTTGCCTGTAATGCTTCTCTTAGGAGAGCTGGACCCTGGGATCCAGAGCTCTGGTCATACCCACGACCAAGATGTTTTCTGTGCAGGGTGCTATACAGGTCCAGGGGAGTGGAATCCTTGGGAACCCGGTCCCTGAAGGTTTGATTACAATGCCTGCCGTGATAGGTGAAGTTTGGGCTTTTGTGGACCAAACAAAGTCCTGCGGCGGGGAACAGGTAAGTGGGGGCCCCCAGGAACTTGGTTCTATTGGGGGACCCCCAAGCCTAATTTGTCTTTCTGTCTGTTACCTAATGGTATTCCCGCAAAATTCTGTGCATGCCTGTAACTACTAAAAAAATGTAATAATTTTTAATGGTGGTCAAGAAAAAAAAAAAAAAAAATGTTATATATATATTTAATATATTAGACTGCGGTACCTGTGTTTGTCCACTAGAGGCCACTGTGGAATGTTTTCTTGTCATGTGGACTAGCTTCTTCTCAGCAGAGCAAAGTCCAGGCAGATGGTGAGTTCCCTTATAGGAAACTGCTTCCTCTGCCATGTTGCAGTGCTCGTCCATCCCCCGGCCTGCGGCAAAGAGGGGCCCTGGCTCCTGTCCCTTGTTACCATTTTTTGAAATTAGCGCCGAAGGCGCACGTGGCCGCGCGCGTGCACGCGCCTCTATATATAGAGGTGAGCCGGGAAAGGGGGCGGAGCCTGGGGGATGACGCTCTGTGCGCGCCGCAGCGCTTCTGCGCATGTGCGGGCGTCCCAGCAGTTTAAAAAAAAAACCACAATATTGTAGTGAGCTGGCTATGAAGTACAGAGACAGAGCTGGCAACATTTAAAGGCATACAGCAAGCGGTTGATACAGGCATCCCCTAGAAAGGCACATTAGTAGACACCAACTGTTTCCTATAGCAGCATTTATGCTAGACTATTATCAGTAACTGGTGTATTTCGGCTGGAATACCTCAGCTTTGTGGCTTAGGAATATGCCGTCTAAAAACTCCGGGACTAGAAATTCCAGGAGGAATAGGGGGTCTCCATCGGGCTCTGAGGATCTTGGGCATGCTTTGGCTGCACCAGTCTCCCCTGAAGAATCAGAGGTTAGTGACCGTAGAGCACCCTCAGGAGTACCTGGTACTGTGGCTGTCCTCAGTTCACCTGCTCCTGTGTATGTAACAGAGGAGGTTTTTTCCTCAGCTCTGGGAGGGCTGGAAGAGAGATTGTCAGCATTGATCGCTGCTTCCCTGTCACAGGAGAAAAGCGCTCGATCTCCGTCTCCCCCCTCAGAGTGCCTGTTAACAGAGCAACAGTCCCATACAGAGGTCGACCTACCTGAGGGGGATCAGGATGAGGTCGATTCGGTTGCAGAGGAATCAACAGTGGAAGAGCCGTTGTCAGCATCACATGCTGAAAGGTTATGGGTTCAGTCCCTGACTAATATGGTCCGATCAGCATTTAAAATGCCACTTGCGGAGCCATCCTCCACTTCTGTCTCCTCGTTGGGGTCGCTAAAAGCTCCCCAGACTGTTTGTTCCTTTCCGATCCATCCTTTACTGGAGGGGCTCATTTACCAGGATTGGGAGCATCCTGACAAAATATTTACTCCCCCCAAGAGATTTCCGGTGGTCTATCCCATGGAGGATAAGTTCATCAGAAAATGGAGGGTCCCTACAGTGGACGCAGCCATCTCTTGTGTGAATAAATCACTGACATGTCCGGTGGAAAATGTCCAAATGTTCAAGGACCCAATAGATAAAAAATTGGAGTCCTTATTAAAATCTGCTTTTTCTACAGCAGGATTGGTGACACAACCAGCAGTGGCAGCTATTGGGGTCTGCCAAGCAGTGAAGGATCAGTTGAAACAGGTCTTAAGGGACTTGCCGGATCAGCAGGCTCTTGCCCTAGCTGATCTACCTAGAGCCTTATGCTTTGCGGTGGACGCTATAAAGGATTCAATCCATCAGGCCTCCCGCCTTACGCTGTCTGTAGTACATATGCGCAGGCTTCTATGGCTCAAAAACTGGTCTGCTGAAGCTCCCTGTAAAAAATTGCTGGTTAGCTTCCCATTTCATGGGGAGCGCTTATTCGGGGAAGACCTGGACAAGTATATCCAGAGAATTTCCAGCGGTAAAAGTACACTTTTGCCGGTTAAAAATAGAGTTAGAGGTCCCTCTTTTAAGAGGCCGGCTTCTCCAGTCCCTAGGACATCGGCTGTGAAACAGTTCCGACGGCCTCCTCGGTCAAATCCCGGAGGTAGAAATCAGGGACAGTTGCAGGGTAACAAAAAGCCCTGGAGCAGGAGAGGTACAAAACCTCCCCCAAAGTCAAATGCATGAAGGGTTGCCCCCACCCAATCGGGTGGGGGGAAGACTTCAGTTGTTCACAGAGACCTGGCGGGACACGATCCGAGACAGATGGGTGCTCTCCGCAGTAAATCTGGGATACAAATTGGAGTTAAAAAACTCCCCTTCTTCCCGCTTTATAAGGTCAAACGTGCCAAGGGATCTCCAGAAGAGAGGATCCCTCCTGTTGGCACTAGAACAATTATTGCTTCAAGCAGTAATTATAGAGGTTCCCCTGGAAGAGTGGGGGTTCGGGTTTTACTCAAACCTCTTTACAGTTCCGAAGCCAAACGGGGACGTGAGGCCCATACTAAATCTAAAAGGGCTAAACAAATTCCTGCATATCAGGACTTTCCGGATGGAGTCGATCCGATCGGTAGCCACTGCCCTACAAGGGGAGGAATGGTTAGCCTCGATCGACATCAAGGATGCTTATTTGCACATTCCCATCTTTCCAGCCCACCAAAAATTTCTACGCTTTGCGGTAGAAGGCCGCCATTTTCAGTTCAGAGCCTTACCCTTCGGTCTGGCCACAGCACCAAGAGTGTTCACAAAAATTTTGGCCCCATTATTGGCCAATCTAAGAACACGAGGTGTAACGATAATGGCATATCTAGACGACTTGTTGCTGATAGACCACTCAGTGGAAAAACTAGAAGTGGTTGTTCACGAGACAATCAAGTATCTGGAATATCACGGTTGGATTATCAACCGAGACAAGTCAGCCCTAAAGCCAGTCAAAAGTCTGGAATACTTGGGGCTAAGGCTGGATTCAGACCAGAGAAAAATTTTCTTGCCTCAAGAAAAGGGGTCGTCTTTGAGAGATTTGATCCACTTAGTGGGCTCAAAAAGACAGCCATCCATACGCCTGTGCATGAGGCTGCTGGGAAAGATGGTGGCAGCATTCGAAGCAGTACCCTACGGTCAATTCCATTCAAGGAAGTTGCAAAGGGCCATACTGTCAGCCTGGAACAGAAAAGTTCAGGCTCTGGACTTACCAATGTCCTTGTCCCCTTCCGTTCGCAGGAGCCTCCGCTGGTGGTTGGTTCCCCAGAATCTGGAAAGAGGGAAATCCTTCAGTCCGATTTCCTGGAAGGTGGTCACTACAGATGCCAGCCTTGTAGGCTGGGGAGCAGTACTGGAGCAATGGTCTCTCCAGGGCAAGTGGTCAGAAGCAGAAAAGGCCCTGCCCATCAATCTCTTAGAGATACGAGCAGCCCGGTATGCCCTAGTAGCATGGACATCCAAACTCCAAGGGTCCCCTGTCAGAGTTCAGTCAGACAATGCCACAGCAGTGGCATATATCAATCGTCAGGGGGGCACCAGGAGTCGTGCAGCCCAAAGGGAGGTAAATTACATCCTGAGATGGGCAGAAAGATATGTCCCAGCCATATCTGCGGTATTCATTCCAGGGGTGGAGAATTGGAAGGCGGACTTTCTAAGTCGCCAACAATTATGCCCAGGGGAATGGTCCCTTCATCCCGAGGTTTTCCGGACAATATGTCAGCGGTGGGAAACACCGGATGTAGATCTGCTAGCATCCAGATTCAACGCAAAGGTGGACAGGTTTGTCTCTTGGACAAGGGATCCCCTAGCTTGCGGCTCGGATGCCCTAGTGTTCCCTTGGGATCAGTTCAAGCTGATATATGCATTCCCACCGCCACAATTGTTACCTCGATTACTCCGCAGAATCAGGGTAGAAAAGAAACCAGTGATTCTGGTGGCTCCAGCGTGGCCCCGAAGAGCATGGTACGCGGAGATTGTAAAAATGTCTGTGGGGAGTCCTTGGACCCTCCCACATCGTCCGGACCTGCTTTCGCAGGGACCGATATACCACCCTTCCTTACCAGCCCTAGGTTTGACGGCCTGGCTATTGAAGCCCACATTCTAAAAAAGAGAGGGCTCTCTAATGCTGTGGTATCTACCATGATCAATGCCAGGAAACCGGTATCCAGGCAGATCTACTATAGAATCTGGAAGGCGTACATCGCCTGGTGTGAGGCCAGGAAATGGCATCCACGTAAATACGTAATAGGTAGGATTCTGGACTTCCTACAATGGGCTGTAGATAGGAAGCTTGCCTTGAGTACTATCAAGGGTCAGATTTCGGCCTTGTCAATATTTTTTCAAAGGCCCTTGGCTTCGCATTCACTAGTCAAAGCCTTTATACAAGGAGTGATGCGTATTAGTCCTCCGGTTAATATTCCCATATGTCCATGGGATCTAAACTTGGTTCTGTCGGTTCTACAGAAACAACCATTTGAACCATTACAGAATATTTCCTTGGTGCTTCTCACCAGGAAATTGATTTTTCTAGTAGCCATTTGTTCGGCTAAAAGAGTATCGGAATTAGCAGCTATGTCCTGTAAGGAGCCATATCTGGTTATCCATAAGGACAGAGTAGTGTTACGTCCTCATCCAGCCTTTCTTCCTAAGGTGGTATCGAGGTTTCATTTGAACCAAGATGTGGTTCTTCCTTATTTTTTCCCCAAACCTACTTCGGTAGAGGAAAAGTTATTGCATTCTTTGGATGTAGTAAGAGCAGTTAAAGCTTATCTAAAAGCCACTGCTCAGATTCGCAGAACGGATACTTTGTTTATTCTGCCGGAAGGCCCCAGAAAGGGTCAGGCAGCGTCAAAATCTACTTTAGCCAAGTGGATTCGACAGGTCATAATACAAGCCTATGGCTTGAGAAGTAGACCGCCTCCGTTCAAAGTTAGGGCGCACTCCACGAGAGCAGTTGGAACTTCATGGGCAGTGCATCACCAGGCCTCCCTGGCTCAAATCTGTAAGGCCGCAACATGGTCTTCGGTACACACGTTTACTAGGTTCTACCAGGTGGACGTTAGAAGTCAGGAGGATGTCGCCTTTGGGCGCAGTGTGTTGCAGGCCGCAAAAGATCCTCATGTCTGATAGCGCTCAGCTTATATATGGTGTATCCCCCCCCTCATTTGGCATTGCTTTAGGACATCCCATTAGTAATGACTATGTCGCTCTGTGTCCCGTGATGTACGAGAAAGAAAATAGGATTTTTATAACAGCTTACCTGTAAAATCCTTTTCTTGGAGTACATCACGGGACACAGAGCTCCCGCCCCTCTTTGGGGACACTTATTGCTTTGCTACAAAACTGAGGTGCTCCCGGATGGGAGGGGCTTATATAGGGGAGGGTACTTCCGGTTTTGGAAGTTGCCAGTGCCAGCACCTGACGGTATCTATATAACCCATTAGTAATGACTATGTCGCTCTGTGTCCCGTGATGTACTCCAAGAAAAGGATTTTACAGGTAAGCTGTTATAAAAATCCTATTATTTTGCAATTTAAATAACATTTCTAATCCTATGAAGTTAATCACAAGAGTCCCCCTTTTACATCTGAATCTGCAGAGTTCCCCTTTTACACTGTAAGGGGGGGGGGGGAGACTCTGCAGACCCTGATGTAAGGGAGAACTCTGGGGACTCTAACATAAGGAATGATCTGGGAACACTGAGAACTCTGATGTACGGAGAGGACTCTGATGTAAAGGGGAACTCTGATGTAAAGGGGTGCTCTGAGAACCCTGATTTACCTTGGTGTACTCAGAGGCAGTAGAAAGAGGGGGCGGGGGGGGCTTCAGTCACAGACAGGAATGGATGGTGTGCTCACTCACCATTTTGAGCCCTGGATGAATATATATATGTCAAGTATTCATATGATACCAAAACAATTGTGGCCTAATCCAGGTCTCATAGGTTATCCAGCCTGTCTCTGAATCTCACATGGTTTATTTAGAGCTGAACCATGTATAAGGATAAGCTTTTGTTTCATTGAGGAAAAAAAAGCATTCATGACCTCCTGCTGGGAATCAGAGCTAGAATGTGTATGTGTATTTTTTTTACTTTATGTACGGTATTCTCTTTTCCAGCTGCAAGCTACTGGGTTTCTTGGGAACACAGAATTAAATGTTGGAACGGCAATTGCTTGCTTCTTGGCTTTGTCGGGGGCAGACATTACCTATGCCAATCACAGAGGAAAATCTCCTTTGGACCTTATAACCGATGGGAGGATAGCGCACATTGTGAAAAACTTTGCTCAGAGATTCAGGTACATATGTCTCTTAAATGTTCCATGGGACCCTACTTGTATCTAACCAACTGTACCAGCAACAATGCCATCCATGTATTGAGTCACAGAATAATAGTCTCCAATAATTAAAATAGACAGCAGGGGCAAATTGTTTTCTGACATGCTTTATACTAGGCTCAGCGCTTTCTTAACGAATGAAAGAGTCATTCTTTGAGAAAGTGCCATGCCTAGTGCAAAACATGTCATCATTGAACTGCCCTTGCTGGCTATTTAATAAAGGAAGAATATTATTTTGCATCTCGGTGTGCAGCATTCCTATTGCTGGTTCAATTAATGGCTTCGGTGGCGATGAGCCAAGCAAGCGTCTGAGATGTGATTGCAGCCTGATTTCGCCTGGAGTGACATATTAAATACTTGATTTATACTTGATGAGATGGTTTCTATGCCAATTAATAACTACCACACAGGTGCCTTTCAGCTGTTCTGCACAAAAGGATGAGATGTTTCATTGCGACTTCTGCCTTTCAGCCAGGATGGCCCTTTTGCTTCAGTGCTTTCAATCATGCTGGAGTTAATGAGTTAGCTCAACAGGCAGGCAACTAGAATTTTCAAAAGAAGGCCTGCAATGGCAGCCCATTTGTTTCTGTCAGATTTAAAGTTTCTCTGTACTATATTATCTCCTAAATTACTCCCCTGTCCTTAGGGTCTTATTTTCCTGTTCATGCTGTGTGGTTCATGGAGGACTGCAAAGTTGCTATTGGAAACTTCCAACTGGCCCCAAAGTGTGCAGAGACAACATCCCATTTATTTATTTGGAGAGGTTGTCTATTATGTGATGCAATGCCTGGGATTGGTCTATGCATGAATATAAGACCTCTAGACCAATGTTTTTCAACTCAAGTACCCCCAACAGGGCATAATTTCAGGCTTCCCATTATTTTGCACAGTTGATTTGATCAGTTTCACTGCCTTTGTAATTACCACAGCCGTTTTATCTAGGGGAAATTCTGAAAACATGACCTGTTGTGGGCACCTTGAGGACTGGAGTTGAGAAACACTGCTCTAGACCACCCAAGAGAGTTTCTGTTAGCTGCAGCACAGTTTTCTGTGGGCCACACATTGTGAATTGGCTAGGATTATGGACAGGTGGGGATAAAACCTTGGGAGTAGGGCCACATTTACAGTTTTGTTTTCTTCCCTAGGCCAACTATCTCGTGCCTCACTCCCAACATGCACACAGAATCAAAACTAAATTTACCCTGATTTACAATATTGTAACAATAGGTAGATAGTTTACAATTGTAGAAGTTGAATCAAAATCAAACGCAGTCACAATTGGATAAATAAATAGTGTATTGACAGAACCAGCAAGATGTCTGCAAACACAATCCGTACCATACTGATGCAACCAGGAACATGACCTCAGACAAAATTGGTATTTTACAGATTTACAAGCAGCAATATGTCCACTGACCCAATCGGCACCGTACTGAAACGGCGAGCAACATTTTCACAGATACAATCAACACTGTACTGACATAACCAGCAACATGTCCTCAGACACACTCCGCACCATACAAAAGAGACCAGCAACATGTCCTCAGACACAAAAAGTACTGTATTGATGCAACCAGCGACATATCCTCAGACACAATTAATACCGTAATGACGCAATATATCCACACACACCATCCGTGCCATACATACTAACACAACCAGCAACATATCTGCAGACACAGTCAGAGCTGTACTAACACAACCAGCAAACTGCAGACACAATAAGTATTGTTCTGTCTCAACCTGCGACATGTCCTCAGATACAATCATACTGTAATGACACAATTCGCTAAATAAAATGTTTGCAGACTACAGACGTTGCTGGAGACTATGACGCAGAATTGAGAGGAGTTAAGAAATCACATTTTTAATATGCTATCATTATAACAGAAAAGTATTTCAGAAACAAACCACTCATAAATAGTGGATTGTTTTTGGGAAGGTTTAGAACTTGCGTATAATGTTTATTGGTGGCTGTGTCAAGTGTAATAGTAAATCTCATGTTTATTGCTGTGTCCGTGTTGAGGAGATTCCCCCTTTATTTCTGTCCTGCAGACAATGGAATCCAGGATAAGCAAAGAGAATTTATGGAACACACACCAGATGAATGGTCAGCACCATCCTCCATTCTCTATTTAAATTCTAAAATTCTTTTATTGAAGTCCTAAGGACTACAAGGATGTTTAGGGCATAAAAAAGTCACTGCAATGATACATGGTCGTCATGATATTTGTACCTTTCTTTGTATTAGACTTTAAAGGACTTCACCAAAATTTGCAATGTTTTAATTAAATAGAATCTGGAGGGGGATGTATGTTCAGTCAAGTCATACTATATGACGTATAAGTTGCCTGTGGAGCAGAAGGATTGGGGCCGGGCACATCATGTTTAGGGCTGGGAGTGCATCTAGTGAGGACACAGTTTTTTAAAACCTGAGACGGATTCTAACCTTATCACACTATCCAAAACACAAGGAAAAATTACTAGCATATAATATACTGCAGTGATCATTGATGAATTTGCAATGTTTTCTTTGCCTCCTTCTCCCTTTCATGTAGTTTTAACTTTATATGTTCCCCTGAAAAACAAAGATTTTATCATATTATTTATGCTTATCCTTTAGGGCAGGGGTAGGCAACCTTGGCACTCCAGCTCTGGTGAAACTACAAATTCCATCATGCCTCTGCCTCTAGGAGTCATGCCTGCGATTGTCAGGATCTTGCAATGTCTCATGGGACTTGTAGTTTCACCACAGCTGGAGGGGCGAGGTTGCCTACCCCTGCTTTAGGGGTAGTGTGTTGTGAAATTTCAAATAACATGCTATTTTGCCTCTTATTTTTATTACAGGGAGCAACAAGCTGAGTCAGATTCCTCTACCATCAGCTGCACCCTTCGCAGGGTACACACCACCCCTAACACCATGACCAACCTAAGCCTGCCCACTTCTACCAGTCCTGCCGAGTGCCTGGTGTGCTCAGAGCTTGCACTGCTCATCAGCTTCTTTCCTTGCCATCACAGCATAGTGTGCGAAGGTAAGATCACCGGTCATATCAACAAAGACCCCTTTGCTATACAAATTTCTCACATCTCTTATACATAAATGTACTGTATATAATCACTATGCAATTTCTGCCATTCATTGATGAGGTATATTTTTACTAGCAAAAAATATTTTGTACTACAGTTTTTGGATCTTCTTAATTGGGCTTAGCTATAATATAACAATAGCTAACAAGCGGCTGGGCGACCTGCCATGATGCTTGGGGGGGTGGCAGTGACCATATAACATTGGTGCTAGGAAGAGATAATGTTGCCACTGTCTAGTGTGCTTTGCTCACCTGCGAAGCTTTACAGGTAAGTGTTTTGTTCCACAGCAAAGGCTGTCAGGAAGGACCTGGTGTCATGCATTGCCTTAAGGACATGTGACCTGGTTTGTGATTTTTAAAGCAACCCTTTAAAGTGGTTGTAAACCCTCTGGTGTTAGTTGCACCTACAGGTAAGCCTAGATTAAGGCTTACCTGTAGGTGTTTGCAATATCTCCTAAACCTACACGGTTTAAGAGATATTTGCCCAAAATTGTACACCGATGTCTACGGCGCATGCGCGCCGTAGACATCGGCGCAGGCGCACTGTAAATGCCGGTTTTAAGAATCGATAACGCCGGCTTTTACGGCTCCGCGCGGAGTGCCGTTTTCGGCGGAGCGGCGATACCCGGAAGTAACTTTGCGGCCGGAGGGGGAGACGAGGACGGCTTCGATCTAAGGTAAGTAATGCATAATGAGCTTGTATGCTAGTTATCCTGGCTCATTATGGCTTGTCTTGCAGGTTTTTTTTTTTTTTTAAATCGGGGTCTACAACCACTTTAACTAGAGAGCATAGAATTCTAACCAACCTTAAAAGTTGTCCTGTGGTGATTTTTTTTTTTTTTCTTTCTGTCATGTACAAAGCGCTTTTGGTGTCCTCTATATTCACTGCATATGAAGCTTTTTCTGGAGAACATGCTAAGGCTGCAGGGCAGTTCTCTAATAGAGTAGTTATTTGACTCTTACCCACCACCATGGACATTGCTTTTACAGGGGAGGAAGGGTATTAAAAATTGCTATGGACCCACGTGATTTGTAGTAACCATACACTCAACATCTATAACGCAGCAGGGGTCCACCCCAAATACTGGACACCCCACTATTTTAGTACCATGGTTTTCATTGTGGACAGTGTAGTGTCACCCCTAGAGGGCACTGTAAAAAGCCTATGAATGAACACAGCTCAATTATGACAAGGTTGATGTTATTGTAAATTTAATATTTTAACATGCAGTACAGGACACAGGTGTTGATTCTTACACCATGGGTTATGGGGCTGCTGTTTTCAGGTGATTAGACACTAGCAAAAGCTTTGCTGGAAACTGGCCCACAGTATAGCCATATAACCCCCGCCCACTCCATGATGGTCCAGTTTTATTAGCAAGCAGTGTGGAGATCACAGAGGAAGTGGGGAGAGACCTGTGTCACTCTGTGAGGCTACAGTTTTTTGCTAGTATCTTTAGGTGATATACCCTTTTTCCTGTCGGAGAAGAATTTTTTTTTTACCTACGTTTCACCAGGTTTCCTTATCTTCGACTGACACTTTAAAGCCTCGTACACACGGCCGAGATTCTCGTCGAAAAAAACATGTCGTTTTTTTCGACGAGATTCTTGGACAAGAAACTTGTCCCGGCCGAGTGTACACACGCTCCTTTCAAAGAACCCGCGGTTCTTTGAATGGAGCGAACGCGGTGACGTCATCGAATACGACGAGCATGCGCTCGTTACATTCGATGCCGTCGCCGCCATCTTGGTTCACCCTACCTATGCCTAGGAAGCTACCGCGCATGCATCGAAGTCATTTCGAGCATGCGCGGGCTTCCCGGCGAAAAGGTAAGTGTACACACACACAATTTTCTCGTCGAGAAACAGGCTGACGAGAATCTCGACGAGAAAATAGAGAGCAGGTTCTCTATTTTCTCGTCGAGATTCTTGTCGCTTTTCTTGACGAGAAACCATACACATGAACGAATTTCTCTGCAAAAAATCTGTGCCAGCAAGTTTCTTGCTGGTTTTTGCAGAGAAACTCGTTCGTGTGTACGAGGCTTGAGGATCAAGATCTGACAGCCTATCCCCTTATGGCTCACTAGCAGTTTCCAGATTGGTTACCATGAATGTACATCTTGAGATCTGTACCCAGAACTCACAACAGCGGCGCTGGCTTGTAATGTTTGCTTCAGATAGGGAATCTTGCGTTTGGTGCTCACCTTGCTATGTAGTGCATTGAGTGGATTAGCCTCAGGGTGCTATACAGGTCCAAGGCCATGGTCCATTCTTGTGGCACCCAGACCCTGAAGACCCCTTTCAGGATATGCCCACTGTGATGGGCAAAGCCTGAACCAGTGACATGGCAAGACGGGGTTTCCCTGTGCCTTTACATTGCAATTCCTGGCTACACCAATCTTTTTGATTTATTTCCTAGATAGGTAATAGATACTACCCTTTATCCTTTTATCCTACAAGAGGCACCGCAGTGCTAAACATGCAAGCAGTTTGGAGGGCATAGGTTATGCATTTACCTACTTAAAAATTGGTGGTGTTTTTCTCCACCTCACTACCAGAAGTTCTTCTGTGATGTTAGTACTCATAAGACAGCAATTCCTTAATGCCAGACACACTGAACCCCTTCAGTTTGCATCCATTCTATGATTACCCTGCAGGTATAGAGCCTCACTTAGCAATGACAGATTATCGGCGCTTGGGAATGAAAGGAAGAGAGGAAAGATCCCTGGTACCGCACATCCACGGAGTCCTATGGTGGTATGAGAGAGACAACCCCAGCCTGGGCTCCCGCCAGGCCACGACCCGCCCCCAACACGTTTCACTCCGCCCAGCAAGAATGTTCGACAGAAACCAGTCTAACAATCGGCTTCTGTTGAACAGAGAGGACTACACACAAATCGAAAATTCAGCCGGTTCCTGCTGAACCGAATTAATTTCAAACAATGTGTACCCAGCAGGGGCAGCCCCATCCATGAAGGGTGCACGGGTGCTGCCCCCTCTCTCCAGTCACTCCCTCTATGACTAATGGATAGATTCATGGTCCACCCTATTAAGGCGTCTGACCCCTTTTCGAATGCCAGTCTCAGGTCACTGCCCGTTCTTAAAACCTTTTCTTCACAGTTGGTTATTTGAGCTTCTGCTGATCATGCCTGAATTATAAGGTGCTTCTGCTGTTGTCAGTCTGTTCGGGTCTTTTGTTGCCCGCTCCTTGATTTGGGTACATCCAGTGGCCTAGGAATCAATTCCTGTGTCTTGTACTGTATGTCAAAATTACTATTTTCTTGTGAACAAAGGTGACACGCATACCAGTATGATATATTTTTATTGTTTTCTCAGAATGTTCCAGAAGAATGAAGAAATGCATAAAATGTCAGGTGACAATCACCAAAAAACTTAGGCAAGGTGAGTACATAGCACTGGGCCATGTGACAGTATATGTGAATGAGTTTTCTGAAAAAGGAGGTTCTTATACTTATTAAACCGAAAACATGTTCTATATTGCAGCTTACTTTTCCCTCTGGTGAGCTGGCCAGTAACACAACTCTTGTATTAGTGAGACACAATTCTCAATCAATGAGCACAGCAGACCGCAGCATTGTCAGTCTAAAGTGAGGGGCAGTGTTGAATGTATTAGCAGATTTAGATACACTAACAAATTGAAGCCAAACTTCAGTTACAGCAAACCATGATAAAGGTTTTGCACAAATAAATAAAACCCGATCATTTTAATCACCCCTGCCAGTGTTGAGTGGTTTGTTTCATCCATGTAAACTGATACATTCTGCTGGGGAGCTTGTTTTTGAAAAACAATATACTTGCTGGATCGCCAGATGGAAAAAAAAAATAATAAAAAAGGAAACAAATAGAGCCATCGCAACTACGAATTGGTAAACTGCAATATAATAAATGTTTGCTTTTGTGTTTAATGCTGCTGTAAAGTAGAAGTAAAAAAAATGTTTTTATACTTTGGACGTTGTGGGAAGGGTTAGGACCATAGTCAAGCTGATTTAATGTTTAGGTATACATGAAGATTATTATACAGGATTTATATAGTGCCAGCGCTTTACAAAATGAAGGCAGACATTACAATTTGGAAGAGGAATCAGAGGGCCCTGCTCGCTAGAGCAGGGGTCTCAAACTGGCGGCCCTCCAGCTGTTGCGAAACTACAAGTCCCATCATGCCTCTGTTTGTGGGAGTCATGCTTGTAACTGTCAGCCTTGCAATGCCTCATGGGACTTGTAGTTTTGCAACAGCTGGAGGGCCACCAGTTTGAGACCCCTGCGCTAGAGCTTACACTCTAGAACAGTGGTTCTCAATCTGGGGGTCGAGACCCCCTCGAGGGTCGAATGACGATTTGCCAGGGGTCACCAAATCCTGGGCTGTTCCTGAAGCCCGCACTGCTCTCCCAGACTTTTCACGGCCGCCCAGCAGGGCTGTCCCTGGAGCCCACGGCTGCCCACTCAGCCTCTTCGCAGCCGTCCATTCAGTTCACAGCATCGGTGGGGGGCAGAGACTAGAGGTCAGCTGACTGGTGAGGAATGTAAAGTGGGAGGGGCTGAATGAGACCCTATCTCCTGATTTCGGCATAGGTGTCACTGCTGCGAGACACCACGAAGCCGGAGACACAGTGAGTAACACTACCTGTGAGTTGCCATTAAATGTCCCTACTACAGTTCTCAGATCAGCAGATGACCTTGATCAAGAGCACCTAAGTTGGCTGATCAGAACTCCCACCAGCACTGCCACTCATCCCAACTCCCCCCACCAAGGAGTAAGAGAAGGAATAAAAATAGAGAATACATGGAAGGGAGAGGAAAAGAGGGGAAGGAATAAAGAAAAAGGGAGAGAAAGAATAAGAGAAAGAAGAAATACGGCTAGAGAGAGGGATGGGTAAAAAAAAAAAAAAATAGTATAGAGAGAGATAAAAAGGAAAGAAAGGAGAACAAAGAGAAATAGTGGTACATCCTAAAATGTACCATAAGGGGTTTTAATACTTTACGAGTGGAAAGGACTCAGGGAGCGCTAAAGGTTAGGGGCGCAAATTACTTGTCTTGCCTTGGGTGCTGATAACCCACCCTACGAAAAAAAAATTAATGTTAGGGGTCCCCACAACTTGGTAAATTTTATCAAGGGGTCACGGTACTAGAGAGGTTGAGAACCACTGCTCTAGGAGAACCATAGTCAAGCTGATTTAATGTTTAGGTATCCATGAAGATCTTCTAAAGTAATATTGTGTAATGACCATTGGGACATAAAATAAAGGTGGTTGTAGTTTTGGTCACAGGACTTTGTCCCTAACAGTCAACTCCTAGTAGTTCTTAGTGCAGGGCTTGTGCTAGGATCTACCTTGTAGTGATATAAAGTGATTTAAGGGGATACACCAAGATAAGCATGCAATGACTGTCAAAGATGAATTTTTGGTGCTTGGTAGTTCCTTTTTTAGCAAAGAGGTTGAACCCTGGCCACACCCTACCCCCCTAAATAAATGCCCTGGGCTTTTCTAGCCAATTGGAAGACTCACATTGTTGGTAAGGGGATACTAAGCAGGTACACTTTAATTCATGTGTAGATGGGTTTCCAGAATTTCACTGTGGGTGGGGAGATTGTTGGGCAGAGCTAGCAGCTCTGATTGAATGACCTCCAAACCCAAGCAGCCAAACATTGATGCAACTTATAATGGAAAAACTGCTTTTGGATGAACTTTGCCTTTTAAATAGTGTGGCTGTCTGTCAGCAGCTTACCATGCGGTCATCTGTTTGGTAATACAGACGGGTTGTAGAAATGAAAGATACAGGGAAATAGCAATGTGTTTTTTCTGGGTAGACAGACATTCCAGCTTACATGAGGGAGAAAATAAACAGCATACATGTCCTTGCATACCTCATTAGCAGCATAATATGTTTATAAATTGCTCCTTCTAATCTATCACTTTAGAACTGTCTAACTCTGTTCTTAACCACTTCAGCCCGGACCATTTGGCTGGCCAAAGACCGGGCCACTTTTTGCGATTCCGCACTGCATCGCTTTAACTGACAATTGTGCGGTCGTGCGACGTGGCTCCCAAATAAAATTGATGTCCTTTTTTTTCCCACAAATAGAGCTTTCTGTTGGTGGTATTTGATCACCTCTGTGGTTTTTATTAACCACTTAACGACCGCCCACTGTAAATATACGTCGGCAGAATGGCACCGACAGGCAGAATCACGTACATATACGTGATTGCCTTTGTATAGTTGGGGGGTCCGATCGGACCCCCCTTCTTTACAGTGGGTGGTCGTTTTACCTTCGGGAGCGATCCGGCATGAGGGGACGGCCGTTCGATTCCGGCCACCCCCTCTCGATCGCTCCCGGCGAATGAGAGAGCTTCCCCTGCCTGCCAGGAAGGAGGAAGTGATGTCATCTCTCCTGCGGCGCTCACATATACCGAGCGCCGTACAGGAGAAGATGCAGGTTAGTACACAAAACAGCACACTGACACCAGGACACATAGGTACATAAATCGCCCCCCCAGACACCCCCAGATCAGCCCCCCCCCCCCCCCAGTCACAGTGTCACTGATTGCAGTGACCATTTATTTAGTGATCACTGCAATCAGTGACATTTGTGACTGTAAAAGTGTCACTACATTTAGTTTTAGGTCCAGTGTAGCCCCCTAACCCCCCCTAATAAAGGTTTAACCCCCTGATCACCCCCCAGATAACCCTTTCACCCCCTAGCACCGCCGTCACTAAGCGATAATTTTTCTGATCGATGTCTTAGCGTCGGTGATGCTGATCGGTAGCCAGTAATTTTTTTTAGGTTCGCCGCAGGTTTTTATAGCGTCAGGTACCCCCATATATTATCTAATAAAGGTTTAACCCCCTGATCGCCCCCCAGGTAACCCTTTCACCCCCTATCACCACTGTCACTAAGAAATCGTTTTTATGATCGTTGTCTTAGTGTCGGTGATGCCGATAGGTAGCCAGTAATTTTTTTTTAGGTTCACCGTCAGGTTTTTATATAGCGTCAGGTACCCCCATATATTACCTAATAAAGGTTTTAACCCCCTAATTGCCCCTACTTAACACTTTCACCAGTGATCATCATATAAGTGTTACGGGTGACGCTGGTTAGTTAGTTTGCTTTTTATAGTGTCAGGGCACCCGCCGTATATAACCCAATAAAGGTTTAACCCCCTGATCGCCCGGCGGGTGATATCAGTTAGGTTTTAGCGTCAGAGAGGGTCTGCGTCACACCCCAGGCAGCGTCAGGTTAGTGCCAGTAGCGCTAACACCCACACGTGAAGCATACACCCCCCTTAGTGGTATAGTATCTGATCAGCTCAATATCTGATCTGATCTATACTAGCGTCCCCAGCAGTTTAGGGTTCCCAAAAACGCAGTGTTAGCAGAATCAGCCCAGATACCTGCTGGCACCTGCGTTTTGCCCCTCCGTCCAGCCCAGGCCACCGAAGTGCTGTATCGATCGATCACTGTCACTTGCAAAACACAACACACATAACTGCAGCGTTCGCAGAGACAGGCCTGATCCCTGCGACTCCAGTGCTGTAAGAGGTGATTTCACCACCACAGTTAAAAAAAAAAAAGCATATATGCCGAAGCATTGGGGCAGCAGGGGCGGAGGAGCGATTTTGCTCCTAACGCCGCGTATATACGGTCGAAATTCCGACGGAGGCTTGCCCGTGGAAAAGTCTGACCATGTGTACGCGGCATAACTTTTGCGAGAAGATGCCCCCATGCTTCAGCATATATAAATGGTGCATGTATGCCCATCATTAGAAGTGGGTGGATGAAGGGCGGTATTCTAATGGTGGGCATACCCACCGATCAATCTTTTTTTTTCGTTCAGCCAACAGGCTGCATGAAAAAAAAGATTACAATACATGTCCAACAAGGACCAGCAACGTACTGGTATGTTGCTGGACTTTGAATGTTTATACCAGAATGATGCCTGCGGGTTTAGGTATCATCTTGGTATCATTCTTTTCAGCCAGTGGCCTGCTTTCATGTAAAAGCAATCCTAGTGGCTAATTAGCCTCTGGACTGCTTTTACAAGCAGTGGGAGGGAATGCCCCCCCCCCCCGGATATAAAAAGCGCCATTGGGAAAGCATTTTATCACACCGATCTTGGTGTGGTCAGATGCTTTGAGGGCAGAGGAAAGATCTAGGGTCCAATAGACCCCAGTTTTTTCAAAAAAGAGTACCTGTCATTACCTATTGCTATCATAGGGGATATTTACATTCCCTGAGATAACAATAAAAGTGATATAAATATGGAAGCAACAGTTTAAAAATAAAATAAAAAAGCAAAATTAATAATAAAAAAAAAAAAAAAAAAAAGCACCCCTGTCCTGCCCTGCTCTTGCCCAATGGTGAACGCAAGCGTCGGTCTGGCGTCATATGTAAACAGCAATTGCACCATGCATGTGAGGTATCACCGCGAAGGTCAGATCGAGGGCAGTAATTTTAGCAGTAGACCTCCTCTGTAAATCTAACGGGGTAACCTGTAAATGCTTTTAAAGGCTTTTAAAAATGTATGTAGTTTGTCGCCAATGCGCGTTTGTGCGAAATTTTAAAGCATGTCGTGTTTGGTATCTATGTACTCGGCCTAAGATCATCTTTTTTATTTCATCAAACATTTGGGCAATATAGTGTGTTTTAGTGCATTAAAATTAAAAAAAGTGTATTTTTTCCCAAAAAATGCGTTTGAAAAATCTCTGCGCAAATACTGTGTAGAAAAAAAAAATGCAACACCCACCATTTTATTCTGTAGGGCCTTTGCTTTAAATATATATATAATGTTTGGGGGTTCAACATAATTTTCTTGCAAAAAAAAATATGTTTTCATGTAAACAAAAAGTGTCAAAAAGGGCTTTGTCTTCAAGTGGTTAGAAGAGTGGATGTAAGCTTCCTAATGTTGTGTATAAAATGCCAGAACAGTTCAAAACCCCCCCAAATGACCCCATTTTGGAAAGTAGACACCCCAAGCTATATACTGAGAGGCATGTCGAGTCCATGGAATATTTTATATGTTGACACAAGTTGCGGAAAAAATACAATTTTTTTTTTTTTTTTTTTGCACAAAGTTGTCACTAAATGATATATTGCTCAAACATGCCATGGGCATATGTGGAATTACACCCCAAAATACATTCTGTTGCTTCTCCTGAGTACGGGGATACCACATTTGTGAGACTTTTTGGGAGCCTAGCCGCGTACGGGACCCCAAAAACCAATCACCGCCTTCAGGCTTTCTAAGGGTGTCAATTTTTGATTTCACTTCTCACTGCCTATCACAGTTTCGGAGGCCATGGAATGCCCAGATGGCACAAACCCCCCCAAATGACCCCATTTTGGAAAGTAGACACCCCAAGCTATTTGCTGAGAGGTATTGTGAGTATTTTGCAGATCTCGCTTTTTGTCACAAAGTTTTGAAAATTGAAAAAAAAAAAAATGTTCTTTCTTCATTTTCAAAAACAAATGAGAGCGGTAAAATACTCACCATGCCTCTCAGCAAACAGCTTGGGGTGTCTACTTTCCAAAATGGGGTCATTTGGGGGGGTTTTGTGCTATTTTGGCATTTCTTTCTCGTACATCACGGGACACAGAGCGACATAGTCATTACTAATGGGTTATATAGATACCTTCAGGTGCTGGCACTGGCAACTTCCAAAACCGGAAGTACCCTCCCCTATATAAGCCCCTCCCATCCGGGAGCACCTCAGTTTTTTGCCAGTGTCTAAGGTGTTGGCCAAGAAGAAACATGTGTTTTTCACTGAGCTTGTGTACAGGTTCTTTTGGGCCTCAGTAAGCTATTCCGGATCCGACCAAAAAAGCTTCATAGCTAAACGGTTGGTACCCAGGCCTTGCAGAGAAGAGCAAGGTTTTGCCTGTAATGCTTCTCTTAGGAGAGCTGGACCCTGGGATCCAGAGCTCTGGTCATACCCATGACCAAGATGTTTTCTGTGCAGGGTGCTATACAGGTCCAGGGGAGTGGAATCCTTGGGAACCCGGTCCCTGAAGGTTTAATTACAATGCCTGCCGTGATAGGTGAAGTTTGGGCTTCTGTGGACCAAACAAAGTCCTGCGGCGGGGAACAGGTAAGTGGGGGCCCCCAGGAACTTGGTTCTATTGGGGGACCCCCAAGCCTAATTTGTCTTTCTGTCTGTTACCTAACGGTATTCCCGCTAATATCTGTGCATGCCTGTAACTACTAAAAAATGTAATAATTTTAATAGTGGTCAAGAAAAAAAAAAAAATATATATATATATTTAATATATTAGACTGCGGTACCTGTGTTAATCCACTAGAGGCTGCTGTGGAACGTTTCTTGTCATGTGGACTAGTTTCTTTTTATCAGAGCAAGTCCAGGCAGATGGTGAGTTCTCTTGTGGGAAACTGCTTCCTCTGCCATGTTGCAATGCTCGTCCATCCCCCGGGCTGCGGCAAAAGGGGCCCTGGCTCTTGTCCCTGGTTTCCTTTTCAAAATTAGCGCCGAAGGCGCACGTGGCCATGCGCGTGCACGCGCCTCTATATATAGAGGTGAGCCGGGAAAGGGGGCGGAGCTTGGGGGATGACGCTCTGTGTGCGCCGCAGCACTTCTGCGCATGTGCGGGCGTCCCAGCATGTTAAAAACCACAATTATGTGTTGTGAGCTGGCTATGGAGTGCAGAGACAGAGCTGGCAACATTTAAAAAAAGGCATACAGCAAGCGGTTGATGCAGGCATCCCCATAGAAAGGCACATTAGTAGACACCAACTGTTTTTATAGCAGCATTTGTGCTAGACTATTGTCAGTAAGTGGTGTATTTCGGCTGGAATACCTCAGCTTTGGGCTTAGGAATAATGCCGTCTAAAAACTCCGGGACTAAAAATTCCAGGAAGCATAGGGGGTCTCCATCGGGCTCTGAGGATCTTGGGCATGCTTCGGCTGCACCAGTCTCCCCTGAAGAATCAGAGGTTAGTGACCGTAGAGCACCCTCAGGAGTACCTGGTACTGTGGCTGTCCTCAGTTCACCTGCTCCTGTGTATGTAACAGAGGAGGTTTTTTCCTCAGCTCTGGGAGGGCTGGAAGAGAGATTGTCAGCATTGATCGCTGCTTCCCTGTCACAGGAAAAAAGCGCTCGATCTCCGTCTCCTCCCTCAGAGTGCCTGTTAGCAGAGCAACAGTCCCATACAGGGATCGACCTGCCTGAAGGGGATCAGGATGAGGTTGATTCTGTTGTAGAGGAATCAACAGTGGAAGAGCCATTCTCAGCATCACATGCTGAAAGGTTATGGGTTCAGTCCCTGACTAATATGGTCCGATCAGCATTTAAAATGCCCCTTGCGGAGCCATCATCCACTTCTGTCTCCTCGTTGGGGTCGCTAAAAGCTCCCCAGACTGTTTGTTCCTTTCCGATCCATCCTTTACTGGAAGGGCTCATTTACCAGGATTGGGAGCATCCTGATAAAATATTTACTCCTCCCAAGAGATTTCAAGTGGTCTATCCCATGGAGGATAAGTTCATCAAAAAATGGAGGGTCCCTACAGTGGACGCAGCCATCTCTTGTGTGAATAAATCACTGACATGTCCAGTGGATAATGTCCAAATGTTCAAGGACCCAATAGATAAAAAATTAGAGTCCTTATTAAAATCTGCTTTTTCTACAGCAGGATTGGTGACACAACCAGCAGTGGCAGCTATTGGGGTCTGCCAAGCAGTGAAGGATCAGTTGAAACAGGTCTTAAGGGACTTGCCAGATCAGCAGGCTCTTGCCCTAGCTGATCTACCTAGAGCCTTATGCTTTGCGGTGGACGCTATAAAGGATTCAATCCATCAGGCCTCCCGCCTTACGCTGTCTGTAGTACATATGCGCAGGCTTTTATGGCTCAAAAACTGGTCTGCTGAAGCTCCCTGTAAAAAATTGCTGGTCAGCTTCCCATTTCATGGTGAACGCTTATTCGGGGAAGACCTGGACAAATATATCCAGAGAATTTCCAGCGGTAAAAGTACACTTTTGCCGGTTAAAAACAGAGTTAGAGGTCCCTCTTTTAAGAGGCCTGCTTCTCCAGTCCCTAGGACATCGGCTGTGAAACAGTTCCGACGGCCTCCTCGGTCAAATCCCGGAGGTAAAAATCAGGGACAATTGCAGGGTAACAAGAAGCCCTGGAGCAGGAGAGGTACAAAACCTCCCCCAAAGTCAAATGCATGAAGGGTTGCCCCCACTCAATCGGGTGGGGGGAAGACTTCAGTTGTTCACAGAGACCTGGCGGGACACGATCAGAGACAGATGGGTGCTCTCCGCAGTAAATCTGGGATACAAATTGGAGTTAAAAGACTCCCCTCCTTCCCACTTTATAAGGTCAAACATGCCAAGGGATCCCCAGAAGAGAGGATCCCTCCTGTTGGCACTAGAACAATTATTGCTCCAAGCAGTAATTATAGAGGTTCCCCTGGAAGAATGGGGGTTCGGGTTTTACTCAAACCTCTTTACAGTCCCGAAGCCAAACGGGGACGTGAGGCCCATATTAAATCTAAAAGGGCTAAACAAATTCCTACATATCAGGACTTTCCGGATGGAGTCGATCCGGTCGGTGGCCACTGCCCTACAAGGGGAGGAATGGTTAGCCTCGATCGACATCAAAGATGCTTATTTGCACATTCCCATCTTTCCAGCCCACCAAAAATTTCTACGCTTTGCGGTAGAAGGGCGCCATTTTCAGTTCAGAGCCTTACCCTTCGGTCTGGCCACAGCACCACGAGTGTTCACAAAAATTCTGGCCCCATTATTGGCCAATCTAAGAACACGAGGTGTAACGATAATGGCATATCTAGACGACTTGTTGCTGATAGACCACTCAGTGGAAAAACTAGAAGTGGTTGTTCACGAGACAATCAAGTATCTGGAATATCACGGTTGGATTATCAACCGAGACAAGTCAGCCCTAAAACCAGTCAAAAGTCTGGAATACTTGGGGCTAAGGCTGGATTCAGACCAGAGAAAAATTTTCTTGCCTCAAGAAAAGGGGTCGTCTTTGAGAGATTTGATCCACTTAGTGGGTTCAAAAAGACAGCCATCCATACGCCTGTGCATGAGGCTGCTGGGAAAAATGGTGGCATCATTCGAAGCAGTACCCTACGGTCAATTCCATTCAAGGAATTTGCAAAGGGCCATACTGTCAGCCTGGAACAAAAAAATTCAGGCTCTGGACTTACCAATGTCCCTGTCCCCTTCCGTTCGCAAGAGCCTCCGCTGGTGGTTGGTTCCCCAGAATCTGGAAAGAGGGAAATCCTTCAGTCCGATTTCTTGGAAGGTGGTCACTACAGATGCCAGCCTTATAGGCTGGGGAGCAGTACTGGAGCAATGGTCTCTCCAGGGCAGATGGTCGGATGCGGAAAAGGCCCTGCCCATCAATCTCTTAGAGATACGAGCAGCCCGGTATGCCCTAGTAGCATGGACATCCAAACTCCAAGGGTCCCCTGTCAGAATTCAATCAGACAATGCCACAGCAGTGGCATATATCAATCATCAGGGGGGCACCAGGAGTCGTGCAGCCCAGAGGGAAGTAAATTACATCCTGAGATGGGCAGAAAGATATGTCCCAGCCATATCTGCGGTATTCATTCCAGGAGTGGAGAATTGGAAGGCGGACTTTCTAAGTCGCCAACAATTATGCCCAGGGGAATGGTCCCTTCATCCCGAGGTTTTCCGGACAATATGTCAGCGGTGGGGAACACCGGATGTAGATCTGCTAGCATCCAGATTCAACGCAAAAGTGGACAGGTTTGTCTCTTGGACAAGGGATCCCCTAGCTTGCGGCTCGGATGCCCTAGTGTTCCCTTGGGATCAGTTCAAGCTGATATATGCATTCCCACCGCCACAATTGTTACCTCGATTACTCCGCAGAATCAGGGTAGAAAAGAAACCAGTGATTCTGGTGGCTCCAGCGTGGCCCCGAAGAGCATGGTACGCGGAGATTGTAAAGATGTCTGTGGGGAGTCCTTGGACCCTCCCACATCGTCCGGACCTGCTTTCGCAAGGACCGATATACCACCCTTCCTTACCAGCCCTAGGTTTGACGGCCTGGCTATTGAAGCCCACATTCTAAAAAAGAGAGGGCTCTCTAATGCTGTGGTATCTACCATGATCAATGCCAGGAAGCCGGTATCCAGGCAGATCTACTATAGAATCTGGAAGGCGTACATCGCCTGGTGTGAGGCCAAGAAATGGCATCCACGTAAATACGTAATAGGTAGGATTCTGGACTTCCTACAATGGGCTGTAGATAGGAAGCTTGCCTTGAGTACTATCAAGGGTCAGATTTCGGCCTTGTCAATATTTTTTCAAAGGCCCTTGGCTTCGCATTCACTAGTCAAAGCCTTTATACAAGGAGTGATGCGTATTAGTCCTCCAGTTAATATTCCCATATGTCCATGGGATCTAAACTTGGTTCTGTCGGTTCTACAGAAACAACCATTTGAACCATTACAGCATATTTCTTTGGTTCTTCTCACCAGGAAATTGATTTTTCTAGTAGCCATTTGTTCGGCTAAAAGAGTGTCGGAATTAGCAGCTATGTCCTGTAGGGAGCCATATCTGGTTATCCATAAGGACAGAGTAGTGTTACGTCCTCATCCAGCCTTTCTTCCTAAGGTGGTATCGAGGTTTCATTTGAACCAAGATGTGGTTCTTCCTTCTTTTTTCCCCAAACCTACTTCGGTAGAGGAAAAGTTATTACATTCTTTGGATGTAGTAAGAGCAGTTAAAGCTTATCTAAAAGCCACTGCTCAGATTCGCAGAACGGATACTTTGTTTATTCTGCCGGAAGGCCCCAGAAGGGGTCAGGCAGCATCAAAATCTACTTTAGCCAAGTGGATTCGACAGGTCATAATGCAAGCCTATGGCTTGAGAAGGAGACCGCCTCCGTTCAAAGTTAGGGCGCACTCCACGAGAGCAGTTGGAACTTCATGGGCAGTGCATCACCAGGCCTCCCTGGCTCAAATCTGTAAGGCCGCAACATGGTCTTCAGTACACACGTTTACTAGGTTCTACCAGGTGGACGTTAGAAGTCAGGAGGATGTCGCCTTTGGGCGCAGTGTGTTGCAGGCCGCAAAAGATCCTCATGTCTGATAGCGCTCAGCTTATGTATGGTGTACCCCCCCCTCGTTGGGCATTGCTTTAGGACATCCCATTAGTAATGACTATGTCGCTCTGTGTCCCGTGATGTACGAGAAAGAAAATAGGATTTTTATAACAGCTTACCTGTAAAATCCTTTTCTTGGAGTACATCACGGGACACAGAGCTCCCACCCCTCTTTGGGGACACTTATTGCTTTGCTACAAAACTGAGGTGCTCCCGGATGGGAGGGGCTTATATAGGGGAGGGTACTTCCGGTTTTGGAAGTTGCCAGTGCCAGCACCTGAAGGTATCTATATAACCCATTAGTAATGACTATGTCGCTCTGTGTCCCGTGATGTACTCCAAGAAAAGGATTTTACAGGTAAGCTGTTATAAAAATCCTATTTTTATGGCCTTCGAAACTGTGATAGGTAGTGAGGAGTGAAATCAAAAATTTGCGCCCTTAGAAATCCTGAAGGCGGTGCTTGGTTTCCGGGGTCCCGTATGTGGCTAGGCTCCTAAAAAGTCCCACACATGTGGTATCCCCGTACTCAGGAGAAGCAGCAGAATGTATTTTGGGGTGCAATTCCACATATAACCATGGCATGTGTGAGCAATATATAATTTAGTGACAACTTTTTGTAATTTTTTTTTTTAGTCATTATTCAATCACTTGGGACAAAAAAAAAATATTCAATGGGCTCAACATGCCTCTCAGCAATTTCCTTCTGGTGTCTACTTTCTAAAATGGGGTCATTTGGGGGGGGTTTGTACTGCCCTGTCATTTTAGCACCTCAAGAAATGAGATAGGCAGTCATAAATTAAAAGCTGTGTAAATTCCAGAAAATGTACCCTAGTTTGTAAACGCTATAACTTTTGCGCAAACCGATAAATATACGCTTATTGACATTTTTTTTACTAAAGACGTGGCTGAATACATTTTGGCCTAAATGTATGACTAAAATTGAGTTTATTTGATTTTTCTTATAACAAAAAGTAGAAAATATCATTTTTTTTCAAAATTTTCAGTATTTTTCCGTTTATATCGCAAAAAATTAAAATCGCAGAGGCAATCAAATACCATTAAAAGAAAGCTCTATTTGTGGGAAGAAAAGGACGCAAATTTCGTTTGGGTACAACATTGCATGTCCGCACAATTTACAGTTAAAGCAGCGCAGTGCAAAATTCTGAATTCACCTCTGGTCCTTTAGCTACCAAATGGTCCGGGGCTTAAGTGGTTAAAATATAGATTTTTTTTCCAAAATTGTCGCTCTATTTTTTACTTTTTGCTATAATAAATATCCCCAAAAATATATAATTTTTATTAATTTTTTTCTCAGTTTAGGCCGATATGTATTCTTCTACATATTTTTGGTAAAAATAAAATCGCAACAAGCGTTTGATTGGTTTGCGCAAAAGTTATAGCGTCTACAAAATAGGGGATAGTTTTATGGCATTTTTATTAATAATTTTTTTTTTTTTTACTAATAATGGCGGCGATCAGCGATTTTTATCGTGACTGCGACATTTTGGCGGACACTTTAGACACCATTTTGGGACCATTGTCATTTTGGGACCAGGGGGCGTGGCTACGAGTGACACATCACTGATCGCTGCTCCCGATCAGAGGGAGAATTCGATCAGTGACATGTCACTAGGAAGAACGGGGAGATGTGTTTACACTGACATCTCCCCGTTCTTCAGCTCAGTGACACCGGCGGACATAGAGTCCATGAGTCCCGCAGGGAACGGTCACGGCGAGCGTGCCGGCGGTGCGACCACATGGCGGCAAATTAAGGGGGCGTAACTGTACGCCCATTTGCCTGTCCGTGCCATTCTGTCGACGTAAATCTGCGTGCGGCGGTCCTTAAGCGGTTAAAATCGTGTAACCTAATTTCAGGCACTTTGATGTTTACAGTTTTTAACCACTTGAAGACTGGCATGTTAAACCCTCTTCCAGTCCAGGACACAGTTTTCAGCACCGTAATGCTTTGACTGACAATCACTGTCCCCAAATAAATTTTATGGGCTTTTTTTGTTTATTTTTTAAATAGATGGAGCTTTCTTTTGGTGGTATTTAATCAGTGCTGTTTTTTTTTAAATATACTGTATAATGGGGGAAAAAAAAAAACGTTGAAAATAAATAATCTCTCTTTATAAAATTTAGACCAAAATGTATTCTGCTACATTTCTTTGGTAAAAAAAAATTAACAACAAATAAGTTTAAATTTAGACCATGTGAAAGTTAGTCTACAAACAATATTTGAAAATTTATCAATCCTGATGTTCTGACTGTTGTAATTTTAACAAGTTTCTACACACACACACACACACCAGGGTTGCCAACTTTCAGTAAATTTACGAACAGTTTGTAAAATCTGTAATTTTTGCATCTGTCCTTGAATGTCCATTACGGACATGTAGGTTGCATGTCCGTAACTGACAATCATGGACAGATGCAACAATTATGGATTTTACAAACTGTTTGTAAATTTACTGAAAGTTGGCAACCCTGACACACACACACACACACACACACACACGGCATACGTACAATTACACCCCAAAAACACATCCTCCTGTATGAGGATACCACCTCTGAGACTTTTCCACTGCCTAGACCCATAGAGAGGCCCAAAGGGTGCACCTTCAGGCTCTCAAGGTCATAAATAATGCATTTGTTCTCCTAACTACCTATCACATTTCTCGAGGCCCTGAAGTGCCAGGACAGGAGAAACACCCACAAAATTACCACATTTTGTAAAGTAGATGCCCAATTTATTTAAATAGAGGCATGAGGAGGAGTGTTTTGAAGATTGCATATTTTGACACATTTGTTTGAAAAATTTAAAAAAAGAAAAACTTTTATACACAGCTGTCAATTAAGATATTTGTTGCACTCAGCATGGGCATGCTTAGAATTACACCCCAAACCACTACTATTCCTCAGGAGTATGGAGATTGTAGTAACTTTATGGGTGTTTCTACTTGCCTGGCACTCCAAACATAAAAGGTAGCAGTGGTGGTAGAGGCAGCCATTTTAGGTCCATATGAGGCACTACAATCTCTCATTTACAGGGGCTTCCGAGCCCCATACCCTTTCACCTGTACCATGAGAGTGACTATTAAAGCTTGGAATAGGCATAAGGTACTCTCAGCTGCTGATTCTGGCTGATGGTCTCCAAATATACCCTTGCAGAACAATCTGAATCGCTCAATTTTTTTTCCAGTTGCTGTAACCAGCAATCTAGGCATCGAAGGGAATCAAGGTTTTAGTGGACTTGTTTGTTGATAACAAAATGCTATCATGGAGGTTGATTTACTAAAGGCAAATATACTTTGCACTGCAAGTGCAGTTGTGCTAGATCTGAGGGGAAGCTCTGCTGATTGCTATCATCCAATCATGTGCAAGCAAAAATGCTGTTTTTTTATTTTCCTTGCATGTACCCCTCAGATCTAGAGCAGCTTGCAGTGCACAAATTATTTACCTTTAGTAAATCAACCCCATGGTGTTACAATCGAAATATTTTCTACCTAGCTGGTATTTTTTTTTTCATTATCTTTAACTGTTTCCTGCAGGTGCTTCTCAATTTAGTTTGACCAACATCACCCTATTCACATCTCGTATGGAATCTCTCATGCGAGCTGGGCCCTTGCCCAAGGCCCACTCTACTTTATACAAGGCCTTGCAACAGCCCATCTTGCAGGGATTACATAAATGTAGAGAGACATGGTCATAAGATGTCCCTAGTCTTGATAACAATGATTGGGAGGCTGTGTGGGACTATCCGTTCCAGCAATTGATCTCCGCTAGGGACAGACATTTACAATTTAACAACATCTTACCTCTGCTACCTTACTCCAGAGAGACTGGTTAAGTTTTCTGCCAATCAACGAGCTGTGCATTGGTGATGCGGCGATCCTAATGCTGATTTTACTCACATCCTCTGGACCCGTGCAGCAATATGCAGATATTGGTCCCAGGTTTACGCAAGAAATTCTACGTGTCCCTAATATCCAGATACCTCTGGACCTGGATATCTGTTTACTAGGTCTTGACCCACAGAAAAGCCACTAGAACACTACTAAGCTTACTATTATTCTATGCCAGGAAAGTGATTGTGATTCATTGGTGGTCCCTGAAGTCTTTTATAATATCTGCCCTATCATTGTACAAGGCCACTTATAACAGCAAAGTCTGCCTGACTAAATTTAAAAAGTCTGGTCTCCCTAGGTGGGGGACCCCAACCCAGGTTTGACCTCACTGGTACTCTCCTGTGGAACCAGCCATGTAACACGCTGGCTTTTTATTACTAGACCCACTCATGTTATCTGTACAAGTTCTCCTTCTGTTTGTTATCTTTCATCTTTGAATCACACCCTCCGCTATTAGGTGACAACACTACTCCGTGAGCTCCTGCTGGTCTTATAAACGTTGGGACCATGGGCTATAGTTGAAACGGGCCCCTTTCTGGCATGATACACTAATATTACCAAAAGTAATGGGGCACCTGCCTTTACACACGCATGAACTTAAATGGCGTCTAAGTCCGTAGGGTTCAATATTGAGTTGGCCCACCCTTTGCAGCTATAACAGCTTCAACTCTTCTGGGAAGGCTGTCCACAAGGTTTAGGAGTGTGTCTATGGGAATGTTTGACCATTCTTCCAGAAGCGCATTTGTGAGGTCAGGCACTGATGGACGAGAAGGCCTGGCTCTCAGTCTCCACTCATCCCAAAGGCATTATATCAGGTTGAGGTCAGGACTCTGTGCAGGCCAGTCAAGTTCCTCCACCCCAAACTCGCTCATCCATGTCTTTATGGACCTTGCTTTGTGCATTGGTGCACATTCATGTTGGAGCAGGAAGGGGCCATCCCCAAACTGTTCCCACAAAATTGGGAGCATGAAATTGTCCAAAATGTCTTGGTATGCTGATGCCTTAAGAGTTCCTTTCACTGGAACTAAGGGGCCAAGCCCAACCCCTGAAAAACAACCCTACACCATAATCCTCCCTCCACCAAATGATTTGGACCAGTGCACAAAGCAAGGTCCATAAAGACATGGGTGAGCGAGTTTGGGGTGGAGGAACTTGACTGGCCTGCACAGAGTCCTGACCTCAACCCGATGGAACACCTTTGGGATGAATTTAAGCAGAGACTGCGAGCCAGGCCTTCTCGTCCACATCAGTGCCTCAACTCACAAATGTGCTTCTGGAAGAATGGTCAAATTATCTCATAGTTACACTCCTAAATCTTGTGGACAGCCTTCCCAGAAGAGTTAAAGCTGTTATAGCTGCAAATGGTGGGCCAACTTTAATATTGAACCCTACGGACTAAGACGCCAATAAATTTCATGTAAAGGCAGGCTTCCCAATACTTTGACAATATAGTGTATGTATGTCAATATTAAGTGCCTCCTAATACATTACTATGTGGCAGATTTTTGAGATGGAGCACAACTGGTCTACCGCCAGTTCCCTGGTTGAACTGTGAATAGTTTTTTTGTGTTGTACTATACTTTATTTCGTACATGTATTTTAGCACCAATATGCCTTAAAATTTATAAACAGAATTTGTTTAAAAAAAAAAAAAAGAAACAAACAAAAAAAAACATGATCGGTAGTTTCACTGGCCATTCACAGCACAGCTCACGCATGCGCAATGCGTGCCTGGCTGTGAAGCCACAGCCGGGCGTCAGTAAGAATGCCGATGCTGTGGAGAGGAGAGGGGCTTCATACTCCCGCATCGCTGGACCGTGGGAGAGGTGAGTGTCTGATTATTAAAAGTCAGCAGCTACACTTTTTGTAGCTGCTGACTTTTCATTTGTTATTTTTTATTGCCGGATCTCCGCTTTAAGCAGCAACCCTCCTGTGTGATAATTGCACAGAATATGGCATATATAAAAAACAGAGTCGCGCTATCAGTTTAAACAGACATACAGTCAGGTCCATAAATATTGGGACATTGACACAATTCTAATCTTTTTGGCTCTATACACCACCACAATGAATTTGAAATGAAACGAACAAGATGTGCTTTAACTGCAGACTTTCAGCTTTAATTTGAGGGTATTTACATCCAAATCAGGTAAGCGGTGTAGGAATTACAACAATTTGTATATGTGCCTCCCACTTTTTAAGGGACCAAAAGTAATGGGACAATTGGCTGCGCAGCTGTTCCATGGTCAGGTGTGTGTTATTCCCTCATTATCCCATTTACAAGGAGCAGATAAAAGGTTCAGAGTTAATTTCAAGTGTGCTATTTGCATTTGGAATCTGTTGCTGTCAACTCTCTCAATATGAGATCCAAAGAGCTGTCACTATCAGTGAAGCAAGCCATCATTAAGCCTCGTACACACGGTCGGACTTCCATCGGACTTTTCCGTGTTTTTTTTTGTCCGAAGGCTGTTGGTACGGAACACCCATAGCATACACAAGCTCAGACTTTTCTGCAAACATTCCCAAAACTTTTTCCAACATCACATGGTTTTTCTGCTCTTTACCACCACCCTTTGGTCAACTTCTGCTATTGTTGGTTGATTGTAACATTATTTGTTTTGTCCATCGGACAAAAGTCCGATGGTTTTCTGTACACACGGTCGGACTTTGCTCGGCAAAAATTTGTCCCGTTTGCAGACCCAACATTTGTCCGATGAAAACAAAAAAAAAGCAAAAAAAGTTTTTCCAATGGAGCGTACACACGGTCGGATTGTTGGTCCAACTTGCTCAAAATTAAGTTTGTTGGCCAAAAGTCCGACCGTGTGTACGAAGCTTAAGGCTGAAAAAACAAAACAAACTCATCAGAGAGATAGCAAAAACAATAGGTGAGGCTAAATCAACTGTTTGGAACATCCTAAAAAGAAAGAACGCACCGGTGAGCTCAGCAACACCAAAAGACCCGGAAGACCACGGAAAACAATTGTGGTGGATGACCGAAGAATTCTTTCCCTGGTGAAGAAAACACCTTTCACAACAGTTGGCCAGATCAAGAACACTCTCCAGGAGGTAGGTGTATGTGTGTCAAAGTCAACAATCAAGAGAAGACTTCACCAGAGTGAATACAGAGGGTTCACCACAAGATGTAAACCATTGGTGAGCCTCAAAAACAGGAAGGCCAGATTGGAGTTTGCCAAACAACATCTAAAAAAGCCTTCACAGTTCTGGAACAACATCCTATGGACAGATGAGACCAAGATCAACTTGTACCAGAGTGATGGGAAGAGAAGAGTATGGAGAAGGAAAGGAACTGCTCATGATCCAAAGCATTCCACCTCATCAGTAAAACATGGTGGTGGTAGTGACATGGCGCGGGCATGTATGGCTGCCAATGGAACTGGTTCTCTTGTATTTATTGATGTGACTGCTGACAAAAGCAGCAGGATGAATTCTGAAGTGTGTCGGGCAATATTATCTGCTCATATTCAGCCAAATGCTTCAGAACTCATTGGACGGCGCTTCACAGTGCAGATGGACAATGACCCGAAGCATACTGCGAAAGCAACCAAAGAGTTTAAGGGAAAGAAGTGGAATGTTATGCAATGGCCAAGTCAATCACCTGACCTGAATCCGATTGAGCATGCATTTCACTTGCTGAAGAGAAAACTGAAGGGAAAATGCCCCAAGAACAAGCAGGAACTGAAGACAGTTGCAGTAGAGGCCTGACAGAGCATCACCAGGGATGAAACCCGGCGTCTGGTGATGTCTATGCGTTCCAGACTTCAGGCTGTAATTGACTGCAAAGGATTTGCAACCAAGTATTAAAAAGTGAACGTTTGATTTATGATTGTTAATCTGTCCCATTACTTTTGGTCCCTTTAAAAAGTGGGAGGCACATATACAAACTGTTGTAATTCCTACACAGTTCACCTGATTTGGATGTAAATACTCTCAACTTAAAGCTGAAAGTCTGCAGTGAAAGCACATCTTATTCGTTTCATTTCAAATCCATTGTGGTGGTGTATAGAGCCAAAAAGATTAGAATTGTGTCGATGTCCAAATATTTATGGACCTGACTGTATACATAAAAGGTCCAAAGAGCGATCATAGAGAAGAGTTCCCAATGTGATTAAAGTTGAAGATAAAACTTGGAAACATTAGCACACTTAAATCCCAGCCAGAATCACACACAGTCAGTTCATAATTCCATGTGTAGCTGACCACCAGAGACACCGCCACCAAAATAGTACAAATGCCTGCTTACCAGCAGTACTGGACCTCTTATTCCAAAAGGCCAGTAACGCTTTTGGTGGATTGCCCTGCAAGGGCCTTTGCACGGGGTTCCTGCAGACTGTTACTGAGCCATAGATGGGTTCGTCCAGCTGGAGTATCCGTGATATCCGGCTGGAGTGTATGAGAGGCACACAGATGGACACAATCTACAGGTTAGTATTATACAAGGTAGTCCTCCAATGACATCACAGCGCCGCACTGTAGTCCCTTGAATAACGGCATAACGCAAAAGGGGACAACTGAACTATTTAGAAAATGAGGACGCTGCGTTGTCTCCACAATAAAGGAAGCTGGTAAATTTCTCCAAATACTTGCATTTACAGGGCAAACAAAGACAGACATATTTCACATTCTACTTCCTTTATCGATTTTTAGTTTTTGATCTTGGTTCTACTTTAATGCCGCTTTGAAGTAAATGGGTGGTCCCACCAAATATTGATGCAATTTGGATTTCTCTTTCTTTCGTTCATTAAATTGACATTTTCTTCATTAATAAAAGATAAACTATTAACAGTTCTATTTGGGAAAACTCTCTTTTTTTATTGCATTTTTTCCACACCTGCTTAAAACTTTTGCACAATACTGTACATATGAAATTGATGATCATTAGCACCTGCTTGGTATATTTGGTTAATACATCTGATTCTAATCCTACAAGTTACCTGACTTTGTGCATCTCTAAGAATTGATGCTATGGTTACAATAGGGTTAAAAGCCACGATATAATTTTGAGAGTAGTTGAGCGCAATGCTCGGTTCACACTAGTGCAATGCCAGACATTGCATGTAATTCCCACCGCATTGCTGTGCAGATCACATGCGATGTCTGTGCGATGCGATTTCAGCCATACAAACTGTATGGCTGAAATTGCATTGCATTCGCAATAAAATGGTGCTACAGCCAACTTTTGGCACCCACTTTTTGGGGTGGGGGTAGGGGGACAGAATGGTTCCCCAATCTGTCTGATCACTTCTTCCAAGAATTTCTGCTTATGCATTGACTATAAACAAATCAAATCCGCACAGTATTTACTATGTGCACACAGATTACAGCATATCAATAAGGGAACATGTTTGCTGTATTTTCTGGCCTCTTCTTTCATACTACCAGTTGTCGTCTGGCTTCTGTGCTGATCGAATGGCTTCAGTACTTGTTGCTGACCCACATGTATGCAATTTACACCTTTTCTGAATGCTTATTCCAGCTCAGTTACTGAATGTATTGAAACCAGAAACAGCCAGTTAAGTACCAATTTCACAAGGAGGTTAGCAATGCCAGCCTACATGTTTTTCTCAATACAGGTATACTTTGGGATATAAATAATTCAAGAGGGTGATTGAGCGCCTTCACAATGGCCAGACTGGGAATTGAAGAGTAGAGATCTTTCAACTGAATCTCCAAGAGAGTTAGCGTCTTTCAATTCAACATAGCTTTGTAAAAAGAACAACTAAAACACAAATTCTGGACAGATTTAAGTCATGTATTCAGCTCTTTGCCAGAGATCCTAGCTTTTTTGCGCCTAACCACCTTAAGGTGTTTCTATTCTTGCTGATTTATCCTTCAAAATATAACTTGAGTATTTAGGTGTAATATAGGATAACTACCACAGTAAAGCCCCATACACACTATCAGTTTTCTTGCAGGTTTTTCTCTTCAGGTTTACCAAAACCATGTAGTGCAAGGGCCTGCCTGATTGCATACGAATTGAAACTCTTAAGGTTTGACCTCATATTAGATGGTTTTGGTAAACCTGAAGAGAAAAACCTGCAAGAAAACTGATAGTGTGTATGGGGCTTTAGAGTGTGCAAGCTTGGACATTTTACCTCAAATATCCTGAAAATTTGTAATTTTCTGTTGATAATGTTCAACATTTAAACCAGCGACCTTCAGAGCTAAAAAAAAAAAAGCAGAGACCCAAATTGCAGGTAATGATTTTGTTTTGTGAACTGTTTTTCAGACACCACAGAGGTGGATGGCATTCCCAGCCAAGAAGCATCAGATACACAAAAGATGATGGAAGAGCTTCAGAACAGATATCGTCAGATGGAGGAACGGATCACCTGTCCTATCTGCATCGACAGTCACATCAAGCTTGTGTTTCAGTGTGGCCACGGTTCCTGCACAGAATGCAGTACATCCCTCACTTCATGCCCTATCTGTAGGCAAGCTATCCGGGAACGAATACAGATATTTGTTTGAAACAGACTTGTTGGTGTGACTGCAGTGTTGGGCACCGCTGTATACCCTAAGGACACTATATACGCCTGAGCAAAGCATGATGGGGTTGACCCTCTCAAGGCAAGGTGTTCGGAGACAAGAGAGAGGTCCAACTCTGCTCAAGATGAAAACGTGGCTGCTGTGTGTGTTCTAAGCACTAAAAAAACAAAAAAAACAATGTCTATCAATATCTACACTGGAAGGGCTAATATAATGCAGTCTTCCTGAAACCACATTTTTCAGAGGGACAGAAAAAGCCTACAACATAACCCGTTCAAATTTGCCATGTCAGCCCAATCCTGACATGTACCAGTCAATCCCATTCCCGGTTTTCTTTTTGGACGTTTCTCTACAATGAACCCAAATCATAGCCTTCCAACAACAAACTATGTTGCATATATTTTCATCATACTTGACCATGAGATGTAGCATCACAGCAATATCAATAGGTAGACACCCATTGTTGGCCAAGGAATGTCAAACTAAAATTGATATGTGACTAATATTCGGGAAACAAGAATTCAAGTTGACAGGGGTGGCTCGTTCCAGTTTACAAAGGATGTCATTTGCAAGAAAAATGATTAAAAAAAAGGATGGACTGTCATGTTAGATTCTGCCAATCATTAAGTTACATAGGAGTCATACCAGTAGGCAGTAAAGGAGACATCTTCAAAAAGGAAATAAATTATATTTAGGTCTCTTCATTGTGAAAACCACACCGTGAACTGTCAGGTGACAGGGCTGAGTAGCAAATCAAAAGATGGCTCATTTTTTGTGTACAATGTATGAAAATGTGTATAAAATCCAAATAAAATCTGGCTTACCGGTATTAATATTACAAACTTTGTAGTTTCTTATTCTTAGGAGACAAGGTCTTGTATTATTTGTAAGGTTGCCATCCCTGACATTTAAACAATGTTCAAAAGTACAGTTATGGCAAATAAATGTAGCATCTGACAGGTAAGTTAAAGATTAAACTCCAAAAATATAAGCCATTTCAGCTGCAACTTTTGTTATTCTGTACATTTAGTCTTATGTGCCAGATACCATGGCCAGAAGATGACATAAAGGCATAATTTGTTGTATATATTATCTGTTTATAAATGAGATTTTTGTATTGTCCTTAAAAACATCTTTTTTTTTTGAAGACCATTAAAGGACACAGTATAATAGGTAATGGGTATATTGCTGCCTTTAGGAGGTTTGAACACTGGGGTAATAAAAATATTAAAGCTGAGTTCCACCCATTTTCTGAAATTTCTCTATATTCTATTTCCTTAGCTCATCCTTTTCACATTGGCATTTTTATTTAGATATTTCTGCCTAGAAATACCTTTTTTCTTTTATTTCTTCTTGACTTCCGCCCTTCCTCGCCTAGGCGATTATATCACTTGGAGATTTGCAAGGGTTCCTGGGATAGCGGCGTCATGTATCCCAGGAGTCCTTGCGAATCGCCTACTGCCGAAATATCGTGTTATTTGCAGATGACGCGAATGGGTGAGAGAGCCGCTCTCTCTTCTCCGATGACAGGAGAAGGGAAGGAGGGGGGGCGGGGGGGAAACATTCTGACAGCCCGCAGCTCGCCTCCCCCCATCACACCGCCGCTGCCTGAGTTGTGCTGAGCTGCAGCCCGCTGACCCTGTCACTTCCCTGATGGGGGGGGGGGGAGGTTGACAGCACCCGCTACAACAGGCTGACGCCGACATTGCTATAGCAACCGGTCAGTAAGGAGAACGGTCTCGCTGAGGCATTACTGCGCATGCACAGTAGTCCAGGAAATTAACACAGGAGGGCTTCAGATGCCCACAGCCAAAATGGAACCTTTCCTGCTTCCGAGATCTGTGAGTAACAAACTATTTTTCAAGAAAGTAAAAGCGCAATAAATATGACATGTTAAAAATTTTCATTTACAGGTTTTGACAATTACAGAGCAGTCTTTAACCACTTAACAACCACCTGCCGACAAATAACGTCGACAAGGTGGTTGCTTAACTCTGGGAGGACGTTATATAACGTCCTCCCAGAATCGGGCGCGCACACGGGAAACTCCGTGACCGCCGGGTCCAGAGGACCCGGCGGATCACGAATCGCGGTAAATCGCCGCTGATAGCGGCCGTTTACCACGTGATCGCTCCGTCAAATGACGGAGCAATCACTTGTAAACAGACCGGTGTCATTTGATGACGCCGGTTCCTCCCTCCCCTCTCTGTACCGATCGGTACAGTGTGAGAGGAGAGGGGAGGGTGCAGATCAAGGCAGCAGCGCTGTGGGCTGGATCTGTGACAATTGCAGTCACAGATCCAGCCATCCATCCATCCCTGCTCAGCCATCCCTGTGCTATACCCTGCCAATACTCTGCAATACACCCTGCCAATACTCTGCAATACACCCTGCCAATACTCTGCAAAATACCCTGCCAATACCCTGGTGCAATACCCTGCCAATACCCTGGTGCAATACTCTGCAATACCCTGGTGCAATACCCTGCGCAATACTCTGCAATACCCTGCAAAATACTCTGCAATACCCTGCAAAATACTCTGCAATACCCTGCAAAATACTCTGCAATACCCTGCAAAATACTCTGCAATACTCTGGTGCAATACTCTGCAATACCCTGCGCAATACTCTGCAATACCCTGCGCAATACTCTGCAATACCCTGCGCAATACTCTGCAATACCCTGCACAATACTCTGCAATACCCTGCGCAATACTCTGCAATACCCTGCAATACCCTGCGCAATACTCTGCAATACCCTGCGCAATACTCTGCAAAATACTCTGCGCAATACCCTGCACAATACTCTGCAATACCCTGCACAATACTCTGCAATACCCTGCACAATACTCTGCAATACCCTCCACAATACTCTGCAATACCCTCCACAATACCCTGTGCAATACCCTGCCATACACCGCAATACCCTGCCATAGTCCGCAATGCCCGGCAATACTCCGCAATGCCCGGCAATACTCTGCAATAACCACTTCCCGCCCTCCGGCCGTCATATGACGTCCTTGACTTTGTGCGGGGATATCTGAATGATGGGAGCAGCTACAGGCATCATTCAGATATTAGCTTTTTCAGCCGGCGATTCCCTACACCATAACAACAATCATAGCGGCTGTTCCACCGCTTGATCATTCTTACGGGAGGCGAGAGGGGATGTGTCCCCCCCCCCCCCGCCGCCCTCCGGTGCTTCTACCGACTCACCGCTACGATCAAAGCCAGGATTGTTGTTTTTTTTTTTGTTTTTTTTTCAGGCTTCCCAGCCTAGAGGTGAGATGTGGGGTCTTATTGACCCCATATCTCACTGTAAAGAGGACCTGTCATGTCATATTCCTATTACAAGGGATGTTTACGTTCCTTGTAATAGGTATAAAAGTGATCAAAAAAATGTTTGGGGCGGAAAAACATGTCAAACTAAAATAAATAAAGTAAAATGAAGAATATTTTTTTTTTTTTTTTTTAAAGCGCCCCTGTCCCCGTGAGCTCGCATACAGAAGCGAACGCATACGTAAGTCCCGCCCACATATGAAAACGGTTTTCAAACCACACATGTGAGGTATCTCTGCGAACGTTAGAGCGAGAGCAATCATTTTGGCCCTAGACCTCCTCTGTAACTCAAAACATGTAACCAGTAAAAATATTTAAAGCGTCGCCTATGGGGATTTTTTAAGTAGGGAAGTTTGGCGCCATTCCACGAGTGTGTGCAATTTTTAAGGGCGACATGTTAGGTATCTATTTACTCGGCGTAACTTCATCTTTCACATTATGCAAAAACATTGGGCTAACTTTACTGTTTTTTTTTTTTTTAAGCACAAAACATTTTTTTACGTAAAAAACGCGTTAAAAAAATTGCTGCGCAAATATCGTGCGAGATAAAAAGTTGCAACAACCACCATTATATTCTCTAAGGTCTTTGCTAAAAAAACATATATAATGTTTTGGGGTTCTATGTAATTTTCTAGCAAACAAATGATGATTTTTACATGTAGGAGAGAAATGTTAGAATTGGCCTGGGTGCTCCAGAATGCCTGAAGGTGCTCCCTGCATGTTGGGCCTCTGTATGTGGCCACGCTGTGTAAAAGTCTCACACATGTGGTATCGCAATACTCGGGAGGAATAGCAGAATGTGTTTTGGGGTGTAATTTGTGGAATGCATATGCTGTGTGTGAGAAATAACCTGCTAATATGACAATTTTGTGAAGAAAAAAAAAGAGAAAAAAAAAATCTTGATTTTGCAAAGAATTGTGGGAAAAAATGACAACTTCAAAAAACTCACAATGCCTCTTTCTGAATACCTTGGAATGTCTTCTTTCCAAAAAGGGGTCATTTGGGGGGTATTTGTACTTTTCTGGCATGCTAGGGTCTCAAGAATTGAGATAGGCCGTCAGTACTTCAGGTGTGATCAATTTTCAGGTATTGGCACCATAGCTTGTGGACTCTATAACTTTCACAAAGACCAAATAATATGCACCAATTTGTACTTATTTTTACCGAAGATATGTAGCAGTATAAATTTTGGCCAAAATTTATGAAGAAAAAATAGTAATTTGCAAAATTTTATAACAGAAACGAAAAAAAAAATCATTTTTTTACAAAATTTTCAGTCTTTTTTCTCTTATAGCGCAAAAAATAAAAAAACCAACAGTGATTAAATACCACCAAAAGAAAGCTCTATTTGTGTGAAAAAAAGGACAAAAAATTCATATGGGTACAGTGTTGTATGACTGAGTAATTGTCATTCAAAATGTGAGAGCACCGAAAGCTGAAAATTGGTCTGGTTATTAAGGGGGTTTAAGTGCCCAGTTGTCAAGTGGTTAAAAAAAAATTTTTTTGGGGGACTGCAATTTCGCTTTAAGCTAGCCCACCGCATAAACATCATGACTCTGGGGCAAAATTTCTTATTTTATCCTCCATTGAGGGACACAGAAATAGAAAATGATAGATAACTGGGATGTCCAAATGCAGTCTAGCTGAGAAATATCCATTTAAAGATCTTACAATGTGGAATCAATATATAGGAAATCAGTGCCTGCAAAAAGGTTAGATTTAAAAAAAACAAAAAAAAAAGGAGCCAATCAGAAGTAACCGTCCACTAAAAATTTTAGGTGGAACAAAATAACACGTGAAAAGAAGGTTAACCAGGTAGACCATTAGAAAAAGAAATATGTCCGAAGAACAATTTTTGGTCTATTTTAAGTTCTATAATTGGTTATAAAAGAAAATGCATTGCTGATCCACCGTTAATTGGTCAATGGATAGCTGTGGTAAACGAGATTAATGACATGGAATGTTTGACAGCAGCTATGAAATGCAGGGAAGAACAGTTCTGGTAAATGTGGTAATACGGTATTTCACTGGACTATGAGTCTAAAGATCAGATATTTAATGGCTCCAGTTTTTGGTGGACGCCAGTCTCTGCCCCTTCCTCAGTCCCCATCAGTCTTTCCTTTTTTTTTCCCTCTCTCTTTCCCCCTTTTCTCTCTGCCCTCTTTCTTCTTAAAGCCCATTCCATACCCACTATTTCAGCATAAAGCTTAAAAATAAGCTCTTTTGGCTTAAGCGCCACTTTACCTGGACACCCGCTATCTATCAGTTTGGAGTGCTCACGAATATTTATAGGGAATTAAATATGTAGCAGCAATGCAGGTGATTAGAAAGTTAACTTTTAAAGACTGAAAAGGTGACCATGTTCTTGACATGGTTTTAGTGCCTTTTGGTTCTTATTACAATGTCCTTTTTTATTAGGAATGCTGTTTTTTCTGTTATGTGTGCTTTGCCGAAGAGTGTAATAAAAGACTATAAATTAAAAATAAAAATAAATAAAATTGCACTCCAAAGTATAATAAATCAATAGCTGCTAGCACACCAACATATATATATATATATATATATATTGGTAGAAAGAATTATAAAATAAGCGCTGCGCTTAAAAATCATTCAAACATAAAATCACCAAGTGTGATATTAAATCAAAAAACTGTTCATAAAGGGTTAACATAAAAAGTCCACCATCCAAAGTGAAATAAAAAGATTGAAGTACCTCATCCTTTCTCTAGAGTGAAGATCATCCAACTTTAGGAAACCACACCACAGTGTTCCTGCACCGCATGCTTAGTAAACACGTTTACCACAATAATTTGACCCTCTTATTAAGAGTAGCCAATTACCGCCTTTGTATAAAGGATCCTCTGTGGTACAATGCAATCGTCCTATCCGGGTCTCTGTTAATTATCCTCCCTGGCACTACAATATCTATAAAAAGAAAGCCATGGTATCCATAGTGCAAAACCGTGTATTAAAAGCATAAAAAAAATCAAAGCCTATAGCCATATTAAGCTACTCCTGGAACTCAGATGGGCTGCTTCCGGACTCCAGGATATGTGATGATTTAAGTTTGAATGATTTTTAGGCACAGCACTTATTTTACTATTTTAAGTTCTAAGTGGGATATCTCTGAACTTGACATCAGAGAGAGGAAATGCATAGTACTAAAGACAATAAAAAAAAAAGCCGGCCATACACGGTTCGAATTTCGAAAGAATTTTCTTTCGAAAATCGTATCAAAGAATTTTCGTACGAATTTCGCACTGTTAATGGGCTGCAGCAACAGCCGATTTTCGTGCGGCAATAAAATTTGAGGAATCGGACATGTTGGAAATTTTTTGAAAAACAAACGATTTTCTAATCAATGATGGGAGAATCGTGCGAGAAATGTAAAAAAAAAAAAATAATGTGCAAGAAAAGAAAATTCCCGGAGAGAAAAGAATATTCCCGGCCGAATTTCGAAAATCAATGGTGGCATCATCGGACAAAAAAAAACTTTCTGATTCTGAAAAGAAAATTTGTTCGAAATTCGACCGTGTATGGCCTGCTTTAGGAATGTAGAATTACCCTAAGAAAATTCCTCAAGAAAGAGGAAACTTCACTGAGCTGTGATGAACACTTCTCAGGTTAAGAATAAAAAATGTCCATCATCTTCAATAAGCAGGACCCACAAGGTGCATTTCAATATAATTTATTTTTGTAGAGAAAATACATCAAATCAATAGAATGACAAGTTTTTGAACTTTAGAAAAGTATAAGGTTTGCACTAGAGGTATGATGTCATGGATACAAAATAACAGCTGTAAAAATAGGAAAAATGTAAAAGGAGTAAAATTAGGAGGGATTAGGGAGGAAGCACTGGTAGTTGAGTTGCAGTGTGGGGGAGAGCAGCTACAAAAGAACAACCAAAAATTTCCTGGGCTCCTTCATAACTGTAATTTGAATAATTATTTGAAGGAAATTAACAACCAAGAGACGAGTACAAAAAGAACAGCTAGTTGTTTGGTCAGAAATCCAGACTTTCCAACCAGGGCTAGAACAAAACAAGGGGGAAGGGGAGCAAAAAGGGTGGCTTCTCTCGGCACAGGGTTTTGATGTAGGAAGGGGGGACCATGTGGCATCACATGCAGGAGAAACTGTCCTGGTTATCAGTATATTTGCTGCAGCCCACAGCACCGATCCCTGTTTCCCCACAGCAGTCTATACAGCTCGCCCCAGGGAGGTATAAACCATGTACATGACTGTAACTGCTCTGCCTCCTGAGGCCTGACATGTTTCGCCTCCCAACCTCTATCCATGCCTTGCTGTGAACCTGCCCCGCATCCAGCAGGATTGAATGAGAATTTTGGCTAGGTACTGTGAATGTATAGTTTTAAAAGGCGCTAAATGCATGTATGTATGTATGTACTGGATGTATGCGAGTGTGTGCGTCTGAGCTGTTTGTATGTGTCTGTGTGTTTGTTGTCGAAATGCGCTTTAGGGGGCACTGCTGTTCTATGAACAAAGGGGGTGGAATGAAGCATGGGGGCGCTGTGCACTAAGGTGTATATACTCCTGATGCCTGCACCACTCACGTTACATACTCCTGACCCCTTCACTTTGCTTAGCTATATGTTACTTTTACTCCAGAGCCTTGCACTCTGTAAGTTACACCCTCCTGGGTTCTGCTCACTGTATTTTTCACACTTCTGGTCCCGCCATACTGTGTGTTACACACTCCTGACCCCTGCACACTTTACATTACACACTCCTGACCCTTACGCACTTTACATTATACAATCCTGACCCCTGCACTCTGTGAATCACTCCTGAAGGGGGTTGTACAAATAACTGTGGCTGCATGAACTAGAAATGTTGATTCCTAGTCATGAGGCTTTCATTTCTAAACACTCTATAGTTGTCAGTGGGATTCGGTTTTTAAATGGTTTATAGTAGTTAGTGGGATTTGAAAGTGAACAAAAGATAGATAGATCTGAGCAATACTGGCTGAATGCAGGCTTGAGGGTCCAGCACTCTTTAATTGTGTAGGCCTGGATGTGACTGAGGGGGATGAAGGGCTTATTAACTACAAGGCAAAATTGATTGGGGCATTTCCTGGATGAGAAACTGTCTAACTGAATAGAGTTAACCCTCATGCATACCAAAAGTGGGCTATAGGCAGCAAAATTGGTTGCCCTTAGAAATGAGGACAGTAGAACTGAGCCCCAAAAAACAAATAGGGGTGTGGGGTCGCTGGGCAATGTGAGCATGGACTAGGAGCTCATGGAAATAAAACCAGCTCAGTAACCCACTGAGGGGGAGCCAATGCTCCTTGGAGTGGAATATCCAATTGCCTCTTCGGGGATCAGGAAGGATTTTTTTTCCCCTGCTGTAGCAAATTGGATCATGCTTTGCTGGGGTTTTTCGCCTTCCTCTGGATCAACTGTTGGGTATAGGATTGTGTATATGGGATTGTATGACTTTTTTTTTTTTATTATTATTGGTCGAACTAGACGGACTTGTGTCTTTTTTTCAACCTGACTAACTATGTAACTGAGTGATAACCAGGATGGCTGCGAGGCCAAAGAAATGCAGTAGTGGCACTTATATATTTTCGACCAAGAACTTCCAAGATCACATTGCATGAGATATGTTACTTTAAAAAAAAAAAAAACAACACACACACACACACACACACACATATATGAACTTTTCAGTAAGGCTCATTCACTCTTGGGGCCAGAAAGCAAGAAAAATAGGCAGTTAAGCCTTTACTGGCCTCTCCTTAACCCAAGACTGAGATATGAGGGGGTTGTACGCATGCTGTAGATGCTTCCCAGCCTCCTATCAACTGCCTATTTAGGCTTCATGCACATTGGACTTTTAAATAACATTATAAAAATGCCAGTAGCTTTGCAGTGAGTTTTTCAACTTTTTTGCAATAGCGTTTTTCAGCATTTTATTTTTGTGAAGAAAACAATTATTTTTATTTTTCAATGGATCAAAAACGTTAAAAAATGCTGGTGATCGACGTTTTTGAGCATTTATCTATGTTTATCAGGGTTAGAGCATTTTTACAGCTGAAAACGTTTCTCAGAACCCACTAGTTTTGGGGGTTTTTTACTGCTCAAAAACCCCACTGCCCAAAACTGCTGATAAACAGCCTATGTGTGCATGGACACATAGGATAACATGATGGAGAGTTTAATGACTGTAAAAAAAAACGTCTACTGCCAAAAACAGCTGCTGTAAAAACGTCCAAAAACATCCAGTGTGCATGAGGCCTTAAAAGTGTTGCACTGGAAGAACACAGGTCACTCCTAGGGCACATGGCAAACCATTGTTTTCTTTGTACCCTGTTCTCATTGCAACTCGGCACGCACGTGCTGTGCATTAAGCTGCATTTTCCTGCAGCTCACAGGAAGGTACTGCATTTCATGACCTGAATGCACTTCAAATACCATTGACAAAGAGTTAAGCAGCTGAAAGATATTGTTGGTAGCGGGCACCTGCTTACATTTAATGAACTTAATATGAATTTCAACTGCATAACTGGTAGTATTTTCTCCACTACCTGAAACTGCGTAATTCTTTTTGGTTCCCAGTTTGAAAGCAATGCTCTACAGATCCAATCCTCAGACCTGGAGCACTCCTGGCATCAGAACAACTTCTGAAGATGCTGTCTGCAGTCTATAAAGAATTATTTGCTGTCAGACCTAAATCTCTTGAAAAGTGTAGGGAGTGGTGGATGTCTGTGATACCCAATTTTCAAGGTGACGATTGGTATGAAGTGGGATTGCCCCTTTAAATATTTGGTGTCTTCCAGGGATTGCTCATTCAATATAAAATTCATCGGGTTTATTACACTCCAGCCAGGCTTGCCAGGATCTTTGCTTCTGATTCGGCGGACTGTTGGCGTTGCCAGCATTCCCCGGCAGACTGAGCAAATATTTTAGCAATGCCCACTCATACACCTCTTTTACCCGCTTGCCAACCGGCTTACGCCGATATACGTCGGCAGAATGGCACGGCTTGGTGAAAACCCATACGGGTACGTTTTCCCCTTTAAAAGCACAGCAGGGGACCCGATGCGCGTGGCCGGCAGGCCCGATCACCAAATCCCTGTTCTGTCAGGGAAGAGGAGACATATCGTTGTTCCCTACTAAGTAGGAACAATGATATGTCTGCTCCCCCGGTCAGTCCTATGCCCATACAGTTACAACACATCTAGGGAACACACATTTAACCCCTTGATCACCCGCTAGTGTTAACCCCTTCTCTACCAGTGACATTTACACAGTAATCAGTGCATATTTATAGCACGGATCGCTGTATAAATGGCAATGGTCCCAAAGATGTGTCAAAAGTGTCCAACCTGTCCGTCACAATACCGCTAAAAATCGCAGATCACAGCCATTACTAGTAAAAAATTTAATAAATAATAAAAATGCCATAAATCTTTCCCATAGTTTGTAGATGCTATAACTTTTACACAAACCAATCAATATACGCTTATTGCATTTTTTTTATTTTTTACCAAAAATATGTAGAAGAACATATATTGGCCTAAAACTGATGAAGAAATTTTTTTTTTGTTTATAGCACAAAAGTTTAAAACCACAGAGGTGATCAAATACCGCCAAAAGAAAGCTCTATTTGTTGGAAAAAAAAGAACACAAATCACATTTTGATACAGCAATGCATGACCGCACAATTGTCAGTTAAAGCGACACAGTGCCAAATTGTGGTTTGGCAAAAGTGCTCAGGTCATGAAGGGGGTAAAATCTTCCAGAGCTGAAGTGGTTAAGAGGCCGTGGTCCAGGCTCTTGAGGATATTACAGCTGTTAAAGTGCCCTTGATTAATGCTGTGTGTTTGCTTGGTCTGGTGGAGGAATTGGCACCTCTTAGGGCGCAGAGGACTCTATCGATCATGCCATTTTATGCACGTAAAGCAATTCTTTTATATTGGAAGAAGGTTGAGGCACCCTCATTGACCTTTTGGAAGACCCTAATCAATAAGGTATTGCCATTCTATAAAGCCGCATACCAAAATAGAGGTGATCCCAAAAAAATTCAGAAGGTATGGCATGCTTGGATGTCTGAGTCATCTACACTTACTGTCATAGTTGATCATAAGTTGAGCTGATTCCTTCTAGCGAGGAACGGAGATGATATCCGACTGTGCTGGCAACCATGTTGGATACTCCGACATCAATCCGGCTATGGCCAGTGAAGTCAGTATGTTAACATCACTGTGGGGCTCCTGTAACCAGGGCCGTTTGAAGGAATTTGGGGGCCCCAAGCAAATGGACATGGAGGCCCCCCTCCCCCTGCACGCACGTACAGTGGACACAGACACAGTATATCTAACGATATCTCAGGACAGCGTTTTTGTTTTTTTACAGGTCATCACAGTTGTTGAGCGGGGGGGGGGGGGACAGCTATTTTTTGGGGAGGCCGCCAATCCACACAAGCAGGGAAGTCATCATACAGGTAGAAGCCAGGAAGCCCCGGGCAGAAGGCCACAGGGTCCTGGGTGCAGCCCAGGTCCACAACAGCAGCCTAGTTTTTCTGGGACACACATCTCTGCCCCTGGCTCAGTTGCTGGGGTACAATACTGTGACCAGGACAACCTAATGCCTGGCGTCAGGATGTCCCGGCAACATTGGGGGGGGTGGTCAAGCACTTTGGCTCTGCTGGAAAGCGGGGGCTGTACCATGCCCACCAGAGAGACAACGCAGCACCAGTGGGAGGAGATCTGCAACCTTCACAGGGCGCCCCGCATGCAGGTGGTTGCGGCGGGATGGCTGTGAGCTTGTGCCACACTGCAGGGGCATTGCCCGCTGCTGTACCAGCAAGGTAATGAGTCATTTATAATCAATTGCACCACACGCATGTAGGGCTGGGAAAAAAATTGATTTTAATCTTGAATCGAGTTTTGAGCTCAAATCGATTCAGTTTTGAAGAAAATCGATTTTTTTAGATTTTTTTCCTTCCCTTTAAAGTTTCCGTAGCAGGACTGCAGGGGGCGTATCCGGAATGGCACTGGGCAGCGTTACCCCAATTACATATACTCGCTGAAGCCGCTGTCTGCCTACCTGATCAGCGTGTCATGCAGACAGACAGCGGCCATTGCAGTGTTCAAAAGCCGCGCCTCCCGAGTCCTCGTCGTCTGTGATAGGCGGAACACTCAATTTCACAGCAGGCAGTATTCAGCCTATCACGGACATCCTCTCATCCTCGTCTGTGTTATGAGGATGACCATGATAGGCGGAACACTGAATGCTGGGAAATTGAGTGTTCCGCCTATCACAGACGAGAAGGAGGCGCGGCTTTTGAATACTGGAATGGCCACCGGTGTAGCAGTAAAATCCGTATACCATGAAAATCTGCATCAGGTACGGGCACAGTGATTGAAGCATGGGCACAGTGAGACACGGGCACAGTGAGGCATGGGCACAGTGAGGCATGGACACAGTTCAATTCAACTAAGAGTAACCTCATGATTTTTTGTTGTTTTATTAGCTAAATCCAAATACAGTATTAATAATTTGGATGTTTAACAATCTTTGTTGCACACTGCAAAAAACAACAAAAGGTCACAAGCGCTAAATTGGTGGATAAAGAAAAAAATATAATGGATGATAATAATAATAATAAGAAAAAAATCCCAAATATTTTGGGAAGTACAAAGTATCCAAAAGGGGGAAAAAACAGGATCCAGCGCAGCAAGAAAAAATCCGTACCCAGAAGTACAAAATACACAACATGCACACAATATAATCCAGCGCTCATGGAACATACATTATTAACTATTGAAAACTCTTGAAGAATTGATAAAAAAGCTTAGTCCATTTATTTATCACAATAAAGAGAGGGATCCAATCCCAAATGTGCAGAGGGCAAATGAATCTTAACTCTCCACTTGCCAGTGGTGACAAACTTGTTAAACTTGCAGTGACATCCGTGGAGCAAGGAGGGGTTAAAAAAGTCAAAACAAAGCCTGTGGCATGATCTCCGTGTGAGCACAGTACCTTGAATGATGGACAACAGGCAGACCAGCGTGTGGAGGGCCCTCCAACCCAAAAGGATGCAGAGCCAGGATCGCAGCAAGGCTGGGACAGAAGGAATCACACAGATTTTCAAGAGTTTTCAATAGTTAATAATGTATGTTCCATGAGCGCTGGAATATATTGTGTGTTTGTTGCACACTGACTTTGCAGTTAGAGAAAGGGTTTGCCTTTGCAATTTTGTTTGTTGATGCACTTTAATTAATATAATTAAAAAAAAAAATCGAATCGTAAATCGTGTTTTTTATAAAAAAATCGCAGATTTTTTTTGGGGGGAAAATCGCCCAGCCCTACACGCATGCATGGGTTGCTATATGTAGAATATATTTTATATAGCTGCGTTTACGTGCAAAGATTTCAATTTTTTTCCAACAATGCACCAAAACACGCAGCCCTTTACTAGACGCGTTCATTCTTAAAGGGACCTCCACACATCTTGCGTGCCAAAAATGCATAATATTCATGTATATGAAGACGCAAAGACGCATGCACGCTGCGCCATACATACATGGGGCGAACAGAGCCTAATGCATGCAAATACAACACTAATGTATGAATATTACATGGTTGTGGGGCCCTCAGGATATGCCAGGGGCCACCCTATAGTCCAGCACTGTCCTATACATGGACCTGAGATAATATCTATCATATAATGAGGATATCCCACACACAGCCCTGTTATCGTATGTATAATCACATCCTTGTGGCCCCTGACTGACCCCCCCTTATATAAGCCCCCTCTGTCCTCACACCGACAGGGATAAAACACAACCGCCCCGCCTCATTATATGAGTAGCACAGCCCTCTTACCGTAACGTTCGGTACCGCACAGCTTACCTCGCACGGCGACTACATTCATACAGGACCCCTCGAACTGTACGAGGGAGCTGATTGGGTGAAAGGAGAGCGCTTCCGGGTCACGTGATAGGACCAACCAATGAGAGCCAGGCAAGGGAGAGAGGGCGGGCGATTCAAACCGATGTAGAATCGCCCGCTGTAGATGTAGAATAGATTGGGAGCTCTCTCAGCTGTTTCTATATAAGACCACAGAGGGGTGTGTGGCGCGCAGTACCCGGCCGGACTGGGGCCCCAAGCAATTGTTTGGTTTGCCTGTCCTGTTGCAACGGGCCTGCCTGTAACTATGGTATTGTCCTGCTGAAATCTGAAATTATCCTAGGTTGTTTCTCAATTGTTCATGTCTTGCACAGGTATTGCATTTGGGGGGGGGGGGGAGAGATGTTAAAAGCTATTTTTGTAGCCTTAATGTTTCTTCAGTATCAGGCTGTACCAGTAATGTTATTGTATTTTTCTGGTATCTTGGATACCCCACTTTGTATGTTTTTCTATGTAAAAACATTAATAGAAATAATTTTCCAAAAAAATACCGTTGACAAAAAATAGAAAACTATGTGATGCATTAAAGCGTGCATCACACCACCATCTGCTGTACCTCACTGCAGCCCAATACTGACAGCTGCCCACGATGACAAGGGTCCAGCACTCTCCAATTTAATAGTCCTGGATGTGATGGGAACAGAGGGTCTATTAACTTCAAGGTAAAGTTTAGGGGAATGTCCCTCGAGTGAGCAAACAATTGAGTTGACTAGGGTTGGCCATCATACCTGTCTTATGCTGCTTTCACGCTGCTCAGTGGATCTCCTTCCACAGCCTTAGATATACAGATCACAAAGACCTAATATGTAGAAATGATCGACGAAAACAACCAAATGTCTTTCTTTTACCTCTATTTTTACTTTATATTGGTTCTTCAAAATAAAAAATGCAGTATTATAGAGGTGGGATAAAAGGTGTAGTACAGCATAACACTTTAGGTAGTAAAATAGGTACATCGGAGCAAAAAGAGGAACAACTGGGGCTGAATGAGGGACTCGGTTTGTTGCAATAAGAAACAGTTGGGAGCTATGCATAAAGTTTATGAGAAACAACAGTAGCTATATCAATTAGTAAGGGAAATAGAAACAAACTTCTTAAAATAATAAAAAGGAAACCTGGAGTTGGGCTTTAACTATCTGGAAGATGCTTGGGCCCTCTCATAGCAACCATTAACCTACATATTAGATCAGCCCTCAAAATTTCCACTTGCCTACTCTCATTAGGCGAGAGGAAATAAGCTGAGGGCGAGCGTGGAGCCTCAGGGCCTGGCATACAGCGGGAGTCGGTAAAGAACTAGATGAAGTGGGGACAGAGAGGGGGGGGTTGGGAGGGAGCTGCCAAATTTTACTTTTCCTATTAACAAGGTGGTGATTCGTTGCTCGGACCACCTAGCAACCAATCACCAGCTTGTTAATAGGAAAAGTTAACTTTGGCAGCTCCCACTCCCCTGTAAGTCTCTCTGCATTCTAAATCAGTGAAAGTGTCATTCATTGGTTTTAATTATTTTAATGCTAGATTTAATGTAGCATTAAAATATTTACTTAACAAGGCAGTAATGATGTGTACAGCGCCTATACTAGCCAATCATATTTTATCACAGTCAGATCACTGAAATATGCTTTATGTTCATATTGTTAAAATTGTTAATATTTATTTTTTGTAACTTAATTCTGCATAAAACATTTAACAGCGTCATTTCATGAGATAGTTTACGAGGGCGTGTTTAGGGGTAGGGTAGAGGTTGGGTGGGGCAACTGGTGGTGAGCAACTCTTAAGGCCTGGCTAGTAGCTCAGGACTTGAAATTTTGAGCCCTGTATATTGTCTTTTCTGGAAGCTTGCTTTATATTATCTTTTTTGGAAGCTTGCTTTTTATACTATTTCAACTTTACAGAACATGCTTGGCCCTTTCAAATCAATCACTAACCTATGAATCGCTTGGAAATACTGTGTGCAGCACAACAGAGTTATGGCAGGGCTGTGTATGTAGAGGAAAGTAGAAATGTGTATAATACATTTAATGAAAATGACAGATGTTACTAAAAATTAAAAAAAAACATTAAATTATCTTTTCGGTAAGGTTTGGCACAGTTATGGTTGGGGGGATTCAGTATAAATAGGTGGATGAGTCTTTTGACTGCCCCCCTTAACCCATCACAGTACCCAGAGGGAGTTGTTGCTGTGCCACAACCACCCTGTAACTGCATGCAATGCATATGTTTGCTGTGTGGTAGTGCAGGCTTTTCAGGGTTAAAACAGGTAGGAGGAGGCAATATATTGTTGCGGACTGTTTTTCTAAGGGACAACAAGGGCTGTACCTAGTGTAATCGAGCCCTCAGACTCCATTTTATTAACTTTAAGAATTGCTATGGACAGCCTCCAACCCCTGATCTTCTGTATACTGAACAGAAGCACTAACTGCAACTGAAAATAATTTGCATGTTATATTGTACACATGCCGCGGCTGCGATGCTTTGCATGGTTTATAGTAGTCAATAGGATTTGGTTTTTGAATGGTCTAAAGTAATCTGTGGGTTTTGAAAGGATAGGGAAGATAGATTTGAGCAATAGCATGACAAGCTGCAGAATCCAAGGTCCTGCACTCTGTAATGTAGTAAGCCAGCATGTGATTGAGGGGGATAATTAACAAGGAACATTTTACTGGGGTGTCCCTAGGGTGAGCAAGCTGTCAATTTAACTAGAGTTAGCACTACCAAAAGTGCACTATAGACTGACAAATTGGTTGCCCTTGCAATAGAGGAAAGTAGTCAACTACTGTAGAGCTGGGCCCCACATAAATAAGTTGTAGCTGACATGCCCTTAACTGTATCGCAGTAAAACCAGAACTATGCAAAGAAATGGGGGTTTAGGGTCCCCAGGCAATATTGGCATGACTAGGAGCTCACGGCAATAGCATAAGCGCAATAACCTCCTGTAGGTAATCCAATTCTCCTTCGACTAATAACCAGGGTGGCCAGGAGGTCAGAAATATTCAGTAGAGGCACCTATGCATGGTCAACCCTATCACTTGAAAGACAACAAAGGTTTGGTACAGTCTAAAAACAAATGTCACTGCCCTTTTCTATGACTGGTCTTCACAGCAAGGAGGATTGGATGGGCAAATCGCATATAAACAAAAGACAGACAAAACCCAAGCTCAACTTACCAACCAATCAGCAACCAACCAAAATCACCTGTCTAACAGTGCTTCCACTGAGAAGACTTTACATTTTAGAGTTTAGGACTGCAGTACACAGAGAGCCTTGATGAGGCCTGCAGCTTACGCATGTATTTGCAAATGCGTGCAACTAAACCCCTGTTTTTAAATGCACTTTCTAGTTTAGTGGATCTGGATGTGACTGAAGGGGACAGAAAGTCTATTAAACTACAAGAAAATTTTGCTGGGTGAGCAAACAGTCAAACTGGGTTAGGAATCACACCTATCAAAAGTGCAATATAGGCTGACAAATTGGTTGCCCTTAGAAAAAAGGTGCAGATAGCTACAGTAGAACTGGTCTCTACAAAACAAATAGGCCGTAGGGGACATGCCTGCAACTGCTCCTTAATAAAAACTGGTACTACACAATGAACAAGAGATGTGAGGTCCCCGGCAGTGTGTGCATTGACTAGGAGCTCACAGAAATAGCCCAGGCACAATAACCCCCTGTAGGGGAGCCAATGCGCCTTCGAGTAATAACCAGGATGTCCGTGAGGTTACAGAGGTGCAGTGGAGGAACCTATTAGTCATCCCCATGCACTTGAAAGATGACAAGGCTTTATGTGCAGGAAAGTAGAAATGTTGAGGGTTTTTTTCCAGCTCTACCTGCCCCTTCCACCTATTCCTTGAGGATGGTCGGACTTGGGGAGCCCCCTCTCCCCTTTTCTCTTTTTATCCAAAGTGCTTCTTAAATAAAGCGTAGCTTCACTTTTGTTGAGAAAAAAAAAAACATTCCCCTCTGGCTGATTTATGTACATTACAAGGATTTTAGCAAACTTTGTTCCAGATTCCTACCTTTTGTTATTCTGAAGAAATCCCTGTGTGTTTGTCTGTATCCATGTGAGAAAGTGAGTCTAATGGGAGTGGTTTAATAATTATCAACCAGCTGCTGCACCTGCAGGAAAGCTTCTGGACCTCCATCCACCTTTAAATGTGATTTCCTATTGGGAGTATCTAACCAAAAATGAAATTTTTGTTGCAGGGGAGGCCTGAATTCTGACTTAGGGCAGACTTCTTGGAAAATTGGTAAGCCAATCACACAAGCAGGAAATTATGTTTCTGAGGGACGTTCTGTACACATTTTGTGTACAGAACACCTTCAGGTAGCCATATTGCATTGCATCTTCAGAAAATGACAGAGCTGCAGATTGGAAAGGTAATTTTTTAATAACATTAAATTACAATATGATTTGAGTCACAATTGTATACGCTATACTATTTTGGAATGCAGTGTGGCCAGTAAGTACCCAAGTGGGGAGGCTTCCAAGAATTATTGTGTGTCCCTGCCCTTTCCCTACTCATCTGGAACCTCTCTCTGATGCTAAGAACTGCCCCTACTCTATCCACATGTGAAATGCGCACCAAACCCTGAGCCAGGGTTTTAAATAGACTCTGCCTGACTCATGATGGCCGCCAAGATGCCAGCATCCCATCGGATGCTGCCACTCTGATCGAGGTGATAATAGAGAAACAAGGCTGCTCTCGACTTTCTCCAACACCTGCATTGCCCTTACGGATAAGCGCCACCTGCAGTGGAGAAAATAGACTGCACCTGCCTACAAATGCAGAGAAGTTAAAATGGATGTCTCAGTCCTGCAGATTACACTGGGAGAATGCAGCTTTCCCTGTGTAATCATCAGAGCACTGAGCAGGCAGCACTGTGTGCTCAGTTTACAGAGCAGGCAGCGAAGAAGAGTGCGCTGATTATACAGGGAGACCCACAATCTCCTGTTGTAATTTGTAGGACTAATCAGCCAGTTTGACCGCTCAGTCCTGCACAATGCTGAACACAGCTGGGTTATGTAGAGGCAGGAGAGGTTCCTACCTCAGCTACGCCCCCTGCAGCACGGTGACCAAGGTGGTTGCCTTTTCTACCTAAGCTCTGTCCCTGATAATATGCATCACTCTACTCAGGAGCTCCTCCTTGTGCTCTCCTTATGTACCCAGAAGTACTGTGCCTTGTACCCAGAAGTACTAGGCTATTTTCAAGATAACTGTAGCTCTTGAGTGCAAACATTGGCAGTTTGTTGTCTCTTGCAGTAAACCTTTGCAGTAAAAAAAAAAAATGTGCCAAAAAAACACATTTAAGATTTATAACTAATATATAAAAAACTATAGACTCTCTCTTTTTGTTGGTTTTCCATTTTAACTACAGATAACCCAGCAAACCATAGCAATTTTCTTTTTCTTGCTTCAAAGTTGCCCTTTAACAAACAATCAGTTTTGCACAGACTGTAGCAGAAGAGATTGTATTTCTCAAAGGAATGGCTGAGGCTTCCCACATCCCATCCTCCTTCCTTCCCCCTAAACAGTGTAAGAATGTTGGATCGGTTATATAAAGAAAAAAAAAGCAGGAGGAATTTCTAGAGAAACCTCACAATATCAAACTTTCTGTCCATGCCAAAACTTTCATCTTCAAGAAAATTGCAGGTCACCAACACTGGACCGTAGGACTGGCTATTGGGCCAAATGTACTTGACTGCCCCTCACCGTGTCTACTTACAGACATAGGAGAAGGTTCCCTCAGTCTAGCTACTTACTGATGAAAAATGTTCCTTGGCTTCTTAAAAGGTAAAAAAAAATAAAAATTAAAAAAAAATCAGCCAGGGTGACTTCTCCCAGACCATGAACAGTGTCCTACCCTGAAACAAGCCGTGGCCTGCTGTTTTTTTCCCCTCCCCTCTCTAATATAGAACCTGTATGTTTGTAGACTGACTGCCCCATAGGAATGATCTAAATAGCAAGATTGTGCATGCTTGGCTGCTGTCTAAAGTCTACAGGTGCCTTGGCAGTACAGCGCCACAACTGTGACCTTCTGGATCATCAGAATTGCAAAGTTTTGAAAATGTGGTTCAAGTTGTAATAGGCACTATAATGTACTAGTGTTAATAATTTCAATAATCACTTGCTATATCAATTTAAACCATTTATTACCTAAAAATAGTTCTGTAACTGGTGTACAGGACACTGGGAGTGTATCCTGAACAGCAGGTATATTTCCCCAATATTTAAGTTTGCGTCCCTTTATGGAGGCCAGTTTGAAGACTTGGTTGAGTACTCAGGGGTTCTCACCCATGTAGGGTGAGGGGTTTTGGGGTAGTCTGGTTGTAAATAGAGGAATGATTGTCAGCACTCTCTGAATTGGTAAGTTCCTATTAGAGACCCTAGAATTTGAGGTTTGAAGAGTTTTGGGAGGGAACCTCCAAACCCTGACTACAAGGACTCTGGTCCTGAAGGGGTTAAGCCTCAGCAAAGGGAGTATAGAAAGGCAGCAGGAAGGGGTCAGCACCTATGTCAATAAGGCATAGTGGAATGGTTCACAGGTTGTGATCAAGGTGAACCCTTTGGCAACTGAGACTCTTGTTGCTGAACCCCTCAGATTGTCCATCACCCTGTTATGCAGAGGAACACTAACCTAGTAGTCATTCCATATATTTATGCTATCAAGAAAAAAAACACACTAAAAAAGCCATATTAACACATATACACAATTTTTTTCAGTATGTTTGGCATTACTGTATATGTTGATGCCAAAGCAAATCGTTGCAACGTTTCTTAACAGAAGATCCTGCCAGTAACAGCACTGATTGCAAGCTGACAACACTAAAGCTGGCCATAATGGATTGAATTTCGACCGGTTCACCAAGGACTGGGCAAATTTGGTTCCATCTATGGCTATTCCCATTCAAGGGCAGTTACTCTAAGGACTAACTGTTTTTGTGTTTTTGAATGGGCTTGTTGTAAAATGTTGCTTTGATCAGCGTGCAGGGCTGTATTCTGATGGTGGGGGGGGGGGGGGCATTAGCTGGGAGGATTCCCTCGATCACCTCAAATGTGTGGATGGGGGAATCGGTTCAGAATTTCTTTTTGATCAGCCGACTGGCTGATCAGAAAAAAAATGATCCATCGATGGCCAGAAAATATCAGGGGTTTTTTTTGGGTTTTTTTTTTAAATTTTCAGTCTTTTTTCATTTATATAGCAAAAAAAATTAAAAATTAAAATCCAATCATGATCAAATACCACCAAAAGAAAGCTTTACTTATGTGAAAGTAGCCAGTTAAAATAGCGCAGCGCTGCAAGTCCTTCAGTTTATAATCCTCCACATAAAAAGATTATAGCAATATGATAGGTTGTGTAATCATAAAATGTCCATCCACAAAAGGAAGCCTCCACAAGGGGATTAAAAGCAAAATCCAGCAGGAGCTACAGAGTATAAAAGAGAAGAGTGTCTCTAAGTGTAGCAATATGGTTACATTTAATAAAGGTACAATATTTAGCAACTCACATGGTTGATGATTAACTACTTCTGGACCGCCCACATACTGAAGCAGAGCAGGGCAGCCCGGCTGTGTGAAACAACGTACCTGCTGTGATTGGACACATCGGGAGCCAATCAGGTGGGTCCGGAGGAGAGGAAGAACGGCGGTCTGTCTATGTAAACAAGGCAGACCACCGTTTTGACAGAGAGAGATCTTGTGTTCCTGCTAAACAGGAACACATATCTCTCTCTTCCTCCAGTTAAGCAATCCCACACACAGTTAGAAAGCATTCCCTAGGAGCACACTTAACCCTTTGATCGCCCCTGTTAACCCCTTCCTTGTCAGTGTCATTTATACAGTGAGAGTGCATTTTTTTTAGCACTGATCACTGTATTAGTGTCACTAAAGCCCCGTACACACGGTCGGACTTTTGGCCAACAAACTTCATTTTGAGCAAGTTGGACCAACAATCCGACCGTGTGTACGCTCCATCGGACAAACTTTTTTTGCTTTTTTCTTGTTTTCATCGGACAAAAGTTGGGTCTGCAAACGGACAAACTTTTGCCCAACAAAAGTCTGATGAAGCAAAGTCCGACCGTGTGTACAGAAAACCATTGGACTTTTGTCCGATGGACAAAACAACTAATGTTAAAATCAACCAACAATAGCAGAAGTTGACCAAAGGGTGGCGGTAAAGAGCAGAAAAACCACTTGATGTTGCAAAAAGTTTTGGGAAAGTTTGCAGAAAAGTCAGAGCGTGTGTATGCTATGGTGTTCCCGACCAACTCCGTTCGGACAAAAAACCACGGAAAAGTCTGATAGAAGTCCGACCGTGTGTCTACGGGTCTTTAGTGTCCGCAGTGTGGAAGGAATGACGTCGATGTGGACAGCTTTACCCCGGATGCCTGCATACTTAGATGTGTCTGTTTTATTAATCAACCATGTGAGTTGCTAAATGTTGTACCTTCATTAAATGTAACCATATTGCTACACTTAGAGGCGCCTCTCTTCTCTTTTATACTTAGTTGTGCCATGATGCTACTTGTATATCAAAACATCGCTCATTTATATAGTCAAAATATATTTAAAAAAATGTGCTTGTCTTGCAAAACACTCTCAGACCAAGTTACTCTCAATCCAAGGTTTTACTGTATATACAAATGTACTATCTAAGTGCTATATACTGGACCTTTTCTCCAACCTCTATTTTTTAACAAATTTTTTTGAAAGCCTGAATAAAAACATCTACATTTACAAAACCCTTGTTGGTTTAACTGTTTCATTTTTCTGTATTTTTTCTTTGTGGTCCACATAACTGGGGACATGGCATTTTGGATCTAAAATTTGTGCTAAACTGAGTTTCTCCTTCTCATCTCAGAAAGTTGGGAGGTATGTCTGCACTCTAAGCAATCATTTAGTTTTGGGTTTTTGTATAAATACAAAGACCAAGTTGGCCATACGCTATTTTTTTGTTTTACAATTTCTCAAATTTGCCTGTTTTAAGAATGTTTATTAAATTTTCTAATCATTAGTGGGGTCAAATTCAATTTTAACCACAGTGATAAGAAAATTTGAAGGCGCTAGATGGAAAAATTTTCACAAAGTCCATTTGTTCCAAAATCAAAATGTTAAAAAACCAAACACAATTTTGAAGTACTTTCAAATAACTTTAGTCAAGTCCTTAAAATGTATTGAGAATTATTGTTCATGCGAACATTCATTCGAAAATCCACTAGTGTATACCCAACTTTAGTCTGAAAAAGGGCAAAACATTCCAGCTTTACAGATTTTTTATTTATTTTTTTCAGCTTGGAAGAACAGCTAGATTACAAAGCATCAAATATTTCACATGGCGCTCCAGGCAAGATTAGGCTCCACACTCCACAATCACATCTCAAATAGTGGCTCGGCTTGTCCCAACTGAAGCAAACATGTGGACCAGTAACAGGAATGCCGTACATGGTAATCCAAAAATTATTCTTCCTTTACTAAAATAGCCAGCAGAACAAATAATATTCTGATATTTTGTACGCTATGCATAGCATTTTTTCAAGAAAAGATGGCAGAGTAGTTGAATCTAAGGAAGACATTGCTGGAGAAAGCGAGTATAGCAGCTGCTGCTTTTTATACTTTTTGCTAGGGAATCTTTTTTTTTAATGCAAGATTGCAAGAACATAATCACCCCGAAGTCACAGTTATTTTGGGGTAAAATAACAATTAATAGTATACTACTTTTAATGTGGCCAAAACCCTGAAAAAAAAACAGCTCCATTGATTTAAAAAATGTTTTTACAGATATTGCACTGTGTTTCAAAATGGGTGGTAAGATGATACTTCGAAGGAAAAATCCTAACTTAAAATTCCAAAACACACCAATACATCATG